>OW804101.1:22390864-23707947 GCA_942159475.1 Sthenelais limicola
TACAAACACATTTCCAAATGATACTTAGTCAAACTAGTGATCTTAGCCACTCTAATATGTTCCCTGCAGTGCTATTATCCTTGCTACCATAGCATATTTGTAAGTGGGAATATAAAAAACCATTGTACGTGTATAGCCGCCTGGGAAGGAAAAGTAGCTAAGGAAGGCAAATATCAAGTAGGCCTAAGGATTTGTTACGCAACAGGTGTTAAGGTATGATGCAGGCATCATAATATGACGTGTTCCAGGAAAATGAGTCACTAGTCGCAAAATTGCTATTTTTCAAAGTGTTGTATTCACTGGATGTGTTTGGGGAAATATTTTCGAGAACACTTCTCGTAGCCTCAAGAAATGTAAGAAATTTCAAGACAGTGTTCTGAATATATCCATGGTCATCTGAGGTCATCGTATAGAGTATATTTAGCTATTTTAATATTAATTGCTCACCCAGAAATATTTCAAACTTTTTTTTTCAAAAATAAAAATATCAAACTTAAAATATAGAAACACTTATTAGATGTCCTACTGTCTACCATCATTGGAATCGACTTGATCTTATCTTTTCAAATATGAAAGTATCTTATTTTTGCGACTTGTGACTCATTTTAACACATCACATATTAGCGATGGAGTGATATTCCACTGCATGAAATTGCGTCAAACAAGGGAGTGGATTGTCTTAAAGTTAGTCTCTCTCTCGTAGACATCATTCTCATTTTCAGCCATTTTCAGCAATTCTTATAATCAGTTTTGGATGGCATTCATGAATAGCAAACAAACTGACCAAAATGTAGAAAGTCTTTTGTATTTTATTGATGTTGACAGACAATGCAATGTTTGAAAGGGTTTTATTCAACATTTCTGCCAACTGGGCACATACATGACTAATTGCAATAAACGTTTACCCCATTTTATATATTTTTGGGTATTTTCGAATTTTTCTATTCATCATCTTTAAGGTCAGATTTTAGAAGATGTGCAATCGGCAGCTCTACACATTTAGCAAATGTTGCTAAATGAGACTGGAAAATGATGAATCCTAGGGACATCTGAATATATTTGTTATTGCCTTGAATCAATTAAATTTGGGTTATATATGAAAGGATTGTTTAAGATGAATTGTACATTTTCTGGCGATTTCACCCTTTAACGATCTAACAAGTGATAGAGCCAACGCTCCAATGCTTCAATAAACCTACATTAATGACTTATAACCAACCCAACCTTCTATAGTTTGTACATCTGAACTACGTATTTGCTAACCCTTTTACCCACTTTTGGCTCTTATGGTCAAACAATGCATTGTATTTTAACGTACAATATATTTTTTTATTTTATTTACAAAGTTGATTCAATGTTATTATCGTGGAATGATAATATGTGCCGATGAATATAATTCTTGGCCATCTAAATAATCCAATTTATGAATCAACCATATAAAATTACTTTTTCCCAGGTATCTTAATAAAATGTCACCATCACTCAATCCTCCTCTTACCGAGGGTCTTAAAATGACATTTTTACTGAATTCAATACGTATCTTATTCCAAAACTCTTTAGTTTTATCCCAATTTACAAAGGAATGCCTTAGGGACAATGCAATTTTTATATCCATCTGAGAGAAGAACAATGGAAAATAGTTAGACCATGTAGATAACCCTGCAGGCGTGTCAAGGACATAAGACCATTAATTTTTATATTTGATGTAACGACGATCCAGATGTTTGCAGGCATAGCTATTGCCTGTGACCATAGGAACACCCTAGTGTAATATGGAACTTGGAGATCGCCCGAGGGTAATTCTGTATTTATTATATTTCCTGATATCAATTGTGAGAAAATAGTGAAAATTTGATGGCAATCAATGGGAAGAGTTGGGGTCATACACATGCCTTATTACTTGCTGTATGTGGTATGAGTGCCAGTTCTGTAGCTAATATGGCATTCCATATTGCCTGCTAGAAAGGTATAATATATATCTCATGCTGTTTGTGGTATGAACGCCAATGCTGTAGCCTATGGCATCCCATATTATCCGCTAGAAAGGTATAATAAAAAGGACAAATTATCATCAATCGTAGCAGATGGAGGTCTTACTGTGGTCTTGCAACTAAGTAACACCTCCCCACCCTGTCCCTGACATTGGCAATACATCCTAAATACATCACCACCAAAGTGGTTTCCAAACTGGTTACACATTTAGCTCTCTCTCAAGGCCCTGTATGCATTGTCAGCCACTATATAGGCAGAGTGATAACCCTGAGGCCCAATAATAGAGCAGTGATAAAAAGAGCCAGAGATAGTGAGTCGTGTCGGAGAGGGTGGGCTGCTGCTGTTGGAATATCCATATATGATGTGTTACACAGAAATGAGTCACAACGCGCAAAAATGGATTTTGAGATGTTATTATATTTCTAAGATGGAATATCATAAGATGAGATAAATGACTGCAAGGCTACTTAGCCCCCGACTATTTCAGTGGTCACTCCATGTTTATATGTTACGATATGTTTTATTTTGCTGTATTCTGTACCTATACCATATATCAGTTATGTATTAGACATTATATATTCAATCAGAAGTAGAAAGTCCCGCCGGAAGAGCTGCCAATGGCAGAGACTCGAGACCTTTTTCCAGATCGTCATTATGTACTTCTTAAAGGAAACGGAAATAATATATTTCAATCATATGTTTCAATTATAATAATTATAATATGCTGTGTAGTTGGGGCATTATGACGGTGCAGTCAACCTATTTTACTCACTGCATTGTTATGGAAAGTCGGACGTAAACAGGTTGGCGTAAAAAAAGCGGGTGTAAATTAATTTTGAAACCCTTTCTGTCTGGGAAATTGCTGGTAAAACATGTTGGAACGGGTTCCCACTATGCCAAAGTATGTCCACCGTGAAAATCGCGGCAAACCCTTCAGTGGTTTAGGAGGAGATGCGGAGAATTACACTTTTCTCTTAATTGATTCTCTTGAGGCTTTCTCTTATCGCTCTTAAGTGAAGCAAGGGTGAGCCATGAGTACATGTACATGTGATCCAGTGGAATCGCAGCTTTACAGAATTAATACTATAGATAATCCTATCTATTGGCAGGAAAGACCAATAACTCAACTTAAAATACCCCCCTACAGTAGATAAAGTACACATTCCTAGATATGTACCACTACATTCATCGCCTTCGCAATATTGCTGTCATTATGTCCACATCGGCGATCGGAACATTAGGCAATTTATGACAAATCCATTCCATGTTCTTCATCCTGTTCTCCCTTGACAATAACTGATGTCTGAAATATTTAAGACTCAGAGAGCTAGGGACTTTTATACCAGTCCCGGGGCATGTTGTATAACAAATCTCTACTTAAGATGTGATGGTTACAGTCAAACATTTCACAAGAGTGAACAGAAAAGATATGTGTGAAGCCGCCAGATAATGTACAATTCGCCTTCACCAATCCTCTCAAATAATCCAATTTAAAAAAAAAGAGGTTCAAAATACAGTACAAAATACATCACTGAACAGATTGTTTGAATCAAAGCAATATCAAATATGTACACTCAGATATACCTAGAATTTAACATTTTGTCGGCCTAATTTAGTCAATGTGTTGAACTACCGACTGTACATTTTCGGATGATATGACCTATTTACGTACTTGTCAATTGCAACCCCCACCTCCCCCCCCACCCCCCCCCCCCCCACACCCACCCCAAGAGGTATAGGGGAATCTCATGGGCATTTGGGAAATATATTGAAAGCCCCGACCCAAATTCCAGACGAAACTAAAGTTCAAAATACAGTCTAACACAACCAAACAGATTGCTAGAATCAATGCGATGCAGATTATATCCGGATGTACTAATATTCACCGAATTGCAGCCTAATTTAGCAGAATTTACTAAACGTGTAGAGCTGCCAATTGTACATTCTCTGACGATCTGATCCATTATATGCACTTCGAAGGACATCCTTTACAGACTTTGCTAGTGATTGTCCAGTGAAATATCTCTAACTATTTCATCAAACATAAAAATATAATAGAAGTACTTATTTATTAGATAAAACCTTAAGTTTAACATCGTTGAACTCTCATTTCTTTTTATAGACATATGATGGTATCTCAAAATCTTTTTTTTGACTCGATATTTCTCAAAATTAATGTTTTCCCATAAGAATCCTTGCTTAGAATGTTTCTAATTTTGGGTGTTTAGTGCTGTTAGTAGCATGAGTACATGTACCAAATTTCAAGAACGTGTATTGAATATAGCTATGCATTTCCTACTCATTGACCGTTAAGAAATATTACTACGTTTTTTCACATATATACACACATAAAGAAACACTTATTGGAAGTCCTATTATTTCTATTGTCTATTTAGCTACTTTAGTAGTAAACTTCCTTTCGGAAATATTGCAATCTTTTTTTCAAAACTAAAAATATCCAACTTAAAATATAGAATTACTTGTTAGATGTCCTAATGTTTACCATCATTGGAATTTGCTTGATCTATCTGGTAAAATATGATGATATATTAAGATCCATTTTTTCGACTTATGACCATATATTACCAGCAGCATAGTAAACCAAAATAGCTACGGAAGGACAATCTTGAGTAAGGATTAGTTACGCAACAGACCCGGGAAGGCCTGCTTTGCATGGCAACGAGCAGCATCGAACAATGTCGATGAAGGAGATCAGTTTATATAGGAAGTGACGTGATTTGACGTCTAACGATGACGTCTTACATAAGACGCTCCCATAATCCCTTTCTCAACTTCTTTCCCAGACGACATTTAGACGAGAGTAAGTCGTCGTTTTGCGACATTGGACGTGACATGTTTACGGTAATAACCACATTATTGTGAGGGCCACAGTTATTGTACTGCACAGCCACCAGGGGGGTGGTTTGTCTAAATTGGATTATGAATAATAAAACACAAACATTGAATCAAGCCGAGGAACTGGCGGAGTAGTGCGAGTGGGGTAGGGGGAGGAGCAAGAGGAGTAGGGGGAGGTGAGAGTGGGGTTGGGTATATTTTGAAGCCATATCTAGATACTTGAACACCAAATGACTGGAAACCAGGGGCGGGGTGGGGGGTGGGGGGTCGTAAGAGGAAATCTTACGACATAAGATACATTAATTGTACGATACAAGATGTTTCATGGGATGTTTCTTAGAATAATGTGCATGTGGGGCAATCAAGTACTAGTAAATTAGTTAAATATACCTTTAGGATGACCTCATTTATGCATAGATCTATATATTCAATATACGCTCTTGAGATTTGGTATCTTTATTCATGCTACTAACGGCGCTAAGCATCCCAAAAAATGATAACATTCCAAGAAAGAGATCTTGAAAATCACTTTGAAAAATATGAATTATCCGACTTGTGACTCATTTTCCTGTAATACATCACATATAAGTTTAGGTCTGATGTTTTTATGAACCACCCCCCTGACTCTAGCAGTAGCAGCCGCCGCCATTATTCTGCAATTGACATTATGCCATATCAGAGACGTGGTCATGAAGCCGCCTAGTGGTCGCCATACACATTAATAGGAGGCCCTCTGTCGGGTAAACTTGACATATAACGGTGGGTTTAATATGTGTGGGGTCATAGCGGAGCCCTGGTGGGACTGAAGAGGCAGAGATTATAGACTGCCATCTATTGGTGCCACCTAGAAATATTATATTTACTCAGAGGTGACTTGACAGGCTTTTTGTTCACAAATGCTCGCTGCGAGTGTCCGCCTATATGTACATGTACAACTGGGAATACTACGTTTTGTTTAGACCTAAGGGAAAAAAGGAAGAATCCCAGGCAAGTCCCTGGTAATTTGATTAAAGCTGCACTCTGAGTCAACTTTGGTCTAAATCTAAATATTTTCTACTTTTTGTTCCATTCTTTTCCAACCCATCTAAACGTCATTTTACCAACTTTGGGTGGATTTTGTTCAGTTGGTTGTGCTACAGAGCTTCTAAAAACGTCCTCATTTGTATTTGGAGGACCCGCCCGAATCCATTTTTATGGTGACATAACTTATTATCGCTCACCGGCGACCGTTTTTGCTTGGCCAGTTCCATTTCCTATTATGGTGTAAACATATTACAGCAGCAGAATATTGATGAATCCAGTCCCATAGGTCATAATATGATTAACTCTTGTATAAACGTATACCAGCAGCAGAATATTGATAAATCCAGTCCTATGGGTCATATAATATGAGGTCATAAGGTTAGATTTGTTTCGTTGTAAAAGCTGAGAATGCAGTTTTAAGGGATAAGTTTGGTCAATGGGAACCAGTTCTCCCAATCAGAGAACTGAGAGGTATTTCCCTTTTGTTGCAACTTTCATGTCAATTGGCATTCCTAATGTAACGGTAAGCAATAGAGAATTTGTACATAAAAACAAGAATATAATATAATGTTCTGATAGTTCATTCAATACAAAGTGTATTAAACAGAAACTTGCCAACAGAAATACTACCAGTAAGCAATTTTTCCACAGTCTCAGTACCAACTTAACATTTGAGTCAGATTTTCAGAAAATGTACAATCTTCAGATCTACACATTTAGTAAATTCTGCATAATTAGGCTGTAAAATGATAAATACTAGGTATATCTGAGTATATTTAATATTGCCTCGATTCAGACTATCTGTTTGGTTATGTTGAACTGTATTTTGAACCTAATTTTTGTCTTAAATTTGGGTTATTTGAGAGGATTGGTGAAGGCGAATTGTGTCTTTTCTGGCGATTCCACCCTTTGTATCCCATACATTAATACACACTTATTATTACGCAGTTTTAGCGAAGTACGTTTGACGTTGATACTGATATTTGGCATAGGTTTTAGAAACATATGTATTACATTTTAGAAATTGGCAAAGACTTAGAAAGCATGACATGAGTGCTTGCCAGATGTAGAGACGGAAGAATGCCGGTATGTGTGACGTGTTGCAGGAAAATGAGTCACAAGCCGCAAAATGTTTATTTGTCAAAGTGATTTATTTATAAGATACCTTTGTTAGATTATTCTCACTTTTGGGGTGCGTAGCGCTGTTAGTGGAATAAAGACATGCACCAAATCCCAAGACAGTGTATTAAATATATCCTGATATCTTGAGAATAAATCACTTTAAAAAATGACATTTTTGCGACTTGTGACGCATTGTCCTGGAACACATCACATTTATGAACTAAGGTACAGAGATTCCGATTGGATATTTTCTGACGCCCTAACCTTTGAGAGTAGCCAATCAACGTTGCGTTCAATCACAAACGTAACACGAGACTAAGAATGAAACATACCTGGCTGTTTAAATGTCACAATCTTCTACTAATATTACACAATAAGCAGCACGACATCATACAAGTCGTGAGCACGTCGTGTTAGCAAATGCACGACGTTGCCCTGACCTTTTCTGACAGGGGCCTGTTGTACAACAATTTGAGAATCCAGGTCTTCCTGGGCCCTGTTTCAAAATCAGTGACATAGGAATTAAGTAGTAAAACATCCCATTGGGACAAATTCCGTTTCATAATCAAAGTTGAGAATCTTATCAGAGTTGATAGGCTGGTGGTAATAGACTGTTGGTAATTTGTAATGGCACGAATTTTGAATACATTCTCAGCAAATCCTGGCAGTCAATGTACACTCTCTATCCCTCTCAGCCCATGGCACCTCCCTGTCTGTGTTATTACATAATAAGACAACACGCACAGCCAGTCCCGTCACTGAATGTTCGCGAATGTTCGCGTGAATACGAATGTTCCCGCGAATGTCCTACATTATGAAACACCAGATTGGGACATTCTTTGTAACATTTGAACACCCTTCACAAATTTTCAAAATAAATCTTGCTATGTCTCATTAATTATGAAACAGTACCCAGCATGCACCATTATCTAACTATAAGGCATGGAAAGAATAAAACATAGGAGAAAACAGCTTAGGACTATTCTAGATACAGGGTACTACCTTTATGCAGCAGTTGTAAGTTATATAATGGATGAAATCGCCACAAAATGTACAATTCGCCTTCACCAATACTATTAAATAACCCAAAATAAAGACAAAAATGAGAATCAAAATACAGTTCAACATAACCAAACAGATAGTTTGAATCAAGACAATGTCAAATATACTCAAATATTTTACAGGCTAATTATGCAGAATTTACTAAATGTGTACATCATCTGATCAGCTGTACATTTTCCGAAGATCTGACCCATAAACATAATTCCATACAAATTAAGATTCAAAATGGCGGTCATGCAAATCCCCTATTAGCAAATTAACGTTATTTGCTTCATTCTGTCAATCCCTATATAGTAGAGTATCACCAGCAAAGCAAGGAAAAATTAGTTTGGCAAGGAACACTTGAGCGTTTGAGGTAATATTTAGGTTTAGATTTAAGATTTATTTATTCAGGAGAACCAAGGATTTATTATGCAACAGACCCCTGCAGTTGATGATCTCCTTCAATCCCAAATTCAGGTCGTGATACATAAAATCCTATTCTCCAGTCCATATCTCCGTCATAATGATGCCTACATTGGGAAGTACGCTATGGTGTCATGTTGCAACTTATTGTAATCCGCTCCTGAAGTATGACTAGAGCCATTACCTGGCAATAAGGTTTGTTCCTAAGGTGATGTGTCAGAAAACACTCTGGATCTGGATACCAACGGTCTCTTACCAACGGTCTCTTACCAACGGTCTCTTACCAACGGTCTCTTACCAACGGTCTCTTACCAACGGTCTCTTACCAACGGTCTCTTACCAACGGTCTCTTACCACTAGCCTATTACCAACAGCCTATTATTAATATTAACAACAGCCTATTACCAACAGCCTATTACCAACAGCCTATTACCACCACCCTATTATTAATATTAACAACAGCCTATTACCACCAGCCTATTACCAACACCCTATTACCACCACCCTATTATTAATATTAACAACAGCCTATTACCAACAGCCTATTACCAACAGCCTATTATTAATATTAACAACAGCCTATTACCACCAGCCTATTACCAACACCCTATTACCACCACCCTATTATTAATATTAACAACACCCTATTACCAACAGCCTATTACCAACAGCCTATTATTAATATGAACAACAGCCTATTACCAACAGCCTATTACCAACAGCCTATTACCAACAGCCTATTACCAACAGCCTATTACCAACAGCCTATTACCAACGGCCTATTACCAACGGCCTATTACCACCACCCTATTATTAATATTAACAACAGCCTATTACCAACAGCCTATTACCAACAGCCTATTATTAATATGAACAACAGCCTATTACCAACAGCCTATTACCAACAGCCTATTATTAATATGAACAACGGCCTATTACCAACAGCCTATTACCAACAGCCTATTACCAACAGCCTTTTACCAACAGCCTATTACCAACAGTCTATTACCAACAGCCTTTTACCAACAGCCTATTACCAACAGCCTATTACCAACGGCCTATTACCAACAGCCTATTACCAACGGCCTGTTACCAACAGCCTATTACCAACAGCCTATTATTAATATTAACAACAGCCTATTACCAACGGCCTATTACCAACAGCCTATTACCAACGGCCTATTACCAACGGCCTATTATTAATATGAACAACAGTCTATTACCAACAGTCTATTACCAACAGCCTATTATTAATATGAACAACAGTCTATTAACAACAGCCTATTACCAACAGCCTAT
Source organism: Sthenelais limicola (assembly GCA_942159475.1). Taxonomy (NCBI): domain Eukaryota; kingdom Metazoa; phylum Annelida; class Polychaeta; order Phyllodocida; family Sigalionidae; genus Sthenelais; species Sthenelais limicola. The sequence goes on from OW804101.1 coordinate 22,400,624, forward strand.
TACCAACAGTCTATTACCAACGGCCTATTACCAACAGCCTATTACCAACGGCCTGTTACCAACAGCCTATTACCAACAGCCTATTATTAATATTAACAACAGCCTATTACCAACGGCCTATTACCAACAGCCTATTACCAACGGCCTATTACCAACGGCCTATTATTAATATGAACAACAGTCTATTACCAACAGTCTATTACCAACAGCCTATTATTAATATGAACAACAGTCTATTAACAACAGCCTATTACCAACAGCCTATTACCAACGGCCTATCACCAACAGCCTATTATTAATATGAACAACAGTCTATTACCAACAGTCTATTACCAACAGCCTATTATTAATATGAACAACAGTCTATTAACAACAGCCTATTACCAACAGCCTATTATTAATATGAACAACAGTCTATTAACAACAGCCTATTACCAACGGCCTATTACCAACAGCCTATTACCAACAGCCTATTATTAATATGAACAACAGTCTATTACCAACAGCCTATTACCAACAGCCTATTACCAACGGCCTATTACCAACGGCCTATTATTAATATTACCAACAGCCTATTACCAACAGCCTATTACCAACAGTCTATTACCAACAGCCTATAGATTACCAACGGCCTATTACCAACAGCCTATTACCAACAGCCCTTTACCAACAGCCTATTACCAACGGCCTATTACCAACAGCCTATTACCAACAGCCTATTACCAACAGCCTATTATTAATATGAACAACAGTCTATTACCAACAGCCTATTACCAACAGCCTATTACCAACGGCCTATTACCAACGGCCTATTATTAATATTACCAACAGCCTATTACCAACAGCCTATTACCAACAGTCTATTACCAACAGCCTATAGATTACCAACGGCCTATTACCAACAGCCTATTACCAACAGCCCTTTACCAACAGCCTATTACCAACAGCCTATTACCAACAGCCTATTACCAACAGCCTATTACCAACAGCCTATTACCAACAGTCTATTACCAACAGTCTATTACCAACAGTCTATTACCAACAGTCTATTACCAACAGCCTATAGATTACCAACAGCCTATTACCAACAGCCTATTACCAACAGCCTATTATTAATATTAACAACAGCCTATTACCAACAGCCTATTACCAACAGCCTATTACCAACAGTCTATTACCAACGGCCTATTACCAACGGCCTATTACCAACAGCCTATTACCATACACTATAAGGTTGTGTCTTATAGGCCTGGTAACAACCCTCTTAAAGTTAAGACTACAAGGGCTTTATGATACGAGGGTTATTGCATTGAAACTCATGCATTAGGTTATGTAAGAGGTGTCTCAGAGTTCTCTCAGACTATTCTCAGAAAATAATCGTATATGTGATGTGTTCCAGTAAAATGAGTCATAAGTCGCAAAATTAATATTTTTCAAAATGTTTTTTTCACAAGATTTCTTAATTGAAGTGTTCTGATATTTAGAGGTTTTTCACCTATTGTCATATGAATCCATGTAACAAATTCTGGGACATTGTATTAAATATATCCTTGCGTTTTGAAGGCCTTCATATGGAGTATATTTAGTTACTATACTGGTAATTACCATCCAGAAACATTGCAAACTTTTTTTTTCAAAAATAAAAATATACGACATAGAATATAGAAACACTTTTGAATGTCATTTATATTACTATCATTGGAATCAGCTTTATCTCTTTTCAAATATGATGATATCTCAAAATCCATATTTTGCGACTTATGACTCATTTTCCTAAAACACATCACATATAGTGGTTTACCACACATTAGACCCGGTTTGGTCAGATTCTGGGTTTTTGTTGGTAACAATAGACCATGGCAATCACTTCCGGCAACTTCCAGTAAGGAATGGGGTTATAGACGTCAAAAGAACTGGTAAATAAAAGGTCTAGAGGTTGGTGAATCTTTTTTTCTTAATAGCCCTCAGTCGAATCTGACCAAACCGCTTCCAAAAGCACTAATACCCTCGGTTTTGGATGGTCTAAGTGGTCTGTTGCCTGGTGGAAACAGACCACTTAGACCACCCTAAATTTGTTAATCTGCTGGTCTGAAAAGAGGAATCCAGATTCTAGCACCATCAGAATGCTGTTCTGAATAAAAAAGTATAATACAAAATGCCTATGCAGCCTTCCTCTCTACCTTTATATCATTAACCCTGCACTAACAATGGCCCCTGGTGGAAGATCATAGAAAGCATTACTTGTTTAGTCGCTCTGAGCCTTGTAAATGTTTCTGGCACAAATGGACTGTATGAATATGTTCCATACAAAATACCAATCATTGCTATTTCATCTATTGTTTTAATCTATATATCCTACTGAATAGAGGGATTAAAAAGAAAAAAAGCTTGACCGTATTATTTCATGGGATTAATGTCCAACATTGAGGGGCTTCTAATGCACTGTTTGGTGTATAACCCTGACGCAAAGTAGAGGGATTAAACACAAACAATGCACCAGCAGGCCCGAAATGGAGATTATCAACCTGTTTAGTCTCTGCCTATGGACTATTAAAAGCAGTGACTAAACACAAACAGTGCACAGTAATCCTTTTAACTACTGCCTAGTTGGTTAGAGCCCCACAAATTTCAAGGTAGGGACAAAACACACAGTGACGAAAGTAGTGACTAAACAGTGCACCAGCAGGCCCGAAATGTAGGTTATTAATCCTTTTAATCTCTGCCTAAGATGGTTATAGCCTCACAACCTTCAAGGCAGTGACAAATACTCGGTAAATGTCCATGACACTTCCGGTATTAAGTGGTGGTAGTGATATTTACCTCCTCCCCTGAGAGCAAGTATAACTAGCTGCAGCAAATGTCAGGCATATGGGGGACAAATGTCACAGTAATAACCCGGGATACCTCTCTTACATGTATCACTACCTGCGCCGCTAAAAACACCTCATCATCAATAGCATCTAATGACTTAATTAGGCAGATTTAATTGGGAATTTGCATAGCCGCCATTTTGAATCTTGATTTGCATGGATTATGGGACTAATGGTACAGTGTAAAATCCATAGAAAACATGTCATTTTCAGCATGGTCTAATGTCAATATTCATGTGTTATACATGTTTCCATGACACAAGCCTCCATCCTTCCCATCATACATTTGGTTTCCATAGATCATTTACAAAAGTTATGTATCGGTTAAAAGATTTTTTGATAAAAATGTTGCTTGATATTTGAATGCCAGATTTGAACTGAATCCATCCCCCAAAGCACTGTAATAAACACGCGCAGTGGCACATGCAAATCCCCTATTGTTTACTTTGTTTCTTTATGAGGATGTGGGAGCATTAATAGGCCTGACTCTAACATCCGCGAGGAATGTGATTTTGTTTTGATTTTTTATGTCCAGCTGCATCCGCTCCCACATTCCTTTCTCAGAAAAGCGCTATTGCGACAAGCATTTATCGCCCTGTTTTTAGAGCCATTATACTAAACTTGCTCATTGTACACTAACAGGCTGTTTAAAGTTTTAATTGTAATTACATAGTGGGACGTTGGTGGGAGGTGTAGAAAGAAGGAAGGGATGGCTCTGTGACACGCTCGTATCATAATAATGTTGGTTTTAGAGTGGCTTTGGTAGGTGTTGGCCATATCAGTACAACTGCTAAACCTGTCAGGGATGACCACAAAAGCTTAACTAGAGTACACATTTGCCTTGTAGCTATGAAGTTATGAATAAAAGAACTGTATACTGTAGACCATAATTATAGGATGACCACACCGCTTTAACTATATTCATATCCAATGCTATTGCAGGAGATACTATGTAATAACTATAAGGTGACATATCCTATTATAAGGACAATTTCGGTAAATAGTGATACAGAACATTCATACTCACATTGTAAATGAGGGTAGTTAAATAAGGGCACATGCTTTACACTAAATGATAAATGAAATAAATAATATTGGTTTTATCACAAGAGTTAGGGCTTACAATAACTTCAAATTCCGAAAACAGATGATGCACAAAATATCTAAAATCAAAATGGAAAACCTCCGCGCACAAAGCTTTTTAATGATGTGGATATCATCATAACAGAGCATTCACTGCTGGCGTCCAAACCCTGCTTGTGATATTGTTTTTAATGTCTGAGGCTTTCTGAATTCTGGCAGCGTGCTCGTTACAATCATTATTTTAGTAGAGGACGTCAGGGTAATGAGTGATTGTCTATGGTTGACCTGTTATGGGCGGCGGGGTGAGCTAGTGATGGAACGGTGGGGGGTGGGGGTGGGGGAGAGATTGGAGGAGTCAGTGACCACCACAGCTTTTCTTAGAACATTTGTGATGCGTCACATCAAAATAAACCACAAGTCGCAAAGTGAATATTTTTGAAAGTATTTTATTCACAAAATCTCTTTAGGAATGTTCCTATTTTCGGGGTATCTAATTATACCTAATGGCATGATGGAGGTTTTAATCAATCGAGATGTTGGGTCAAACCGCACAACCCCAAGGTGTGAGGTGTGATTTGACCTAACATCTCCAACGAGGGGTATTGGATCTGACTGGTGTTCATATTGGGAAAATCTGATTGGTGTTGGTATTGGGGAAAAAACTCATGATGATACAAAACAACATCACTGTCAGGGCAATAGTGAATGGAACTCGGTACTAGTAATTGAGTATTTATTGGACTTGATTGTTGTCCAATAAATATTCAATTACTAGAACCTTGTTCCATTCCCTCTATTTATAGAATACATCAGTTATCGCCATTATTAGATGGTCTATACCCCTGAATTAAATATCACAAATCATGCCGAGAATAGGGTATTTGCATGTCTGACTGCACATGTCTTTTACAGTGCAAGCTGGGATGGATTCAGTTAAAATCTGACATAAAAATACTTTGCAACATTTTTTTCGAAAAAAAATGCAAGGACCTTTACACCAATATCATAGCTTGTGTAAAATTATCTATAAAAACCAAATGTATGATGGCAAAGATGAAATCTTGTTTTATGGAAGCTTGTAAAACTCATTGCTATTTACAAGAGATCACTGTTATATAATCCATGCTGAACATAACATGTTTTCTACAGCTTTCACACTGACACCAATGATTCCATGGATTCAAGATAGCAGACATGCAAATCCCCTATTAACCCATTGTACAGTAAAGAAATAGTCTTGGGTGCCATTATGTGTACGTTAGCCACTTCTGCTATAAACATACATTTTGCAGGAAAATAAATCAATCTAAATGTCATTCTAAGCAATTGTTTTCTCTCTTTGCAGGTAAGGCGTTATTTCCAAACTAGTCAAACTGGCTGCATTGGTAGAGTGGATGGAGGTATGCACTTTCTTTTATTCTCTTTTCAGGTTTGCACTTTCTTCATATATTCTACCCGGAGAAGTATACTTAAATTTTCAAATGCACCTCTAATCCTCTTACCATGACGAACTCATAGTTGTCAATCTACCATGGTACTGAGAGACCTTAAAAGCTGCATTCTCAGACATTATGACAAAACAAATCTTACCAGAATTAATTATATAATGACTTAAAGGACTGAATCTGTCAATATTCTGCTGTTATATGTTTATACAAGAATTTGAATTCAAATGGGCTGAGAGAAAAGGGCCGCCGGTGAGCGATAATAAGGGAAGTCTTCTTTGAAAAGGATTTAGGTTGGGCATCCAAAAACAAATGAGGACGTTTTAGAAACCCTGTAGCAAACACAATTGGTCAATGACTTTTAAATGGTTTGGAAAAGAATGGAACAAAAAGTAGACATTAACTTAGACATTAACTTAGAGTGCAGCTTTAAGACACAGCTCCCATAATTCGTTGCGAATTGAGATTTAAGTTGGTGGCCATGCAAATCCCCAATAGGGGAGTAGCATGTCTCAGTTCACATGTCTATTATGTACAGTGCATGATGGGATGGATTCAGTTCAAATCTAACATACAAATATTTGCCAACACTTTTATCGACAATTGCAAGAATGTTTTCACCAATATCAAATCTGGTATAAATGATCTATGAAAACCAAATGCATTATGGGAAAGATAGGAACTTGTGTCATGAAAACATGTATAACACACGGATATTGACATTAGGGCATTGATAAATAACCCATGCTGAACATGGCATGTTTTATATACATTTTAGACTGTACTATTAGTCCCATAATTCCATGCATATCAAGATTCAAAATGGCGGCCATGCAAATCCCCTATAGGGAACATAAGTAGTCCACTGTCTATTGCGAGCGTGGTCTATAAGCTGGGATAGGATCAAAGTCAAAGTTAAAGAATAAAAAATCAAGTTAGGTGAGAAATAAAGTACAAATTAAGGATAAGAATAAGAAGTATGATTAGTTAGGTGGATTTGTTTTGATTGGTTTGGACAGCTAGAAGATACAGCATGCCCTTGGACCAGTGTGGATGTGTTGTGGTAGCGTGAAGATAGGGTGGTCCATAAGGTGGGATAGAATCTACCAGCCAGTCTGGTGCAGCAAATACCAACCCTCGTCATTTGCACTCAAATAACAGCTTACTGAAATTGATATGGGGCGGATCAATACAGAATTTGCATTGGAAACACTTAGACTGGAACTGCCTGGGCCTAGTGATAGACTATTGAATTATCGCTCTGGGGGTCTTACAGAGTGAAACTATACATGAAATGAAATTAGTTTGAGCAATCAATCAAAACGTTCACACAAAGCCTGGAGAGCCATGGAATTTTATTAGCTGTTTCTATACTGTATATGTGATGTGTTTCAGCAAAATGGGTCCCAAGTCGCAAAATTGATATTTTGTGATTAAGTGATTCATGTACACGTTCTCTTTGTTCAAAATTAATGTTATCATTTTTTCGGTATCTAGTTCTTTAAGTCTTATAAATACATGTATCGAATTTCAAGACCGTGTATTAAAAATAGTCATGTATTTCTAAGGTAATCCTGTCGAGTGTATTGAGTTAATTTACTAGTACAATGTAATTGTCCACCCAGAAATATTGCAAACCTTGATTCTCAAAAATAGAATATCAACATTAAAATTTACTACCATTGGAATCCGCAACATATATAACTAAACAGATTGTTTGAATCAAGGCAATACCAAGTATACACAGATATACCCAGTATTGATCATTTTTCAGTCTAATTTAGCCGAACGTACTAAATGATACCACTGATTAATTCCGAAAGAAAGAAAAATGTAATAAAACAAGTGGAAATGTAAAACGACTCATCAAATTAAAAGAAATGTACTTAATGTTAAACTGTAGTCAGTGGGTCAATTGGAAATGTTAAGAAGTCTCGACAAAGAATATTCAATTCCAGAACCAAATAATTAAGATTGAACTAAATTTCGACTATCAAAGACTTGCAATACTACTTGGTGGGCAATTACCAGTAAAATGTATGTATGAATGTATGTATGTATGTATGTATGCATGTATGTATGTATGTATATTGTTTATTTCCAGTTCAATACAGTTACATCAATATGTTTAGATACAATACCTGGAAATGGGTACTCCATTCTATGCTACTCATAGCTCTACCAGGAGGTCCCTTCTAAACTTATTATAATATTTATATTATTATATACGTAACATTAAATTCTGCATTAAATAACTATACTCCATAGGATTACCTCAGACCGCAGGAGTAGATATATCTAATACAATATCTTGAAATTTGGATTAGTTATTCATATGACTAACATGATAGACCCCCAAGGAATAAGAACATTCCAATATAGAGATCTTGTGAATAAATCTATCAATTAGTGACTAGTGACTCATTTGCCTATACCACATCACATGTTCTGGCGACTTTACATTGAGATGCATCTAGTTCGTCCCCTTGCACTGTAGCACAACCAACTCCCATTGATGAATGTGTAACTGTATGGGATGCTTCATATTAAAGCAGATAAATCCCGAGCAACAAGATGGAATAACTGTCGGAGCGGGGTACAGATTAATTCCTGAAAGGCGAGGTCTCATTAAAAGACTTAATGAAAAAGGAAAAGATCCATCAAATTATATCCTCATAGATCCGAAAAGCCCATATTGGTTGGAATTGGTTCAATGGTATGGGTTGGTGGTCTGGATGTAATAATATTTGCATGTTTTAAATTCACAGTCCACAATGAAAGCTTCTCTTCTCATGTTCTAATGTACGTGATATTGAATGCATGTAATCTGTCAAGGAAATGTTGTATTCGATCGCTAATTCCTACCAACAGTTACAGTCCATAAGATCTTTCATCTCCTAGGTTGAAAGGATATTATAAAAGGGGAATACTTTGCTTTCGATTTGATATCTTTGAATCTATGAGGAAGGATGGTCATTGACCATTTCTACTAATGTAGGGTCAGGTTCTAACCAAATCATTGGCCAGTGAACCTTGTAGGTAGGACATTAAACACTCCACTCCACCTACACAACAACTGATGAAGGTTTTCTAGTTGCGACCATAAAGTGAGAAAACACATGACAACAATATAATAAAAATACAAAAACATGCAATCAATAATATCAATGAGATTTTATTTCACATAATGGATATAATTTTATTTATTTTTAATATTTTGTATAACCTGTTTGCTCACCTCTAGACAAAAGAGTCAAAAAAGAATTGGGATATTTCTCATCTGGGGTTGCTGGGCTTCCATCTTCAAAGCGTCCGAGGGGTATAGAGCTCGTCATACCCTGTTACCACGGAAACCCACATTTGCTCCATCTTAATGCGAGTAGCTCGTCCCTTTTACGAGTCACTCTTTCTATTGATAGTCAATACATAAATAGATTACTCTATCTCTGCATTCCAGCATAGTCACTAGAGGAACATCAAGAGTGGCAAACGTCACATGTGATTGCGAAGAGCCATTGCAATATTTATCTACCATCAGTGGGTGCCATGCACCAGTGTGCCAGGTGCATTTATAGTCATAATAATAATTACCATACAGGCCTTGGTTAAGTAATAGGGGCAGCTCATACCGCATGCTTTGCTTTACATCTTTTGCTTCAAGGAACACAAACCGAAACACTATTACTACATAATATCACAACCAGGTTAATAATAATTGGAAATCGGAGGGTCCTAAATTCTTTTACACATGGTATTTTGTTACACTCTCTCAATCTCTCTCTCTCTCCCTCTCTCTCTCTCTCTCTCTCCCTCTCTCTCCATCTCTCTCCCTCTCTCTCCCTCTCTCTCCCTCTCCCCCTCCCTCTCTGTTTCCTCTCTCCCTCACTCTCTTACCCCCACTCTCTGTTTCCTCCCTCCCTCACTCTCACACCCTCACTCTCTCTCCCTCCCTCCCTCCCTCTCTATTTCTTCTCTCCCTCCCTCTCTCTCCCTCCCTCTCTGTTTCCACCCTCCCTCACTCTCTCACCCTCACTCTCTCTCCCTCTCTCCCTCACTCCCTCTCTCTCCCACTCTCCCTCCATCTATGTTTCCACCCTCCCTCACTCTCTCTCCCTCCGTCTCTGTTTCCTCCCTCCCTCACTCTCTCACCCTCGCTCTCTCTCCCTCTCTCCCACTCTCCCTCCATCTATGTTTCCACCCTCCCTCACTCTCTCTCCCTCCGTCTCTGTTTCCTCCCTCCCTCACTCTCTCATCCTCACTCTCTCTGCTTCCCCTTCCTCTCACTCTCTCCCTCCCTCGTTGCAACTCTCTCCTTCTCCCCCTCACTCACTGTCTCCTTCTTTTTTCGCAACCCTCCCTCGCTCTCTCTCCCTCTCTCTCTACTCTCTCCCTCTCTGTTCCCTCCCTCCCTCTGTACCCCTCTCTCCCTCAATTTCTATCCAATGCAAACCTATTCTACAAAACATGCATACATACCTGCATGTGTATATATTTAAGTATCTGTATACATACAGACACACATAGAGAAAACGGGACGAGCTGGCAATAATCGAAAATTTATAGGATAGGAGATTCATCCACATAAGCACGATGCCGTAGGCAGAGTGCTTATGTGGACAAATCAAGTCCTATAAATTTTCGATTATTGCCGGTGAGTTCCATTCTATATTTATTATATGTGCATAAAATTTGATCATATGTCATCAGATATCACTGAAAAAATAATAAAGAAGTTCAGAGAGCCCCGCTGACAGCCCCGCTGACAGCCCCGCTGACAGCCCCACTGACAGCCCCGCTGACAGCCCCGTTAGTATATTGATGAATTAAAACGTTCATATCATGGCCATTCCTTGAGCTACATTAATACAATTTATATCATTCAAAAGAGAATTTAATGCTCTATTTAATGATGTAGGTTTTACTATGTATTTCTATAATTATAATACCAGAATCACGGGTTGATTACCGATCGCGGGGATTTGTTTCCATGCTCCGCAGAGAGCCAAAGCTCCGCGAAGCATAACAATAGAGCTATTTTTAGACAACTACATTTCATATAGGACACGTCCTATATGAATATTTTTATAGCACCCCACTTATAGCACGTCTCATATAGTCATATAGTAGCATGCTCTGTTCCCTGCAGTGGTTTTGTGGGGTATACTCCCAAGGTTACCTATAAACTCAGATTCACCTAACATTGTCCATTGTCAACCTAATGTAGCATGATTTCCTTAGAGCTGCCGATGGCCTAACCCATGCAATTCATCACATATTGTCAAGATGGCAATCTACATGTTCAATGAATAAACATTACTTCCACAAAGCATCGATACTAGTTGTGCTGCAATGATACAATTCCATCTGGAACATAGAGAGATAAACAATGGGTGAAATACAAGCTAGAAATATAATCACTTCCAAATGATGAAAAGGAGCGATTGGCTTTGAATTTCTACTAGGGGCATTGTCAGATATGGATAAGATTTTCAGAAAATGTACAATTGGCAGCTGTACACGATTAGTCAATTCTGCTAAATTAGACTCCAATTTGGTAAATACTAGTCAAATTCGAGTATATTCGGCATTGCATTGATTCTAACAATCTATTTGGCTAGGTTGAGCTGTATTTTGAACTTTATTTTTGTCTGAAATTTGCGTTATTTGAGGGGATTGGCGAAGGTGAATTGTACATTTTCTGAAAATCTGACCCATATCATCCTTGCTGTAGGTTTCCTTCTTTACCACTAATCGATATCGTCTCATGACAACGTATTCAGGGCCTTGGGATAGAAGCCTATATTTGGCGACTAGTATGACTTTCAATCATCCCAACTATGACTGCTTCGTTTCTCCGATTACAGGTCTCATGATCGCCTTGCTTTCATGCTCATCCAATTATTTTATTCCTGGAGTCATGATTGTTTCATGCGATCATTTTTCATGTCACATCGGCTGCCGTCAGAGGCATGCTACTTGTCCATGCATACATCATTAACCCTTTCCACCCCGGCGGATCCTCGATGGATGCTGTATGGTAATTAGCCACGAGTGGCTGAAGGAAGGGGTTAATTAAAGATCATATACATTATCGGCTTGCAGGACATTCCAGGACGTTCCCGTCCTCCCACTGCTTGCTAGTCGCACCGTGTTAGTGGTGATTGGGTGTTTATGAAACCAGTATCGTGTCTAATCACAGCTAGTATATCAATGGTAATCCTTACATAGCTTGTTTTATAATTATCTATATGAGATGAATATAAATTATTTATAATTCGCGCTTAAAGCCATCATAATAATCATCAATTCAATAACCTGTAGACTTATTAAGAAGATTTAATTTCATTGGAAATAGACGGGGACTATAGCTCACTATAATGATGTGTCCTTCAGGTTAGGGACTTCAATTTCTTCCGTTTTCCTTAAGCTTTTGGAAAATAAGCACGTTTTCTTTTGAGATGAAGCCGATTCCAATGATAGTAAACATTAGGATATATGCATTTCCATATTCTAAGTTTGATATTTTTATTCTTGAAATGAACGTTTGCAATATTTTTGGGTTGATGAATACTAGCAAAGAAGCTAAATATACCCTATAGGATGAGCTGAGGAATGCATGAATATATTTGATACACAGTCTTGAAATTTGATATACATTCATTCACAACTTGAAGCTGTACACACTTCGAAGGTGAGACCATTCCTACAAAGAGATTTTGTGAATAAAAGACATTGAAAAATATGTATTCATCCAACCTGAATGTCCTCAAAGATGAGAACATTCCATCAAAGGGATCTTTTGAATAAAACCCATTGAAAAATATCAATTTTGCGACTTGTGACTCATTGTCCTGAAACACATCACACATCATAATAAGATATATACTTTGCACCATGTGTCCTTGGAACTGAATTACATTAAACAAATGGTCCAATTTAATAGATAGTCGATACTTATTTAATCAAGTTCTAGTGCTTCCTGTGAATTTAATTAAAAACCCCCATGTGCGTTTCATGTTCTTCCTTCCCCCACATTCTAAGATTTACGGCTCCATCAAATGTCCCTGGCAACAGTGATTCATTGAAAGCTTAATGGGTGAAGTCAATAGAACTTGTACAATTCATCTTCACCAATCCTATCAAATAACCCACATTTTAGACGACAATAAAGTTCAAAATACAGTTCAACCTAACCAAACAGACTGCTAGAATCAATGCAATGCCGAATATACTCGAATTTGCCTAGTATTGACCAAATTGCAGCCTAATCTAGAAGAACGTACTAAATGTGTACAGCTGCCAATTGTACATTTCCTGAAAATCTGACCCTATTAATTCATATTTTGTCGATCACAGGAGGCTCTTTGATGGATGTTTATGGGGCACTTTGACGCGATTTATTTTAACTCTTCAGTACCAATGTTCCCATAAACCCTCTAATGAAGAGTGATGGCATTCTGGACACATAAATTGAAATGGAGGAAGACATTTGCGGGGGTAGAATTTAAAAGGGGTGAATATAAAGGCAAATTCAATAGAAATCTATGGGAAGATAAACATATTTGCGAATATATGTGATGTGTTCCAGGAAAATGAGTCACAGGTCGGAAAATTGATATTATTCAAAATGAATTATTTACAAGATCACTTGTTAGAATATTCTCATTTTTGAAGGGCTTGGCGCTTTAGGTAATATTAATGTATGTACCAAATGTACAGAAATATTGCAAACATTCTTTGAAACATAACTATATCAAATATGAAATATAAACACACTTTTTAGATGTCCTTAATGTTTGCCGTCATTGTTGGCTTGATCGTATTTTTTAAAACATTATGATATATCAAAATCGATTCTTTTCCACTTGTGACTCATTTTTCCTAAAATACATCACAAGTAGTAGAAACTGGGAACTCTTGTATGAGCACGTGCGCTATGGTGCTGGGGTTTAATTGATTGATTTAATTATTGTAATTGCTGGAAATTATCTACCCATTTCATGGTTGTCGAAGGACTTGTCTTTATCATTTTTCCTATTTCGATACAACATGAAGAATTCGTATGGTCCATATGATATATCAAATGATTTTACAATTCTTTTACAATAAATGCTAGACTTGTTGGAGAAATGCTGAAAATAATATCGAATGTATAATTTTCTTTCTGAATAAAAATATGTTAAATCTATAAACCTAATACTGGAAGTGAAAACAAGCCACTTTAACATTAAAGAAAAAACTAAAATATAATACATTGCATATATATATAAGGGTAAGAATATCAGAGAATGTTTATTTAGTCAATTTAGTTAAGACAAGCTGGAAAATGATAAGTACTATAGGCTATGTAAATCTGTATTTGGTATTGCCTTGACTCAAGCAATGTGCTTGGTTATCTTGAACTGTATTTTGAACATAATTTCTGTCTTAAAGCTGCACTAATGTTGGTCAAAATATAAATATTTTCTACTTTTTGTTCCATTCTATTCCAACCCATCTATAGGTCATTTGACCAACATTTTGGTTGATTTTGGTGTCTTTACACCTCCCTTGTTGTCTTTACTACAGCACTGTTAAAATCTCCTCATTTGTATTTGGAGGACCTGCCCAAATCACTTCCTATTATCGCACACCGGCGGTAGTTTTCTCTCAGCGGTAACTCTTAGAATTCGTGTATAAGTATATATAACAGTCGCATATATCAGCAGCGGAATATTGATGAATTCAATATCCAATAAGTCATAATTTGAGTAAATTTGATAAGTTTTTTTTTCATCTCAGCTATAAAGCAGAGAATGCAGCTTTAAATTGAGCTATTTGAGAGGATTGGTGAAGGCGAATTGTACATTTTCTGACGTCCTAACCCATTATATAGAGAGAATTTACCTCTTCCAAGGCCTTAAGGGTAAGATTTTTAGAAAATGTACAATTGGCAGATATATTCATTTAGTGAATTATGCTAAATTAGACAGTAAAATGGCCAATACTAAGTTTATCTGAGTATAATTTGATATTGCCTTGATTCAAACAATCGGTTTCGTTTGGTTGAACTGAGTTTTGAACCATATCTTTGTCTTAAATTCGGGTTATTTGAGAGGATTGCTGAAGGGGAATTGTACATTTTCTGACGATTTCACCCTTAAAGAGTTTTACCGATTATTTGCTGGCCGTTTGGAAAGAGATGAGGGCTGGGTGGCATATAATTCAACTTGTCAGCTCCACTCAACCCTGCCTGTGGGATTCATCGCTCACAAAGGCTTTTAATTTGTACCTCACACGGGCGAGATGAAAGGTCGAGGGAGAGGAGGCGGAGGAGGAGCAGGAGGAGAGGAAGGTATTTGTACAGATGAAATACTCGCTGCCCAAGGCCCTGGAAACATTAGCAGAGGTGTTAGTTGCACTTTCTCTGTGGAGAGGACTTTGGGCAAGACTATTGTATTGAAGGGTGGAATCATCAGAAAATGTACAATAGGGGAGTTGCATGTCTCACTGCGCATGCATGTCACAGTACATGCTGGGACGGATTCCGTTCAAGTCTGACATGTATACAAATATTTAGCAACATTTTTATCAAAAAAATCATAGCTTGTATATTAAAATGATCAATGAAAACCAAATGCATGATGGGAAAGATGAAGTCTTGTCTCATGGAAACATGTAAAACACATGGATATTGACATTAGAGCACTATAATATTCCATGCTGAATATAACATGTTTTTTATAGATATTATACTGTACCATTATTCCCATAATTCCACGCGTATCTAGATTCAAAATGGCGGCTATGCAAATCCCCTATTCACCATCACCAATCCTCTCAAATAACCCGAATTAAAACAGCAATGTGGTTTAAAAATCGTTTGGACATAACCGAACTGATTGCATGAATCAAGGCCTACTATATACTGAGATATACCCAACATTTATCATTTTTGAGTATAATTTAGCAGAATTATGTAAATGTGTAGAGCTGCCGATTGTACATTTCCGGACGATCTGACGCTGGTAGTTAAACAATACTATGGGAACTTAAACTTCTTAGCTGTTATTCAAATGTAACGGCCCCAGTGTTGTTAACGTAACCTAACATTTAATCAGTTTTACCCACTCAGGGGGGGGGGGGGAAGTAGTTCCACAGTTTAACATTCCATTCGCATCACAAGGTAATGAAATCTTGAAATGAACATGCAATGTACATAACACACCAGTCGGGAGAGGTGATGTGTACATTTCAGGCAATACATTGTGACGTCACCCACCACACTCAGTACCCTCTTGTACAGAACAGACCTTTTCAGGTAAGTTTTCTCATATATACGCCAGTGACTGACCATAAGTTAGACATATGGAGGTAAAAGATTGGAACTTGGGTGTAGTACTTATGGATCCATAACGTGTGTTAACCTAAAAGTGATCATGAACCCGTTTAACAGAGGGTCTGACATGTAGCATTGAGTCTTATTCACTACAAACACACATGAGGTCAAGTCTAGCCCCCGGTAGGGCTCTGTGGGGGACAATCCAAGGGTCAGATCGTCAGAAAATGTACAATCGTCAGTTCTGCATATTTAGCTAATTCAGTTAAATTTAGCTGCAAACTTGTATATCTGTGTATATTTGGTATTGCCTTGATTCAAGCAATGTGTTTTTGTTATGTTGAACGGTTATTTTAACATCATTTCTGCTTTATTCTCATTATGACAAACACAATCTTACCAGATCTACTCATATTATGGCTTATAGGACTGGATCTGTCAATATTCTGCTGCTGGTATATGTTTATATAAGAGTTACTCATGTTATGGCTTATAGGACTGGATCTGTCAATATTCTGCTGCTGTTATATGTTTATACAAGAGTTACTCATGTTATGACTTATAGGACTGGATCTATCAATATTCTGCTGCTGGTATATGTTTATATAAGAGTTACTCATGTTATGGCTTATAGGACTGGATCTATCAATATTCTGCTGCTGGTATATGTTTATATAAGAGTTACTCATGTTATGGCTTATAGGACTGGATCTATCAATACTCTGCTGCTGGTATATGTTTATATAAGAGTTACTCATGTTATGGCTTATAGGACTGGATCTATCAATATTCTGCAGCTGTATATGTTTATAAAATGATTAGGAAGTAGAAACAGCCACTGGTGAGCGATGATAAGTGAAGTCATTATAGGAAAGGATTTGGGCTGAAATGTGGGTTATTTGAGAGGACTGGTGAAGGTGAAGCGGAATTTCCCTACGTTCGGACACATGAGTGGGAGGGAAAGAGGGAAAGTGTTATGAAATTCAGTTCACCACAAATTTCGAACATCATTTTCGTTTTAAATTGGGCTTATTTTTTATAAATGTATATATATATATGGGTCAAATTGTCAGAAGGCAGATCTACCCATTTAGTACATTTTTCTAAATTAGGCTGCAATTGGACCAATACCGGTAAATTCTAGTATATTGTGCATTGCATTGGTTCTAGCAATCTGTTTGGATAGGTTGAACTGAATTTTGAACTTTAATTTCGTCTGAAATGTGGGTTATTTGAGAGAATTGGTGAAGGCGAATTGCACATTTTCTGGCGACGTCACCCATATTGTTTATTTCCGGAAATACGTAGACCTACATATATATAGATAATAATAAAGTAATTTTACACCGGAAGGGCCCCTCTCTTCTGTGGAAGCCATAGCTCTTCCAAAGAATCCCTAGTAAAAACGGAGTTAAAATGAAATAAAAAAAACAGTAAATGAAGCTAATGTAATGGGATACGCCAGCTACTGGTCAACAAAGTGAAGCCAGATACAAACATTCTCTTATAAATGCATTGTTTCTGTGGTAAACAGGTTCACAAATATCTTAGTATCGCGATATACATATTACAGGAAAATCGCAATCGCAAAGTCGCAAAAAATGGATTCTGAGATATCATCATATTTGAAACTAGGAGATCAAGCTGATTCTAATGATGATAAACATTAGGACATCTAAAGTATTTCTATATTTAAGTTTGATATATTCATGTTTGAAAAGAATGTTTGCAATATTTCTGGGTGGATAGTTACTATAGTTAAGTAGCTAAATATATTCTATGAGGAAATACAAGGATATGTTTATTACACAGTCTCGGAATTTAGGACATGTGTCCATGCTACCAAAAGCGTTACGCACCCCAAAGATGAGAACAATCCTACCAATACATCTTGTGGATAAAACATTAAACAAAATGGCAATTTTGCAACAAAATGGCAATTTTGCGACTTGTGACTCACTTTCCTGTAACATTACATCTGAAGGGCGAATTGTACACTTTCTGACGTCCTGACCCATGAATGGGAGGGTGGGGTGGGAGTTAAAGAAGAAAGGGAAGGGTGGAGGGCTGAGTACCGTAGAGGGATCTGCGGCTAGTGACGGACAATGACAGAAGGGTAGAGAGAGCACCCCACCCCATGCACCTTGTACACAAGCCCCTCCCTTTGATCTACCCATCCTCCACACTGGAGGAGGTCATACAGATCATAAACATTGTCAATATGACAAATGATACTCATCGGGAGGTTGAGGAGAGGGGCAGGGGGTGGGTGGGAGATGGAGGAGAGGGAGGGGGTGGGAGGTTGAGGTGAGTGGGGAGGGAAGGGGGAGAGGCTGGAAGCTGAAAAGGAGAGAGAGGGAGGAGGAGGTAGGAGGAGGGGGAGAGAGGTAAAGGAGAGAATGTGAGGCGGGGGAGAGGGAGGGAGGGCTAACTCTTGTATTATAAAAGCTATAGTTAGATGCAGATGCAAAATGTACAGTAGGCAGTTGTACACATTTAGTAAGTTCTCCTAAATTAGACAAAATAAAGACGAATACTATAGGCACAACTGAGCATTATTTGGTTTTGTCTTGAGTCAAAGAGTCTGTTCAATTATGTTTAAAGGAATTTAAACCTAATTTTCTCTTTGGTTTTGATTATTTTAGGGGATTTTAGTGGAATGAAACATACAGTGGGTACCAAATAGGAATCTTATATATACAATGCTTTTATTTTCAGCATTAATTTATTACAGTTACATTGATACAGAAACAAAAAATAGGTTTCAGTCCTCTGCTCATTTGCAGGTCTTCCTCGACCGCCGGTTGACTAAATAAAATACAATATCATTCTACCAATTAGATACTTATTATTTAACAATTCAGTTGTTGTTTTCCAATCTAACCAATACAATGCTCGACTATTCTAGCAAGCTTATATATTGTGGTTATTCAATTCGGAATTTTTTAAATATTACATCAACATTACCGAGGGGATTTAATCCTTCGCTTTTTGATTATTAATACATCACATTCAAAACGATATACATCAACTTCATTGACTTTTTTAGTACCTTTTGTTTACTGTGGTAGAAATCCCAATTGCTAACTGAAATTGGAATTTTTGACAAGTTGGAATTGTGATTTCAACTGATGCCTAATTTAAGCATGGCGTTCAAGTTACAGTGGAACCTCGCATAAAGACAACCTCCCTATAGAGACCACCCCTCCATTAAGACCTGTTTCTCTCAGTCCCGAATTGATTTCCTCTTATTAGATTAGCCCCTCTAATGAGACCACCTCGCTATGAGACCACGAATCGCTCGGTCCCAAAAGTGGTTCCACTGTACATTGTTATGGGTTGTTGAGTACAATATGCTTGTCAAGTACCCTTGTACCTGCTCTATAGATATGGCAGACCTGCAACCATAACTGTGTGCATGAGGTCAATCCCCCTTTCTGACATAGAAATGAAATTGTATTAAGCATATACAAGATTATTTTCATTATAAATGGACTATACATAGTACAGGCCATTATATGCAATATATCAAACCCTTTCCTTGCCATTGTAAATGTACATCTGACCTAAATCCACTTAAAAATGTCCTGCATAGACCGATGTATTGCAGTGAGGGTCATTCAGGAGGGCCGGGCAATATCTATACAGAGTCGGCAAGGTCACTTGATGTACAACAAGGTCAAGCCATGTCATACAAGGTCAATTGATTGAGTCTGCTGTTCCTTTACAATCGCCTCCCCCCCTCCCCCTCCAAGCTCTGAGAGGCTGTCCCTTTACAATCACCACCCCCCTCCTTGAGAGGCTGTGCTTTTACAATCACCTACCCCCCCCCACACACACACACACCTTCCTGAGAGAAGATAAGATCCTGAGTATCAGCTACGGTTAGTAGAAAGATGAAAGCATTGTCCGTCAGATGTATGGCAATTTCAAATGATTCCTCAAGATCTTGCATGATGGAATCTGAGAGAAGTACATCAATTGAGCATAGTTTATATAAATAGTGCGCTCATTTGATCTACAAGCAAGTCAATAGGGAGTTTCAGCAAGTAAACCTATCTCAATTACGTTAGCATATCCGAATATTTTATATTTTTATATACATTTAAAAATAAATTGTGAGATGAAATATTTTTCTGGAAATGTTAAGTTACGTTTTTCCCACCACGTTTTGCTGACCCGCTTTCTTCCTGTTAACGTATGTTTGTATCATCAGAGATAAGGATACGTTTAGGTTAGACTTGCTGAACCTCCCTATTAATACTGCAGACAATACACCTGGGTGGGGTCCCTCGTGCACTCAATAGCTACTGAGGGGGAAATTGGGGTTCGCTCCTCTACTCATGAGTCATTCTGTAAGTGGTTGACTGTTTGTGAGTGTAGGTCGATTGTATATTGGTCAGATTTTCAGAAAATATAGTAGTAATCGAGTATATTTGGCATTGCATTGATTCTAGCAATCTGTTTGGATATGTTGACTTGTATTTCGAATTTACTTAGTGTTGCCCAAATTGCAGCCTAATTTAGCATAAAATGCGTACAACTGCCAATTGTACATTTTTGGAAAACCTGATGATATATCTCAAAATTCATATTTTGTGACTTGTAACTCATTTTCCTGAAACACATCACAATTCAACTTGCTACCATCAGCTGTTGTCCCCAGTATTGGTTCAAGTCACTGCACGCGAATAGTCCCGTCACGCGCGGTGTATTGTGTTACCATACACTACCCCTTCATAACCCATGGAGCTATCTGAGCCTGCTGTTGTTGCCAGAAACCTGACAATAGAAAGTTCAGATCTGTACAGCTTTCTTGACCTCATCTTCAACCTTTTCTTATTGAAGCTCGCATTTGACCGCGATATTGGCAAGACTCTCTATAAATAATTACCCGTGCTTATAATGGGTCAGGTATTCCTTTGTCCCCTTTCATTATTTCATCCTTGCCAAGAAGCATATGGGTTTGATTTTCATAAAATGTACAATTGCAGCTGTACACATCTAGTAAATTCTCCTAAATTAGGCTACAGTTTGGCAAATACTAGGTAATTTCGAGTATATTTGGCATTGCATTGATTCTAGCAATCTGTCTGGTTAGGTTTAACTGTATTTTGAAGCTCATTTTTGTCTTTAATTTGGTTTATTTGATGTTATTGGTGAGGGCGAATCGTACATTTTTGGTGATTTCACCGATATACAATGTTTAAGGAATAGACCAAGAGTTTTTTTATCAGAAGAAAATTGTAATTCCTAGCACGAACCGAAATTGTTTCTTTCAAAAATATCCTAGAACCCTCATATATAATACAAAAATGATGTTCAAAATACAATTCAAACAGCACGGTAATTTGCTTTTAACACTTGCTCATGCTTCCTCATTTGTATTTTACTTTTTTTTCATTATTTCCTTTCTCCATAAATTACTAGAATTGTAAATGTATTTATCCTGGTAAAAAAAGAACTTTTTATTTGCGAACTGTTTCATTCCTGGATGTATACTTGATCGATTTACAGTTTCTTCATGTGGTAATGATAATATATTAGTTGAAATTGAGCGTATTGAATGTATGATGGGAAAGATGAAATCTTGTTTCATGGAAGCTTGTTAAACTCACGGCTATTTACCAGAGATCACTGTTATATAATCCATGCTGAACATAACATGTTTTCTACAGCTTTCACACTGACACCAATAATTCCATGCAAATCAAGATTCAAGATGGCCGACATGCAAATCCCCTATTAACCCATTGTACAGTAAAGAAGTAGACTTGGGTGCCACTATGTGTACGTTAGCCACTTCTGCTATAAACATGTATTTTGCAGGAAAATAAACCAATCAAAATGTCATTCTAAGCAATTGTTTTCTCTCTTTGCAGGTAAGGCGTTATTTCCAAATTAGTCAAAATGGCTGCTTTGGTAGAGTGGATGGAGGTATGCACTTTCTTTTATTGTCATTTTAGGTATATGTGTCACGTCCTCAGAAAATGTGCAATCGGCAGCTTTACACATTTAGTAAATGCTGTTAAATTAGGCGGACTAATGGTCCATAGTATGTTTATCTGAGTATATTTAGTATTGCCTTGATTCACACAATATGTTTGGTTTGAACTGAATTTTAGACCTTATTTTTGTCTTAGATTTGGATTTATTAGAGGAGATTATTGAAGGTGAGTTTACATTTTCTGGTGGCTTGACTCGTATGCAGTTTCTTCATATGTGTCAAGTCGTCAGAAAATGTATGATTCATCTTTACTAGAGCAGCAAGTGTCTCGAAAGGGCTTTATTTTAGAAGTTACCCCGACCCATAGAGTAACAATTCTCACCACACATCAAATTAAGAGTGTCTGCAGAGAAGATCACTCTCATGAGACAGAGGTTAACTCCTACTGCTAGAATCACACTGATTTCATCTTACTGTTATTATTACGGTCATTATTGTTATCACTCAAACTACTCTCCGGTGTACTGGACAAGGGTCTCACTATCTACTGTGGTTATCCCTATGATCGACGTCCACACATTAGGGTAAGATTTTCAGAAAATGTACAATTGGCAGATCTACATATTTACTAACTTCTGTTAAATCAGACTGAAAAATGGTCAAAACTAGGTATATCTGGTATTGCCTTGATTCGGACAATCTGTTTGGTTGCGTTAAATTGAATTTTAAACATTATTATTTTCTTAAGTTTGTGTTATTTGAGAGGATTGCTGAAGGCCAATTGTGCATTTTCTGGCGATTTACCCATTAACTTTAATATGAAACGAACAATGTAATTATGGCACTATGTTCTCATTCTCCTAAAAGCTGGGATCCAACAGAATATCCTACCTTCCAGTTGAAATAAAATCTTTTAAAAAACCCTTGGAATATGTACAATCAGAATATGCCAAATGACAGTTATGAAATCTGGTGCGGGTTGAGAAAAAGTAGGTCAAAGTCGATAATGCCAAAATTAACTTCACCAATCCTCTCAATTAATCCAAATTTCAGACGAAAATAAAGTAAAAAATACGATTCAACCTGACCAAAAAGTTTGCTTGAACCAATGCAATGCCAAATATATTCAGATTTACCTAGTATTGACCAAATTGCAGCCTAATTTAGCAGAATTTACTGAATGTGTACATCTGCAAATGGTTCATTTTCTGAAAGTCTGACCCTCTGGCATTTTCCCCTATCTGGACCCTCTTAAAGGGAAGTTGTTGGGAGAGGATCATTGGCATTATGAGGGACTGCTCACTTATAGCACTGGTGTATGGTGCACAATAGGGCCATGCACTGTTGTACCGGTCCCCGGGGTCCCTGCCAATAGCTTATTGTTAACCCTTCCCCCCATGCCTTGCTCTAGAGGTGGATCAACCATTCATACACCCTGGAGAAGGTGGAGGACGTGGGGGTGAAGGGGTTGGAGGAAGTGGTGGTGGTGGTGGAGGTGGTGGAGGGGTTGGAGGACGTGGTGGTGGTGGTGGTGGAGGGGTTGGAGGACGTGGTGGTGGAGGTGGTGGTGAAGGGGTTGGAGAAAGTGGTGTTGGTGGAGGTGGTGGAGGTGGTGGAGGAGGTGGAGGTGGTGAAGGGGGTGGAGGAGGTGGAGGTGGTGGTGGTGAAGGGGGTGGAGGAGGTGGAGGTGGTGGTGGTGGTGAAGGGGATAGAGGAGGTGGAGGTGGTGGTGAAGGAGGTGGTGGAGGTGTAGAATGTAGAGGAGGTAGAGGAGGTGGAGGAGGGTGGAGGAGGTGGAGGCGGTAGAGGCGGTGGAGGAGGTGGAGGTGGTGGTGGTGGTGGAGGTGGTGGAGGAGGTGGTGGTGGAGGTGGTGGAGGAGGTGGTGGTGGAGGTGGTGGAGGAGGTGGTGGTGGTGGAGGTGGTGGAGGAGGTGGTGGTGGAGGTGGTGGAGGAGGTGGAGGCGGTAGAGGCGGTGGAGGAGGTGGAGGTGGTGGTGGTGGTGGAGGTGGTGGAGGAGGTTGTGGTGGAGGTGGTGGAGGTGGAGATGGTTGTGTTGAGGATTGAGTTGGTGGTGTTGAGTTGGTGGTAAGTTTAAGGTGGTGCTGGAGGGGCTGGCTTAGGAAAATAACAAGAAAGATCTTCCAAAAACGGTGCAAACATAACATTATAATTTTAAGCAAAGAAATACAAAATAGTGAACATGACAAATGGCAACCCCTCCGTTTTAATGTATAATATATAAAAAGTATCCACCCATGAGGCACAATGCTGTAAGTGTATTTTAACATTTCTTTATTTGCCTACGTGCCAGGCTTTTAGAAACAGTATTATTATTCTAGTGTCCGTAAGTTTTTTTTCAAACACATGTAAAAGTTTGTTTTCAGATTATACTCAATGAACTTCTTTTTTGTAATTATATCACCATATTGTAAGAAAATTGTAATTGTTACATAATGTTCTATGGCTGACTAAAAATATTTAAATATAAATACAAGACAACCTACCAACACGGCAGCAAGGAAGTTTACATACATGTAGAGAAAAGGCAGGGTATTTTAACCACAGAGAGGAGAACAGGAGCAGTCAGGACTGGGGCGGAACAGGAGTAGATCCTGGCGTGCTACACCTAAGTAAATGACCCACCCACTCTGGGTGAAGTCGCCAGTAAACGTACAATTTACCTTCACCAAACCTCTCAAATAACCCAAATTTCAGACGAAAATAAATTTCAAAATACAATTCAACCTAACCAAACACATTGCTAGAATCAATGCAATGCCAAATATACTCGAATAATATTGACCAAATTGCAGCCTAATTTAGCAAAATTTACAAAATGTGTACATATGTCAATTGTTCATTTTCTAAAAATCTGAACCCTCTAGGTTAGAGGAAGCCGGGGAACCTGACCGGGCAGGCAGCGAGGAAGGCACCACTCCTGGTTGGGCATCTTCAAGTGGATACATGTCATCCTGATCAATCAAGCTAAAATCTATTTCATATTCATGATAGCCAGGGGTAGTAGGGTGAGGAGCAGGTAGCCTTATACCTGAACACTGGGATGTGATGGTATTGCCAAAAGGCCAACTGGAATTTGTGTCACTTCCCTGGATAAATAAAAGCATTAAAAGAAACAAAAAAGAAAAAGAATTGGGGTCAAATTGTCAGAAAATGTAGAATCGGGGATTTGCATAGCCGCCATTTTGAATCTTGATTCGCATGAGATTATGGGACTATTGGTACAGTCTAAAATCTATAGAAAACATGCCATGTTCAGCATGTAATATTTATGATGCCCCATTGTTGATATCCATGTGTTGTACATGTTTCCATAACACATGACCCAATCTTTCCCATTGTTGCCAAATATTTGTATGTCATATTTCATCAGAATCTATCCCAGGATGCAATGTAACAGACATAAGCAGTGGCACATGCAAATCCCCTATGGCAGATGTACACATTTAGTAAGTTCTGCTAAATAGTGTTAGTAAAATTTGTTAACCATTCATACTATGTACTAGAAATATTTATTAATGTAGAAAGTCCTATTGGAAGACTGTCTATGCCAGTGATAAGCATCCCATTTCCACATTAGATACTATTATGTAAAACAAGTGAAATGTAGGTTAATTAATATAATTAAGTATTTAATTATCATGAAAATGCTAAATACTAAAATTATATCTGAGTATATTTGATGTTGCCTTGATTCAAACAATCTGTTTGGTTATGTTGGACTGAATTTTAAACGTCATTTCTGTCTTTAATTTGGATTATTTGAGAGGATTGGTGAAGGTGAATTGTACATTTTCTGGCGACTTCACCCATATGTGCGTAGGTTCCTATAAACTGGGGCTTGGCTAAGGATGAATCACTGTTGTATAACACCCATATACATCAAATATAAGCACATTATATATAAGTAATAGCTCATGAATACGTATGTGATGTGTTACAGTACAATGAGTCACAAGTGGCAAAAAATGGATTTTGAGATATCATCATATTTGAAAAGATGACATCAAATGGATTCCAATGATAATAAACATAAGGACATTTAAAAGGTAGTTCTATATTTGTTTATGCATGAACAAACTTAGCATTAATTCTTGATGTTCAATCACTCTAGTGAAATAGTTAAATATACTCCTTAGAAGAACCTCCGATATGCATATATATTTTCAATACAATCTAACAATTTGGTACATGTAGTCATGCCACCAGCAGCGCTAAGCTCTCCAATAATAAAAACACCAATTAATCACTTGGAAGAAAATCCATTTTGCGACTTGTGACTCATTTTCCTGTAACACATCACATATGTAATATCATATGTAATGAATAATGACCACCATTTCTGGCCTGCTGGGGCTGCTTTCATAAAACAAGAGGGCATTGTGCCATTATAATAACGGAACTCTACTAGAGGAAACACGGCGGCGACAAATTTTCTTGTTGCCCACTAACAACAGTTCATATCATGTTTGCAATGAAAACGCAAATGGAGGAGTGTCAGATGTGTTGCCACATTCTCTGGGAACTGTTATTTCTGTGTGGATATTTATTGCAACAAATTAGTGGGCAACAACAACATTTGTCGGTGCACATCTTGATGTATCTTAGAATATACAATAGGATTAAGGTATTGGAGGAGGTGCAAGATCTAATTATTGTACGATATAAGATGTGTTGTACGATATAAGATGTGTTGTATGATGTATCTTAGAATATACAATAGGATAACCTCTTAAATAGTGTGCTTGATTTTTTAACTTCCATAAGAATAAATATATCTTTATTATTTCATGACATTAATTGAGACATTGATAAATACAGACTTTGCATAACTCACTCTATATACGTTGTTTTCAGAGCAATGCATTTATAATGAAATCCTATATGTCATAATATAGACAAAACTTGTATAAACATATAACACAAGCAGAATAGTGATGAATCCAGTCCTATAAGTCATAATAATGAGTAACTCTTGTATAAACATATAACAGCAGCAGAATATTGATAAATACAGTCCTATAGGTCATAATATGAATAAATTTGGTAAAATATCACGTGTCACAATCGCTGAGAATGTGGCTTTAACTGTGAATACAACTTTAACCCATTACCTTTAACCCAGGTACTCCTTTAAATGTTCTATGGTAGCCAAGCCTTTAATAGTCTGTGTGCCAGATGTCCTATTCTGTATGGTTAAAATTCCATTACATCCCCTTGCTGCCTATTATAGTGTTCACTCCTATTGCCGCCATGTGCCACTTGTACAAGGCACAACATCCACCACGTGTATGGTTATTAATAACGCACTACAGCCACCACCCCACCACTGATTTATATGTTCTGAGCAGTCTATAGGGGTGGTGGTGGTGGAGGAGGAGGAGGTGGTGGTGGAGGTGGAGGTGGTGGTG
Source organism: Sthenelais limicola (assembly GCA_942159475.1). Classification (NCBI taxonomy): domain Eukaryota; kingdom Metazoa; phylum Annelida; class Polychaeta; order Phyllodocida; family Sigalionidae; genus Sthenelais; species Sthenelais limicola. Next base: position 22,427,717 of record OW804101.1, read on the forward strand.
GTGGTGGTGGTGCTGGTGGAGGAGGTGGTGGTGGAGGAGGAGGAGGAGGTGGTGGTGGTGGTGGTGGTGGAGGAGGTGGTGGTGGAGGAGGAGGAGGAGGTGGTGGTGGAGGAGGAGGTGGGGGAGGTGGAGGAGGTAGTGGAGGTGGTGGAGGAGGTGGGGGAGGTGGAGGAGGAGGTGGTGGTGGTGAAGGTATTGGAGGAGGTGCAAATGGTGGTACAGGTGAAGAGGTTGAAGGTCGAGGTGGTGGTGAAAGAGGAGGTGGTAGGTGGTTAAATTAGTGATGGTCATGGTGGTGTTTGAGGTGGTGGTGGCATTTGAGGTGGTTGAGGAGGTGGATGTTGTGGTGGTGGCTGTGATAGTGGAGGAAGGGGTGGAGGTGGTGGAGGTGGTGGTTGAGGTAGTGGAGGAAGAGGTGGTGGTGGTGGAGGTTGTGGTGGTAGAAATTGTGGTGGTGGACTAAGAGGTGGTGGTGGGAGGTTGAGGTTGAGGAGAAGGTGGTGTTGTGAGAGGTGGTGATGGAAGTTGTTGAGGGGGTTGAGGTTGAGGTGGTGGTGGTGGTGGTGGAGGCAGTTGTGGTGGAGGCAGTGGTGGGGTGGTGGAGGCGGTGGGGGGGGGGGGTGGAGGTGGTGGTGGTGGAGGCGATGGTGATGGAGGTGGAGGTGGTGGAGGCAGTGGTGGTGGAGGCGGTGGTGGTGGAGGCGGTGGTGGTGGAGGCGGTGGTGGTGGAGGTGGAGGTGGTGGAGGTGGAGGTGGTGGAGGCGGTGGTGGTGGAGGTGGTTGTGGTTGAGGCAGTGGTGGTGCCATGTTATAACTACTAACCATGTCTGTTACATTGTTACATGTTCATAACATTTTCATAGAAAATTGCAAGAAACTTTTCACTATTAATATCAGAGTTTGTACAAATGATCTATGAAAACCAAATGCATGATGGGAAAGATGGAAACTTGTCTCATGGAAACATGTATAAAAAATGGATATTGACATCAGCGCATTGATAAATAATCCATGCTGAACATGGCATGTTTTCTATAGATTTTAGACGGTACCATTAGTCCCATAATTCCGTGTGAATCAAGATTCAAAATGGCGGCTATGCAAATGCCCTATTGCTATGTAAGCTGAGTATTGGATGGATGGTCTCCGGGAGGCAGCCATCCGTTACTAACTCTATATACTGCCCCACTCCTGCTGCTCTGAGCTGCTCCACCCTGACTTATATGGAGGAAGAGGAACCAGGCCAACTTCCCCTGGATGTATATAATTTATAACTGCTTCTAACATTACCTTGAGGCTGGAGGCTGCCTTGCCTATATAAGCCCTCAGTTGTTGTTGCGCCCCTCAAGGTCCTCCGTTTTTATAAAACATCGGATAAACTCTAAAGTAAGCGTCTTGTTGGATAAGGGGATAAATTATATTTGAAAAGATTAGATCGAGTGGATTCCAATGATAGTAAGCACCAGGACATCCGCTAAGTACCTTTATATTTGTTTATACATGAAAAGAAAAAGTTTGGCATATTTTGTATCGTCAATCACTTGTAAAGTAGTTAAATATATGCTCTTTAGGATGACCTCAAAACACATGGATAACCATTACATTGTTCTTGGGGTTAAAACATGCACTAGACACCCAAACATTGAAAACGTTCTGATCTAGGGCTCATGGAATCACTTCATATGTGTACACAAATAGAATTTATGCAAATAAAATTACACTAGCAACATTGTGCTGTGATTGCCAATGGGATTTTATTAATCTAGAGTCTTCTATTAAGTCTAGATGGAGTTTTCTTGCTGCAAATCCAATTAATGTCTAAATAGATGTAGAAAAGGAAACAGAAGGCGACGGGGAATAATCAAATATCATCAGTTACCATCATCTTGATTCCATTAGTGTCCTAGTGATTTAATTAGAGTTGAAGCCCTATCTAATCAAACGTCGCGTAGCTTACCCTAGTATCTGAGATTTTAGAGACACATGTACGATGTCGTATATATTTTGCAGATATGTCAAAACAAATGAATGTATTTCGTTGGGAAGTGGTAAATGTATAAATTATGTTTTGGTACATTTTGATGCAAACATATACATCGTGTTCGCTGATGTACCACTTTATATTCTTTATCTAAAATTCTTTTTAAAAAATGCTTCAAAGAAATCATTCACACTAGTATTTACTGGAGAGAACACGCCTTTCTCCTATTTTTTATTTGATTGAACTGAATTAGAAAGAAACAAAGTTTGCTATAGTTCTATTAAAGTAATTAAATGTACTCCATAGGATGACCTTTGAAATACAAGGATATGTTTACATGTTTTATATCCAATATTGCTGAAGCCTGGGCTCCACTGCCACACTACTTCTCCCGCTACTCCTCCCGCTACTTTGGAAGTAACAGGAAGAAACACTTTCAAATGAAACATGTTTGAATTGAAGCGGCTACTTCCCGCTACTTGCTCCCGCTTTTAAAAGTAGCGGGACCAAAGAAACGGGAGTAGTGACGGGAGAAGTAGCGTGGCAGTGGAACACAGCCTTAAGAGGCAAATATACTGGACTATCCTGCTTTGTATCTGATGGAGATTGTCTTTCGATGCAGGAGAAACTCAAATATCAGCAATATGTTAATTACTTCTAAGCATTATTGCGGGATATGCAAAGTACAGTGCAACTGGTTTATGGTATCTTCGGGTCCTACTGCACAAAATAAGGCTAAACTGCAAGCTGATTGTTGCTGATATTTAGTTTTGTTCATCAAAGTTCATTTTCAAGAGCAAGGCCCTCGACCTAACAAATTCTCAAAATCAGTTCTCCAAACGAGTAAAAGAAAATTATATTATAACATTTCCAAGGAATTATTTAGAACCTGCTGCCAGTGCAAACTTATACTAAATACATACTTATATTAACAAAAAACCCTGTATGATTGCAACTTGCTGTCTCAAGATTACAGCTATTAACCAAGCATTATATATTCCACAACTAGACGTGATAATGCTCTGATTTAAACTCCCCCTTCCCCCGCCCTACTCCCCTTGCCTTCAATCACATCTACCCCTACCCCGCCCCCTCCCTAGCTCCCCCCGCCCCCCTAAGCCCCTCCTTGTTGCGCGGCCCATGTGATTGGCATCTCCCTTTGTGCCTCTCAATCAAGATGCTCTACATACTGACAATCTGAGCCCAGCCTTTTTTGTCCCTTGTTTCCTAGAAATCGAAGAAGACAAAGGACTTTTTAGGCCTTTTTTTAACAGTTGGGCGTAGTTTCCTTCCCGGGAATAAGAACGTAAACATCCCCGAAGCTAGGCCGATTGTAAATAATATATTTATGACGGTTTAAATGTAGACAATTCCAGGCAAAACAGATCCCATATAAAATGGATTGGAAGAAATTAAAATACATTGTTAATTTAGTTAATTGAGAAGCTTCGTGTGTCCCTGCACTTTCAATAGCCACAAAAGTGTAAGATGATCAGATTTTCAGAAAATGTCCAATTGGCAGATGTACACATTTAATCAATTCTGCTAAAACAGTTTGAAATTTGGCCAATACTAAGTAAATTCAAATATATTCTGTATTGCATTGATTCTAGCAATCCGTTTCGCCAGGTTGAATTGTATTTTGAACTTTATTTTCGTCTGAAATTTGGGAAATCTGTACATCTGCCAAATGTACATTTTCTGACAATCTGAGCCACTTACATCTGTATATAAATCGGTGAAATCGCCAGCAAATGTAGAATTCATCTTCCACTTTTCTCTAAAATAACCCAAATCTAAGACGAAATTAGGCTCAAATTCCAATCCAACATAAGTGAACAGATATTTCGAATTAACGCAATACACAGATATACCTAAGTTTCAATATTTAACCTGGTTTAGCTTAATCTACTAAATGTGAAGAGCTGCCGATTGTACATTTTCTGGCTACCTGACCCATATTTGATATTGCGTTGATTTAGACCAATCTGCTCTGTTGTGTTCAACTATAATTATAACCTCGTATTCCTCATAAATGTTGGTTATTTGAGAGAATTGGTGAAGGCAAATTGTACATTTTCTGACGTCCTGGCTCGCTTACTCTATGTAGAAGATTAACCTTGAGTGTATGCCCTCCAAACCAAGCGGGGGAATCCGCAAACAAGATATACAAGCTGCTATTAGTTTCGTGGTTCTGTACCATTTGTCTTGTCATTTTTTCCCCTCTTCTCCTCCCATATATATGGGTCAGAGTTTCAGATAATGTACAATTGGCAGATCTACTGTTATATGAAGGTTTGTCTATCTTGTCTAAGGAATAGTTATAGAGGTATTGTAGTATAATAATAAGAGTATATATGAAGTCTTAAGGCTGTGATCCTAAGATCTAGAATGAATGTTTATTGTAGTCTAACATACAGGTAAGTGCTTGGTCCATGTGGCTATTGATGATTGGAGGAATATTAAAGTAGGTGAGGGTGCTACCTGAACCTCTACATGCTACCGTAAATACTGCAATAAATTCCTGGGTAATAATACTTCTACTGGGCTATGACCCTGTTACTTAATTGAGTTATTAATAATAATAATAATAATTAATGATAATTACGGTTATAAAGTGGTTACCCATTGTTACGTCATTATTGCGTAACATAATGTAACACTACACATTTAGGGAATTCTGCTAAATCTGGCTGAAAAATCACGAATACCGAATATATCTGAGTATATTTTGGATCGCATTGATTTAAAGCATCAGTTCTATTAGGTTGAACTATATTTTGAAGCTCATTTTTGTCTTAAATGTGGGGTATTTGAGAGGATTGGTACATTTTCTAAAAATCGGACACACATCTTCCTCTTGTTAGTTAGTGTTAACACTTACTGCAGGTTGATGTCCATCCTGTGGTCTTGCACCTTGTTTGAACTTTTACAACACACTGAATTCTCATTAGGTATTTGACCAAAAGACCAATCAATCAATCACACCCAACTCTGAAGATCATGCATGGACCTGCCCAAGATCGCAGTAAATCCCTGGTCTAGAGCGGTGGATAAAGAAATGAATAGATAGATAAATAGATAGATTATTTATTCTAACTAAAATGTGCAATGGTTAATACACGATCTGTTTTAATGTCATATGTTCAACCAAACCAAACATATTGCTAGAATCAATGCAATGCCGAATATACTCCAATTTACCTAGTATTGACAGATTTCAGTCTAATTTAGCAGAATTTACTAAAATTTAGTAAATTTTGCTAAATCAAAACACATTTAATGTGTACAGCTGCCAACTGTACATTTTCTGAATATCTGACCCATATATTTGATACTATACTGTAAAGGAAGGACCGTCAGCGACAATGTAAAAAGACAAACAGAGATTGAGACAGTGTGGGGTGGGGGGTGCAGCGAGGCAGAAAGAGTCTGGAGAGAGGCAGGGGGGCGGGGGAGGGGGGTGGGGGGGTGGGGGGAGTTCTTAGAACAGCAAGAAGGAGTAAGGACAGAAGGATCAATGGTCTGGGCAGTGACCCAGCAAAAACAATACTTCCTATAGTGGAAGGTAATTGCCCAAGAAAAAAACCCATTTTTTTCTGGCGACCTTTACTGGGATGGTTGTTTCTCTTTGTCGAGATGGGATACACAGATCGACCAGTCTGTATAGTATCTTACATGTTAGAGGATAGGGAGTGTAGTGTGGCCCAAAGATGAGAGGTCCCTTCAAACAGAGGGAAAGCCTCTCGCCTCAAAACGCCATTATAATTTCATTAAGACCGCAAAATGTCATTATAATCCCATTAGAACGCCTAGTTGTAGGCCAGGAAACCAATTAGCGAAGTAGTCCAATCACTGACATACCATTCTTATCTGATCTGAGGGTTTGAGTTTGGACTGTTTGTGTGATCTGTTCCAGTCATATGTCACAAAATATATACTTTTTAAAGTGTGTTTATTCACAAGATCTCTTTATTAGCAGGGGAGGTCCTTTATTTTGACCCGAATAGTGCACTTTGTGACACCTTTTTGAAATATGGTATGCTGTCAGGACAGGCCATAAGGTTTTCAAAAACCACCGGCTACAAGTTTGGAGAGACACCTAGTGGCCGGTAGCTGCAAAATTCAAAATGGCTGTCACCAAACACCAAATGCAGCATATCTTGGCTTCTACTGGCTGGATTTTCAAGTGTAATACCAATTTTCATATGTTTTCGAGTATGAGGAATTCCTTTCCCAGGACTATATTTTGGTTTCAAGGTTATTGCAAGGTCAAATTCCAATATAGTAGCAGCCATGAAACAAGAATGTCATAGCTCAGCTCCGATTAACCACACATCCTTTTGTAAAACAAGTTGTGTTTTCAGGAGTGATGAAACTACTTCTGAAGTCAACTTTCACTTTCAAGGTCATTTTCTAGGTCGAAATCCAAAATGACCACCATTGAGGAGCAAGAATATAATATCTCAGCTCCTGTTTGCACTATGATTATGTTAATGGGGCAGCTTAAAGCCAGATTTGAGATGTTGACAGCATGTGAGGCAAATATTGTAGTGTATTGTCTTGTCAGCACCATTTCATATAGCTAATAAAGTCAATGAATAGACGACTTATGCATAACATCTCTTCAAAAATATTTATATTCTAAGTCCACAGTCTCTCCCCCGCCTCCCACTCCCCATCACACTCGATCTCTCCTGCCAATTCCATCTCTCTCTCCCTGTCACTATCACTTTCCTGAACACGGTAAGCCCAGCCTCCCACGGGAATTTGTATACTATGTATGCATTGTTTACATGCTCTCATTTTACCATTGCGATCCTCCCCCCGAGCTCAGGTGTGGCTCCCCCACCTGGTGCCTCTCTCTGCCAGGTTCTGCAGCTGAGCCCCCACAAGTACCCCCGGTGATGTGTTTCAGGGAAATGAGTCACAAGTCGCAGAAAAAGAATTTTGGGATATCGGCATATTTGAAAAGATGAGATCAAACCAATTCCAATGATGGTAAACATTAGGATTTCATAAGTATTTCTTTTATTTTAAGTTTGATATTTTTATTTAAAAAAAAAAATAGTTTGCAATACCTTTGGGTGGAAAATATTAAGTGCAGGGATATATTAGATACATTGTCCTGAAATTTGGTACATTTATTTCTACGACCTCAAGGACCTGACACCTCAAAGATGAAAACATTCCAATAAAGAGATTCTGTGAATATATGACTTTGAATGATATCAATTTTGCGACTTGTGACTCATTTCCCTGAAACACATCACCCCCTCTCTTGCCTGTAATGCATTCAAAGCACGCATCGCCCCAAGACAACTATAGAAATAAATTACCGCTGCCTTGCCGTAGTGAGACAGAGAGGTATTATTTTTAATACAATGGGATGGTTTCATGTAGAATGTATACTGACAGTCGTCAAGGAAAAGAAAATAAGAATGAGCCCCCCTCAGGAATACATGGATGATTGATTAGTTTCCTTGGCAACCAATTATTAAGAATTCTTTGTCCTCCATTTTACCCCAGACGCTGTATTCCAATAAAGAAAAGCTCATCCTCCATCGGTTGATGCCATGATGGTATTTTTTTGTTCATATTGTGAGAATAATTAATCTGGCACGGCTGCCCAATATCATGGCTGTGATTTCTGACTCTGGTCGCCTAGAAATGTACAATCGGCAGTTCTACACATTTGTGATGTGTCCCAGGAAACTAAGTCACAAGTCGCAAAATTGATTTTTTTTTCAATGTATTTTATTCACAAGATGTCTTTGTTAGAACTGTTCTTTGTGATCTTTAGAGGGTTTAGCCCCTTCAGTCAAAGCATCTTTGTACCAAATTTTGAGACAGTGTAATGAATAGGTTTATGCATTTCTATGGTCATCGTATAGAGTCTACTGTGCTTTTTTTACTAGTACTCGTCCGCCCAGAAATATCACTTCTTTTTCAAAGCTAGAAATATCAATGTTAAAGGGTCAGTAAACGGGTTCATAGTCACTTTTAGGACAACAAACTTCATGCCGCCATAAATACAACATCCAGGTATCAATGTTTTTACCTCCATTTATGTCTAACTTATAGTCACTTACAGGCCCGAATTGAGAAAGCTTACTTGAAAAGGTCTGTTTAGCACAAGAGGGCACTGAGAGTGCTGTGTGACGTCATAGAGGCGCGCCAGAAATGTACATAATATCCCTACCTTCCCCCCCCCCCCCCCCAATCTCACAGCAATTGAAGCAGTTATGCAATACAGCTAATACCTATTCAAGAACCAGTCATGAGAGGTCAATAATTGGGTTGGTACACCCTCCTTCTTTCTAGCAGCAATTATGAGAGTTGTTTATTATGTTCATTGCATGTACATTTCAAGATTGGTGCACCTTTATGACGTAGGCAAACAGTGGCTCCTTGAATGGAGTGTTAAGCTGTGTAACTACTTTTTCACTCCTTTAAATGGGTAAAACTCACTAAATAATAAGTTGAATTAAGTAAAACTGGGGTGGTTACATTTCAATAATAGCAGGGAAATGGATTTGCTCATAATATTTGGGGGTTTACTGACACTTTAAAACATAACAGTATGTATTAAATGTTTACCCTCATTGCAATCGTCTTGATCTCTTCTTTTCATAATATATATGTTATTAGCTCAACATCAGTTTTGTGCGACTTGTGACTCATTGTACTCTAACACATCACCTATAGGTGCTATGAGATGTTTAATATCTTCACTGTACCAAATTTTGATTAAAACTCAAAACACTGAATCAGGATAAATAAAAGTCAATGAATTCATATTAAGGCAAACAATTTAAGTCGTTTCAGTCGAACCCATTTACTCAAATTCCAGCCAAAGTCAGACTTCATGGGATTCATGAAGCATGAGATTCATCAGTAAAAAAGAAGACTGTCTCTTTAAAACGAAAAAACAGCAGCTTGGCCATTAAAACGTGCATAGAAATCACGCTGCTTGAATTCAATGTTTTAGAAATAGCCTTTGGCAATGTTCACATTTCTTGCAATTGCTTTTGAAACTCAATATTCAAAGTTTTTATCTCTAAGGATTCGCCGAGGTATTGAGTATGTTGATGCCCCGTTCCCACTTTAGCCTGTGGTGTGTTTTTTAAATTCGGTGAAATAAACTTAAAGCGGCATTTTCAGCTTTTACAACAAAAAAATCTCATCAAATTTTTTTACTCATATTATGACTTGTATGACTGGGTGTATAGATATTCTGCTGCTATTACATATTTTACAAGAATTTGAATTTGAATTGGACAACGGTCGCCCATGAGCGATAATATGTGAAGCCGAAACTGGGAAGGATTAAGGAAGGATCTCCAAAACATAAATGTGGACTTTTAAATCTTAAATATTTAAATCTTAAAAATCTGTTACTTTTATGGACACAAAACGATAACAAAATGTGGTCAAATGATTTTTCGTATTTAGGAAAAGAAGGGAACAAAATATAAAAAAAATCTTTATTTTTCGACTGATGTTAGCTAAGACTGCCGCTTTAAGACGCAGCAAAAACCTACTCTGTCAATCTCTGGAAGAAGCAAATTTGAGTAGGAAATAAAAACCGGTTGTTATGAAGTTCTTATGAGGATCATGAATCCGGAGTCAAGAGTCGTCGTCCACTTCTCCCCAAGCGCTCCAAATCTCGTGCCCCCAAATATCGTGATTGCGAGACATTCATCTCTGGGCACGCTCTAATCCAATCAGAAGCAAGCCCTCAGCGTGGCAATGCGCGCCATGGTAACCCTCAAACTTGAAGCATTAACCCTGAATGGTCTGGACGTCTTGGTAACGAACGTTACAGGCCGCGCGGGAAACACTTCAGGTTTTGTGTCCATGCTTGCAGCGAGGAAATGATTTTTTTAATCGTCCCCGAGCTGAGAGGGAAGAAGTGCATTCATGGATGGGTGTGCCATAACATGGTTGATGCGGAAATACATCTCGCTTATTTCTTTATAATAAAGACTTCGGATCTTCAATAAATGTACAATCGGCATATCTACGCATTTAGTAGTAGCTGGTAAACTAGCATGAAAAATGGCCAATACTATTATTTCTGGGTATATTTGATATTGCCTTGATTCAAACAATTTGTTTGGTTATGTTGAAATGAATTTCTAACCACCATTTTGTCTTAAATTATGATTATTTGAGAGGATTGACAAAGGTGAATTATGCAATTTCTGGCAGTTTCATGGAAGTTAATGAAATTATAATGGTATTTTTTGGTTTGAGGTGAGAGGCTTTCCCTCCGTTTGAAGGGACTCTCTCATTTTGGGCCTAGACTGTACCCTCCACCCAGTATAAATAAGGCAAATGTTTGATTGACTGTTGGCTAACCACCTGTGTTTGTTCTTGCAGGTACGTACAGTGTAAACCCACCTACACGCCCTCATATAACCCGGCACATGGTAATGTACAGATTGTCTCCTAGTGTCTGGCCACCCAGGGTTCCTGCTCCAGACAGTCTATATTTGAGGGGTGGCTAATATTGACAGCCTTCTATTGGGTTGTGTAGTATATTCTGTAGTGTAAATATGATGTCTTACAGTCAAATGTTTCACAAGTTGTAAAAAAAGGTTTTGAGATACATTTTTCTATGAATGCATGCACGAAATGTCAAGACAGTGTTTAGACTTATTAGATGTCCAACTATTGGAGTATCATTGGAATCGGCTCATCGTTTCAAATGTGGTATCTCATAATCCATTTTTTGCGACTTATAATCATTTTCCTGTAACCAATCACATATATTATCTATAGACATGGGGAATATAACTTTATGACACCATATCTCCATTCTGATTATCACCAACTTCTGAAGTATTAATCCCTGCATAGATAAACTAACTCCCTTTGGGAGAGACCAAGGGGAGCAAATTATAATTTTCCCATCCGGCACCGTTATTATGTCTCTCTCCTATCTGTGAGGACATTAGATTCCCCTGGGCGCTAATAATACCCCCATAAAACTCAGGCCTGCTAAAAAGCCTCAGTTCCCATGGTTATTCAATTATAACCACGTATTTAATGACTTAGACTGTCTCTTCCTCCCGCCAGAGTCATTTTCTTCTCTCCAATCTAATATTTTCTTTATTGCTTGAGTCATCACTCTCCATGCTCAGCAGAAAAGTTGTCTATGATTCAATATATCAGCGCTGGAGGTAATAGTTCCCTGGGATAGCTGTCAAAATGCATATTTGGTTGGAGACAATAGGGAATAATAAAGTTAAATCGGCACAGATATAAAACGATAAGCTTGCCAATGCAGTGCCTGTGTTGCGTCCAATAGTGGCATTAAATAATTATGGATAGGTGATGGATATCCAATTTACTATCTGTGGGAATATTAGAATCGCTATTAGTCCTTCTGATAATGTGGATAAATATCTTAGAAAAGGAAAAGAATATTCCAAAAAGAATAGTTTTGGATATTTCCAATTTCTCATTGATATCCTTGGCGATTTGGGACGGAATAGCCTGCCAGTAACATCAAGATAACAGAATTATACCAAAGCTGTGTGCATAACTGGATTATAGTAAAGTCTATGTACTTACTAGAGTTGTACGAGTATACTAGACCTGGGCATACACTAAAGCTCGATATATGGGTGAAATCGCCAGAAAATGTACAATTCGCCTTCACTAATCCTCTCAAATAACCCACATTCAAGCCAGGAATTAGCTACAAAATGCAGTATAACATAAAAGAACAGATACTTTAAAACAGCACAGTCCCGAATATACTCAGATATCCCCGGTAATCATCCTTTTTTAGCCAAACATTAGCCACAAATTTTGAGATATCGTTATTTTTGAAAAGATAAGATGAGATCAAGGGGACTCCAATGATAATAATACTGAAGGGCATCTAAGTAATGTTTCTATATTTTTAATTTGTTATATTTGTGTTTGAAAAAGGTTTTCGGTATTTCTAGGTGGGCAATTACCAGTAAAGTAGCTAAATATACTCCATACGATGATGCTTGAAAAGCAAGGATATTCAACCCACAGTCTTGAGATTTGGAACTAATAGCACTTTACCCCCCCCCCCCCCCTGCCTCAGGAATGAGAGAGTTCCAACAAAGAGAGCCTGGGAATAACGTACTTTGAATATTATCAATTTTTGCGACTTGTGACTCATTTTCCTGAAACACATCACATATACAAGACTTTTACTTCTGATAAACTCAGTTCTTCTTTTCAACTCAAAGTTAAAATTACAGTTTGTAAACTTATGAATCATATAGATCACAATTTCTCTCTGCCAAATAGGGTATACCAGTCTGGAAAATGATCAGGCCAGGGTCATTTATAGTTATTACAGGGGGCAAGAGGTGGCTTGCTTCAATATGGTCCGTACTCTGATGTATTATCCATGCTATGACCTCAACATACAATAATTATTTATTTGCAACTCGTTTGAAACACAATGGAAAAGCATTTGTGAAAATCAGTTATAAGTCGCGAAAAAATGGATTTCGAGATCATCATATTTGAAACGAGATCAAGCAGATTTCAATGATTGTAAACATTGGGATATCTAAAATTTTTATATTTCAATTTTTATATTTTTATTTTTGAAAAAAGCTGCAATATTTCTGGGTGGACAATCATTAGTAACGTAGCTGAATATACTCTATAAGATGACCTTAGAAATGCAAAGAATATATTTGATACACTGGCTTGAAATTTGATACATGTAGAACTTTATACAAGCTTATAGGTGGCCTCCACTATCAGCAAATAGTGGCGAATAGAGCGGCGAATACAGCGGCGATTAGATTGTTAACAAATGACCGGCAAGTAGCGGCGAATAAAAAACCTATTGGTAACGCAATTGGTAATGAACTGTTCCACTGTGACAGGTAGCGGCCAATAGTGGCCAATGAACGGCCAATGGCAATCTATTGGCCGAAAAAAATCAAAACGTTTGATTCTTCGGCGAAGGACGAAGGACTTGAGATACTCCAAGATACCCCCAACACATCACATATGACAATGTGCTATAGTGATATGTTTGTTATACGTTGGTCTCAACTTGTCGCTGCCCCAGTTACTCTGCTATCTAGGTGATCTTTACAAATAGTGGAAGAGGTCTTTGACATTTACACGGCTCAGGGAAATATGAGAAATAGATGGAACCTAGCAAGGGGGAAGTCTGTACACTTGTTATTGACCGAGGGAGCGCGGGAAGTTAGAGGGCGTTAGCCCGAGATCTTCTGTGCTCCCGAGGTCACTAACAAGTGTACAGACTTCACCCAAGCTTTGTTCCATATTTATTACACCCCATTAATAAATAAAAAATATAAATAATTAAAAATAAAAGAGGTAATTTACGTTTTGGGCGGACCTACTTGTTGTATGTCCCCAGGGTGACATAACTCACATGTTATGCACCACTTTGACCAAGTGTGACATACAATGCTGAAGGTATAGGAAGCAACAGCACAGGGGTGTAATAAAGGCTCTGCTTGTTCTTCTGGTTGAGGACCCTGGGGCAGGTGACTTATTGGGACACGAGGTGCCATATTTATATATATACATGTGTATACTATGGGATGTGTTTCAGGAAAATCATTCACAAGTCACACAAATGATATTTTTCAAAGTGTTTTTCTTACAAGATCTCTTTATCAAAATGTTCTGATTTTTGCAGGGTGTAGCCCTTGAAGTCATATAGTTTAATGATAAAAGTAAATCTGTCATATTCGAGTAGGTTTATTAAGTAACGGCGAAATAAATAAAAAAAAAACAACCCGCGGGACTACGCTGGAAATCCGTATCGTCGCACTACATATAGACCTATTATTAATTCAAGTAAGAATTTCCTTGTTTGAGACAAATATTGTGAGGTAAACAGAATAGGTATCCACTACCATGACAAACCTTATGTCAACACCTCCAAGGAGAAGAAGCAATTTTTGCATTCACACTGAATAGGTCTTCTTTTCTTCAGTATGACGTCACGTTTGACATGAAGTTTGATGTGAGGTTCAACCTGACGTCTAACATGAGGTTTGACATGAGGTTTGATGTGTAATTTGACGTGAGATTTGACATGACGTTTGATGTGAGGTTTAACATGACGTACGATGTGGGGTTTGACAGAGCGTTTGATGTGGGGTTTTACGTCGTCTAAACTGTGGTAGTGAATACAGCCTCTAAAGACCTTTAAAGGTGCAAGTGACAATGACAAACATAGACTACACAAACACTGCTGTCCTGAGCACCCAACCCACTGGGTGCACACCACCAACACCCTCCTTCTCTACTGCCTTATGATGGCAAGGCCTCGCAAGTAGAATCTGGGTGAAGTCGTTGTAAAATGTACAATTCACCTTCACCAATCCTCTCAAATAACCAAAATTTAAGACAATAATGAAACCCAGTTCAACATCAACATAACGAACAGATTGTTTGAATCAAGGCAATACCAAAATTACTCAAATATATCTAGTATTAACCATTTTTTAGTCTAATTTAGCAGAATTTAATCAATGTGTAGATCTGCCGATTGTACATTTCCTGAGGATCTGACCCATAGACGTGATCACAGCAGTATTCCTGCTATCCATCCATTGGTCTCATGTAAACACTATGTTCAGACTTGTATTGATGACTGAATGGTTCCACTTGTTGTATAGCATCAGATTTACTAAATTTACTGAATGTGTAGAGCTGCCGATTGCACATTTTCTACCGATCTGACCCATCTATGGCCTAACCGTACCCACCACTGCCCGGTGAACCATTTGTATGATGATAAAGGGTTTGCCAACTTTTATTGATCACTAAGATCCCTCTAGGCAGTATTTTATGGTGGATGGTGTTAAGGAGGAGGTTGCTCTGTGGTATATGGGTCGGACCTTCAGAAAATATGCAATCGGCAGCTCTACACATTTAATAAATTCTACTAAATTAAACTAAAAAAGGCCAATACTAGGTATATCTGAATATATTTGATATTCCCTTGTTTGAAACAATCTGTTTGAATATGTTAAACTGCATTTTGAACCTGATTTCTGTTTAAAATGTGGGCATTGTGAGAGGATTGGTGAAGGTGAACTATACATTTTCTGGCGATTGCACCCATAGCCAGGCTAGGGTAAAGGGTGCGAGTTCAGGCGGTTAAAGCACTGGTGTTCTCACTTAATGGTCCATTGGAAACATTCACTGGGGGAAGCTGTATAGAGAGAAAGGGTAAATTACTCTTTTCTCCGCCAGTTTTAAAGTTTTGGGCTTAATAATAGCTCTTCTATAATTGGCTACTTGCATGCCTCACTAACTTTACCGGGATATTTCTCGATGGTCCATCACTAGTAAATCAGACTACATACATGGTAATGTCCGCCCTTTTAGATGCGCCAACCCTGTACCCCTCTCCATATCAATCTGTACAGGTAGAAGTATCATACATGTAGCCTATTGCTTTCCATATTATTAGATAGACACGGCAGTGAGTAGAAGACCATGGATATTTCTCAATGACCTCAACTGTACATTTCATATTTCATATTTCACATTATAACCGAAAGTGTTCAGCGTACATGCCATATTGTAATATCTTTGTATTGTCTGCTGATGGTTTTATTAACATACCAGATAGAATAATCTGCTTGATTACGTTAAGCTTTATTCTTAACTTCATTTAAAACAAATCCGAGCTATTTTGTAAGGATTGGTGAAGGTGAATTGTTCCATTTCTGACAAGCTGACATACATGACTACTTATGAAGCGGCTTGTGCATAAGTCCCAGGCCAGCATATCCCCCTCCCCCTGATGGTGGTGGATGGGTGGGTGCTGTAGGATCAGGTGTATCCAGGGACTGTCTGGATGCTCTTACCTTCTCCAGGGCTATGGGACGCTGGGAGACACAGGAGGAATATGGGGGAACAGGAGGAGATGGGCTGGCCTTATACTGATACGTTCTCCTGCACTGCATCCCCCATTGCAGTCATTCTTGTCTAAATGTCTTTGTTTGTCCGCTTCTTCTTCTTCTTCTTCTTTTATATGACCAAAAAGTGCCTTTCTGTCTCTTTTCTCTGTCTCTTGTCTGCCTTCTTCTCTATCTCTATTTCCTGGGTATGATCATAAACTGCCTCCCTCTCAGCTCTCCCGCCCTTGATATAACCATATTAAATGTGTTAAATTCTCACTCACTCTACTTCTTTTACTTCTTCTTCTTCTTCTTCTTCATCCTCATCGTCTTCATCTTCATCATCTCCTACTTCTTCTTCTTCTTCTTCTTCTCCTACTTCTTCTTTGACGTTTTCTTCTTCTTCTTCTACTCTTCTACTCCTTCTTCTCTTTCTTCAAATGACCCTTCCTGCTCACCTTTTTCCTCCAGTTGTTTTGTCATGCATGTCTAGGTCCATCTCCTCCAGCTGTTCCCCTGGCCCTCCAGTATCACCTGTCTCACATATCCGTCCTCCAGTAGCTGTAAGTATGCTGGAGGGGTGCACTAGACACAGTGTAAGGGAGCATACAGGAGTAGTAGTAATAACAACTGGACACAGTGCTCCAACTCTTTGGTCAAATGACCCTTACATGCATGGGTTGGAAAGGAATGGAACAAGAAGTAGAAAATATTTAGATTTTTACCAACATTAGTGCAGCTTTAAGACAGAAATTATGTTCAGAATACAGTTCAACATGACCAAACAGATTGTCTGAATCAAAGTGATATCAAATATACTCAGATATACCTAGTATCGACCATTTGACAGTGTAATTTAGCAGAATTGTGTTGATCTGCTGATTCTACATTTTCTGACGACCTGACCATTAGTCATTCCACCCAGACTATACAAAGACTACACCCCATACCTCATTGTTATCTCTACATATAATTGTGATATCATACAGAACAATGGATCATAAGTAGGGTTTTGAGATACCATCATATTTGAACAGATGAGAGTATGTGAATTCCAACGGTGTTAACATTTAGGGAATCTTGTGTTGGATTTCTTTTTGTTTGAAAAAAAGGTTTGCATTATTTCTGGGTGGACCATTACTATAGTAGCTAAATATACTCCATAGGATGACCTTGGTAACGCAAGGATACATATTTAATACACTGTCTTGACATTTGGTACATTATATACAATGAAAAGCGTTAGAAGACCCAAAGTTATTGCTACAAAGAGATCACATTTACATTAAGTGTTAGTAATGTTAAATCAAATTTAATTAGAATGAATTATGGAAATTGGAATGGTCTCTGTGAACCTCAAGCTCTTCCAAGCTCTCCCTTATCACGTATAGTATTGTAATCTGATCAACAACCGAATTTTTATTTTTATTTTTTTTTATTTAGGAACATATACATTTCCATACATTGAGCACGAATATTCTCAGCATAGCCTGATTTTATCATATATACATTCTACATAAATTCTCAAATAAGAAATAATCAAGTGAAATACAGAAATTAGACATAATCCTAAAATATATCACTAGAAATATATCACATCAAGTCTTACTGGCATATAATTAACGATGCTCACACAGTAATGATATGTTTTTTAAAATAACCATCCGCCTGTGCACACAAACCATAGTTATTAAGAAAAAGTCAGTCTTGATAATTATAGACTACATCAGTCCCAAAAGCAAATTCTTCTACAAGGAATACAGAATGACTATTGTTTCAATGCACACCAGTAGCGGGAGGGGATGGACAAAGAGCAGCCATAGAACAGAGGAGATGCCCTTCCATGACCCGGATTTTCATTTAATGAAAGAGTTGACAAACTAGTATTTTATCTCCAAGTGACATTTCTTAATGAGCAATGTCACACCCTCTGATTGATTAAATGACAGGGAGACAGTGACAGGCATGTAAAATTGGAGCCGGTAGCATGCAAAGGGAAGAAGATCATGTCTGGCAAGAAGCTTTCTGTTAAAATGAATTTGTAGGAGGAAATATTCGGTAGGAATAAAAACAATATAGTATACTTTTGATATTAAAACTAAATTCTGAATTCTTAGCTATTATGACTCAAGATTTACGGTTTCAAAAACATATATGTATATCCATTGTTTGCCCTATTTGCCCTTTGACCTTTGACCTAGGACTGAAGTTGCCAATACCTACAACGGGACAACAAGTAGAAAGCAATATCTCTGGGTGGACAATTACTAGTAAAGTAGCTAAATGTACTCTATAGGATGAGCCTAGAAATACATGTATATATCTAATAGCAAGTCTTGAAATTTGATACATGTATTCATCTGACCTAAAGCGGTAGATACCTAAAAGATAAGAACATTTCAATGAAGACATTTTGTGATAATTTACTTTGGAAAATATCATTTTAGCATCTTGTGACTCATTTTTCTGAAACATGCACATCAACTACGACTACAGTCCCAAGACAATAAATAAAAGGGAAAGGCCTGGGTTGGGGAGTTGAGGAGGAGACGGACAGGTACATTACAGCCAATAAACCCTCAGGCATCTTGCTTCCGTTACCCAGGGTTCACTGACACTAGCATTCCTGGCGGCAACTGCAGAAGGTTACAGTTACCAAGGATACCGATACAAATGTCGTCTGCTCGGGAGGGGATGAGGCCTGTGACCTATTGTATACAATGGCGGACGAGCGCACCCCTCCAGTACAGAGGAAATAATGCGCGGGGAGGTGTTAGGTGAGGTTGCCACAAAATGTACAATTTGCCTTCACCAATCCTCTCAAATAACCCAAATTTCAGACGAAAATGAAGTTCAAAACACAGTTCAACCTAACCAAACAGATTGCTAGAATTAATGCAATGCCGAATATACTCGAAATTACCGACTATTAATCAAATTTGCAACCTAGTTTAGCAGAATTTACTAAATGTGTAGGGCTGCCAATTGTACATTTTATGAAAGTCTGACCCTTGTTTTTTGTGATATGTTTAAGGTAAATGAGTCACCAGTCGCAAGAATGATATTTTTCAAAGTGATTCTTTTACAAAATCTCCTTATTGAAATATTCTGATTCTTGCATATTTGAAAAGATGACATCAGGCGGATTCCAATGCTAGTAGACATTAGGGCATGTATTAATGATTTTGGATTTTATTTTAAATTTGATATTTTTACTTTTGAAAAAAGAGTTTTCAATATCTCAGGGTGGACCATAACTAGTAAAATAACTACATATACTCTATAGGATGACTTTAGAAATGCATTGATATATTTAAGACACATTCTTTAAATCTGACGAATCCCTTCATACGACGTAACACAGTACCCACCTTAAAGATGAGAACATTCCTATAAACCGATCTTGTGAATAAAACAAATTAAAAAATATCAATTTTGCAACTTGTGACTCCTTTTCCTGAAACGCATCACACATCCGGAATAGATTGAATGGTGTTTGTAATTTAAGCATTTAGAAAACGTGTCAATAGGTTGCAAGAATCTTGATCATTCTTTCTATGTGTGCATGACACCCTGGACACCTTTCCTCCCAATGACAATCATTTTGTTCCCTGCCAACCGTTGCCTCCCTCTTTCCCTCACTCAATTTCCCTCCCCTGCTCATCTCAATCAAGCCCTTCACAAAAAGGAGCAAATACCGGAAATCCGCCATGTTTGCCCTACAAATGAGGCGAAGGCAGACGACATCTGAGTGACCTTGACCTTGACCCTTAGTACGACCCATTACCACGTGCACTGCCAGAGGTCATCGCGGTGAATCATGGGTAGCGAGGTCAGGTTGTGGCCACCCCGATACTTTGACAGACAAAGAAATTCAATTATCCTCCCAACCAATTCATTCCTATATCACGATCAGAAGAAGGCAGGATTTATCGATCTTTTATTGGGGTTTAAGTAGATATAAACAAATGAGGGAAGCCATAAAGGAGGAAAAACATCACCTAAAAGGTATCATCAAAAGAAACGTTCTCCCGCTGCAAAAATTGATAAAAGTGCTGACTCACGCCCGCTGCCATTAGAACTCTCGAGACTTGGAGGAGGGGAATGGCCTGGCATCAGCGGAAATTCGTACTGAAACAAAGCCAGAGAATGGTGTGAAATATTGATGAATGTTTCATATTTGATTCCAGCCAGTCCCTAATGTGCTAATGTATTTATGTAGGCAGCCGTGAGTTGCTGCTGTCTGGGCTGTAATAAACACAACCAGATTAACCTGTCCTCATTCAAGGCTAACACCAACGGGAAGTGTTTATTCATAGAGGGGTTTCATTAACCGCACTACGTGTCAGAGGTCAAAGACAGAGGTGATGTGTTATAGGAAAATAAGTCACAAGTCGCAAAAAAAATGTATTTGTCCGAGTCCGAGCAGATTGTAATGATAGTAAGCAGTAGGACATTCGATAAGTATTACTATATTTTAAGTTTCATATTTTTATCTTTGAAGACAAAGTTTGCAATATTTCTTGGTGGACACTTACGAGTAAAGTAGCTAAATATACTCTATAAGATGACATTACAATGAACCTAATTCATGCTACTACCAGCGCTAAGCGCTCCAAAGGTGAGAATAATCCAACAAAGATCTATAAAAATCACTTTGAAAAATGTCGATTTCGGGACGTATGACTCATTTTCGTGGGACACATCACATACATATCCCCAATGCAAACTCCTAGATTGAAGTGTGAAGTCTGAAGTGACGTTAGCTTTTCTATAGGTTTTCTTTGGTTGTCAGTGCATTCATCTTCAACTACAGCCTGGAAAGTGATTGTATGTCAAAGAAGCGCTTCCCTCTGTGAACGTGCGATAAGATTCCATGCAGTACAGTCGAAGCAGCTTTCACAATATGAACCCCTTAGGCCCTCTGCTCAACACTACCCCAACACATTTGTTTTGCTTCTTTATTTGTGGATACCTTTTACACCTTTAGATTGCCTCTTTGAAACGAGGAAGTCAAGATTTAGTTTAAAGCTGCCTTCACAGGTAAAGCCAAACGCATGCATGCCCGATCTGGCCCCCGATTGTCCCACGATTTGGGTCTCCTGATGAATCCTAAGATTTCATTTCAAACCACGGTTTTTACTATTTCACAAAACATAAACCGGGATTTGAAATGAAATGATACGTTAAATAGATGTCTTCAAATAAACGATCAACTGCAACTTGAAATGAAATCCTAAGATTCATCAAGAGACCCAAATCGTGGGGCAATCGGGGGCCACATCGTTCATGTGTGCGTCGGGCTTAACATCGATAACAAATAGAATAGGGTTATCCCAAGAATCGATGTAGGAATTAGTTGAAGGAAACGGGGAACAAACATAGTATAAAATATTATATCCTTGAATTGCGTTAACAACTTTTCACCTGTTGGGTAGCTAGAGAGCCTAGTATTATGCTTCCTCTCTCAATCAACTTGACCCATGATGGCTATATTCTCATGTTTTCTACTTTTCCCCTTTCCCTCTGAAATTTCTTTGACCACACTTATGATGTGTAACAGAAATATTAGTCTCAAGTCGCAAGAAATATATTTTGGGATATAAGCATATAGGATCAAGCCGATTCTAGTGATAGTAAATATTAGGACAGCTAATAAGTGTTTCTATATTTCTATATGCCAGATTTTTTCCAAGCGACTAACCCAATAGCATGTTGTCTGCTTGAGCGGTTGGTAGTGACTGGCCCTTGCAAGTGTGGGGGTTACCCACGTAAACAACAGTTGCTACCAAGGCAACTCCCGGCACCAACCAGAATCAGGCGTACCTTCACTAATTTATATTTATATTCAATGTGAATATGGCACATTATTGGTGTGAACAGCCCCCCAAAGATAAAAACATTCCCACAAATACATTTTGTGAATAAATCACTTTTAAAAATAGGAATTTTGCGACTTTTGACTCATTTTCCAGTAACACATCTCATATAAAGGTAACGGCTGGAAGAGCTGGGACCTTCCCAGAGGCCTGTAGACCTGTTTGTCTATCGCTTGTATTACTTAGACAAATAAAAGATTATTCAATTCAATTCAATTCAATAAAGCAGCAAAATATTGATCACTTGTAATCAATAGATCAAACAGTCAGTAAATTTGCAGTAAGATTTCTTTTGTCACAATAGTTTAGATTATGGCTTTAAAACATTCATTTCATTGCGGATACTTTATATCAAACCCTAGAATGTAAGTGTAATAAGGGATTTGCACAACCGCCATTTTGAATCTTTATTCGCATGGAATTATCGGACTAATGGTACAGTCTAATATCTATAGAAGAATTGTCATGTTCAGCATGGAATATTTATAAATACTCTAATACAAGCTATGATATTGGGAAAAACATTCTTGCAATTTTCGATAAAAATGTTGCCAAATATTTGTATGTCAGATTTCAACAGAATCCATCCCAGCATGCACTGCAGTAGACATGCGCAGTAAGACATGAAAATCCCCTATTGGCAAAGGACAAACTTGGGTAGGATACAAGGGCACTTTGCACAATGATGTGGGATATGCCAAAACCATTGCTTTGCTTTTGTCTAAAGGTCCAGCTTCTATATATATATGGTAAAGGGTCATCTTTAATGTTCAAATCCTTGAGGATCTGTTGACCTTTACAAGAAGGGATCGGAAATCTTGTTTTCCGTCGCACCACCTGCGTTAACATTTGACTGATAAACCCTTAAGTTAAAAGCCGGAGCCCCACACCAATTTAAATCCTTCCAGCACCTTTTCAATTTCTACAGTTCAAGATAACCCAATATTTTAATTTAATGCAATACTAAATATGGGTCAGATCTTCAGAAAATGTACAATCGGCAGATCTACACTTTCAGTAAATTCTGCCAAATTGGACTGAACAATGGTCAATACTAGGTATGTCTGAATATATTTGGTATTGCCTTGATTCAAACAGGCTGTTTGGTTATGTTGAACTGAGTTTTGAAGCTCAGTTTTGTCTTTAATTTTGGTTATTTGAGAGGAGTGTTGAAGGCGAATCGTAAATTTTCTGGCAATTTCACCCATGTACGCAGATATACCTAGTATTTATGATTTTCCACCTTATTTTTGCAAAATTTACTAAATGTATAGATCTGCCGATTGTACATTTTCTGACGATCTGACCCATATGTTATTTCACCTCTGGAACAGAGTGTCCATAAACTTAGTACAGACTTGTCATATACGAGCAAGCGGGAAGAAATATGTTTCATTCCTCCCTAGGGAAGAAACCGAAGACCCAGTTTATCCTTTTGCGTTTTCATTGGTTAATGTGAAAGTAGGCCAGCTTTGCCAAAATTACACGATGCCATGAAGCTACGTCGTCTGCTAAGCATTGAAACTGCAGTGGCTGTCATCAACGTCAAGATGGCCGTCATATAAATTCAAGCGTCAATGGAACCATGCCACGCCCTCACTGTGTTTCATTTGCAGCAAATTACCATTATTAAAAGCAATCTAGGATATTTTAAATCATTTGGAAGAGGTCAAATAAATCTCGAACTAACCTCAATTCTGTCTATGTGAACATTCCTCACCTTGTTTCCGGCGTAGGAATCTCTCAGGAATATGCACCAGGTTGCATAAAGAAACCTTACTTAAAATTTTACTTCCTTAACTACTTTTCCTTGCTAAGCAGCTGGTAAGGAACCTCTAAGGAAGGAATTTGCTATAGAGCTAGTTTGTATTCCTTCAGTACAAATTCGTATCCAAGCTGAATGAGTGAGTGAGATTGGTTGCTTAACGCCCTTATCAACAAATTGAAGGTTATATCAAGGGCGGGAGAGCAGATAGGGAGGCAGTTTATGATCTTACCTAGAAAATAAAGATCTAAGCAAGGAGACATAGCAAGTTACATTTTAAGGAGGGTTTTCTTACACAACATGCCACTGGTATGATCCCTACATATGCACCAGATGATGTTGGATAATTCATACTGTCACACCTTAACCTAGTGGGTCACATCATTGCTGTCTGCTCCAACCACCAATCACCAGCGGAAGCAAGAGGCATATCTACTAGGGTGAAGTCACCTGAAAATGTATAATTCACCTTCAGACGAAAATAAAGTTCAAAGTACCGTTCAACCTAACCAAACAGATTGCTTGAATCAATACAATGCTGAATATACTCAAATGTACCTAGTATTGACCAAATTGCAGCCTAATTTAGCAGAATTTACTAAATGTTTACAGCTGTAAATTGTACATTTTCTGAAACCTGACCCGAAAATCTGACCAACTAGAACCAGACATCATGCTCAGTTCCGTCCAGTTCCAGTAGGAGGCGACAACATGCAACACACCACTTGCCACTGAAGACACCCTCCTCTGGACAGTAGGCAGAGCTTACACCTGCTCCACAAGGGGATCCAGCCTTTGCTTGAAACTACAGACTGGTGCTGCCCACACACTGAGACTTTTCTTGTTCAGATCAAGCTGTACCACCGTTGCTTTGACATTGTGTTTCTGAGTTAATAAACTTGGTTCAAATAAATACCTCTTTATTTTCATTAACTCCTACCCCTAAGAATCTGTGGCACTACAATACTTCTTTTGACAACTATAGTCCAGAGCCCTGCTGCATTTAGCTAAGAAAAGTCCTATGTGAATGGTTCAGCAAGAATAGCCTATGAATTTGTATTCTTACTCACCAAAGGACGAAAAACAAGTATTAGGAATTCCAACACAAAGTTGTTTTCCACTTAGCTTACACAACACCCCCTGGTAATCTAGAAGCATAGAGGTGACATATATGCTCCTGGATGATGTAGGATAATTCACTCTTCTTTATGACAATTATGCTCCTGGTTTATGGCCAAGGTCTCACAGTGCAGCCATACATACAGGTCTGCCGGTAATACACACATCCAGGTGATGCATATCTAGCTCTATATATATGTTCCTTGTCTCTGCTTTATCTTCCTTGTCCGGTGTTGGTGGACAGGACTTCTGGCTCCCCCAGACGTTATGTCCATTAACCTGGAGACAGGGTCATCAATTCACAGCGAGTGCTGGTGTCAGACACTAAATCCACTGTTTATCCCTCTCTGGGTGTTATGTGTTCGCAGTGGTAAATATTCTGGTTATGGCGCACAGGCATCTGTGTAATAAGTCATACATTATATGGTTGTGTATGTTTGGACATATAGTTCATTTCATTGCTAGGAATTTATCTCTCTGAGCATTTGCTTTTATTTCAAATCATCAATCATTTCAGAGTGTTTTAGCTACCAAATATTAGACCAAGTTTGTACAAATTTATGTTCTACAAAAATATATTCATAGACACGTTGGCCTGACGACAATTCCGATCTTCCATATTACACATTGGCATATAGCAATTGCAGTAAGTGTGTATAGTATAGTGAAATAACAAACTTGCGTAGCCCAAGTGTTGGGAAGGTCTACAGACGTTAGGGCCCAACGACGATAGGGCCCAACAACGATAGGGCTCACTTTCGCTTATTGTCAGATGTTAGAGCCCACCCACCTTCGGACGTTAGGGCCGAAACCTCGGACGTTAGGGCCCACTTTTGCCCATTTTCGGTAATATTTCCAGACGTTGGGGCCCACCCATCCTCAGATATTAGGGCCCTAACGTCCGAGGTTTCTGGGCCCTATCGTCTGGGCCCTATCGTCGTTGGGATCTAACGTCTGGAGCCTGTTGGGATGTCGAGGCAATCTCCTTTGATGGAAATTAATGGCGAGAGTAGCGGGTAATATACAGGACGTATTACCTGTTTGAGTGTATAAACACCAATGCTATAGCCTATGGAGTTCCATATTACCCGCTAGAAAGGTATGCTAAATGTTGTAAATTGATTAAGGGATGAATTCTTTATTGCATCATTTAATGAGACACTTCTGGAGCATCACATTTTCCTGTGGCATCAATACTTAGTTTAAGTAAAAGAATCATACATAGATACCTTATCATCAGCATAGTTGCATTTCAATTAGATC
Source organism: Sthenelais limicola (assembly GCA_942159475.1). NCBI lineage: Eukaryota > Metazoa > Annelida > Polychaeta > Phyllodocida > Sigalionidae > Sthenelais > Sthenelais limicola. The sequence goes on from OW804101.1 coordinate 22,453,628, forward strand.
AGCATTTAATGAATGGTTACATCCATATCGCATGCATATATAGTGGCACGTACTAAGTAAGTGCCTAATATAATCAGGCATAGTTGCATGTACGAATGCAGCACGCAGGATGCCTATGTTCTGATACATCTATATATATTTATAACAATGTATTGCAATGTATCAATTCCGGAAGTCATAGTATCATTTTTTGTCAAAATCCAAGTTGCTACATCTGAAAGAAAAATAGAAAATATTATTTTCTCTTCTATTATCATATTAACTACATCCATGCATGATTACATGAACATCTACGTACAGTGAGAAAGGAATGATAGCATGTATGTTTAATCATTCACTTGTACACAATTACACATGTAATTGCTAAAGCATGCCCCTAGATGGAAATATTCATGTATTCCGAACATGAACGCTCTTCCAATTTATGAATTGTCCTCAGGAGCTTTCCAGAAGTGCCACCCAACAAGGGACATAAAAATAGAGGTTTGAAAGGCTCTGGGGGAGAGAGGAGGAGGAGGAAGGTCAGATCTTGAGAAAATGGTACAATTGGCAGCTGTACACATTTAGTAAATTCTGCTATATATAGGCTGCAATTTGGTCAATACTAGATACATCCGAGTATATTCTGCATTGCATTGATTCTAGCAATCTGTTTGGTTAGGTTGAACTGAATTTTGAACTTTATTTTCGTCTGAAATTTGGGTTATTTGAGAGGATTGGTGAAGGTGAATTGTGCATTTTCTGGCGATTTCACCCAGGAGGAGGAGGAGGAGGAGGAGGAGAGGCGTACGTGTAGGCATAGATCAATACCAGTGCAGGGCTTTAATTAGTTTCACACGCCGGCCCAGACAATTGATTCCCAACAAATATAATAATTCCCGGATATGGGTCCCCTTCTGGTGACATCCGCTCGGGGATTTGTGAGCCAGGATTGAGGAGGATGAGGCGGTGGATAGGCGGGGATGTATAGACGCAGCGCAGAGAGACACACTCCGGGAAATGGGCGTTCTTTAGCATTCTTTAAATGCTATTTGTGATGTATTTCAGGAAAATGAGTCACAAGTCGCAAAATTTTTCAAAGTGATTTATTCCCAAGATCTCGTAGTACTTAGCGCCTCAAGTCATATGAATTCATGTACCAAAATTCAAGACAGTGTATATTTTAGTATTTTGAAGTTGGGTTCTATTTTTATGCCATGATATATATATTTTAGCCTTATTTAATCATTATTTACCTTCATTTCGTGTCTCGCAACCCTCATGACTCGGCAGAAACAAGCACTTACAACGTTGCGTCATTGATTGGCGCAACTAAATTTACGCAACCAATCAAAATAACGTTGTAGATTGGTTGCATTCGAAAAGCGGATTCCACTAGTGCAATCCAGGCATGTTTATGCCATGGTCTAATCTGGCCATGTTTTTGTGGATACGCACAGCTATCATGGCATAAATTTAATTACATTACTCGTAATTGCACTCCCAGAAATATTTCAAACTTTTTGTCAAACATAACAATATCAAACTTAAAATATAGAAATACATATTATCTATGTCCTACTGTTTACTATCATTAGAATCGGCCTGATTTTATCTTTTCAATCATGATGATATGTTTGCGACTCATTTTCCTAAAACAGCTCACATTTGTACCAGGTTTCTTGGTAATTCATTCAAAAAAGACCATTAATCAATATTTACCTTCTTTCGCTAGTTTTTCATATGCAGCTGGTAAGGAACTTAAGGAAAGGAATTTGCTATACAGACAATCCATAATTTTGTTCTTACGGTAGACATCTTCTGCCTCTGCAACGAAAAATAGCTCAGCAAGAAATATTTCAAGAAAGGACTTGTGATGTGTTATAGGAAAAATGAATCAATTGAAAATGAACAAAATGAATTTTGAGATGTCATCATCTTTGAAACGAGGGGATCAAGCAGATTCTAATGATAGTATAGGAATGATAATTGCCTACTTTTATATTTTAAGTGTTATATATATTTATTTGAAAAAAAGTTTGCAATATTTCTGGATGGACAGTTACTAGTAATGTAGCTGAATATACTCTATAAAATGACTTCAGAAATACAAGAATATAGTTAATACACAGTATACAACAAGCGTTAAGCACACCAAACAAATACCCACAAATACTTCCTGTGAATAAATCAGTTTGAAATGTAGCAATTTTGCGATTTGTGACTCATTTTCCTGAAACACATTACAAATCAAAATTCACTGACATACCTTTTAGATGACTTTGATTTGCTGACGGTGTAGTTAGACAAAAGGCAATGAGTCATTGATATGTTGGGACGTTTCTATTCACACGAGGTGGACAAAATGAAAAACGTCCATTTCGTCCACCGAGTGTGCATAGAAACATTCCAACGTATCAATGACGAGTTTGTTTTTTGTTTTTATATCACAAGTCCTCCATTCTGAATATGTATTGATCCCAAAAACTTGATTCATCATTATTTACCTTTCTCGCAACCCTCCTACTCGGCAAAAAAACGTTGCATCATGAAATGGGCGTCGTTGATTGGGGCAACATGATTTACACAACCAATCAAATCAATCAATCAACTTCTAAGGCTAAACACGACTTGTACAAAATGGCTATATTACCAAATTTTGATTACTGTGATTTCATTTATGATTCTGCTCCAAAGTCTTTACTGCAGAAGTTACAATCACAAGAAAACAGAGCCCTTAGGATTATATTTAATAAATCTAGATAATGTAGACCTTGAACATAGACTCTTAAACATTTGGCCCCTCCAACAACGCAGGGACAAACACATCCTGGATATCTCCTTTTATCTTTCCCAAAATCCCAATAACTTAGATAACAGAAATCTAAGTACCAGAAGTCACGCTATATAAGGGGAGGAAAAACTTGATGGTACTAACCTCAAACCTATCTAAGATCACCAACTCTTTACTGTACAAATGTCAAACTAGATGGAATGCACTGAAAACAGAAGCGCATCTAATTTCAGACAAGTTAAGCAGATCTATTATATCATCGTAATGACCTCATATTGATGGCAATGTTAAGTGGAAGGAAATCTGGGAAATATATATATATAGCCTTGATTTACTGCTGGAGAAGCTTTATTTATATGCTTTTAAAGCTGCACTCTCAGTTAACGTCGGTCAAAATCCAGATATTTTGTACTTTTTGTTCCATTCTTTTCCATACTATCTGGAGGTCATTTGACCAACACTTTGCAGATTTTGTCCACATGTTTTTGCTACAAGACTATTGACACGTCCCCATTCCTATTTGGTTCACTTGTTATCGCTCACCGGCAGCAGTTTTCTCTCGGCGTTTACACTTCAAATGTTGCATAAACATTTTTCATAAGCATTTTTCGTAATAGCTGAGAATGCAGCTTCAAAATGAATTATCTGAATGCCATGTTTATTGCATATTATCATATAGTAGACAATGTTGAGGGAACATACCTGGGAAATACAGGTTCTTCAAAGTTGAATCAGCCGAATGAAAAGAACCTCGAGTGAGCGATAATGAGTGCACATCAACAATGTCTTTCAGTAGACCACCGAAATATAAATCATTTTATGAAGCTCTGCAGCTAAAACAAAATCCTCTACAATTCTGGGCAAATGACATTCAAATGGGTCGGGAAGGAACAGATCCAAGGCTTCTATAGTGAACAGTAGTAAATTTCAGCGGTCCCTGAAAAAACAACTATGACATATATAGTTTTTGTGACATTTTTTTTCCCCACAACCATGTTCTTAATAAATTCAAAGTTTAAAAAAAATTTCATGATTCATTCATTCTTTTATTAAAAGCTGGCATTTACCTTTAAAGCACCAAAGTTTTCTGACCAACTCCTGTTCCTCAGACCTTCTCTAATGATTGACTATCTCCTCGCTAGATGTCTCCGTCCATTCCTGAGGTGTGCTGGGAAATGTCTATGACTATTTCAGAAGTAAGAAGAGACCCACGGGAACGAGGTAGAGAGTTATGGATTCATAGCAGATCAAATATTTATATTACACTTGGGGAATATCAATATTGCTTTTCACAAACAATATATAGGAAGGGAGTGGGATTAAGAAGAATGGCGGCTGTCACGTGACGTGTTACCACAGGCATGCATATGGAAGTTCTCCTGTAGATGATTTATAGTCCTCAGGGTGACTGATGCGCCCTCTAGTTTAACGATAAGAGTGAAATCGCCAGAAAATGTACAATTCGTCTTCATCAATCCTATCAAGTTGTTATATGAAGGTTTGTCTATCTTGTCTAAGGAATAGTTATAGAAATATTGTAGACTAATAATAAGAGTATTATAAGAAGTCTGAAGGCTGTGGTCCTAAGATCTAGAATGAATGTTTATTGTTGTGTAACATACAGGTAAGTGCTTGGTCCATGTGGCTATTGATGATTGGAGGAATATTAAAGTAGGTGAGGGTGCTACCTGAACCTTTACATGCTACCGTAAATACTGCAATAAATTCCTGGGTAATGGTACTTTAATAGGTTATGGACATGTTACTTAATTGAGTTATTAAGCATAATAATAATAATTAATGATAATTACGGTTATAAAGTGGTTACCCATTGTTACATCATTATTGCGTAACATGATGTAACAAAGTAACCCAAATTTATGACAAAAATGATTTTCAAAATGCAGTTTAACCTGACCAAACAGATTGCTAGAATCAATGTAAGGCTGGGTTCCACTGGCCGGCTACTACTCCTGCTACTCTTCCCGTTTCTTAGCTCCCACTTCTTTAGAAGCGGGAGAAGCAACTGAAGGTATACCGGAATGGGTGCTATTGCCTTGCTACTTCCACCGCTACTTCTAATGCTACTCAGACATAAGCTGATGACATTTTATTTTCACATAGAAATGGATGCATCAAGTAGTGTGAGAAGTAGCATAGAGTGATGCCATTACCCCGCTCAGCCCCCGCTCAGCCCCCGCTATTTCCCGCTACCTCCGACTACAAAGTAGCAGTCGCTTCAAATCACACATGTTTGATAGAAGCGGGAGCACTCTACACTTCTAAAACGCTCCAAAAGAAGCGGGAAGTAACATGGCTTTGTAGCAGGGCCCAATAGCACCCATCCCCATTACTCTCCCACTTCTCCACTTCTTTCATCAAGAAGCGGGAGCAGTAGCGGGAGAAGTAGCCGGCCAGTGGAACCCAGCCTTAATGCTGAATATACTCTAATTTACCTAGCATTGACTAAATTTCACTCTCATTTAGCAGAAGTTTTTAAATGTGTAGAGCTGCCTATTTCATATTCTCTGAAAATCTAACCCATAACATCATAGATACCCGACCAGCCTTTAAAGTGGTGCTCTCAATTAACATCGTTCAAAATGTAAAAAGAAACAATTAAATAATCACACAATAAAAACAGTCATTCGGAATAGTGGAAGATCCGACCTAGTAAGGGACTCCTGCTAATTCCTTGTTTTTATGTATTATAATTGAAGGAATGAAATTAACTCAATTGAAGACAATTCACGTTGAATTCATGTTTATTTGGCGACATGAACGATAGACATTTTAATTGCTTTTTCTCTTAGCGTTTAGATACTTTAACATTTTAGTTGAAAGACCAAAGGTTTATTTTTCAATATTCTTCTATTTTCTCAATATACTTGTATTCTATTCAAATAGTGAATGAAACTCGCTGTCAAAGTCAAAGAACATGCTTGGAAATGCGTCTACAGATACTTCCATAACATTACAACATAACTGGACGAATATAGTTACTCAGAGTTTAGTATTTTGTGTGTAATATAAGGTCAGAATGGGGATTTATGGAAATCAGAAGCAATTGTACATTTCTAGGCGACCTGACCATATATATACTCGATGCAATCTCGTCCAATAAAGTGTAATATTCAATTACTAGCACCTCATTTCATCCTCTCCATATAGATCATGAGAAGGACGCACCCCACACCAGTAAACACCTTGAAACCACCCTATTGCACATGTACGATTCTTAATTGTGATTTACGAGAAATTCATGAAAACACGAGCAAATAATCCAATTTGGCGTCGCAGAATCCGGTAATGAAAAATGCACTTTACCACTAACACCCTCTGCAAAACCCCCCTCAGCCGGAGCTCTCCATGCCAAATTAAATGCATCTACAAAAAGCGAAGAGAGTAAAACTGAACAAAAATCCGCTAACAATCAATCCTCACTTGGAATATTTTCCTTTAACACTTCTCAGGCTCAGACCAGGGGCCGGTTGCGTAACAAATCCTTATTTGTGATGTGTTACAGCAAAATGATTATCAAGTCGAAAATCGATATTGTTCAAAGTGTTTTATTCACAAGATCTCTTTGTTGGAATGCTTTCCACTTTGGTGGTTTAGCGCTTTACGTCATAATTAGACATGTACCAAATCTCATGACAGTGTATGAAATATATCTTTGCGCTAATCCCTGTAAAAATATGAACATTTCAATGATGAGATATTGCAAAAAACACTTGAAAAAATATCATTTTTTTTCAACTTGTGACTTATTTTCCTGCAACATATTTTTCAATTAAGGATTTGTTACGCAACCAGCCCCAGGCGTCCCTTTTCCGAAATTAAGATGTAAAATTGAGCGAGTGGGCGCCGAGTGAATAATGGTGGCCATTGCAATTCTCTCTTTGTCTGGAGTCACACCAACTAATAACACGCCAGGCTTGGGTGCACACGGCCCAAACCCCCTTCTTCACATCTTCACACAAATGGGTGAAGTCGCCAGAAATTGTACAATTCACCTTCACCAATCCTCTCAAATAACCCAATTTCAGGCGAAAATAAAGTTCAAAATACAGTTCAACCTAACCAGACAGATTGCTAGAATCAATGCAATGTCAATTATACTCGAATTTATTACCTAGTATTGACCAAATTGCAGTCTATTTTAGCAGAATTTCCTAAATGTGTACAGTTGCCAATTGTACATTTTCTGAAAATCTGACCCAAATATTTGACAGGAAAATTATGGTGAAACCGAGGAACGTGTCATTTATCCGTGTTTAAATTCGGTGGCGCACTTGAAAAAAAATATTTTCCTGATTCCGATTATCAGCTTTCCATTCTGACATGAAATCTGTTTTTGTGGTAAAGTCGAGGAGGCGAGATGTGACATCAACCCTTGTACAACATGTCTTTTTGTTAATAGAACAGGAGAAGGAGAAATACACACTAATAATTTCTTCTAAGTAGGAAGGGGTGAAGCAGAAATGCACCTAATCTTTTGCCTTATATTTTATTATTATCGTTATTCCAAATAATGACAAAAGAGTGCAATTAGGGCGTCTTCTTCTGAGTTATCTGCAGACTCCTGCTCCTGCTCCTGTATTCTAACACATGGAGATCGCAATTTCCTTTTGAGGAATTGACAGGAACTAGTCATACAGATGAAATGGGACCGTCAGAAAATGCACAATATGGGATTTGCATGTCTCATGTATATTACAGTGCATGCTGGGATGGACTCAGTTCAAATCTGATATGTTAATATTTAGTTAATATTTAATCGAAAGTTGCAAGAATGTTTTCACCAATATCATAGCTTGTGTAGAGCTACCAATTATATATTTTCCGATACCAAAACCCTGGTTTCATTGGACGGGAGGTAGGATTCATGCAAAGGTCCTTGAATTGATGGATTATAGGGTGGCAGCGATGCTAATTCTAGCCCTATTCATGATAGGAAATTCCCAGATGCTACAATTGCATTTCTTCAATACCCGGTTGTATCATGGGCACACCAGGTGCTGGGGAAATGGGATTATTTCCTGCATTCCAGGCCCTCTTCCATATACTACTCACTCCAGGGGGTTTCTTAGAGTCAGGTTATCTGAAAATGTACAATTCGTCTTCACCAATCCTATCAAATAGCTCCGATTTGAGAAAGAAATGAGGTTCACAATTTAGTTTAACATAACCAAGACTTTTCGGTTAATCAATGCAATACCTAATATACTCAGATATAGCTAGTATTTATCCTATGTAATCCTAAAATAGGAAGAATTACTAAATGTGTAGAGCTGACGATTGTACACTTTTGACGTACTGACCCGTAAGTAGTACATGGAAAGAGGGAAATGTGTCAGGTCGTAGTATCGGGTTTATTTTTAGAAACTACAAAGTCATTGAACTTGACATTTTAGAAAATTCTTTTCACGTACTTTTTGTATGGGGCTAATAGGGCAAGTGTCATGGCGGCGGGCGATGAAGGATTTAAGGATCAAGGCGCGCACTTGCACCGATTAAGAGATAGGAAAATACATAATCGCCATAGACTAACATTGCGGGCAATGATATTCACTTTCTTCCCAGCCCCATCAGAGATCCAAAGGTTCTGGTGGGGATGATGGAATGTTTAGCTCTATAGATGGATTTTTAATGTGTTTCAGGAAAATGAGTCACAAGTCTCAAAAATGATACTTTCAAAGTGATTTATTCACAAGATCCCTCTGGAGAATTTTCATTCCTGGAGGGTTAACATAAATACATGTATTTGGTATTTTTTAAAAATTTTATTGGACAAAGTTTCATATATTGATAGTTGTCATTTGCCAAAATACCAAATTTCAAGAATGTAGTTTAGATATATCCTTACGTTTTAAAGGTCATCCTAAGGAGTATATTTAGCTACTTTACTGGTAAATGCCCACCCAGAAAATATTGCAAATATTTTTTCAGAAACAAAAATATCAAACTAAACCATATGGAAACATTTCTTAAATGCTGTTAATGTTTACTATCATTGGAATCAGCTTCATCTGATCGTTTCAAATATAATATAATTCAAATATAATGATATTTCAAAATCAATTTTCTGCGACTTGTGACTCTTGGAGTGAGTAACGAACAGTACATCATTATGATGTGTTTCAGGAAAATGAGTCACAAGTGGCAAAAAATGATATGTTTCAAAGGTTTTTTCCCACAAGATCTTTTTATTGAAGCGTTCTGATTTTAGCACTTTTAATCATATCAATCTATGTACAAAATTTCAGGACATTTTATTAAATATATCTAAAGGACTGCGGATGTTATATATTCATACAAAGATTCAAAGCCAAATCGCTAACGAAAATACTATAAATGACTTTCACAAGGGTAGGAAACCAAGGGCAAACAAATGTGCAAAGTCATTGAACTTTGCATTTCAGTAAACAAATTCGTGTAGTTTCTACTTTATTTTTTTAAATATTCAATTTCGATTTTAATTATTACGAACTTATCAAATGTCCTCATTGTTTGAGCCAAATGACTTAATCTTTTGCTGCTGTTTTATACTCACACATGACTTTGAAGTCGAATCGCTGACAAAAATAGAATAAATGAGTTTCACATGGGTAGGAAAGCCACGCAAAAATAGTAAATCTTTAGTTTTTGATCGATGTTTGCTGTAGCTTTAAATGGAAAGAATAAAAAGCATACCTAATCGGTTTGCCCGGCCGGGAAGGCGAGTGATGGATTTGATGTAAGTGAGATGTGAGCTAAGCACAGAAGATATCAATCAGTCATCCGTATTTATTGCTCTTTCAGGTGATTTATTTCTCTTTTTTAAATCAAAGTTCCACCAATGGATGGACAAGTTTTATATCATCGTGATGTATTAAATGCCAGGCGATGATTTTAATAAGCTACATATGTTTTATACCCGGTCCTTTCTCAATCGATTCTATTTTTCATGAGTTTCCCTTGATTTAATCACACCCATTAGATGTCGTTGCCTGGTTGTCTTCGCTTTAGCCTTGCAAGAAAAGTTGTCTAATAGAAGAGCTATATGTAATATTAATAGTAATAGTTACTTATCAAAAGCTCAGTTTCTTTTTAGAACCAGACTAGGCTGAGAGAATGGTATGTCAGTGATCGGACGCCTACTGCGTTAATAGGTTTTGTTTCCGGAGTAGGCGTCCTAATGGATTATTGTTTCAGAGGGAGAGGCTTTCACTCAGTTTGGAGTGACTCTCCCAACTCTGAGCCTAGACTGTGAAAGGCCCTCACTCATTTTGGAGGGACACTCCTAACTCTGAGCTTAGACTGAGATGGAGATGTCAGGCTAGTGGACATATAGAGCTAAGGATAGAGATATCATAATTATAAGCATGAACATATTGATACGACAAATAGGGGATTTGCATGTATCACTGCGTATGTCTGTTACAGAGCATTCTGGGATAGATTCTGTTGCAATCTGAGATACAAGAAATCGCAAGAATGTTCTCGCAAACATCATAGCTTTCATAAATGATCTATGAAAACCAAATGCGAGATGGGAAAGATGGGGACTTGTGTTATGGAAACATGTATAACACTTGGATATTACCATTAGAGCATTGATAAATATTCCATGCTGAAGATGGCATGTTTTCTATAGATTTTATACTGTACCATTATTCCCATAAATCCATGCGAATCAAGATTCAAAATTGCGGCTATGCAAATCCCCTATTATGTACAGTTCTCTACTTATTCCAAGAATTGTAAAGAACTCCATTCCATCATTCCATCATTCCCGCCAGAATCTTTTAATCTCTGATGGGGCAAGGAAGAAAGTGAATATTTATAGCAGCAAGCAGCATTTATAGATACAAGATGGCGGCTATGCAAATCCCCTATTATAGCACATCTGAGCTCGAGCGGTAGTCAATATTAGACCAGTTAGTGCAGCCCCACTAATGTTACCATGTTTCTCCCCCATATCTCCCCTCTCCCTCAGAATAAACGCCTTCTTCTTATTACTCGGATCGGAATTCACTGAGACCATCTTGTGTTAAGACTTATGGTCCATTTGCTCGGAAAGCCGGAAATCTTTTCAGGAAATATCCTCTTAAGAGCATTTCGTTAAAGACGAGTCATTCATTTGTCTGCCTTTTAGTTGTTTCCTTTCGCCATTCCTCTCGGCAAATTTCATCAGTCATTAACATCCAAACCTGGTCAGGTTTAAGCATTATTTGTACCACTGCAAGGGGATAATAGGAATTGGGGGATTTGCATACATGTTGGTGAAGTGCCCCGAAAATGTACAATCGGCAGGTCTACATATTTAGTCAATTCTGTCATATGAGGATTAAAAATGATAACTATTAGACCATATATGAATGAACCAATAACATAGTAAGTCATGTATGAATTATTCTATTTGTAAATAACATATTAGGAATACTAGTAAATTATATCGAAAATAAATAATTTACTTGTAATGCTAGTAAATGTTATTAATAATAAATAGTACATTAGTAATAGTAGTACATGCCATTAAAAACAGGTTAACTAACATGTTGGTTGACACGAGACACAAGTTGTAGCAACAGTGCAATATTTTAAGTGACTGAAACCAACAAGTTAGTTAACAGATTTATTATGCACTAGCAAATACCCGTGCTACGCACAGGATTTGCTAGTGGGACAGTGGGGCCCACATCCTCATCTCCCCTTGTTCACTCTCCCACTATCTTTCTCTTTCAAGTTGTCTCTATAACTTAGTATCTTCATACCACAAATTGAACCCTGTTTAGATGCTTTTTTTGGTTGCTGTTCAGTGTTGTGCTGTTGTTGTGTTGCCTGTCTCTGTCCCTGTCCCTGTCCCAATCCCATTCCCTCTTTCACTGAATAAATTGCTAGGTTTTCAACACAAATTCTTAAGGAGGAGGAGGAGAGAGAGGAAAAGGTTCCCCCCGCTTGACTTCAAAAACCATCACAAACAATAATTTATGAACTGATTCAACTCTGATGATGCTCCTTTTGGTGGAAATATATCAACTCCCGTCCCGTAGTGAAGCAACAATGTGCCTGTGCTCATGCTTTGGGTGACCCAGAAACCTGGTGTAGGGGCACTGATAGGTTTGTTTTCAGGCAGCGCTGGGGGCTCTGGATGGGGGTGCTCAATATAAACCCATTTCTAACCCCTTTCCAACCCTAATTTGTTAATGAAACATAGTGGAATGGCTCGGCACTATTTTTGGCAATGTGTATGTGAAATATAATGGAGCGGTTTCAGAGAAGATAGCAGTTTAAGCCTCCAAATTCTTATTTTATTAATATATAGATGCTTTCAATCATGAAAACAGACAAAAACCGAGTCATGACCTTGAATTTTACCGGTAATCTTAGTAAAATAAACAGATTGGTTGCCACGATAACGCCACATAAATCACTAGTGAAATAAGCAATATACATAAACACTCTAGATACGTTGTTTTCAGAGCAATGTATGTATAATGATAACACATAACATATTGAGTACATTGTACTAATAGTAAATACGTAAATACTAAGCTGATAAAACTAGTAGATTCTGTTAGGATAATTTACACCTTTGCAGAGTAAGTCAAAATGGAGCACGCGGCACAGATGTCAAACCGTGACCTTGTCACCGTGAGAACTTTATAATGAAGGTCATATTGACCTTCACCACGCCCTATTCATGTACCAAATCTACCCTCTCTACCCTTCCACCCTGAAATGGGTTCCTCCCAATCACTTACCCCATATCTTATCAGCCCCTTCCCTGTTATTATGCCCGCCCCTTAGTGACACTAAGCCCCGCCCCCAGATGAGCATCTATAGATCTATGCCCCATATCAGCTCTAACTAATAAATCACAGACATTGAGAGATGTAGAAATAGATATCTGTCCTTTATTTGGTTCTTTTTCATTTTTGTTCTTTTTCTGTACCCTTGCCATCGAAACTAGCTGATGATAGCAGTTATATTAGGCCCATGTTAATGCTTTTCCGAATGAAATAAAATGAATCGATCAATAATGTGGTAGCAAAGGCTCTTTCCAATGTATGCCTTGTGGAAATGAAAAAGATCAGTTGATATTCTAATCATTGTTACAAAATAAACAATTTTTAACAAGTAGTTTCCTAAAACCAAAATCCACTAAGGGCTATTATAAAGTCATATAGAATGATGATGACGATGATGATTTACGAAGATCCTTATAATAACCATAACGTTGTAAACCCAAACTCAAAACTGAGGTATTGAATTCGAAATAGTTTTGATAATAACAAGTCAATAGAAATACAGAACACTTTGTTTTAAACAATTTTATTGGCAGAATTTCACAGCTGTGATATGTCTCGTTTTTACCGAGAATTGCAAGAATGTTTTCAACAATATGAGAGCTTGTATAAATGATCTATGTTAACCAATTGCGTGATGGGAAAGATTGGGACTAGTGTCATGGAAACATGTATAATACATGGATATTGGTATTAAAGCTCTGATAAATACACTATGCTGAACATGGCATGTTCTCTATATATTCTAAACTGTACCATTAGTCTCATAATTCCATGTGAATCTATATTCAAAATGGCGGCTATGCCAATCCCTTATACTACCGTGCTCACTTACTGATCAATGATCTTTGTACGGTTTCATTTGTAACAACAATAATAAAGATAGTAAGCTTTGTAGAAATAGACACGTTTAGAAACAAAATCAAATTTTGCTTTGCACTAATGTGAGCGATACAGATCTATAAACCTGATTAATTCGTCACCCGTTGACGGATGTGGCGTCTGACGTCGTGACAAACGCCATTAGACGGTCATAGATCACGTTGATGGACGACGTCTGCGAGTCGTCTTGGTGACATCGTCAGCACGTCTGCGCGACTAGAGATGTGTCTGCTCCATTACCAACTTCAATAAATCACATTCTGCCTCTATTTTGATGGCCTTGTATATATTTCCTAAAATGATATCAATCAGTGTAGTGTCAGGGTTGGTGACAGGGAGAGGGCCAAGTCATTCCATAATAGGTACAATCTCCTTTACCACACGTTGAGTTTGTGTACTATTGAACACTTTTGCTTGGATATCAGTCTTTGACCAGGCCCAAAAAGCCTTTCTAGGTCAAGTCTTTAGAAAATGTACAATTCGCCCTCAGCAATCCTCTCAAATAACCCATATTTAGGACGAAAATCAAGTTCAAAATACAGTTCAACATAACCAGACAAGATTTATTGAACGAATACAGAGATGTGTATAACTTTATATTGTGCATGAAGAAAGAAAATTACCATGTCTTCTTCTTCTTCTTCTTCTTCTTCTTCTGCTATATGTGAGGCCAACAGAAAAAGTATCATTGCGATTTACTCCCCCCCCCCCCCCCCCACGGACTACCCTACGAAAGATCTACCACAAATCTAAAGAAATTGACCATGGCTGAATCTTTGTGTACTGACAAACTAGTCTCCTTAACATGACAACTTTAAAACAACTATTCCTACAAAATAAACATTCTTTTTGTTCTTGGATCGAAAGTCTCCCTCTCCCCACCTATCTTTCAGCTAAATAACTCAGAAACAAGTCTTTCTCTAAAGTGTGGTTTTCACACCTTTAGCGTGTATATTCTCAGTAATATGATAGTATACTACCCCATGTGTTCGTGAATGACCAGCTATGGGGGCTAAACTAAACAGTATACTACCCCCAGGAATTCCAGCCAACAGTATATGGTAAACATACAATAGATGGTAGTATACTACCCAAGTGTTAGTGGAAGACCAGCTTAATTAAACAGCATGGTTAAACTTTATACAATAGATGGTAGTATACTACCAGAGGTTCTAGGAGAGAATCAGCTATATATATATACAGGACCTGAACTAAACAACCCCATACAACATATCACAAACAATTGTGATGATAAAAGATCTGCCGGGGTGTGTTGAGGTTTGGGTGGAAGGCAGGTGGTTGCTGATATACGGCAGGAACATGCAGGATATAATCAATATTTCACCTGGTAAACACCCTATAGGTTAATGTTTCCCAGCTCAGGGAGCTACTTTTAAAATATGTCTCTAATGTTCTTAAACCCTCCCGCTCAAGGGTGTAGCATTTATTGAATCTCAAAGCAGCAGAACATTTGAGCGATAATATTTTATTTAAGTAAAAAAGCTGAATCAAATCGACTATAAAACCCAATTTTAAGACAAAAACAAGGTTCAATGTACAGTTCAACAGAAATTGATAGATGGATTCGAATAATGGGGAACGTGAAGACTTGTGTTATGATTCCAGATATATATACACAATGCATATCTGCAATCTCACTTTAAAGCCCTGTTGCATACCAATCTGCGAGTAGCTTTTTTCAGTGTTACTATTGAGCTCGCAGATCCTTATGCTACATGCTGAATATAGGATGTTTTAATAGGCTATTGTGCTAGCTATAGACTATGCACACATTAGGTATCTTGCACAACCAAACAGTAGAACAACACTCCATAATCTCTTGGTACTAAAACGTAGCTTTGTTAAAAAGCACCTATAAACGCGCATTATGGTTACCTGCCCATGTCCGAGATATACCTGATTTTCAATCTTTCAAAAGATGGAGCAACTTTTTATACGACCGAATTGTGACTAGAAGATTGAATTGATATATTAACCTCAAATTGATATATTATATAAAACGTACATGTTGTAATCCTATTGACTCCTATATATATAGTTCTGACTATATTATGTTAACCTATTAAATCTTCATCTACCATCTCATCCCCTTTATCAATCACTCAACCTATATGAATTAAATTCTAAAGTTGTGTGTTGATCAATGAGTTGGTAATGTAGTTGTAAATTGATTAGATGTGATTATTATATGTATAGATCATATGCCATAAGAGTTGATAGTTTTCTATGATTAATAGCTGGAATAAAAATTGGTATTTTGCTATAGGAAAAGCTTGAGAATACCCACGATGGATATATGACGTTTTTACACTTGAACTTGTTAAACGTATTGGCCTTGATTGAACTAAAAAAACCGTTATTATGAGAAAATCTGAAGACCTGAGAAAAGGATCCTGACCTTCTAGTGTTTTCAGAATAAAGTGGATCTCAGAAGAAATCTTGATGACAATGATTTTCCAGCAGCCGCAATAAACACACGGTCTAGTGGAGCCCTGTTTTTACATACCACACAAGTTTGGAAGTTTCAGTCGAGGCTCCCGGCCACTCAGATGAGTTAAACAGTGTGTCAGTGATCTCTGCGCTAATGGCTTCTCTGGTCCTAGAATAGGCGTCTTAATGAGATTCTGAGATTCTAATGATATTTTCCTGTTAACAGCAAGAGGCTTTCCCTCAGTTTGGAGTAAACTTCTCAACTCTGAGCCTAGACTTTGTTGGCGCTAAGTACCAAATGCATGATGATATCGTTGATATTTGGATGTACTTTCTAGTCTAATGCCAAATGAGTTCCTGATGTCAGATGGTAATATCTACTGCCAGACCTGCTCTGTGCTCTGCCCCCTTCCATACAAACCATCCATCCTCAGAGGGGCCCGCTAATGTAGAGTGCTTGTCATTCAAGTCATACTAATAGGGGAGTTGCATGTGCCACTGCGCATGTCTGTTACAGTGCATCCTGGGATGGATCGTGATGAAATCTGAGATACTAATATTTGGCAACATGTTTATCAAACATTGAAAGAATGTTTTCACCAATATCTTAGCTTTTATAAATGATCTATGAAAACCAATTGCATGATGGGAAAGATGGAGGCTTGAGACTTGGAACCATGTGTAACATATGGATATTGACATTAGAGCACTAATAAATAATCCATGCTGAACATGGCATGCTTTCTATGGATTTTAGACTGTGCTATTAGCCCCATAATTCCATGCGAAACAAGATACAAATGGCGGCTATGCAAATCCCCTATTATGCTATGGAATGCATCGCCTCTATGGCCTGGGACATATAAATCTATATGGACCTCAAATATCACATTCAATTACCGCCTGTACACCTGCTGCTACGTGTGCAGCTCTCCCTCCCTCCGTATTAATAACATCAATTTAACGGCTCTTCCTACAGCTACTCATCCCCCGACCAATATATCCCAATGCTATCAGAGAGATGTATGCCTCAAAATGCAAACTAGGGGCCCGTTGCATAATAAATACTTACTTGATATTCTCTATTGGCTACGTTTCATTGCTAAGCAGCTGGTAAGGAACTTCGAAGGAATGTGCTATACAGGTTATGGTAATATGAGGAAGCATAGCGTAGCAAAGGAAGATTTTGAGTGAGAAATCCAGAATGTGATGTTACTATGAAGATACTTGACCTTCTAAAGAAGTAACAGAAATTCAGCATTCATACATATAAAGACTCTTTGGTGCTCCGTTTCTGAGAGATACTTCATATAGACCATTAAGTTATACTTCCTTTAAAAAAATAATCATTAAGGGCCTAGTCCACTATGCCGATTCTCATGCGATTCTCACAGAATTTAGTCTAAAATTGTCCCTGCGTGCAAAATCGTATGAGAATAGGCTTAGTGGATCAGGCCCTTCAGAATGTTAGAATCCCATTAAACAATCCCTATAATATATAATAAAATATTTCATATAAATATAAAAATAATCTTCTAAGCTTAAAATAAAGCTTACACATTCTCATTTTACGGGACACATCTTCGTATTTGGGTCAGATCTTGAGAAAATGTACAATTGTTATCGGCAGGTCTGCACAATTACTAAGTGCTATATTAGGCTGGAAAATTGTCAATACTAGGTATATCTGAGTATATTTGATCTTGCCCTGATTCAAACGACCTGTTCGGTTATGTTGAACTGAATTTTAAACATCATTATTGTCTTAAATCCGGATTATTTGAGAGGATTGGTGAAAGCGAATTGTACATTTCTGGCGATTTCACCCATTTCCACTGTCGGTCCTGTGTTTAATATCCCACCCACTCAAAGCTCACGACCTAGCACTTTACTTTTATGTGAATTTACTCCCCGAAGCAGTTACATATAGTTCATCCCCCCCCCCTTCAGCGATACAACGGGCTCCCCTGACTCCAGTAGTAACTGATTAATCATGCATCTTTACCTATCCAATGTCCATTGGTCCATGATTTATCTCTCACTGTAGTCTCCCAGGCCTTGTGTAATTGTCTGTCCTTTTCTGATCAGTAATACATATATCATAGGTCTGCTCGTCGTACTTAGGCCAAAAAAAGATAGTTGTGTTATTTTTAGTTAGCTCTGAACAAGGTTGTGAGGGGTAACTTGTTTTCTTTTTTTTAAGATAACCACCTCTAAGGAAATAAAACCATCATAATTTCAAAATAATTTAAAATTGTTTTTAAACAAGAGATGGGATTTTGGTAACACATTAAGTAGGGTAAACAATCTTTAGGTGGTTTAAGATTGTTCTTGATAGGTCAGTAATACATATAGCATAGGTCTGCTGGTCGTATTTAGGAAAAAAAAGATAGTTGTGTTTTCGTTTTAGACAAGTTGGGGACAGGGTTGTGTAACCTGTTAAAAAATTATTGCTTGCTTTCTAAGTCATTAAACAGATTCAAATTATAATTTGCTCTCAGCCTATAAAACTTATACTAACACAATGTGTCATAATGAACTAAATGTGCTATCATGTCAACTATATAATATTATAAACACAGAAAATCCGTATATCCAGACTCCCGATGAAGACCGTACCATGATGACGAGACGTGTAGAATAATGCCTAAGATAAGATAAGATACTACTTTATTTATCGAACTCACATTACAAGAATAATCACATATAAAATAGACAAATAGGTATACAGTCATCTAGATTAGATCCAGTTCATGAGGTTTCTTTCGTGGGTAGGAGGCCTGTGTTCGTGCTTTTATCAACTTGTAAATTAGGTACGGCAAAGAAAAATAGTTAGGTGGGTTTTCATCTTTCTAGACAAGTAGGGGGACAGGAAACATACCTATTTCTTTTGGCCTTAGACTGCATCAGTACAATAAGATGGCCCTGCTATGGTATGATTGCACTGAGGTACTGTGAACGGTATGGGTACTTAGAATACATACACACTAAAATCCCATACACTCCCATCATCTAAGGACTTTACATTAGCTTTGGACTCAATGGTGTCTGTTTAAAGGGATTCCAATACTCTGAGGATTTTAATGGAACTGTACTCAGGTATATATGAAGTATCTCTCAGAAACACCGATTTTTCAAGGGCTCTATATAGTTGATGTTTGGGTAGGAAGTAAGCCTTACGTCATTATTAGTTATATATAAATATATATAAATATATATAAATATATATCTTAGCTTCAAGCAGATCGGGAGGGGAGTAGGCAGGTAGTTGTCGGATGGACTGCCCGATGGCTAAATTATTCGTCTTGTATAATTGGGATATTTCATGTCACCTGCTGCCTATTTGTAGACGATATAAGATACTGAGTCGTATAGACGTAGCGCCGTCAGTTAATTTAAATACATATAATTATAGTTTTCGCAATTGAACTCTAAATTTAAATTATATTTTAAAAATCGGTATTTTTACAAATTATGTTCTAAGTTCTTTTTTTGTTTCTAATTTATGTGCTTCCATGGGCAGTGCTTTCCAGGCTATTTTGGCTTTCCAAAGAAAACTATGTATGTATAAAGCAGATTTTGGAATATTGGGAATTAAATTTTTCCTGTTCTTTGCATGACTTTTGGATGCTATGTATATACAATTGTGTGGATGCTTGGAATACACTAAAATCCCACCATTAGCTTTGGAGTCAACGGTAATTGTTCAAGGGGATTATAATACTCTTACGATTGCTCTGTAAATGGAACTATACTTTAACGGTCCATGGGAAGTATATCACAGAAAGGAAGCATTTTCGTGGGCACCATATAGTTGTAGTTTGGTTGGGAAGAAAGCGTAACGGTCCATTCCCATTACCACGACCAGCCGGCCGATTCTTGCCGGCTGTAATACTTTAACATTATGTTTTTTGCCGTGCGGCATCCGTACACCAATCGGCCGTATGCTGTATCATTGTGATAGGTTATAACAACTGCTACGTGTATTGGGGGAAACAAGTTGGACAGAAAGGTTCCCTTTAAAATATTTGAGAATTATTTGTTAGTTTATGCATTTAAAACTGTTTTAAGTTTTAGAGTAACAGGACAAGTATTAAGCATCCTAACCGCCGGGAGATAATGATATTATGTAGAAATTGGGAACGCACTACGTACAGAAGAATTTCTTAATTAAGAATGAAGTAAATACAATTGAAACACATTTGAACTATTTTTGATTTTCTGATGAAGATCTCAACCGAGAAACATGTAAGGTCTGGTTAATTCAACTCAATTCAAAGCATTTTTTATTTATACAAGAAAGGTGTACAAAAAGGAGCCCCGTATCTGAAAGCACCAACATAATCAAATCTGATCGCCTAGTATCTCATTGGGTATCTTGTCACTAACTTCAACAATTCGATTATTTTTAAAGATAAATACCAGCGTTGTCAGCACTGCAGCAGGTGGGAATTCAAGGAACTAATGCATGAACAATAGAATTCAATATATTTTGTTCAAACTTTGTATTGGGAAAGAACATGGTTGAGGGAATACAAAATGCCAAAAAAAAATGGATATTATCATATTATTTGGTGTTTTAGGGAAGAGTGAAGTTTACTTCCCTTCACTATTGATTTCAATGGGGAAAGCTCATTGTGATGCAAGTTTAGCTGAATAACTTTTTTTTTAGTTCAATGACCCCTTATTTTTCTTAATTGGGAGGGTAGAATAACATGTCAGCAATGTATATGCATATTTAAAAGAAAATCGTATGATTCAATCATATGCTATTGGGGAAAATGCAGAAAATACCCGTTTTTCCATAGACTTCTATAGTGAACAGTAATAAATTTCAGTGGTCCCTGAAATAAAAACTAATCCAATGACATATGTTTTTTTTGGGCTTTTTGGGTTCCCCCAACCAAGTTCTTTCTAAATCCAAAGTTTAAAGAAAATTCCATGATTCATTCATTTTTTAAGTGAACACTGGTATTTACCTTTAATTGAAAAATTAAAGTCAGCCACATGGATTACTTATCGAAGCTATCAACGTTCGACTCTACCATGCCCACCTTGGCAATGCATTTTACGAATTAACGTAACTGCCTTGCATCAAGGGATACAGACAACTTAAAATACCAACATTTTATTTTTGAGTGTGTCCCATAGGTGGCTTTTTTTTTATCCCCACAGAAAGATACTTTTTACATAAGGCATTGCAGAGGGCTAAGTCCTAATTGAATCCGGCACAAGGTCGCTGCTTAGGAACTCGTTAATATGCTGGCTAATGTGTTGCAGAAAGATTATGGGAAGCCTTCCGATCACTTACCATTGCTTCACTACTGGATTAATTGGCTTTGCATAGCATCCGGTGTGGAGCTGGGCACCATCATCCGGGCTTCCCAGTGGCTTTTCCTGCTCCAGCCACAATAGATATTAGAGTCTGGCAGTAGGGTAGGCACAGGCATGACCAGGGGCCTGTTGTATAAGCTGAGGAAAGGGGAGTTGTGTGAGGAAGTTTCTACACTTTTCCCCTAGCTTTGGTAGGTAGGAATACAAATTGTAAAAGTGTATGGGTCAGATTTTCAAAAAATGCACAATTGGCAGCTGTACACATTTAGTAAATTCTGCTAAATTAGGCTGCAATTTGGTCAATACCTGGGAAATTCGAGTATATTTGGCATTGCATTGATTCTAGCTATCTGTTTGGTTAGGTTTATTTGCGTCAGAAATTTTGGATATTTGAGAGAATTAGTGAATGTGAATTGTACATTTTCTGGCATTTTCACCCGTATAGGCTATTCCAACCAGCTGGGAATGGCGCGTAGGGAGAATTGTTCCTCCTTCATTCCTAAATGGAAAGGAATACCCACGCAAAATTCCTTTCCTTAAGCTGGGCCCACACATTCAAGAACTCGCAATTCGTACGAATTGGGGACTCACGAAAAATCCAAAATATTGCCTATGAATTGTCATAAGAACCCACGATTTGGCATATGAATTGGAGGTTTCCTTCTAAGAAAGCCCACACACTACCCAACTCAAGCATGTTTCTTATGAATGATTTTGAATTCCTACCAATTGTCTTATGGCCAATTCGGCTCTGAGTTCTTGAATGTGTGGGCCCGGCATAAAGGCTATACCAGCTGAGAATTTCATGTAGGAAGGAATCATTTTCCTTTCTAGGTGAAAGAACATGCCCCAAATGTTACACATTACATTATACAACAGACCCTCAAGGTCAAACAGGGCACCAGCAGACCTGAAATGAAGGTTATTAATCGTTTTAGTCTCTGCCTAAGGTGATTTTAGCCCCTGGTCTGTTCCAAGCAGTGACTAAACTATTTTCAATGTCTGCTTCATTTGGCCGGCCCGCAGGAGCTTTGTATGAGTTCCATACAAGGGAATAGCTAAGTGAAACCTAATCCATTTTGTGAAAGCAGAAACTTGGGCATGTTTCATAAGAAATTCTTAAATATTCCTTACTAAGCTATTTTCCTTTGCTTTGCTAGAAATTTCCTACTCTAGGAATACAAAATAACATCATGTGTATAGCAGTTCCTTCCTTAAATATTCCTTACCAGCTGCTTTGCAAGGGGAAATAGTAAGGGATATCTTAAGTAGGCATTATAAAACAGGGCCTTGATATCAAGGAAAAGAGGGGAATGCCGCTCTACATTGTAGTGTACATATTCTTCCTCTACCTTCCTCTCCCATGGTCCTGGGTAAGACCATAAAGTGCCTTTCTGTCGCTTTTTTCTGTCTCTCTCTCTCCCTTCTTTTCTATCTCTATTTCCTGGTTAAGATCCTAAACTGCCTCCCTCTCAGTTCTCCCGCCCTTGATATAACCATCTTAAATGTGTTGATAAGGGCGTAAAGCTACCAATCTCATTCACTCATTCACTCATTCACTCATTCACTCATTCACTCATTCACTCACTCGCTCACTCACCTTCCTCTCCCTGAAAGAAAACGGCTGCCTGTGAGTGATAATGAGTGAAGTTGTCACATGAAAGTAGCTCAGCGGGTTCCCGGAATATAAACGTCGACTTTTATGAAGCCCTGTAGCGAAAACAACCCCTCAAAGTCCTCCAACATTTTGGTCGAATGACTTGTGAATAGTGGATTTTCATGTCTCACTGCGCATGTCACAGCAGTGCATGCTGGGATGGATTCTGTTGAAGTCTGACATACAAATATTTGGCAACATTCTTATAGAAAATTTCAAGAATGTCTTCATCAATATCATAGCTTGTATAAATGATTTATGAAAACCAAATGCATGATGGGGTCTTGGGTCATGGAAACGTGTATAACATATGAATATTGACATTAAAGCATGCTGAACATGACATGTTTTCTATAGATGTTAGACTGTACCATTAGCCCCATAATTCAATGCAAATAAAGATTCAAAATGGCGGCTATGCAAATCCCCTATTGGTTGGAAAAGAATGGGCAAAACAGAAAATCTGAGAGCGTAGCTTTAATCAGGGCCATTTAGTGATAAAAGGCTCAATGTCTATGTCAATATTAGGGCGGAGGATCTTCAAATAAACACAACTGATTGCAAATGATAGAATACGTGCTTCTAAGGGTCAGCAGGGTGCTATAGAGAGATTGATAGGCAGTGCAGTGTAGTAATGTCCTTAGACTGGTCATTGGGAGGTAAAGACCTTCAGGGCCTGGACTTGTACTGGCCAGAACTATCTGATGTCATACAACTAGTGGGACCATTCAGTCATCAATACAAGTCTGAACATAGTGTTTACATGAGACCAATGGATGGATAGCAAGAATACTGCTGTGATCACGTTTATGGGTCACCGTCTGAAAATGTACAATCTGCAGATCTACACATTGATTAAATTCTGCTAAATGGTACTGAGAAATGGTCTGACAGTAGGTGTGTCCGAGTATATTTGTTACTGCCTTGATTCAAACAATTTGTTGGATTAGGCTGAACTGTATTTGAAACCTCATTTTGATAGGGGTCTTGTTATCAGAAAATGTACAATCGCCAGCTCGTCACATAACGCATATTCTGCTTAGCCATGAGATTAATAAATACTTGGGATATCAGTATACATTTGGTATGGCGTTAATTAAAAGAAATATGTTCAAATATGTTGCACTATATTTTGAACCTCATTTTTTGTTTTAAATTTGGGTTAATTGGGAGGATTGGTAAGGGCGAATAGGGGATTTGCATAATATATGTCCATTGCAGTGCATATTGGGATGGATTCAGTTCAAATCTGACACATACAAATATTTTGCAACATTTTTGTAAAAGAAATGCAAGGACTTTTTGATTAGTATCATAGCTTGCGTAGGACCCAACTGATTCATAAAAACAAATGCATGATGGGAAAGCCTTTTTACATGAAAGACATGTAAACTACATGCTTATTTACCAGAGATGTATCAAATATTACATGCTGAGCATAACATAACATATTTTTTTATAGTATTTACACTGACATACAACTCCCTTAATTCCATGCAAAGATTCAAGATGGCGGATATGAAAATCCCCTATTGTCCATCTACTGGCAACTTCACCCAAATATAAATAAGTAGATATTAGTGGATACTAGAACCCCATATTCCATTGCTTCCACCAGGGGATCCTATCATATACTCAACCCTTTGTGTCCGTATGATAGCCTTTAGTAGCAGAGGGGCCTTTTGATTGGCTAGTATAACGCACTCTGGTGGCAAAGTATTATTAGTAAGCGGCCATAACTCAAGCCGCTAGTACAGGGGATATGCTTGCTTTTATTCGCTGTGATTTGAGCGCGGTTATAGATGTACGATCCCAAAGCTATGCCAAAAAACTGGTTTAATGCTGGGCGAGTCTGAAAGCAGGAGATGCAGGGTACCAGCACAGAGCTGCAGAACAACTGGGGACCGATTAAACCATCATGGTGCCTCGCAGTATGCTTCTATCATCGCCCATCTCGCCGTGTCACGTTTTCCCGCTTAGAACGTGGCGAGAAGCGAGCTTCTTGATGGCCACTCACGTTCGGAACGAGGGTGAACGAGAGCAAACGAGAGCTGGGCTTTTATGAGGTAGAAGAGGGCAGGGAAGTAGTGGAGAGCTGTTGATATATTTAAAGCTGATTTGCCGTGCCCTCTACGCTTACTCGCCACTCTGTCACAAAGGTATAAGGGTATGTATCTATGTCCCCTTTGATCTGAAAGGTCTAAGTACGCTCTCCTGTGCCATCAAATGAGAGGTTCCTTTGTAAGAAAACACTAGATACAAACATCAACTCGCTGCTAGCCTTCCCTCGAGAAGGAGATACTAATGATTATGCACTACTCGCATATTATACATTAGCAGATAAGGACTGTCTTTTTGCTTTTATAAAATACCTTTTGAGCTGTTAATGCGCTATATTGGTCAGATCGTCAGAAAATGTACACTTGGCAGCTCTACACATTTAGTAAATTCTGCTAAATTAAACTGCAATTTGGTAAATTCTAGGTATATCTGAGTATATTTGATATTGCCTTGATTCAAACAATCTGTTTGGTTAGGTTGAATTGAATTTTGATCTTGATTTATGTCTTAAATGTCGGTTATTTTAGAGGATTAATGAAGACAAATTGTACATTTTCTGGCGATTTCACCCATATATATCCACTTCAACTCTCTGGGCTACATTAGAAGGAGACGTTGGATAATTATAGAGTTTGATGTGGGCAGAATTATCAGAAGATGTACAATTCGCCTTCACCAATCTTCTCTAATAATCCAAATCTTCGAACAAAATTAGCTTTCAAATACACTCTAACATAACCCAACAGATTGTTAGAATCAAGGAATACCAAATATACATTGATATACCTAATATGGGCCATTTGTTAGTGTAATTTAGCAGAATTTATTAAATGTGTAGATCGGCCGATTGTACATTTTTGGACGATCTGACCCATGCATGTAAGCTGGCCTTGATGCTTGTATTTCTACATCTGTTATAAACTAGCTTCTTTGTTACCAGTGAAAGCTTGTCAATAGGGGATTTGCCCGTGTCACTATGCATGTCTGTTACAGTGCATCCTGGGATGGATTCTGACGAAATCTGACACACAAATATTTAGCAATATTTTTATCGAAATTGCAAGAATGTTTTCACTAATATCAGAGTTTGTATCAATGATCTATGAAAACCAATTGCATGATGGGAAAGATGGAGGTTTGTGTTATGGAAACATGTAAAACACATGAATATTGTGTAGCATTGACAACTATCCCATGCAGAACATGGCATGTTTTCCATAGATTTTACACTGTATTATTAGTTCCATAGTGCAATGCGAATCTAGATTCTAAATATGCTATGTAAATCCCCTATTGTATATATAATACTTATTTTCTCAGGCCAAAACTTTTTTCGGAAGTTGTTGTAAACTAACTTATTAGTTCTCAGCTGCATTCTCTGTATTCTAAACTGAGTTATTATTCATAAATGTAATAAAAGGTATCTTGAGATACAATCATATTTGCAAAGATGAGCAGTGGATTCCAACGATGTTGTCTTTTAAGAAATCTAAAATATATGTCTATGTTTGATGTCTTTCATCTTATATTTTCAATATTTCTTGGTGGACTACTATTGGTAAAGCAACTAAATATACTCCATAAAATTACATTAAAACGCAAAGATGTATTGAATTCATAGTCTTGAAATGTGCTACATGTATTCATAAAACAAAGCGCCGCAAGCAAAAACAGCCTATGCAAATTTCACAAAATGTCATCTGAAAGATTTGTCATTGTAATTTTTGTGACATTTATACGTCCCAATCTATTGCAATTACAATTGCAATGAAACGTTGCTTTCAGAGAACTGTCCGGTTGAGCTTCTGTTGGAGGAGCAGCACTTTCAGGGCTATAAATAGATATCCGAGGGGCTCCAGGGTAGGTGATCATACACTACATGAGCTAGTGGAATATACATCCCCAGATATGAAAGCTAAGTATGCCTATATAATATTGCAACAAAAGTATAATGGACATGAAGAGGACCTTGACGAAGAGTACGATAACAATGTTGTACAGTGATAAGCTGATAGCAATGACAGAAGGCGGACAGCAGGTATTATATTATATTTCAAACAAAAAGATTTGGCTAGAAAAAGGTGAGAAAAGGAATGATTATTCTGTCCAAGGGTTACCATACGTATGTCTTAAACTATGACAGGTTTTATAATAATAATGAATTCTTTAGTTGCAAGAGTAAGATATACATATTTGGTATTTGGTATTACCAGGACCGTTGTTGCAATATCATATATAATTGTTTTTATTTGTCATCAAGAGTATACAGAACAATAGTGGAAACAGGGCTACACAATTTGTTTGGAACAGGTCTTTCATGTGTGCCAAAGACGAAAAAACAAACGTACAATAGTATTAGGGTCGTACAGTCGGATTTCCAATCAAGTGACAATACAAAATCAGAGTTAATTTGTACACAGTCAGTATTAGGAAAGTTAGTCACGATTTTGACTCTCCACGACTTACACACTTGGTAATGAACTCATGTAGCTCAGCCAGTGTTGGCTGTCAAACTAAGAATCGAGAGCAAAGCACATAATAATATTGGCTATCTTTCTTCATTAATAGTTGCCTGGTGGGTTGGTATCTATCAACAATACCTAACATAGTTATATACATAGTTAGTAACGCTCATCCGGAGACTAGTCTAAAATATGCATACAGAAGTCAAGATGGATGGACGAGATTCCCTTCACCGAATTGGAACCTACACAGAAAACACGAAATCCTTCGACAGTAACTCGAATCTGTTCTCCTGTTTCTGCTGGTGGGATATTCTTTATCTATAATGAGACAGTGGCCCGGGTAAGGCATCCGTCTATATTGTTCAGACCAGGGGCAGCTGGAGAATATATTAGGGGGATTTAGCAACCACAATATACCAACACAGCGCTAACGCACCCACTAAATATTTGTACATTACTACCATTGTAGGGATATCTCGAGAGGCGCTAGGCTGACGTCATCTGCATAGCAGGACTCCCAAGATATCCCAACAACGCTAATAATGTACTAATAGTTAGAGGATGCGTTAGTGTTGCGTTGGGTTGCTAAATCTCCCTATATTGTCCTGCCACTACGCTCCCAGTCGGGCGGTAGACAATGATTAGTGACTTTGTTACTGACACCTGAAACATGATCCAAACTGGTGGAGTCACTGCCCCCTGAACTCTCCAGAGACTGGAGCCAGCCAGCCGGAGCATCTAGCCATCCAACTCCATCTACTGCTGGCTTTGTGAAAAATATAAATTCTAATCAGAGGTTTTGGGAACTATCATTATGCCTTGTTCCAACAACAGGTCGGACGGCTAGGTTAAGATCGGTTATATGAATCTTGAAAGAAAAGAGTATAAGAAAAAGGATGAAATAAAGTGGGCACATAGATACATGAAACTGTCCCTTCAGTTCTAATCATACACTTTCAAGAATGGAAACAAAACTTTCTCTCATCTTTGGGCCTAAACTGAAGGTGAATTGTACATTAAATCAGAGTTCACCCGTATGTGATGTGTTATGGGAAAATGAATCACACGTCGCAAAAAATGGATTTTGAGACATAATCATATTTGAAAAGAAAAGATCAAGCTGATTCTAATGATAGTAAACATTAGGACAGCTAAGAAGTACTTCAGTATTTTCAGTTAGATATTTTTAGTTTTGAAAGATAAATTTACAATATTTCTGGGTGGACAGTAACTATTAAAGTAGCTAAATTTACTCTACAGGAAAAGCTTAAAAATACATGGATATATCTAATAAACTGTGTTGAGATTTGGTACATGCATTCATACGACCTCAGGGACTAAGCACCCGAATAATGAGAACATTGTTACCAAGAGATCTTGTGAATAAAATACATTGAAACATATCAGTTTTTGGATTGTGGCTCAGTTTCCTGTTACTTATATGATTGCTTCCCACCCTCGTACTACCTGCTATTTATACACGCAGTAGCAAGTGTTTATACTTGTTATCATTGTTCACACTCCAACATACATGGGAGCAATGGAAGCTGATGTGTCCGCTACAGCTACTCCGCCATTATAGGCTGTCCATCAACACAGCACATGGATCTGGTTATTAGAAAATGTACAATTGGCATCTTTACATATTTATTGAAAAATGTACAATTGGCATCTTTACATATTTATTGAAAAATGGGTCAGGTCATTAAAAAATGTAAAATTCTCTTTGTCAAATCTCATGTATACCCAAATTTGAGAAAGTTTAACCTAACAGAAAAACAGTTTAACCTAACAGAAAGTGTTTGTATAATTATCCCAATGCAAAGTATACTCAGATATGCTTAGCCTTTTCGGCCTAATTTAGCAGAATCTATCAAATAAAAAGCCATTTGTTTGACATATTTTCATGGGACATGACATCTTCTTTCCCATCATGCATTTTTTTTTATAATTTCCTTACGGCCAAGATATTTAACAAAGTTCGCATGTAAATACACTTTGTCCACCATTGATACTTTCATTTTATATATCACTAGCAAAGTACTCGTCCTTTCCTTCCCGTCTTTCTCTTGCCCTCCCCTCTTCTCTTTATCCTATTCTCCCTCTCCCTATCTGATTTCTCCCACCCTCTCCGTCTGCTTCTTCACCCTCGCCCTCTCCCTCTGATCTCTCTCCCCTCGGCTCCCCCTCTCTTTTTCCTTGCTCTCCCCCTCCCCGTTTGATCACTCTCCCTCTCTTTTCTGTTGGCAGGGACTCTCAGAGGACGCATTGCTTGGGGATCCCATGTTGCCAGGACTGTGGGACATAAAGGCATGACCTCAATCTCTTCTAGTAACAGGGGCTTTCCCAGGCTATAAATAGAGTGTAAAGATCCTGATTAAAAAAGGCCTCAAATTCACATTTTCACTCCAGATAACTTCACAAACCACATATATAGATAATGTCCCCCAGACAGAGTCGACGAACCTCTACAGACCAAAAGAAAACAGATGGGGAGATCACAGATTCCCAGAACATGCATGACAAACAAACCCTTCTTGAGCTTTATATATTAGATGTGATCTAGCTGTTATATTTGTGAAAAGCTTCTTGCATTTTTCGATAAAATAGTAGCTCAATATTTGTGTGTCAGATTTGAACTGAATCCATCCCAGCATGCACTGTAATCGACATGAGCAGTTAGACATGCAAATCCCCTATTGTACATGTTCTGGGGATCCAGTGCATATAGAACTTGATAACAACAGCAGATGTTGAGGAAAAACCTTGAGGACAGTCTGATATTGCCACTAACCTACAAGCCCGCCTGATATATATTATGCTGCTAAGTAAAGGGTCATGTATCAGGGGAACACTAGGGGGCGATGTTTATGGATGGTTTTATGGCAATCAGACACTTTATGTCTCGGGTGGAGCAGGGAATCCACGCTTCTATGCCTCTATACATGCCCGCCTTGTAGATCATCAGAATATCAGGTAACTTTGTAGTACAAGTACCTCCTCCTTCTGCTCCTCCTGCCTCCTGCTCCTCCTTTACCCTCCCCCTGTTCCTTTTGCTCCTCCTCCCTCCACCTCCTGCTCCTCTTGCTGCTCCTCTCTCCTCCCCCCTTCTCCTTTACCCTCTTCCTGGTCCTGCTTTGCCTTCTTTGCCTTCTCCTCCACCTTCTCCTGCTCCACCTGCTCCTTCTACCTTCTCCTCCTCTCCTTCTTCTTCTTCTTGTTCTTCTTCTTGTTCTTCTTCTTGTTCTTCTTCTACTTCTCCTTCTTCTTCCTCATGCTCCTCTCCATACCTCCTCCTTCCCCTCCTCCCCCGTCCTCCTCCTACTCCTCTCCATTCCTTCTTCTTCTTCTTCCTCTTCTCATCTCCCCCTCTTTCTTCCTGTTCCCTCTGCTCCTCGTCTTCTCCCTTCTCGTTCTTCTCACCCTCACCCCTTCTTCTTCTTCTTTTTCTTCTTCTCCTTCCTTCTTCTCCTCTTTCATCTCCTTCCCGTGCTCCCTCTGCTCCTCCTGTTCCTCCTTCTCCTGCTCCCCCTCCCCCTTCTCATCAAAGTGTATGCCCAATAATAGCCTGATTATCTATGTAAACACT
Source organism: Sthenelais limicola (assembly GCA_942159475.1). Lineage (NCBI taxonomy): Eukaryota > Metazoa > Annelida > Polychaeta > Phyllodocida > Sigalionidae > Sthenelais > Sthenelais limicola. Next base: position 22,484,634 of record OW804101.1, read on the forward strand.
ATATCTATGAATCCCTCAATATCTGATTCATCTAGCCATTTATACACAAATAGACAGCAGGGGTCCCGTTGCATAACACATCTTTACTTCATATTTCCCTTCCTTAGCTACCTTTCCTTGCTAAGAAGCTGGTAAGGAACATTTCGGAAAGGAATCTTCTATACACAGAATGTTATTTCTTATTCCTACAGCACAAATGCCCCAGCAAAGACAGGGCAAACAGCAGGGACTATTCAAAGTAAGGAGGTATTATGCACCAGGACCCAGTAGGTTATTTAGGAGTCATGAAAGGGAGCAATAGAGCCTGTGTTATATATTGGGTACAGTACTGCTATTCTGCCATCAGCTCCTTATGGGAGAAATCGTCAGAAAATGTACAATTAGCTTTCCCCAATCCCATCAAATAACCCTAACCAAAGACAAAAATTAGGTTCAAATTAAATTAAATCTAACCAAACAGATTGTTTGAGTCAAGGCAATACCAAATATACTCAGATATACCTAGCATTTATCACTTTTGAGTTTAATTTAGCAGAATTTTCTAAATTTGTACAGCTAGCGGTTGTAAATTTGCTGAGAATCAGACCCAAGTAGTGCAGGGAAATAAAGCATTACTTGTATGATACAGGGTTTGTTTGTCTACTCGTACCCATCTACCCTCAGCCCATATATATCACTGTTATTATAGGAAATACCATAATCGTATATGTTCATTGTGATGCACTGACAATCCTGTTGTCCTACTCGCTCTTATCACTGAGTCGTCGGTTCAGCACATGGCCGAAACCATGCAAATGTTATCATTGTGAAAGTGAAACCACAATATGGATCTCTAGAGGGTTGTTGCACAAGGCCTGTTCATTCTATGCTTCTCAGCAATAGAATGTAGTATACATACAGGTTAAATAACGAGTTAGTTGAAGGAGCATGAATATTTCACGAGTTGCAAACTCGTTAGTTAACAGATTTATTATACATGCTTTCAATCATGAAAATAGAAAAAAAAATCGAGTCATAAATTTGAATTTTACCAGTAATCTTAGTAAAACAACAGATTGGTTGCCATGGCAACCCCACGTAAATCACTAGTGAAATACGCACTATGCTTAAATCACTCTAGATACGTTGTTTTCAGAGCAATGCATGTATAATAATACCGAATATATGCCAGTTACATGACAGTTATAACAGCTCCAACACAATTATAGCTTCTTCTCTAATCATTAGTGATTATATTATACAGAAAACGCGCTCTGCTAATGGCTTTGTGGAACAAAAATATAGAAGTATGTATTAGATATAGATGCCTAATGTTTACTATCATTGGAATCCCCTTGATGTCATCTGAAATATGATGACATCCCAAAATTAATTTTTTAAAACTTTTGACTCATTTTTCTGTAACAATACATCACAGTTACATTACATTTTACAGTTCCAACACAATAATAGTTTCTGCTCTAATTAGCAGTGATTATAGTATAAAGAGAACGCCTTCTAGTAATGGCGATATGGAACCTGTATTGATTCAGAGCAATTGTCGAGTAGCTCAAATCCTGGGCTGAGTTACTATTTCCAGCTCCTCTATTTCCTATAGTATTTCATCCATCCGCGGCAGTCAGCTTTTCCAAGTCTGGCCTCAGCTAAATTAATCAAATCAAGCCCGATCGATCAGCACCACTATTGATCTGGCTAATTACTACCTTAATAACTCACTTTAGCATTAGATATTTATCGCTTTCACCTCGCGCCAGTGTTAATGTCTCCAGTTAAGCACTGCACTGGGGACAGTGGGTTCACGCTTTGTGTCTTCACTTATAAGATGGACTCACTGAATCAAGAGGTGAAATTACACTTATTATTCATTGGGCTCATTTTTGTAGAGTTTTTTTTTTTAATTTTCTACCCAAATATCTGTTAGGCTAACAGGGCCCCGTTGCCTGAGGTTGTATTAACTGAAATCTGGATTGATATGGTTGCACAAGCAATAGCGTACAATACAATATCCCCACTATACAATATCCCCAAAACTCATGCAACGGGCCCCAGCAAGGTCTAGAAGAGAAAGTATTATAGCAAATGGTGCGATACAGGGTCCGAACTGATTGAGACACAATACTATCAAAACAGTGATTAATATTTATTACACACTGGAATGATCATATTTTTTTATAAAAAGAACGAAAAAGCAACAAGCCCCAGACCCATATATTCTTTCTCCACAATATTCTTACAATAGACGACAACTGCTGAACCATATTCTAGCCTCGTTCCCTCATAGTGGATACAACCCTTTAAGGTTAACTTCTCTACATTGTTTCTAATGCTTGCTAAGCACTGGGGATTTTCACAGGGATTTAGTACTGCAATAGTATTTATTGTCTGGAAGGCTTTGGTTACTCGAGGGCAATATTGGTTACAATACATTAAATAAATGGCCGTTGAAAGGCCGATTATGGAAGCTTGGATATCAATCTCTATGGCCTTATGTGATCGTGGAGGGACCGAGGGAGGTTTAAATGGGCTTAGATTTTCAGAAAATGTACAATTGGCAGCTGTACACATGTAGTAAATTCTGCTAAACTAGGCTGCAATATGGTCAATACCAGGTATATTCGAGTATACTCGACATTGCATTGATTCTAGCAATATTTCTGGTTAAGTATAACTGTATTTTGAACTTTATTTTCGTCTGAAATTTGGATTATTTGAGAGGATTGGTGAAGATGAATTGTACACTTTTTGAGGACTTCACCCATGTGATCATGGAGGCACCGAGGGAGGTTTGAATGGATGGTTTGTAAAAGGTTATTTTCCAACTCTCAGTCTGTTTTGCACATTTATCACTTTTCCACAATGATGGAAAGGAATACTTCTTTAAACATTGCATTGAATTTTCGGGGGGAAGGAAGGAGTTGAAATTATTGATTAAGTTAAGTGCACTTCAATAAACCTTTATGGCTGAACTTGGGTTCACTCACTCATCGCTAAAGGCTGGACTCCACTGACGGGTTTTCCCTCTGTGGTCATTGCGGTTGCATTCTGCACTACATTCTCGATCCGAATATAAATTTTACAAATGGGGCTTGTCAGCTGAGTCCTGATAGGTAATAGTATGACAATGACTTTAAAATCTTATATTAGCTGCAATAGGTATACGGTCTGGTGAAGCCCTGCTTTAACTACGGGCCCGTCCATCAAACATTGTACGATCATCAGCTGTAGACATTTAGAGAACTTCAGATTTCAAGCCTCATTTTTGCCTTGTATTAGATTTATTTGAAAGGTTTGGGAAGGCGAATTGTACGTTATCAGAAAAGCCAAGCCCCACATGCCTTATGTTCATTTTCACAATGAAAGGGATTTCTTTATTCAGTTATATTACTTCATCAAAATTAATACAAACACAAATGATTTACTAAAGATGTCAACTCTTTCCATTTTATTCTCAGGTCTGCAATTAATCGGATAATAGGGGATTTGCATAGACGCCATTTTGAATCTTGATTCGCATGGAATTATGGGACTAATGGTACAGTCTACAATCTATAGAAAACATGTCATATTCAGTATGGGCTATTTATGAATGCTCTACTGTCAATATCAATATGTTAAACATGGTTCCATAACACAAGTCCGTATCTTGCCCATCGTACATTTGGGTTTCATAGATCATTTATACAAGCCAATGATATTGGTGAAAAAATTCTTGCAATTCTCGATAAAAATGTTGCCAAATATTTGTATGTTGGATATCAACAGAGTCCATCCCAGGATGCACTGTAAAAGACATACGAAGTGGCACATGCAAATCCCCTATTGTACTGTCTGTACTTTTAGTACATATGATTGTTATGGATTCTCAATCTTTATTGCCTACCATTTGACAGAAACAAACGATCATCACATATTTGACAATAGATTTAAATTTTGAAATCAATCCAAATCCCCCAAGCACCGTGAAGCTATAGATCTATATGGCATGAATGCCTTCAGTTCTCACAAAAGTTGCATGAGAAATCCTTACTTAACATTGTCCTTCCTTGGCAACCATTCCCAAGCAGTTAGGAATGAAGTTTCTATACAGACAATGCTAATGTCCAGTCTTACAGTAGGAGTTATCTAGTTAAGCAAGGAAAATAGGAAATAGCCTATAAACACACTGCATTTGTTATTCCAACCTACTGAAAATTAAATGAATAAATATACGAATTCACCCCCCCCACACACACACATAATTTTCTTTTCCTTAGGCCCCTGTGGCCATTGCCTAAGAGCATGAATTAGGGCCTGTCGAATAAGAACTCTTTCATTGAAATGTTTCCGTCCTTAGGTAGGATATTTCTACGCTAGGACTTTAAATTAGCATTGCCTTCATAGCAAATTCTTTCGCTATAACTTCCTTTCGTTATAACCGGCTGCTTTTTTTATATATTTTTACGAAGTAGTCTCGGTATTTCAACCGGTTTTCATGCATAGTGAGGAATATCCTAAAGCTACAGTCTCTGCCAACATTGGTCAAGAACTCATCACTTTCTAATTTTCCTTCCATGATTTTCCAACCCATCTAAAAGTCATTTATTAAACTTTTGGAGGATTTTGTCTAGTTGTCTTTGCCACAGGGCTTTAAAAATGCCCTCATTTGTATTTGCAGGATCCGCTTAAATTCTTTTCTGTGAAAACTTCACTTATATTATTGCTCATCTGCAGTAGTTTTCTTCAAATTCTTGTATTATTAAACAAGCAGCAGCCGAATATTGATAAATTTAGTCCTATAAGTCATAATCTTAGCAAATGTGAGATGATTTTGTTTGTTGTACTAAATAGCTGAGAAATGCAGTTGTAAGTCAGGAATTCTTAATAAACCATTGAATAAGTCAAGACAATTGTTGAATGAAATATTCTGCAATGGGTCCCTGGGGTGGACAAGTTGTGACCCTGTGTGAAAACCATTTTTTGCAGAAAATTAACACAAGCTTAGTACCGCCACCCAAGCCTATGTTCTGGAGAACCATATATCCCTGAACCACATTTAACTCACTTTTCCCGCTTAATTTAGTCTTTGCCTCTCTAATTCTTTGAGTTTAAAAGAAATCCGAGCCCCAGATTTGAAGATATTAGTGAAATTATATCTATGGAGTACATGCATATAAAAACTAGGCATACCTAGTACCTTTTCATTTTAGGTCTACTTTAACACCACATTCTCCTCATGATGATGGGAGAATGGGGAAAACAAGTTATCTGTGTAGTTCCCCATGTTAGTCGCAGGCGATTTAATGATTAAAATTAATCATGAAAGTAGACCTTGCATCCACAATCTATTTCTATAATATGCCAATGCAGGAATGTCTAGCTCTGCATGCTTCCTGGACCTAAGGCTTTAGATCTATGGTTGAAAGATGTATGAGCAAGGACAGTCCATGGATCATCCCCAGACGATGACTTTCCAGTCGTCCACCAGGGGTAATGATGAATTACCAACAACACTTCCCCTTCCTTCCATTCCTACCATCTCTATCACCTGCCATAGTCTACCATTGTCTGGGGCCTGGTGGTATATAAGCTAAGGAAAGCCAAGCCGAGCCGTAATAATAATAGTTCAAGATGGCACCATATTTGAAATTAATCCTAAGACCCTAAACTAAAATTCTAGGAAGTTTCATGCTTATATATATATAACAAAATGCACAGTTGTTTTACATATCTGCCTCACTAATGATATGACTAAACCGTTATACTGAGATCAAACACGAACATGTCAATAATATTGTTTTCATTTCATTTTCAGGGTTGCGTGGGGCCGGGAACGCACCACCTCGTAATAATTGCCGGCATTCTGTCATTTGCATCAGGTGAGTCCTCATTCAATAGTTCTCTTTAACTGCTATTCATACGCGATGTGTAAATAAGTCATAACTCGCAAAAGATTTGAGATAACATCATATTTGAAAAGATGAGATCAAGCCGGTTCTAATGAATTATAAACATTAGGACATCCAATATGTATTACAGTATTTTTGTTTGTATGCATGACAAAAAGGTATGCAATATTTTGTAATGACCAATCACTAATAAAGTAGTTAAATAACCTCAGACATACATAAATATATTCAATCCTCAGTCTTGAGATGGGATACAAGTATTCATGGAAATAACAGCCCAAAACACCCGAAAAAGAAAAAAATCGGAGCAAGGCTTCGTATGGAAACTCATTTGAAAATATCATATTTTTGCGACTTATAACTCATTTTCCAGTAACACATCGCATATTGTCAATATTGACCCTGATATCGCCATTACCATCGCCATTACTGTCAGTGGACTGCGAGTAGCAGGTGAATTATCGCCTTGTGATATCTGGGACCCGTTGTGTAACACATACTTAATTAATATGATCCATCCTTACCTACTTGTCCTTGCTAAGCAGCTGGTAAGCAACTTTGCGGGTCGGAACTTGCTATACAAATAATGCTAATTCTTATTCCTACAGTGGGAATTACCAACCTAAGCAAAGGAAATAGCTTAGCAAGGAGAATTTTAAGCAAGAATTACTTGCGCAACAGGCCCCGGCTTTAACGGGTCCATATTGATACATGGCGTGTTTCCCACGCCCTTATTACAATTTGACGTTTGAACGACAAAATGTAAATTGATCCTATTAGTTCATATCGATTTCAATTTAATTCCAACTAGAGTTACACACAGTAAACTGTGTATTCATCTATCACAATGTCCATTGTAATATATATGGTTTAGTTTTTGTTAAATAGAAATTAGTCTTACACTTAGTTAGAAACTGCACCTCTAATAGGGAATTTGCATAGCCGAAATTTTGAATCTTGATTCGCATGTAATTATGGGACCAATGGTACTGTATAAAGTTTATAGAAAACATGCCATGTCCAGCATGTGATATATATCAATGCTCTAATGTTAATATCCATGTGTTATACATATTTCCACAGCACAAGCCACCATATTTCCCATCATGCATTTGATATTCATAGATCATTTATTAAAGCTAAGATATTGGTGAAAACATTCTTGCAATTTTCGATATAAATTTTGCCAAATATTAGTATCTCAGATTTGGATGTCAGATTTTATCAGAATCTATCCTAGCATGCACTGTGACAGACATGCGCAGTGAGACATGCAACTCCCTCTATTGTATTGATGAAAGTAGCAAATGGAAGAAAACCAACAATCTATTTACAGAGGAGTGTCTTCTACCAAGAGACGTGAATTTAGACCAACTAAAAATGTTTATCAATTATTCACTCAATGTTTCAGTCACTGTCTAGAACAGTATGGTGTGACCTACATATGTACTGAGTCCATATATAGAATATACTTGATTCACAGGGCCTTAGTGTGTATGTCCTAAAAGCTTTAGGGTGCAGATACTGTTTAAGTTGTACAATCTTCAATATATACATGTATAACATATTCAAGAGCGGCTTGTTCTGTCTGGATCATATTTTTCTGAGTCGCCAACAAATATTTCTTCTACAATCATGTTTAATCACGGCCTACACGGTTCTAACATATACATATGCATTGCTCTGATAACAACGTATCTAGAGTGATTTACACATAGTGCGTATTTCACTAGTGATTTACGTGGGATTGTCATGGCAACCAATCGTTTTTTTAACTAAGATTACCAGTGACATTCAAATTCATAACTCATTTATTTTCTATTTTTATGATTGAAAGCATGTATAATAAATCTGTTAACTAACTCGTTGGTTTCAGTTACTTAGACTATTCCCGCTCCTTCAACCAACTCGTTACCTAACCGATATATATATACCATATAGACACAAATAATCCCTCTTTAACATATATGTTTAATCGTTGGAAATAGGAGAGTACACTCTTTTTGAGACCTTCTTAGATTAAACATCAAAGCGACCCAATGGCAACCCTACGGCGAGCCGCTCCGAGTAGATTTCAAATAGAGTGTAGGAGGTAAGGATTTGCCTTCGAAGCAAAACCAATCACGTATGTGCAGCAGATAGAGGGCTGTGTGGGGCATATAAATACAGTATCAAGTCCACATGACGGATAGTATCAGGCCCACCCACGCCAACAATCATTAGGTCCGGCCCCTTGGACATCTATAGACCACTCTATCAAAGTATGACCCAAACTTGTGATGACCTATTTCAAATATAGCAGATGATTTGTAATGTGTGACAGATAAATTAATTTCAAGTCACAAAATTGATATTTTTCACATGTCTCTTGCACGAGATCTTTTTAGGAATGTTTTGATCTTTTTGACAGTTTGGTATTCTTAGTATATATATGTATGCATGTATCAAATTTCAAATCAGTGTGTTAAATATATTCATGCATTCCTAACGTCATTTTATAGATTATGTTTGGGTGATTTTACTAGTAATGATCCACCCACAGATATTACAAACCTTTTTTTTTTTCGAAAAAACAAAAAACAAAAACAATCCCCAGAACATATTAAACTTAAACTCTAGAAATATTTATTAGCTATCCTAATGTTTACCATCATTGGATTCCACTTGATCTGATATTTAAAAATATGCTCCATTTTGTGTGACTTGTGACTAATTTTCCTGTAGCACATCAGTATAATATACTCGATTAATTAATGCTATTAATTAATGCTATGTCAATCCCAAAGTGTAATATTCTGGTTATAATATAGGGTGAAATTCTATAGGTAAATATACACAGCAGGGTCTCGTTCTCTCCCTTACCACTAGGCGGCCATCAAGCTCCCTCTAGTGGGCGGCAGAGGGCAGGGTCAGACCGCCCATAGACGCCCCTTAGTGGCATGTATTTCCACGATGGAGTCTACCCCTCTTTTCCCCCTGGATGTGTAGTAGTGGGTACAGAGGGTACAGTCTCAGGCACTCTCCAATTTGTACTACCAGAAGAATAAGGACATTTAAGGAGATATAATGAGTGAAGAATGTGACAAATTGAAAGGAACCTAAAGCATGCAAAAATAAAGAACAGGGATGCAATGTTGCCATCTCAAATATATTGGTAATTTAACTCTGTTATGGTGTAACTAGAGATGATATAATGAAGATTTTTAACAAATATGTGATGTATAAAAGGGGTCATAAGTCTCGAGAAAGCATTTTGAGATAACATCATAGATATGAGATGAGATCAGGCGGGTTCCAACGATGTTAATCTTTAGGATATCTAATAAGTACTTCTATATCTTTTTACGTTTAAAAAGATAGTTAGCTATATTTCTGTGTGGACAATCACTAATAAAGTAGCGAAATAAATTCTCTTTGGATGTCCTAAGAAATGCATACATCTATTAAGTACACAGTCTTGAAATTTGGTACATATATTCAGACGCCCAACTGGACCAATCAACCCCAAAATAACATATATCCATACTAAGGGCTCTTGTGAAAAATACAATTTTCGCTTCAGACTTTAGACGTATTTCTCGGTGACACATCACATATTAACTGAGAGGGCCGCTTTACTGCCTGAACGAGCGACCCAACCATTCATCCACATCTCCCTCCCACATTTGCTCACTTCCCCCTGCCAGTCCTCTTCCACTGAGAGCGCTGAGTGAAATTTGAGCTAAGCTCTAGGATGTGGTATAGGGTCGAGCGGCTCCTATGGTAGGTGGGTCAGACCTTCAGAAAATTTACAATCAGCAGATCTACACATTTAGTTAATTCTGCTAAATCAGACTAAAAAATGGTTAACGCTCGCTAAATTCGAGTATATTCGGCATTGCATTGATTCTAGCAATATGTTTGGTTAGGTTAAACTGCATTTTAAATGTCATTTTTATCTTGAATATGCGTTATTTGATAGGATTGGTGAAGACAAATTATACATTTTCTGAGAATCTGAGCCTCCTATGCTAGGTAATGGAACTGGGCACTCACATTAGACTCACTCGGGACGGTTAGCGCCTTCTCAGTCAGGACCACCAACTGAAAAGGCTGTCGCCTGAGATTGATTTACTTGCACAAGATCTTAAGACAGATCTGAAAGCAATGGTCTTTATATTACTGTGGTGCCATTAGATGCAGTGAGTGAACGGGAGGTAGTTGTAATGAGCGCGACTGCACGAAAATGGTCCCAGTCTCTCCTACAAATCGTACACTAGGCCCTCGCGATATTGCACAAAAGAAACTAAGACTCTCCTGGAAATATGCGCGTTTTGAGATAGGGAGTTGGCTCTTCACAAGAGGGAAAAGGAGGTAGGAAGAGTGCATGAGGCGTACATGTATACTTCCGGTATTCTGACCGTGGAATGTGTATTGTGTGTGAACATGGGGGTTGGTCAAAGCATCCTACTGTCAAAGCGTCCGCCTACCCAGTACCACCTCCCCTCAGCACAAGGGGAGACGGGAGACGGTAGGGGTATGTACCAGGGTATATAAGGGGGAGGGAGTGAACTATTTAAGCGATCTTCAATATGTCCAGGTCTTTTTCCTGTACCATTACGATTACCTTCCACAGCTCGTTTCTATCCCCAAATACAGTTATTTAGTTGAGGTGTTCAGTACACTCTGTCAACCATAACTCTCTTCTTGATGCTCATTTCCTCATGTCCAAAAGCCTCTTGTGAAGAGCCAACTCCCTATCTCAAAACACGTGTATTGTACACAAGGCAAGCACAGATAAAGGTATTATACATGAAACAAGCGCCTTCAGCACTTGAGTCAGAGAGGAGAGAGGAGAGAGAGAGGAGAGAGAGGATATAGAGGAGAGAGTGGAGAGAGAGTGGGATTGTAAACAATGCGACAACATAAATTGACAGAAACATCCGCTATTTTTTACTCACACAAAGGCCTAAGTATGCTAGTGTTAATATATATGCTAGGGAGAGAAAAATCATGAGCAACTGGTTATAATGTTCATAGAGAGTTTTGCAGAAAAATTGTTGACAAATCCCCAAACCTCAGAGCTCGAGAATCCCCAAGCCTCTGAGTGCGAGACTTACCCCTGCGTCCAAAACCACCGGAGTAAACGTATAGGGACTGAGTGAGTGTGGTTCTGCACGAAAATACACCCAGACTCTCCTGTTAATTGTGCACAAGTTCCTCACCAATAGAAGTATTTGTACTGAGATTGATACTGCACAAAAAAAACCCCAGACTCTCCTGATAATTCTGCTGAACTCAAATAGTCGGATAGGGTGCAAATTTAACACCAGTGGCGCTGTAGGCTGCATTATCTCCCAGTAGGCTGAGACGGAAGCTTCCGCCTTAGGTGTTCGCGCCAGCCGCCACCCGCGAAAACGGCAATAACACCAGCAAAAAATGTGAGGATGGTCACGGGATTAAAATATAAGAAAAGAGTATATTTTCAGCTATCCGTAGGTATATAATTTTACCTATTTGAAAGAGTAGAGGCCGAGCAATGACTGTATGGTTATAATCATGTTTAGGCCTACTCTGTTTCTAAGGTTGTGGGAGCCATAGCCGGAAGCTCCCGCCTTAGCTTTATCTCCGCCTCCAGGTGGCGTGATGGTCGGATAGCTTATTTTCGCGCTATCAAGGATAAGGAGAATTGTGCACAAGGGTGGCACACATATAAGTACATGTAGTGAGCTTGATACTGCAAGAAAATACACAAAGACTCTCCTAATAGTTGTACCCAAGGGCCTCAACAATAAAAATACATGCAGTGAGATTGATACTGCACGAAAATACACCCAGACTCATCTGATAATTGTGCTCAAGGGCCTCAACAATAGAAGTACATGTCATTCGTGAACTTACCCGAGTAATAAAAGAGAATAATTAAATTGAAAGAGAATACCTGAGGCGAGTCTTGGGCTTCAACATTTATTAAATAAAAATTTTATATAATATTAAAAATGTTTTTGTTGAATTGTAAAATGAAGATAAGAATTTATATGGAATATAAATTGTAAATGTCGCCGTAGCGAGGTATTAATGAAATGAAATTAATGTAATTAAAGTAAATGTGAGAGATATCTCTTACAGTTAGGTACCGAGTTGGTAATTTATTGGTGTGGGTGGGTGGGAAATTTTACAGAGTTTTGTATATATGAGGAAGGTTTGAGAAGAGTTAGAGAAGGGAGAGTGGTGGATTGTGGGAGGACGAGGTACCTGGCTATAATGAGAGGGGGCGCCACCAATGCCTAGGAATTAAAATTCCACCAACATTCGTGAACTTACCCGAGTAATAAAAGAGAATAATTAAATTGAAAGAGAATACCTGAGGCGAGTCTTGGGCTTCAACATTTATTAAATAAAAATTTTATATAATATTAAAAATGTTTTTGTTGAATTGTAAAATGAAGATAAGAATTTATATGGAATATAAATTGTAAATGTCGCCAAGCCCCAAGAGTACCTGTGGTATATTGAGTTGAAAGATTTGTTGGGAATTATTGAGAAATTATAGTTGTTGTTTAAAATGATAAGAATAAGTTGCAAGGGCGAGACCCGAGTCTTTTTGGTTGGTTGAGGTTCGAGGAACCTGTATAAGATTGGCAGGGGCCAATGCCCAAGTCCTTTTGGTGTTAAAAATAGGCAGGGGCCAATGCCCAAGTCCTTTTGTTATAATAATAGTAAGCAGGGGCCAATGCCCGAGTCCTTTTTTAATTTTAGGTTTTAGGCGGGGGCCAATGCCCGAGTCCCTTTTTCAATTAATTTTTAAAGCAGGGGCCAATGCCCAAGTCCTTTTGTTAGCTTGCTTAATTGCAGGGGGAACACTGTGACGGATTGGTAATCCTAATGCTTAGACGACTTGTCTTTAAGGGCGAGGCCCTGTTTTCTTCTGGCGTGTTGCTGTGCGACGTGGTCGCCTGTGGGTGATGATAAGTTGCTTACAAGGTGAGCTGTCACCTTCGTCGCAGACTTGGTTGTGATGTATGCCTTATAAGCATCGCTCGACCACGAGCCAAATCGTTGAATTTCTGACTCTGTGATGCCTGATTGGTATGCGTGTGTCGCGGCAGTGCGCCTGAGCGAATGAAGTGAGTATTCTGATGGGTCCAGACCCATTCTCTGTAATGACCACTTGAGATGGCGAGTCATATCCGCGTTTGTTACAGGTTTGTACGTCAGTGGGAAGACCAAAAGTGGCTGTGATTTAAACTTTGTTGGTGCCTCATCTATTGCCGCTCGGTACGCTCTAACGGGGCACATGGACGGGTCTTGTGAGGCTGGGATGGATAATGTGCGTCTTTGGTCAAAATTCTGCAAGTTTTTTGCCCATTTTTGGTTGAGTACTAACGTACCGTCCTGTATGAAGACGTCATGTCGTGTCGTGTGCTTCGTTTGGTCGAACTGGTTAGCGTGGTGAGGGGCTACCTCGGACTGCCTGAGTCCAAGATAATACATCATTAATAGTGCGAGTTTGTACTGCTCTGGTGCTGGAAATGTTGCAGCGTCGCTGATGATCTGTTTTATGTGAGCTATGAGTAGTGGTTGTCGTTGTATGACTATGTGTGATTTATCTTTTAGTGCTGCATCCAGGGCCAATTTTAGCCTGTGTGAGTGGAGCGCGGGGTTACTTATGTCTGCCCATCTATAAAACTCTCTAACTGCAGACACGTAGTTCATGACTGTCTTTGGGGAGCGTAGGTATGAGCGGAGGTATTGCACATATGCGCATATATGTGGAACCGAGATGGGATGCGGCTGCAGCCCAAATGCATATGTGAAGGCGAAGTATGACTTCATTGCGGTCTTGTGGTTCGAGTTTGTGCCCGGAGCTCTAGAGAGGCGCTGCGATTCTTGTGCGTCCATCAGGAGCTGCAGTAGACGGGGGTCTGAAACGATTGATATCATGTTATACTTGCGGCAGAACTGCCTTTTTCATTGCAACAAGTTGTGTAGCTTTTCTACATTTGGATTCGACATGTTTTTCATCATCTACTCTAAACAGTATCCTAACATAGTTGAGTGCCTGCAGGAGCCATAAGGCTCTGGGGCCTGACATGTTAGCCTCTAGTCGTGCACCTTGAGCGAGAAGGTCTGCAGTGTCTCTACTGGTTGTTGATATCTGTATAGTATTTCCTCAATCTCTCTCTTCTAGCATGGTGTTGACAAGGTCTGGGGTGGCCTGTGCTAAAGTGTCCACTTTTTTGTTTTGTTTTGTTTCCATCCTACATACGGTATATTTGTGGCCTGAAGCTGCTGTCGCGTTCTGACCGTCTGCCCTTATGTAGATTGTCCTTGTGATGCACTTGGCTGGGATCAGGCTTACCCCGTTCCATTTGTCAACACAGGCGATGACCCACTCTATATCTCTTTTCATTGACGTGTTTACCCTGATAGAAGGTGTCTTGTTCTCTCTGAGCGCCTCCAGCAGGCGGCGTATGAAGATTTTTGCTGGAGGTATGCACTTAGCCACGTGGAGGACCCTGCCGATGATTGACTGTAGAGCCTTCCTTGATGTGTATGTGCGTGCTATGAACTTTTTGGCCTCCTCCTGTACCTCTGTGACCTTCTCTGTTGGTATCCTTATTGTCATCTGTTTCGTGTTTATTGTTATTCCCAGCCACTTTACCTCCGTTGACGGTGGTTGGGTCTTGGAGTCTGCTGTTGGAAGGCCGAGGGACTTGAGTAGGCTGATTGCGTAGTGGTAACTGTCGTTTGCATGGTCAATATTGTCAGCCCAGCCAATGAGGTCATCTAGATACATTAGCCCGTTGAAACCTCTCTCTCTCATGATGCTGAGTATACTTTGTGCGACTTTCTGCATGTGCAGACTACTTTGGCGTGCCCCGAAGGGCATGCTGATGTCGAGATAGTATGAGTTTTCCCACCTGAACACCAGCAGTGGCCAATCTCCGGGGCACGCCCTGAAGTTCTTGTACGCTCGTTCAATATCTAGTGTGTAGAGATACTTGGTGCTGGATGATGAGGTGAGGTAGTTGGTTAACATGTCAACAGTAGGGAGAGAATGCTGCCTGGTTGCTCCAAGTACGTAGTTTTGCCTTATATAGGCGTTTACCGATAAGTGTTGTGGGTAGGAGAGGTCCAAAATGACCCTTCGTTTCTCTGTCTGTCCCTTAGGTCTTGTCATAATAGGGCTCAAGTGGAGCCAGTCCGTGAAGGGTGCTACCTGGTAGGGGCCGTGTACCGCCTCTTGGTTAATCTCCGTCTCGATATACTGTTTGACTGCCTGGGGAAACTGCAGGGCTGACGTGTGGTTATCGCTGTCACTATTATCGGTTATCGGCCCTAGGTATCCTAACGGGAAGCCGTATGTTATTGCGTCCAGTAACTCAGTTTCATTAGTTGTAACGGTTAAGTGGTATCGCCACATATCAATGTTCAGATTGGAGGGAATTTGCTGTCTACTCGCTATCATGTTTGGGAGCCCTGTCCTCCTTACCTCGTTGTATATATCACATAACACACTGTCCAAGACTTGTTCGTTTGGCCTGGGCCAGAACGTCGATCTGTACCAGGCGAGGTCGTGCGGGCCCGGCACGTCCTCGTCTGGGACTTTCCCTGCTTTTAAGGTACATATATGCAATATGGGGTCGAAAGCGGTAGTATGTATATCATATGATTCACTTATAATGTCACAAACACGAGTATTGTCCCTGTATTCGCACTGATACTCCAGTAATTCATTCTCACTTCCTTGTTTCACTTCCATTTTTGTTTGGTTCATGGGCGCGGCCATGTTGGTTTTGCTGTCCGCGCTTCCCATTGGCCGAGAGGCCGAACCTTCCTTAAGCTCTAAGCCCATTGGTTGGTGGGCCGGAAGTTGTTCTGGTAGTCTTCCGGGCCCAGTCTCGTCAGGGCAACAACAACAGTAACACGATGCTTGGTCGAAAATGTGACCTGCATAACTATATACATCGCAGGGAGTTTCATAATCGTAAACGTAACACTGATTACTCACGTGTGCTGGTTCTTCAGTGCTTTCATCCCGCGAGTGAATGCTCGCGGGCATTACAGGTTTTTTGACTGTGTATAATAGCCTTGTTGAGGTGGGCGTGGCACATAGTGGGCGTTGGCCGCCTGTTGTGGTTGTGCGTGTTGGTGTTGAATGGGAGGTGGTGGATAGGTGAAATGATGTCCCGCCGGGCTGTGCTCCCTGCTGTTTGGTTGTCGAGACCTTTGACGTTTCATACAGTCGGCTGAAGAGTGACCATGTCTGTTGGCTGGGTTTAGCGAGTTGCAATGTGCGCATATGTGGTGTAGAGTAGCGTTAATGGCCGAATGTCCGTCCTTCTCCTTGCAGGCGCCTTTTGCGTTGAAAGTTGGACAGGGGAGGCTGGTCTTTTCGGCGTCAGATATTGAGATGTTGGCCAGCGAGATCCTCATACGTTCGCATTGGATCTGGTCAGTATCCGTCCAGTCCAATTCGCCCCGTTCTAGTTTGTCAAATATCATGTTCGACCACCGGAGGACGTTTCTCCATGACCTGTCATGCGCATCTTGTGCGACTTGATGGAAATGCTTCAACATTGCTCTGCGGTTTTCATCATTACATGCTGCCTCGTCCATTAGCATGGCCGTAAATGCCTGTACGTATTCATTGAAGGTCATATTTTCTTTGTACTCAAGCTTATCTTTAGGAGTTATGAGGCCCTCTCGCTCAAGGTACATGTAAGGCTTGTGTATTTTTCGTCTGATTCTGTGATCAAAGAGCTCGTTACCTTTAGTATCTGCGGTGATAAAGATCGGGTTGGATGACTCCATATGCGCGTCGAAGTATGCCTTGGCGTACTGATCCTTCATCACTTCTGACGGGATATGGTAGTGGCCTGTCTGTTGGCGGTGTTGTGTGGGCATGGCTCCAGGGTACGTTGGAAGCACGGGCTCTGTTTCGGGCTTGGTTTTTAAGGTAGTATCCGGGTTTTTAACACTGTCGTCTTTCTCGGCTCCTTCTGGTTTATTCATGGCTGCGGCCATGGCTTTAGCTACTGCCTGGGCCACTGTATCCACCATTGACTTTTCCAGTGCCTCGAATCGGATACGTGTGGCCTCGTCCATGGTATGATCGTCGTGGTCACTCGGGCGTGGTGATTGGCGTGAACAATGGCTGCCCGCCGGTGAATTGGACTTCTCTGAAGTCGATGAAAAATCGTCTTCCTCTTCCTTCGTGAAACTGTTTTCTTGGCTAATTTCCTCTTTTTCTGGCTCTGGGGCCGGTAGGCTAGCTTTTTGAGCTGTTTTTGTTTTCCGTGAGGTACTGCTCATGCCTTTCTGAGTGTTTGAAATTTTACAGAGTTTTGTATATATGAGGAAGGTTTGAGAAGAGTTAGAGAAGGGAGAGTGGTTGATTGTGGGAGGACGAGGTACCTGGCTATAATGAGAGGGGGCGCCACCAATGCCTAGGAATTAAAATTCCACCAAAGTGAGATTCATACTGCACGAAAATACACCCATACCCATCTGATAATTGTGCACAAGATGCTCACCCATAGAAGTACATGTAGTGAGATTCATACTGCACGAAAATGCACCCAGACTCTCCTGATAATTGTGCACAAGACGCTGACCCATAGGAGTACATGTAGTGAGCTTTGATATTGCACAAAACATTCCCATTCTCTCCGGATAATTGTGCACAAGGGCCTCAACAATAAAAGTACATGTAGTGAGGTTCATACTGCACGAAAATACACTCAGGCTCTCCTGATAATTGTGCTAAATGGCCTCACACATAGACCATAAAGGTCATCCATTATTTCTAATTTGCTGGTCATGTTTGTTTATTGATAAGCTCACATACAGAGACAATGTTCTCATCTTATACATGAGACTTAACTACTAATGTACAAATGCAATATCCTCTGATAATATATACTAAGAAGAGAACTTATATATTCATTGTGTTAACCTAAGAATGGTACTTTAATGAAGGTTCTCACTCAAAATACAAAAACTAAAAACCAAACGGTAGTTTTTGGTATTTTTGGTATAATGACAGTTTAATGATAGAGAGAGACAGAGACAGAGAATATGACTAACTTCATATATCAGGCCGTAAAAAACCTACACCTGGTGCAATGTGAATTTGCTTTAGAATTTGAAACATAACACAGCAGTGAAGATGGCTTACTATTTCAAGTGATACAGGAGCCTTCAATGAAGATAATCAACCACTCCTATTTTCATTAAACTTTCAGGGATACCATTGTAAAATTAATGAAAACATGTATAGATAGGTCGCCCAGTTAGTATTTTTTCTAGAGCCTTTTGAAAGGAGCAATGTTTATTATAGGAGGAGATTGTTAGAAAAGAATTCACATTTACAAGAGGTTAGAACTAATCATATTTATAGCAAAGAAAAATTAGTCATCAAGAGTATTACAATTATCTGTAGTTGACCATATTGTCCGGGTGATATATAACATTACCATCAATGGCGAGGGAGAGGGAAAGAAGAAGGAAAGGGAAAAGAGGGTAGGGAGAGGATGTAAGGGATGGGAGAGAGTGGAGGGAGAGAAAAGGAGGAGAGGGAGCATGAGAAAGACGGGAGGGAAAGGGGGAAAACGGAGATGGGGTTGGGAGAGAAAAACAGGTATGAGAGACAGAGAAGAGGCGGAGGGAAAAGAGGGAAAGGGGGTAATGTGGGGAGAGAGTGGAACCATACGGAGGACAGGTACTTTGCTATTATAAATATATAACAGAAGCAGAATACTGATAAATCTAGTCCTATAAGTCGTAGTTATGAGTAAATTTGGTCAGAATTACTTTGTAATATTAGCTAAGAATGCAGCTTTAACAAAAACTATTGTAACAGAAGATTGAACTGACGGAACTCTGAAAGTGGTTATGAAAATATAGCTTGTATTGCAGCAAGTCACTCAGCTAATATCATTATAATGGGTTGTATGTATGTATCCCCAATGGTCTACTGCAGAGAGAAAGTATATTCTTGACCTGGCATTGGAATAGCGTTCTAAATCCCAATGAGGTGGCTTCCACTGTGGCCACTCTCCTATCTCTGCCTCTATATTTGAATTTCGGGATGGGTTGGGAATAACCATTGTTATTATTCATATACATAGTTCCAAAATTGACAAGGCTTATTGAAATGGAAATAAAAAGGCTATGGTGCTTCTATCGTTAGTATGTGTATGCCATAATTTTACATCCTATTATTCCATTATGCATGCCAAGTCTAAATTTACCTAAAAAGTAATAACTGAAATTGACATGACACTAACACTCCATCAGCACGCTCTGAGTGGCAAACTGCATGCAAACATGTATATGTATAATTCCTTATATTGATTTTCTATCTGAATCATGTTGACTAAAAACATTTCTTGTTCATACCAGCTACCTGCTGGTCCGGGTGAAAATCTCTGTTAAGGGACTTGAGTACCCAGGATAAATAAAATCTTTTAAAAGAAAAAAATGCCAGGGACAAAATAAACCCAGGAGTATTATGTCATCAACATTGTGATCTCAATAGGGAATCTGCATGTGACATCACACATGTCTATCACAGTGCATTCATTTAAAAGATTCGATTTATTTTAAAGATCATATTTCAAGATTCAAAATGGCAGACAAACAACTCCCCTATACGATCTAGATGTACGAAGAGGGGTGAAACACTTTGGCAATTTATTCTGATTATTGCATCTAGACATATCATCACACCCCTCTTCCAATCTTCCTTTGAATATAGTGTGAGGCTCATACATCTCGTTACAGAGGCTGATATAGTTACCCCAGAACTGGCCCAGTAAAGGAAACATAGGCTCTCCAAATCTAGAATAATGTGGTTGCCTATGTGGTCCCTATCGACCTGATACGGGCATAATTGCCAGCAGAGATCTTAAGCTTTGAGGCAATTGGCCTCATATAACTGCCGGGACGATATATGGGACGTGTGGTGTTAAGGAGAATAGGGAAAGGCGAAGTGGAGGTAATACCTGAGACTATGGGTCAGATTTTCAGAAAATGTACAATTCGCCTTCCCCAATCTTCTCAAATAAGCCACATTTAAGAGATAAATGAGCTTCAAGATACTGTTTAACATAACAGAACTGATACCTTAAATGAAATTCATGCGATACCGAATATACTCAGATATACCCAAAATTTATCATTTTTTAGCAGAATTTAGTAGAAATTACTAAATAACAACAGCTGCCAATTGTACTTTTTCTGAAAATCTGACCCCTATACCGCCAGTCTTACACATAGGGAAGGAGAGAGTAGGCCTACTATATTAGTAGCACTGTACTTGCTTTAATTCATTTTTTATTTTTTCCTGGTAAGAACCTCTGAAAGACCTATGAGTACCATTAATGAGGGCTACTCATTTCCAGAGTAGATTGTTGTTATTGTATATGCGTTTCACGAAAATGAGTAACAAGTCGCAAAATGGATACTTTTCAAACTGCTTTATTTATAGAATATCTTGTCCACCCAGAAATATTGCAACCATTTTTTTCAATATAGAAATACCAAGCTTAAGATATAAAAAAATGTATTACATCTCCCAATGTTTCCCATCATTGGAATAAGCTTGATCTCATTTTTTCATGATGATATCTCAAAATCTATTTTGGGGACTTGTGACTCATTTTCCTGTAACACATCACATATATGTAGTTCCACTGGACTAGTTGTAACTGTGCTCACGGTTCTCTATCGGTTAGCTTCTACATAGTGCGCTTTTCATCTGCTTTTCTTCGACCCAAATCAAACACAGATTCTACCCCAACGTCCCAAGGAACCACAAGTGTTGAATTTTAATAGCAGATACAAAGCACATTAAGCAATTCCACTGGAATGCTCTTGATTTGCTCTATGCTATGCCCCATAGTATGATAGCATGATATACGATGTGAAGGAGCAATGTCCACCTAGTCCTCGTTTTTTTTACAATGAGGGTTCTGAGGGTGCAGTCATAATTGCCTCTTTCTTATCACATGCAGAGTCAAATCACAAAAACAATTGATAACTACTTATACCTAATAGCACTCTGTTCGATTTGTAATCGATCCAGATGTTGGGTCGCATGACACCCCCCAAAAAAAGGACTGTCGTGCAATTTGACCCAACGTCTCGATCGATTACAAACCAAACAGAGTGCTATTAGGTATTTATTACATTCTAAATCAACAAGATAACTCGATTTTAATAGTATTTTACACTCTCCCGCGCACCGTACCCGCGCGATACGGAGCGGCGAGCTTTTTCGTCTTCAGTGTGACGATTTTTGTCTACAGTCACCGCGAACGCTACTGGTGAACTGTGGTGACGAAATTGCCTGAACTTCTGATACGAAAAACGGTCATTTGAATCACGGAGACGAAATATGATATGCTCCGTATTCGCGCTCCGTTTTTCGTATTGAGTTTTGAGAACTACATAGGTGCAGAAATGTATTATTTCTGTGTGCCAACATTGGCTTCTGTGAATACACTATCATAATATAGCGGCAATGTCACACATTTAAGTTTTAACACTTGTTTCACCCATACTCATGGGGGTGTGACATCATTTTCACACATTTGAAACCTAAGGTGGACCAACTCAGAAAACAAAACAGAAGTGGCTTTAATGTAGAGTATTTACATCTGGAAACAAAATATAATAAACAATAAACAATAATCAAGTTAGATATTTTGCAATTGTTGGCAACAAATAAATGTGTTGCCGACAACCTATTTTTTGTTTGTTTTTGCAAAGACTTTATTCAATTTCCTGCCTTCTTGGCTTTTACAATGCTAAGAACATGGGAATGAAAAAAGCAGGAAAAACAGGAGAATATTTTCAGTAGTGTAACAAGATATACAAAAGTTATAGCCTGAGTAACAGGGTGGAGGTAAAATGTACGACTATATAGTTATACATTTTATATCAATTCGAACGACTTGATGCGGCTGACGAAAATAATCATTTACGAAGAAAGTAATAGTCTGATTATAAATCTGAAAACATGGCTGTCTTCCTGACATTCATGGGGTTCGGGGATAAATTTTATATTCAGATCGGACGCATTTTGAGGGAGTTATGAGCTATCTAAAGCAGAAAGAAATATTGTTGAGTTTTTTTTATATTCTGGCACATTTTCCTGTAACTCATCACACATATACCTGGATATATTCAATTTATATTCATGAAAAAAAATATTCCCTGCTCTTCCTCTCCTTTCCCGCCCATCTCTTTCTTACTTTCTTTCAATTGCAATCCTCCTGTCTGCCTCTCCCCCTCTTTCTCTTTCTGTTCTCTATCTTTCTGTTCTGACACAGTATTAGCATTCAGATTGATTAGTTGAGGCCATGTTGATAGCTGATTCAGTATAGTATAATGGTTAAATCACTTGCTTGTAAATCACAAGGTTGCTAGATCGAACCCAAGCATGGGCAAGTTTTTTTTCTCTGCTTTGTCACATTGTAATGGGTGAGTGCACACTCCTTCACGCACTGCCGCACTCCAGATGCGCCAACTCTTAACGCACCACCGCACACCAAATACGCTGAGACGAAAAAAATCGTATCAAAAGTGGGTACAAGAAATTCGTATTCATTTTCGTATCGCGCGGATACGTTGCGCGGGACAGTGTACCTTGGTTTCCATCGATCCTGTGGATATTCGGCTCAAATAGCACATAGGTGCTATTTGACTTTTCAAATAGCACCCCTGAATAGCACCCCTGAAATCACATACGTATGTAATAAATAGTGAAACAGGACTGTTCCAGACAACTCCTATTAAGCAGAGTGCAACCATTGTTCTAATTAATTAAGTACCTTAAGTAGATGTTCCAGGCCGTGCCTGCAATATCTATACTCTAATTCACAGTTGTATGAAGTTTATCGTAAATCGAACGATACTTCTCATGAACTGTCTTAAATCTAAGATTTAAGAGAAATGTTTATGATGTCTTAAACCCAAATATGTTTGGTTAAATAGTTTATTCTGCGCAAAACATTATGCCGCATGGACATCATTTTCAGTAACACAGATATACAACAGTCGGATATAAGGATAAGATAAAGAATGTTTTTTATGAAACACCCCCACCCAGGCGCGGAGAGAAGCCATCTATATAATAGTGGGATCTTTGGCAAGCAGAGTATATGGCTGAAGGGGAAGCCCCAGACATAGCTGGAGAGCTTTCCATACACTGACCCCAAACATTCCCCATACACCAACCATAAACACTTCCGGTCAGTATATGAGCTGGAAAAATCAATGGGAAACTATTCAGCATGGGCAGCCTCTCCCTGCAACACACAATACCTTCTCAGTAGTTCTACAAGTTGACGTTTGGTGGTGTTTGACCCCTCCCAAGAGCTAAACAATCCCACGCTAATGGGTGAAGTCGCCCGAAAATGTACAATTCACATTCACCAATTCTCTCAAATGACCCAAATTTCAGACAAAAATAAAGTTCAAAATACAATTCAACCTAACCAAACAGATTGCTAGAGTAAATGCAAAGCCGAATATATTCGAATTTACTTAGTATTGGCCAAATTGCAGCCTAATTTAGCAGAATTTACTAAATGTGTACTGCTGCCAATTGTACATTTTCTGAAAGTCTGACCCCAGTACTCCAAGGTGGATTCTCTGTGTTAGACAGGAATCAATCGGTTGTGTTCGATCACCAGTGAAATGGGGATAACAAGGAGCCACGCGGGCGGTATTCGGGAAGTATTAAGGGATCATGTGTGAGACCTGTTAGAGCTCCTGCCTGTCATATTTCTATGTAGGATGGGGCCACCCCTAGATCTGCCTGGGATAACCCCATACATACTTCATCCTACCAACCCCACCCTAGAATCAATGACTGGTAGACTTGGCAATGCTTCAAAGAGATCCCTGTATTTGGTGGCGGTGCTTCAGGGTAAAACAAACAGGGGCTTTATTATTTTAACATAGATTTGTCTTTGACAAGCCTTGGAAGACTTTAAACCCTATTTGATTGTATGGTGTAACCCTTCAGCTCAATTTTGATATTCATCGGATGAAGAACGCGATTGTGTTTCTGAGTTTGTTTTTGTGTATCGCAGAAACTTATTGATGAAAGAAAGAGTGATGCTACACACTGTTTCTGCTTTTATGTTGAAATAACTTCTTTCATTTTCGTGAATTTGCTGAGTCGAACTGATATCTGTTTAAGGATAATCAAGTTCTACCAGTTTTCTGATTCCTAGAATGAAGTCTCTCACGCTTATAACTATGAGTTTTATTATTTAACGACTCCTGAAATACCAACCATTCGGGGAACCTCTGCACAATATGCGACGTTAAAGCACCACAGTGTGTTATTCAATTGTGTTAGATCCGTCTTGTTTTCTAGTCTCACTTGTCGTAGATGTGTGATAGAGCAATTTCCCTTGCCAACTTGAATTAATGGAAGGGTAATTTTCTCCAACATGAATGAACGGACAAGTCAATCATGAATATGACCCATACGTGTATGAAATTGCGAGGAAATGTACAATTCATCTTCACTATCCTCTCAAATAACCCAGATATGATACAGAAATGGGTTTCAAAATACAGTTCAACATAACCAAACAGAATGTTTGAATCAAAGCGATAGCAAATATACTCAGATATAGCTAGTATTGGACATGTTTTAGTTCTATTTAGCAGAATTTACTAAATGTGTAGAGCTGCCAATTGTACATTTTCTAACACATGTGCACTTTCCGTTGGTAAATAGCAGAAAATAAAAAATAGACCATTTGTTACAAATAACAAATAAATGTTATTCGAGCATACATACTATTACACATTACAATACATAGCTATAATCAGTATACATTCTGTACTAGATGCGATGGCGCACCATAGGCCACAGCATTGGTGCTCATATCACAAACAGCAGGTAAATCTTTTAGTTTCACTATAAAAAATAGTGAAGTAATTAGCAATTTTAAACAGTGATTCCTATTAAATCATTCCCAGAAGAAAATGTTTAGTAATTTTGAAACTGGATACTGTAATCGTTACGAACATTTGATAAAAGGGGTTGTTGGGGCTCCACTGAAACTGAAACTGAAAACCTGTGTATTACTCACTACATGTTTATCCCCATAAATATCGAGAAAACTCTAGTCAATAGAAAATTGCCCTCTTGTGAACTTGAATGTCCATGTTACATTTGGGCTTTTAAAACAAATTGACTGAGATTCATGACTTTAATGATTGTGGATTAAGGATTGTGATCAGAATGTTGATTACATATCAATCCTGGGTTTCTTTTGTTCCAAACATGAATAAATAGGATGGAAAATTACTAATATACTAACGACCGTAGCAGCATAGCAATTTTATCAACTTTGCAATTTTGTATCTGAATAATAACAATGGACTACCTCAAACCATCCCAAAATAGATAATCATCATCACGCTTTTACAAATTCATGGCACATACTCCTACTGTGTGGCAGATCGGTGTATAATATAATAGAAGCACCATTTCACATGGTACGCCCTGCACAACTGTACCACCCAGCAGCCAGCAATAGGCCAGTACCAAATTGCTTCTCGCCCCAGTACAAGTCACTAGTCTATTACGCTGTGTGATTGAGGGTGAAGATAGAGGCAGAGATAGGAGAGTGGCCACAGTGGAAGCCACCTCATTGGGATTTAGAACGTGATTCCAGTGCCAGGTCAAGAATATACTTTCTCTCTGCAGTAGACCATCGGGGATACATACATACAACCCATTATAATGATATTAGCTGACTGACTTCTAAGTTAGCTGCAATACAAACTATATTTTCATAATCCCTTTCAGAGTTCCTTCAGTTCAATCTTCTGTTACAGTAGTTTTGCGTTTGATATAAGTTAGGTTTTCTAGATGGCAACTTGGAAGACAAGCTCTAGTTCAAGATAACTGTAACCTTTTTAACAAACTCGGTGAGTATTGTTTCTTTGCTATAAATGTGATTAGTTCTAACCGCTAGTAAATGTGTATCCTTTTCCCATAGTTTCCTCCTAAAATAAACATTGTTCCTTTCAATAGGCTCTAGAAAGAATACTAACTGGGCGACCTATATATATTTGCTTTCATTCATTTTACAATGTTTATCATGCCAACAGTATGCCCTGACTGTGACTAAAGTTGTCTAGCTTCTATTCTAACCTCCCCCCCCCCAACCCTCCAACCCACTGGCGAGGAAAGACACATATGTAGACCTGCCTGTATCATGGAGCCTTTCTAAAATCTATATCGACACGAATCAGTGATGTAGAGAATTGCTTCATGAAGTTAATGTTCAGGTTTTTGCATGCTAGTTGAATGAAGAGAAGCCATTGTAGAGAAAGCAAGCCAATGTTTGACTCCGTATTACTAGCGGCCCTATGCCCTTGTTATATATACAGGGGTCAGATTTTAGAAAATGTACAATTGGCAGCTGTACATATTTAGTAAATTCTGCTAAATTAGACTGAAATTTGGTCAATAGTAGGTACATTTGAGTATAGTTGGCATTGCATTGATTCTGGCAATCTGTTTGGTTAGGTTTGACTGTACTTTAAACTTTAAACTTCAAACTTTTTGTCTGAAGTTTGGATTATTTGAGAGGATTGGTGAAAGTGAATTGTACATTTTCTGGCAACTTCACCCACATAATGAAACATATACATTCTGCAGGTTTGAGGTCTGAATGATGTCATTCTGTACGATAATAGTAATGGGATCCAAGGAAATGAGTCACAAGTCGCAAAAATGATATTTCCAAATTGATTTATTCCCAAGATCTCTATGTTGGAATGTTCTGACATTTTTTTTTAGAGATTAGCGCTTGAATTCATATGAATAAATGTATCAACTTTCAAGACAAATATAAAATTATTATTCATATGTTTCTAAGGTCTTCCTTTATATCCGTTATATACGATACGAAACATAAATGCACTCTCAGTTAACGTTGGTCAAAAAGTAACTATTTGCTATACTTGTTCCATTCCTATCCAACTCATCTAAACTACATTTGACAAACGTTTGGAGTTTGTGTGTTTGTGTGTCTGGTAGTTTTGGCTGCAGGACTTCATAACAGTCCAGATTGTGTGGGGTACTAGACTTCCAAATTGGACATGGTCTGATCGAGTCCCAGAGCAGCCAACCTTTTTAAATATGTCTCATTTTTTGATTTCTTTAAATCCCATTCCCTTTCAATTGGTTAATTAATTCAAGAGGTTAAGATCGAATGAATATCCTATATAACAGGAGTTTTTGTTGTCATAATCCATATTATCGCTCACTGAAGGCTCAGCCGATTCTGCTTCGAGTTCTTGTATAGACATAAAACAGCAGCATGATAATGATATTGATAGATTATATCCTATTGAAGTCATAATATCAGTAAATATGATGAACATTTATCTTGTTATAACAGCTTTAAGTATTTATATGGTACCTATAGGGGATTTGCATCTCTCACTGTACAGTGCATGCTGGGATGGATTCAGTTCAAATCTGATATACAAATATTTGCCAACATTTTTACCGAATATTGAAAAAAAAATGTCACCAATATCATAGCATGTATAAATGATCTATGAAAACCAAATGCATGATGGGAAAATGGGGACTTGTGTTATGGAAACATATATACATTGATATTGACATTTTGCACTGATAGATATTCCATGGTGAACATGACATGTTTTCTATAGATTTTAGACTGTAGAATTAGTCCAATAATTCCATGTGAATGAACATTCAAAATAGCGGCTATGCAAATCCCCTATTGCATGGACCTCCTGGGTACAATATAGTGTGATATATAGTATTGATTCTGTGTACAAGCTCACGCCTTGCCCTGACGGCCACCACCAGGCACGCTCAGGGAAGGGCCGGATTGTAGACTGCCTTCTCTTATCAGTTACATCAGTGACCAATTCCACTTTGTGCTGCCACACTGCATCAGTCAAGCCACAATTCATTCCACTATTCGACTTGCCCTGGAGCATAAGTGTATTTTTATTTATAAGGGAATGCCAGGGATTATTATGTAAACCCCCCATCTCCACTGATACGATTATGTAGCTGCTGCTGAGTCAAAAAAGAGAGGAGAAACAGGGGAGGGAGTTCAAAAACAGAGGGCAATCAGGCCAGTGGGGGAGAATTAGAGGGAAGTTAGACCAGTGTGTGTGGGGGGGGGGGGAACAGAGCAGGCAGGCCAGTGAAGGAAAAGAAGAGAGCCGTGGAGGAAAAAAATAGGGCAGTCAGCCCAGTGGGGGAGAAAGAGAGGGCAGTCAGCCCAGTGGAGGAGAAAGAGAGGGCAGTCAGCCCAGTGGAGGAGAAAGAGAGGGCAATTAGCCCAGTGGAGGAGAAAGAGAGGGCAGTCAGCCCAGTGGAGGAGAAAGAGAGGGCAGTTAGCCCAGTGGAGGAGAAAGAGAGGGCAGTCAGCCCAGTGGAGGAGAAAGAGAGGGCAGTCAGGCCAGTGGAGGAGAAAGAGAGGGCAGTCAGCCCAGTGGAGGAGAAAGAGAGGGCAGTCAGCCCAGTGGAGGAGATACAAAGGGCAGTAAGGTCAGTGGAGGTGAAACAGAGGGCAGTCAGGCCAGTGGAGGAGAAACAGAGGGCAGTCAGGCCGGTGGAAAACAAATCATAGGGCAGTTAGGCCAGTAGAGGAGAAACAGAGGGCAGTTAGGCCAGTAGAGGAGAGACAGAGGGCAGTCCGGCCAGTGGAGGACAAACAGAGGGCAGTCCGGCCAGTGGAGGAGACACAGAGGGCAGTCCGGTCAGTGGAGGAGAAACAGAGGGCAGTCAGGCCAGTGGAGGAGACACAGAGGGCAGTCAGGCCAGTGGAGGAGAAACAGAGGGCAGTCAGGCCGGTGGAAAACAAATCATAGGGCAGTCAGGCCAGTGGAAAACAAATCATAGGGCAGTCAGGCCAGTAGAGGAGAGACAGAGGGCAGTTAGGCCAGTAGAGGAGAGACAGAGGGCAGTTAGACCAGTAGAGGAGAGACAGAGGGCAGTCAGGCCAGTGGAGGAGAAACAGAGGGCAGTCCGGCCAGTGGAGGAGAAACAGAGGGCAGTCAGCCCAGTGGAGGAGAAACAGAGGGCAGTCAGGCCAGTGGAGGAGAAACAGAGGGCAGTCAGGCCAGTGGAGGAGAAACAGAGGGCAGTCAGGCCAGTGGAGGAGACACAGAGGGCAGTCAGGCCAGTGGAGGAGAGACAGAGGGCAGTCAGGCCAGTGGAGGAGAGACAGAGGGCAGTCAGTGAATGAATCAAAACTTGCAAAAGAAGGGATTTTAGATACCATTATTTCAAAAGATGGACTAGGCATATTTCAACAATGTTACACTTTAGCATACCTAATAGGTACTTTATCAGTTTCTGTCTTTGAATTATAAGTTACTGATCAATAGTTCTGGATAGAGAATCACTAATAAATTAGTTAAAATACATCTTTAGGATAATCTAAGAAATGGAGGGACATATTACGTATACGTATACATTTCCGAAATTGGTGCATTAACTGATATGACTACATATTTTTCCAAGTTTAGGTTCAATTTTCTGTGCCACCTCCCATATTTCCATTGGTCAACTGAGCGCCTCAATGTGACTGTCGGTACAGTGGACCCACGGCTTATAACGGCCATTGGCTGTTTCCATAACGACTCTTGGAGATTACATATGGATAGACCGACTCATGTATTTCCATTTGTTATCATATTAAATGTCCATGCCTCCGGCCTGGTCTGAAGTGATTTGCAGAGAATAACATGATCGTATATGACATACCCCTCGCTTATAATGCTAAAAAAAACCAAGATGGGCGACCTTGAGTTTTTTCTGCTCACAAAGTCAATGTTGGCTATGTATAGGAAAGTGATGTAGGGTGACTGGATTTATTTATAGTTTCGTATGAAGCTCGTATGAAGATAGTTTCGTATGAAGTGTCCCATGGTGGTTTTCAAGTATGTTTAAATTATCTCAAAATTCAAAAGTAATTGACACTGAACTATTTATGGTTCCCCCTATTTATTGTGCCTTGCTAGCGGTTAATATGGATGGCAATAGGCTACAGCCTTGCCGTTCATTACACCCAATGTGATGTGTTTCAGGAAAATTAGTCACACGTCGCAAAACTGATATTTTATTCACAAGATGTCTTCGTTAGAATATTCTAACTGTTAGGGAGTTTAGTGCTTTATGTCATATAAATGTATCTCCCAAATCTCAAGATGGTGCCTTAAATAAATCCTTGTGTTTCGAAGGACATCTTTACAGTATATTTGTTTATTTTACTAGTAATATCACCTATAAATATTGCAAACATTATTTTTCTTTTAAATAAAAATATCAAAATGTCCTAATGTCTACTATGATTAGAATCGGTACCGTCTCATCTTTTCAAATATGATGTTATCTCAAAATCCATTTTTTGCCACTTTCTGACTTATTTGTCTGTGACACCTTATATATATCCAGCTTTACATAAGAACATTTTATATAAACCGGATAAAGGTGACCCCAGCTGTCATATAAATACCCACACAGGGTATACATGAGTCAGGTCATAAGAAAATGTACAGTTCACCATCATCAATCCGCTCAAATAATCCAACAATTTGTGACAGAAATGATGTTTAAAATACAGCTTAACACAACCAAGCACATTCATTAAATCAACACAACACCAAAAATACACTCCAATATATCAAATATTTATCATTTCTCAGGCTAATTCACCAACGCGTACTAGAAGTGCAGAGCTGCCGATTGTACATTTTCTAACAACCTCACCCATATATATATATATTTATACATTCATGGCCAACACTAACAAAACTTCCCCCTAGCTCCTTGGACCAGAGACTTGGGAGGGAAACAACAGTAAAACTAAAAAAGTACCTATTGTGGGGCCAAGAAAACTATTGTGCTTCTTTTTCTGCGCCTTTAACGGGCGATAAATGGCCTCGTAGGTCGAGACTGGGCTCAGTTTGGAAAGGTTACCCCAGTAAGGAGCTTTCTCCTTCCCTGACAATGGATCTCAGAAGAAGTAGGTTTAATGTGCTGACTGTGTAGGGGAGAGGGCAATGTGTGCCGGCTGATCAGCTCTAAGGGGTCATGAATGCCCCACAAGGTTTGTGTAAGGGAAATACCAATAGTTTACTACATCTATGCTATTGCTTGGTTTGTCCTGGCTGCCTGTACATACATGTACACATATATATGGGTCAGATCTTCAGAAAGTGTACAATTCGCCTTCACCGATCCTCTCAAAATCCCACATTTAAGACGAAAATGAGCTTCAAAATGCAATTTAACATAACAGAACTGATACTTTAAATCAATGCGATACCAAATATACTCAGATATACCCGGTAGTCATCATTTTTCAGCCAAATTTAGCAGAATTTTCTGAATGTGTACAGCTGCCAATTGTGCATTTTCTGAAAATCTAACCCATATGTGATGTGTTTCAGGGAAATTAGAGTTTATTATATATTCTTGTTTGTTGTTTGTTGTACTTTTATTGGTTTGTACCATATCAGCGGATCCAGTGCTCCCGAGTAGTGGGAGGTTCTCAGACCCTGCTGGACACAATGGCTTTTGAACATATTAAATGAGAAAACAATCTACCAACAAGTCAACGCCTTGTTGGCAGTTCTAAATTCTTCCGTTTCGAATTTCAGCTTACAAAGTATATTTAGTTACTTTGCTGGTAATTGCCCACCCAGAAATATTGCAAACTTTTTTTTCAAGCATAAATATATTTATTTTTTAATATTCAGGCACTCATCATTATCCTGAGTAATCGTAGTGTTAAGTAACATAACGTAATATGCTAGGTGGTATTGGTAAACACAGGAGGTCTGGGTCCATTCACATTGAACACTGGGGCCTGGGGAAAGTTTCTGAGAATAGGCCTCTGTACTTGTAAAGGAATGAACTGATTAACCACTGGTTTTGCTGGAGTCTGTAAAGGTGTCACAAAGTTATCATTTAACCCTGGTGTTTCAAATGGATAATAAGGTCCCTGATTAACTACAGGAGGCTGTTCAACGACAGCTTGGGGTGTTAACACTCTTTCACGTTGATTCTGGTTATTTTCCTCCAGAACTTCCCCTTCATTTACCACGTTTTCATTGACATTGTTCTCAACATTTAAACCAACCTGTGGCTGCTGTCCATCGTCGATAGCCTGACCTTGGTGATCTATCGCTGGATCATTCACCGCGTCGTCGGGGTTGGGCGCTAAATGTTCCTCTAGCGCTTGGTCGCTGGCTCTCTCCTCGTCGACTGGATTGTCTTCAACTGACCGTTCCTGACCAATATTATTCCCAGCTAGTTGCTGCACATTTCTGTTCATAATATCGTCTAACCAATGATTATTCACTACTCCTTCCTGTTGAACTTGTTCTGGCTCTTCTATCTGTTCACGTGCTGGAGGAGGGGGTAGCGGAATTGCTTGTGGATTTATTTCTACTTGTCTTTCCTGCTCATCTTCCATAGCATGAGGCACTTCATAGGGATGTTCCTCGAAAACAAGTTGTTTAGGCTGTTAATTTAATATTTTACCACGATTTTCTCTCAATTGTCTTCTCGTCACAATCGCTTGAGGGATGGCCGCCAATCGTTCCACCGATTTCTTTAGTCTGTCGAACAATGCCAACTCAGGCGAATTCGGAGCATCTTCCATGCTTATTATCTGATGAAATGTTCAAATAATCTCTCCATATTCCAGGAAAGAACTCGCTTGTTCATGTGAGATTTTATAAGTCCACGATCGAGCGGGTTGTTCGCCAGTGCTAAGGTATGAATGGAAGAATAGCAAACGAACGTGTGGTCTTCGTGAGAAGAACTAAGCAACTGATTTAATGATCTAGCATCTGTACATATGTTCCTACAGGATGTGGGAAAGAGTAGGGGGCGGAGCCCTTACGTAATACCTATGGCTTAGCATGAATAAGTAGACTTGCACAGTACTGGATAGCTAAGTATAATTAGCGAATTTAATAATGAGATATTATAATTAATGGGTGATAATTAGATAGATAATGAGGTTACACAATGTTACGTAATGTTACATAACAAATATTGCCCAACCTAATCATGATTTATTATATATATGCTTTCAATCATGAAAAAAGAAAAAAATCGAGTCATAGTCGGTAATCTTCAAAAAACAGATTGGTTGCCATGACAACCCATATAACTCACTAGTGAAGTACATACTATGCATACATCACTCTAGATACGTTGTTTTCAGATCATTGCGTGTATAATAGACGATGTTATAAAACTAATGTTGTAAAATTTCCTTTCCTTAGGAAATATTTTGCCTTTTGCCATCAATGGAACACCGAAAGTGTATACAAAACAGCTGCTTGTTTCGCCATGGTTGATTGCAAGGAGTGACTTGAAAATCCCTTCCAAGCATTCAAGGACAACGATAAAGTTCTCCCATGGCCTTATTGATGCATAGATGACAAAAAGGAGTTGATAATCCTTGTAGTCTTTGGCTAAGCTGGTATATTGGTCAGATCTTCAGAAAATGTACAATTAGCAGCTGTACACATTTAGTAAATTATGCTATACTAGGTAAATTCGAGTATATCTGGCATTGCATTGATTCTAGCAATCTGTTTGGTTAGGTTGAACTGTATTTTGAACTTTATTTTCGTCTGAAATGGGGGTCATTTGAAAGGATTGGTAAATGTGAATTGTACATTTTTTGGTGACTTCACCCATATTCCCAAGACTGTTCAAGGCAGAGATTAAAAACCTATAATGCTTGGTTTGGCCCACATCGAAAGATCCCAGATACATTTTCATCTCTGGCTTTAGTATTCTCGAGATTATAGCCACCTTAGACCGAGACTAAAAGGATTAATAACTTGCATTTTGGGCCTGCTGGCTTCACCTAAAGATACCAACAAACGGTCTTACAACTCGATACCAATCATCTCCCTTTTGTGCTCTTGGAAATAGAAAAAAAACAGTTTCACTAAGATATTTCTGACGCCTTTTGTCTACCGTTTCTCTCATAGTTTAGAATGTTTACGAGCTCGTACTGGTCCCATTACTGAGTGGACCTATAAAGATAATCATCTAATATCGGAGATAACGAGGGTCAAGGGTATTATAAAGTTACCCTTCAGAGGGGAGGCTCCTACTAATTGATTTACTCAATATTGCCTTGCAATCAACGACAATAGCTTAAAGGAATAGGCGGCGGTCTGATTATCAAAGAGCTTTTTTGTTCTTTTTTATGTGATGTGTTGCAGGAAGATGAGCCACAAGTCGCAAAATATATAATTTCAGATATGATCATATTTGAAAAAAAGGAGATCAGATTCTAATGATAGTAAACATTAGGATATCTTATAAGTACTTCTATATTTTAAGTTTATATTTCTGAATATTTCTGGGTCGACAGTTACTAGTTAAGTAGCTTAATATACTCTATAAAATGACTTTAGAAATACTAGGATATATTTAATACCCAATCTTGAAATTTGGTACATAAGTCCATGCTACAAAAAGCTTAACCAACCCACAAATGGGAACACACCGAAAGATCTTGTAAATAAATCACTTTGAAAAATAGTCATCTTGCAACTTGTGGCTCATTTTTCTATAACACATCACAAATGAGTGGCCTTTACCATCTCCCCGGCATAAGTTGCCTGCTTTTTACCTCGTTCCTATGCTGGGAACAAATTAGTGCAGAATTGCAATAAAGGTCGAATGAGATGGGATGAAAGAAGATGGAAATTGAATTACACAGTTCTAATTAGTGTTTGTATGAGAAATACCAGTGAAATGGTGAGTAGCATTAAAGTAACCACGTTTGCTGGCTGTAGAATTAGACAGTTCATCTGTTCACCTCTGAGATAACCATCATTTAAGGCCAAAATGAGGTTCAATACAGGGTTCAGCATAAAGGAACCAATCCTTTAAATCAAGGCAATATCAAATATACTCAAATATGAATTGAAATAAATGACAAATGGAAATAGAATAGCTCATTTATATCTAGTATTTATCTTTCTTCAACTATTTTCATCCGAATTCCCTGAATGTGTAGAGAATGTGCCGTGTACATTTCTAGACCTACAGTCTGGTATTTGCTATTTGGTATAAAGCTGTGGTTCCACTGGGCAGCTGTTTATATACACAAATGGTTTGCTCTGTTTTCTTGTAAGAGCGCAAAAGAAGCAAAAAAACAGCAACACCAGCATGGTCTGCTTAATTCGCTTTCTATCTGGTCTTAAAATTAAATTTTTTCACTTCTTTACTTTAGGGCTCTCAAAACTTTACTCTGAAATCACACATGTTTAATTTGCACTAGAACATTTGGTTAAGCTGTGATTCCACTGGGCTTTTATATTTTATATATGCTAATGCTTAACTTTGTTTTTTGGCTAGGAAACATAAGAAACTAGCATAGAGCAAAGCAAGAGGGTCCAGTGGAATTGCTTAATGTGCTTTGTATCTGCTATTAAAATTCAACACTTGTCCTTCTCTTTGATAAGTGATGTCTTGAGTGAAAAGCAAAGGAAAAGCACAGTATTTAGAAGCAAACCAATAGTAAACTATAAGCACAGATATGAGCAGTCCAGTGGAATCACAGCTTAAGGGGTTGCCAAGGCACTGACACGGATCCTAGTCGGGTTATCTATGGGCAAAACCCACTGAGTCATGCCCTCCACCATGGGACAGTGTCTCCAGCTATAGGTCTAGATATAGCCCTTGCGAGCAAATAGAAAGGCTTCACAAATCAAGCAAAGTGAATACTTTTTTGGAAAGGCATACTTTTCCCTGGAATACTTCCTTCTTGGATAAAACAAATCAAATCATGCGAAACAAATTGTTATGGTGCACACTCACTTTCAGTTCATTTCTTTTTCAACCCATCTTATAGTCATTTGGGATGTCTTACAGGAAAATAAATGCTATTCTTAAAGGGTTTCATCCACAAGATCTCTTTGTAGGAATGTTCTATTTGTGGGGTATCTAACACTTGGTTCTAATGATTGGGACATCTAACCACATTTTTTGTTTTTTGTGTAACAAATAGATACATGTATTGCTGAGGTCGTCTTATGGAGTATATTCAATTATGTTACTAATAATTGTCCAACCAGAAATACTGCAAACGTTGTTTTTTTTCAATATAAAAATGTTAAACTTAAAACATAAAAATAGTTATTAGATGTCCCAATCATTAGAACCGGCTTGATCTCACCTTTTCAAATTATGATGATATTTCATAATCTAATGTTTGTGACTCATTTTCCTGTGGCACATCACATATGACGTAGTAACTGTCCTTGTTTCAAATTGTTGTATAATAATATACCAATAAAAATGTTTACAAAATACCAGCAACAGAATAATGATAGATTCAGCCCTTGAATCCTAATAATTATGAGTAAATTTAGTGAGATTTGCTTTTTCGTTATAGCTAAGACAAAAAATCTGAGTCATAGGATTATTCTGCCTGGGTTCTTCCTATAACCATTTCTAAATGGAAGATGTAATTACAAAATGGAAGATAGCAAATTATTAAGGTT
Organism: Sthenelais limicola; assembly: GCA_942159475.1. Classification (NCBI taxonomy): domain Eukaryota; kingdom Metazoa; phylum Annelida; class Polychaeta; order Phyllodocida; family Sigalionidae; genus Sthenelais; species Sthenelais limicola. Next base: position 22,521,092 of record OW804101.1, read on the forward strand.
TTGTTTGCCTATAGTTAGCTGAGACTGCAGCTTTAAGGAGATTGTACCTGGTGGCATCACTCTGGCTAGACTCATAGCCGCCCATGCACTGGTCAGGTCTAGATCGGACATTGAATGGCCAGAATATTGACCCAACATCCCGTCACCATGCCTACAACACGCCCTACATGCCCTAGCACTGCACCCCTGCTGCTGGTCACATGGTCAGTCACGTGGGCCAATAGGGGATTTGCATACCGTATTTCATTGAATTAACGCCACCTCTGCCTTAAAGCTAGTGCAGCTTCTTCTCAGCTATCATGATAAACTGAATCTTGCAGACTAGAATCATGGTATGATTTATAGGGCTGAATGTATCAATATTCTCCTGCTGGCATATCGGTCAGGTCGTCAAAAAATGTACAATCGGTAGATCTACACATTAAGTAACATCTTCTAAATTAAACTGAAAAATGGTCAATATTAGGTATACCTGAGTATATTTGGTATTGTGTTGATTTAAACAATCTGTTCAGTTATGTTAGCCTTAGTTTTGTCTTACATTTGTGTTATTTAAAACGTTTGGTAAAGACGAATTGTACATCTGTTGGTGATTTCTCCGATATGTTTATACAACACTTGAAGTTGAATTGGCTGAGCAAAGCCGGGCGTCTGGTGAGTGATATTAAGTGAAACCATTGCGGGAAAAAAGCTTGGTGGTTCACTGAAATATAAATTTGCATCTTTATGAAGCTGTGTAGCAAAAACAACCACAGAACTGTCTCAAAATCTTTGGTCAAATGACTGTTAGATGGTTGGAAAAAAATGGAACAAAAAGTAAAAAATTGTTAGTTTTTGACCAACGTTGAGCTTCAAGACAGAAATATTTTACTAAATTTACAAATTTACCCATTGAGGTTTAGAACTGAAGTTATCAATAGTTTGCTGCTGGTGTATGTTAATACAAGAATTAAAAATTAGTTCAATGGCAAGCCCAAACATCACCCCCAAATTGCACCCCAAACTGCAACACCAAACTGCACATTACAAACTGCACCTCCAAACTGCCCAGCCATACTGCCCCACTAAACTGCATCTTCATACTGCCCCCTCTCCATACTGCACCTGCAGACTGCACCTTCATACTGCACCCCTAAACCGCACCCCAATGCTGCACCCCTTATATACTGCACCCTTATACTGCACCCCCGAACGGCACCCTCAAACTGTAACTCCATACTGCACCCCCATACCGCATCCCCCCATACCGCACCCCACCCCCTATACTGCACCCCCCATACCCCCCCCCCCCATACCGCACCCCCCCCCCCCCCATACCGCACCTCCCCATACTGCACACACATACACACCCCCTACGCCCACACTGCACCCCTAAACTGCACCACCGTACTGCACCTCCAAACTGCACCCCAAAACTGCAACTATTCATGGTCCTGGGTATGACCATAAAGTGCCTTTCTGTCCCTTTTCTCTGTCTCTCTCTCCCTTCTACTCTATCTCTATTTCCTGGGTATGGCCATAAAGTGCCTTTCTGTCTCTTTTCTCTGTCTCTCTCTCCCTTCTACTCTATCTCTATTTCCTGGGTAAGATCATAAACTGCCTCCCTCTCAGCTCTCCCGCCCTTTATATAACAACATTTAATGTGTTGATAAGGGCGTAAAGCAACCAATCTCACTCACTCACTGCAACTATTCACATGAGTAATAAAACCCCCAATATGGACTTAGCATCATCTGTACCAAGCAATGAATTAATTTCACTCACTAAGAATATCACAGCTCTCAGGAGTTGGTTCTGCTTCCTCCACCCCTCATTACCCTGTATGTAGGTTTACTTCCCCCTCCCCACCCTCCTCCTCATCACTCTAATGGACCTGCAGTTTCCCCTTTTTAATTCTTCAATCCAAATAATTTCCCATGGTCCTCGTTTTTCCTGCTCCTTTTCCTGATTAGGTATCTTGTGTTACCGGTTCAGGGCTTGCGTTCAATGGGTTTTTGGAACCGGTTCAAAGAAAAACAGATATCAAGCATCGTTTTTAAAACAAATGTACAAAATAATATTGTTTTGTGATGTTTGTAGTCCATATATGGACTCTGAAAACCCGAAATCTTATAATAAAACAAGGTTTAAAATACAGTTCAAAATATTTGAATCAACGCAACACCAACTATATAAAGTATTGATCAGTTTTCAGCATATAATTTAGCAGAATTTACTAACTGTGTAAAGCTTTAACGCAACAACGCAACAACGCAACAACGCATCAACGCAACAAAATACAGTTCAAAATATTTGAATCAACGCAACACCAACTATATAAAGTATTGATCAGTTTTCAGCATATAATTTAGCAGAATTTACTAACTGTGTAAAGCTTTTCTGATGCTCTGACCCATGCATATAGTGTGACATAAAATGTATTGTGCCTTGAAAGGTGTGCGTATTCACAAAATCATGGCCACATTAGACCATTGCATATACATGTATGCATATATAGATTTCACTAGTGGAATCCGCTTTTTGAATGCACCCAATGTACTGCGCTATTTTGATTTATCACAAAATCAAGTTGCCCAATCAATGACGCTCATTTGACGACGCAAAGTTGTAGTCTCCTACTTTTGCCAAGTCTAAGGATTGCGAGACATTAATTAAAAAGATATAGAATTAATTGAAGGTATAATGATCAAACAAAGAAATATTGCAAACATGTTTTCAAACTTAAAATATCAAACATAAAATATAGAAATACTACTTATAGATGTCCTTAAGGTTTACTATCATTGGAACCGGGTTAATCTCACCTTTCAAATACTTTCCATTTTTTTTGCGAATTGTGACTCATTTCCTTGTAACTCATCACAAATAGGTCATAAGGTCTAATAAGGTCAGATTATAAGAAAATGTACAATTCAACTTCACTAAACCTCTCAAATATCCCAAATCTTAGGACAGAAATCAAGTCCAAAACACAGTGTAACATGAACAAACAGATTATTTGAATCCAAGGCATGACATATTTACTCAGATTGACCTTGTATTTATCATTTTACAACCTAAATCAGAAGTATTAACTAAATATGTAGAGCTGGCGATTGTACACTATCTGACGATCTGACCATATTCCTTTCCTTAAAACACCCGCATTCCATTGTGATGTGATAAAGTGTTGTCAATAAAGAGCATAGATAATAGACAATCCCTGAAGGCTTGACTCCACTGACACGGTTATTGCGCTTTCATTCTACAGTCCATTCTCAATCCAGATTATGATTTGATTTTGATTTTGAAAATATTTTATTCAGGTCATACACATTTCCATACATTGAGTACACATTTTCTGAGTATAGCCTGATTTTATCAAATACATTTTATGTTAATTACCAAACAAGTTATAGTCAAATGAAGTCTAATTAATGTTTAAACATAGTGCTAAAATATATCACATCAATTCTGTTGACATATATTTATGATAGGCGCACTCATCACGATTGTATCCCGTGAATTGGCAAAGGCAGCTCTTAGCTCAGGGAGGTGAGGGATCTGAACGCCAATCTCCCAAAGGCAATTTCCAACCTTTATCAAATGGAAATCTCCGGAGGTTTTTTTCTGGGCAAAGGAAGAGCGTGACCTTGCCCTTGGCAAGTCTTTGACGAATTATAGTTCACTCAGAGAGATGGGCAGAAATCAAATTCCTTTCAAAAGTTGGGGAATTGATCCAAGGGCCCTTGAGTCCACACACTGCGCTTTTACCTATTAACCCAATCTTGTCCCAGATCGTGAGTCATCATGAAAGAGGGGCCCTGCAAATGAAGGCCAAGCTGACAAGCTATCGACTATGGTCAACTGGGTGAGGTTATGAGAAAATGTACAATCCGCCTTCACCAATCCTCTAAAACAACTCAAATTGAAGACGGAAATAAAGTTCTAAATACAGTTGAACATAGCTATACAACCAAATTTTGGAAGAGAACTTTGGAAAGAATGGAACAGAAAGTAGAAAATGTTCAAAAAGTGCCCCAAATTTTAAGTTTAAATTTCAAAGGTCATCATAGTATATTCAACTGTTTTACCACTGATCGTCCATACAGAAATACATGCAGATAACTATTGTTTTTAGAAATATTTAGTCGATATCCTAATGTTTACCCTCATTGGAATCAGCGTTATCTTATCTTTTCAAATATGATGATATCTCAAAACCTTTTTATGACTACAGAACAAAGAAAATACTTATGACTCATTTGTCGGTGACACGTGACATATAGATTTAGTATATTTCTAATTAATTACAATGTTAGGTAACTTCATATTTAATATGGGTGAAATCGACGGAAAATGTACATATCGTCTTCACCAATCCTATTAAATAACGCAAATTTAAGACAAAAAAACTTTCAAAATGCAGTTTAACCTAACAAAACAGATTGCTAGAATCAATGTAATACCGAATATGCTCGAATTTACCTAGCATTGACCACATTTCAGTCTAATTTAGCAGAAATTATTAAATGTGTAGAGCTGCCAATTTTACACTTTCTGAAGATCTGACCCATATAGCACACTTGACGATGCCCACATATATATATCTATCCCTTTGCAGTTCCTGAGCCTCAACAATAAAAACCCCAGCAATATCCATAGGACATGAACCAATATATCGACAGTCACACTTATCCACTATTCCCTACACCGAGCAATTGCTTTAGCTGTTTGTGTATACATACATGTATACACAAAGTCTGCTTACTCCACCATTTTTTGTCCCACATATTACCGAGTTGCTCCCGGGGTAGAAAGGCTTTGGCGGCCGGAGACCCTCACTGTCCAGCCCGGAACAACATGGCCCACCCAGGGGGGCACTAGCTCACTACTTGATAGTGAATTTGCTTGTCAGTAGCGATTGTCAGCATTGACTATTTCTTGTTCTTTTTTCCGAGCGGTTGCCACTGACGCGGTGCGGTCGTGTTGGCACATGCGGTAGAATAGGGAGATTGGTGCTAATCCCCGGTAGGGACGAAGGGAGCCGAAATACTCTCATGGATCAGGCTGGTTTCAATAGGGGATTTGCATGTGCCACTGCGCATGTCTGTTACAGTGCATCATGGAATGTGTTCAGTTGAAATCTGACACACAAATATTTGGCAAGATGTTTTAACGAAAACTGCAAGAATATTTTCACCAATATCACAGCTTTTATGAATGACCTATGAAAACCAAATGCATAATGGGAAAGAGAAAGATGGGGACTTGTGTAATGGAAACATGCATAACACATGGATTTTGACATTAGAGCATTGATAAATAGTCCATGCTGAACATGGCATGATGTTTTTTATAGGTTTTAGACTGTACCAATAGTCCCATTATTCCATGCAAATCAAGATTAAAACCGGCGGCTATGCAAATCCCCTATTGCCTTGAGCTGCAGTGTCTTTTCCTATTTTGTTCCATTCATTTCCGAACAGTTTAAGTCATTTGCTCATAATTTTAGATGTTTTTGTCTGATTACTTTTGATATAGAGCTTCATAAATGGCCATGTATATAATTCGGAGACTGAAACCCATTCCTGCGGTAACTTCTCTTAATATCGCTCACCGGCGGCCAATTTCTCTTAAAAAGTATTGTACGAACGTATACCAGCAGCAGAATATTGATGAATCTAGTCCCAGTTCAGGTCAAACAATGAGTCACAAGTCGCAAAAATGTATTTTGAGATATCATCATAGTACTATTTGAAAAGATGAGATCAAGCCGATTCTAATGATGGTAAACAGTGGGACAGCTATTATATATTTCCATATTTTAAGTTTGACATTTTTACGTTTACAATATTTCTGGGTGGGCAATTACCAGTGAAATAACTAAAAGTACTTCATAGGATGGCCTTCGAAACACAAGGATATATTTAGTACAATCTCTTCAAATTTGATACTTATATTCATATGACTTAGAGCGCTAAGCCCTCTAAAAGTGAGAACATTCAAACAGATCTTGTGAATAAAACACTTTGGGAAATAACATTTTTTGCGACTTTTGACTTATTTATCTGTAACACTTCACACATAGACCATAAAGCAGGCAGAAGGATGACCAGCAATACGACGATGCTGTTTGTATTAACCTGCGATTAAACCAAATATTGCTTTGACTCTTGTATAGCGATTGTTCCCTTATTGACCAGTGTCCTGTGTTTGTCTCTTGGACAGTGACGGGGAACGAGTTGCTGCGGTGTACAGTGAACGCCGACTGTCCCACGGGCGGCTTCTGCTTCAAGGATGAATGTTCGCGATGTCTGTGTCCCGAGGGCTACACCGTCATCAACCTCTATACTGACACCAAGCTCACCAAAGTCTGCGAGAAAAGTCAGTAAATATATTTGGTTTCTTTATGTTTTTTCTTTTACAAATTGTATTTCAGGTACATTTTTACAAAGTAGTCTCGTTTTTTTCGTCCTACCTTGCGTAGGTTTATATTACTTTAAAATATCTTGATTATTTACTAGGTATTTAGTGTTGATAATTTGATTAATAGTATATAAGCTAAAGAGAGAAAGACGAGAGAGTGAACAGAAGAGATAGAAGGACAGCGAGAAGAGAGATAGAGTGAGGAGGAAAGGGAGAGAAGAGTACAATAAACAAACAAACTTCTGTTTGTTTGTTTATTGTACAACTTACAATATGTTAAGCTTACGTCGAGATCACGAGATAATAGTAGAACTGATTTACACAAAATTGACTGATGAGAGTGCAGCTTTTACTCTTGGGTCCGATCTTCAGAAAATGTACAATTGGCAGCTCTACAGATTTAGTAAATTGTGCTAGATTAGACTGAAAAATGTTAACTACTAGGTGTATTTGAATATGTTTGGTATTACATTGGTCAGTTATTTAAAGGATTGCTGAAGGCAAATTGTACATTTACTAGAAATCTGACCCTCTTATTCCCTCTTCCCTCGTTCTACCCTAATTCCCTGGCTAGGTCCTGAATCCCTTTCACTGACACAAACCCTAGCTTTCCGCCTTTACTGCTATAAGGGTGAAATCGCCAGAAAATGTACAATTGGCCTTCACCAATCCTCCTAAATGCCCCGAATTTAAGACAAAAATTAGGTTCAAAATAGAGTTTAACATTGTCAAACAGGTTGTCTGAGTCAACACAATATCAAACATATTCAGATATAACTAGTGTTGACCGTTTTTCTGTCTAATCCAGCCGAATTGACTAAATGTGTAGAGCTGCCGATTGTCATTTTCTGACTATCTGAGCCCTATAAACCACCTCACTTGACCTGTATACTGGACCAGGTTGGGACAGAATATACAGTCAGCAGCTCTATACATTTATTAAATTCTGTTAAACTAGTCTGAACATGTATGTGAGTATTTCGTTGACTCAAAAACATCTGTGTGTCTATCATTGAATTTTCAACCTCAATTTCTTCTTAAATTTGTTTTTTGGGGGAGGATGGGTGAACATCAATGGGGGATTTGCATGTCTCACTGCGCATGTCTATTGCAGTGCATGCTGGGATAGATTCTGTTCAAATCTGACGTACAAATATTTGGCAACATTTTCATAGAAAAATTGCAAGAATCTTTTCACCATTATCAGAGCTTGTATAGATGATCTATGAAAACCACATGTATGATGGGAAAGATGGAGGCTTGTGTTATGGAAACATGTATAACACATGGCTATTGGCATTATAGCACCGATAAATATTCCATGCTGAACATAACATGTTTTCTATAGATTTGACACTGTACCATTAGTCCAATTATTCCATGCGAATCAAGATTCAAAATGGCGGCTATGCAAGTCCCCTATTGTACATTGATGTCCTGATCTGTAGTAGACCCTGATCCTTTTCCACAGGCAACCACACGTTTCCAGTCTTTTATTCCCTCTCTGATCTAACGCAGTAGTTATCCCCTTCTCCCAACCCTCTACCCCCACCTGGGCCCCCACCCTATACTCCCTACCCCCAGCCTAATATCGCCCCACCCTCTCCCCTCCCCCCCTCCCCCCTCCCCTCAATACTAGCACCTCCCCTTTTGTTGAGCCTCTCACGCTTCACCGTAAGTCCCACATCTCACTTCCACTGCCCAATCTAACAAACTTAATTGACGTTAGACTGATACGTCCGATGCTAAGGCGCTTTTCTGCTTCACTTTCTTCCATCATTTCACTTTCATATCACAGCCGCCCCTGCTATACCTCCTCCTGCTATACCCCCTCCTGCTATACCCCCTCCTGCTATACCCCCTCCTGCTATAACCCCTCCTGCTATAGCCCCTCCTGCTATACCCCCTCCTGCTATAACCCCTCCTGCTATACCCCCTCCTGCTATAACCCCTCCTGCTATACCCCCTCCTGCTATAGCCCCTCCTGCTATAGCCCCTCCTGCTATAGCCCCTCCTGCTATACCCCCTCCTGCTATACCCCCTCCTGCTATACCCCTCCTGCTATAACCCCTCCTGCTCTAGCCCTCCTGCTATACCCCCTCCTGCTATACCCCTCCTGCTATACCCCCTCCTGCTATACCCCCTCCTGCTATACCCCTCCTGCTATAACCCCTCCTGCTATAGCCCCTCCTGCTCTAGCCCCTCCTGCTATACCCCCTCCTGCTATACCCCCTCCTGCTATAACCCCTCCTGCTATAACCCCTCCTGCTATAACCCCTCCTGCTACACCCCGTCCTGCTATACCTTATCCTGTAATAGCCCCTCCTGCTATAGCCCCTCCTGTTATAGCCCCTCCTGCTATACCCCCTCCTGCTATACCCCCTCCTGCTATAACCCCTCCTGCTCTAGCCCCTCCTGCTATACCCCCTCCTGCTATACCCCCTCCTGCTATAACCCCTCCTGCTATACCCCGTCCTGCTATAACCCCTCCTGCTATACCCCTCCCCTTTAATAGTGACAATTTACAAATCCTGTTACTTGACATGAATAAGATACTCGTCCTTTTATATGTGTCCCAGGGAAATAGGATTAATACTATGTTGGGTCAAGTTCATAACAAATGTACAATTCATCTTTACCAATTCTCTTAAGTAGGTTGTCTAAGATAAAACTAGGTTCAAAATACGGTTCAGCTTCATAAAACAAGTTTTCTGATTCAGGGTTATAACAAACAAAGAGCTTAAATATAATAATATTTAAGCTATTTTGGTTATATTAAATATACTCAGATAAAGTGGAAAACATTTTTTATTACAAAAGCAATGACTTGCTGATGTTAGACTAGATGCGTATAGAACATAACATCCATCCCTTGTGTAATGAGACGAGACAAGGTAGACATATTCTCAGTAGATATAGTAGGTAAGCCATCATTGAAGCAATGCATAACATCCCCACCCTGCCTAACGAGACCCGACATGGTGGATAGATTCACAGCAGATATGGGTTAGATCTTTAGAAAATGAACAATCTGCCTTCACCAATCCTCTCGAAAAACCCACATTTAAGACAAGAATGAGCTTCAAAATGCAGTTTAACATAACAGAACTGATACTTTGAATCATTGCCATTCCAAATATACTCAGATATACCCGGTATTCATCATTTGTCAGCCTAATTTAGCAGGATTTCCTGAATGTGTCAATTGTGCATTTTCTGAAAATCTAACCCATATAGCAAGTGGGCCTTCCAGCATCGAGGACAATGACCCATACTCAGTCTATATAAGGGTGAAGTCGTCAGAAAATGTACAATTCTCCTCACAAATCCTGTCAATAAGACTGCAAACAACCCAAATTTAAGACAAAAATTAGATTCAAAACTCAGTTCAACATAACCAAACAGATTGTTTGAATCAAGGCAATATTAAATATTATACTCAGGCGATTATACAAGAGCTGCTGCATGCAGAATTAAGTGGCTGGTATCACTCAATAGAGAATAATGTGCCCTAGGATGTAGGTGCTTTATTTCCAGAGTTATCTGAAAAAAACAAACTAAAAAAGTCAGAAAAATTGGCGGCCATCTTGTATTTTCTCGGCAAATATAGGTCAGCGCATGTGGCATCCACCATGAATTTAATCAGTGTCGGTGAGGCTAAGTCTAAGGGTCTAAGGTATATATATATAAGATCGGAAATATAGAAAAAAAGCTTGATGAATTATAATATCTATTAGTAAGGCTGGTCGTCTGTGAGAGGGTAACTAAAATTCTCTAATAATGGTTAATTGGACAAGGTATTGAATTACATAGTACAATCAATCGTGTGAATTTTTCTGTAGCATCAAATCTGTTTATATATATTCATGGCAACGCACGAAATATAACTGCCAGTCATGTGTCTTTTCTCATCATCAATAATTGTTAATAAACTGTTTCAGCCAATAAAATATTCAAAAAAAGAAAATCCATGGTGGATGCCACCCTGTAACATTCCCTACCTCTCATAGTAAAATGTTGAGATTCTGCCTCCAGTCTATACGTAGTATTGACCATTTGTCAGTTTAATTTAGCAGAACTTAGTAAATGTGTACATCTGCCCATTGTACATTTTCTGAAGATCTGAACAAAATATGGTTGACGTTGCCAGAAAATGTACAATTTGTCTTCATAAATCCGAACTCTGATAAGAAAAACTGCACCCAGATAGATTATTGAAGGATTTTGACCTGTTATTCTTGGTCTCAAATTTCATTATCTCCGAAAATAATTATTTAGAGGATCTCACTTTTTCCCATGCAAAATCGTTCAAAACGTGGCTCAAAAAATGACTTTTGATGATAATGGAAATAAACAAAGAAAAAAAGAACTCCGGTACGGTTATGAATAATAATCTTCTCAATTCATATTGCTTGTGTTTGATCAGTAATATAATAGTATAGCTTTGATGTACAATAATACTTGCACTAGCAAGGTTAGGTTCTTTCAGTACACAAAGATATTTTATTTCACCCTTCCCAAAATAGATCTCTCTGTTGCTAGACAAATCATCGACCTTGAATAGCTCTATAACGGATATGGTGATAACCAATGCACATATCACGGAATAGGGGAATTGCATGCCCGTCATCTTGGATTCCGGTTTGCATGGAATCATGGGAGTTGTATGTAAGTGTAAAATCTAAAGAAAATATTCTATGGTCAGTATGGAATATTCAACACTGTTCCTATGTTAGTATCCACGAACTATTCATATTCCAAGCGTGGTTTTTTTCCCATCATGCATTTGGTTTAAATAGATCATTTATACAAGGTATGATATTGGTGAAAACATTATTGCAATTTTCGATAAAAATTTTGCTAAATTTTTGTATGTCAGATTTCAACAGAATCCATCCCAGCATGCACTGTAACATACATGCCGAGTGACACATACAAATCCCGTATTCCCTCTGCGATTATCATCATTGTACAGTGCATATATATAGGGCCTACTATTATTTATCGATCTGAGCTTTTAATATCACCCTTATCAATGGTATCCCTCGTCCACATAGCTCACTCCATAGTCAGGTGATGTTAGTAGGGAGATTTAGCAACCACAACACACCAACACAACACTAACACCCACTAACTATTTGTACATCTCGCCATATCCTTACAACGGTAATACTATACTATTAGTGGATGCGTTAGTGTTGTGTTGGTGTGTTGTGGTTGCTAAATCTCTCTATTACTGCCTGTGGCCCGCCTAGGGTTTAACACCATGGTAATTGATTGACAGGTAAAAAGGTATTTGGGCTGTTTGCCTCTATATATGGGCGAAGTTTACCTTCATCAACAATCTTAAGTGACACGAATTTAAGAAAAAAATCAGATTCAAAATACAGTTCAACAAAACCAACAGTTGTTTTTAGATTAAAGCAATTCCAAAAATACTCAAATTTACCTAGTGATCATCATCTGTATGCGTGAATTAGGAGGATTTACTCAATTCTAGACCTGCCGATTGTCTATATGTGAAGTGTTACAGAAACATGAGTCACAAGTCGCAAAAAATGGATTTTGAGATATCATCATATTTGAAAAGATGAGATCAAGCCGATTCCAATGATGGTAAACAGTAGGATGTCTAATAAGTATTTCTACTGTAATAACCCAGCGTAAGCTACCGTCACAATTAGATTATGCCCCGGCACAGAAGGTTTGAGTTCCGTTTTGTAACAGCACACGCACCACCTATAGGTACCACAGAGATGGGAACATTCACAGAAACGAATCTTGTGAATAGAGAACACTATGAAAAATATCAATTTTGCGACTTGAGACCTATTTTCCTGGAACACATCCCATATATATGACAAACATAGCCAGGCCGGCATTCTGTTGTACAAACCCTCACATGTGATCCACTATACAGACCATTCAGTGCTTTAGGCCGCCAATACACGGAGGGTTTTGTTGCAGGAAGCTAAGTGCAGGTGCACCCACCATTGTTGGTTATCATAACAACCTAGTGTTATTGGCTGGAGCCAGGCGGCGCTGTGATTGAGGAAGATCGAGCACGTTTTGTCAATCGATAAAGATGTTGTGATGTGGTGAAATAGTGCTGTCTCCTGCTACACCTCCACCCAACCCTCACACATGGCTTTTACTGCACACCTCCACCCAACCCTCACACATGGCTTTTACTGCACACCTCCACCCAACCCTCACACATGGCTTTTACTGCACACCTCCACCCAACCCTCACACATGGCGCTTACTGCACACCTCCACCCAACCCTCACACATGGCTTTTACTGCACACCTCCACCCAACCCTCACACATGGCGCTTACTGCACACCTCCACCCAACCCTCACACATGGCGCTTACTGCACACCTCCACCCAACCCTCACACATGGCGCTTACTGCACACCTCCACCCAACCCTCACACATGGCGCTTACTGCACACCTCCACCCAACCCTCACACATGGCGCTTACTGCACACCTCCACCCAACCCTCACACATGGCGCTTACTGCACACCTCCACCCAACCCTCACACATGGCTTTTACTGCACACCTCCACCCAACCCTCACACATGGCGCTTACTGCACACCTCCACCCAACCCTCACACATGGCGCTTACTGCACACCTCCACCCAACGCTCACACATGGAGCTTACTGCACACCTCCACCCAACCCTCACACATGGCGCTTACTGCACACCTCCACCCAACCCTCACACATGGCTTTTACTGCACACCTCCACCCAACCCTCACACATGGCTTTTACTGCACACCTCCACCCAACCCTCACACATGGCGCTTACTGCACACCTCCACCCAACCCTCACACATGGCGCTTACTGCACACCTCCACCCAACCCTCACACATGGCGCTTACTGCACACCTCCACCCAACCCTCACACATGGCTTTTACTGCACACCTCCACCCAACCCTCACACATGGCTTTTACTGCACACCTCCACCCAACCCTCACACATGGCTTTTACTGCACCCACCTGCTACCAGGGTCACATGTGTAGAAAATGTACAATCGGCAAAAGTAAATATTTAGTAATTTCGTCTAAATTAGACTAAGGAATTGTCAACACCAGGTATATTTGAGTATATTTGAAATTGCCTTGCCTTGATTCAAACAATCTCTTTGGTTATATTAAAATGTGTTTTGAACCTCATTTATGTCTTAAATCTGGGTTATTTGAGTGAATTTCTGAAAGCGAATTGCACATTTTCGGGCGATTTCATACAGGTAGCGCGCACACATGCTTCTTATGCATGCTGTAGCATAAACCCTTATGTGGACATGTCAGGCCTTTTCATATCGCTCAAATTGTCGTGATATTCACAATCTCACAGGGTTTTTTATTTCTTTTATTTAGAATTTGTATACATACAGCCATCTTCTTTAATACCACAGTTGAAAATAGACAGGTACAGGCATGCATGTACGTACAAATAATGTTATGATCAATGGATGTCATGCACATAATATGGGGATAATGGGCTGACGGATAATAATTCAATGCAGAATAACCATGGCGTTCCTTCTGCCCACTGATCTGTTTAACTACAATAGCTAGGCTTTATGTAATTCTTACATTTCCATTAATTTACAAAAGTAAAAAGAATTATTGGGAATATAATACTAATTTATAAATAGCAAACAAAGTCAGACCATGCTCCAATGTATTTTGGGAAACCTGCGATTTGTCTATAGTCTATGAGGTATTAGTATACCTTTCTAGTGGGTAATATACATATCGTGGAATATAAAACATTTATTCAATAACCATATACATTTCTGTTTTAATGCAATACTGAAAAGGAATGGTCTCTCTCAATGTAGTTTCTACGATGAGATCTTCCTGGTTTCCCTTTGTATGGGGCACCATAGCCTACAGTATTGGTGCTCATACAGTGGGTAATAAAGCCTGTATATTACCCACTACACTCGCCATTAATTTCCATCAAATCATCACTATTTTCCCAACATAAATATTGGGGACAATATAGTTGAAATATAATAAATACAGAATTGCCTTTTGGTGTTCTCGAAGTTTCATATCATTTTCCAATTTTGTTTTTGTTTGAAAAAATAGTTTGCACTATTTCTTGGTGGACAATTGCTAGTAAAGTAACTAAATACACTCTACAGAATGACTTTACAAATACGAGGATATCTGTAATACAAAGTCTTGATATTTGGGACATGTATTTATGCCACTAGCAGCAAGTGAGAATAATCTAACAAAGGTATCTTATAGATAAATATTATAACAAAATATGATATATAGATACAATACAATATGAGTAGGAAGGTCAAGTGTTTGAATCCTCTTCTCCTTCTCTCGCTCTCGCTCTCGTTTCAAATGTTGATCTAATTCTGTCGTCTCCTTCCCCTGTCCAATCCTCTTTACCTCTTCTCCCCTGGGTCCACCTTCATTATACCTATCCCCCACCCCACCCCCTGATAAGCCATAGTTTCCCCCTCTTTAGACACGGTCTGAATACCCTCACTGCATCCATCAGAGCATCAGCAAATGGACCTTCACCAATCCTTCCAAATAACCCAAAGAAAAGACAAAAATGAGGTTCAAAATACAGTTCACGATAACAGTACAGATCTTTTGAATCAAGGCAATACCGAATATACTCAGATATAGCTAGTATTTATCATTTTTATCCCTAATTTAACAGAATTTAGAAAAGGTAGAGCCATAACAACTGCCAACTTTTCCTATACTACTTCTACGTTGCGTGTGCATATATTTGCTTTGCTATATATACGGATGAAGTCGCCAGAAAATATACAATTCACCTTCACCAATCCTCTCAAATAACCCAAATTTCAGATAAATAAAGTTCAAAGTATAATTAAACCTAACCAAACCGATTGCTTGAATCAATGCAATGCCACATATGCTCGAATTTACCTAGTATTGGCCAGTTTCCAACCTAATTCAACAGAATTTACTAAATGTGTACAGCTGCCAATTGTACATTTTCTGAAAATATGACCCATTATATATGTATGCTGCAAACGTTGGGTTCAATGGTTTATTATCTTTGCAACACAACGTGTGCACAGGTGGAGCTTGTTTTCATACATTGCAAAACTAAAAACTTAGAATATAGAAATGCTTATATATTACATGTCCTACTATTTACTATCATTGGAATCCGTTTAATCTAATCGTTTCAAAATATGATAAATCCATTTTGCGACTTGTGACTCATTTATCTATAACACATCACATATTACCAAACTGATACACCTATATATAATACTCTCATGATATCAAAATCAAGTATTCAAAAGAAATAGATCATTAGTTGTGCCTCATACAATATTAATGAACAAGAATTTAGATACAAATAATCAAATTTACAGAACGAAACATGCTAATAACCCACCATGGATAACACAGCATGAATTTTGCCCGACTGTAAGGCGTTCATCTATAATGTCATACTGCATTGAGGCTCCTGAGTATGATGCGCCCATGTACATGCACATGTATTGGGAACACATCAGAATCAATATATACCAGTATACTCGCAATCTGCCACGCATGTGTAAGTGCAAGGTGTATGCCTGATTCATCTGGGTCAGGCATCAAAACATGTACGTGTAAACCACCTTCACCAATACTCGCAAATTTCAAAAAGATAAGACACAATTTGGTTCAAAATACAGTTGGACATAACAGAACCGATATTTCAAATTAAAAGCTGGCTTCCACTGGCCGGCTACTTCTCCCACTTCTGCTTCTTACTTAAAGAAGCGGTAGCAGAAGCGGGGGAGTAACGGGGGAGGGGTGCTATTGCTCCCCCCCCCCCCCCTTGGGCTCCCACTTCTATAAAAAAATGTTTGATTTGAAGCAGCCGCTACTTTTATAGCGGGAGGTAGCGGCAAATAGCGTGAGCTGAGGCGGGGCAATGGCACCACTCTACATTACCCCTCATGTTACTTGATGTGTTCATTTCCATGTGAAAATAAAATGTCATCTGCTAACATTTCTGAGAAGCGGTAGAAGTAGCGGTGGAAGTTACGTCCCAGTAGCACCCATTCCGGTTACTTTCAGTGGCTTGCTCCCACTTCTAAAGAAGCGGGAGCAATAGACTGTCAAAGTAGTGGGAGGAGCAGCGGGAGTAGTAGCCAGCCAGTTGACCCCAGCCTTAAGGCAATACCGGTACCAAATATATACTCAGATATAATGTAGTATTCATAGTTGTTATGCCTAATTTAGCAAACGTGACTAAATGAGTAGATCTACTTGTTGTGCATTTTCTGAAGTCCTGACGCATTTATGGATACACGACTGTGAGGTAACACTGATTTTTGTAAATATTTTGGTCCCATGATAATATATTAAACTATTCTATATAAATTGAATGCACGCAAACCCACAGCATGCCGAACCATAATATGGGTAGAACTACTGGTATATTAAGAATCCTTGATATAATTTTGCTGGAGAACGTATAAAAAGTATAGCACGCAAGCACGCGACACACAGGTGTAGTGATTTCAGTAAACTAAATCACATTACCCAAGTTTGATACATGGACCTTGTTGATGCCTCATGGTTATTTTGTATTTATCATACCTTTTCCTGATATTTATGGTGAAAAAAAGTGAAAACTCAATAAAAATTAATGGTGAGTGTAGGACGCCAATGCTGTAGCCTATGGTGTTCCATATTATGCACTAGAAAGGTGTAATACACACCCAATTCTGTAGCCTATGGTGTTCCGTATTACACACTAGAAAGGTATACTAAACACCCATTTCATATTACCTGCTAGATTGGTGAAGGCGAACTGTACATCTTTCCACATTCTGACTCGCATAAGGGTTTATGCCACAGCATGCATAAGAAGCATGTGCGTGCTACCTAGAAGCACTTTCATATCTGGGTTGGTATACAAGCATGAGTGCTTGAATTGATTCCACCTAATGTAGCATAACAAGATGAATGGTGTTATTTCCATGTTCCACATCTCCCTGCAAATCACATTTTTCAGAGAAACAAATTTGATGGCGAGAGTGATTGTAATCTTCGTGCCATCATCTAAATTGAGGTCAAGCCAATGTAATAACAACAGACATGTCAACTTGATTGACACGTTATCATTTAAATTGATGAAAAACATAAATATAAGTATGTGATGTGTTTCAGGAAAATGAATCACTAATATGTCAAATATAAAATATAGAAACACTTCTTAGATGAGATTGTTGGAAGTCGCTTGATCTGATCTTTTCAAATACGATGATATCTCTTGTGACTTGTGACATATATATAAGTATATTTAGCGTCTTTTTTTTAAAAAGAAATTTTATTGAGCTGATTTCAATGTGTTTACATAGATAATCTCACATCTCTTGATGGTACGAAGCCAATGTTATAAATGAATCTGCGAAGTCTTGTATATATAATCATTGTATGGAGGAGAGAAAAAACTTTATAAGTGACAATGAGGAGGAGTGTTGGTTCTCTGTGGAATGGTTATCGACTTTCTGTATTAAATATGTGATGTGTTATAAGAAAATGAGTCATAGTGAAAAGTCGCAAAAGACAGATTTAAGACACCAACATATCTAACATAATTAGAACAAGCTGATTCGAATGATGTGAAACTTCTAATAAGGACATCTAATAAGTAGAAATTGCTAAATAGTTAGCTATATTTATGTGCGGACTATCGCTAGTAAATTAGAGAAATCTATTCCCTTAGGAAGGCCTTTGTTATGCACATAATATCTATTCAATTTGATACATATACATATTTAGACGACTTATTAACCCTGACATTCCTATATGCGAAGAGCTCATGTGCAAAAGACATCACATAATTTGTTCAACTTTAGACTCATTCCTCTATGACACATCATATACACCACCCAACAGACTGATATGTTTTTATTTCTGTATGTTAAATAACAATATGGCGGCCTTCTGATAGGAATATCGCCGCATTGAACGAATATAGATGTTCCACAGCAGGGTGATTTGGGGAGTTGTTTAGTGGTCCCAATTACTGCAGAATACATTGGTGAAATGCAAAAGGCAGATTCATATGATAATAGTCCTGCTTTGAATGAATGAGAATACACAGTACACAGTCTAACGATGTTGTATCGTACTGTAAACGAGAAGAAAATGTTTATAACGATCGATTCAGCAATCAAATTTGAATATCGGGGTACATGTGGTCGGAATACATAGTGGAATCATACTAGAACAGCATACGATACCCCATGCATTGAATCAGTTATATTATTAATTCTTTATTTTTATTTGGAATTGGTTTCCATTTTTGATTCAACGTAACGATAGAAAAGATGACTCTGTATTGTAAGATGAGACTTTTTCCATTTGACTCTCTAGTTTGCATAAAAGGATTTCGTATATAATAATCTAATTTAATATATATCTATGTGAATAAAAAGAACGTAATTATACTTCACTGAGAACAAAATGTAAATGATAATGTCTTTTCTATATAATACAATATACAAATCCATCGGAATACCCTGATTAGAAAAGTCGTGTTCTAATAACTATTTACCTAATCTGCAGATTAAATCATAATTATTTGTACAAGACTTAACATCTTGTTTTATTATATTTCTAGTCATGTCCATCCATGTTCTTTATGTATACTAAGGGTTACACCCCTCCTTAATTAATTGAGTTGTTGAATTAAACCCATCAGTCTGCATCATAATTATGTTTACTCTACGGATACATGTTTTTCATACTTGATTATTATTATTTTATTTAATAAAAAATCCTGAATAAAAGAAAAAAAACAATTACCTGACTGCTCCTGGTCCCTGGGGTGGCAGTTATAGTGCCTAACGTTACCTCCCAGTGAGCCTGTCCCCATAAACCAGCTTGTGCCTATGTTTCAGTGTTATAAGTACCTTTTAAAGGCCCTATTTCGGGCCAACAACAAGAGCAATTCATCAAGCTCATAGGAGCAGCTCATAGGCGGGGAAAGCCTCCTGTTAACCCCCCTCCTGCTGCTAACGAGGAGCTTCCACGCTCCTCTTAAAGCTGCAGGGTCAGCTATGATGGCTAAAACTCAACTAAAATCTTATCAAATTCACTCATATTATGACTTATAGGACTGGTTTTATTGATATTCTGCTCCTGTTATATGCATGTTTAATTTTTAGAGATATTTTATGGGTATGGCGATAATGTGGATGAGGGTGGCCCTTATGGTTCTGATAGCCAAGGCCATATAAATATAACATGTTTCACTCAGAGATTGTGTTTTTCATACACATTTAGATGTTTTTATTATGTATGTCCGTTATTTTAAATGCATCATGGTGCACATTGCTACCACTTGACACTAATGCATTCTCAGCTATATTACGACAGAAGAAATCTAATTAAATTCATTCATATTCTGAGTTATAGAACTGAATTGATCAATATCCTGCTGCTGGTATATATATATGTTTATACAAGAATTCGAGATATTTAAATTCACCAAGGGAAATTTGCTGCCAGTGAGCGATAATAAGTGAAGTCGTCGTATGAAAGGATTCGGGCGGGTCCTACGAAAATACAAATTAGGACGTTTTGGAAGCCATCTCGCAAAGAGAACTGGACAAAAACATCCAATATTTTGGTCAAATGACTTTTAGATAGGATGGAAAATAATGGAACAAAAAGTAGAAAATATTCAGTTCTTGACCGATGTTAACTGAGTGTGCAGCTTTAACCCCCCTAACGATCAGCTTCCACGCTGACGAGCCTATTTTTATGCTGGTCGGGCCAACCCCGTTATTTACTGAAGAGAATTAGTGCTCATAAAAACTGACCCATCCCATCACAAGTTGGCCATTGGTCATCAGCGTGCTATAGGGGACTTGGATTCAGACCATTCTGCATTTTTAGTTCGTTAGAAAATTTTATTTTTATTTAGAGAGTCACATTATGTGATGTGTTCCAGGAAAATGGGTCACAAATCGGAAAATTGAAATTCATAAGATTTTTATTCACAAGATCTCTGTATAGGAATGTTCTGATTTTTGTAGGCTTTTAGTCATATGGTTCAATGTACCAAGTTTTAGGACATGGTATAAATATATCCTCGCGTTTTGAAGGTCATCCTATGGAGTATATGTAGTTATTTTACTGGTAAATGCCTGCCCAGAAATACTGCAAACTTCTTTTCAAACATAAATATATCAAACACGAAATATAGAAACACTTCGTAGATGTCCTTAATGTCTACCATCAATAGAATCGTCTTGATCTAATCTTTCAAATAATATGATGATATCTCAAAATCCATTTTCTGTGGCTTGCGACTCATTTTCGAATAACACATCACAAATAAATACTTGTTTGTTCAAATTAAGTAAACAAAATATAAAATAATGCATAGCAATCGGCCTGTCTCTAATACACACATTAGTGATGCACTACAGAAAATGAGTCGCAAAGTTGATATTTTTCAAAGTGTTTTATTCACAAGACTTCTTTGTAGAAATGTTTTACTTTTAGGGGTATCTAGTGCATTAAGTCATATAAATCTATGTACCACGTTTCAAGACTGTGTATTAAATATATTCATGCATTACTGAGGTCAACTATGACAGCAAAATGTCATTATATTCCCATTAAAAGTCCTAGGCCAGGAAACCAATTAGCGAAGTAGGCTTATCTGATCTGAGAGTTTGGACCTAGAGTAGACAAGTTATTCCCAGATTACAGAGACCTTACTGCCATGTACAGGAGCTCATACAAATCCCTTGTTGGCTGCTAATAAAATCTGACCCTCGCTATTTGGAGCTGACCAGTGGTCATTTAGCGGCTTATTGCCTGCAGGACCTTGGGTGGATCCTAGTAGTAGATGGTAGGGGGCAGGGGGTAAGGTTCTCATCCACTCACCCACTCACTCAACACCAACACACGTTCGTAACTACGTTGACTGAATAATTGAGGGCAACGAATTCGATTTTGAGATCCTATTTGCAAAGACAAAACCAAGCAAATATCAAAAGTGTAAACCTTTAGAAAAAAAACTAATATTTTCTTCTTTTATGAATGAAAATGTAAATAATTTCAAATAGATAAAATATAAGTAAGTACTTCTATTTATCTTATGTTTGAAAATATAATTAGCAATATTTATGGATAGACAACTACCAGGAAAGTAACTAAATATACTCCCTTAGCATGACCTTTAAATTAAAAAAACATATTCAATATACAGTCCAGAGATTTGGAATTCGGAAAGACATTTTGAAAGTGCTTTTCAAATAGTTGTATTTGTTGTACCTTGCAAAAACGAACAATAAATCGCTATAGAAGTCTTTAGAGGAAACACATGTGTTGCATTCTCCAGCCCATGCCCCCCCCCCCCCCCCCCGCCCCTTCTGCCCCCTCCAAGCACCAACACATTGTGACTAACGTTTATACCAGGGTTTGACACACACAGACCAGCAGGGAACCCATAAGGCATTAACCCAGGGGCTGTAATGGTCGTCCCTTCAGTTAGATACCAATAAACCGATCCCAAGGTAAGAGGTTGTGAATAGGTTAAAGGCCTATAAATGGGCATGACCTGTTTGAACCAGGAAGGGCTGTAGCTGCAGTGTTTGTCCAATGGCTGAAGCCCATGCACGGTCACATGCTCACAGTGTAGCAGTACCTTGGCTTAATGGACCTGGGGTGCATTGATCCTGCCTTCATTGTGCTAACGAAAGCTTGTGTTCGTACTTTGAAGGTAGATACTAAGATAGAATGCAATGAGAGTAGTGTCTAGGGATCGGGATACCATACCCGAAACAGCATCATAAGGGCATAGTTCACTAAGCCGATTCCCATGCGATTTTGCTAAACTCTGTGAGAATTGCATGAGAATAGACTTAGTGGACTAGACCCTTTATACATGCACTTGTGTAAAGGAGGTGTTTACATGAAGTATTAATATTAAAATCGAAATCAGCCAAGCAATATCCGGCCGCCAGTGTGAGATAATAAGTGAAATCTTCGCAGGGAAGGATTTCAGAGAGTCATCGAAATACAAATGAGGACGTTTTAAAAGCCCTGTCATGAAATCAACTGGAGAAAATCCACCAGAATTTTGGTCAAATTACTTTTAGATGGGTTGGAAAAGAATAGAACAGAAGAATATGTTCAGTTCTTGACTGAAGTTAGCTGAGAGTGCAGCTCTAACGTCGGTCAAAAACTAGAGTTTTTATTCTTGTCCCTTTCTTTTCCAAACCATCTAAAAATCAATTGACCAAAATCGTAAGAGTATTTTGCCCGTCTATATTTGCTACAGGACATCATAAGAGTCCACACTTATGTCAGAGACCCACTGACATTCTTTCCTGCGATGGTTTCACTTATTATCGCTCTTGTTTTCGCTAAAAAGATTCCTATTCATTCAGCAGTTTCGACTTCCAATTGTTGCATAAACATATAACATCAGCATAATATTGATACATTCAGTCCTATAAGTCATATTGTGAGCAAATTTGGTCAGATTATTTTTCTCGTAATGACGGAGAATGCAGCTTTCAGAAACAACATCTCCAAGGATTCTTCCTATTATAATTGGATTGAAACTTCAACCTTTCCAAGCATGCAAAATAGTTAAATATCAAAGGGCAATAGAAATAAACGCTAGATTCACGAGGAGATATCTTAGGGTGCAATCACTTGGGTTCAGCGTCCTGCAAGCAAGAAATAATGGGGGAAAACTACATGTAATGACTTTAATGGCTAATATCAGGATGGAGCTGCATCCATGCTCAAAGCACCCTGACATTTTTTATACTTTCCCCTTATACCTGACCCATCATATTTGATCAAAGAAGGAGAGGTGACTTTTATCTGTCTGATGTTTGATCTTGCTAGCTTGTATGAGGCACCATGAGAGGGGGTAGGTGGAGGGTGGGTGGATGGGTTGGGGGTTGGCGGGAGGGATAGAGAACATGGTGAACTGAGCGTTTACCTGGCTATACATGTATGGATGATAGGAAGAGGTACGCAGTGAGATAATGATATTATATTCAGTCGATCTGATGTAAATATGATTCTCATCTTGTCTATCTATCTATCTATCTATCTATCTATATGCTGATCTATCTACCTGCCTATCGAGATCTATTCATCTATCCATCTATCTGCGTATCTATCTATCAATCGGTCTATCTATATATTGAGCTATCCATCTATCTATTAAGCTATTAATCTATCTGTCGAGCTGCTTATCTATCTGTTCAGCTATCTATTGAGATGTCCATCTATCTATCAAGCAAATTGTTCCATTATCTATCTATCCATCTATGTATACATGCATCTATCTACCCATATATCCGTCCATCTATCCATTGATCTATTTATCTACCAAGGTGCACCCTATATATCTCTCTCTATATATATTATCCATCAATCTATCTATGTGGGTGCGAGAGGGTGGGTGGGTGGGGGCGTGCGGATGGAGGTAACCCACAAAGGTATACTTTTGCACTTTTTACAACCAATAGAAAATCCAAAGCATTGTGCTGGTGAAGCAGAATAGCTGAATCTCTATGAAAATATATCAAAGGACACACAGCAGAGGCGCACATCATACTATTTATACTTTCTGATTCTACAAGAGAGTTAATGATTTTCTTTTTTTGTTGTACAAAGAGGGTTAGTAATCTTTTATTTATATTTATGTCGATATGACGAGATATACCAGAGCTTCGCCGCATATAACTGGAGGGGGTGGCCACTTCTATTTATTTATTTATATACATTCCCCAGCCAATCAACACAGTGCTTACAAATTCTCTCAATTATATGAACAAATCACACTTGGATGTCTGATACGCTAACCAATGGACCAATGAGACTGGCTATAGAAAACGTGCATATAAACACTAGGCACACCCATTGATTCATCACATTTTAGGTGTATTTATTCCCTCATTCTCCTCATGGTGATTGAGGAGAATGGGGAATATAAATCATCTATCAAGTTCCCTGTGTAAGCCACAGGCGGTTTAATGATTCAAATTAAACATAAAAGTATGGTGTCTAAACAGGGCATGGAACAATCGACCCCTTCCACCCCCACCCCCACCCCTACACCTTACCCATCAACTGCATTCTTTATCCTACCAATACCCCTTCCTTATTTCATTGGCTCCATATAATATTCCTTCTCCAGTAAGACTGCTCCACTAGCACAGCCAAGCTCTGCTTCTATCTAAACAACACCTACACGCTTTTTCCTTCCTACTCCATCCCAATTCCATCTCCATCTCCGCCTTGCACCTACCACCCACACCCTTAAACATAACGGTTCCTCCAGATTGTGTATGACCTCTCATGAAGCAAAAATAGGCGAAGCATGTTTAGATTTTCATCCATAATAAAAAAACAAAAAAATTACACAACAATTATATGTTTGTATTTAGAAAGTTCAGTCCACATGAGAAGAATTCTCCTCTTTTTTTAAGTCTACATATTTATAAGATGGTTTCAATGGCTTTATTCCATGATTTAGCTGTGAGCGGACAATATAATCAATATACTTGCCGCTCACAAGGTGTAAAATATAATCTCCCTGTATTGTACAGTGACTTCACAATCGTTCGAGACTATCTGTGAGTTAAGCGAACACACAGTTTGACACAGTTTAATGAAATAAGAATAAGGTAAGAATCATGGAATATAAGCAGGAATAGCACACTATGACTGAGTTGTTTTCGGCCATATGAGGTGAATATAGGCCACTGAAGATGCTATACTATGCTATTATTGCTATAAAATGAATTGGTAGAGAGCTATTCAACATCTCAATGTTATCATCACTGTTTATGCCAGATAGCTGTTATGGCAAACTTTATTAATTAGATTGGACTTGTTAGAAACAGCGCCAGGCAGGAAAGTATGGTTTACCCTGTGAGCCCTGTTGTTGACAATTAGTTATGTCTTGCTGTGATTAAGACGTGAAGTGATTTATTCAAGAGATCCCTTTGTTGGAACGTTTTTATTTTCAGGGTACCTATTCCTTGAGGTCGTATACATTTGCCAAATTTAAAGATAATGTATCAAATCGTTGTGCTACAAAAAGCGATAACACCCAAAAATTAAAAACATTCCCACAAATACATCTTGTGAATGACTCACCTTCAAAATATCAATTTTGCGACTTGTGACACATTATCCTGGAACACATAGCATATGAAAACCTCCATCAGTGAAATACCCCAACCACCATAAAATCCCCGTGAATTCCACGTCTATAACTGCCACCTCTTCTTACAGTGTACAATCTTCCCAAAACTTGATGATTTCCTTTGTTTGCCCGGAGGCATCTCCACCCACACCTTCGCAACGCCTGCATCTGGCGAATTATTCATGCGTCACAAGGAACTCTGAAATCCTGAAGAACATATCACAGGGATCTATTGAAAGATGATTTATTGCGGTGGTCTGGAGTGAATTCCTCGAGTCTCTCTTCCTTACAGGCTTACATCTTATTCTTTCTGACATGTCCGGGCGGCAGTAAATGATATGTTGGAGGGCCTGTGTCATCTCTATTCCTTCTGTCTAAATCAGAGGAAATAAAGTCTACATATCTAGAGAGGACTCCTACAGAAGGCACTTCCTGTATATATGTCTATGGCTATCAGTCCTGTTTGTCACCTCCTTGACAACGTTAAGAACTTTTATGATATATAACCTAGCTTTTTTATCTGGCCATACAAAAAGACCCATCTCTCTTGAATCGTCTTAATTCAAATGCAAGAAACAGCTCAGCATTAAAGATATTCAAAACCAAGATTTTAAACTTCATTCAGTTACTACCAATGCTACATCTGTTGGTGGAGAAATCATACTATAAGGGTACATTGCACCATACACGATAGGATCGTGTCTTAAAGCCCTCCTACATTCGTGGCTACAAGGGCTTTATGATACGGGGGTTGTTACATTGAAACTCATGCATTTGAGCAAGGTCTCTCAGAGTTCTCTCCGACCAGTCTCAGAAAATAATCAAATATAGTGCAATGCAACTTTTGCTAAAAGTGAGTAACAAAGCCTCTATATAGTGCAATGCACCCTATATGGGATGCGTTTCAGCAAAATAAGCCACACTCGGAAAAAAAGGATTGTGTTGATATATATATTGTACTAAGGTTTGTCTAACATTATATGATAGCAGAGTTCACAAATTGATTGAGGAAGGCACCAACAGTGGTTGCCTTCATCCCAGGTCAAGGTCATGGCAGATGTTTTTGCGTCATCCAATTCCTGCACAATAGATGTCAAACTTTGTCCACTTTTTCCTCCAATGCTTTTTTCTTGATGCTAAATTAAGCACAATAATTGGAAGAACTGATCACAAGGGCCTGTCCTTGCGATCAGACATCGAACGACCTGATTTTGTATTACCATCGACAAATAAAAGAATCCCTGAATTGAATTGAATTGAATTAGGCTAGAAAATGATCAATACTAGGCATATCTGAGTATTATATTTGGTATTGAGTTGATTTAAGCAAACGGTTTGGTTATGGTGAACTTCATTTTGAACTTCATTTTTGTCTTAAATTTGGGTTATTTGAGAGGATCGGAGAAGGCGAATTGTACAATTTTTGGCGATTTTACCTTAATGAGAAGAAGAAGAATGTTAATTCCAAAATCAATGAGATGATTATGTTATATCTGGATAGCGAACCATACAGAGAGGGCCACATCTACCATACTATTACTACACGGATGTGATATATTCCAGAACTTCCTAGTATATCAATAGTGGTGAAAGATGTCTCAGACCAGCGCCGGTCATTCACCTTGTGGGTCAGATTTTCAAAAAATGCACAATTGGCAGCTGTACACATTTAGTAAATTCTGCTAACTTAGGCTGAATTTACTAGGTAAATTAGAGTATATTTGGCATTGCATTGATTCTAGCAATCTGTTTGGTTAGGTTGAACTGTATTTTGAACTTTATTTCCGTCTGAAATGTAGGTTTTTTGAGAGAATTGGTGAAGGTGAATTGTACACTTTCTGGCAACTTCACCCAAGTACGGGGGATGGCATACACGTATATTACCTGTCTCACAAACCCCAATATTGGCACAGGTATACAGGCGGAAGGGCCTCCTGTCTTATAAGCCAGATAGAGTTCAATGAACTGCTTCTCCCTATGGAGTAGAGGCAACAAAGAACATGCACAGAGACTACTAGATGGCTTCTCTATAATATGGCCTTTATAATATCATGTTAATATTCAGCCTTTGACATTCTACAATAGTATTATAGGTGAAATCGCCAGAAAATATACAAAACGTCTTCACCATTCCTATCAAATAACGCAAATTTAAGCCAAAAATGCAGTTTAGAATCTCATTCAATACATTTTTTATTTTTGCCGGCTCGTCCCATTCTCTCGATATATTTAATTCACTGTCTTGAAGTTTGGTTCATGTATTCAGGCCACAGCAGGGCTAAGCACCCAAAAAATGAAAATAATCTAACAAAGATATTTTATACATAAATCACTTTGAAAAATATCTATTTTGCGACTTTTAACACATCAAGGAAAGGGTTTTGGTGGGTCACTGAAATATAGATGTGTACTTTCATGAAGCCATGTAACAAAAACAACTGGTCAAAATTCCCAAAG
Organism: Sthenelais limicola; assembly: GCA_942159475.1. Classification (NCBI taxonomy): domain Eukaryota; kingdom Metazoa; phylum Annelida; class Polychaeta; order Phyllodocida; family Sigalionidae; genus Sthenelais; species Sthenelais limicola. Next base: position 22,549,189 of record OW804101.1, read on the forward strand.
ATTCTGGTCAAACCAGTTTTAGATGGGTTGGTAAAGAACGGAAGACAGGGAGAGTTGTTGACTGATGTTTACTGAAAGTATAGTCTAAGAATGTCGCCAGGGAGACGGGAATGCAGGATTTTGTGGATTTCTGCTGCTACTGATGGGGGGACGTACGTCTCCACAAAAGGCAGAGAGGGGATAAGGAGACTAGCGCAGTTTGCTTAACTGCCTGCCCTCCCTCCCTACACAACCTCACTACCAGAGATGGGTGAAATCGGCAGAAAATGTACAGTTCACCTTCACCAATTCTCTCAAATAACCCAAAATTCAGACGAAAATAAAGTTCAAAATATATACAGTTCAACCGAACCATACACATTATACAATGCTGATTGAACTAGAATTTACCTAGTATTGACCAAATTGCAGCCTAATTTAGCCTAATTTACTAAATGTGTACAGCTGCCAATTGTACATTTTCTGAAAATCTGACCCCACTACCAGAGATAGACCTAATCACATGACGGTGCCATGGATATTTAAACTGTAAACCCAGGTCACTGAGGAGACAGGTTGATCGTGGTACAAGATCTACGAGTGCAGTTGACGAATAAATTGTTCACGCCGCAAATTCACTGCCCTTCCCTTATTTGAAGCACTGCATTCTTAGTTATTAAGACAACAATCTCTTAATCAGTTTACTTTATAGGACTGAATTTTCAATACTTTGCTAGTCTTAGTATGTTTATATGATAATTTGAAGCCAAACCAGTCCCCCGAAACCGTGCGCCTGTGAGTGATAATAAGTGAAATTACGATACAAAGAGATTTTGGCAGGACTCTGTAATATAAATGTAGATATGTATGAAGCCCTGCACGAAACAAACGGACAAACTCCTCCAAAATCTGGGCAAATGACTTTCAGATGGGCTTGAATAGAACAATAGAAAATCTTAAGGTTTTGACCGATCCGTTAAGGATAATTATGTCTTTGTGTATGTATATTTGAGCAGAGCATTGTCAGGCCCTTGACAGTAATTGTAGCTAGTAGGTGGGTCAGATCTTCAGAAAATGTACAATTCGCCTCGACCGATCCTCTCAAAAAAACAAAATTTAAGACAAAAATAAGCTTGAAAATGCAGTTTAACATAACAGAACTGATAGCCTAATATAAATCAATACGATAGCAATATACTCAGATATACCCGGTATTCATCATTTTTTAGCCTAATTAAGCAGAATTTCCTGAATGTGTACAGCTGCCACTTGTGCATTTTCTGATAATCTAACCCAGGTATATTTATGTGGAAAGCTATACGGAATAATCTAATTTAGAGAAACAGGGTACTGAAAAAAACATGAAACTGTTATTGTATTATTATCTATATTCTCTAAAGTGTATTCAAATGCACCTACCGATCCCCCACCATCACCCAAAGTGTAGCCACATCATCAATTAACACGCTTAGCATATCATTGTCATACACAGGGCAATTTTTGTATCTCTATTATCTTGTTATCTCCTTGAGAACTCGTCTCTAAGCGGGCTTATCTACTAGGAATACCACGTTACACATTACTAATTACTGTTAATTATTGATCATAAAGTCGTTACCCATTGTTACGCCATTGTTGCGTAACATGATGTAACAATGTCTCCCTCGGTTAAATCTCCCTTCATTCATCTTGTCCTTGTGAATGTCCTCTAGGGTGTAGTCGCCAGAAAATGTACAATTCATCTTCTCCAATCCTCTCAAATAACCCAAATTTCAGACGAAAATAAAGTTGAAAATTCAATTTAAAGTAACCTAACAGATTGCTAGAATCAATGCAATGCCAAATATACTCGAACTTACCTAGTAATGGCCACCAATTGCAACCTATTTTAGCTAAGTTTACTAAATGTGTACAGCTGCCAATTGTAGATTTCTGAAAATCTGACCCTCTAATGTTAATGACCTGGCAATAGAATAGGTTGGTTTTTACCCCCACCCCTCTAGATAGAAAAACCTCACCCCACCTAAAAAGATTCTTTGGGGATTTTAGATCAAAGAAGCTAATTAAAGCAGAAACACAAGTCTTGCTAATAAGGAAAGCCATTAAAAGATATATTTCTCTTATTTCAAACAATTATCGTTACAAAAATTGACAAATGACAAGGGTTATCGAACAACAAATGTAACAATTTTGTTTCCCTTCAATACATACATTAAATAAGACATTAATAGTTTACTACTTTACTAGTGATTGTTCACACTAAAAATATCTCCAACTATATTTTAAAACATGATATAGAAGTATTTGTGATATCCTAGTTTAACATCTTTGGAATCTGCCTGATTTCATCTTTTTAGATATAAGGGTATCTCAAAATCCATTTTTCGCGATATACAGCGATCTGTCCCTCATCTAACAGTAACGTAATTAAATATACTCCATAGGATGACCTTAGAAATGCTTGGATATCTTGAATATAATGTCTTGAATTTTGAACTTAAAGTAGTAGTTACCCCAAAAATGGGAACATTCCCACAAAGAGATCAAAGTGAATGAGACACTTTGAATAATATAATTTTGCGACTTGTGACTCATCTATCTGTAACCCATCTGTAATGAGGTTACGGTGTGGCAGAGTGGTCTAACGCGCTGGGTCGGCTTGTGGCATGCGAGTGTCGTGGGTTCGAACCCTGGTGCGGCCGCGCTATCGCTCTCGTCCTCCCAGGCACTAGTGGAAGAACAGCTAACGCTGAACTAGCCCTGGTAAAAAAGTTTAAAAAAAACAAAAAAACAACATTATAAAGGCATAGGCTCAGCCTGATGGCACAACATTGCTGCCCTCTTTCGGACGGACTACTACACTCACATATAAATCCAAACTCTCAATGGTCACTCGGTGAACTTCTGTTCAGACTGCAGAGGCACATATACAAAGTTTATTTGAACCCACCCACCCACACCAAAACTACTAACACCCCCAACCTCCTCTCACTGACTTTACATTTATTTCTTAATTAGTAATATTCCAAAACCTATTTCAATTTAAGTTATTAATTATCTTAATTACCCTCTAATAATAATCTTCACCTGAGGTAATTAAGCTCATTATGTCATCCAATTAATTACTCAATACAATTTTAACTCCAGTCCTGCCTTTGTAGATTGTCCGCCGTTGTAGTAATGATATAATTTGTAAATTTAACAAAACATCATTCCAGCTATAAGCGTACGTTTCTACTTGACTCATGTTCTCGCTAATGTATTAGGCGGGTGCTCACAGGTCAATGGACATCAACCAGATCAGCAGCAAATTCAACTAATTTGATAAGTTAATCAGGGGAGCAGCTGAACATAGCCTCCAATAATCAATGATCTTTGGTCTTGGGGTTGTAGGGGACAGGTTGTATTTACGGAGGCGGAGTTGGCCAAAATACACTTAAATAGAAATAAAGCTGAATTCTCAGCTTGCAAAGAAAATCGTACCAAATGTACACATATTATAACTTATAGGACCAAATTTATCAATACTCTGCTTCTAGTATTTGTTTATATATGGATTCGAAGCCGAATAAGCCGAGGAAAAACCGCTGGTGAACGATAATAACTGAGATATGAGATAAGATTTGCATGAACGGATTTGGGCGGGTCCTCCAAATATAAATGGGGACGTTTTAGAAGCCCTGTAGCAAACACAATTTGATACAAATCTTCCCAAATTTTGGCTGAATAACTTTCAGATGAGATGGAAAAGAATGGAACAAAACGTAGAAAATCTGTAGTTCTTGACCGATGTAAACTGAGAGTGGAGCTTTAATCTAAGGCCCACCTGGAGACCGACCCTACTGGACACCACTGATGGTCAGTCCCTAAGCCTCCCTATAAGCCGTATGATGAGAGACGCAGCCAGATTAAGCCTTCCTTCTCTTCCTTCAAAATGGCGCCTTTTCCCCCTCAAGGTGGACCATTCAAAGAGGTCGATAGAGGTCGGTTTGAAGGTCGTTAGCTAATGGGTTTAACACTGGACAGGGTACACTAGGGAGGGTGTGCAGTGAAGGGGCAGGCAGGTTGCCATGTGGTGGTATGGGCAAGTTAACCACAAAATTAAGTCTGTTATATATAAGAAAAAAAGGATCACTGTCTGTGACTTGTGACTCATTTTTTTGTCACACATCACATTAAAATGTGATGTGTGACAAAAAAATGAGTCACAAGTCACAGAAAATGGATTTTGAGATATTGTAGCCAATGGACATAACAAATTCCTTACTTCTCACAAAAGCATGGTCACTCAGTTAATGTTGGTCAAAATCTAAACATCTTCTACTTTTTGTTCCATTTGTTTTCAAGGTCATTTGACCGCAATTTTGGAGGATTATGTCTTTTTGTTTTTGCTACAGTGCTTTTAAAACGTCCATATTTGTATTTGGAGGACCCGCCCAAATCCTTTTCTATGATGACTTCATATATTATCGCTCACCGACGGCCGTTTTCTCTCGATCAATTGCACATGCAGAATAATGATTAATCGAGCTGTGTAAATTATAATATGAGAGAATAAAATTATTATATTATTATAAAATTATGTGTAAATTATAATATGAGAGAATAAAATCATTATAATATTATAAAATTATGATAAAAATTATAATATGAGAGAATTCGGTAATATTTGTTTGTTGTAATAGCTGAGAATGCAGCTATGGGGTTGAAGTCGCAAATATGTACAATTCACCTTCACCAATCTTCTCAAATTACCTAAATGTCAGACAAAAATAAATTTCAAAATACAGTTCGGTCTAACCAAACAGATTACTTGAATCAATGCAATGCCAAATATACTTGAATTTACCTAGTATTGGCCAAATTGCAGCCTAATTTAGCAGAATTTACTAAATGTGTACAGCTGCCAATTGTACATTTTATGAAAATCTGACCCATGGAGACTAATGGTTGTATACAATTGTGATATGGGTTGGGTATTGGGTCTACTAGACAGGTGCAGTGATTGGTTTGGGTGGGAGGGTGGAGGCTTGTGCTGATCAATCATTGCCTTTGCACTTACTGCAACATAGGTACACCTTTAAACGTGTACGTCACAATATATTAGCATAGACTAACATGTGTGTGCACATATGCATTGACCACATCCATGTGGGGTGCAATACTAATATTTTTATATCATGCGTGTGATAAAAATGTAGTTGTCTAAATGTCACGTTGTTGACGTGCTCATGGCAATCTCATCCAATAAATATCCAATTACTAGTACTGAGTTCCATTCACTATATATTATATGCCCCTAGCATAGAAAAATATTGACATATAAACCCTTGTTTTATGTTTTTGAATCGTAGTAAAGTATCTAAAATCTAAAAGAAAAACAAATTCAAATTCTTATCATACACATACAATAAAAATACTTTTATTGCACCCAACCTATCGCACCTCCCAAGCGTAATGCCCATATATATAAATGATATATTAACACAAGAGTTAAAACAGTGGATATTCTAGGGATGGCCACGCAGAGCAAGGGTTAAGTACCTGTGGCCACTAGCTAGTTAGAAGGGACACATACAGAAGGTCTAAGTCAATATTGGTGGAGGTTATAGCAGAGACTGTTTTCAATTATTGGTCATGTGTTTCGTAGTCAGGACGCAGGGGTAAGTCAACACACTAGTCTGATGTAATTACTGGAGGGCAGTGGTGTCCCCTAGTGGCACCATACAGAGTTAACCCTACCTTTCTCTACACGTATATGTGTGATGTGTTGCAGGATAATGAGTCACAAGTCGTAAAAAATAGATTTCGAGATATCATCAACTTTGAAAAGATGAGATCATGCCGATTCCAATGAAAGTTAACATTAACATATCTATTTTTTTTAAAATATATTTTATTTCGATAAACAATTCCACACAAGTGGTACGTTTCAAGTCATCGAAAACGATTGGCCGTAACAAAAGGTATCTCGATTATTTTGTATGCATTACAAAATTGTTTGCGATATATGTTTGCGATATTTCTTAACAGTCAATCACTAGTAAAGGAGTTAAATATAATCCTTAGGATAACCTCAAATATATTTATAGACATATTCAATACTTGACATTTTCTACATGTATTCATACCACTAACAGTGCAAAAGCATCCACAAATAAAGCCAGGGTTGTTGTGGAGAAAAACACTTTTCGACTTGTGACTCATTTTTTCTTAAAACATCACAGATGCTTGTTAATTTTGATAAGGAATTTATAAACGTGTATTACTTGTATGGACATTTAGAGATGAACTAGGTCTTTGGATACAGGAAGTTTATTTCAAGATAACGATCACCAATAATTACAGATAAAAAATATTTATATTGATGTAGATGTAATATCAGCGATATCAGGATCAACTGAGAATAACGTCTTGTACAAGATGTAATGTGAAAATATGAATAAACATATCTATTAACTAAAATAAAGTATACCCAAATGAATCAGGCTGAGGTTCAAAATACAGCTTAACATAACCAAGCATATTCTCTCAATCAAAGCAATACCAAATATACCTATTATTTATCATTTTGCAACCCAATTCACATAAATGTACTATAAATGTGTACAGCTGCCGATTGTACATTTTCTGATGATCAGCAATATGATAGTTGCTTCTATATTCAATTGAAGGGTATGGAATGTACAATGCATCTGGTTTATAGCATCTTCAATTCCTACTGCATGAAACAATGCTGAACTGCAAGATGATTGTGCAGCATATAGAGTTTTGTTGCCCATGGAACGCTCATTTTCAAGAGCAAGGTCGACCTTCGAATTAAACTTCTCAAAATTACTCTCCAATTTATTTTGAAATAATTATATTTCAACAGCCCCAAAGAAATAATGAGTGAGAACCTGTTGCTTGCCAGTGCAAACCTATACTAAAGAAATTCCACATAATTCAACCCTTCATTTCTGTATATATATACATGTAACTGCTTGTCGAGTTTGATAGATCTAATGAGGAGTTTGTTTCACATTTCTAAAGTCAGAATAAAGAACGCATTGTGTGTTTAGTACATTCGTTGCCTAAAGGATCCTGACCAGGACGGACAGTAAGGGACAGTGAATTCATAGAAAACCCCGTTCACTTGTCGGGCTACGAACGAGAACCAGTTTCAAAACCTATATACCGTATTTGTTTCCCTGTGACACATCACACACGTGATCCTGTTCGTAGCTATTCATTGATTGTAATTCATTATGTATCTCCCCTCTGCAGTTGTGAAAGACCGGCTATAATTATATAAATAGCCTGGTAAAGGATAACACTTAAAACATAATTTAAAGTCATACCATTTGAATTCCTCACCCGGAAGGTCATCTTTTTTCCCGCTTTTGCTACCCGGTAATACTATGATCTTTTTAAATTGTCAATTCCCCCCTTTTACCATGAATGATTACCTTTATTAGGGATGATTATATGGTTTATACTAATACTTGCGTTTGATTAGGCGTACTCCAAAACAAAGACCGCCAAGATTATTTCTGACATTTATTTTCACAAATTGACATATTTACCCGTAGTGTTGTGGTCTTGGACAGATGGGTCAGATCTTCAGAAAATGTACAATCGGCAGATCTCCACATTTAGAAAATTCTGCTAAATTAGACTGAGAAATGGTTAATACTAGTTATATCTGAGTATATTTGATGTTGCCTTGATCAGTTCGGTTATGTTGAATTGTATTTTGAACGTCATTTCTGTTTGGGTTATTTAAGAGGAATGATGAAGGTGAATGTGTATAATGACTCTTTCACAATTATATTATGTTAAAGCTAAATTCAAAGCAATGTAATTGTAATGTTGCTTGATGGTAATATCAATGTTAACATTTTCTTCATCAACTTTCTATTGGCAAATGAGACATGAGAAAATGTTGACCAATAAAATTAGTCTTGTACATTTAGAATTGTAAATTTTTGGCGATTTCACCCAGATATTAGCGGCCCTGGAGGAGTGACCATTAGCTGTTTAATGGGTGATTGCCACATGACTTACTGTTAGTGGATGGCCGGCCACTGCAGTTATTGTCCTTGAATGATTTGGTTGCTGGCAGTAAAGTATAGCGATATACAATGTGTATATTGCACTAAAACGTCGCTGGCAATAAAGTATGGCGATATAAATGCGTTCAAGGACGCTATAGACCAACGAGAAAACCCATGTACAGCGAAAAATGGTCAAAATTAAAAAGGAATCTTATCAGTATTGGGTTAAATCGCATGAATGCAAGTATAGCAAATTTCAAGACTGTGCTGAATATATCTAGGTAGATTTAGTGAAATATACTCCTTAGGATAACTTCAAATATGCGTAAATACATTGTATACAGGCATCAAATTAGGTACACATATATATTCATGCTACTAACAACGCTGAACACCCAAAATATGAACACATTCTGAGTGCGGGTTGCTGTGAATAGATCACATTGAAAAATATTAATTTTGCGACTTAATAATAATGATAGATTTGTATTTCATATTTCATGTTATATTTACAGTCGGTGTCATACAGTGTAATGTTAAATTAGAATAATAAAATAAAAATGGAAAAGGAATGCTCTCTGTGTGAATGTAACAGGTCGTCCGAGTATCCCCTGGATTTTGATAGCACAAATACATAAGAAAGATATTAAATAGTACAAGGTAAACACAAAGTAAAAATAAAAAGTATGTGTACAACAGTGTACAGTACAGACTGGTGTCGGAGTCTACAGATGTAGTTATGTTTAACCATATTGTATTTCTGGATATAAAATGCGTTAGATGCGTTAGCATCACTCGCTAGAAGGTGTCTATAGAGTATACTTATCAATATTAATAATGACAATAATAACAACCATGTCTAATAGTCGTGAAGAATCTAGTGACTCATTTCTCTGAAACATAACGCAATTTTTACCCCCGCCCCTTGAACCTACCCAGTGGCATGTTAGAGAGAGCGGTAGAAGATTGTACAGAATAGGCAATAAGGTAGGGTCGGTATCCATTCCACTTTAACAACTAGCATCCACAAGAGGGCCTTACTTTACATGAACTCCACTCCACTCACAAACATGTCCTCTTAGAATGGCTCGGTCCTGGCTGATGACGTCGTTAAACGTCACGTCTACACGTCATGAACGCTACGTCGTGCATTAATGAAGTTATAACTCTCGGCTGAATGCTGAGGCTAATAATTTTGTGACGTTAAGTATATTCTAAAGCGCCGTAAGTCAGAGCCTGTTCCTCTTTCACAGTCCATGCATACGGCCCTGCCAGAAACGACTTGATACATGCTGACAGGCTTATTATTTCATCGCAAGGCGGCAGAGTTTTATGAGAGGTTGTTTTTAAAATGTTTACAGGGGCCTGCCGATGGGGGTCAGGGGTGGTGTGTGTGGTGTGTGTGGTGGTGCAATGGCTTGCGTTATGCCCTGTGTTGGCACAATACTTAAAGTTATTACGACAAGTCAAATCCTATCAAATTTACCCACATTGTTACTTATATAGGGTTGAATTTATCAATGTTCTACTGTTGTTATATGTTTATACATGAAGTTGAAGGGTAATCACCGAGAGAAAACTGCCGCCGGTGAACGATAATAAGTAAAGTCACAATATTAAGATATTTGGGCGGGTCATCCAAATACAAATGAGGACGTTTTAACAGTCCTGTAGTAATAACAACTGGATAAAATCCTCCAAAACTTTGGCCAAATGACACTTACATGGATTGGAAAAGGACAGAGGAAGAAGTAGAAAATATTTAGATTTTGACAGATGTTAACTGAGTATGCAGCTTTAAGTCATGGATGAAGGCCCTCATGATTTCTACTGAGATCAGTATTTTTGAAGCATAGACTGTTTCGAATTCCACCCAAATTTTATCATCTTTAACTTAAATTGTTAAAAAGTCAGTTCTAAAATGTTCAGAAACATTTCACAATATTTGATTTACCAAATTTTGTCGAAACCTTCAAAGATAGATAGGATAAAGTACTATATATCACCAAAATAACGTCCACTTTTCCCGGTTTTTCCCCTTGCTAGAAATATTTCAGTGTTTCTTCCATGGCCCCTTTTTAATCCCTTTTATATGGGTGAAGTCGCCAGAAAATGTACAATTGACCTTCACCAATCCTTTCAAATAACGCAAATTTCAGACGAAAATACAGTTCAAAATACAGTTCAACCTAACCAAACAGATTGGTAGAATAAATACAATGCCGAATACACTTCAATTTACCTATTATTGACCAAATTGCAGCCTAATGTAGAAGAATTTACTAAATTTCTACAGCTACCATTTGTTCATTTTCTGAAGATCTGACCCATATATAATGATGCTATCAGGGCGAGAGAGTAAAGTTATGCTAACGGTATGCCATACCCTGCTCTTTTTGAACAGTATAGCAACGGTTCTTTTACATGGCATGCATATATAGCCACAGGCAGGTAGCTGCTATACAGATGACTAGCCTTAGGTAACCCAGTCTGCGTGCTTTGGGTGGGAGGTGAAATGATGCTCTGGTAAGGCGCTCATGGGATTCGATTCTGGGACAACCTCTCGATTCCTTTCCCAACGTCTTCACCATTATATCAACTCGTGCACTATTTTCTCTCGGCCGAGTCAACTTTAAATACTTGTATAAATACTGCGTAGTATAGTACAGCAGCAGAATATTTATTAATCCAGTCATGATATGAGTTACATTGTTGATTTGGCCAAGATTGGGGAGGTATAATGAGAGGAATAAATAAGATAGAAGCAGCCTTGGGAAATTAAATATTTATTTGATTTATAATTTATATAAAAGAGTTTTAAATAATAAAATGATGAGTATAAATAGTTGATGTTTGTTGATAAAATTGGTAAGAGGTTGATGAATTGTAAAATAAAGTTTTGTATAATAAAATTGATTTGATGAATATAAATAATTAGTTGGAGGAATGTAATGATGATAATTAATAGGTGTGGGTGGGTGGGTTAAATGTTATCGGTAGTGTGGTTGGAAGTGAAGTGATTGAGGGACGGGTGAGAGTGGTTAGTGCGGCGAGGGATTGTAGGTGGGGTAGTAGTAGGTGAGAGGGGATTGGCCACAACAATGCCCTAGCATTACCTATAGTCATGCCATACACATTGTTGATTTGGCCAAGATTGGGGAGGTATAATGAGAGGAATAAATAAGATAGAAGCAGCCTTGGGAAATTAAATATTTATTTGATTTATAATTTTTATAAAAGAGTTTTAAATAATAAAATGATGAGTATAAATAGTTGATGTTTGTTGATAAAATTGGTAAGAGGTTGATGAATTGTAAAATAAAGTTTTGTATAATAAAATTGATTTGATGAATATAAATAATTAGCCAAGACTGCCAATTTTAATATGTATGATAGAATAGGGTAGAGGTGGGTGGGGTGAATGATGTATGAATATTAGTAAGTATGGATGTTTTAAGATATTTTGTTCTGCTTATTGCAGTTATGGTAAAAGGAATAAATAGTTCGTTGGTCCCGTGGGACAGTCCTTAGGCTTGAGAGCCGAGTCTTTTGGTATATAGCCGAATGGCTGTTTTATTTTTATTTGAATGGGTGAGGGTGGGCTGGTTTTAAGATGGGTTTAAAAGTCTGTTGCCTGCTTGAGGTCAATATACACTAGGGTTGCAGGGGGTGGCTTATTGCCTTCCTGATAGCGTGATTGACTTGGGATCCGTCTGTGTGGATGTACTTCTTGTAGGCGTCAGACGCCCATCCAATGTATTCCTGGATCTGAAGAGGGGTACAGCCTGCAGCAAAGGCGTTAGTGGCCGCCGCCTTGCGCAGACTGTGAAGGGTATAGGGCCTATGGTCGACTCCCATCTCCACTAGCAGGGCTTTCCACTGTCGAGCCACGTAGGTGGCAGGCATAGGGTTTCTCGATTCTGGGAACATGAAGCATGCTTCTTGCCTGTGTTTTGTTGGGAGAGCCTGCATCATGAGCTTGATGGCCTGTACCACGCAAAGCCTCTTATCCGCGGACTGTTGTAGTGTCACAGCCTTTGATTGATAGGCCGATTGCATGTTTTTGGCCGATTTCACTTTAATGATGACACAGTCGGGGGCGATGGATACGTCTGCCCTAGTGAGGTGTATTAATGGGTTGAACTTGCTAATCGATGGGGCCAGGACCTCCGATTGGCGTAGGCCCGCATAGTATATGGTCAAAAGCGCGGCCTTAATGGTCCTGGCTGTTTGGTTTGAGGGTAGTTTAAGGATGGCTGATCTTATTACATCTGAGGGCACTGGTAATCTCACTATGGGTATAAAGGACTTGTCCCTGTCGAGGGCCTGAAGTGCCCACTTCACTCGCTGGTGATCCAGCGACGTGGTGGGAAGGTGGTTCATTTTAAAAGCCGTTCTGAGGTGGGATATATGATTCCTAATAGTCTTTGGGGAGGGCACAGTCTGATGGAGGTGTTCAATATAGGCACAGATAGTAAGGTATGAAGGCTTAGAGACTTCCACGCCTACCTGTCGGGCGAATTGTTCAAACCTCCTCACAGCTGCCTCCCGGTTTTTGGTTGTTCCTTGGGCCCATGCTTCGCGCTGTCTGATAGCTGCCTTTCTCAGTAGTGGTGCGAGTACTTGGCCTGTAATGTGATGAGAGATACATTGTATTAAGTGCATATAAGCAAGGGTCAGTATAATGGAGACATAGTTCATTCATGGTATGGTTAGCCGCTTGTTTGTATTTATCGTGAAGGTGTGCGCGGCTGAGGTTATCGGCCAAGATATTTTCTGCCCCGGGGATATGTTCGTAACTAATCTTTACGTCGAATATAGCCTGGACCATCCATGCTAGGCGCGCGGCTTCCAGTATGACCCGGTTCTTACCACGCCCTGTTTTGAACACCGACACACTGGCCAGGTTGTCGCATAATATTCTTATGTGGCCCCCCCGGTCTTGCTCATTGACTAGAGTGTGAAGGGCGATGGGGATGTTTGCTGCCTCTAATTCCGATATATTAGCTACTCCTTGGTCCACTGGCGCTATTTGTGCGCTATATGCACGGTATTCGTCTGCACCTCCTATCCCTGAAAGACAGGCATCCACCACAATTGTCTTTGTAGGGGCGGCCGCTGGTATTACCACCCTACCGTTCCACTGGTGGCAGAATGCGCTAAACCATTGAAGGTCCTTTTTCATTTCTGCATTAACGTTGATGTATTCCTTGCCTTGCATTTCTCTTAGTGCTTCGAGGAGTCTGCTCACGAAGAGGCGGGCCGGCCCGACACATTTGGATACGTGTATAAGCGAGCCTATTACAGATTGTAATTCGCGTCTCGACATCGAACGCCTCTTTATATATTTGTTGACGGTGGTTATGATTTGTCTGAGTTTGTCGCTATTAATGCTGGGCGTCATATCAGGGGCGCTTATATCGATTCCCAACCATCTGACCACGGCCGCAGGGGGCTGTCGTTTATCTTCAGCCTCTGGCAGGCCTAATTCAGCGAATAACTCGATCGCCCTCTTATAATGACGTGTTGCTGTGTCGAGGTCTTTCGAGATTATTACCAAATCGTCGAGATACATCTTGCTTTTAATGCCTTCTCTTGCTAGTACGCTCACTATCGCATCTGCTATCCTTTGCATGTGGCAGCTCGACGATCGCGCGCCGAATGGCATCGTCACATCAAGATAATAGCTGTCATTCCAGCTGATACACAAGAGCGGCCAATCGAGCGGGTCGCTCTTGAAGTTTTTGTAGGCGCGACTTATGTCTATTGTGCTCATGTACGCGTTGGGGCCTATGTTCACCAGTTCCTCTACCAAACTGTCGACAGTAGGGAGGCTGTGGGACCTCTGCTCACCCCACACACTATTCTTTAGAAGGAAAGCATTTACTGATTTATCGGCGGGGAAACTCAAGTCTATGATGACGCGGCGGGAGTCAGTGTCTCTCTTTTCGCGTGACATAATTGGTGAACAGTGGTACCATTGGTGAAAGGGTGCATGTTTGAGAGGGCCTACCAGGCCACCCAGACGAATTTCTTTATTGACGAATTCATCGATCTTATCACTGAAGGCATTCGCGCTTGAATGGTTTTCTCCGCTGTCATTATGTGTTACAGGGCCGAGATATCCCATAGGGAAGCCGTAGGCGATTAAATCATAGAGCTCTCTTTCGTCATCATTGTTACTTAAATACCTCTTCCAGTTAGGCAGGTTCAAACTAGTAGGGAGTTCAATTTTGGCTGATAAAGCGTTAGGCATGCCTGTACTGTGCACTGCAGAATATATACGTTGGTGTTTACCATACTTCGTGTCAATACACATGCTTGGCCACTCGGCCTGTCTATACTGCGCGTATGCTGCTGGCGAGAGATCTACTTCTCCCCTCTCCCTCTTTCCTGCACAAATGTCTCTGACTTTCACAAAGTAATCATTGCCACCTACTGTATTCATGTTGCTATGATGTGATGTGGACAGGTCATTCTTTTCCGCTCCTTTAGCTGGCTTAGCTGCGTGGGGATGGTGCGATGCATGCATGTTGACATCGTGGCGGCCATCTTTGAGCGAGCTCTCGCGGTGCGCGTGGTTGGGCGAGAAGACAACACTGGCACGTGTAGGGGGCGTGGCAGCCGGTCCCGTGTGTGTATACTGGCTGTCTCTCGGTACGAATGGCGGCGCCTCCACATTCCATTTGCTGGAGACGCCGTCTAATCGTTTTTTGCTGCAGAGCTGGAATATGACTGAGATGAGACATTAGACCTGTTATTATTGCGAGATGGGTTGAAGTTTTGATTATTCCCGTTCCTGTTGGATGCCTGATTTGAGCTATTTGCATGGGTTACTTTTCACATACAGTCTACTATAGAGTGAACACAACTTTTCCCAATAGAGTCACAATATGTGCATATGTGCAATTGAAATAGGTTGCCCTCGGTGTGGCTGTTAGCGTGCCTGCACCCGGAGCGAGAGTTATAACACCTACATACAACTTCAGTTTGACCTGAGGGGGCCCTATTCGATTGAGAAGCATGATTGGACCGGTTGCTGTTGCCGGCTGGTGCACTATTGTATGCGCCGCTGAGTGCTGATGCACTCCCGTGTGTTAGGCACAATCTAACCCTTTCATCTTGAATAGCATGCCTATCGTCCCACATGATAGTCCCGTTTTCTACAGAATCCCAGATATAGTCTGACCATCTTCTGACAGCCGCCCAGGGCCTGTCCAGAGAGTCTTTTATAACTTTCCTTAGGTGATCATTAATATCGTGATAATCTCTACTATTGTAAGCCCGGGGGTCGTCTAATAAAGAGAGAGTGGCATCGACATACTCCATCGCTGTCATGTTAGCGCGGGCCTCAACCTTCTGTTTTACAGTGGACACTCCTTCACGAGATATAAACATATACGGCTTTGCAAAGATATTGGAGGAGAGCAAGTCTGACATTATGTGTTGCTTACCGTGGAGGCCCGAGGATTTCTTTTCCCTGTCCATCTCCCGCTCCAGAAGTCTGTCAGCATCGAGTTGTCGGCGTAAGATCTCAGGAGCATGGACCTCGGACCTCCGACGGCTGTGTTTCTTGTCTCTCCTTCGCCGGCGGGTATCCGGCTCGGACTCGCTTTCCTCGGAGGACGTCTCGGTCTCGTCCGAGCTTTCTTCAATGACGACCTTGCGGCGCCTCTTGCTTTTCGATTTCTCTTTCTCCTTCTGTGCCTTTGCTGCGTGTCGTGCCACGACCGCCAACTGTTGCGCCATGGTCTCGACCGTTCCTTTGAGGCCGGTCATAGCCGCCTCCATGGTTTGCACTTGAATATCCAATGCTCGGTTTGTGACCTTGGCTGCGGCTTTGCTCTTGCCTTTATCACCGTCAGCGTCAGGTAGTACTTCTGGTGGGCTCGTATCAACATGGCCGGTATCCCCGTCGCCATTTTCGCCGGTAGCAGAGTCTTTGTGCTTTCTGACCTTTGTGCGTCTGCCTCTCGTCATATTGGTAGAGGGTATATACCTGGAAGTTCTAGAGCGTTCACGAAACTTCTTAGGAAGTAATATCCTCATTTATGTAGTGGTTGCTGTCGTTGAAGAGTCAGCAATGTACTACACTCCCAATTTAAATGTTATCGGTAGTGTGGTTGGAAGTGAAGTGATTGAGGGACGGGTGAGAGTGGTTAGTGCGGCGAGGGATTGTAGGTGGGGTAGTAGTAGGTGAGAGGGGATTGGCCACAACAATGCCCTAGCATTACCTATAGTCATGCCATACACACTTGTATAACCATATAACAGCAACAGAATATTGATAAATGCAGTCCTATAAGTCATAATATTATGAGTACCTCTTGTATAACCATATAAAGCTGCAGAATATTGATAACTTTAGTCATATAAGTCATACTATGAGGACATTTGGTGAGATTATTTTTGATGTAACAGCTGAGAATATAGCCTTAATGTTTAGGAATATCACAAGTACTATATGCCATTAGACACTCGACAACTGGAAATCCTCTGCCTCAATAATTATCAGACAAAAATGTTTTGTATTTTGACAGACATTCTCTAGTGCTATTGTAAAGAGCTTTCATACACCAGCCATTTCTTCCAGCTGTTTGGAATACAACCATTGGTCTCATAAGGGTCAGATCTTCAGAAAATGTACAAATGGTAGCTGTAGAAATTTAGTAAAGTGTATTCGGCATTGTATTTATTCTAGCAATCTGTTTGGTTAGGTTGAACTGTATTTTGAACTGTATTTTCGTCTGAAATTTGCGTTATTTGAAAGGATTGGTGAAGGTCAATTGTACATTTTCTGGCGACTTCACCCATATAGAATAAATGGGAGTGGACAAGGGCTTACATTTACGCCTATCATAAACTCGCTTATTCTAGAAACTTCATTCAACTATGCATAGCACATTCTACATCAGACTGCACTTTATGTGCTTCCAGGCAATAATAAACTCTGTTTAAATGGCCAATAAACATATATTATATTGCTTCCCAGACTTGATTTAATGCAATCTCCATAATTACGGGGGCAAATCATTGAGAGAGGTTAGAGGTGATAATTCACCTTATTACAAGTGCAGTAGGGGATTTGCATGCCCGCCATTTTGAATCTTGATTCGCACGGAATTATGGGAGTTGTATGTCAGTGTAAAAGCTATAGAAAATATTTCATTGGAATTATAAACATTAAAAATATAGTTGTCTAAGAATAGCTCTAATATTACCTCCATACTGTAGGCCTATGCCTATGGATTTGTTAACATGCTTCACGGAGATGTGTAGGCCTTTGTATAATTTGTTAATTTCATAGTTCTATGTATAGGCAAACTATGAAATTAACAACTAGACAAGCACCTTGGCTCTCTGCGAAGCACATCAACAAATTTATAGGCATAGACAGAGTCGGGGGTGCTTGGACTGCCTCTAATACGTGTTTCATACTTTTCTAGTGATATCTGATGATATTTGATCAAGTTTTATGCAAATATAATAAATATAGAATGGAACTCACTATCGTAATCGAAAATTTATTGGACTTGATTTGTCCGCATAAGCACTCTGCCTGCGGTATCATTTATTCCAATAAATTGTTATCGCAGGCCTCTTCATCTGATGACATTTGTAGCTGTATTTAAGGTGTTAGAGCTTAGATATGGCATCAGGGGAGCATGCCATATCTATTTCACTGATCAGTGATACATTTCGCACTTAGACGTTGGTATACTTTGATTGACAGTGTTACCCCCACTCCCACCCCAGCTGCAACCACCAACACCTCCTCCTTCACTGGTGCCACTCTGCCCAACCCCCTCTCTCTCCTCACATTTCTCAGCTGTTTATTTGCCCAGTCCTCCCCTTGTGTGTATATGCAAATTATATTGGCATCTCCTCCTCCTATACCATTGATTTCCATATTGCATTTTATTTATCTATTTCAATTGAGCCTCCTTCAAATCTGCTATGAATGCACATTAATAATGTCTAACTACATTTAAATTACCTCACACTCTCCGCCTGGACAACAATTAATAAATTGACATTGGACACAAGTAATTGGGCCTGAGAATCGTTTCCATTGGAAACGCCAGGTATATAAATTAAGTTGACACTAATTGTAAAGTTAAATAGATAAACCAAACTTAACTTGATAATTTCTTAACTTAGTACTTGTTTATTACTGATGACTCTTTCCATTCTCAATATATATTTAACTAATCTACTTATGATTGACTTTTAACAAATATTGCTTACTTGTTTTTGTATGCATCAAAAAAATAATGTAAAAGTACTTATTAGATGTCCTAATGTTTACCGTCATTAGAATTCGCTTGATATCATCTTATGAAATTTGATGATCTCTCCAAATACATCTTTTGCGACTTGTGACTTATTCTCCTGTGACACATCACATATATATATATCCCATAACTGGAATATCTCGGTCATGTGAATATCCAACGGTAAGGGGCTACATGGAAAATCCATCAAGAGAAAACTTGAGTGCAATCCCATTATTCATCCAAATGATGATCCAAATGATGATCCTGGGTATTTACTGGTATTTCTCCTTTGTCTTCCCTGCTTCTGGTAAGACTAGGTTGGATATGGATCGGACATAAAAAAAATGTACAATTCGCCTTCACCCGTCCTCTCATCCAGTTTTCGTTTTTTTGAAACATTATTTTCCTAGAACTGAATCACCTTACTGGTACCTAATTTAGCAACATTTTTATCGAAAATTGCACGGATTTATCACCAATATAATAGCCTGTATGAGTGATCTATAAAGACAACATGCATGATGGGAAAGTTATGTTTTATGGAAACATGTAAAACACATGGCTATTTATATAAGATCACTGTTAAATATTCCATGCTGAATATAATATTATTTCCATAGCTTTTACGCTGACATACAACACCCACAATTCAATGCAAATCAAAATTCAAGATGATGGGCACACAACTCCCCTATTCACTGGCCATATATCGATTAATCCAGATGTATAGTGGGTTCAGTGGAAATATCCCTGTCATTCCCAATAAAACGAAAAATGGCACCAATCGAATCCTGCCCCCACGTCGTGAAAATGTTCTATGGCCATGCGCACACTACCGACGCGCAGCGACGCTAGTCAACCAGGCATGACGTCATTAACCGTGACGTCATTAACGGCGTCGGCCGTGATGACGCGGTGACCTTAATTTCGACAGAAGGGCTGATTTAGCGTGGGCGATAATGAAGTAAACTATGTCAGGATTGGAAAATAGCGGCGTGGGCGCTCTAACTCACTTAGTGTGGGAGGGTTTTTTGTCTGATTAGTGGTTGTTATTGGGAAATGAAGTTGGAAAGTGGTGCGCTTGCAACTGTCAAATGTTCCGCCGTCTCAGCATTTCCCCTTGGTGTGAGGGTTAAGAAGAGTTTGATGGAGTCGTTAATAGTGTAACGTCTTACGCCTGTGGTGGCATCTATTGAGGGGCTGTGGGAGGGCTGTTCCAAAATCATAAGGTTTGGCAGATCAGTTTTGTAGTTAATAAATATTTTCAAATTAGTATTGAAGATGGACGTCAACTCAACTGAAAACAACTCATTGTAATTACCTTTTCAGCATTTTATTTCGTGACCCAATATTTTCATAATCAAAAATCAAAAATCAAATCAGATCAAATGCATGGGGAATATTTGACTGATACTTCAAACGCTATAGTGCATATTACTATTTTACATAGTCTGGTATTTCTGTAAGTGTACATATTACATATCAGGAAGCCATTAATCCTATTCAGTTTCACTTGGTAGATCTTTTTGCATAACAGCAGCGCGTGTAGTAGGGAAAGGAGTAGTCAACTTATGTACGAAATGATTTATAACTTTATAAACTGTGATTTAAACATAGCGTTCAGAGCACTCTGGAAGAACTGATTATATCAGAAGTGACAGTCGTTTTTTTCATTACTGAAACTGTTGTATATTGGAAAATAAATACATGTATTAAATATCACTCGGTTCTCTCTAAGCATGCTGATTACATCTTTGTCCAAGAGTCATGGAGACATTTGCACACAGTAGCACTTTGGGGTTGATAGATATGGTTTAGACCAATCTAAACCTACACTTCTGTTACAAGACATACTGCTGATATTACGCATGTTCAATACGGGGAGTATAGGTGGAGACTCTACTGAAATGAGTAGAGGGTCGAGGACCCCGGGTGGACCTCCTCCATTTGCCTCCCAATTATCTGATTATACACAATTAGGGAAGGCTGAGAAGAACGTTGATGAGTCTTGACCATTCTTGCTTTCAATCAGGGCAGGGTTGTGTTGAATACGTGAAGGGGAACACACAATGGCCAGCCCTGATTATAATCGGAGGCCTTTGGGGAAGAGGGAAGTTAATTAACGTCTCCCAGTCTCTAAGGGGTGATAGACATAGTTCATGTAAAGGTTGGGGAGATGGTGACAGGGCATGGCAATGTCCATCTTCCCACTTGTCATTCATGGCTGAGATTGACAAGAGCGTGGGGTGGGGGAGGGGGTGGGGGTGGGGCTGAGGGTATCAGTCGCTTTACCCCCACTTTTGACACCATATATATGTTCATATATATTTGGTCTTATCAGAGAGAAAGAGAGATGAAACACGCTAATTGAGGCGATACCCTGATCTTTCTGAATATTAGCAATGGCAGTCATGAAGTGACTTCAAGTCATCAGAGGGTAAAATCAAAGTATATAAACCACCTAAACCCATCGAAAAAGTGTCCTTTCTCATTCAAATCTGTAGTCATAACAGCTCTGGAATCCTTTTTATTGTAATCATATAGGATAGGTATGGCAATATGTATGAAGTACAGATTATCAGCATTGTCTTTTCATTCAATAATTCTTCAATATGTGTAATGCCTGGGACAGAAGCCTCTATACCTATCTTAAATCACAGAGGAAATGGTTCAGCTATGGTAGGGTGCTGCCCCCTACCGAAGTGGATAGACAAGTAATTGATTTTAATCTTGATTGACCAATCACCACCCTGTACCTTTAAGTGACCACACTCCAAATTAGATGCAGTGACCTGGGGCCTGACCTGGTGTTAGGTAACTCCAGATGCCAAACTAACTGGCTTTTTTAGCCCCGATTTTAATCTTCATATTGACACAAATTTGTTCCATATTGTTATCAAACATCTGTTATACTGCGTATCATAGCATATTGACATCATGGGTGTATCACGCCCTGAACAGTGACAAGTGGTTTAGTGGACACAGAGATTAGGAACTGTCCATTAAGCAGAGAAAATGGTATTGACTTGGAATTTTCAAAACGTCCTCAGATGGCGCATGGAATCCCCTTGAGAATTAGTATTAAGAGAACGAGGAAATATAACAATAAGGAATGTACTTAAGAAATAAAACAATTTGGTTGTTACTATTGTAGTGCCTGATGTAGTCAAACGTTTTCCTATACTACTACACATACTAGGAAATGTGAAGTCTAGGCCTTCCTATATAGAGGAGCTGCTTGTGCACTCTTTTACATTAGGACAGCGTTCCCCAGTAGGCCTGAGATGGATGGAGGTTATTAATCCATTTAGTCCCTAAGTTATGTGGTTATAGCCCCTGGACCGTTCAGGTCTGAGGCTGAATATGAGGGTCAGATTTTCAGAAAATGGACAGTTTGCGTTCACCAATCCTCTAAAAAAAATGCTTCAAAATGCAGTTTAACAAAACAGAACTGATACTTTAAATCAATGTGATACCAAATATATTCGGATATACCCAGTATCATCATTTTTCAGCCTAGTTTAGCAGAATTTACAAAATGTGTGCATCTGCCGATTGTGCATTTTCTGAAGATCTGACCCATATCTATGAGCCAAGTTATTATAAAAGAATTGACTTAGGCCTATTTCTCAGTGACATCATAAATAGTCTGTCTAACTCTAAGAGAGGTTAAAAAAGATACCATGTTTTTTTTAAAAAAAGAAAGAAAGATAGCATAGCTCTAAAGCTGCTCTTGTAAATCTATTCTAGATTCCAGATATAACTCGTTGAGTTAAGGACTGGTTTATCGCAGAGAAAACCCGCAAATGGTAATTTGAATGTAAACTAGAGTTAAAATTTTCCACCTCCTGCCTGTTCTGGGATCGGGGGAAGACCACCATCAGGTAAACCGACGGGCTATTTTATTCAGGTTAAATAGATTAATAGTGATGTAGTGCTCGAACCTGAATTGAAATGGGTTTTTTTAAAAAAGAATACTTTTGTAGTTATTTGTTATGCAATTGTGACATTATTTAGGATCTTCTGAAAGAACTGTCTCGGCAGACAAACACATCATGTTCTGATTATGTCAATGATTGAAATTAGAAAAGAAATACAATACACATATGGGTCAGATGTTTTAGAAAATGCACAATTCACCTTCACCAATTCTTTCAAATAACCCAGATTTAAGTGAAAAAGGTTGTTGTGGCTGGGTTCGTATCTTGGCTGGGAATCCTCCTCCTTGGTGCCCTTATGGACTAGGCATAATATAGTCTATGAAAAAAAATTGATCATTGCTGGGATCGAACTGGGGAGCCCTTGTTTCAGAGTCTGAAGTCCTAAGCACTGAGCTACCGGGATTGACAATGTCCCCTGTGTGTTGGCACTTCATATAGGAGCTAGGTTTTTGAGGGGCCCCCAGTTTCAAACTGAAAGCATTCCTCTTGGTCTATAGAATACAATGTAGAACAAAATAAAATTAAAATAGTCCATGAAAAAGGTTTCTTGTGGGTTTGAACTCCAGACCCTTGGTTCCAAAGTCTCAGGCCATAGCCACTGGGCTAGCGGGGAATTGACAATATCACCTTTACATTGGCACTTTATATCTATAGTTTGAAGTGGCCCCCAGTTAAAAAAAATAAAAATAGAATATAAACCTGACAGAGGAGACAGATATACCCGGTATTCATCAATTCTCAGCCTTATGTAACAGAAGTTCCTGGATGTGTACCTCTGCCAATTGTGCATTTTCTGAAAACCTAACCCATAAATAACGGGACTGTAGGGAAGCAGTGAATACAAGTGTGAAGGCAATCGTTCAGATGATTAAGTCTGCATGTGCATAATTCCTGCCCCCCCCCTCCTACCTTTTATCATTACTCACCGGCAACATGAGGCCAATGTTATGCAAAGTGGGCATAATAATCTGGACGTTCTTATAATTAAAGAGCTCGGTTGAGACCAGGGGCCTTGTCTTTATCTTTATGTTCATAAATATAATCAGAGAAATGTATGTTGCAGAAGATGTTGCAGAAGATGTACTAACAATGGTCTTCATCACCAGTTGTAGGCTAGGAAAAATAATAGCGTTTATTCCATATTGTTAAATCCTCATACAAAAATGGAAGATAGACCATGTTTAAAAATAAAAGTTTAATTTTAAAATGATCTTAATGTTACTATATAGCGATAAAATACCGTTCGATTTGTATAAGTCTCTGTCACTATATTACTTTCTATG
Source organism: Sthenelais limicola (assembly GCA_942159475.1). Taxonomy (NCBI): domain Eukaryota; kingdom Metazoa; phylum Annelida; class Polychaeta; order Phyllodocida; family Sigalionidae; genus Sthenelais; species Sthenelais limicola. Next base: position 22,572,705 of record OW804101.1, read on the forward strand.
GAATTTCTTCAGTATATCTACATGAACATAATCACTAGCTGTGGTTATGCGTATTTCTTCATGCTTTTCTCTATGGAATTTCTTCAGTATATCTACATGAACATAATCACTAGCTGTGGTTATGCGTATTTCTTCATGCTTTTCTTTCCAACTGATATAATTTAAAAATGACTGCCTCAATAGCAAATGTTTCAACAACAGCATCCTAGGTACATACTAGGTAAATGATGTAATATGCTATATTATATTGTAAAGCTTATAATCAGAACTGGCAGAAAATAACATCGCATGAAGTGCTGCTTTTTCTTAATAAAACTAAATATTAAATCTAAATCTGTAACCAAAGAGCACCGAATTATAACCGTCATTGCTTTGTATTTCCGCAGAGCCTCGGCAGGAGGTACAGCGTGTGTACGGCAAGTGCAGCAGGTCGGCCGGCCGGCGACAGTGTCCCTTCGGCAGCAGGTGCGACGAGGCAACAAGTTCATGTAGGTATATAATAGGGAGATTTAGCGTTGTGTTTGCTAAATCTCCCTACTATGTGATGTGTCACAGGAAAATGAGTCACAAGTCGCTAAAATACATTTTGAAATATCAATATATTTAACAGCTACATTGACAGTTATAAATCTGTGTGGAAATATATTAGTAAAGTAGCTAAATATCCTCTATAAGATGACCTTTGAAACGTTGTGATATGTTGATTACATTGTCTTGAAATTTGGTACATGTATTTATGCCACAAACAGCGTTAAGTATAAGCACCTCAAAAAGGAAAATATCCCCACAAAGACATTTAATTATAAACGAAAAGTATTGCATATATATATGATACTTTATTCAACGCTAATTTAAATATAGTTTTGTACATTAGATCTGAGCAGATAACATTGAAAACCGCTTAGTTTTAAGCGAAGTGTCAGTCTTCTTTTCTGTGATTTATCAAAATAAAATGATTAAAAAAAGCATCTTGTGAATAACCAAATTAAAAATATAAATTTTGCGACTTGTAATAATTGGGGATTTGCATGTCTCACTGCGCATGTCTACTGCAGTGCATGCTGGGATGGATTCTGATGAAACTGACATACACATATTTGGCAACATTTTCATCGAAAATTACTAGAATGTCTTTCACCAATATCAGAGTTTATATACATTAGTCCCATAATTGCATGCGAATCCAGATTTAAAATGACGGCTATGCATATATGTATGCACATCCCCTGTTATTATCTTCAGGTTTGTGCAAGCGTGGATTAAGGACACACAAGGACAACACCAGGTGTCGCCTGGGTGTGTACAATGAGAGCTGCAGTCGGCGGCAGAAATGTGACACAGCTCTGGGACTTCAGTGTCGCGGCAGACCCGGAAGATGTCGCTGCAGAGCGTCTCATCACCGACCTAGTAAATGGACACTGCACGTGCTGGGACGCTGGGACTACTCCAGAGTACAGGGGGAGCCACAGGAGTGCGTGGCCAGTAAGTAGGACAGTGCTTGTTTGTTTAGTAATACAAGTGTTTTGTTCGTAAACAGGACAATGGGTATAGTAGGTGCATAGCTTAGCCTTAGGGTGGGACAGTGTAACTATTATATGTACATGGCCTGGAGTTTATCACTTGATATGTGTTGTTTTTATACTATTTTAGTTAATTTAAAGGCCAAATTACAATCAATTTTATTACAATCATAGTTCAAATAAAAAACGCAATGTTCTGCAAGGACGTTTTCATACGTTGTCTGACTAAATGAAATAGGAAAATAGAAATCCTTCCGCACTAAGAAACCGAAACGTATATACTATATAAATATACATAACATAATATGTGACCTTTACTTATGTATGGCAAGTAGTGGATGTACCTGAAAAGGACAGTCTTTGTTTATATAGTAATACAATTTTTTAGTTTATCAACAGGACAATGGGGTTGGGACAGTGCAGCTATTATATGTACCTGAAGGGCGAAGTCGTCAAAAAAAATTCACCTTCACCAATCCTGTCAAATAACCCCGATTTCAGACAAAAATAAAGTTCAAAATGCAATTCAACTTAACCAAACAGATTGCTAGAATCAATGCAATGCAGAATATATCTGCAGATTTACTTAGTTTGGACCAAATTTCAGTCAAATTTAGCAGAATTGATTAAATGTGTATAGTTCCCAATTGTACATTTTCTGAAACTTTGACCCACATGTATGCCCTGGAGTTTATCACTTGATATGTGACCTTTACCTGTGTACAACAACTAGTGAACGCACCTGGGAAGGTATGTCTGGTGCCTCGAGAACACTCAGGTATCTGTGTGAGCCGTCGAGTGGTTGCCAGAATGTCCAGACATAATATACATTATATATACCTCCCCTTCTAGACAGACTTTGCACTCAAATATCTGATGTCTCATAGGAAACAGTCAAAAGTCGCAGACATTTGTTTATCACAAGACCCCTTCTTCAGAATGTTGTCATTTTTTAGGTATTTAGTGCTCTAAGTAGCAGGAAGGCATGAATCAAATTTGAAGACTGTGTATTGAATATTTCCATGCATATCAATACTCTACTTGTGAATGACTATCATTAAATATCCCTTTCATTGATGTGTCGTGCCATAGGGAAACCACTGTTTCCATACACTACTTGCCTTACTGAATGACTTTTGCCCTGGCGGGTATGTGTAGTTCTGGTAGTCGCACGACTATTTACAGATCACTATTCTAATGTATTACCCTCCTTCCTATCAATACTATTCTATATATCGTCTTTAAAATGCCTTGTGTACTAAGTTGTAAGTAGAGGAAATCGCTTATTGTCATCATTTAATGACTTGACATTAACTGGACAGACACATTGGGCTCAGGTGCAATGTTTAATTAATCTTGCTATAAATCCTGATTCAACCAAGCAGATACAAGCATTATTTACCAGTATCCAAGCAGGTAATAGTCTTAAAATAAGAAGACTATCCCTGCATTTCATATCAGATCGAGAAAGAGTTTCCAAACAATTTCCCGGAGCCTTCTGGCTGCCATTTATTAATCCAGAATATGTTATAAGAAAATTATATATTGGATATTTGTAGAACTATTGTAGAAATAAAGGAAGGTAAAGAAAAAGTCTATAACGGCTAAGGTCCCGAGATCTAGAATGAATGTTTATTGTGTTTTTAGTCATACATTTGGGTCCTTGATCGATGTGGCTATTGGTCATTGGAGAAATACTAATCATGTATGAGGGTACAACCTGAGCCTTCACATGCTACCGTAATTACTGCAATACATTCCTGGTTAATGTCACTAGGCCAAATTTGAACATGTTACTAATTTAGAATATCAATTATAATACATAATATTTAATGTTAATTAATGATCATAGAGTGGTTACGTAACATGATGTAACAACTACACTATCTTAATTAAAGAGGTAATGGTGATGGAATGGAAAACTAAAACCTCACACCGGGACAGACAAATTAACTCACAAATTGATCTTCACGAAAGCAGAATAACTCTTTACTTGATTTCCTTAATGGGTCAGATTTTCAGAAAAGGCACGATCTACAGTTCTACACATCTATGAAATTCTGCTAAATTAGAGTGAGAATTGATAAATACTAGGTTTATCTGAGTGTATTCTGTATTTTATTCATTCAGTAAATCTGTCTGGCTATGTTGAACTGAGTTTTGAACCTGATTTTCGTCTTAAATGTGGGTTATTTGAGAGGATTATAGTACTGTAATGGTGAAACAATTGAAAAATTGACGTCATGGCGGGAAACTTGAAACATTGAACCATCACATAGGGGAGAGTTCTGAACCTTATTTTCGTCTTTATTTTGGGTTATATTAAGACCAATAGGGGATTTGCATAGCCGCCATTTTGAATCTTGATTCGCATGGAATTATGGGACTAATGGTACAGTATAAGATCTATAGAAAACATGTCATGTTCAGCATGGACTATTCATCAATGCTCTAATGTCAATATCCATGTGTTACACATGTTTCCACACAACAAGTTTCCATGTTTCCCATCATGCATTTGGTTATCATAGATCAAAGCTATGATATTGGTGAAAACATTTTTGCAATTTTCGATAAAATATTGTCACATATATATGTGTATGTCAGATTCCAACAGAATCCATCCCAGGATGCACTGTAACAGACATGTGCAGTGGCACATGCAACTCCCCTATTGTACATTGTCTGGAGACTTGAGCCTAACTACTTGTGTGTTGTAGGAGCGGTGGGTGAGCCGTGCAGCTCAGATGGCGAGTGCTCAGCTGTACAGGGCAGTGGCGCCCTCTGTGGACTCTGTGGCTTCTGTGAATGCCGCGTCCCTGGTCATGTCCCGGATGTACTGGGCACCACCTGTGGACCAGGTGAGTAGGGGCAGATTAAGCTTATAATGTGAATTGATGTTGAGCTGGTTCTGTAGGTTTAGAAGGGAGGCCAGCTCCTCCCTACATGGTTCACTGCATAGCCTATATTTGTGTGTGATGTGTTTTTTTCAAAACTAAAATTACCAAACTTAGGTTGGGAATGGGTATTCAATTCAATTCAAAGCATTTTTTATTTATACAAGAAAGGTGTACAAAAAGGAGCCCCGTATCTGAAAGGTGACTTCCAGGTCTTCCAACGGATTCCTGACTAGTTTCTACCAAGAAAGAATAATTTTGATTTTACATTTCTATGCCAAAAATAAACTTTAGAGCTATTTTCTAATATCTAATCTAGTAGTATCTAGTTAATATAAGAAGCAGTTCATAGCAACAGGAGCAGAGACAATAAACTTCAACTGCTCATGTATCTAGCTAACAGTTAATGACAATCTATCTAAAGCTATTTGTGTATATTTGTGTTGTAGGAATGGGTATAGGACAGACATGTTCCCCCAACTCTCACTTTGTGTATATTTGTGTTGTAGGAATGGGTATAGGACAGACATGTTCCCTCAACTCTCACTTTGTGTATATTTGTGTTGTAGGAATGGGTATAGGACAGACATGTTCCCTCAACTCTCACTTTGTGTATATTTGTGTTGTAGGAATGGGTATAGGACAGACATGTTCCCTCAACTCTCACTTTGTGTATATTTGTGTTGTAGGAATGGGTATAGGACAGACATGTTCCCTCAACTCTCACTTTGTGTGTGATGGCACACGCGGGCTCCAGTGTGGCGACGTGTGTGACCTCTACTCCTATGACTTCCGGCCCAAGACCTGCGGCTGCTCTCAGATGCACGACCGCGCGGGCATCAGCTGTATCACCAGTAAGCAGGCTCTTCTTTAAATTCCATTTCAGACCCATATAATAATTAAACAGTTACAACAAAGATGCATTAATCATCATGATTTTTTTCAAACGTTGCCTTTAACTAAAAAGACTCCAAAATACTTGCTATTCTTTTAAAAGACAGCTAACATTCCTCCACCAGCACAACTACCATATCCAAACTTCAATGGAGCTTGAATGTTCCTTTATTTCACAAAACAACATGTTTATAAACGACAGTTACATTTTTGGCCCCATGCTCTTTGTTGTTTTAAAGAGCAAAATATGAAGATACAAAATTATGTAAATATCTAATATACTCCATAAACTACCAAAGAAACCTTATGACTTAAACTGTATACATTGGTTTGTATGCCTGGTAAGTTGTATATCATAATCAAGTGTATGTAAGTGTAAAGTAAATGAAATGTGTGAAATAGACAGGTCCCGATACGAGCAATACAGGATGATGGAGAGAGAGCTTATTTCAGTAAAACGTCACAACATCAAGATTGAAAATCTTTTACTGGAATCTGAGATTGAGAACCGAAAACCAAATCTGATTTTCTCAGGAGCCCTCGAAACTAAACATGAGGACACCAAGGCCTTGGTAATCCGAATACTCAAGCATATCGACGATAGGACAACTGATAAAGAAGTCCTTTTCGCCAGAAGGATAGACTCCAGACAAATGGGGGCGAGACAGATCCGAGTCAGATTTTGCGGGGAGCAAGCTAGAAATTTCTTTTTTTCCCGAAGAGCAAAGCTTAACAAATCGGACCAATATTACCGCATTTATCTAAACGCCGACCTGCCACAGCCTATCCAAGAACGGAAAGAAATGTTGAATACGGTCCAGTCGCATCTTAGATCTAAGGGGATAAACGACTGTCCAATTTTCAAAGATCGTATTAGTGTACAAGGTTCTTCCTACAGATATGATGAACTTAACAACCTGAAAGTAGGACATCGGATTTGTGACGCGAAAACCAAGATTATCAACGGGAGAGTCTACTTCCATTCATCTCATAGTTGGCTCTCCAATTTCTTCCCATGTAATCTTGAAATCAATGGCCTGCTATTCCACTCTGTGGAGCAGGCCTACCACTATGCAAGATTCAACGCTTCCAAAAGGCCGGATTTGGCAAGGCAGGTTTACGAATGCTATGATGCCAAGGAGGCGAAACGGCTATCGCACCAAACATCTTCTTCTCCTGATTGGGACAAAGAAAAACCCAACGTCATGAAAACCCTAATAGAAGAGAAGTTCAATCAAAATCCCATTCTCAAGGATAAGCTAATTGAGACTGGAACCATGCCACTCTACGAGGCCACGAAATGCCCCTTCTGGGCCTGTGGTAGCACCATTAATTCTGAGGATCTAAAAGAGGGGAAGCATACAGGAGGGAATATGGTAGGAAAAATCCTATCTGATTACAGAAAGTACTTGAACGAGGGAGCTACCTATACTCCCACTGAGTATGAGATGTTAGACCCCCAAGGGCAAAAGATTCTTCCCTCAGCTAGTCATTCACCGCACCGAAAAGAAAGAGCTACTCAGTCAATCGCAGCCGCCGCCCCCCCCCGACCGGGACCAACAAGGTCTCCCTGGAGAAGAAGAAATGCAATCTGAAGATGCTCTGTCAAGTATTGCTGAGACAGTTCCCAATCAATCCCAACAGAGGAACTCCAGGACCAGGGGAAGGGGAAATGGTGGAGGAAGACGAGGGAGAACTAACAACGGACGAGGACGTGGTTCTGGTGGCCCTAATTTCAATTTCAATTCGCAGGATAAGAAAAAAAGGTTCAGAAGTGGTGACGACTACTTTAGTCCAGCCAAAAGAGCGAATAGCCCCAGAAACATACATCAGGTTCAACAAAGCTATCTTGACTCAATTAGACCGGACCCGCATGTCATGCAGAGCCGACTCTTAGCTTTCAACAATTGTCCACCCCCCTCCAGCCAATTCCATAATCCGCATATGAACTATGCGTTTGCCGCCCGCACAGAAGCTACGGATAGTTACTTTCCGGCGGAAGGTGATGCCCTAGGATCGTACACATAAATCACCACAACGCCATGAGTACGATAGTTGTTACGGATTCTCGAGGAAAATACCTTGAGTCTCGCTTAAGACCACATAATATAAGAGTCTATGTCTTTAGTGGTGCCAAGATGGAATATTTATGCACTCAATCGATTGCCATTTTCCATGCACACCACCCTACTAATATATTGATCGCAGGTGGCATCTGCAATCTATCTGTGCTAAACAGGAGTACCAGAGAGATATCCTTGATTGAATACACAGAGGATGATCTAGTGAATTATATGGATACAGTCTATTCACAAAGCTTATCCCAACTGTCTCATATCTTAAATCAATGTAATGTAAGTATTGGAGGCCTTATTGGTATGGATCTGGCTAAGGCCAACAGGCAGGATCAGAGATCATCATATCAAGATATGCTCGACTCGGCTATTATAAGGATAAATTACAACCTGAGGGCCCTGAATCGAGATCGACATGTTAGGCATGTGCACCTAAACAGCAAAGTACATGCGGTAAACCAAAGGAGGCACCGTCACTACCTACAACGACTCCACGATGGGGTCCATTTTGATGCGATTGTTATGAAAAGTTGGGCCAAACAGATAATCGACTACCACAATGACCCCACTGATGGAAATAATTGATAGCTTGATTTCATTTTTTCTAGTAACAGTTCGTGACCGCACATGGCCTTGTTATGATACCTGTTTATTTATATATGTTGATGGAGCGGGGGGATACAATGACCCTTTACTGGGAGGTGCCGTCATGCGGCCCACCCAGCGGGGTCTATTGTTGATTACTGCTCTGTTGACTGCGTATATACACATTCTTTGGTCCTACTGGTTAACGAGATTATACCTTACCTGTTGCGCCCCACCTTGTCAAATTCTGAGAACTCTGAACCGACCCATTATGAAAATTAGTATCAAGCGGCACTGGTCCGCTTGTGGAACACTTACCGAACTACCCTCAGCTACACACCATAAATCTGGACTCCTAACTTGCGAAAGTTTTGCTCTGTTTATTACTGGGCATGTGCTGTACACCCGTTCTGGACTTTGGATATATTCCAATAGATTATGCTCTCATATCTGGCTTGTTCATGGACATACGGTTAGTCGGCTAGCTTATTTTTCTGCATGGTTGTCTGAAAATAACTGTTGTAATACTCGACTGTATTTGAAAGGGTTGTTTTGTAAAATACCAGTTTCGTGGTCGGACTCTTGGCCGTTCCACGACCAAATCTGTCTGGACGCGGACCTGATTACTGGAATATGTAAACTTATACCCATTAATGAGTGAGGATAAAGTAATTAAATTCCCTGACATCAAAGGAATTAAAGGAATAAAAATCCTGCAGTATAATATACGGTCATTGCTCCCAAAGATAGATGCTATTAGGAACGAAATAATGTGTTTGAATATTGATATAGTTGTATTCACAGAGTCCTGGCTTAATGAACTAGTGCCTGACAGCATGATATTATGTAAAGGATATAACATTATAAGACTGGATAGACCCATTACCAAAAGAGGAGGAGGTATTTGCTGTTACGTTAGAGAGGATTTTAATTATGTATCTAAGGTGACGGAAAATGTCTTGAGTACCGATAGTGAGATTCTGAACTTACATGTCTATAAAAATAAAGTACCTAGGATTAAACTTATTATGTCGTATCGTATACCTAATGGAAATGTCAAAAAATTTATTGGTGAGATTGAACATGTGCTTGACAACTGTGTAATAGATAACGACAAGAATGTTATTATTTGTGGAGATTTAAATATTGACGTGGATGTGAATGACAATAAATGTAAGAGTCTTAAGGAATTTGCCAGTAAAAACTGCTTTATCTTGGAACAAACAGGTGCAACTAGGCATGGTTTGATCAAGGACTCCATCTTGGATCTTTTCTTAATTAGATCAAATATTAATCGCACCACCTATACTGTTGAATATTCTCTGTCTGACCACCTGCCTGTGATTACTATTTTAAAAAGAATAACTACTATACCTGTTAAGAATACTTTTGTTGGACGGAATTTCAGAAATTATAATTATGACAATATGCAAACCTCACTCTCAAGTAAAGACTGGAATACATATTATGAAATGCAGGACCCAAATCATGTTTGGGATATAATGTACTCTAACATAAAACAGAGTGTTGATGACCTAGCCCCTTACCAAACCTTTAAAAACAGACCTGAAAAGCCCAAGTGGTATACAAAAGAGCTTGAAATACTCCATAAAAATAGGGAAGAAGCGTATAAAAAGGCCAAAAAGAGTAAGAAAATGGAAGATATTCAAATTGCCCGTAACTGTAGAAAACTATGTAACCAAACAATAAGAAGACTTAAGGCTGATTACTATAAGAACCTATTATGGACACACAAAAAAGACTCCAAGAAGTTTTGGACTGTTTTGGAGGAGGTCTCTGGTAAAGACAAACCAAAATTCAATAGTCTGTTAGTAGATAATAAGCAATTAGAAGGTTTGGATTTGGCCAAGGCCATGAATGATTTTTATTGTAATGTTGGTAGGAATATTAATAAGAACATTAGTTATATAGAGCGCCCTAGACATAAGGAGCAGATCATATCAGTCTGGAATGAGACGCCTTTTAACCAAGTTGAGGTTCTGGGAAAAATAAATGAAATCAACTGTAATAAAAATTCTGGTTGTGAGCATATTAATAGTCATACTTACCAGGACGCTTTCAAAATTTTGCTCCCACAATTAACCTTTCTCATTAACAAGACGCTAGAAAATAGCTCCTTCCCTAATAGTTGGAAATTGGCTAGAGTTGTACCGGTCCCTAAAGTTAAGTTGCCAACCTCTCCAAGTGACACTAGACCTATCTCTATCTGTCATTTAGCCGGTAAAATCACGGAGAAGCTTATGCTAGGCAGATTACAGGCATTTTTATCTGAGAACAATATCTTGAGTGAAAGACAGCTTGGGTTCCAGGCAGGGCACTCCACCACGGAGGCTCTGTCTGAATATATATCTGATTTAGATAGTTCTTATAGCAGGAATGATTACATGTTAACTTGTTTTATCGACCTAAGTAAGGCCTTTGACACTGTTGTTCCGAATATCCTTATGGAGAAGTTGTTAGATTGTGGCCTCCCTATGAGTGCCATCTCCTGGTTTGACTCCTACTTAAGTAATAGAAAGCAGAAAGTTGTGTTGAATGGCAATGAGTCGGACATGCAAAGCATTGAATACGGTGTACCTCAAGGCTCCATCCTTGGGCCTACATTGTTTCTTCTTTATGTAAATGACTTAAAATATATTGAACTAAAATCTAAAATATTGCAGTATGCTGATGATACTATTTTATACCTTTCCACAACTGACTTAGAGCAAGGCATAAGAAATATGAATGATGATCTTTCTAGATTCTATGACTGGTGTGTTAGTAACAAATTGCAAGTAAATACTAAGAAGACTAAAATTATGGTGTCAGGCAGAAGAAAAAAAGTAGATAAGGTGAAGGTAAAAATGGTTCTTAACAACGTGGAGCTTGAGCAAATAGACAGATACGTATATCTGGGCATCACCTTTGACCCAGGAATCACCATGTCTCTCCAGTACAACAGTTTGATTAGCCAGTTAAACCATAAATTATATATATTTAGGAAAATACGACCATTATTAACTAAATTTGCTGCTGTCACCATTGCTAAATCGAAACTCATGTCCATCTTCGACTACAGCCTCTTCTGCCTAACGCCACTTACCGTCTCTCAACTTAAGAAACTGCAAGTCTTACAAAACAAAATTCTAAGGGTAGCACTTCAGTGCGATTATCAAAAGCCTACTCAAGAATTATATAGCGATACCAAAGTTATGAAAATTGACCAGAGGATTAAGTTCAATATTTGCAAACTGGCACACTCAGAAGTCTACATCAAGGGTAGGGGGGTAATACCCAATAGGGCTACTAGGCAGGCCGACGCTCCGGTATTGGAAGGTTTCCCACCAAAAAGTGAGAAAGACAGGAAGTGTCTAACTAACTATATGGCCAGGACGTGGAATAGCCTGCCTACTGTATTAAGGAACAATATTGATAAAAACAGTTTCAATTGTGCGCTTAAAAGACATGTGTATTCTCTCTAGGGTATTCTCTCTCTCTGTATGGCTGTTTGATTTGTCTGCCTTGTCGATCATATTGCAAGGTGCCTGTGTTTACTCACATGTTTGCTATCGACTCCTGTTGTACTAATTCAAATGTGTATATACTCTTATCTATTCTCTTTACCTCAGTTTAGCGCTATGCCAAGAATAGATGTATCATTTGTTCAATAAGTGCTCTTATGTGCTGTAAATTAACATATGCTGAGATATATAAACAACTCATCTCGGTAGAAACACTTCTGATATACTGAACTGTGTATATATCTGTCACTATAAATTGCATATATTGATTTTTTTCTGTCGGAAAGGTATGATTCTGTTGCCAACTTGGTCGTGGTTCCTCTCGGCTGATAACCAACCCCACCATACTCCCTCTCCCAAAATAGATAATGCAACAGCACTAGTCTGTAACCCTCACCCCCATTTCACCTCATTAAAAATAACTCATCTTACTTCGCCAAGTTTTCATCCATCTACCTAGTATGTATAATGGTCATAAACCGAATGTACCTTTGAATAAGACAATTTATTGTATACATATATAAATTTACGTTCTCCTTGTACATAATAGATAATTGATTGATGGCATCAGGTCGGTACGAAAATCACCTGAATTTGTGAGACTGTGCACTGATGTTCCTGAATAAAAGACTTTAAAAACGTGAAAAAAAAAAAAAAAAAAATGTACAATACATTTTGAAGCTAATGTGTTATGAAATAATATGTTGTAGAGAGCCTCACCTACAAGTTAATCCGTCATAATTTCTATTCTAAACAGTTTGGACCTAAACTAACTAGTATGAACCAAAACATTACAACATTACATTAAGGGTTGTAGGTCCTGTTGTACACAAACTCCTTACACAAATGTCTTTGATTGATTTTGATTATTTTTCAGAACAAGTAGGAAGTCCTTGTTATACAGATCTAGACTGCTACCCTGTACAGGCAGGGTTTGGCTACTGTGAAGGGGGAAGATGTAAAGCCAACAGTAAGTCTACCATTGTTCTTTCACTATACCTATATTTTCTAGGGAAATGAGTCGCAAAATTGATATTTTTCAAAGTGATTAATTCGCAAGAACCCTTACTTCAAATCTTTTCATATTTGGGGTATTCAGCACTGTCAGTATCATGAATACATGTAAACGGAAAGAAATGAGAAATGAAAAATATAGAATATCAAAACATCAGTAAACCATATTTTCTTTTTTCATATTTCTAGTCCCATCCTCGCCGCCAGACTACATCCCATTCCTAGCGAGCCGTGACTGTCGCATCAAGCGCCCCATGTCCACACTGCCGCCACCTGTTGGTGACAAAGGCAAGTATGTGGGTCTGGGCGAGAAGAACGCCACACGCCCCCATCGTCATCAGGAACTGGCGGCGCCCTCGGGTGACTCCCGGGCCGCCGACACGTACCATGACGACGATGGGGGGAAGCTGCCGGTACACTTCCATAACATGAGCGACTGGCTGAGTCTGGAGGCCACAACCCCGCCACAAAACTCTCATCTCAACGGCGCGCCCCGCCAACACTCCTCCTCATCCCCATCCTCATCATCTTACTCCACCTATTGTGCACATTCATCACTTCCTCTGTTTTTTACTGCACTCTTCTGGACTATTCGATGGACGGCGACAACGTCGTCGTTGTTTTCATTAGGCGGTTACCATAGTGATGATATTGGTGACGTTGTGCCGACGACGACGACGTCGAAGACGACGACGTTGACTTTTATTATGACGTTGTTGTTGCTGTCGCGGTGATTCGCGGGCGGCAATACAGTGATGACGTCACGACTGGTGCTTATGCCATACGCTCCTTTACTAGTGTGACAAGATGTGGTTTTGTGACGTCACAATGATATTCTTCATGTTGTCATGTCAATCGTGAGAGATCCAGCGTTGAATTCTGTTATGAATGAGAAAGCGTTCAGGTAGAATGGAAAAAAGGATCATTTATATGATACACATAAGACCAAGATATAAAGGGGCCTACTTCACAGTCAAAGAGTAGAGCACAGCAGAGATGAATCTCGCAGACAGAGAGTAGAAGGGCCCTTTTCCCGGCTTCTCCCGGCTGTTGGAGAACTGGGGAGTAAAAGACACAAACTCAACACAGCTTTAAAACAGATCCTATGGAAAGAGAACCTGATAGTGGTGACACCTGGTGTTAAGTAGAGGATTCCAGCCAGCGTTCTTTCACATTAATACGTGGACCAAGAATTTTCCCAATTACAATAAGAATATACAGAACTTATCATATATATAAATATATGTCTCATATGACCTGCTAATACAGGTACTTTTGGATTGTGATATATTACCCTGGAGACATGTGCATTAAATTACAAGTGTGTTTATTTGATTCCAATGTGTGACTCACCCTTTAGCAGTTTACTGAATTGCAAAGAACGGAAGACTAGGGTAGAAGTTGAATGTCCACCGGAACCGGAACTGGAAACAGGACATCTCCCTGGAAACCATCCCATAATGCCACAAGTACATACTCGTCCATGTCAGATGCACACAAATATTCTGTACAGAATGTGGATGTCGAATTAGTAAACAACATAGGGTTGTGTATTTCTCATAATTAATTAGTAAACAACAGTGTGTCGATTACTTGTTCATAATCAGTACTCATGGATAGTTGTGTAAAGACAATCCCAGATGCTTAAAGTAGGGGAATTGCATGTCCACCATCTGCAATCTCGATTCGCATGGAAATTTTGGAATTGTATGTCAGTTGAAAATATCATGGAAAACATGCCATGTCCAAATGGAATATTTACCGGTGCTCGAATGTCAATATCTAGACAAGTTTCCATAACACAAGCCTCCATCTTTTCCAATATCACAGTGGAACCTCTGTATTGAGACCCTGCCCCCCCCCCCTCATGAGACTTAATGATTTGTGGTCTCACAGCGAGGTGGTCTCATTAGAGGGGCTAAGCAAATAAGAGCAATTCGGGACTGAGAGAAACTGGTCTTAATAGAGTGGTGGTGTCTATAGAGAGATGGTCTTTATGCGAGATCCCACTGTATGTATTAGTTGACATTGATCATTTACACAAGCTATGAATTTTGTGAAAACATGCTTGCAATTTTAAAGGGCAATTATTGCTAAATATGTGTATGTTAGACCTGAACTGAACCTATCCCAGCATGCACTATAATAGACATGCACAGTGGCACATGCAAATCCCCTATTGACAGTTACTTGTGTGAAGAATGTTGAAGGACAAAGAATAATGTGACCTTGACCTTGTTGCAGGCAGTAATTTGAGCTACCTCAGAACATGATAGACTGTGAAAACATGTGCTAAGAAACATAATAATTATTATTTCTAGCGGAGAGATAAATTGATGTATATTGGTTGTATCCATAATGTTTTTTATTCAATATTCACCATTTTGCACAAATAAGTTGTCTGGTATCGTAGCTATATAATCTATGTCATTTTATACACTATGTAGATGTGTTGAATTAAGTTACGTTATTCTTTTGGTGTCAAGACACTAGGGAGGTTCCGCAAGCATTTCAAATTAAATAACCCTATTCGTATCTTTAGGGAGAATTACATCGAGATGAAACATTTTGCTACATATGTTACGATACGTTTTACCCACCGTGTTTTGCTGAACCACTTTCTTCCTTGTAACTTGTGTTTGAGATACGGATACGTTTACGTATAGGTTAGACTTGCTGAACTTCCCTATTATTTCATGCTCTTTCCCTACCGCTCCTTTCCAGATGCTGGAATGCTTGGGTTTATATCAATTGGGGAATCAATGAAGTCAAAAAATTAATTTGAAAATCTGCATTATATTATACACTGTATGTACCTGGAATAACTGATTCAGTACAAAACCATTCTCCATACCCAGAAAGTGCCATACATTATCCCTCTTACGCTCTGGATTTACAGTCCTTCAAACATTCTTCAGCTTCGCCTCAGGAAGTTTTGAAGGACTATATACAACTCCGGCGTCCACCACGCCGTGGTCATTAATCTTTTAGTATCAACATACATCAGTGCAAAATATTGATAAGATCAGTTCTATAGGTCAAACAATGAGTATATAGTTTAGATTTATTTTGTCTAAATATATGAGAATGCAGCTTTAATTGAGAGAAAAAGTTATAGTTGCCATACTTCATTGCATATCTGTCAACGGAAATACGCACACACTCAAATAGACGACCTTTTATATGCTCAAACCTGCTTTAATTTCATGTACTAAGATATGATGCTTCTTGTACGCACAAACACAGTATACTATTTTAGACTGTTAGTGTTCATTTAATGTGGAATATTATGGTATTATATTGGTCCATGTTTTTGGCGAGAGGGCACTATAGGCCAGGGACCTACAGTCCCCGCAAAGCCAAAACATTGACCAATTTAATACCTTTAGTCGCTAAGCAAAGCAAATTGACAACACATTAAAACTGATTTCGAAGCAAAATAAACCCGTGGAAAGCCAACAACTTGCAGTTTTGATCTGTGCTCGTCCTAACATATTGTATCGAATTATCTTTGATATAAGCGATCAGCCCGGAAGCGGATGTCCAATAAAGTAGGACTGGGCTGAAGTCCTATAGATAATTCAGCCAACAATTTGCCCTGTGAATTCAATATATAAACGCCCAGACACTCACTGTAGTACCATATATATCCACCACAGGTGCTTTTTAAATATGTACACCCCATATTGTATTAAATGTTAAAACGGTTGCTCAATTTGTAGTAGATTATCATTTTCTCACTATGTGTTTGTAAGGGATGGATGACGCTGGCTATGTGTAGAGTGTGTCTGAGTAATTAAGGGCCTTGTCCACTAAGCCAATTCTCATGCAGTTCTTACAGAATTCAGTGTAAAAGAGTCCTCTGTGACACCAAATCGCATGAGAATCGGCTTAGTGGACTAGGCCCTTTAGAAGACGAAAGCGTAGTACGATGATGTTAATTTTCAAAATAATCTAATAGGGGATTTGCATAGCCACTTTTTAAACTTTGATTCGCATGGAATTATGGGACTAATGGTACAGTATAGAATCTATGGAAAACATGCCCTGTTCTGCATGGACTATTTATAAATGCTCTAATGTCAGTATTCATGTGTTAATATACCTGTGTCCATAACACATGTCCATTCTTTCCCATCATGCATGTAGTTTTCATAGATCATTTATAAAAGCTATGGTATTAGTGAAAACAATCTTGCAATTTTCGATAAAAATGTTAAAAATATTTGTATGTCAGATTTTCAGAATCCATCTCAGGATGCACTGTAACAGACATGCGCAGTGGCCACGTGCAAATCCCCTATAGAATATTAATAGAATGAACTCATTGGAGAAGTTCATAGCAATGTGTGTATGATTGACATGTAATGCCTTACATGCATGCAATCATATAATAGTATGTGGTCAAGAAGAGTGTGCCTATCAATGGTAAACAAAATAAATGATGTCAATAAAATAAACTTATAGGGTTTCTGTAACTACTGCGAGAAAACTTACACTGATTGAATATAACATAATGTTACCCAAATGGACGATGTAAATATATTAAGCCCCTTTCCTATTAAGTCCCTTTCCTTCCCTTTCCTTCCCTTTCCTTCCCTTTCCTTCCCTGTCCTTCCCCTTCCTTCCCTTTCCTTCCCTTTTCATGTCATGTGTTCAGGGGGAAAAAAGTCACAAGTCGCAAAATTGATATTTTTTAAGGGAATTTTTCACAAGATCACTTTATTGGAATGTTTTCATTTTGGGAAGTTTAGCAAACTTCAACATAGTGTTTTAAATATATTCTTGCATGTCGACTGTCATCCTATGGAGTATATCTAGTGACTTTGCTGTTAATTGCCCACCCAAAAATATTGCAAACCTTTTTCAAACATAAATCAAACATAAAATATAGAAATATCACTTAGATGTCCTTCATGTTTACCATCATTGGAATCCACTTGATATCATCTTTCCAAATATGATGATATCTCAAAATTCATTTTTTGCGACTTGTGACTCATTTGTGGATAACCCATCACTTTTATCCGATTGGTCTAATATTGTGTCTAGATTCCTGGTGTTGTAATTTCAAATTGTTATATCCACATACCACAATTGAACTGATTAAGGTATTCTGATGTTCATAGAGTGGCTGACCTGTTCAAATTACTGTCTTCCCTTTTTATAAACTGTGATGTGATTTTGGAATAAGAAGCTGACATATTGGCATTGATCTACACATTCCCAAATGTCGAAACAACACTACACCAAAATTAATATGATATATATATGTATGTGATGTGTTTCAGGAAAATGAGCCACGAGTCGCAAAATTGATATTTTTCAAAGTGTTTTTTCCACAAGATCTCTTTATTGAAATGCTCTGACTTTTACAGGGTTTAGCACTTATATCCGTGTAACAAATTTCAGGACATTGTATTAAATATATCTTTGCATTTTGAAGGCCTTCGAATGGAGTATAATTTAGTTGCTTTACTGGTAATTACCCATCCAGAATCATTGCAAACGTTTTTTTCTTCCAAAAATAAAAATATCAAACATAAAATATAGAAACACTCATTAGGTGTCCCAGTGTTTACTCTCATTGGAATCAGCTTGATCTCCTTTTCTCAAATATGGCGATACCTCAAAATCCATATTTTACGACTTTTGACCTCTTTTCCTTAAACGGATCACATATTATGTCCTAGTCTGACGTATGTGTTTGAAACATCAGACATTCTTGTAATACTTCTGATGTGCATGAAACATTATAACTTCTTCAAACATTATTAAAATCTAATCTGTCTATTTAATATTTATAAACAACTGAATTTAATTTTTATCTTTTTAAATAAAAAACTTTCCCCATTCTCTGAGAAAACCCCAACTCATATGAATAAATCTTTTGATGTCTAGTAATGGTTTTTTTTCAACATATATGTCAGAAATTATGTAAAATTGATAATAATAATAATGATAATCGCGCTACAGAGCTCTTTGCACCACACAAATCATTTTGATTGTTAACGTAGGTTAAAATACAAATGAACTTCTTTTCTGTACTTGACCTCTTGACCTAGGTCAATAATGATAACTTATTGATCTACTGTGACTGAGAACCTCCTGTAATAAGAAGGATAGGTGTCATGGCAGCAGTGAGCAAATTAACGTAACTGAGTCACGCACTTGTACCAAGGTGTTGACCAGAAAGAAACAATCCCCATGAACTTAGCATTGCAGGTGATGCATATTCACTCATTACATTGCCCCATCAGGGGTTTAACGATTCTGCTGGTTATTTATAAGTAAAATAGAAGGATATCTGCTTGTCAGAATTCTTAAGATTTGCTACAAGTCATATTGTTTACAAAGATATGAAATTTCAATTGTAAGAAGCCAATTCCAGTCTATGATTGATTTGGTAAAACCTCCCTTCTGCCTGGAGAGTCAACAATGGGTCATCACACTGGTGCAGTGGCGTGACTCAAACAATCGCCGCCATCAACTACTTAGCCTCCAAATAATGACAATAATCTGTTGTTTGATCCTTGAAGTTCTGTGATTAAGGGTCAGATTTTCAGAAAATGTACAATTTGCAGCTGTACACATTGAGTAACTTCTGTTAATTCGGCTGCAATTTTGTCAATTATAGGTTAATACTGGGTATATCCGAGTATATTCGGCATTGCATTGATTCTAGCAATCTATTTTGTTAGGTTGAACTGTATTTTGAACTTAATTTCCTTCTGAAAATTGGGTTATTTGAGAAGATTGGCGGGGTTGAATTGTACATTTTCTGAAAATTTGACCCATTAACTGAAAGTGAAAGCATGTTGCTACAAGAGTGCCAAAGATCATAGATACCAAAACCAGGACTTATGATGATATTATAGTTCGGTGCTGCAATCTGGTGAGAGATGAACAAAGTAAATCATGTCTGAATGTATATATATCTCTGAGTAGTTTCATCACTTTTCAAGCAAAATCTTAGTGTATATTTAGAGTAAATCTAGTTTTCTTTTTACGCTTAGCAATTTTAAGTGAAAGAGTGGAAGACATTATGGATAATGCTGCAATGTTTGAATTATCAATGGTGAACTATTAGGGACGTGTTTCGTGGACAAGAGTTACTATTTTCGCCATTCTGAATATGGGTTAGATTTTCAGAAAATGCACAATTGACAGATCTACACATTCAAGAAATTCTGTTAATTAGGCTGACAAATGATGATTACTGGGTATATCTGAATATATTTGGTATCGCATTGATTAAAAGTATCAGTCCTGTTATGTTAAACTGCATTTTGAAGCTCATTTTTTCTTAAATGTGGGTTATTTGAGAGGATTGGTGGAGGCAAATTGTTCATTTTCTGAAGATCTGACCCATATATCATAAAGCATTGGGACACAAATTATTGGTTATTCTACCTTGAAAGGCTACCAGGGTATATTGCATGAATGAGAAAGTCATACGTAAAAGTGTTCATTGTTTGGCTATTATTCTTCCTTGCATAGGCTGCATTCTGGAGGAATACAAATTAACATTGTGCGTATAGCCGCTTCTTTCCCTAAAAGGGTCAGATTTTCAGAAAATGTACAATTGGCTGCTGTACACATTTAGTAAATGCTACATTAGGCTGTAATTTATAATACTAGGTAAACTTGAGTATATTTGGCATTGCAATAATTCTAGCAATCTGTTTGGTTAGGTTGAACTATATTTTGAACTTTATTTTTGTCTGAAATTTGGGTTATTTGACAGGATTGGGGAAGGTGAATGGTACATTTTCTGGCGACTTGACCCAAAAGATCCTTACCAGCCGTTTATCAGGACATGTAGCTAAAAGCAGGAAATCTTAAGTAAGGGTTTGTTATGTAATAATAATGTGTTCTACACCTAGAAAGAAGGATTGTTTGATTAGGGTTATTAAGGCTTACCTCAATCCATTAATGTAATATAAATTGAGCATTCTGGAATTCTTCACTGAAGAAAGTTTGAATCCTAACAGAAAACATGAGAAAAATATTAAATTGTATTCTAAAAGTTGTTAATACATTGCTAATATCTAGTGAAGAAATAAATAAATGAATTGATATGAATGAAAGGTGCGATACCGATCAGCATTATATAATAGGCTTGTGACACCACTGCATTTTTCAAAGTGACTTATTAACAAGATTTCTTTGTTGGAATGTTTTCATTCTGTGGGTATCTAGTCCTTGAGATTGCATGATTACATGTACTAAACTAATTGTCAAGGCAGTTCATTACATATATCCATGCATTTCTTAGGTCATCATATAGAGTACATTTAAAGAAACAAAAACAAACATACAATATGAAAATATTTATCACTTGTCCTATTGCTTACCATCATTGGGATTGGCTTGGTTTCTTCTTTTCAAATATGATGGTATCACAAAATTAATTTTTTGCGACTTGTTACTCATTTTCTGGTGACACACCACATTGGGAATTATAATTAATCCCATTTGGAACCATCAACCCAACTATTACAAACCCTTGCCAACAGTTATCCTTAAATACCTGGTAAACAGGAATGTCTATCAGCATAATCATGATAAACACGATTTAAAAGCGTCTAAGAGAGTCAAAGAATAAGTTTGCCTTCAATATCCAACAGACTTTGCCTTTGTAATAACTCTAGTGAAGTACTGCTACTTTGTGATTACTTAATAGGGGATTCGCATGTCTGCCATCATGAATCCTGATTCGCGTGGAATTATGGCAATTGTAGGTCAGTGTACAAACTATAGAAAAGATGCTATGTTGGTATAGTTAGCAGTGGTCATGTTTTCATAAAACATGCCTTCATCTTTCCCATCATGAATTTTGTTTTTGTAGATAATTTACACAAGCTACGATATTAGTGAAAGGATCCTTGCAATTTTCGATAAAGATGTTGGTAAATATTTGTATGTTGGATTTGAACTGAATCCATCCCAGCATGCACTGTAATAACATGCGCAGTGGCACGTGCAACTGCCCTTTTAGGTCATCTGGTCACAGCATGCAGCTGTACAAGATTCAAGTTGTCAGAAAATGTACAAAAGGGGATTTGTATAGCTGCCATTTTGAATCTTGATTTGCATGGAATTATGGGACTAATGGTACAGTGTAAAATTTATAGAAAACATGCCATGTTCAGCATGGGATATTTATCAATGCTCTAATGTCAATATCCATGTAACTATACATGATACATGTGTAGTGAACCGCAGATTTGGTGGGGGTGGGGGGATGGCGGGTCACAAGTCAAAGTGTCGCAAAAAGAAAACCAGACGAAAGAGTTATTCATATGCACTGAGTATCACAGGTTTAAATGCAACAGTTGTAGTCATGCTTTATTAATTTTGAACAACAGAAGAATCTTGGTCTGCGAGCAGCCCAAGTCTGTAGTGTCCAGTGAAGGCCGGATCCCCTTGTGAAGGAGGTATACTCTTCGCCTACTGTCTGCAGGAGGGCGCCTTCATGCGTGATGGTATGTTGCCCCCTGTCGGAACTGGCTGGCAATTCTTATTGCGTCCAGCTCTGGTAGAAGTGCCCTTTACTGCTGCTAGGTGTTGATGGTATTGATACAGCAGCGACATCGATATTGTCGAGTGGACCCACTACACATGTTCCCATTACATCATGCCCCATTTTTCCCATCATGCATTTGGTTTGCATAGATCATTTATAACGCTATGATATCGGTGAAAACATTCTTGCAATTTTCGATAAAAATGTTGCAAAGTATTTGTATACTCAGATTTGAACGGCATTCAACCCAGCATAAACGGTAATAGACATGCGGAGTGGCACATGCAAATCCCCTATAATGTAATTCACCTTCACCAATCCTCTAAAAGAATATCTCAAATTTGAGAAAAAAAAGAATGAGGATGAACATAACCAAGCAGATTCATTCAATCAACGCAACACCAAACATAATCAGATATACCTTGTATTCATCATGTCTCAGCTTAATTTACCCAAATTTACTAAATATGTTGAGTTGCCGATTGTACGTTTTCAGACAACCTGACGGAAATGAGGTTTTTTAATCATACAGTTCTGTGATTTCCAATTCTCCGGTTCTCTGTAATTTGAACATCTATGTAAGAACTGTCTGTAGTGGTATAATACTGTACATTCTCATATATTACGCTAATGTTACACTAGTTACTTGTTAGAAGGGGTAAAGTACCTTTTTTGCTTTTTTTTTTGGTTTCTTTACTACCATCAAATGTACGAAATTTTGTGTACTTTTTAGATCTTTTTCAGGTTTGCGATAACATTGACTTACGGTTCTCATTTCTGTTATTGAGTTGTATATAAATATAAACGATCTATTAATCCGACATGGGAATAATAAATGTCAATAAATGTAAATATGATATTTTTGTTAATACATAAAATGTGACAAAATAGTCTTGTGTTCTTTTTTGTGAATTAACTGTATGGTTGAATTATTGTTTTCTCAACAGGAAAAATTGGTTCTTCGTTTCCGATATTTGAGGACTTCCGATTAGTGCTATTGCCTTAAATATTACTAATCTGGGTGATGTGATAATAGAATATTTAAAAAAAACTATTATGGATAAACCTAATTTGTAATAATAGTTTTCACATTTGTGATGTGTTACATATAAATAAGTCGTAAATAGATAAAACGGATTGCGATGATAGTAAACAGTAAGACAACTAATAAGCATATCTATATTTTAAGTTTGATACTTTTAGTTTTGAAAAAGAAATATTTGCAATATTTCTGGGTTGTCAATTACTAGTAAAGTAACTAAATATACTCTATAAAACTTTAGAAATGCAAAAATATATTTAATACACAGTCGTGAAATTTGGTACATGTATTCAGGCCACTAGCAACCCAAAACGCCCCAAAGGTGAGAAAAATCTAACAAAAATATCTTATTTATAAATAAATAACTTTGAAAAATATCCATTTTGCGACTTGTGACTCATTTTCCTGTCACACCTCCCATTTAATATAGCGATGTTAATTTCCACTCTACGATATATTCAGGGTACATCCATTATAATATAAGTTATCACTGAAGTTGTATGCTTCAGGAGTAAATCGTGGTAGTAAGACATCTTTTCTAAGCAAAATGAAGAAATAAGATCACTTATTGTGGAATGGAAACTTAGGTGATGAATGGAAGGCCAATGACGTTTTCTGATCAAATGGAGCTGATGAAAAAAAAATGGAGATTTTCTAAGACATTAATAGACTAAAAGCAGTACGTAACATTGGACTCATCAATGAGTTTAGGCCCAAAGTTGAGAAAGGTCCTTCAAACTGTTTCAGTTCATAATCGTTTGCTAGATTTTAACACCTTTTTTATTCATATGGACTGCTTATTTATATGTTAGTGGAGGCATACACCACTAAGGGATAGTGTAATAACTTAAACTTAGGGCTATGCAATCGTAGCATGTGGGGAAATGATGAAATCTTTATGAACTAATATTGATTGTGATCTGGGATGATTATTTTCATACATGTCAGAGCTATATATAAATACTAAAACGCCCATGAAAACAATGTCCCCATCTAATTGTATTTGCCATTTGTGATTAGGTAAAGTCGTTTTCTTGATTGGTTTTGCACAGTGCATGTGTTGTCAGCGGAGTCGACTCGATACTAGGCGCCAGGCTACTAACAAAGCTATGAAACGATAATGTACTGTTTTTTCACTGGTCCTGTGAGGTGGAATAGAGTACATGGATTGATATAAAATATCAAATATGTTGGTAACATGGTTAAGATACCATATTACTGTGGAGGGTATGAAAGCCAGAGTAATAAAGAATAAAACCTTAGTACAAGATACAAACGTGTGATGGGAAGGAATTAAAGACTGGTTGATTTAAGGGTAAGATTTATAGAAAATGTACAATTGGCAGCTGTACACATTTAGTAAATTCTGCTAGATTAGGCTGAAATTTGGTCAATACTAGTTCGAGTATATTTGGCATTGCATTAATTCCAGCAATCTGTATATTTAGGTAGAACTGTATTTTGAACTTTATTTTCCTCTGAAATTTGGGTTATTTGAGAGGATTGATAAAGGTGAATTGTAAGTTTTTTGGTGATTTCACCCTTAAAAGGAAATTTGAGGAAAATGAGACTGGACCGAGAAGCTGCTGGTAGTAGAATTGATCTGAAGGAGGCAAAAGTGTGGAGGAATGGATTGTGGGTATGTAAGAGTTAGTGATGTCATATGTTCAGTGGACAGCGTCTTGTGGTGGTTTCACTAGAAAGAATTGCCTGTTTTGCAATATTTAATTTTGTGGAAAGTTTCACAGGGGGGTTTGGGCCGCCGCATTGGGATTTATATTATGAAAGCCTTGTATAGGTTTTTATAAATCTTGAGATTCGTTTTGCTGGTTCAGCATTATTTCCACTATTCGAGATTTAGATATTATTACTATAGAAGATTATGAATTTAGCAACAATAATGTTCGCATTCCATGGTGCAATTGAATTGGAAAGTTTCGATTTTGGACCTGTGTTGTCAGATAGTAGTCATTCAATTTGTACCAGTCATGAAATGGATGGTGAGGTCCACGATGAATATATTATCTGAATCTTTAAACAATTAAATTCATCCTTAGTATTCTTTCTTAGGAATCATTAAGGTTTTCAAAACATTCCTAACACATATATTAAGCTACTTAAAGCCACTTTTTCTGGGCTCTTGCCAACTCTGGATTAATTGTCTATTTTCATGGCCAGAAACACTTTGAGGATTATACATCTACTAACAATTCAGAACTATAATAATATTTCTTGTTTCTACTATTATTAGCATTAGCCTTAAAGTTAGGTAGATAGGTATTATTTCGGGGCAAATATGATAAACCTATCAATTGAGTAAGGATGAGTGTTTCTTATCTTAAATAAATATTAGCTTAGATTAGAATCACTGTTAACTGTTCCATGTTCGTGGACGACAAAACAATTCGTTATAAGGGAAGAAACAACATTCAATCGATAGCCACTTTAAAAACCTTTATTGGTGTCTCAAAATTGAGTCAATCAGAAATCAAAACATTCTATCAAAGATCAAAAGATTAACAGGAGACAAAGTTAACAAGATACTTATAGTATAGTCAAGTGGGGGAGATCGGTAAAATAATACTAACTTGGTTCTTTGTGTTGAGATCGCAATCTTAAAGGTTACACATCTACATGAGGATACTTACAGTGTGCACTTAAACATCTACACTCTAGCACAAACTAACCTACTTCTCTATAATAATACTGATTCTTTGAACAATTCACTAAGTAAGAAAACTAAAAGGAAACTGACTTGAACTTCCATGATAGAAGAATGCAAATAGGAAAGGTATTTAAAGATGAATGGGCATGATGTTATGGGGGTTGTATCACAACATTTGGGAGCGTTGGACGTGTGGTGTGTGTAGACCCTCCCATTATTTAAACAATTAATTTCTGCTTTTCTATTTTCACTATGCATAGTGGACTATATATAGCACCTTCCAATTAAACCCTCGAAAAAATGTTTTTTGGGTGATAAATAAGAGTATGGGCATTTAGGTGAAGGTAGCTAAGTCCCATTTGATTTTCTTAAAGACTTTTCCATCGTTATTTTATGAAATCAGTGTGGATTCATGAAATATGATTTAATCAACGAGGATGACTGGTGTTTTTTTCTAGAGAGTGGAGGATACAAAAACACTAATAGGTGGGGTATATCAACAATAATAATACTTTACAATGATAATATCACAGTTAGAGCCATAGTATAATTTTGTAAATGCCCCTTTTATTGCCCGATGTAGTCGCTCATCGCCCCAAAAGCCAGCAGGCTGGCACTTAAGGTTATGAATACAATGTTCTTGTTTAATAAGCCACAAGTGGCATGTTCATGATTGGCCCGATCTTGGGGTCCATTGGCATGTTCTTGCGCATGCCCATGCAGTATTTGGCGTCAATTGAGAGACTGTTGTCCTTAACTCCAATGTCTGACTCAAGGGTGCGTTTTGTCTTCAGCAGACGGACGAGAGAGTTCTCAGCCTGTCGCAGCTTCTCTTTCAAAACTCGGACTGACTCGCGGATCTCAGCAACTTCACGTTGGAGTCTGAAAATATCAAGAATGTTTTTCCATTATTCTAAAAGCCAATGTGAAGTCACAGAATGGTGTTCAATCTCATAAAAATCTAAAATGAGAATTATGTAAGGATAATTGTGATGTGGTACAGGAATATGAGTCACAAGTCGCAAAAAATAGATTTTGAGATATCATCATATTTGAAAAGATGAGATGAAGCTGATACCAATGATAGTAAGCAGTAGGACGTCTAATAAGTGTTTCTATATTGTATGGTAGTTTGAAAGTTTGATATGCTAAGTATGATGGTAAACTTACCCCTTCATTACTGGGTCATTGCAGAGCTCTACGTTGAGGCGCTGGCATCTCTCATCAAGTCTGGACTGTGCCACCTTCATTGGTGCTTCCTTATCATGGATGGCCTTCCTCAACAGCTGAATAGCTCTCTCCATGTCACGGATCTCATTGTTAGTCTGAAGAAATGAATACATGGTTTGTTAATTGACGTTGTCTAATAAAGTAATAATAACAAGTATGTTTGATTTAGTCCAATAAATCATCATACCTCAATTAATTACTTAAAACAGGTGTAATTAGTAGAATGTTCATACATCACCAATCTACTAATATATAAGCTCATTATCTCAGGTAGTTATTTCCTAAAGAGGCAGGCTAAAAAATATAAAGATTTCTGTTGAACAAAAACAAAAAAGAAATGAGTTAATTACCCTCTGGAGATGGGCCTGCAGTTTGGACTTGGCATCGTTAGCCTCCTGGATGCGGGCGTTGAATGCATTGTTGACAGTGTTGAACTGGCTCCACATCATGCTGGCAGTTGCGCGGAGGAGAGCATCAATCTCACCTCTGAGTTTCTCAGAGAGCTCTCTTTCCCTTTGTGAACGAGCGATGTTCTCTTGGGTGAAGCGAACCCAAGACATGGGAATGCTGATGCTGTAAACACAAGAAAAAAATTTGTCTTAATTTTGTGTTATTTCAGAGGATTGGTGAATCCAAATTGTACATTTTCTGGTGACTTTACCCTGAAGGTGTTTAGTTGTAAATTGTTCCACTTACGTCTGGTCGATATTCTCAACACCAGGTTGGAAGCCAATGCCCTGGGAGGAGTTACGGAGCTGCTGCATGCGGTCATCCAGATGTTGGGCGTGGTGCTTGTCCTTGCTGTCCTTCTCACAGGCATGCATGGCTGCACGGTCCATCCTGCAACAAGAAAACATTATATTCTCAATTTTCAAGCACTGTTATCATCAATATTCTAAGTTTTGCAAATGGATGGAGTTCTATCTCATATTCTACATGATTATTACAGAATGTAGTGCAAAAGAGTCTCCCACAAACCAATTTTACTCCTTAACTCTTGATGGCTTTTCACATTTTGAAAAGGAAAAGTACTGATGGGGAAATTCGATGAAATAAACCAATCACCTAATCAACTGTTAACAAGAAATCAAGTCTCATCTAGAGGAGAATCAATAGGAGTCATCAATGATCTTACTTGAGCTGAACATGAGCCTTCTCAATGGTCTTCCTCATCTTGTCCTGGCACTTCTTGATGGTGTCCACTTCCTTGGAAAGGTTGCGCTCCACATCATCATGAACCTGGTCAATGCCCACACGCTTCTCACGCTGGAGCAGACATTCCTCAGCGATGCTCAGAGGTCCCCGAGTGTCAGCATAGGCCTTCTCCAAAACACGCTTGTGTTCCTGGTTTAAAAATGTGAATTTGTTATTACACATTATATATGTATTTTGTATGAAACTGCTTATCTAGGGAGCGGTATGTTGCATGCATATACAACCCTGCTAGGTGATCTGTTGAAATTACTTTTGGAAAATGTCCACAAAATGGATTTATTGATGGATTATTAAAGGTATACATCACCTTATTAATGTAACCATAAAGAGTTTTTGTTAATACTGCACCATAAACAGGATTATTGCAATAATACATTTCTTGTCTATTTCCATCTATATTCTTTCCCATATTTTTCATTTTTCAAACTACAAAATGATCTGCTTACTCTAAGATTGTCAATCTCATTCTCCATGGCGCGGATCTCAGTGTTTAGCTCCTGCTTCCAGAAGGTGACGTCATAGACACGCTCCCCTGGCAAAAGCAATGATACAAGATGCTGAAACCATCTATTTGTATGAACATTTCGTTATTTGTTTTCTGGTCTAGGACTAGGGATTATAATGACATTTTGCGGTCTTAATGGACTTATCATTGTACTTTGCAATTTGAGGAGAGGGTCATTCTCTTCGTTTGAAGGGACTCGCTCATCTTTGAGCCTAGACTGAGTCTTCAAGAGTAGATATCTCACCGAGTTTGCGTGTGTTGGAGTGTTGCCTGTTGCGAGTGCGGGTGTCGCAGGATTTGATGGCCTGCCATGCGTCCGCTCGCAGACGTTCGGCGAAGGTTCTCTCTCTGTCGGACAGTGAGAAGTTGGCACGGTTGGAGTTGTCCCACTCGGAGGTGGAGTACCGGGAATACAGGGCATTGCTACAAACAGAAAATAAAGTCAGAATTTCGATTAAATTCAAGACATCAAGTGCGTGTTTCTACTTGTCTAAAACTACCCGATGTGCAAGTGTGAGATATATATGTTAAAATGTCTCTGCATTGAAGACAGTTTAACAAGTCATAATTGCGTTGTCTTTGTGCTAGCTTTTCTGTGACGAATAGTTTTCCTTTAGATATTTTATTTCTTCAGGTTTCTCGCTCTGACATAAGCATGGAGCACAGTGGACTGATCACATGGTGCGAGATGTGTCGATAATAAATCACAAGGCCAAGATCTAATCCTCTTGTCTTAATCTCATTTTGAGAACTACAGAATTAAATCAGTCAGTATCATGTCTTAAAGTCCCAAAGTTTCCATACATATTTCTCCCAGGTCCCACTATAAGATCAAGAGGCGAAAATGTTAATCCTCTTAGGCAAGAGCACCAGTGGCAGCAACAGCAGTGCTTGCCGTGGGCATGGAATGAACTATAATCCGCCTGTATGGGGCTGCTCTTCAGACTTTAGAATCAGTATTTCCAGAATTGATGAGAGAAATGTGGTTTACCTGGCGGAGTTGAAGTAAGGTTGAGCATGTCCTAGGGAGCGTCCCATTTGGTTGCCCTGGAAACCGTCGTTACGACTGGGCATCATGGCTGACATGACAGGTGTGCGTGGGGTCATGCTGCGTGCACGGCTTGGGCTGAACATTCCAGACATCCTTACTTATCTACAAACACAACACAGCAATCATTTAATATAAATATCTTAGAGGTGCGGTTGGTAGGGAGGGGGGGGGGGGGGGGGGTGTCGCTATATATCGGGTATCGGGGTAGGGATGAACTTCGGTATCTCGTCAGGAATATGAATACAAGTGTTGTTACATATATTTTGGTGATAAGGTATTATGTGATGATGCGTTGCAGAAAAACGAGTCACAAGTCGCAAAGAAGAGATTTTGAGATATCATCTTATTGGGAAAGATCAGATCAAGTCGATTCCAATGATGGAAAACATTCGGACATTTAATAAGTATTTGTATTATATTAATTCTGATACTTTTAGTTTTGAAACAAAGTGTGCAATATTTCTTGGTGGTCATTTACTAGCAAAGTAGCTTAATATACTCTATAAGATGACCTTAGAAATGCATGAATATGTTTAATGCACTGTTTCGAAATTTGGACCTTAGATTCATATGACTAAAAGCGCTAAACTCTGCAAAAATCAGAACATTTCAGTCAAGATTTTGTAAAAGAAACACTTTGGGAAATATCGTGTTTGCGACTTGTGACCTGAAACAAGTTCCTGAAACACAACCAATATACTAATATAAAATACATATTCGTGCGCCATTAATACTGCAATAAAGTGCTCACTAAGTTAATCCACATATGAGAGCCAAGTCTTGTTGCTAGGAAGGCCTGAGGCGATCCTGTAGCACACTGGTACACAGGGCTAGGGCCATTTTTTGCCTCCAAATATTTAAAAAGCCTGTATGCATGAGCAGAAATGGTTTTCCTTTTGTACATTTACAAGCGGCGGTTTGGTCCAATGTTTGAGAGAATGGTGGTCGCATAACTGCAGTGTGTTTGACTGGGTCATGTCGCCAGCAAATGTACAATTCTTTTTCACCAATCCTCAGAAAAACACACATTTAAGACAGAAATCAGGTTGAAAATAATAATCAGCAAAACTAAAGGGATTTGTGTACACAGTGCAAAACAAGATATATTAAGATATGCCTAGTATTTATCATTATCCAGCCTAATTTGGGGACATTTCCTAGATATAGGGAGCCGCCGATTGTACATTTTATGACGATCTGAGTGAGGTATCGAGGCCGAGTGGGAGAATGTACTTTAGACTATGTAATATTGGAACCACAACTCGGACCATGTTTGTTCAATGTCACCCTAGTCCTTGCGCATAATTGACAAAGCCTTGTCCAATGCTTGGTCTAACTTCAGTGCTCTGCAAAACTTATTTGCTCGGAAACAAAGGTTTCCAATATATCGGTCTCAAGAGGTGGTGAATGTCCACAAAAACAATTACAATGAGGCCTTAGTTTGATCGTTGCTAATTAAATATGCCAGTGTTTTGTTCCATATCGTTCAAACTATAATATTTTGCTTGATATAGCCAATTATTTGTTAGGTATTTGTCATATTTAATGACACTCTAGGTCCAAACCATCAGATCAGATAAGAATGGTATGTCAGCCTACTTCGCTAATCGGTTTCCTGGCCTAGGACCCGACATTTTAAAGGGAATATAATAACATTTTGCGGTCTTATTAGAATTATAATGGCACTTTGCGGTTTGAGGCGAGATGCTTTCTCTCAATTCGAAGGGACTCTCAACTTTGGGCTTAATCTGAAGAACAATTGTCAATGAATTCCCTCTTCTAGTGCAATGTGCGCAATACAATTGCCAAGAATCGCGCGAAAATGGACCGAAAATAAATTAACATGGCACTTATTTTGACTTGCATAATATTAAGCCCGCAACATTTTAATTCACGCTTGAATTTGATAATGATTTAACAAGGGGCGGAGATGTTTCGGCAAATAATGTTTTAACCTTGACAAGATTACACAATGGAACTGGCACTTAGGGCTTTCATACAGTCCAAAGATCTTATTCCAACAAGCTCTGTTGAGTTAAAAGAGGACCAGGCCACTTGAGCCCCATATTATTGGGCCTCAGCACTCTTGTGACTCCAAGCAAATTTCCTCCCGTTCTATGCATATGGGTCAGATCTTCAGAAAATGCACACTCGGCATATCTACACGTTTAGTAAATTCTGCTAAATTAGACTGAAAAATGGCCAGTAATAGGTATATGTGAATATATTTGATATTGCCTTGATTCAAACAATGTGTTTGGTTATGTTGAACTGAGTTTTGAACCTTCAATTTTCGTAATTTTAGACTATTGCATGGCGAAGGTGAATTGTACATTTTCTGGCTATTTCACCCTGCATACATGTATATATACTTGATAACATAATATTTACAGGAAGATATCAGTTACTCATTAACGTCTCTCAAACGCTCTCATGAAGTACTAACAGTAGCCTGTGGTATTAATCCTAGTCCAATCATGCAGGATAAATCAATGAGGATCAATAGAATGATCCAAGCCATTGCTGATTGATTTTAAATAATATATCCCACTCCTGCTGCATTACTGCGGTTGTAACTGCGGAAAGTGAGTTATAGTCCGTGTCCACTCAAGTGTACTGTGGTGGTGGACTAATGTATAATATTGGCTGGCTCCAGTATGAGAACGTGTACAATATTATATGTGTGCATACTTATAAGCTTGTGTTCTTTAATATTGTATAAGCTCCCATACGTACTGCCATGTGATTATTTAACTCTCCTCAGCTATGATATCAATCCCTGATATCTGAGACCTTTTATATCCAAGTATTAATTTATGTGACTGTGAAAAAGACTGATATATTAATCAAGTTATATATAAATACAAGAGAGAAGGTGTAATCGGGCAAGGTTCTTAGAGTCAATAGTAACTATCGAAGGTTCAATGTCATTTGAAAGGCACAGCACAATCAATCCACATCGTGACAAATGACAAGTTCCAATGTCTTTCAATTTATACTTAATTCATAGCAATATTTTCAAAATGACACATCTACATGTGAATAATTCTAGATATGAAGTGCATTTTATACGGTTATCTTTCTATGAGCTCACTAAGTGAAATTATAAGTGTCTAAGTACAAATAACAATCCCCATGTACGACTAAACTAAAACGGTTTATGAACAATTCACAAGCATTTGTGTGTCTATCTAAAGCTGTCTATAGTGGATATAAATATATAAAAATGCAATGTATATATGTCATGATATGTACATGTAAATAAGAGAAACATACACGAATGTGCATTATTCCTATCTCTGTCACTTATCTCAAAGCACACGCCCAAAAGTTGATGAACAATTTACGAAGTTTTGTTTCCCTATCTAAAGTTCTCTCAATGCAAAAATGCAATGTAGTATATGTCACAGAGAAACATACATGAATAAGCATTACTTACTGTCTTCGATGTGTCACTCTATAAAAATGTACAGGCCTAAATGTATAGGCAAACATATACACACACATATAAGATCTTCCCATATAAAAGAGAGAGACCTAAACCTAGACAGTGCTCCTTACCTGCCAGGTGAACTTCCAATGTGGTTTCCGGGCTTGGAGTGAAGCAATGCCTCTGGTGCTCCCCCTATTAGTATTCTCTGTCACTAGGCACCTGTTTCTATGGCGTAGCACCGGGTACCCGTGTGGACAGGATCACTCTCTGATCTGGCACCCGGTCGCAGACAAATCCTCTAAGCAGGATTAAGGCTATATACAAAATCAGATTGTGCCAATTCCCGAGCAAGCGCCAACATAGCGATGTGCCAAATGTTGGTGATATCAGGTGACCAAGAAGAGCATGATCAAATATTCTACCAGCAAATATATACACATATATGTGCATTCATACTTACGTTTGCCTCTGTGTAAGGGGTAGGTTAGTATAGGAGCCAGGGCGTCAGGGAATGCACAATGTGCTATCACCAATCATTGCAAATAGTCGATATCTAAAGCTAAAATTAGGTTTTAAATACAGTTCAATATAATCAAACAGAACTTAAAAAAATATCAGGTGATTTATTTGAAGGCAGTTCAACTGAGACAAACCCTGGTATTGAGTTTTTTAGGTCTTTACTTGGCGACCCTAACGCGTTTTGCTGTTCTTGGGCTTCTTTAAAGGGCTTTTCAATTTGATAGACTTTTTAAAATGAAGGTACATTGCTGAGAGGCACCTTGTACTTATCATTTTTCAGTTTGATTTAGTACAACTTGGTAATTGCGTTAAGCTGTGGATTGTACATTTATTGCAGCTCTGACCCATATATGGTAGTTACTCTAGTTACTCCGTTGTTTCTCACTCCTGTATGCTATCACAAGTTTTCTCAAATAGACAACACTTAAGACATAATCGAGATTCAAAGTACAGTTAGACATAATCTAACAGGCACATTACAAGTATACTCGGATACAACTTGTATTTATCATTCTTCAGCTTGATTTAACATAACTCAATCAATGTCTTGAGTTGGCGATGGTACATTTTCAGAAGATCTGACCCATATGGTATCTACTCTAGCAGTTTTTGTCTCACTCCTGTTTGTGTACGGTAGATTGCTTTGGGTGTCTTAGAGGTTGATGGGTACATACATGGAGAGAATATACACACAGACATACATGTATTTAAGTGCACTATGTAATATATCAATATAACACCTTCATGCTAAATACTACAACACGTATGAGACAATTATACCAATATCTGCCAATAAGCTCACAAATTATCGTAACTAATTGTCAAATTGAAACCATTAATCAAAACTAGAGTGGGATTTGTTCAAATATTTCAATGATTGAGGGATGTATGTTTAGTTAAACTGTTGTTTTGCTGCCTGTCATTTGGTGTGGTTGAGTTTTTAGTGTTTACTCTCTGCGTGGGTCTCCCCTCACCGAATGTACCGACGGACACTTGTGCAAATCATAAACAAGCCAACATTTATTACTATTGGCGCGGCGTAATATTGTTTTAGTATGGATAGACACTTCGCTCGCTGCCCAAACTTCTTTCACTTCGGCCTTTCAATGGCTGCCATTTAACACGTTGCAGGTAGTATTTTCACTTGATTTCGCTTTAGGATAGATGTAGTTTTGTATCGGTGGATCATCTAGATTGCTATCCTATATGGGCAATTGTTATGTTTAAACCTTCATGATATTATTTTTAATTATTAAATTAAATTGTTGTTTTAGTTTCACACTGGGTGTTTGTAATGTGTTAGAGAAAAACATGAGTCACAAAACACAAAATTTTGATTTTTCAAAGTGTTCAATTTAGAAAATGTATTGGTGGTAATGTTTTTATTCATGGGATGTGTCACGCTTTTAGTAACATGAAAGCATATGTACCAATTTTCAGGACAGTGTATTAAATATATTCACGCGTTTCGATGGTCATCTTATGAAGTTTATTGAGCTACTTTGCGTATAAGCTATGTCCACCCGGAGATATTACACACTTTGAGTACGAACTGTATCGAACATAAAATACAGAAATACTTCTTAGATGTCCTTAATGTTTACCATCATTGGAGTCGGCTTGATCGCATCTTCTCAGGTTTGCTTATTTCTCAAAATATTGTTAGCGACTTGTGACTCATTTTCCTGTGACACATCACATATTTATCGGTTGAACATCCAGAGTGCTATCATAAGGGGAATTGTTATTCATGAATTTTCATGACATATGTTTAATCGTAAAATTAAATTGTTATTTTAGTTACACACAGTTTATTTAAAAACTGAACTAATTAGAAATATTAATAATTTGACCAAAGAATAACCATCATATATCATATATCATATTTGATGTAGAAATGTGACTTGTTTATTCCTGCTAGTTAGTGTTAGCTGGATTTTGCTTTATTTTTAATAATCTTTAATGTCTGCGAAATGCAAATCTCGTGGGTAATAAGGTATTGAGACTATTAATAGGCAACGCTCGAAACACGTCGTCGAACGACAATTGCGTTTTTTTCTAACTATTGATTGTATTTAATGTATTGGCCTGACAATGAAATAAAAAAAAAAAAAAAATATATAGGATCCAAAAGTAGAAGTTCCATACATAAATATTACTTTAATTTAAACTTTGATAGTCAAATTCTCTAATTATCATCGAAAGGAGTGTGACAGAAATGTACAAACTTATCAATAGAAAACATTACAAAGGCTGATACAATAATCTAGCAAGGTATAAAGCAATGGTCGGTACACAGACTCATGTAGATATGTCTAAACGCCCGCTAATATTGTGTTTTTGCCCCTAGTTAGGGCCTAGTTGACTGGATATTGACATAGGTATAGCTGGTACCTACAGTCACCGCAGACATATATATGGGTGACATTGTCAGAAACTGTACAATTCACCTTCACTAATGTTATCAAATAACCCAAATTACAGACAAAAACGACTTTCAAAATGCAGTTTAACCTAACCAAACAGATTGCTAGAATCAATGCAAAGCCAAACATACTAGAATTTACCTAGCATTAAACAAATTTCAGTATAATTTAGCAGAATGTATTAAATGTGTAGAGCTGCTAATTGTATATTTTCTGAAGAGCTATCCCATATAGGCCGGTATGCTCCAGTGTAAACTTCACTAATCCGGCGCTATGGGACGACTGGTCGGCGGGATTTGGAATGCCTACATGTAGTGGGTTAAATCTCCAGAACATTTACAATTTGCCTTCACCAATCCTCTCAAATAACCCAAATTTAATGAGGATTGAAATTCAGTTCAAAAGACCAAACAGATTGTTTGAAACAAAGCAATGTCAAATATACTCAGATATACCTAGTTTTGGCAATTTTTATTCTAATTTAGCAGAATGTACTAAATGTGTAGATCTGCCGATTGTACGTTCTCTGCAGATCTGACTTATGATGTGAGTAATATATACATGTATGTGCCCCGAGTTCCCCTATTGATTTCAGGTAGCAGAAAAGGCTGGTCAGCTTTACCTTCATCCAACGACGATGTACAAAACATTAGGCCTGATATTCTTCACAATGTATTTACATACTTTGAGTATATGACTAAGGGTGTATACCTGGACGATCTGTTTTCAAAACATATGTTATTATCTCATGTTTTGTCTTTATGCCTTTTATTTGTTCTTGTACTTTGCAAAAATTGAACTATAAAAATAATAATGACAAAAATACAAGTAAAGCATCAGCAAGAAACAACAGATATCATTATTTGCGCATTTCATTTAAGAGGTGCAATAATTAGGGTCCAATGAAAATTTCCTTACTGTACATATTCAATAAAATTCGAAATGGTGTTTCTTTTAGCGTTTAGATACTTTATGACGATTTAAAACCAAAAACAAAGGTTAATACATCAAATTTGTCCATGCTAGGGGCATATAATAAATAGGGAATGGAACTCAGTATTAGTAATTGAATGCACAATCGAGTCCAATAAATATTCAATTACTAGCACCTCCTTCTATTGTCGCTATTTAGGTTTCGGGGACCTTATATGTATAAGAGTGGCAGCTCTACACATTTAACAATTTGTGCTAAATCAGGTTAAGATATGATGAATGTGATGTGTTATAGGAAAATGGGTCGCAAAGAATAGATTTTGTGATATCATCATATATGAAACGAGGAGATCAAGCCGATTCTAATGATACTAAACATGACAATATCTTAAGTACTTTCAAGTACTTTTATATTTTAAGTTTTATATTTTTTTTATTTTAAAGTTTGTAATATTTATGCGTGGACATTTTTAAACGCTGTGTAGACCAAACTAGGCAATACAATGGCATCAGCGAAAGTAAAAGAACAACAAGTGTATCTATTACCCACTATAGGATCACCAATCCAATTCAATTCAAAATATTATTTATTCATACCTAATTATGATATACAAATTAGTTTGATTTATAATTATAATTTTTAGAGGCCGGAAGAGATTCGGAGTTTATTGTATTTGTAATATCCACAAGTGGTTAGTAGTAGGATTAGAGGAGAAATAGTTCATCATAAATAAACATTAGTTTCTAAATTATCTAACATATTATAAGTTAATATTCATATCAGTTAATATTCATATCAGCACATAATATATGCAACTAAAATTCCCTCCAGGTTATTTGCTCAGTTGAGAACTATTATTTAAGTACATGTAATCCGTTTGTACACACTATATTGGATCCTTTAATCCATGAGGACCAGAGACAAATTGCCACTCAATTAATCTGAATAATAAATTGGTTTGTGAATAAATGATTCTCCTTCGTTTGACTGAATTACTAACATGAGAGCATCCAATACAGGGAGTTGTTGGGGCTCCCCTGAAACTGAAAATCAACCACTAACATGAACCTATTATGTTCATGGGTGAAATCACCAGAAAATGTACAATCCGTCTTCACCAATCCTCTCAAATAACCCAACTCTTAGACGAAAATAAAGTTAAAAATACAGTTCAACCTAACCAGACAGTTTGCTAGAATCAATGCAATGCTGAATATACTTGAATTTACCTAGTATTGGCCTAATTGCAGCCTAATTTAGCAGAACGTACTAAATGTGTACAGCTGCCAATTGGACATTCTGAAAATCTGACCCTCGAAATGGAATGCGACCTATGAGGATTATTAGGATTAAGCTACCTTACTAACTGGACCTAGAGTTTGAAATATTCATAATTTCTGGAAGTATTTCTGATAGATATCGGTCTAATTCTGTATAATTAATGTGACAAGATCCCTTAAACTAGTTACATTCTCATGTGTAATTCTTTAATAACATTTAATACTTTGGATTCTGTAAATGCTATCGGGTCAGATCTTCAGAAAATGTACAATCGGCAGCTCTACAGATTTTAGTCAATCCTGCTAAATTTGGCCGAGAAAAAATACAAACAAAGCATATTGGAGTAAATTTGGTTTTAATTTCAAATTACAATATCAGCTTGGTTTTGCTGAACTGTGTTTTGAACTTCATCTTTACCATAAATATGGGTTATTTGAGAGGATTGGTGAGGGCGAATTGTACATTTTCTGAAGATCTGACTCTATGTTGCAAGTACAAAGTTTCGGTCTTTGCCTTTGATGTGAAAGCTGTGTGCGGTATAAGCCTATAATAACCACAACAGGCCTATACAATACATGACTACATAATTCTAATTGGATTTACTTATAATTGGATTGATTCTGATTGGTTGATGGCAGGGGGAGTAATACATCTGTTTTATAACGCCTACATTAGCAATGTTAAATGTAAGGTTAAATCGACATGTCACATAATTATGCGCTTAATTATGTCCTGTTTATTTGGTTCAGTCTATAGGCTCAGAGTTGAAAGAGTCCCTCCAAACTGAGGGTAAGTCTCTTGCTCCAAACCACAAAATGCCATTAAAATCTTATATAATAGGACGCCTACTCCCAGGCCGGGAAAGTTATTAGCGCATTAAGCGTCCAATAACTGGCTTTACATTCTTATCTGATCTGAGACGCTCGGAGCCTAGACTGGAACATATGTCTACGTTGCCAGATAGGTATGCATGATATATATACATGTGTGAATTATCATCGTCCTTGTATAAAAGAATACAACATTCACTCAAATGACTCAAATAAAAACTGGACCATATTTCTCAATCATTTATCTACAGATATTTCTGAATTCATGCGAACTGAGATTAAAGCCACACTCTCAGTTAACATCTTTTCAGTTTTTTTCTGCTCATTCCAAAGTCATCGAAAAGCATGTTGACCACAACAATTTGGAGGATTTAGTCCGGTTGTTTTTGCTACAGGCCGTTTTAAAGGTCCACTTGTATATGTTGAAGACCTGCCAAAATAAGGATGTTTTGACGCATATCAGTAATATTGCTATCAATAAAATCCCTTGGATATACTGGCCACTTATATGTATAAACACTCGCGTAATGCCCCGTTAATACGATCATTAAGATAACTTATCACAGAAACGTGCCTCTCCCAAACTACACAGAAATGGCGGAATCGTGCAGTGCAAGGTGTCAGTACAGGCACAATAGGGCGTTTGCAGGTCCGCCACTTGATTCGCATTGACTTATGGGTGTTGTATGTCACTGGAGAAGCTATGGATAACATGTTATGTTCAGTGTGGAATGTCTAATAGTGATCTCATGTAAATAGCCATGTGTTTATGTTTCCATGAAACCAGACTCCATCGTTCCCATCATGTATTTGGATTTTATAGATCACTTACACAAGCTATGATATTGGTGAAAAGATCCTTGCAATTGTCAATAAAAATCAGATTTGAAATGAATCCATCCCAGCATGCACTGTCATAGACATGCGCAGTGAAACACGCACATCCCCTTTTTGCCTTCACCGATTCTCTCAATGAATTTAGACAACATTTAATATGTCATTAATCTAAGAAAAAAGAATATATAACATCACAGTCCAACATGACAGAACATGCTGTTTTAATCTAGACACATTCTAAGTATACTCAGATATACCGTCAGCATAATTTAGCAGAGTTTACTAAATATGTAGAGCTGCCGATTGTACATATTCTAACGACCTGACCCATTATAGCTGAACCCATCCTACAGCACGAGAGGCAGGTGAGTCAGATCGAGAGAAAATGTACAATTCTTTTTCGCCAATCCTCTCAAATAACCCAGATGTAACACAAAATCAAGGTTAACTAGAACGTTCAACATAACCGAACAGATGTCTTAAATCAAAACAATACCAAATATACTCAGATATTACTAATATTTATCAATTTTCTGCCGAATTTATCAGCTTTTACTAACTGTGTGGAGCTGCCGATTGTGCAATTTTGTTGACGGTCTGACCCACGTACGTGAATCTGGCCCGGTAAGGTATAACTCTAATCTGCTAAATAGCAAAATAGAATGGCTCAACACGGATTGCCGAGATATCTATAATTAGCCGCCATCAAAGGCAGTTTATGCTTATGATAATTAGCCAGGACGTTGACTAATGGGTTGTATATATACGGTAATAAGTGCCTCAGCTTCTGCTATCGCGGTGGTCATACCCTTTTAATGCATTTAATGGCAAACGAACGAAACAAAAAAGCCTAGAGGAAATGACTCAATTGTTTATATCAGATTTGTATCTTATTTACTATAATATTTGATTAAAATTGAAATCAAAAGCTCTTGCATCGAGTACAATATTTTCAACTTATATAAACTTATTTAAATAATAATACAGTTATTTTATGAAATCATACATGTATTCATTAGTCAAATTAATTAAGTAATTATTTCTAACTTCTGTTCAAATAAGTACAGACATTTTAATCAGTCGTCGGCCCAGCCACATGATGCAGGGGTGAATGAACTTCTCCGTTATATCAGGCACAAGTCGGTACACATTTATACATGGAGTATTCTGGCAACGCTACTTTATAGGGCTACACTCGCCAGAACATGTACACATCGCCATCACCGATCCTCTTAAATACCCCACAATCATGACAAAAATGATGTTCAAATTACAGTCCAACATCACCAAACAGACTGTCTGAGTCAGGTCAGCACGATATCGAATATAACCAGTATTGACTATTTCTCAGTTAAATTAAACAAAATTTGCTAAATGTGTAGACCTGCCGATTGTACAATCTCTGAAAATCAGACCCATAGGCTAACAGCCAACCCATGGGGAGTTCCACAGAAGGCATGGGATTGGCATTGTAGAGAAAAGATACACAATTAGTCGTTGACGAGTTCAATGTAAGTTTGAAAGGATTATGCAGATGGGATTATCATGAGATGTCTGTCACTTATGACAACTGAGTCTACTCTGGTTTACTCTTCAAGTAGCGACCTGTTCTGTTAGCAACATTTGGATTTTAATCTAGCCTTAGAAGGGATAGAGATATACAACGCTAGGAGGCCATACTAACAACAGTTTTTTGGTAAAAGAAAGTTGGGTGGAAATGATTAAAGATGGAACAAGGAAAGTGAACTAATATGGGATGTGTTCGAGGGAAATGAGTCACAAGTCGCAAAAAATGGATTTTGAGATATCATCATATTTGACCAGATGGGATCAAGTGGATTCCAATTGTGGTATACATGAAGGACATCTAAGTAGTGTTTCTATATTGTATGGGTCACAGATCTATGTTTAAGAACACGTTTGCAATATTTCTGGGTGGGCAATTACCAGTAACATAGTTGAATATATTTGGTACATATATTCTCACGACTTACAGCGCTAAACGTTCCAGGAATTAATTAGAACATTACAAAAAAGAGATCTTCTCAATAAATCACTTCGGAACATACCATGTTTAAGACTTGTGACTCCTTTTCCTAAAAGACATCACATATGTTGGTTGAAATGTTTTTGTTTATGGAAGGAGATTTCAACGATTTCATAGACAACCTAAGACTCACTATAGTATGTTCTTCATGGCCAATCTCTTGTGGTCGGTGGGTAGAAACAAACTAAAGTGTTCAGATATTGAAGTTTAGTAATTGTAATTGACATCTCTCGCGCCCGAAGATGCCGTGCAACACTCTCCATTACCGAGGTAAATATTGTCTGAAACACTAAACTTTCCTCAACACCTTTTCCTTTATCGTTCGTTAAAATAGCTACCTATGCAGATCTTAATTTAACTTAATTTATTAACAGAGACTCCAACCGTAACCCATTACATTTATTTGATTAGTTGCGTCGCAGTGTATTGTTCAGCAATCAGACTCTACAGAGCCCAGACAATGAGTGGAACTATG
The DNA here is from genome assembly GCA_942159475.1 of Sthenelais limicola. Taxonomy (NCBI): domain Eukaryota; kingdom Metazoa; phylum Annelida; class Polychaeta; order Phyllodocida; family Sigalionidae; genus Sthenelais; species Sthenelais limicola. Next base: position 22,615,233 of record OW804101.1, read on the forward strand.
GATTATTTCTATGACCTAAAGTGACCATAGATTGTCATTGGATACTCATATAATATGATTGTAATGCTAATATTCCTTCTTGCTTTGGTAAAGCTCTTTCCCAGAGGTGGATTTTGTTCTAGACTGTATTGCTAAGGTCAATACTATACTATGGGCTACAATGTTCCGAAGCCTTATAGAGTCGCTTGAGCCCAACTTTGACTGTATATATGTTCCTTTCATGACATCTGGTGCATTCATTTCGAACAAAAAGAAACACATTTAAAGCACATTGACATTTAACTCCTATTTGCTATTCTACTCTAATAGAATCTGCATCAAAATTGAAATCCAACAAAAATGAGAAAATGTTGATCGATGCATGGATGTTGAGGCTTTGTTCTCAGCTATTATGACTAACAAACTCTTACCAAATTTACTCATATTATGACTTATAGGACTGAATTCATCAATAATCTGCTGGCATATGTTGATACAAGAATTACAAGTCAAACCGCGCGTGAGCGATACACAGTGGAGTCTTTGCAGAGAAAGATTCGGGAGGATCCTTCAAAGGCAAATGAGGACATTTTAGAAGCCCTGTAGTAAATACAACTGGAAAACATAGTCTAAAACTTTGGTTCGATGACTTTTAAATGGGTTGGAAAAGAATGGAATAAGAAGTAGAAAATACTTTTAATTCTCATCCTTCTCTGTGGCATAGAGGAGAAGAGAATGCTCTTCCTTTCTCTCCATGGCACAATGTAGGAAAACATTTTTTCTGCAAGAAGTCGAAAATCTTCAGTTTTTGACCGATGTTAACTGAGAGTACAGCTTATACCTTCAACTGAGGGCGGCTGACCAGAATTCTTAATCCTCTGTTTATCCTGTACCCTAGATACCCAGTAATATATTGTAGAGGTGTGGGAGGATAATCCAGCCACAAACTAGATCAACCCATTACGTAGATCTACCAGTTACGTAATGCATGCCGATGGTTGCCATCATGCATATTGGTAGCACGTAGCTTAATTACCCATTAATTTGTAACGTTAATTGTGTTTACAATTACAGTAACTATGGTCTATTTCCTTGGTCTATTGCCTTGGCTTGTCGCTCAGCTACCAAGAAAGCATTACAAGTTTCCATCATAAATCCTTCCATGAGATGTAAAATAACAGTTCCAATAATTAATTGAGGTTCAATAGGGGATTTACATGTGCTACTGTGCATGTCTGTGACAGTGCATCCTGGGATGGATTCTGATAAAATCTGACATACAAATATTTGGCAAAATTCTTATCTAAAATTGCAAGAATGTTTTCCCCAATATCATCGCTTTTATAAATGATCTATGAAAATCAAATGCATGATGGATAAGATGGGGATCTGTGTTATGGAGACATGTATAACACATGGATATTGATATTAGAGCATTGATAAATAGTCCATGCTGAATATGACATGTTTCCTATATATTTTAGACCTTACCATTAGTCCCATAATTCCATGCGAATCACGATTCAAAATGGCGGTTATGCAAATCCTCTATTAATTGAGGTTCAATTGAACTAGGGCTCCATGGGCACGACGGAGTTGTGTCTGTCCCTGCTACCAAATATTTGGGGTCCTTTGAGTCCTGTACCTTTTGGTTTAGTATGGATATATGAACATTTGTTCGGGAGACTGTATCACAAACTAGGGTAAAGCTATCTTAAAGAATTCTTGGAAGAAATAAGTTCATTTCGAGATTAAAAAAGACTTATTATCTTCACGAATGTAGGCCTACACAGTTTTAAAACTGAAGTATAGTCGCCAAATTATGTAGAAAGAAAGTAATATATCAGTTTATATTTCCTCCTTTAAACATTTACACTTTTGGAAGCAAGATTGGTAGGAAATGGGCAAAAGTTCAAGATGTGGGTCAGATCATTTGAAAATGTACAATCGGCAGCTCTATACATTTAGTAAATTCTGCTTCATTTAACTGAGAAATGATAAATCAGTATGTCAGGGTTTATTTGATATTGCCTTGATTCAAGAAATCTGTTTGCTTATGTTGTACTGAATGTAATGTCAAATATACTCGAATTAACCTAGTATTGACCAAATTGCAGCCAAATGTAGCAGAATTTACTAAATGCGTACAGCAGCTGCCAATTGTACATTTTCTGGAAATCTGACCCAACTAGAGTAACCAATGATAGCCGTCTACACTAGTGCTGCCCCCTTCCAGTATAAACACAAAGACAAAAGGTAAACGTTCGGGACTAAGTTCAGTTCATGGTAATGGCAGATTTATCCTCGTCTTTCTTCTCATTTCTTGACAAATGTATAACAACGATAACAAAGTATACGGGTAGTTATACAATTTGCCAATGTATTATATAACTTGCACTGCAACTTTGTACCTCCTGCTATGCCCCCTCCCCCGGCCTCCGCCCAATTATGTTGTACTTAAATGTTTGTTCTAGTACTTTTATTCAGCGAATGCATTATGCAGATACATTATTGACTCAAATATAATTTATAAGAGATAGAAACACATCTAGATGATGTTACATTACTATCAAGGGATATTATTCAGATTTTTAAAAATATTTTCCAAGCACCTTTATACTCCCTCATTCAAGGACGAATCAGGGAAAGGAAACAATTGCAATAAAAAAGTACATATCAGTCAAATAAGATCAGAAAGATAAAACCTCACACAGGGGACTGTGTCCACAAAAGCATAAAACATTGTTGCATCTGTTGCGTCCCAGAGTTGTCATCTGTACGATATACGTAATATTGCAGACTTTTCCCTTTTTTTCACATATTACGCATAGCCAAAATATATTACTAAGACACCTGTTCCTATAACAAAACAAACAGATTTATGGCACCAACTATTTCTTCATTACAGAGATCTTTTCACCCATTACAAGGAGTCTTTTTACTATGACGACTCCCCTATTACCCATGACATGTGTCATCTGCTGCTATTGCACATTGCACAAATCCCATGACAGTGATCGGATCCCATGACACTGATCGGATTTGTTCTTTTTGCTCCTTTCCTTTCTGTCATGGATAGACTAGCACACTTTGATTATTTATCATTTTTGATACATATCAATATATGTGTAGAAATGAAATTTATCAACTCATAGCCATTGATTTAAAGGCAATACGTCCTAAAATAATGTTTCTTAAAAATAAAGGAAATGTATCATCTAATAACCAACTTCACTTTGGTCTAATTTCTGGTCTATGACAATAGCCTAAAGGACTTAGTGTTAGTATACTAGCTAATAGTCAAACACCACATAGTAGTATATACAAATGAGGGAGTCCCTCAGGCATTTGACATGTCTGTCTTTCTGTCAAAAGGGAATCCAAGATAGTACCTCTTCGAATATTAAGATATCCATAAGTCATGTTGATTATGTGTTGGAATATCTTAGAAAAGGAAATGATATTTGAAAAAGAAAAATGTTTGATATATGGGATATTTACTATGACACATTTTTATCCTGACAGTTTGGGGACAAAACAGCATCATTAAATCTGTAAACGTATCTCTATCTTAGTCTTCCTCTTAAGGTTCTCTATCGATTATCACTTCACCCCTTCTGACAATTTTTATATTCACCTTGGAGCATTTTTCATTGCGAAACGATAATAATATGCTGTCTTTCGTTCTATTCCATAATTTATCCGCGGACAAGTCATCTTTAAGAAAACATCCTCAGGCCATCACCTATTTTCATCTTTTATTATTTTTTTAGTTCATTTTGGTTGTGGCAGAAGATACAAACGTCGCGGATTCGTGGCAGTGACAGTCTTCCACCTGCCTGCCTTTTACTAGTAGCAATACAATTGTAGGTCCATACCCTCAGATCAGATAAGAATAGTATATGTGTCAGTGATTGGACTTCTATATCGGTAATCGGTTTCCTTGCCTAGGAATCGGCGTTTTAATTGGAATATAATGACAATTTGCAGTCTTAATGGAATTAAAATGCCACCTTTGGGTTTGAAGCGAAAGGATTTCCCTCCGTTTGAAGGGACTCTCTCAACTTTGGGCCTATATTAGATAGGAAAGTATGAAGTATTATCTTAGTAAAAGGGTTAGTGGAAATAATGGGACATGAGTTTGGTCTGGATATATATGATTATTTATCGAAGGTAGTCTGTGAACGGAGAATGTTACCATCTAATGTGTTCCATTTGTTACTTATTTGGTAAAATAAAGATTTCCTGTTGGATTCAGTTCGAGTAAGAACATTCTCAAAAAGTATTGCTTGGTTTGGTCTTGGTTTTACTAGATGCTAATTATGTAATATCATACGATAATGAATGTATTTATATCATTATGTTCAGGAAAATATTTTTGTCAATAATAAGTGTCCGATGTAAAGTCGTTAATATCTACCAGTTAGTATTTTACGAATTAGTGCCACAACAATATCATTAAGGAATACTCGATGTTGATTCCTTGCCTGATGTATGAAATATAGAATTCTCTGTATGTTTAAATTGAATATATTTCAAGAAAGTTGTCTGTTGTTTGTATCTGAACTCTCCAATGGTTCACCATACATTCTTTAATGGCTGGAAGAGCTGGGACCCTCTCAGAGGCCTGTCGACCTCTTTGTCAACCTGTGTGTATTTTTTGACAAATAAAATATTCTAAATAAAAGATTAGAATAAAATATTCTAATATCAATTGTGTCTGATTACAAAACGTTTTATCTTCTGAAAAAAAAAATACTCCAAAACCAATGCTTGCTATGTTCATTTATTCATAATCTGCTTCAATATAAAGTCGCCCAGTAAAGCAAAATGACGACTGGAGCAACGTATGACAAAAAGGGACTGTATAAAATCTACAATAACCGAATCAACCCCAATCCAAGCTTACACGACAACAAATGCAATAATTGGTGAATATACACAATAATTTACACATCTAGTTATATATAACTGCATCATATTCATCGACAACAATGAAAGATAATAAAACATAATATTCTCTGACGCTGGACATTTGTGTTGGGAGAATAATAATAATAATATAAATAATACTATAGGTAGAGTGTGAAATTGTGCATGTGATTGATCTATTTAAGAATTATGCAATATACAATCATAATTATCACCATAATACTGATCCCCTTTTAAAGAATACAAGCATGAGGATGGATAGGAAACTGCAGAAAAGCTTTCATAAGTAACGACACTAAGTGAAAATTAAAATCTAACAAACAGTCATCCCTTAAAAATACAATACAACATACCCATGTTTGAGCAAGAAAAAACATCAATGAAATCTTTTAATACCTGTTTGATATCACAAATTATTAACATTCTTAATTATTGATGTGCTACAAGTCGCCACAATCAACAGCTTGTACACCTTCTTATAATCACCGTAATACACAGTTGGTATAATTTATAATACTTATTGTATCATAATATTGAAAGGTAACTTGTGTTGTGCTGTGAAGTATCTAGCCTCCCTATATGAGAATAAGCTACTTGGGACGTACTAACCACCTTCTAGGAAACCCTCGAAAGTTAAGCCTTGCAATAGACGTATAAGTAGTAAGGGATTTGCATACTACGATATTGTCAAAGCTGTATTCTCAGCTAAGATCGATCAAAAGCTATGATTCATTCTTTCTGATCCTCCCCATCAGATAGGTATTTGAATCCAATTTTGTAGGATTTTAACCTGTTGTTATTGCTGTTGGGGGGGGGGAGGGGCGGGCTAAATAAATCATGAGTCCATTACATTATTTACATTTCGGACATCATCAAATTACTCAGCAGCAATTTCCCTTGCTATCGCCCACTTTCGCTGGTTTTTTCCTTCCCGTCGATTCAACTTTAGATATTTATCTAAACATATATAACAGCATCAGCTGCATCAATGTATCGATTACTGCAGTTCTATCAGTGAAACTAAGATAAATATAGTAAGACTTTTCACTCATCATAGGTGATAATGCAGCTTTAATTCAACATTGCCATGGACACAAATCCTCTATTGGGTGATAATATGAAGGTGGTACTGTCCCTGAGCTCAAAGGACACATTTATAAGTAGAATAATGAGCTAGGCCCAACTGAGCATAATGAAATGGAAAAACTTCTGATATAAATAGAGAGGCTTTGGATGTGTGAGTTCATCGAATGGAATTTGTGTTTGTCCAAGGAGCCCAGGTGAGGCTGTTGAGAGTGAGCAACAAATATAAATAACCAAATTTAGTAAAAGAAAAATAAGAGACTACACATGAATGAAAAGAAAAAATGTTTAAAGTTTCATTAGTCCACCACTAATGTGGGCCATTGGGTTTCTTCATCCTATGTAATACTTTCAAGACATCCTGGGTTACACCCCGGATCTACATTAGGGGATGCTTTCTATCATTCCCTGACACTAATATCTGACGTGTTTTAGGAAAATGAGTCACAAGTCACAAAAAATAAGTTTTGAGATATCATCATATTTGAACAAATGAGATCAAGCTGATTCTAATGATGGTAAACATTAATGACATCTAAGAAGTATTTGTATATTTCATGTTTGATATTTTTATGTTTGAACAAAAGTTTCAATATTTTCTGAGTGGACAATTAACAGTAAACTACCTAAATATACTCCTCAAGATGACCTTGAGGACGCAAGGGTATATTTAAGCCAGTCTTGAAATTGTCTACCCATTCATTCTACTAACAGCCCTAACCCTCCAAGAATGAGGATATTTCAACACAGAGATCTTATGGATAAAATGCGTTACAAATATAATTTGTGCAACTTGAGACCCATTTTCCTGTCACACATCACCTATGGTCTGTATCACAGTCTTTGCCTTTACAATTCTTTTATGAACAAGTTCTTCCCATTTTGTGCTTGGGAGCGATGGTATAGTTCTGTTAATGCCTCAACCAAGCTGGCCGCTATTTGCGGAGTTGAATACATTCTGTTGGTTTCTTTAATAAGCCACTAGTGGCATGTTGAAGATTGGTCCGATCTTGGGATCCATTGGCATGTTCTTGCGCATGCCCATGCAGTATTTGGAGTCGATGGACAAGCTGTTCTCCTTAACTCCAATGTCTGACTCCAGGGTGCGTTTTGTCTTCAGCAGACGGACGAGGGAGTTCTCAGCCTGTCGCAACTTCTCCTTCAATACTCGGACTGACTCACGGATCTCTGCTACCTCCTGCTGGAGTCTGGAAAGAAGAACACAGTCATATAAACAAAGCACAAAGCTGGGTGTTGTATTCTCAAAGCAGGCATTGATGAAAACATTTTAATTTTTGCCAGAAATATTGGAAACCTTTACCTATTTCTTTTTAGATAGGTAAACAGTATTGTACTGAAAGAAAGGCATCTCAACCTGCTAGATATATTTCAATGTTACAGCAGAAAATAATGAATATTTTATTACATTATAGACTAGGTAACAAGATTTTGATGACTTACCCCTTCATTACTGGGTCATTGCAGAGCTCTACGTTGAGGCGCTGGCATCTCTCATCAAGTCTGGACTGTGCCACCTTCATTGGTGCTTCCTTATCATGGATGGCCTTCCTCAACAGCTGAATAGCTCTCTCCATGTCACGGATCTCATTGTTAGTCTGCAAAATTGAAAATTAATGTGTTACAACTTAGTCATTGTTGAAATCAATGTATTCTAGAAAGTCAGATTCAACTGATAATGTACAACATACAAACCTTATTGTAAAATCTTGGTATAGTCTGATGATTGCTGTATAAACACACTAAATAATAATAAAAAAAAACTTACCCTCTGGAGGTGAGCTTGGAGTTTGCTCTTGGCATCATGTGCCTCCTGGATGCGGGCATTGAATGCATTGTTCACAGTGTTGAACTGGCTCCACATCTCATTAGCACATGCTCTCAGCAGAGCATCAATTGCACCTCTAAGTTTCTCGGACAACTCACGTTCCTTCTGTGAGCGGGCAATGTTTTCCTGTGTGAATCGAACCCAGGATTGTGGCACAGTTATTCTGTATTAAGAAACAAAAGTAAAACATTTGATATGAGTTCAATATTTTCGTGGATAGGATAATGGATCATTATTATATTAAAAAAAATGTGTTGAAAATGTTGAAATGTTGAAATATTTTCTGTGATCACTGGATGTAGGACATATAGGTTCAATTGAATCAACAAAAACAAGCTGTTTGTTGTATACTTTCTATTCCTTGGTCCAGCTAAAGGTGCCTGGCCACCTTACTACAGACTAGCAACAGCAAACAGCTGATTAGGTATGTAATAATTGTATTTAATTTTGGGTTATTTCTGAGGAATGGTGAATCAAAATTGTACATTTTCTGGTGACTTTACCCTGAAGGTGTTTAGTTGTAAATAGTTCCACTTACGTCTGGTCGATATTCTCAACACCAGGTTGGAAGCCAATGCCCTGGGAGGAGTTACGGAGCTGCTGCATGCGGTCATCCAGATGTTGGGCGTGGTGCTTGTCCTTGCTGTCCTTCTCACAGGCATGCATGGCTGCACGGTCCATCCTGTTAACAAGACATATATGTGATAATCACTGATGATTCCTGTTATTACAAAACTGTTTTGAATTTGTAGGTGTTAAAGCTGGACACACAACAGAAGACCTGGTAGTAATATTCAGATATGTAAAACCATTTGTGTCAATAAAGTACTCATCAATCAATGAGTTAAGTTTTTCCAGTTGCAGAAATGATGTCAGAAAATAAATCTTTCCATTTTTCTATGAATTTGGAGGCAATACTCCCACAAGCATACATTTCCAAATATCCAGATTATATGGAAATAAGGATGTTTTTAAACAAGACATGATTATGCTTACTTAAGTTGAATATGGGCTCTCTCAATGAGTTTCTTCATTTTTTCTTGGCATTTCTTGATGGTATCAACTTCCTGGTAACAAAGAAGAATTAATTTGCTTTCATTATTATTTCATTTTAAAATTGACACATTTTCTTTCTTTTAATCTCCTTTAGGTTAGTAATCTGTACATAGAATAATTATTTTTTTATCTCAGGAACTTGTTACTATTTTGCATTGAATTTCAAATGAATATTCCCTTCAATATCAATATTCCAAATAAAATATAAAACTACATCTTGTTTAATTAAAATGTGTCTAGTTAAGAAGAGTCAAATATCATTTTACATGTATGTGATGTGTTATAGCAAAATGAGTCACAGTCGCAAAGAATTGATTTCATATTCATTCATATTTAAGAGATGACATCAAGCTGACATTAGGACATGCAATAAGTATTTATATATTTCAAATTTGATGTTTTCATTTTTGAAAACAAAAATTTGCAATATTTCTCAGTGGACCATTACTAGTAAAGTAGCTAAATATACTCAATAGGGTGACCTTAGAAATGTAAGGACATATTTACTACACAGTCTTACAATTTGGTAAATGCATTCATATGACTTTAAACAGTACATATATCCCAAAGTTGAGAATATTCCTACAAAGAGATCTTGTGAATAAAACACTTAAAATATAATTCTTGCGACTTGTGACGGATTTTCCTGTGGCACATGATATATTGTTATCATAGTCTAGCTTTGATTAATAAGACACACACCCTGGAGAGGTTGCGCTCCACATCATCATGAACCTGGTCAATGCCCACACGCTTCTCACGCTGGAGCAGACATTCCTCAGCAATAGCTAATGGTCCCCGAGTGTCACCGTAGGCCTTCTCTAAGATACGCTTGTGTTCCTATAATAAAAGAATCATGGATTAATGACGAGCCTCCCGAAGGAAATATCAATATTTGTCATTATAATCAAATCTTACCAAACACCAGCAACAAAGCTGCTGTCTACAGCGTATATACTATATATTTTCATAATGCTATCATTTTGTTCAATGTAATGTGTGGAAGATCCCATAATTTTTCATTAATTCTAATATAAGGAAGTAGAGTGGGTAAGGTATTGGGTTAGAAAATCATGCCACCATGCAGGATAGAAGATGTAACATAGGGGTCAGAGCGTCAGAAAATGTAGTATCGGCAGCTCTACACATTTAGTAAATTCTGCTTAATTTGGCTGACAAATGATCAATATAATATCTGAGTAACTATAGTTATATCTGAGTATATTTGATATTGTGTTGACTCAAACAATCTGTTCGGTCAGGTTGGACTGAACCTAATTTCTCCCTTAAATTTAGGTTATATGAGAGGATTGGTGAAGGCGATTTGTACATTTTCTGGTGATTTCACGCATAGAGGCTCTAGTTAAAAGCACACGATAGGACAGGAATGTAATGAGTTATACTTAAATTAGCACTTATATTGTCCTCAAACCTGATGAATCACATAAACAATCCAACACAAAGTCTGTCTCCAATGAAACAACATGGCATAGCTGGAGGAGAAACAAAGGCCAGTGAGTCCAGTGGGGGAGAAACAGAGGGCAGTCAGCCCAGTGGAGGAGAAACAGATGGCAGTCAGGCCAGTGGAGGAGAAACAGAGGGCAGTCAGGCCAGTGGAGGAGATACAGAGGGCAGTCAGGCCAGTGGAGGAGAAACAGAGGGCAGTCAGACCAGTGGAGGAGAAACAGAGGGCAGTCAGGCCAGTGGAGATCATAAAAGATCATGGTATATACTAGCTGACTGACGACCATCAGTGGTATGCCTCCTGTCAACATTGGTTGTATACAATCATCAAACTCCTGTTTCCATCCATCATCTATCTGTCCCCCTTGAGAAAATCAGGCTCAGTGGTCATACGTTAAGAATGAAAAGTGATAGGTGAAGTTGTAACAATACCCCGTGAACACTAGTAGGAGGTCAACATTGATCCTTATCCTTTTCAGTATCCAATTTCCCAAGAAAAACCTTCATGCAATGTTGAATGCATGTATTTTCTTATACCTATTCATATCTATCATGCTCTTAATTCTTAATATACCCCAAAACTTTTTTCATAGACTGTGCTTATAAATGAACAATTGCATGCAGAACTCATACCCAAAGACGAAAAATGGAGGAATGGCATTGAGCATTCCTTATATATTTTCAGGAAAATAGTATACCGCAAGATTGTCCATCTCACAATCCATCTCCCGCATTTCGTTGATTAGTTCATTCTTCCAGAAGGTGATATCTTCTGTTCTCTCTCCTGCATGTCAGAGAGTAAGTAATAAAGAAGGTTAATGTGTTAATCAATTGTGAACAATAGCTAAGGCAGATTGTATTCTGTTTTCAGAACAAGGTATGTGAGAGCTGCCACAGACTGCCAAACACCCATGTTGGATTGCTGGATATCCTTTCTGGAATAGGAAGATCTATTGAATGGTCTCCAGGTTAGAGCATGCACAGGTGGCAGTAAATGTCACGGCAAAATTGTTGGTATCAACAGACAAGCTGTTCTTCTTGATGCCATGCAATGTCTGACTCAAGGGTCTTTAGAAGCCCAGGAAAGACTGCGTTATATCCTGATTAAAACCTTTGACTTGATGTTGAATGGTTGGGGAATAGTGTATGAGGAGAATAAAATAGAGACTAAACTGTTATCAGCTTCCCTCAGCTTCTCCTTCGACATATGCAGGCAGCCTCTTGCATCCCACTCTTTGGAATCTTATGTGTATCACATCTCTTTTTCTAAGGTTCAGTTCCATAGCTTATGTTCTACAAACTGTCATCATACTACAACTAATTCAAGACTGCTTCCGACAGATGTCAACTAAGACAAAGACCAACATTCCCAAATTTAACATTCCTAAATGTGACATTGCCAATCAAAAATTCCTAAATCAAAGATTTCCAAATCTAAAATTCCCAAATCTGACATTGCCAAATCTAATTGCTTGTTGATGGACTAGTTCATTAAAGACCGTGTTTTTTATCCATTATGTCTTTCTAGACACACCTTCTTTTACAAATTTAGTATGATATTCCAGTACAGTATGATATTTGAGATTCCTTTTGACCCGATCAACAAGAGTCAAGTCATTTAAATTCACCCGCATTCCAAGATTTACATACAACATATTGACAGCATAGTTAGTTCACTCTCTCTACCCAGTACTCAACGCCTCTATTAGTAGCAAATGAAAAACATACATTGAGTTAGAAACAAAATAAAGGCAATTTTAAAATATTGTGTAAGGGCCAAGGTATGATTATTGTTTCATATTATGTTAATACTTTCTACGCTATATTGTCAATGGAAAGTATCAAATATCGTCAACTGTTTTCATTTAAATTGCAGGGGCTCCTTGTATAATCAATTATTTTTTAACATTATCCTTCCTTAGCTAATTCTCCTTGCTAAGCTGCTGGAAAGGATATTTTAGGGAATGTGCTACATTACATCCCCAACGACTTCCTCAAATGAAAAGTTATTCCCTTTGCTTTAAATGAAGCGCAGTAGTTCCAGACTATGGTTAGTATTTGCACAGTTAGCCCAATTAGTTGTAGACTAGAGATGGTGTGTGCACAGTTAGCCCAATTCTACACTTATCTAATGATCTACTAAGGTTATGGTGTTATTGATGTTGGTCTCTCATATCGTTCTCAGGTTTCAACCAACAGGTTAGTTGTCATAACAGGAACACCCACATAGCATGGCCTAAAAGCCTGAAAATAAATCACCAATGTGTTCTCACAATTTGGCAATTTTAGAATTAGAATTTTCAGGCTTCATGGTCAGATTCTACAGAGTAGGATTATGGCAGGACTCTCACAGTCTTACATGGATGATTTTCCAGGCTTTGTCACAGTTACGATTTCATTAATTTTGTTCACTTGAATGTCATCCAATACGATTTAAGGACTTTACATCTTCATTCTCAGCTATTACAAGAACAACAATTTGACCCAATATACTCATTATTTGACCTATACTAGTATTTTGCTGTTCTATCTTTATACAAAAATTTGAAGTCGAATCAGTGAAAGGAAAACGAGCGTTGGTGATCGATAATAAGTGATATCACTGTAACAAAGTACGATAATTTGGACTTTGAAGTAAAGGCTTGACCAAGTAGAGTACCGTGACCTGAGAGAGGTTAGAACACGGCAGCATCACCCGGACAGGATTGTAATGTTATGCCCCAATCCTAGATCAGAATTAATTCGTAATTCCATATACTATAAAATTCCATACTATTGGAACGGCTTAGCCACCCCATATCAACAAATCTTGAAACCAAGTGATTTTGCGTCCCAAGCAAGAGAAAATTGTATATGGCAGGACGAGAAATTCCTGTATTGATTAATTGGTAACTCAGTTACTCATGTAACTGTTTACCCAAAATCTTCTACATATATTCCCTGTGTGTGAACATGACAAGTTGTCTTGTCTTGTATACAAGTATGATCGTCATTTAATACTATACTTTAAATATATTGATGATATTTTCTTACTCTTTCGTCTTATTGCATACTGAAAATTTATTTACATTATCCAACTTCAAATGAGAACTGCCAACAAGGCGTTGACTTGTTGGTAGATTGTTTTCTCATTTAAAATGTTCAAAAGCCATTGTGTCCAGCAGGGTCTGAGAACCTCCCACTACTGGGGAGCACAGGATCCGCTGATATGGTACAAACCAATAAAAGTACAACAAACAAACAACAAGTACGAGTAAGAAAAACAAGGCTTGCTCCCTGATCCTCTAGAATAGGATAGCAAAGGCCACCTTTTATATTCCCTCCTGGTTAAATAAATTATTTAAAAAAAATTAACTGCAGCAAAATAACTGGGCGAAGTCCCCCAATATTTTGGTCAAATAACTTTCAGATAGGTAGGACGCGAATTGAATAAAATATTTAGTTTTTGATGGAGGTTAACTGAGGAAGCTAGTTCAAGGACGCTTAAGGACTGTGAGAACCCCACTTCCGGCAGGGGAAGCTAGAGGGCAGCACCTGGACATTCTCTATCTCGTTCTCCATAGCGAGTACTTCAGTGTTGATTTCCTGCTTCCAGAAGGTGATGTCGTACACTCGCTCCCCTGCACGTCAACAATATACAACATTGTTTATCTATTTCACTTTGGAACAATACTGGATGGGGTTTTATGGAAATAAAATGTAGTGATATAATAATAGTGATGTGTTTAAGGGAGTCGAGTCACAAGTCGTAAAAAATGATAAAGTGTTTTTTTGTTATAAGATCTCTTTAATGAAATGTTCTTTTAGCGGGTTTAGCACCTTTATTCATGTGAATACATGTACCGAATTTCAGCACATTGTATTAAAAAGTTACTTTTGTTTTGAAGGTCTTCATGTAGACTACATTTAGCTACTTCACTGGGAATTTCCCACCCAGAAATATTGCAAACTTCTTTTTTCAAAAATAAAAATATCAAACTTAAAATATTGAAATATTTAATAGCTGTCCAAATGTTTACCATCATTAGACTCGGCTTGATCTCATCTTTTAAAATATGATGATATCTCCAAACCCATTTTTTGCGACTTGTGCCTCACTTTGCAGTAGGCCTAATAATACATTGCACCTTGAAGTCCAGCATAGGAACCACCTCGGCATTTCAACCATACCCAAAAATAACTGCCTTAGGCAGAGATTAAAAGGGATTAATAACATCCATTTTGGGTGGCTGATGGTCCCTCTTGAATAAGCAATTTGCAGCCCCTCAATGTTGGTCATTAACCCTTTAACAATGTGACATGGCTATTTGATCTTTAAACATGTTTTACACAAACTCTAATAAAGACGTTATAGAAAAGAGGAAAACACAGCATTTTCCATGAATCGTTCTTCTAACATGGGCAGGAAAATTTGAATCTGGTTTCGTGCAATTGTGCTAAATGATCAATGTTTCAAACAATATTCATTTGAAAATACATTTTCGTTAAATTTGATTTTTCAACTCACTAATTGGACATTTAAATATATCCTTATTGGATGCTGCAGTCGGACATAATTGCATAATTTCTTTTGAAAACAGGGATTCCATCAGATCCAAGATATGATTTCTCGACAAGTATAACAGTAAACGTACCTAGTTTGCGTGTGTTGGAGTGTTGCCTGTTACGGGTGCGTGTGTCCGTAGCTTTGATGGCCTGCCATGCGTCTGCTCGCAGACGTTCAGCGACGGTCCGTTCACGATCTGAGAGGGAGAAGTTGGCCTTGTTGGAGTGATCCCACTCCGATGTGGAATAGCGGGAGTACAGGGCATTCCTATACATCAAATAGAAAACATTAAATACATTAAAAGAATAATAAAGTAAATAGAAAACACAGAAAGTCAGCAGCAGTCCTTTATTTTAATAACAATAACCATTAATTACTTAATTTATTTTTTTTGAAAAAGAAATGTTTACAATATTTCCTGGTGGACAATTACTAGTAAAGTACCTAAATATTACTCGATGAAATGAGAATAATCTAACAAAGATATCTTATAAATCAATCATTTTGAAAATATCCATTTTGCGACTTGTGACCCTAAAATATATCACATATACTCAGTTCATACAAATGGAAAGTCAAATAAAAGTGAAAAAGGGACATACCTAGCAGAGTTGAAGTATGGCTTGGAGTGTCCAACAGACCTGCCCATGTGGTTGCCGATGGTGTGGTCAGCAATGCTGGGCATCATCCTGGACAACTCTGGGGTGAGTGGAGTCACACTCCGGGCGCGCATGGGGCTGAACATACCAGACATCTTTACTGTGCTGTAAGACAAACAACAGGTTCTTGTTCATTATTTGTTGATTGCATGTGGTGTGTTCATAGCCCAACTAAACTCAACTTCTTAGCTCAACTAAGGCCCAGATGGCAGGAACATAAAATAACTTGCACAAAAGAAAGAACAAAAGAAAAGATTATATTTATCATGTCAATCAGTGCTTGAACATTATTTTAGTGATTTTATTTTAACTGGGGTTCACAGATCCCTCTGAGAGGATTTTTAGTTTGGAGCGACTCTCCCAACTCTTAGCCAAGACTAAATAAATATGTCACTTTATTGAATAAGGATAGTATCATTTGTAGTAATATTGACATTTTGTTCCATCATTGTATCAAATATAACTACAAAAGAAGCAGAACTAACAACTTCTGCTATTGCAATTCTTGCTTGATATTAATGTGCTTTTCACTCCATGTTGTGGCTGTTCTGACTTACCGCCTAACTCCTAACTAACTATGCATTCGGCAAACATACATTAAATATGGTATCAACATCATGGTACTCTGACGTTACCAAGGAGTAACCAAGGGAAAGTCTCTAAAACTAATATATGTTCGGAGAAAAAGAAGATACAGGGTCACATAATCGTTTAGCAAGCTTAAGCAAAGAACAGTATAGAGGGGTAGCTGTTACGCTATCACAGTGCTAAAGGTGCTAAAGCCTATACACCAGTCACTCAATGCAGGAAATAATTCCCTAGCTTGTCTGCTAACCTTACTTGATACCACATATAAAAAAGATACGAAATAAAGATCCAATATATTTGCGTAATTTAAATATAATTGTTTACATTTAGCTACATGAGAGTTGGATAAAGTCACATTGGTGACACAGATAGGTCAGGCCTGGGGCCAGGTTGCTAGGATTCTCACTACTCATTCATTCACTAACATGTTCTACTGACATGTTCTAATCAAGATACCTGTCTAGGCCCAAAGATGAGAGAGTCCCTTTAAACAGAGGGAAAGCCTCT
Source organism: Sthenelais limicola (assembly GCA_942159475.1). Lineage (NCBI taxonomy): Eukaryota > Metazoa > Annelida > Polychaeta > Phyllodocida > Sigalionidae > Sthenelais > Sthenelais limicola. Next base: position 22,631,893 of record OW804101.1, read on the forward strand.
CGCCTCAAACCGAAAATTGTCAGTAAAACTCAGTTAAGACCGCAACATATCATTACAATCCCATAAGAACGCCAAGTCTTAATCCAGGAAACCGATTAACGAAGTAGGCGTCCAATCACTGACATACCATTCTTATCTCATCTGAGGGTCCGGGCCGGGACTGATACATGATGAAATTCTAACAAGCTTTTGAAATCCCACTAATTTAAACTTGTTTCACTCTTAGCTATTTCCTGAAATTCCCTCACAAACTTTGTAAGCTTTAGTACCCATTTTTACTATTTCCCAGGCCTGTGCTGTTCTTCGATGAAGCGTTAAAAGCCATTCATGGCCAATACCATACGTAAGACCTAACAATATTGGCGTGCAGTGGTTGCAGTCCTTGTTTGCATTGAGTTGGCTGACAAGCTCATGTATATTAGTACTCCAGTGAAGTCACCAGAAAATGTACAATTCGCCTTCACCAATCTTCTCAAATAACCGAAATTTAAGACAAAAATTCGGTTGAAAATTCAGTTCAACATAACCGAAGAGCTAGTTCGAATCAAGGTAACATCAAATATGTCCAGGCATACCTAGTGTTGACCATTTTATCAGTCTAACTTAGCAGAATTTACTAAATGTGTACATCTCCCAATTACACATTTTCTGACAATCTGACCCATTATGTTGTTTGTTCTCAATTGCCGCCCATTAAAGTGCCTTTGAACTGATATTGACACGAGATATGCTTATAAAGTCCTCCCATTGATAGGCAAGGGTCTTGTTGAAGTTTTTCCTTCTATATATCAGCCATTATTATTCATATGTATCCACTCCTTCACAAAAAAATCAATAATGATTTTCAATTTTCAATTTAATTTGATTAAGCTACATGATGTCCACTCAGTGGATCTGTATATTTTGATGTAATTTGATATAAAGGCAACGCATGAAAACGTCAATGGCGGACACGACGTGTTTGTTGTCTTTGATGTACATCTTAATATGATTATGATTATATTTATGATTAAATAGGCTATCATTATAAGAATCCTTAGGTATGGCATATACATAAAACATGTATACATGATAGTCGGGTATTTTGGAATAAAGGTAAACCACCAAGCAAACCTGTACAGTCTAGGCCCAAAGATGAGAGAGTCCCTTCAAACGGAGGGAAAGCCTCTCGCCTCATACAGCAATGTGCCATTATAATTTCATTAGGACCACACAATATTAACGCAGTAGGCGTCCAATCACTAAAACACCAGTCTTATCTGATCACAGGCTTTGGTCCTAGACTGTATAGGTTTGATTTATTATATCAGTTTTATACTAGACTGAAAGAGCAAGGTACATAATCACAGAGTAAAAACAAGAATAACCAATCGTTCAACACAACACAGCCTAACATACATTCAAAGATATTTGCCGACAAACGACCTACCTTGATAAATATCCTCCACAATAGTACTATTATAGCAGTTTATAAAATCACCAGGTAAAGGAGTTCCAGAGAGTATGTTTAACAATACAGAGGCCACAGGGACATCCACTCAACGCCGTAACACAGTCCGTCCTTACTACACCACCACTCAGAACCAACTGAACCAACTCCCGCTCAGTCCTGGTGGCAGGCACGGTAACTAGGCACCTGTTTCTATGGGCGAGAGACCCGGGGCTGGGATCTGGCGCGGGACTGAGGTATTCCGGATCAATCTCTGATCTCCTCCCAAGGCAAGAGCGAAGTAAACTACCACTCAGGGGGATTAGAGCATAATACATATATACATACTCATACATGTATATAAAATAATGTATACATGTATATGTAATATAATGTATGAGGGTCAGATCTTCAGAAAATATACAATCGGCAGCCCTACACATTTAAAATTGTTACTAAAGTTAATTGGAAAATGGCCAATACTAGGTATATCTGAATATAATTGATATTGCCTTAATTCAAAGAATATGTTTGAATATTTTAAACTGCATTTTTAACCGGATTTCTGTGTTAATAGTGGGCTTTTTGAGAGGATTGGTGAAGGCGAATTATACATTTTCTGGCGATTACATCCATAATATGTACAATTCACCTTCACTAATCTTCTCAAATAATCCCAATAGCCTAAAAAAAAGGAGGATCAAAATACCTTTCAATATATTCAAACAAATTCGTTGAAGCAAGGCAATACGAAATATACTCAAATATACCGAGTATTAACCATTTTTCAGTCAAATTTATCAGATTTTATTAAATGTGTAGAGCTGCCAATTGTTCATTTTCTGAAAGTCTGACCCATGTACATATATTGATGTATATTAATGTTCACTTGAACACATATATGTATGCACACCATGCCTCAGGGGGTTGCCCCTATTTAAAGCTAAGTTAAGTACTGGCACCAGTTGGGATTGAGATATTATATGTGTGTAGAGTTAGTGGTAGAGGTAACTAGCCAAGGTATTATGTCTACACACATCTACCAATATTTCTTCTACTGCATGGAGTTTCTTTTATTGTTATAGAGGTTTTAAAGGACTTAATTTCCTCCGACCAATTCTCATTTTCTAATCTTGAGGATGAACTTATTCTGTAATGAATCCCCGAGGGTAAGAGTGAAGAAAATATACCCTTTAGTTAAGATTATAATCTGTGTCAGATGCCAAGTGTAAGTATCAGAAAGAATAGAGAATGTTTTGTTATGTTTACTGTGTACGATTGATATTATATCAGGCTGCTTGACAATTAAAACCTGTAGAACCGAAACTGCAAACAGTACCGGTATAGACAAGCATTGGGGTTTCGGTTCTACAGAGGGTGGACAGAGTGACACTGGGCTCATACTATATACTGCTATTAATAACAAACAAACTGTGTATTACCCGCCACACTCGCCATTATTTCCATCGATTTGATTTTCCATGAATATAAGGAAAAGTATAATAAATACAAAATTACCCCAAATTCACTTGTGCTACCTTATTTTGTTTGGTCATGTTGAACCTGATTTTTGTCTTACATTTGTTTTTTTGAGAGGGTTGGAGAAGACGAATTGTACATTTACCGACCATGTCACCCATGAATAATCAAATTATCGCTCCATTCAGCATCCACACTATTAGCAGTCCGCCCCCGCTTCCTATCACTACTTTATGAATCGTCGGTATAAAAATAGACCCAATATCCTTAATCACGCTCATCATGCAGCAAGGTTTTGGTAAGATTTTCAGAAAATGTACAGTTGGCAGGTCTGTATACATTTAGTAAATTCTGCTAAGTTTGGCTGATATGTGGCCAATACTGGGTACATGCGAGTATATTTGTCATTGCAATGATTCTAGCAATCTGTTTGGTTAGGTTGAACTGTATTTTGAACTTTATTTTCGTCTAAAATGTGGGTTATTTCAGAGGATTGGTGAAGGGGAATTGTACACTTTTTATGCGACTTCACCCTTTTCTTTCGTGCCTACCTACCGAGCATGATCACTAGCATGTAGTCGAATCTCTAGTAGTGAGCTCTCAGGTAATGTAATCTAATATATGACATGTGGCCCATGAGAATAAGTCACAAGTGGCAACATTGGTATTTTTTAAAGTGATTTATACAAAAGATCTCTTTGCAGGAGTGTTCTCAAAACCTCCACATCCGCCCCCTTTTAATCTTGCTTTGCATGAAGCTTTAGGAGTTGTATGTCAATGTAAAGTCTATAGAAAACATGCCATGTTCTCCTTGCAATAATTGTTTTAATCAATACAATTTCAATTATACTCAGATATACCTCGCCAATCCTCTCAAATAAACCAGATTTAACACAAAATTAAGGTTAACTAGAATGTTCAACATAACCGAACATGTCTTAAATTAAAACAATACCAAATATACTCAGAGGTATCTAATATGTATACTGTTTCTGCCAACTTTATCAGCTTTCACAAAATGTGTATAGCTGCCGATTGTACATTATCTGGCGATCTGACCCTACTGACGAAGGTGCCCAAATATAAGTATATGAGTAAACTTGCTCATTGAATGGGATCATAGGCTGGTATGATGTATAATGTTGTACTTAGGCATATTAGCCACACAGTGCTGTGCACACACCGTCCATACAGCAACACACAGGATGTGTATTATAATATCCAAACTTATGAATATGTCAGGGATATCGATTAGCATTGCATTGAATGAATCTCTACCAGGGTGAAGTCACCAGAAAATGTACAATTCATATTCACCAATCCTATCAAATAACCCAAATTTCAGACGAAAATAAAGTTCAAAATACAGTTCAGCCTAACCGAACTAGAATCAATGCATAGCCAAATATACTCGAATTTACCTAGTATTGTCCAAATTGCAGCCTAATTTAGCAGAATTTACTAAATATGTAGAGCTGCCAATTGTATATGTTCTGAAGATCTGACCCACCAGCCCTAGCTTTCCTCTTAAAGTTGCATTCTCAGTTAACATCGGTCAAAAGCTAAAGATTTGTTCAACTTGTCTCCATTCTTTATCAACATATCTATAAGTCCATTGTGGAGGATGTTGTCTGGTTGTTCTTGCTATATAGCGCTTCTGAAAAGTCAACATTGATATTTCGGTGACCCGCCGAAATCCTTTGCTTTGGTGCCTTGGTCAGCAAACCATGTTACAATCAATGCCTTTCGTCATGTCATGAATGAATTTAGCTTTATTAGAAAGTTTTCCTGACGTTAGCGATGAGGCCGTTTTTTTTGTTTTTTTTAGGCCAAGTTTGTTTGTCCATTCGTCAAAAGTTAATAAGTCTTGTTCAAGTAACTTGGCCTATCTTGAATTGTACAATGGCAAGCAATGAAATACATTGCATTAAGATGTCCTTTGAAATGGATATATATTAATTCAGTGCAGTCTTGAAATAGGGTACTCATATTCAGAAGACTAAGATAGCAAATTATTCTAAAAAGGAAAGAGTTCCTGTGATAAAACACATGTTACACATATCAACTTTGCAAACTATTGACTCATGTGTCTATAAAACATCCCACATGTATTTGAATATTGATATAATAATTCTTTTCTCGTACGAGCAATGTTCCCTCGAGCATAGATCTACAGGGAGTCATTGACATGTGCTGTTGTTTACGTCGCTATGGTAACATACGACCATGGAGAATACCATCTCATAATAATTACAGTACCAGAATGGGCCAGAACGCGACATATGGGTGAAATCGCTAGAAAATGTACAATTCGTCTTCACCAATCCTATCAAATAACCCAAATTTAAGAGAAAAATGACGTTTAAAATACAGTTCAATATAACCAAACAGATTGCTAGTATCAATGAAATGACAAATATACTCGAATTTACCTAGTGTTGACTAAATTGCAGCCTAATTTAGCAGAATTTACCAAATTTGTAGATTTTCTGAAGATCTGACTTATATACACCCCTGTGATTAAAGTCTGAGTAACTATCGTGTGTATATATAGTACTTGTCATCGTGTTTTGCCCCTTTTGTCCCGATTGACTCTCCCCAGCAGTGGGCGGAAGACCATTATTTGTTCTATATTGAAATATCACCCGTGGGCTCATAACCTTCATTTGTACATGACTACCATGTTCATAACTTTAGTATACTCTCTACACCTCTGCTTATGTTCACCTGTCAACCTACGAATGGATTTGTTGTATAAACATTCGAAAGGAAAAAAGGGGAAAAAGCACCACGTAGCCATGTCCTCTGATTTGTCTCAACTAGTGACTGATGTATATATATATAATATGTTGTTTAGTCTACTTATGTTGCAATCATTCATACCTATAATATTGTCACTCATCCCTATGGCGATTCCATATACTACTTACACATTGGGATCCAATCCATATGGAAACAAATGACAGTTGTTGATTACCAGTTTCCACAGTTGTGAATATGTTACGACCGCCACGGCCTCGATATTTCTTATCGTTACCTGGGGCCTGCTGTATTTAAGCTAAGAAAAGGACAATTGTGTGAGGATATTCCTACACTCTCTTCAACTCCTTCGGTGGGTAGGAATACAAGTTCTTACCCATCTTTGTATGTATAGGCTATTCCTACCAACTGGTAATTTCCCGTGGAAAGGCATTTGTCTGTTTCCTACATATGAAGGAATAGAAGGTGCTCTCGTTAACTTATGCAACAAACAGCCCCCTGATGTTACCTTTCCTACAAACTGTGTCCGCAATCACCGGACACTCCATACAGAAGTCCCTCATTGCCTGGGAATACCACAAAACAGCAATAAACTTAGGAATTCGAAATATCAATTTTTAACACTTATTTCTTTTTACCTGTGATCTCTGAAGTGCTTGCCTTGTATCACTAAGTCTTGACTGGATTCAGTTCCTATCGCAACTTCCTGAAATCCTTCCTTAAATTAACGTTTATCTCCACAAGTGCCTTTATGAGTTTACCGTTCTGGTCTTCTCATAATCCACCTCTTATCCCTCTTAACTCCACTCCTCCAGTAACCAGTGTAAACACAGAAGCAGTCCTAGTCGCCCGGCAAATGGTGGTAACCATAGCGACCACTGTGCACGTGACCAAGCGACGGCGGGAGGAGGAGGAGGAAGTGTGGGATGCGAGGAGGCGAGGGGCAGACCCGGAAGTGGCAATTTGCCAGCCTCCATCCCAAGAGAGTTAGACATAGGTGAATGCAAGACATGAGCCTATATGTTTAGATCAATGGTCGGTGAATGAGTAATGAAGGCCTTGATACATACAGGCCATGAATGAATGCATGAGGCGATGCATAGGTGTAATAAGCTTACATGGTTACCATTCATGCTGTTGCATGGAGGAGAAAGTTACTCTTCACTCCACCGCCTTGTCAGCGTTATGTTTGCTTTTTTTTGGTTTAGAACAACATTCTGATGGTACTAGGATCCTCTTTTCAAACCAGTTTGATTAATGAAAAGTCTCTCAATGTTTGTTTGTAGCTGACAGCAAGGTGAACTATGAGGTCTTATGCATCATGCATCTTGATCGGCTAGGACGTCTTTTTTTTGTTTCTTTTATTTATTTAGGATATTTATACAGCAAGTCAAACAAAACAGTGAAACATAACTGTGACGTAGGCTCACGGGTTTAATTCATATAAAAATTGCCATGGTTATCTTACCCACTGCTGTGTCTAGCTATTCACTAATGCTACCGCTAGTAGTTTTAATACTTATGCTTATCCTAATGAGTATAAGAGTATACATAAATGTGATATATAACATTTTGTGAGGAAGGGATGTGGAAAAGGGGTGAGACTTTATCAGCTCCGTCTATGTTCAGGGCCTCTCAGGTCAGTAGGTCAGTGATTGGACGCCTACTGCGCAGACATGTGGTCTTCCTGGCCCTGGAGTAGGCGTTCTAATGGGATTCTAATAGCTTATTTTAAAATGGCATTTGGCATTTTGTAGCAAGAGGCTGTCCCTCAGTGAGGAGGAATTTTCTCAACTCTGAGCCTAGATTGAGCTGTATACATACATTTGGTAAATTATATAACATTCTGCTGGTAAATATCAACGATATCTGAGTATATTAGTATTATTGCCTTGGTTGAAAATATCTTTCTGGTCATATTGAACTGAATTTGAAATTCAAGTGTGCTTTAAATTCGAGTCAATTGAGACGACTGAAAGGAGGCGAATTTTAAAATTCTTAAAGCGTTGACCGGTCCATGCCAGTAACATGTATTGGACACGGGGGACAATGTAACGATAACTACATAGCCATATTGATTTAACGGTTTTTATACCCTTTTTCACTTCTTATTCAGAAAAACACGCGAGGAGAGTTGTCCCCTGGGTATTATGGATCCAGGACCCTTTGCATAACAAATCCTTACTCAGGAATATCCTTCCTTATAAATACGTCTTCTTGCTAAGCAGCTGGTAAGGAGGGGTTCTTGCCTTGCTATACAGCCGAGGCTAATTTATATTCCTACAGTAGGAACTTCCTACCTTAAGCAATGGCAGATATCTTTGCAAGGAATATTTGCAGTAATGATTTCATATGCAACAGGCCTCTAGTCTTTTTGGCAATGTGAACACGGTTGGTGATTGTACTGTCAGGTCCAATGCAGAGGGATATAGGTTGGTGGAGGGGCGTGGGTGGGTGGGTTGATGGATGGGGGTCCATATTGTCCTATGGGAGCTGATTTGGGACTTTTATACACTTGTGAAATATCAAAGACTTATTATTTTACATGAAGTAGATGGTTGGTGAGTCATCTTGTTTTACCCAACGACGAAAATTACATTAAAGTTGCTTAATAATGTAATATTTAATCGCAGTCCATTCAAATCTGCCCGCATTCTCCCAGACAAAACACAACACGACACAAGACAATTGTGGTGTGTTTTAGATCAGTTTTTAGGTCAAATATAAAATCCTATGTAAAACCTATGGCTATTTACAAGGGATCACTGTTATATTCCATGCTTAAATGTTAAATATTCCATGTTTTCTATAGCTTTCACACTATCATAACTCTCATGCGAATCGACATTCAAAATGGCGGACATACAAATCCCCTTTTGACAATTTGCTTCTAGAACACTTGTGAGAGAAGGAATGGGTTGAGAAATGTCAGACTTTCCTGTTAGCAATCAAACCTATGGACTTATACTTCCTTCCCGTCCTTATTCATAGCACACACACATGAAGCTGCTATTGATTTTGGAAATATATCGATCACTTACATCTATAAGGTTTTTTGTCCATCCTGATCGATTTGCCGCCCAGTTAACCTCGCTGAATTGGTTCAACCAATAATAATGTAAGCGAAGGGATGGATTTGAACTATTTCTTGGACAGTAACGCGATCGGAAATGGTTTGATAGCTAGAGCTGCATTTTCAGCTATTGCGATGTCCTCTCTTTCCCATTCACACGAACATACCTCTACTCTACCTGGCCGATAGTATATCAGTCATATCACCATCATGCATTTGTTTTTTTATATATCATTCATACAAGCTGTGATATTGGTGAAAAGATTCTTGCAATTTTCCATAAAATCGTTGCTAAATATCTGCATGTCAGATTTGTACTGAATCCATTCCAGCATGCACTGTAATAGACATGCGCAGTGAGACATGCACATCCCCTATTAAGATCGTTCAATTAAAGGTATCATTAAAAAGATGAGATTCAAATAAATTGTAAAATCCTAAAAGATGGTATGTATAGGGATGAATGTTCGCCAAGATATGAGTAACTCCTGAGTATGAGCCTAGTTTACTGGCATGCATTCCGTGCCCACATGCAAATGCCTCATGTAGACTAATTGCCTCTTTTCTCGTCATGCAATATTCTAGAATTCACAAGAAAATGATGGATAACTATATGTTGAGAAGTTTAAGTGACTACAATAAACTAATTCTACAGAGCTCTATCATCAAGAAGGAGGAGCAAGAGAGAAATAGAGAGAGAGATGGAGAGAGAAGAGGGAGGGAGACAGAGACATGGTTAAGAGAAGAGAGAGAGTGATGGAGAGAGAGATAGAGGGAGGAGGGAGAGAGAAAGAGACATGGTTGTGAGAGGAGAGAGAGAGTGATAGAGAGAGAGGAGGGGGAGGAAAGAGACATGTATGATAGAGAGAGAGGAGAGAGAGTGATAGAGAGAGATGAGAGAGTGATAGAGAGAGAGGAGGAAGAAAGTGATAGAGAGAGAGGAGGGGAGGAAAGAAACATGAATGATAGAGAGAGAGGAGAGAGAGTGATAGAGAGAGATGAGAGAGTGATAGAGAGAGAGGAGGAAGAAAGTGATAGAGAGAGAGGAGGGAGAGAGAAAGAGACATGGGAGGGAGACGAAAGAGAGGTGAGATAGAGAGGGCAGGGAGACAAAGTAATAGAGAGAAAGTGATAGAGAGATATATTCAGCGTACATCAACCCCAGTTCTAAATCCAACATCTAATTCCCAGTTTCCATGAAGAATGCATCGTGGAAAAGGCCACGAATGTCATTAACTTTGTGGTTTTTCCAATAAATCGATGTAAAAGGTACGCCATGAATGTGCCAAGTTTGGGCGTCTTTAGCTCAGGAAAGGCTGCGGTAACGCTGAAACTAGTTGTCAGCAGGAAGTGGTACATACCAGGAAGTGGATGTTAACATGCATTTTTTATCCCTCCTGTACAGGAGAGAAACTAATCAGGCGCGCACTGGAAAGGGGGAAGTTTCATACCCCGGGGACACCCTGCATCCAACGGGGAAGTTAGTTCCTTATAGACAGGACTAAAACGAAAAAAATAATGCTTAGTTAAAGGAATAATGACCGACATTGTGGGGCTGATGGTACACTCTGATGTCCTATCTTGAGGTGAAGCCGAGAGGTGATATTTAAACAGTGCACCAGCAGTCCCGAAATGGAAGTTATTAATCTGTTTAGGCTCTAACTTTAAATAAAGTCTGAACGTGTGTGTTGGGTAGAAATATTCAATATTATGATGAATCACTTTGGTTATATGGCTCGAAACAAACGTGACATATCGATTTAACATGAATTGTTATGATAGTTAAGTTTCATGATAATATCATAAAACTCAACTATCACTCAAACTAATGTACTTTAGAGCATTAAACCAGCACTCTCAGTTAACCTCCGTAGAAACAAATATTTTCTGCATTGTCTTACGTTCATTAGACCGAGACTTTGGAAGTTTTGGTACGTTTATTGTTGGTACAGGGCTTCCAAAACGTCCTCATCTGTATTTGGAGGACCCGCCCGTATTATCGCTCACCAGTGGCTGTTTTCGCACGACCGGTTCTACTTTCAGTCCTTGTATTTATAAACATATTCCACCAGTAGAATATTGATGAATTTAGTCTTATAAGTCATAATATGAGTACATTTGGTGAGATTGTCTTTGTCATATATGATAGCTAAGAATACAAACAGCGGAAATGTTATCGGGATTCATGTTAACCCAAGGAAATGCCAAAAGCACTTGTTATCAGATAATAAAACAAATAATATAACAACATAACAGCCTAATCGGAAACCTACCATAGAAATATGCTTTTCCTTATTTAACATTGCCCCTGGTAAGCTTCATATTTCTACTGTGGAAACACAACTTAGCATTGTCTGTATAGCAAATGTCGTCCCCAAAGGTTTCTTACTGTCTGGTTATCAAGGAAAAGGAGCAAAGGAAGGACAATCTTAAGTAAGGATTTGTTATGCAACGGGCCCTGGTTTCATTTGCTGGTCAAGTAGTCAGACCGGCATATGTGAATTATTTATCTATACCGCGGTCATGCAGTTGCAAAGGGCAAACTCACAGTCAAATAATTAAATATGTGATATAAAGACTGATAAGCCAAAATACCTAATTTGTTAATGAGTTGAATACAATTCAAATGGGTTTGAAGTATTGGTTACAAATTCGACTTTTCGAAAAAGATGTCGATATTGTTCAGAGTTAAGTATTCGGAATAATAAGATAGATTATATATATCATTTAAAGAAACCCACTTTAAGCATTGTCATGAATAATGACACAAATCCTATAGGTGTTGGTTTTAATTATCTCTTGTACTATGTGTCACCTCTAATTTCGTTATACCTCGAATACATGTATGATTTTCTTGTCTTCAAGTAGATGTACAACTCAATCTGAGAATAGTTTATATGTTACATAATATTTGCGGCTGAATAAATTATCTAAGATAAAAAATAAATAAGTCACGACCATTGAAATGGGCCGTTTTATAGCCTCATGTCATCATGCATTATTTGTGGATTTGCACTGAGGTGGGTGGCTTCAGTTCAATGCGCATTTAAGTACTACGTGACTTAGCTCTTGCTATAACCAGTGTTTCGCCTCGCTTTAATGCACTCAGACATTTGGCTGAAGTCGCCAGAAAATGTACAATTCACCTACACCGATCCTCTCAAATCTCCCAACTTATTAATCTGTTCAAAATGAGGTTCAAAATAAAGTTCAATATAACAGAACTTATTCCTGTAATCAAAGCAACTCCCACATATAGTCAGAAAGATTTTCTATGTAGCATCAATGTTCATCAGTCTTCTCAAACAAAGATTTAAATGAAAATAAAGTTCAAATGCAGTTCTCCTAGAACTCCTACATAAAGATATATCATGTATGAGTCAGATCGCCAGAAAATGTACAATTCACCTACACCAATCCCCTCAAATATCCCGAATTCATGGTGGAAGTTCAAAATACCGTTCAAGAAAACCAAACCGATCTAATTCAGGGGTATACCTAGTATCTATCTTTTCTTGGCCTAATTTAGCAGACTCGAGTAAATGTGTAAAGCTGCCGATTGTACATTCTCCGATGACCTGACCCAGATACCATTTTAGACGTCATGCTAATTTTGATATCAGGCCAATAACTTCTGATAGATTAGCATTGAACTAGCTCCTCAGGGCCTCCCAACAGCAATTACTTAAAAGGAGATTTGATTAAACTTATTATTGACTGAAACCTGTCTTGAAATTGTACGTTTGCTCTGTTTACTGTGGGTATTAGTTTGCAAGGGACATTATGATATATCCTTTAATGAGGCGATGAACATAGTTTGTTTGTGTAATATGTGATTTGTCATAGACAAATGACAGAGAAGTTACCAAATTGATATCTTTCTAGTTGGTTTATTCACAAGGTCTCTTTGTAGGAATATTCTCACCTTTGAAGTACCTAGTTCCTTGTGTCTTATCAATACGGGTATCAAATTACAAGACAGCGTATTAAATATATCCTTAAGGTCATCCTATGGAGTATATTTAGCTACTGTACTTGTAATTGTCCACCCAGAAATATTGCAAACATATGTCCAAGCGTACTATGTCAAATCAGGCATAACATAATGGTATACGTTTTAGATTTTCTCTCTGTTAACGTCCTTGGAAACCACTTAATCGCATCTTTATGGATATGATGGTATCTCAAAATCCACTTTTTTCGACTTGTGGCTCTTGTTTCTGTGACACACCATTAAAAGTCAATAGTTTATTTGCGCGATATACATCGATGCTACTTGGCAAACCTATCGAACTTAAATATAGTTCTTGTCAGCCAATATGTGATGTATTTCGGGACAATGAGTCACTAGTCGCAAAAATGAGCTTTTCAAAAGGGATTTATTCACAAGATCTCTTTGCTGGAATGTTCTCATTTTTGGGTCGCTTAGCACTTGAGGTCGTTTGAACAGATGTACCAATTTCTAGAGGGTGTATCTAATTTGTGCGTTTCGAACGTCATCTTGTGAAGTATATTTAATTACTTTACTGGTACTTGCCCACTCAGAAATATTGCAAACATATTTCAAACATAAACATACGACATGACATATAGAAATACTACTTAGATATCCTTAATGTTTACTACCATTGGAATCCGCTTGATCTCATCTTTTCAAATATAATGATATCAGAAAATTCGTTTTTTTGCGACTTGTGACTCATTTATCTATAACACGTGACATGTATGGATGAATCTATCCATACTGAATATTTTATCAGGGATTCCTGGGTGCAAGTATTTCATAATTACTTCCCTGAATATGAATGTAAACTAAACTACTGCAAAAAGGCCAAGGCAGTAATAATGCCTATTGGCCTTCACTGTTTGCATACAAAGCACTTTATTACGCTTAGTATTGCATACAAGGACTTTTTCCACTCTTTCTGTTTCACCCACCGCTCTTCAGGAGGCTTACAAGGACCTATTTATAAGCGTTTTATCCATACACTGCCTCATTAGGGGGCCTCCCTCCATGAGCGATATTACAAGGATTAGGCCAGTGATCATGTGATCAGTAGACCCGTTCCTCCTTTCATTCGCGGCAGGACTTGAAGGTGAGATGTAAATTGGCTTGAGATTAGTGCGCGCGGGGAGAGAGAATAATCCGATCAGCGACACATGAACAATGATAATGTTGCATACTGGGGTGCGGACCATGTAGGCATGAATGTTGCGCTTTAGGTTTTGAAGTGAATTTAGCAAATGTAATCTAATTATAGTTGTCGCCATTTAAATACGCAGTCAAATGAGAAGTCAATGCTTCGTTATTTATAACCATCCTTGCTTTCTTGCATTGATACACATCACATGTTTCAAACCTACTGGGATAACTAGACATTAAGATATATGATATAATTAGAGGGTACATTCGTTTTTTAGGTGAATAGTACGTGTGGTTGTACTATACCATTGATTGACAACTATGAATCATTACAAAACATGATTACATTCCCGAAGATAATATATGGGATTCTCAATTTATTTACGAATCTGATTTTAAGTTTAATACCTTGGATTCCATAATTAGAAAATCCTTTTTATATTCTATATAGTTTTATATACCTACATTTAAGGTATACGTATAACACAGTCAATAAATTGATAGTCTTTTTTCTGATTTTTAAGTGTCTCCTTAATTACAATAATCATATAAATTTACTCTTTTAATGACTTCATGGCAACAACTGGAAGAATTGGCCATTATTCAATACTTGTTATACAATTTGGCCAATGACTGTTTTCATATACATGTATGTAATCCTTTGGCAAATACATTTTCAAATCAAATCAAATCAAAATCTCAGCCTGCTTGTGCTAGGTTTGAGCCCGCCAGTTGCACTCACCTAGGCGGACATCATACTTTTCTGTGACCTACTTTCATCATGATTTTTTTCTAAATCAAATGTTATTGGGTCAAATTCTCACACAAATAATAGGTCTCCTTGGCCCAAATGAAAACCAAAATAGATGGAACTTGAATTTGTTAAATTACATCGAGCTCTATTTTTCATATAATAATTCAAGAAACAAAGAGGTTTTATTGTTCTTAATTCATTATTCATAGCGTAGTGATATAGGAATCTGTCATACACACATTTCTAGCGTGCTTTATTACAATATTATGATACAGTCTGCACCAGCGCTTTGTTTCTTTGCCGATCCAACTGGGAATATGTGTATGAAGAGCAGCAAAATACTTATAACTTCTGTCCGTTAGTTCAAACAAGGACTAAATTCATCTGGGTGAAGACGCCAGAAAATGTACTATTCACCTTCACAAATCCTCTAAAATAACCCAAATTTCAGACGAAAATAAAGTCCAAAAAACAGTTCACCCTAACCAAACAGATTGCTAGAATCAATGCAATGCCAAATAGACTCGAATTTACCCAGTATTGACCAAATTGCAGCCTAATTTAGCAGAATTTACTTAATGTAATGCCAATTGTTAATTTTCTGAAAATTTGACCCATAACTATGGTAAGATAGTTTCGTCATAATATCTAAGAATATAGCTTTGAGCCTGGTCGATACCAGTTACTTCAAGCAACATCTCACCGTGTTGAGATTATGTAGTATTTAAGTCTTTGTTGGATTAATTCTATAATCATCATTTACGCTTGGTGCACACATTAGCACATAATCCGAGCTCTTCTAGTGGTCCCAATATAGCTGAAGTATGTTACATAAGCAATCATTACTTCAAACAGGTAAATTACTAATCGAATTAATTTTTCTTTTAACATTGATACAAGCCAATATACTTCTTTGCTAAGATATATGATACAATATAGCGAATGGAACTCGGTGATACTATTTTACTATTGCGGAATCTCGTCATATGAAATTCATTTACTAGAAACTCGTTTCATTCTCTCGATATATTTCCAATAATATTTCATTGTCACCTGAAATGGATCTATTAATAAACAATAGGGGATTAACACCCGCTTTGCATGCCTGTTCCAGTGCATTCTGGGGTTGATTCAGTTCAGGTTTGTCATACAAATATTCATTAAATTGTGTTTATCGAAGGTTGCAATAATGGTTTCATCAATATCACAGCATGTATACATAATATGGTATTTGTGTTATATTTTTTCTATCCAGTATCATAAATCCCATAATTCCATGCGAATAAAGATTGAAGATGGTGCACATGCAAATCCCCTATTGCCCCTGCATTTTATATATTAAATTCTATGTCATTGCAGGGATGTCATGCATGATTTGTAACTCAATCAATACACTGTCCCGAGACCTCAACACATGTTTACACGCATTAAATCAGCTCATTCACACCTAGTGATGCATGAACATCAATTAATCGATAAATATCAATATATTTATGTGGTGAAGTTAATCATCCTTTACATGTAACACCGCCTATGACTACGGGGGGCCTGCATTCTACTATCTCTATGGGTGTTCCCACTTCACTATGCACTTATAGTAAGTGTTATATCTAAATTTGAAACACTAATCTGTTTCTCCTTATCTTCGTAATGGTCAGGCAGGGTCTTACAGTCTAGGCCCAAAGATGAGAGTCCCTTCAAACGGAGGGAAACGTCTCCCCCCGAACCGCTATATGATAAGTGCCATTATAGTTCCAATAAGACCGCAAAAATGTATTATACTCCCATTAGAACGCCTAGTCCTAGGCCAGGAAACCGATTAGCGAAGTAGGCGTCCAATCACTGACATACCATTCTTATCTGATCTGTGTGGTTGGGGATTGACATGCCTGACAATGTGTTACACGTTAGCATACTTATTTAATTTAATGTACAATCAGCAGCTCTCTGCATTTAGTAAATTCTGTCAAATTAAGCCGAGAAAATGATAAATACTGAATATCATTGGCTACATTTGTGATGTGTTAAAGGAGTATATTTAACTATATTTAATTACTTTACTATAGTGAGTGATCATCAAGAACATTATTTTATGCAAACAAGTATATAGGAGTACTTATTAGATGTCCTAATGTTTACCATAATTTCGCCCCTTGCTTTCGAACACAAAGATAACTAGCTGAACAATCCAAAAGCACCATCTACCGACGGTGACTTCGACACGCAAAGTGTCTGTTTTCGAAACATCCATGATAAAATGCTCTTAGTTTCAGAATGCTTTGAGATAAGATTTCAAAGATTCCCAGGTATGGTAGAATGCATTAAATATTGTTATAAAAGTACCAGCATATATCGCTAATATTGGATTTGAAAGATATTCGATGGATTGGTGACAACACATGTTTGATGTCATAGATAATAATTGAATTTAAATAGTTACTAGAGAAAATAACTAAGGATAATAAAAAAGAATGATAACGCATGACACATTTGTAACGTCAATAGCTTATCAAGGGTATGCATTAATCTTATATGTATATTTCTTTCGTTAATAATATCAATACATGTATTTTGTATAATAAATTATGGAATTACTGATTGTTGATATTGATGAACTGTTTTCATTACTATTTAGAATATCTATATAACGTATAGACACATACACTCATGTTTATTTAGACAATGGTAAATGTTCTAGAAGCACCCTTAACAACCATAATAATTTGACGATTTTAAGCAAACCGTAAAATAAAACCGAAAAACAACCACGGTGGTTACTGCGTTTTTGTCTAATTGTATCCGTAATAGATCAATACACCTGGCATTGCTTTATATTGTATATTCTTGTATTATTGCATAGAAAACGAAGACGTATGTATAATGTAGTAGTATTGATGGTAGAATATTAGTTATATAATCTGAAAGCTTTATACTGGAACTTAAGCTGAGAATAGCATTGCAAATGTATGACGCTTATGGAAATACAAAATAAAATAAAATATTATATTGGTAATAAATTCAACAAACTATAAAAGAACCTGCTACCTTAGCTGAGTTATATACTATAATATGTATATATGAGCAACTTATTGTATGTGAATATAGTGCAGATGCAACTTTTCACAATAACCTGAATAGAAAACTAATAAAAAGACCATTTAGAATTGAATAGAAAATAGAGTTGAACTATGAGTACCTTTATACCTTGAATACTTAAAAAATGTAACTGACGGTGCTACGTCTATAAGACACAGGATCGTATATTATATCATATTTGTTGCAATGTATGATGATATTAGTGAGTTTTATATTGTCTGTTTTATAACTTGTTTTATATCGTATTCTATATTTACTATGTACATATTAGACAGCCACCTTCCTACTCTAGGTAGCTTTCCTTTTCTTTAAAGGTAACGGCTGGAAGAACTGGATTTTATCCAGAAGCCGGATTACCCATATTTGTTAAGGTATGAATGGAAGAATAGCAAACGAACGTGTGGTCTTCGTGAGAAGAACTAAGCAACTGATTTAATGAACTAGAATATGTTACATAACATATTTGTCATCCTCTATCATGTATAACCTTTGACAAATAAAGAATTCAATTCATCAGAACAAAATCTAACTTCACTACCGCGGATAACTATAATCAAGTGTAACAGTTTGTGTCATGTATTAATATTCATTTCTATTTTCGAGTATGTTGGAAGATATACTATGTAAAGGCATTGGCCCTGGCCTGTATTTGTTCTAGAGACCAGAATAACATTTCAATATAATATAATAACGTACCTGTAGCTTTGAGGAACAGGAGAAGTGGAGGCTCTACTCCAGTAGGTGGTGATCGACAGCTGGTAAAATAATACTCCGTCTCGATCTCACTACCTGTAACCACCTTTATACATGGATCCTGGAGCAATCCAGCGCGCATGTCCGACCTAGTTATCCATGGAAGCGACCTAGATTGCCTGGCGGATTAACCTCTGTATAAGAGAGATG
The DNA here is from genome assembly GCA_942159475.1 of Sthenelais limicola. NCBI lineage: Eukaryota > Metazoa > Annelida > Polychaeta > Phyllodocida > Sigalionidae > Sthenelais > Sthenelais limicola. The sequence goes on from OW804101.1 coordinate 22,650,530, forward strand.
ATCGAGGACTTGGTGGGATAGTGGCAGAAGATCGAGCAACCAGGATTGACTCAAACCTATGGCAATAGGGGATTGTTCATAGCCGCCATTTTGAATCTTGATTCACATGGAATAAAGGGACTAATGAATGGTACAGCGTAAAATCTATAGAAAACATGTCATGAATAGCTTGGGATATGTAGATCTGTGCTTCAATGTCACTCTCCATGTGCTTGCAATATTTCTGGGTGGGCAATTACCAGTAAAGTGATTACATGTACTCCATAGGACGACCTTCGAAACGCAAGGATATATTTAACACACTATCTTGAAAGCTGTTACATATATAGTTAGATAGATTTTTATTTTGATAAATGTTTACAAAGTGTAATACATGGTACAGACTAGAAATTAAAATGAAATAAAAATATGGAAAAAAGAGTACTATCTGTAATGTACACAGGTCTTCCAAATACCCTTGAACATTCCAACAAAGGGAACATTCCAACAAAGAGATCTTGTGAATAAATCCCCCTTCGTTCCTTTTGTATTACATAATCATGTATCACAGGTCTGTATTCTATCTAATCTGTTCAGGCCCATTCACATTAACACGACCAGCTGGCCGATCCTTGCCGGCTGTAATACTTTAAAATTATGTATTTTGCCGTGCGGCAGCCGTACACCAATCGGCCGCTGTAATGTGAATGGGCCTTAATTTACCCTACAGTAGTTTACCCTATTTGATGGCCAAGTTAACACACGTCTCATGCTTAAAAAATTCGCTATTCGCTTGTCTTCTGCTTCTCCTAATCCCCACATACGCTATGAAATATAATCGTCAGTCCTTTGCTTGAACGCTTGATCCCCGGCCATTATCATCGACGGCCATTATCTAAAATCACTCCTTAATTGTGATGTGTTACATAAACATGAGCCATAAGGCGCAACATTGATATGTTTCCAAGTGATTCATTCACAGGATCTCTTTCTTGGAATGTTCTCGTTTTGGGGAGTAACTAGCACGTACAAATACATGTTCCTTTACTAGTAATTCTTCACCCAGGATTATTACAAACCAGTTTTGTAAATGTAAAAAGAAATCAGACAAAACGTATAAAACTAGATTTTAGATTTCATATACCTCATTAACATTGTTAGAATCCACTTAATCTCATCTTTAAAGTAAGATGGAGTCTCCAAATGATCTTTTTTCGGCTAAAGAATTAATCATTCTTCTTTCACTTGTCTTTGTTGTTCATAACTTCAAGGGACGCTCTATTAAAACAAATCAAAGGAGAAAGTCAAAGTGAAAAAAAAACATAATGACACCGATATCACTATAGGTTATTTTCAATCAACTACAGTAGAAGGGTTCATGTCGCATGGTTACACTTCTCACTATATAACTAGTGTGGTAACACTTACAATTCAAAGTATTTTGATAATTGATGTTTGATTCTTTTTTAAAAAGAACATAAGGCTTTCTTTAATTGATATTTAGTACATTCAGAGAGCACTAGATTTCTCCAAGATGAGAACATTCCTACCAAGAGATCTTGTGAATAAAACACTTTGAAAAATGTTAATTTTGCGACTTATGACCACACCACAAATATTTGTTCAGAGTAATATCACATTAGTTATTCACCAGCGACGGTTTAAAGTCTAGAATTAGGCAGATATCCATGACCGTGACCTGGTCAAGAGGACTTTAGAGAGGATAAGGCACAGGAACCAGAGAAGTACGGGCTCAGATCCATGGATCAGCGCGTCAGAAAGTGTACAATCGACAGCTATACACATTTAGCCAAATCCTCTAAATCACGATTGGAATTAAAAATACTGGATAAATCTGACTGTGTCTTGTTTTGCAATGATTTGAAAGATGTGTTCGGTTGTGTTGAATTGTATTTAGAACCTTATTGTCTGAAATGCGGGTTATTGGAGAGGATTGTTGAAGGAGAATTGTGTATTTTTCTATCCAGATCCTGATCTACAAAGGTCCGCAGTAGATTAGTACACATATACTCTACCACTAAGTCACAGAAAGTCTAAATCCATTGTCTACCCATGCCAGCGTCAATGAAAAACCGTCTATGGCCAACTGGTGTATGAAATTTGTCATGGATTTCTGAGATTATTATCATTAGTTTTGACATAATTATATTGTTTTTACTTTATCCTGAGTCGATTGCCAATACCTATAAATTGGTACCTGTGTATCTTGTGTTTGAAATGGGTTGCCTTGGACAGTGCTATTTATTCGACTCCTTATTCGAGAATCATTTTTATTATATTCATCGTGTCTTTTTGTGTAAGTAAATCAGCTTGATCTGATGTTGGATAAAACATTTAAAAACAAAATCAAACCACTTTATTTCCACAAAAATAGTTACAGTTGTTTCTACAAGTGGAAAGAGATAATAGGCAGGGCAGTTCCTCCGGCTACCCATGTGTTTTCTATATCGGCAGTAACAGTTGATAAACAATCAAGTTATACAAGTCTTAATAATAAACCAAATAGAAAAACAGTAAAAGTGTATACACTAGCCTGAACCTCTTGTTTGGCCTTGTTTAGTTATTCGCTTCATTGGCTAACATTTTGTGTAGTTTTTTTCGTTCTTATTTTTGTATTCGATTAAATGAAATGACTTACATTTGTTCTTGTTTAAAACTTGTGACTCTGGTGACGAAAGAGAAGTGAGAAAACTAACCAGAGCGTACACCAGTTATGACAAATATGATGTTTTTCAGGAAAAAGTCGCAAAATTGATATTTTTCAAAGTGTCTTTTTCACAAGACTTCTTATCAAATTTGAAACATAAAAATGTCTGTTAGTCGTCCTTATGTTTACTTTCATTGGAATTATCTTTTCAAATATGATGATATCTCAAAATCCATTTTTTGCGACTTATGACTCATTTTCCTGAAAGACATCACAAATTGATACAATTGCTAATAATTAATTTATACAGCTGAATTAACTTTACAGAGAAACAATTGAAAAAATGGAAGATCAGTAGCGTGAAGGAAGGATTAAATGAGAAGATGTATGGGAAAAGTTCTTTTCAAAGTATGACAAAATCAAAAACGTCACGATGGAAAGAAAAGCATTTGGTAGAACACTAAATTCGCAGTCACTTTGATCAGAAGGTTCATGAAGGAATTTTAGCAGAACTCACAGAACGCCTTACTTTTAGTTTGTATGTCATATATCACCCAGCAGATTAGCTCTGCCAAAGACTGAAATCTCTGAACGAAAAAGAGAACCAAATCTAGGAAAGAATCTATAACGATATTCATTATACATGCATACCTCTTGAGCACTGCTATAAGTTGGGTGCAATATAAATATTCATATAGTATGCATACTATATGAACTATTGCGTCACCAAGTCGGCTACTTTTTTCAGATTTACACATGATACATTTGTGACTACACATCAAGTTCTATGCCCATATAATAAATATAGAATGGAACTCGCCTACAATAATCGAAAATTTATTGGAAAATCTATTGGACCTGATTCGTCCACATAAGTGTTACGATCATATGATGTATCTTTATGGACTTTCCGAGGAATTCCATGGTTTTCCCTGGATCTCCGAGGATCTCCGCGGATCTCCTGGATTCTCCCTGGTTTTCCAAGGAACTCCGAGGTATCCATGTAGTTCTCCTGGTAGTCGTTTGGCGTCTTCACGTGCAGAGCAGCTGATATTCCAGAATTATTATAATGATCTAATTATTCCTTAATATTGATTAAATATTCGCGCGTATTACTTCGATCATTCATCATGTTAAACATTGCTCTAATTGATCATGGAGATTGTATTTGTTATTTCATATCATTTATGTATATATTCCTCATCATGTACAAATACCTGTATGTATATGTTTATGATTTCATCAGGTTCCAGCAGAGCTTTTGTGTAACCAGGTTCGAGACAAACCTCTCAATCTCAGCAAGGATAGCAGGAATAAAACTGGAATTATATTTCATAATATTGTTACAGAGCCCCCTTCTTGGAACATTCTCGTCCCTGAGAATACACCTTGTCCGCACATCAATTAAAGAGCAAATACATCATAACAGGTACAAAAATACTTCACATCAAAAGTTATCATTCTACATTGAAAACATTCTACATTGAAAACTATGAGCTTAGTAGACTGTCAGCTCATAGGCTCCTCCAGGAGCTTAGTAGGCTATCAACTCGTCCCAGCCTCTCCAGGAGAATCTGTGGTGCCAATCCTTCCATGGGACGGGTCACTGACACAAGAAACATCGGCGTGAACCAACCGTTGCCATCACTCAGTACCGGGTACTTAAGATCAGATAACAACATTCCTTTCTGGCAGACCGCCTGCCGCCCAGACTCACCACAAAGACAAGTATAGCACAAACGTGAAAAATATAAAATGTCAACTTTAATGTCATTATACACCACCTAGAGTGTCATGAAATTGTATAGAAATGCTGTCCAAGGCACAGGAGTACCAAGTACTAAATGTCTATGCAGAAAGTTAATGAAAAGTTCAGCTTTTCTTGCTCAGGCAAGCACTTGTTGAAATCCTTGTCAGATCGACTAAAGTTCAGAAGAAGCATTACCTCGTCTCGCTGAGTCTAATGTAGAGGGAACTGTCACATTGGGAGAAGAGACACTGGTCCTCTGCAGGAAGGCACACAACTTCTCTCCCCAGAGAAGGGAAAATAACAGCTTTCTTTATCTTTTTTTTTTAATCAAACACAAAACTAAGTTACACACAACTCCTTGGTGAGCGTCACACTGTTCACTCTACTTGGTTGTTTTGGAGTGAATGTCCCATTCACCAAATATACATGGGTAGCCCCCAGTACCATCCATAGCCTTTTCTCCTGATGATATAAGGCCAATTATCCTGTAATACTAGTAATCCATATTTAGTCAGATGTGGTGAATCCTTGGTAATCCGGCCCACATTCAACTGCTCTCCACTTCTTTCTTCCACAGCAAGTTATGCTGCCTCTGTATAACCGCCCTGGCATTTAGAATCTTGACAACCATTCTGTTTGCAGGAGAATGTTATTGGTTTCCAACACACCCTCTGACTTATCCAATGGAGCTCGATTATCTGTATCTTCCTCCGTTGCAGTCCTCAGCACACCCTCTGTCTTATCGCACAGAGCTCCATTATCTGTACCTTCCTGCATTACAGTCCTTAGTAGACCCTCTGTCCTGCAGAGATCCATTATCTGCACTCCCTCGATACACCCTCCAATTTATTCCACAGAGATCCATTATCTGTGTTCTACCTTCCAATACACATTCCTTCCTTATCTACAGAATGCCTTTTTCACTGTCCACCAGTCCTTTTCCATCTCTGGCTCTCTCAGCTTGTCTTCCCTCTCTGGCTCTTCCAGCTCGTCTTCCATCTCTGGCTCACCCAGCTCGTCTTCCATCTCTGGCTCTCTCAGCTCGTCTTCCCTCTCTGGCTCTTCCAGCTCATCTTCCATCTCTGGCTCTTCCAGCTCGCCTTCGATCTCTGGCTCACCCAGCTCGTCTTCCATCTCTGGCTCACCCAGCTCGTCTTCCCTCTCTGGCTCTTCCAGCTCGTCTTCCATCTCTGGCTCACCCAGCTCGTCTTCCATCTCTGGCTCACCCAGCTCGTCTTCCCTCTCTGGCTCTTCCAGCTTGTCTTCCATCTCTGGCTCACCCAACTCGTCTTCCATCTCTGGCTCACCCAACTTGTCTTCTCTCTCTGGCTCTCCCAGCACGTCCACCAGTGATCCTCCCGCTCCTGCGATCTTATCTTAGAATGCCTCAAGGGAGGTAGGTCATCCGCCCGCTCCTAGCCCCACCTGCCTGTATCGTCATACAGGCACCTGTGTCCACTAGCCACCAGATGACCACTCCATCGCATTTCCGATCCACCATCACTCCTGCTGGAGAGGGATCTCGTTGACCATAAATAGTGATCCATCCTTCTTAACCATTGAGGACGTTTTGGACTGTATCTCAGCAGCTTACTGTCCCCCGTCATGTCCCTGGCTTCTGGGAGCCACTTCCCTCAGACGGTCCGGGCAGCCCTTCTTAATATGTCCCAAATCACCACACTTATAGCAGCCTCTCCGTCGGGGAGGAGAGGTGTGGTAATTGCCAGCCACTGGAAAAAGTTGGGTCTCCAGCCCATCAAGCCTTTCTGATATTTTCCCCAATATCTGCTCAACCTGCGACTCCATATTGGGTTGCTGATACTCACCAGATGTGACACCGATGTGACCTTGGCTTCTTGGTTGGTCAGAGCAGTCTCTCTCTGCCCGACGGAAGGCCTCTCCATGGAGAGCGACAGATCTTGCTTCAGCAAATGACTGTGGGCGGGCCTGTACTATCCATGGTCTGAGTTGCTCATCCTTCAGGGAGGTGACAAGGGCATCTCTACTGAGGTCGTCCCTCATGTCCTCATCCACTCGGGGATAGGCCAACTGTACCATCCTCTCTATCTCATCTGCCAGATCGTTAACTGCTTCCTCCGCACCCTGCTTTCTCAGTCTCAGCTGAGTCAAAGCCAGTTGATCCGCCGGTTGATAGCGCTTCTCCAACTCTCGAACAAGTTGCAGGAAGCTGTCCCTATCATCAAGGTCAACCTTATCCAGTATGGCCAATGCTGACCCTTCCAAACTAGCCCCCAGGTACAGGGCACATTCCTGTTTGACCAGTTGTTAAGGCCTGCCACAACTTTGAAATGATTCAGAAAATCATTCAGAGATGTGGACCCATTGAATGACCTTGGTGCTGTCTTGACCTTCTGTCCCTGTCACTGACCTCTTGGATACCCGTCCCGGTCTACCCCTCCAGGCCAGAGTGTCCCTCTGCTTCATCAGCATTCACATCCATGCTCTGACATTTCCCTGGCCTGGCAGCACTGAAAAAGGGTCTTGGTTTGGTATTCGGTTGAATAGCACCTCCTAGCATGTGGATTCCTCCCTCCACTGCAGGACCTGCTGTCCTCCAGCTATCCCAGAGCCTGTGCTCAACCTGGGACACTCTGGCATGGGATGGCCAGTCTGCATAGACATTCCTGTCTGATGACTCATCATGGGACGACCCGTCACGGGATGCTCCTGCATGGGACGGTCCGTCTGGACAGACATTCCTGTCTGATGACTCATCATGGGACGACCCGTCACGGGATGCTCCTGCATGGTATGGAACAGCCAATGGCCCCCTGGCATTTGGCCCATCCTGGGACGGCCCTGGATTGGACTGTAATCTCCATGGAAAAAGGGTTACTATCAGTATCTGAAGCTGTTCTTCCTTCCTTCAGATCCCACCGCTGCCACCAATGTTCCGGTTTGTAGGGGAGGATTACTGACTACTTTGGGCCATCTCTATGTAAGGCTTTAACATGGTAGCGTGGTAGCTTAACAAAAGAGAGCAAGCAGAAAGTCCAATCCAGTATAGTCCTTTATTCCACAATAGGTCCACAGTTCATCATCCAGGGAGTGGTCAACAGAGAGTGACAATCTCACATGGCCCACACTGGGCCTTATATACAACACAGCAATAAAATAGACATAAAATAACAGCAAGGTGATGACAGGTCTGTCTGTCCCCATCCGTCCCACCCGTCCCTATCCGTCCCAATCCGTCCCATCCATCTAAATGGCATGTGGGGAGAGGTGAGGAGTGATGGATGGGTCTGCCTGTCTGTCTGAGATTGATGGGCGGACTCAGTGACCCCCAAGAACTAAGGTCACAGCCCTATCTACCTAGGACGGGTCGTCCCGTCCTCTTACAATATATTCATAGCATATTCTCGCAGAAGTATCCTATACGATCACATTTAATGAATATCGGTAGTGTTATAACCCCGGAAGAGATCCGGAGGCGATTTCACAGACAACTCGACAACTCAATGGAAAGAACATAGGCTATAATCACAACATAAGCACTCGGCATCGTGCTTATGTGAACGAATCTTGTCCAATAAATTGTTGATTATTGCCGGCTCGTTCCATTCTCTCTATAAATTGAACACATTATACTATCTCCCCTGGCCTTGCTTCCTCGTCTACCCATCCCTCTAATTTTTCTTTTTTCATGATTTCTTACTGCTTAATATAGGCTTAGGCAGTGCTAACATACTCCGGTGCTATTGTGTAATTCTAATGTAAATCCTTTCACTAACTTTGATGTAATCTTGACCAACATTTTCATAAATATTTCTTCTTTATTTATTTTCACTGCATGTGTTCTTTGATTAATGGTCCATGAAAAGAAAGCGATGGTAGTCAGATAACAACGAGAGCTCGATGTGAAACTGTCATAAGTACAGTCATGTAGTCATAACAAAAATTGGACGTTGTGAGAAAAAGAAAAGAAATTAAAGACATTTAGCAATCACAGGTATACAGGTATTCAAAGGTTAATGATTGCTTACAAGTAGGCAAACATCTCACCAATCACACCAAGTTGGCTGTTCTCCAAGGAACTAGCCTGTTGAAATCCTTCCCTTATATATATAAGCCAGCATACATGTCTCGTTCTAGTGATTGGTGTGATATTACTTCCCAATAAGGCCAGTACACATACAGAGTCTATATGAAATTGCAGATGGAACAGATCGTCCGAAAATATGCAATCAGCAGATATACACATTTATGACATGTTTCAGAAAAATAAGACTCAAGTCACACAATGCATATTTTCCAAAGTGATTTATTCACAAGAACTCTTAATTGGAATGTTCTGAATTTTGGGAGGTTTAGTTCTTTTATTCATATGAATCTAAGTACCAAATTGCAGAACATTGTATCGAATGTGTACTCGCGTATTGAAGGTTATCCTATAAAGTATATTTAGTCACTTTACTGGGTCCACCCAGAAATTTAACAAAATTTTAAAACATAACATTGGAATCCCCCTGATCTCATCTGTACAAATTTGATGATATCACAGAATCCATTTTTGCGACTTGTGACTCATTTTCCTGTAACACATCACATTTAGAAATTCTGCTAAAAGGTCAATGCTACGTATCATCTGGGTTTAAATTGGATTTTGAGATATCAATATATTTGAAAAGACGAGATTAATGCGATTCCAATAATAGTAAATATTAACGCATATAATAAGTACTTCTTATTTTTATGCATGAAAAGAAGCTAGCACTTATCCTTGATGGTCTATCACTATAGTATATAAGGTAGATATGTATATCCTTATGATTAACCTCTGATGTGCATAGATACATCATTACACAGTCTTTAAAGTTGGTACATACATTTATGCTACAAGAAGCGCTAATCACTCCAATAATGGAATTGTGAGAAAGGGTTCCTTTGAAAAAGTCACTTTGAAAAATAAATATATTGCGACTTGTGACTCACTTTCCTGTAACACGACACAATGCCTTGAAAACTTTCCTCTTGGCTCCTGCAGTACCAAACCATTTTTCTGGTCTTCCGCCAAGTTCTCACATTACCAATCTGTCTGTCTATAAACGCTGCATTCTCAACTAGTATAACAAACAAAGCCTTGCCAAATATACTAATTACACAACTTATATTATGACAATATTCTGCTGCTGGTATATTTTTTTACAGACTTTGAATTTGAATCGGCCGAGCAAAAACGGCCACCAGTGAGCGATAATTAATGAAACTATCACAGGAAAGGACGGTCTCAAAAATATAAATGTATATATAGAGAGAATGGGACGAGCTGGCAATAATCGAAAATTTATAGGACGAGATTCGTCCACATAAGCACGATGCCGTAGGCAGAGTGCTTATGTGGACGAATCAAGTCCTATAAACTTTCGATTATTGCCAGCGAGTTCCATTCTATATTTATTATATGTGCATAAAATGTTATCATATGTTATCAGATATCACTGAAAAAATATTAAAGAAGTCTCAGAGAGCCCCGCTGCCCCACTGCCAGCCCCACTGACAGCCCCGCTGACAGCCCCGTTATTAGCCAAGTTATATTGTTGACTTAAAACGTTCATATCGCAGCCATTTCTTTAGCTACATTAATAAAATTTATATCATTCAATAGAGAATGTATTGCTCTATTTAATGATGGGATTTTTATTATGTATTTCTCTAATCATAGTACCAGAATCACGGGTGGATTACCGATCGCGGGGATTTGTTTACATCCTTCGCGGGGATTTGTTTACATCCATTGCTCCGCGAAGCATATAAACACAGCTATTTTTAGACGACTACATTCATATAGGACGCGTCCTATATGACTATTTTTATAGCACCCCACTTATAGCACTTCTCATATAGCATGCGCTTATAATAAATATATATATAATATTTTTATTCAAGATTCCAATACATTTACAGTATGATTCATATTCAATAGTATTCAAAAATCAGGAAGTGGGTTAGGACATCTGCATGGGTTCATGCAGGTCTTCCAATGACCTCCCGATAGGTTAACTGAATGTGACCTTATATGGCGCACTGCAGGAAAAACGACTAGACTAAATCCTCCAGCTTTGGTCAAATGACTTCTAGGTGTGATGGAAAAGAACAGAAAATAGAAAATCTTTAGTTTTTGATTGATAGCTGAAAGTGCTTGACTGCTTATCCTGATTCATAATCCATAATCACTTTGGAGAGGCTGCATCAACTATACCTGTATTGGCCAGCGACCGGTCACTGTTTTCCGGACTCATTTGCATGACGGGACACACATAAACAACCTATTCTGTATGCCAGCCTGCACTGTAACAGACACGCCCAGGGACACATACAAATCCCCTATCATGTATCCCAGCATGCACTGTAACCGACACGTGCAGGGACACATGCAAATCCCCTATCATGTATCCCAGCATGCACTGTAACTGACACGCCCAGGGACACATGCAAACCCCCTATTATGTATCCCAGCATGCACTGTAACCGACACATGCAGGGACACATGCAAACCCCCTATCATGTATCCCAGCATGCACTGTAACATACATGCCCAGGGATACATGCAAACCCTATCATGTATCCCAGCATGCAATGTAAGAGACATCTGCAAGGACACATGCAAACCCCCTATTGCTGGATCTGGTCCTGAAGGCCCGCTACTGTATAGGAGTGATGAACACGCTCCCAATAAACCCCGGTACAAATGATATTGTTTGCTCTCCACTTTGGCCAAACTGTGTGCCCCATAATAAGTGACGTCAATCACATGCTCATGGCAATTAAGTGTTTCTCTAAGGGACTGTGAAGTATGCGGCAATGGGAACGGGATCAATTGGCTACGTGATCTGTGACAAGAGTCACATTCAAGCTCAATGAAACATTTAAAAGGGGATTTGCATAGCTGCCATTTTGAATCTAGATTCGCGTGAAGTTCTGTGAATAATGGCAGAGTATACAATCTAAAAAAACATGCCATGTTCAGCATGGAATATTTAACAATGATATCATGTTAATAGCCATGTGTTATACATGTTTCAATAAACCAAGACTTCATCTTTTCCAGCATGCATTTGGATTTTACAGTTCATTTAGACAAGCTATACAATGATATTGATGAACAGACATTGTTCAATAAAAATGTTGCTACAGTGGCACCATAGAAATAGCAGTGGTAAAGACCCAAACTGAGTTATGTGGGCATCTAAACATATGTTTAGAGTAATGATGGCAAATTCCGCATTGACTGATTGCACAGTGTAGTGACCTATTGACCTGCTTGGTCACTTCAGGGGGTCAGACTGACCACTGTCCAGGGAAGCGTGTCCCACCACTCACTGTCTGGTGGGACACGCTTCCCTGGACAGTGGTCAGTCTGACCCCCTGAAGTGCATGCATGCATGATCAGATGTAATAATAGTCAGAGAATATTGCAAACATCTGGGACAAATTCCTTACCAAAAAATGCATCTATTTTAATTGGGGACTTGCATGTGTTAGTGCACATGTCTGTTATAGTGCATCCTGGGATGGATTCTGTTGAAATCTGACATACAAATATTTGGGAACAGTCCTATCAAAAATTGCATGAATGATGTCAATAATACCGTAGCTTGTATAATTATTGATCTATGCAAACCAAAGGCATGATGGGAAACGGAGTCTTTTTTTTTAATGAAAACATGTATCCTGATTGGACATTAGCAGTTGAAGTTTATTGTCTCTGCTCCTGTTGCTATGAACTGCTTCTTATATTAACTAGATACTACTAGATTAGATATTAGAAAATAGCTCTAAAGTTTATTTTTAGCATAGAAATGTAAAATCAAAATTATTCTTTCTTGGTAGAAACTAGTCAGGAATCCGTTGGAAGACCTGGAAGTCACCTTTCAGATACGGGGCTCCTTTTTGTACACCTTTCTTGTATAAATAAAAAATGCTTTGAATTGAATTGAATTGAATTAGAACATTGATAAATATCCGATCCTGAACATGGCATGATTTCTTAAGATTTTACACTGTAACATCAGTCCCATAATGCCATGCGAATCAGGATTCATAATGGCGCTATGCAACCTTTTCTTTCAGAATTAAAAATATCAAACTTAAAATGTAGAAATACTTATTAGATGTCCTCATGTTTACTATCATTAGAATCCGCTTGATCTCATATAAGATAATATCAGGTTTGGAGCGGCACTCACGTTTATTCTAAAGGGCCTAGTCCACTTAGCAGATTCTCATGCAATTCGCGTGTAACTTTGTGGAAAAGCTTCATTCGCAGCAAAACCTCGCATGAGAATCGGTTTAGTGGACTAGAGCCTTATGAATTATAAGTAGGCTACTTTGAGTGCTTTTAATTTATGGCGAAGGGGCCTCTAGTGGCAATTCTTCATACTATCTTACATATACACTCTAATGGACTGCCCTCTGGTGTGATCTCTATACCTTGGATCTCGTGGTCAACGAGAGATGCTGGGCACTCAGCCATTCAGCCTGTCTCTCTCCCTTCTTCTCTATCTCTATTTCCTGGGTATGATCATAAACTGCCTCCCTCTCAGCTCTCCCGCCCTTGATATAACCATATTAAATGTGCTGATAAGGGCGTAAAGCAACCAATCTCAAGCCTGAAGAATATTTACTGGAACTTTTATGAGCTACCCAACATACATGTTATTATTTCTCAAAGACTCTGACTAATCATGAATGAATGTCTTATCCCATAAAGGGAACCAGGTCTGAATAGAGACAATTTAACTGGCATCTCTGCTTGTATTATCCGCTTTGAAATCAATTAAGAGATGAAGGGCAAAGGGTGAGTATACAGGCCGGTGAATGAAGACTGGAATTCCCCAAGACAGGTGCAACTTATCAAATTCAAGCGCTAAACAACAGTGGATGCACAATCATACTATTTGAGTTTTTTACAATTGACTCCTGCTTTGTATAATACATTGAAAATCAATATTTTCTAAATATTTTCCAAGCTCTTTTCTAGCTTCAAATGCATGTGTATCCGTGTGCAGTGCGTTCCGAGCAATTTTGAATCAACATTTTATGGATGATTGTGGATAAGTATCATGGGGATTTCTACAAGGGATCATGGGGATTTCCAGATGACTATAAAAGGGAGTCAGGCGCCGGGAAATGCCCGCCACGCCCAAAACATGTACGACAGTAGATAATAGAATGCACCCAATAAGCTAGCGCGACTAGTCCTGTTATAATAATATATATCAACACAACACAACATAATGACAAGTCAAGGCGGATGGGCTGTTCGGGGCAAAGACCCCAGGGGGGTTTATTTATCCAAACCAACTGATCAATCAATCAATCAAAGCCAAATTTGAAAGTCAAGTCATTGTCACTAGAGAAAAAATTTTTTCTCGCTTCTTGCGTAATGGTGATGGCCGAATGACTACCTTCCATACGTCGGACGCACAGTGACGTCACTCCAACCGTCACGCGGACGTGGTCAGTCTCCAGGGTTCCCGTCGCCTAGTTATATGCAGCGACTCTCTCCGGGGCGGTCGCTTACACATAAGCTAGCGCGACTAGTCCTGTTATAATAATATATATCAACACAACACAACATAATGACAAGTCAAGGCGGATGGGCTGTTCGGGGCAAAGACCCCAGGGGGGTTTATTTATCCAAACCCGCCAAGAACAGTCTAAATCAGCCCGGAAAGTTCCTTGTCCAGCAACAATTTATGCTTGAGCGACGGCTGCAGATATTCCTCAACACACGCCGATCGCCAAAGTCCACGACTTTTGATTTCCGATATTGAACATCCTTTTTGAGACATAAATGTTGCCCCACCCCTACGAAGGGAGTGGGATGCGAAATTCCCCACAATCCCAGCCCTGTCAATCAAGGCTGAGAAGCACTTGGAGAATTGCATATAAGAAAACTTTTTTACATCCTTGGATGAGATGAGCTGAGCATCTGGGCTCGCCGGCCAGAGATGCAAGAGCTTTTTCAAATGGTACACAGGGCAGATTTCCTGGTCTGGTAGATATGCCACAGGAATAAGATTTGGTTTATCTGTGGCAGAAGTAGTTTTTGATGAACACACACGCACTAACATCCCCCAACCGAAGAACTGAACGTCACTCCTGGTGAGTGTGTGGGGGGAGGAAACAACATGAGACACTCTGAGAAGTGTCCTAAACATTAAAGAGGCTGCCACGAAGGTGAGTTTCTCCAATACACTAGTGGGGTCGATGACTCCAGCGATGGCTCTCAAGTGGTGTGGGAGCAGGGGGGACTTCTGAGATTTTTGTGATCCGATCACTCTCTGCATCCCAGCGAAGGTTGCCCTAAGACGAGGGTGAGACAACCTCACTGGCTCTAGACCCTCCACAATGTGGTAGAAAACAACTGCTTGGTAGTAGCCTTGAATCGATGAGGGTTTCATGAACTGAGACAGGAAAGTCATGTAGCAAACTGCCTGCTCCGGATCGCAAGGGAAGGGTTTAAGGTTGTATTGGCGACAAAACCTCAAGTAGCACTCCCATTGTCGACCCCTGAGTTTTTTAGTCCTTGACGACACTGACTCCTGCCTGTAGCGGCGGGCTTTGGCCGACAGCTGATGGAGTCATATTATCCGTGAATATCAACACAGCAGAGTCTTTCATTTTTTCTGACCAACGCTCCAAAGCAGCCACGACCGCCCACAACTCTAGAACATTTATGTTTGTCCTGTCGTGCGATGGGATAACCGGGCAAGGCTGCACGTGGCCGCACTTTGACTTTAGGTGGAGAGGACTTTGGCCATCCCAGGCGCCAACAATCCAATCGGATCCAAAGTACGAGCCATAACCAGTCATAGACGCGTCAGTTACTAGATGAAGTGGGTTACTTTCCGAGATTATGAGGGACTTTCCATTGAAGTCTCGACAAAACTTCAACCACCACCCCAGGTCCTCGTGCATACCAGCTGAGATGGGAAGAAATTTTGCTGTCTTGAGCACCATCACTTTGTACATAGTATAACATCTTCTTGAAAAAATCCTACCTCCCCTGACCACATGGGCGCAATGTGATAAGTAGCCATTTAGCTTCTCAAGCTGCTTCTTCGAGATAGTCTTGGCATTCACATATTTTTTGAGCATACACACAAGTTTAGCTAACTTATCAGCCGGGAGCCTAAGCTCCATCAGGATGGAATCCACACATATGCCTAGGTATATAGTAGCAGTCGAGGGGGGGGGGAGATCTTCTTCCACGAGACGTGAAACCCCAGAAACCTCAGCAACTTGACCATCGTTAACTCGGCCTCCCGAGCCTCGCGGGTGGAGCTGCATACACAAATAAAGTCATCTAAGTAGTGAACTACCTTAAGGCCAAACACTGTAGTCAACACCGTTGATATGAAGGAAGACACACGGTCGAAGTAGTATGGGCCTAATGTTAGGCCGAAACATAGCCGATTGTCCATGAAATATGATTCCTTTCCATCCAGTTCCCACCGAAAGCCCAGGTACTTACGGTGGGCCTGGCGTACAGGGACAGCTCTGTAGGCGCTTTTTATGTCGACCACGGTCATCACAGCCCCTGGGAACACTAGCTGTGATACCTCATCTAAACCTCTATAAGAGAAACTGTGGACTAAGGTAGAGCAATGGTTGTTGATCGAATCTGCCACAGGTCTTGAACAATCCGTTATGACTCTAATCCCACCTTGAGATTTCGGGACTGCTCCCAGGGCATGCACACAGTGGGGCTTTTACTTTGAAATAGCCACCATACCCTCTTATAACTCCGCCCTAATCTGGCCTGACAAGAGGGCCCGAGTGTCAACTTGCAATGCCGATGAATAGCTAGCACACTCATAAGGGGGGATGTCCTCGTCGACAATGGGAAAACCGTCTGTGACTCCTTGGAGAACATCCACAAACTCCAAGAGGTGAGGCCACAGTTCATTATATATGTAGGAGCCAAAACGGCAAGGATAAAGTTGTACGGGCGACTCGCCTATAGTGTGGCGACAAGCACACGTCCCCCGTACACAGTCCATGTAAACAGTAACGTCAGCTCCCAGCGGGGAGGTGGGCAGCGCCCTAACTATAGCCGTATCTCGGCAACTATAAGGAGGAGAAACTTCAACTTTTTTTTCAAACACTGATACACATATCTCTTCCACTTCACTATGAAGAAAGTCCTGCAGAAGAGGGCAGGACGGAGGGGGAATCGAGGAATCACTTGCGAAGCCCGGGTCCAAGGGCAATACGGAAGTGCCGCCATCTTGAACAAATGGCAAAAGCTCACTTCCCGTGACGTCATTGGTGCGTTTTGTAAACACAGGCACCGATGAATTGACCAAATTGCTAGGTAATTCCTCAAACACAGATTCTTCCCCTCCAACCATCTCCTATTTACTGTTGGCACCTGTTGACTTGCAATCCTTAGCAGCGTGCCCAGACTTGTCACAGCTAGAGCAACGGTGAGCGAACACGCAAGTCTTGGAATGGCAGCCAGCCTCCCCGTTATACCGAAAACAGTACCCTTTCTGTTTCCTGGCAGCTGGTGTCCGAGGCAGACCACTCGTTCGCTTAGATGTATCGTAGCAGAAGAAGGTCAATCTATCCTCCTCATCGGCTCTGGCGAAGGCTTTGGGACCTTTCTTGTTGGCCCTGCTCCTGACTGATTTGTCGTAATCAAGGAAGGCCCTGTCGACGTAAGACCCAGTAGCAGCCTTCGTTGCCAAAATCCTGCCATGTTTCACGATGCCCGACACAGGGATGCCATCGTCTAGAAATTGTTCGATTGTCTTAAAGGTAACTAGCATCAGCTTTTCAAAGCTGTCAACCTTACCTTCATCCAGGTGTTTGTCCTGGGCGAAAGGCTTCTTGCTCTTCCTTTTCTTGTCTTTCTTTTTGCGTCTCCTAGAGGCCTCGGTGTCTGAAGAGTCTGAGTCAGTCGACGAGTCCGAGCTCTCAGAAGAGCTTTCGCTTGATGAATGAGCTCTAACCTTCCCCTTTTTTGTTTTTATCACTAGGCCAGACAGCTGGGAGACCATCGCCTCCATTGAATCGAGCCGATCCGTGGTAGAAGGATGCTGCTCTTCAGGGACCTCAAAGCAAGGCGTCTTTTTCGATGACGACGCCATTGGGCGTGAGATGGAGCCGCCCGCCATCGGTGCACCAAAGGAGTGGTCAAATTCTCTCACCAGTTCCTCGTCCAGATCCAACCTCCTGCATTTCTTGCCAGTCGGCTTGGCGTGCCGCTCTCCACAGGTGTGGCACAAATTGAACTTTCCCTTCGGCATTTCGGACAAAATAGAGACAGAACTAGGTGAGAAAATTTTTTCTCGCTGCTTGCGTAATGGTGATGGCCGAACGACTACCTTCCATACGTCGGACGCACAGTGACGTCACTCCAACCGTCACGCGGACGTGGTCAGTCTCCAGGGTTCCCGTCGCCTAGTTATATGCAGCGACTCTCTCCGGGGCGGTCGCTTACACATTTCTACAAGGGATCATGGGGATTTCCAGATGACTATAAAAGGGAGTCAGGCACCGGGAAATGCCCGCCACGCCCAAAACATGTACGACGGTAGATCATATAACAATTAGCCTAGCTCTCCTAGTTGGGTCAGATTTTCAGAAAATGTACAATTGGCAGCTGTACACATTTAGTAATTCTGCTGAAATAGGCTGCAACTTGGCCAATACTAGGTAAATTCGTATTTCGTAGTATATTCGGCATTGCATTGATACTAGCAATCTGTTTGGTTAGGTTGAACTGTATTTTGAACTTTATTTTCGTCTGAAATTTGGGTTATTTGAGAGGATTACTGGAGGTGAATCGTACATTTTCTGGCGACTTCACCCAGCTAGCTTATTCAGCAGTAGGAACAATCAGAGTATAGAAGTATTCGTGAAACACACCAAGGCTGCTTTCGATGTATTCACCAGGTGCCTTCACCTGGTGAACAGGAAGTAGAATATACGCATGTGTAGTGAGTGCACCAGACCCTGAACGCACTTGACATGCTGTGTGGATAGCATAGAACTAGACAGAGTCTTTCTACTTAGGGAATCTTCCGAGATGTGTTATCTGTCTCCAACATTGTCATCCAAGTAGAATTGAGAATTCATGTTTTTGAGTATTTTAGTTCATGGGTAATACAAAATTAAACGTTTCTTCAGATGCATTATGTACATCTACAAATAAGTAATACGAAGGAGGCTTGAGCTCCTCGATCACAGTAGACAGCCAGTGCTCATGTCCACCAAGTCCACCAGCCTCGTGAGTCATCATACTGCATGCTACAAGTTATGGATAACGTCGCCAGAAAATGTACAATTAACTTTCACCAATCCTCTCAAATAACCCAAATTTCAGACAAAAATAAAGTTCAAAATGCAGTGCCGAATCAATCAATGCAATGCCGAATATATTCGAACTTACCTGGTATTGATCAAATTGCAGGCTAATTTAGCAGAATTTACTACATGTGTACAGACTGCCAATTGTACATTTTCTGGAAATGGAATCATATCCACCAAGCACACTGGGTGCGTCGGGTAAAGAAATCGAAAGCAGCCTTGGTGTACAGGGAACCAGTTCATTCTCTCAACGTAAATGTGTCTTCAAAGTCTTTCATGTAAATTACCATGGACATGGATTTTTTAATTTATTTTTGATGGATCAGTAAAAGGGGCACTCATTCTCAATGTGGATTTCCATAGTTGTTTCCTAGTTCACAGTAAAATACATATCAACGCAATAGTAGTCGTACATTTATTTGTTGACAAACTTTAATTATTTAGAACTACAACTGATTTCATCCCTATCTTTGCGATTACCGCTGTTTCCAAATCAATATTTTTATTTTGGAAATCTTTGATCCCAAATATTAAAACTCGACAATTATGCAAAAACATCTGAAAACTTTCAACAAGAACGTATGTTCTGCAGAACTATTCAAGGACCACAAACACAGTCCTTAACTATTGCATTCTCTAAATCCCCCCAAACTAAACCAATAATATGTTAAACTCTAAAAATTCATGTTGATCATATTTAATTAAGGAGCATGCCAATAGCTTGATAAATGTAAAAAGGTCCGGTCAACAGAAAATATACAATTCACCTTCACCAATCCTATCAAATAACCTAATTTTCAGATGGAAATAAAGTTCAAAACGCAGTTATACCTAACCAAACCGATAGCTAGAATCAATGCAATTTCGAATATAATCAAATTTACCTAGTATTGACCAAATTGCAGCCTAATTTAGCAGAAATAACTAAATGTGTACAGGTGCCAATTGTGCATTTTCTGAAAATCTGACCCCACACTTTTAATGATGACATTGTATTTACAATTAGAACATGATTTGTTAATTAGCACTTAAATTATTCATAACAAAATAATAGTATATTCCGAGACCTAATCACTATACTTATTCAAGATAAGTATTTATATAGATGACCAAAACACCAAAGTGCCCTGCTTGATCGCGAATTCCTTCTATACTAACCTAGCTCTAGCGTAAGTTCTCAGTGGTCTATCCTTCCTGAAAGACTATTCCCGACTATTCCACACTCTCCTTCCCCCGAATTAAGGTAAGTCTGCATGGTAAGAATATTAATTTTGGGTCCCACAAGCTCCTTAATTGTTGGATATTATTTTAAGCGTACATTCAGACGAGTTCACATCTAGCTGATGATTAATCCATTTGATCTATTCCAATTACAATATTTCAGTTTCAGTGGAGTCCTGTCGAACTCCTAACTTCGGCAGAAACATCTTTTTGATTGTATTCTATTTTGGTCAAAGAAGTTAGTACATTAATAAAGGTACATATCATAGAACGTGTTTGTTTTAAGATTCCTGAACTAATTTACAACTTAATTAATGCATGTAATTGTTTGGCCCTTCCATTTGGTATTTATCAGATCATGAATGTGCCAGTTCCTATGTTAGCAACGTTTTTGAAGCATGTACCTTTTGACAGAAGTTGATTCCTTCCTGTGATACTTATTTGATTCAAATCCACACTACCCCTGTTTGAGTCCAATCCCACTTTGAATAGGTACTGATATGTTTCATTTTATTAAAATCTATATTTAATGTGAATATCAAAGATAATTTCTATTCTCCCCTTAGAACATAATCTTGCTAGATGATACCTTTTTAAAGCCACGACTGACCTGCCCTAACTTCAGATATTTATTGATACTTTTTTAGCATGGCAAAGACTACTTTTACCCAAGGGTGTATGTAACGGGTGAAGTCGCCAGAAAATGTACAACTTACCTTTACCAATCATCTAAATTAACCCTAACTTGAGACAGAAATAAAGTTCAAAATACGGTTCAACCTAACCAAACAAATTGCTAGAATCAATGCAATGTCAAATGAATTAGACCCTGAAACACAAATAACTAACTTGCCTTGGGATACATCATTTCGCCTTCACCAATGTTTTTTGCGTCTTGGACCGACAGAACTAACCCCAAAAAGGGGAGTCGGCAACCCAAGATAAAATAAAATAAAAAAAAAAAAAAAAAACAACAAAAAAAAAAAAAAAAAAATAAGGATCCGAAATGAGAGGCTCATTAAAATATAAATTATTTCCTTAATCACTTAATTAAATAGGTTTAATAAGTAAACCTACTTACAATATACTTTTTAGGATAACCTCAGAACTTGGGCGGAAGTGTGACTTAGAGTACTACTACAATTTTTTTGCTGAAATGGATTCAGCAGGTGATCAGGTTCAAGAAAATGATGAGTGCCCAGCTGGCATGCTTGAGCATTTTTAATAAAATCTGTTTCTATGGCAACTGCCTATGAACATGGGGATTTTAGAATTTTGCATATCTCTGGAAATAGGAATGATATAAACTTGATTCAAGTGACCACACATATGTAACCTGGTCAAATGCCAAAAATGCCAAAAATTGGTATTTCTGGATATTTTGAAGTTGTATAGTTACATGCTGAATGTTCCAATGTGGTTATTTTTACAAGTCAGACTCCAGCAACCTTGTACATGACATATGACAGACCCCCAGTCATTCAATAAAAGCTTTTGAATGACTGGGGGTCTGTCATATGTCATGTACAAGGTTGCTGGAGTCTGACTAGCAAAAATAACCACATTGGAACATTCAGCATGTAACTATAGTCGTCTTCTGATGTGGTGGAACAAACAAACTCAAGCACAGGAGTGGCGAGGCGCCAGCGATCTCGACCACCCTAGGGTTTATTAAAAAAGGAAAAAACAGACAGTTACACTGGAGTGTGGGGAGGTGAATGAATGGATATGTATAGCTGGGGACCTGGGACTGTGGGTAGCAGTAGTGGCACCAACTATATTAGTATATATGCACCATTTATATTACACATACAACTTCAAATGTCCAAAAATGCCAATTTGGGGTGTTTGACCTTGAAATGATCTTGACCTTGACCTCAAATGGCATTGGTCATCTGAAAGTGCATCCCAGGTTACATATTTGTGGTCACTTGAATCAAGTTTATATCATTTCTATTTCCAGAGATATGCAAAATTCTAAAATCCCCATTTTCATAGGCGGTTACCATGGAAACGGATTTTATTAAAAACGGCCAAGCATGCCAGCTGGGCACTCATCAGTTTCTTGAACCTGACCACCTGCTGAATTCATTTCAGCAAAAAAATTGTAATAGTACTTTAAGTCACGCTTACTCCATATTTGGGGGTTTGTCTACTTGACTATTAGGAATGCATAGATATATTTAATTCACTGTCTTTAAAAAAATTGCCGAATGTTTTTATGTTACAAACAGCGTCAAGCACCCCCCCAAAAAACATTCCCACAAAGATATCTTGCGAATAAGACACTTTGAAAAGTATCAATTCTGCGACTTGTGACTAATTTTCCTGAAACACACCACACTTGTTGTGTAGTGGGAGCAATATTTAGTAGGGCAGTGGAACCCATAACGTGTGATTCATAACGTTTTGTTGTACAAGGTCTGCCACTATTAGGATATGGGTGAGAGAGTGTAGGTCAATAGCATACATGAGCACTGGGGCATGGCAACCTGTGTAGTTGAGGAGGGATGGTATATATATTTCCCCTTGTCAATTAACATACATGTACATATCAATGTACATGGGAGTCCCCAAAGCATAGGTAAACCAGTAATATGGAATCTAAAACTCCTTTCATCATTGTTACCATAATATCCATTGTCTTTATTCTACTGTCAGTGAGATATCTTCAGGAAAGGTACCCTCTACCTAAGTCAACTCTACATGGGATGGAACATACAACCCCACATGTTGTGGGAATAGACAGGAACAAAGTACAGAAAGTGCACAGAGACTCCAAGACTACTCCAAGTTCTCCAAGACTACATCAGCGCAAGTCTGAACTGTATAAACGCCGCCTGCCACAAGCAATGATACTTGGTGTAGCAAAATCAGGAACATGTAAGTCCTTTACATTGTGGTATACTTATAGCAAATGGCACGATGGAGGGCTTGAAGTGATCAAGACACATTTGCTAATCATTACACACTGGAATGATCATAATCTATCTTTTAAAAAGTACATTTAACTAGCACAGCCTTAACTTGTATAGTTTTAAGTTTTGCGGAGGCTTGATACACTGCAATTATAGGCCTAACTTACGAGGTTGGGGACAACGTCGTTTGTAATAGGTTTGTAGGTCAGGCCAATCAACCAGATTGCATCCTTTAATCATAGAACTCCAAACTGAAAGCATGAACAGTTCAGATCAACCCAACTACACCCCTGAACTGCAGCTTTATGACTGCTTACATGTGTAATAATTGTTATATAAGCATAATGAAGTCGCACATTGTAGATCTCTTCTTCATTTCATACTTAAATTCACTGAGGAGAGTATTAATTTGTTCATCATAATCTACAGCAAAACTTATATTCAGATTTGCTAAAATACAACATTATTCCACCCGCACTAAATACTTCCGAAGGACTTGCTAGAAAATGTCTTCCAAAATAAAACCTATTGTTTATTGTATTTGACAAGAAATAGATAACATAATGAGGTAAAGAAAATACGAAACCAAGTATATCTGTCAGTGAGGTAGATTTATTTATTATTTCATAGCATTTCACATTTCACAAAAAACAAAGGAATAATAATGTTAATGTTTAACATTAGTATATCTGATACTGTGAAATGAGCTAGCACGTGTGTACGTGCGGGAGAGGTATATAAGGAATTGCTAAGGATCCAGGATATCTAGTCACTTCAATTAAGATAGGAACATTCTGTGAAAGGTTCAAGAACCAGTGGAGACTACTAAGTCATGCTATATACAGTTATTTACATCGGATTTAGTGAAAGTTTGTTACGCTCTCAACTGGAGTAAACCGGACACAAACAAGTATGGCCGCCGAACCAATGCTGGACATTGCAAAGTGGGTCACACTCAAAACGGAAAACAAATGCCTGGATTTCCTTAAAAGAACTTTCGATTCCATAAATGAATATGTTCTCAACAACGATCAGGAAATGGGGAGGTTAAGAACTGAAATTGAGCTGGAGAAAGAAGTCAACAAAAAATTAGTCACTGAGGTGCAGCTCTTGGAAGCCAAAGTTTAAAAGCAGGGAAAAGTACTGGGGACCGTTGAGGCCGAGAACGCGGGCGCAGAGAGGCTGAAGCGATCACTCAACTTGATAGTTCAAGGTCTAGCGGAGGCAGACAATGAGGATGTTAAGGAATCAATAGATGGTCTTTTTCGCCATCTAGGGGTTGGCTTTAATCACTCAGTATGCCACCAAGTCTTTAGAATCGGAAAGAAGAATGACCGCGGTCCCAGAAATATTTTGGTGAAACTTAGAGAGCGAACCCATGAAGCGGCGATTTTCAAGAATGCCCATAAGTTGAAGAATGGCTACGGCGCGGTCTACATCAATGATGATCTGACTGTTGCAGACAGAAGAAAGCAGTCAGATCTTCGTAGCCTTCATTACCTGGCCAAGAAAAAGGGATATCAGTCAAAAGTAACTTCTTTGTCTCTAACAATCGGTGATCACAAAATTGACTGGGGGGACTTGTCAAAACTGCCTGTGGATGTCACCCTGAACGGGACGGCATCGGTAGCGACTAAAGATGGGGGGGTTGCTTTCAGGGGAAGTAACTCCCTATTGTCAAACATGAACCAGTGTCCCATTCGTGATGATGAAACTGACATCGTTTACCATTCTGCTGAAGCTTGGTTTTCGGCAGAGATGGCTCGGAAACATGACAAGCCAGACTTAGCTCGCAAGATCTCAATAGAAGAGGATTCATTCGTGTGCAAGTCAATGGTGCGAGAAATAACTAGGTCAGCCGAATGGGAGACGGGGGAAGCCGATCTACTGACAAAATAAATCTTGCCAAGTTTAGACAAAACGTCAAACACAGAGACTATTTGTTGTCGACAGGTAATAAAACCCTGTATGAAGCAACATTTAGCAATAAATGGGGCGCTGGACTGAACATCAGAAAAGCAGCCACATGTGAGGGAGTCGCCGAGAACTACCGAAATCTGTTCGGAATTTTACTCGGGGAACTTCGGGAAAAGCTATGGCAAGAAGCATAAACAACAATGGCGGAGCCTGGGATCGTGGAGGACTATTACTTCGGCTCTAGAGTCCACTCAGTGTTATTTGCGGACTCTAGGGGATGGAAATTCAACTTGGAATTAAACTCAAAGGAGACACATACCAATGCTGTGCCTGATTTCTTGTTTACCGTTGAGTACAGACCAGGAGCGACCTTCTCGTCCATTGCGAGCATAGCAAACACGTTCTTACATGTCCACCGTCACTCGGTGGCTTATATATCTGCTGGAATATGCGATGTTACATCTAAGTGCATAGATGAGAGGGGTCGACGCTTCTTTGCATTTGACTGGTTATCCAAGAACAGTTTAGTTGATGGTGTGTGCAAACTGGTGAGTACAAATATGGCCTGTTTAAACGAAGCACATCCAAATATTCCCATTATAGTATGTCCACTATTTGGTGCTGAACTGACGAAATTCTGTGTCAACGCTTCACAGGATAAACAAAATATGTTGGACGCTGCTATTATAGATATTAATAAACACATAGATCAGCTAAATAAGAGGAATCAAGTACTGACACCGTGGATATCAAGGACAATTCACCTGACCACAGGCAGGAAAATAAAACACACATACCAAAGCTTAGAAGATGGCATTCACCAAGACTTTAATCTCGTAAAAAGACAACAACAAATAATATGGAGAAACCTAGAAGCTAATGTCAAGAAGTTCTACTCCTCAGGATTATACCAGAACATTTTCAATATTTCTCATGATGAGATGAAATACCTACAGACAGTCAATGATCTAAATCACAAAAATGCAATTAAGAAAAGGATGAGGTTAGTGAATAAAAAAACTCTGTGACTCTAAGGTTTGAACCCAGAGCCAAAGTAGGTGCCTATAATATGTCTTGCTTTATACACTCATGTCACTTGAGTTACATCTTTCATGCCACTCTGTGAGTTCTATTACCGGAGGGCATAGAAAGAAAGCTAATTATTGGTGAAATATTATCCATCTGTGAGGTCTATATACCGGTCTGTGAGTATTGTATACCGGACTGTCATTCACTGTCACTGTCACTTACTCAGTCAATATTGTGTCTTGCCTTGTATACTGTATTACGTGTATTATGTGCCTGAGGGTTGTTACTCGAATCTATACCTAAGTCAAGTTTCATATGTGTCCATCTGAGAGTTATATACCGGATGACCTACATACAATTGTTCAGCCGAATAAGTCACTTTAAACAAAAAAGGCAGCTTTGAAATAGGTCCGATGCATTCACATGTAGCTGAAGGTTGTTACTCAAACCTATACCTAAGTCAAAGCCTTACATGTATCCATCTGAGAGTTATATACCGGATGATCTACATAAAATTGTTCTACCGAACAAGTCATTTTAACAGAAAAATGTAAATACAGTCCATTGATCCGAGCTTAGCCCTTTTATCTTAGTAATCATATCTCAGAGTAGTCATAGACTACCACCCCGTCGAACTGATTACTGATTAAATATAAATGTTCAGTTTTCCTAGTGCATGCTTAGAAATGCTTAGAGATTCAACTCGATCACCCTGATCTCCTTATCACGTATTGTTGTGGATAGTGATTAATAATCAGACTCATTCCTATATACTCTTACGTACACATCTTATTGTAAGTGATAGCTCAAACCATGAGATTTAATCACCCTCATCATCATCTCCATTATCTTTTCACATCATTTTCGGCAGGATCTAAGGCTTATGAATTGTGGTCTTGTGAGACGGGATGTCCTGTAGCTCGAATGACAAGCATAAAAACCCAAAAGAACCATGTATAGTGAAATCAAGAAAACTATAGCCAGAGGATTCAGCGTGGTTCATTGCAATGTTAGAAGCTTAAAAGCTAATTGGTCTAACTTTAAGAATACTTTTAGCAAATTAACACCTGAAGTACTAACATGCTCAGAAACTTTTTTACACGAACAAGACAGGGATATAGACTTTGAATTACAAGGCTATAATAATATAGTCAGAAATGACAGAGAAGTTCTAGATGTAGTTACTGGTAAGAGAAAAGGGGGTGGTGGTGTATGTTGCTACGTGAAAAATGGTCTTACATATGTTGTCAATCAAGATCTCTCATTTTCCAATGAAAACATTGAAATTTTAATGTTAAAAATTATATTCGCACATCAAAAAGATTTACATATCAGTGTAATCTACAGGCCTCCTCAGGGTGACAAAGCTTTATTCATTGAATCGATAAATAATATTCTAGGAGACCTTTCAATTAAAAACAATGATAACATACAATTATTGGGTGACTTCAATATGAATATGCTAGACAAAAATAATGTCCAAAACAATGATCTTATAACTGTCTGCCATTCTTTTGGTTTAGAACAACAAATCAGTGAAACTACTAGATTTGATATCAGAACAGATAGAGACGTGATTCAAGAGACTTGCATCGATCTAATATTTAGTCATTGTAACCTCAATACTGAGTCAGGTGTAGCTGATCTATGGATAGCTGATCACCTAATGATTTACTGCGTAATAAAAAAACTAAAAGTACCATCAGGCAAAAACCGCTTAATAACTTATAGGTCTTACAAGAATTATAACAAAGCTAACTTTACACAAAATCTTCAAAATAGGGACTGGTCAATTGTGACAGAAACAATGTGCCCAAGTACGGCTTGGGAACATTTACTATCTGGTATTACGACCGAACTAGATAAACAATGTCCGATATTAAGAAGAAGAATTAGTCTACCTAAAGAAAAATGGATGACTCCTGAGCTATTGCGATTAATCAATCAAAAAGATAAAGCCCTGCAGAAAGCAAAAAAATCAAAGAACAAAGATGATTTAATTAACGCCAGAAGTCTTAGAAATAGGTCAACAAAATTATGTAGAAGAGCCAAAAAAGCATACTACACAGACATGACACTGCGTAACTTCAATGATAATAAATTGTTCTGGCAACAAGTGCAAGAATTATTGCCGAAAAAATCTAGTAACACTGGTAATGAGATAAACATAATTAACAACACCACTGCCCACCCGATCGATAAAGACAGAACAGCTGACTACTTTAACACCTATTTTTCGACCATAGGAGAAAAATTGGCATCCACTTTGAATGACGCCTGGCAATTCTACGGAAATCAGCCAGGTTCATCAATTGGGGAAATTGCCACAAATACAGAGGAGGTGATAAAATTTGTTAAACTGATTGATTGTAATAAAAGCAGTAACCTGAAAGACATCAAAAACTCTGTAATCAAGGATGCTTTTCTAGTGCTACTTGAGCTTTTATCCCATATTCTAAATTCCATATTTCAAAGCAGTAAGATTCCTGACAACTGGAAGATTGGTAGTGTTACACCTCTTTTTAAAGGAGGTGACCCCTCACAACTTACCAATTATAGACCAATCACACAGTTACCAATTCAAGCTAAATTACTGGAGAAAGTTATCCACAATAGAGTAATAAACTATTTTGAGAACAATAACCTTCTGTCTCAAAATCAAAATGGCTACAGAACAAATAGATGCACCATGGATACTATATCTGATCTTACAGATGATATTCGAATTAGTAAAAATTGCGGCTTTTCAACAGCCTCAGTCTTTTTTGATTTAAAAAAAGCCTTCGATACGGTCAATCATAAGATTATAATAGACAAACTGAATATATATGGAGTAAATGGCTCCCTCCTCTCTTTATTGGAAAATTATCTAACAAACAGGAAACAAATTAGCATTAGCAATGATGTTGTCTCAGCATCACATGATATAAACTGTGGAGTAACACAAGGGTCTATACTGGGCCCATTACTCTTTCTGATATATGTCAATGACATGACAGCCTGCCTTGAACATTGTAAGGTCAAACTTTTTGCAGATGATACTGTCATTTACGTGTCGGGTAAAAATACAGACACCATAAATGAACAGTTACAGCAGGATTGTACAAATTTTCTTTCTTGGTGCACCAAAAACAAACTGTCCCTCAAAGTAGGAAAAACTAAAACAATGTTATTCCACGGTAAAGATACGGAAATGAGAATATCTTTAAATAATCAAAACATTGAAAATGTTTCAAAGACCAAACATTGTATACCACAAAGAATACCTCACACAAATTATATCTTTTAAGAAGAATTGCAAAATTCCTTCCATCTCCTGTCCTACAGAGGGTGTTCAAGGTCTATGTTTTGCCGGTTTTTGATTATGGTGACCTACTGTATGACACTTGTACTGTGAAGAATTTAGATAGACTGCAAGTTATCCAAAACAAATGTATCAAGGCAGCGCTGAAGGTTGATATGAGAACCCCAACAATGTTAATTCATAGACTCATAAATGTACCATTATTATGTGATAGAAGAAAGGCGCACTTAGCGCAATTTGCATACAGAAGAAGTAGAAAAGAAATATATGTAAACCAAAGAGGGGGCAGAACGAGACAATGGAATGCTCCTGTATTAAAAATCGAAAAACCAAAATTAACATCCTATAAAAACAGCATACAATTTAGATCAGCCTCTCTATGGAACAATACCGCTGCTGATGTTAGAAATATTGAAACTTATCAGGCATACAAAAAAATCACCAAACAGGAATCCCTTATTCCAATCTACAATTGATGACAACTTTTATTAACTTCAATATCCACCAAATCGATTGATACCCTACCGGGGTAATCCTGCCTTCCATCTCTCATTTCTCATCCTCATCTCTTTCATAATCAATCGCTAGTATTATTCATTGTTCTTGTAATTTGATGTTTCAACGTTTTATCCTACATTATATGTACGCACTCTGCTTATGTCTAATTATTAAATTGAACTTGAAAGGCATTTTGTCAGTAGACCAGCAAAAGGCTTGCCCTTGAGCTGAGGCATCATGCCTCTTGTGAGTAGTCAAATATTTTTGTGTACTATTTTTCCATATTGTCAAAGATCTTCCTCCAAGCAACGAGGGATCTATCAGTCAAATATCAATTGTATACTCATAATAAACCTTTATAAAAAGAAACAAAAAACATTCATATGTATAAGCAATTCCACCAAAAATGCATCATTTGGCCATCCAAGGCTGAAAATTCATAATTTTTTCAAAATGCTTCCATGTATTTATTTTTTCTCATACATACACTGGATATATTGCGGCTAATATAGACAAAATTGGGAACGTTAATAATAAATATTGTGGTTAGGGCAGCTCGGCAGAGACTGTGATCTGAATTCTGATGGAAAGGGCAGAGGGGAAAGGTTAATATTTCAACATAAATTACAATTGCTATTAGAAATAAATAATAAAAATGTATGCATAATGTTTTGAATTCGTGTGTAACTGATAGATCTTGATAATAAGGGTCATAGTGCTCTTTACTTTGTGAAAATATTCCAACTAGAAGAAAAGTTACAGCTAAATAACCATTCGTCAATGGTAATGGTAATGGCAGCGGTACAGGTCATAGGTCATTGACCCTCTGGCCCATTATGTACATAAAACCCATTATATCTAGAATATGTACAAAACTATCAATAACATGGCTTACCCCTCGTTTTTCTGTTAAGTTGAGTTGCATACTTGTTTTGGTTGTTTATGAAGGTAAATATAAGTTATATTGAGGTATTAAGAGGAGAAATCAGTAGGGAAAAATTTTAAAAAATAGTTTCAACCCCCCTGCAGACCCCCACCCCCTCTAGACCCCCGTTACGGCAACATGGGCGACCTCTAGACCACCGTTACGGTGACATACTCTGTTATGCTCCTAAATCCTTGTGGCCCCTAAATCAATAAGTTCAAAAACAAATTTTGTATTTATTTATGTACCCTGGTAATTCTTACATACTTTAACACTAAGAGAATATGATTCATGCTATTATTAATTTATTTCTTAATGAAAGCTAGACCCCTCCTTACGGCGACATTTATATACCCCAACACTTTTCTTAGTATCTAAAACCCCACAATTGAGCTGGGAAGAATTAGTTGGAGATTTTTGAATGAATATAATATATGTACTAATCATGAACAATGTTATGAGTAATGGTGGTAAGGGTCGTTTCATTTCAAGTTCTAGGTCTATATATTCCTAAAAAGACTTATTTACGGCAACGGTTACAGTTATGGTTAAGGTTACGGTTACGGTGACGGCAACAGGGGGCTACCCAATAACCAACTTTACATAATATCATCAAGAAATGAATTGAAAAGTTGAAAATATTGAATTTTTCCCATACAAACATATTATTTCAGAGTAATCATTGGCCCTCTGGCCCATTATGCACATAATACCCATTATACCGAGAATATTTATAAGTTTTTCCCCAAAACATACTGTCTGCATTTTTTAAACAGTGATTCTGATGGGAAAACCTGCCTTTTTTATGTGTGATTCTGGCAGAAAAATAAGCATTTTCTTGGCCTCACGATAAAAAAATAAATAAAAAATTGTAGGATACTTCCCCCTAGGCAACTTTTTCCCACTGAAAACGAAAATAATCTCAGATAAATATTTTAGCCTCTGGAGGAGCTTTTGTATTTTAACCCAAATGATGCACATTTGGTGGAGTTACTTATATCTTGTTTCGAACCGCCAAAGAGCTTAGATACTAATTGAACCTCTTTGGAACCGCTCAGCTGATGAGAAAATTCCTGACACACATTCATTATTTCTGTCCAAAATTCTATGCTGACGACTGTCAGTCATTATAGAATTATGTTATGCTT
This sequence comes from Sthenelais limicola, assembly GCA_942159475.1. Classification (NCBI taxonomy): domain Eukaryota; kingdom Metazoa; phylum Annelida; class Polychaeta; order Phyllodocida; family Sigalionidae; genus Sthenelais; species Sthenelais limicola. The sequence goes on from OW804101.1 coordinate 22,682,233, forward strand.
TCACAAATGTTATTTCCTGTTGTTTTGTAATCTTTTCACTGTTTCCTGATGAGAAATCCAATGGTAATGTCTGTGAATACATTGTCCTGTCTGCTACGACAATGGGACAGGCAGCCATGATGGAGAAAACACATACATCCACCGATGGGCGATGACAAAATATTATCCGTATAATCTGCGTAAATAAGTCATGTCAACTTCAAAAACTATCCCAAACGATAGTTTATGAACATATTACAGTCTGATGATATTCCTTTTGGTGGAAATATTGTGCAATATATCAATAATACTGAATAAAAATCCATGTGATCACCGCGGAAGGACATCTCTCGCCACCATGCTTGAACGGATCCCCCACGCTCCCGTCCCATAGTGAAGCAACTACGTGCAGCAGTACCTTCCATGACGTCATGCGCTTTAGTAGGGTTTCCCGCCGCAAATGGGTTAAATGACGGCAATAAGTTATTAAAATTATTAAATACATTGAATAGAGAATAGCTTTCTTACATAGGTTTCATAATAACATTATCATGGCATAGATCTATAATGTGGTAATTGCTTCATACTATTTTTTTTTCAGCTACACTCAAGGTTTTCTTGCAAGAACATCCTAATATTGCTATTCACAAAATGCCAGAGCGATTTGATTATTTGAAAATTATGACTCAACAAAAAGAGGAAAAACACTTTGTAAGTATGCCATTCTCATGGCCAAACCAAATAACAATGGAAGTCTCTCCAAGTTACTTCACAGTCCACCAAGCGATGACACAGATATCATCAAAATACCCTAATGCCAAATTTTGTGTGATAGTCAGAGATCCGATTGACAGGATGATTTCTAATTACCTGCAGGACAACCAATCTCAGAAAACCGCTGCCGAAGCCACCAAAAATGCATTCCAAAGTGCTTTAGTTGCCAAGAATGGCAGCCTTATGGTCTCCCATCGCTTTGTTCAGTGGTCTATTTACTCACAATATTTAGAACAGTGGTTAAAAGTAGTTTCCAGAGAAAGAATCCATATAATTGATGGTGATGCATTTGTTAAAAATCCTGTACCTGAGCTCCAGCATTTGGAGAAGTTCCTTGAACTGCCTCCTTATTTTACACAAGATAAATTTATTTACTCCAAGAAGAAACAATTCTACTGTCTGAGGAATAAAAATGGTTCCCCTAGTTGTATGAATAGCTCAAAGGGGAGAAAGCATCCAAGAGTAAGAAATACCACCATTGATAAACTTTGTGATTTTTTTAGACCATACAATAAGGCTTTTTTCAATCTAACAGGGCAACAATTTGATTGGAGAAAATGCTATGTCTAATTTCATATAATTTTTCAAACCTCTTATAAACTCTGATAAAGTAAAAAATAAAAGGAGAGTATAATTCTAGAAAAAAATGGTATAGATGTATAGTCATCTCAGATAGCCAATGAATTTAACTCTTTCTTCCTTAATGTTGGTCCAGATCTAGTAGCAAAAATAAAGATCCAACAAGGGAAGACATGTGAGAAACATGAATGATGAACAAATGTTTTCTCAGATAAATGAGATAAATAAGTTGAGTCCAATACATGTCATTGTAGCAGAGCTGTCAGCTCTTGCTCCAATCAGCTGATCATAAACACTTCAAGCCCAATCCGATGTGTGCCAGAAATATGTTTCAACAAGAATGTTGTTGTGAAACAGAGTCTTAACTCTCAGAAAAAATGGATTTTGCCATACTGTTTTTGATTTAAATGTAAATACTGGGGTTCAATCAAAAAAGAAAGAAATCATGTATTTTCTTTTGCACTTTGTATTAAATTGGGGGATATGATTGGGGGAGCAATAAAAAAAACAATAAAAACCATATGTCATTGGATTAGTTTTTATTTCAATCCTTCTCAATCGGTCTCAGTAGATGACATCGGTGAATGGATCATTTCAGGTAAACTGGCCATTATAGCATAGAAATAGCTTATTTAAGTAGGGACTTGAGAATCAGATACTTAGAAAACATGTTTAACTTTAAGATGAAACCATTATTTGTGGGATGAATTTGACAGATTTGCCTAGAAGTAGATAGCGAGTCTAAACATATTACCAACCATTTTTATGTTTTAAACTTAGGGTAGGTGTTCATTACCTATGCATAACATGACATAGTTACCTCTTTAGATGCGTTTAGGTTAGCAGTGCACATGATACATCGCTTATAAATATTATCTTGCTAATAACATACAACATATATAAGGTTCATAGAGTGTTCTTGTAGTGGTACGTGTGCTTTAAAAAATGGTTGAGTGTGTATGGCATGACTATAGGTAATGCTAGGGCATTGTTGCGGCCAATCCCCTCTAACTTACCACTACCCCACCTACAATCCCTTGCCGTATTAAACACTCTCACCGCTCCCCTCAATCACTTCACTTCCAACCACACTACCAATAACATTTAACCCACCCACCCACACCTATTTATTATCATCATTCCATTCCTCCAACTAATTATTTCTCTTCATCAAATCAATTTTATTACACAAAACTTTATTTTACAATTCATCAATTTCTTACCAATTTTCAACAAACATCAACTATTTATATTCATTATTTTATTATTTAAAACTCTTTTATATAAATCATAAATCAAATAAATATTTAATTTCCCAAGGCTGCTTCTATCTTATTTATTCCACTCATATGACACTTCCATAATCTTGGCCGAATCAACAATGAGTGCTGCTTATCAGGCAGGAAAGCTAAAATTCCTTTTATCATTAGTACCTTCATATCATTTCTCTTGACTCTCACTGTGAAAAATAGTCTCAAAAGTGGTTTATTGGTGTTTTCTTTTATCTATTTAAACAAAAAATCATAATAAAGGTTGGTTCTTTATGTGCCTTTGTGTACTGCATGAAGGGCTGTTTCAGTGGTATGTCGGCTTTATGGTATGGTTGAGAGAATTTAGGCTATCAACCCTAATAAGATGTAAGCACTGGGGCATAACAATAACTCTAGCAGTTTGAGGAATGATACACCTGTGCACAGAGGGATCTTCCAGCCACGGGTGACAAGGTAATATGGGAGCAAGAAATATAATTCCTTTCATCATTGTATCCATTGTGTTCATTCTACTGGTGATGCATCTTCTGGAAAGAGATTCTTTCCTCAAGTCAACTGTACTTGGAATAGTTGTTTCTCCTGATAGAAATACAACCCTGCATGTTGGGGAAATAGAGAGGAACAAAGTACAGAAAGTGCACAGAGACTCCAAGACTACTCCAAGTTCTCCAAGACATCAACATCAGCGCAAGTCTGAACTGTATAAACGCCGCCTGCCACAAGCAATGATACTTGGTGTAGCAAAATCAGGAACAGGTAGGTCCTTTACATTGTGGTATAGACAACTTCCATGTACAAACAGATATCAATCCATGAAGGCTAGACACCTTATAAGTAAAAAGATATGTGTTTAGTTTCTGTTGCTTCTGTTTTGTGGGTGCTTCGATTCGCAATAGGGAGATTTAGTAAGCACAATGCACCAACCCAACACTAACGCATCCACTAATTATTTGTACAATATTACCACTGTGGGGATATCTCGAGAGGTGCTAGGCCGAGGGCATCTGGGCATACAAACATTATGTAACATATCTATTCTCACATTGAGCTCTACATTTTCAAATTCGTTATTATAAGGAAAACATAGATGTATTATTCAAGTGTTAATCAAATGATATGATACACAGTATAGAGTAAAAAGTATACAGTATAAAGATATAATTAAAACCAAAACCCAGGTCCTGTCTGGATTTAATGTGGTCTTTAAATCATTACACATATAATTACATTCCTAATAAGGATCTCTTTCAATAATCATGGCTGATGTATTAGACAAGCATGACTATATTATAGCAGACCTCCTCCTATCGGACATTCACCTGGAGTAAAAATGAGAATAATCTTCAATCAAATTTCTGGAATAATGAGGGAGTCCGGTATGGTCCGATCCTCTGGTATGGTCCAATCATGTACAGTAAAATCAGTAAATAAATACATATCTTTCCCACGATGGTCAAGAATTTGTTTCCATGCTTAATAGCTCTAACATGTAAGGGGTTCCATAGAACCCTGATCCTGCCTATAAGACTTCTTCTAGTACCTTCTCTTACGCAGTTGAGTGAACCAATCAGAAAATGCACAGTTCCCTTTCACCAATCCTCTCAAATAAACCAAATTTTAGACGAAAATACAGTTCAAAATGCAGTCTAACCTTACCAAACAGATTGCTAGAATCAATGCAATGCCGAATATACTCAAATTAACCTAGTATTGACCAAATTTCAGTCTTATCTAGCAGAATTTACTAAATGTGTACAGCTGCTGATTGTACATTTTTAAAAAAAATGACCAGTTCTCTATTATATGGTTCACACATCGGATATTGTGGCTGGGGATAAAAGGGATTCGTGGACCAGAACCGATTCAGAAATCTCTGAGGTTTTCTAGAGCATTAAGGAATAGATACTGATTATATTTAATTGGGGGTTGATGGAGGAGTGGAATGACGCTTCTAACTGCACCATAATTACATAGTTACACGTAAATATGAATAAGTACTGGATCAGATGCCATCGAAAATATGTCCAACATCCATTCAATTACAACCAGCATGTTCCTTTCACTATTTATTATATGCCTTAAGCAAAGCAGAATATTGACATACCGTAGAATTTTTAGGTAAAAATTAATCTTTATTTAGAAACTTCAGTAATGGGCCTAGTCGATCAAGGTTAAAGTTGCAACTCAATTCTTACTTACTCAATTCTCAATTCATTCTGGTGGGTAACTTGTTATCTCGGGAAATGTGGATGTGTGTGGTGATTGGTGTGTGTGTGTGGGGGGGGGGGGGGGGGGGGGGGAGGATCGGTAGGAAAAGAGCCTAGTTAAGGGGAGGGAGGGGAAGGGTCTATCGGAGAAGGGTCTAAAGGTCAAAATGGGCTAGCGATCACCCGGAGAGAAATTAGGGAAAATATCGGAAGGAAAGTCTACCTAAGATCCGCTTGAAAAAAACCTTAGCACTATAAATGATCGTAGACTCAATATTTATCAAAACCCTACAATTCATTGCTTGAATATTCTCGAAAATATTCTGGAAAAGGACCCGAGTAATAATGGATGGCGACAATATGGACATCTGGGACGTCCCAATACTACACTTCATCAAGGAGACCGGAAAACTTTTGAAAATACTGATAATGATATCGGCCAGGTATTGTTATCTACGACGGTTTTGAAAGTTTGGACGGTGGTGATGAGATGGATGAAAAACAACTTTCTAAGTTAAACTAAACAAACCTCATTGAAAACTTAAAACTATCCAATGAGATGTTGAAGGAATTGTCGAAATACTGAAGCTAGTGCGGGCGAGCGCCTGGGCCCAGTTACCGGTAATAATAGTCAAATAGAAAATGTTGATGAAAACACAAAAACAAAGGTTGATACACAATCACAAACTGAAGTTAATTACAAAAATTCTCTAGTGATAAATATAACCAAGTTCTTAACAGGATTAGCAATCTGAGCGACGAAAACATATAGTCTGGAAGGAGAATAGGGCTTTAAAAAGGGAACTTCATTCTCTAACTTTGAAAACCAACATGATAGCACGAAAGCTAAATAACAATTTAAATTGAATTCAGATAAACTATACAAATATGAATCGTAGACTAAAAGTGGTTGAACAATCATCTGTGAGGACCAATCTATATGATAGAGATTCTAAGGGAAATGATGGGGAAGCAGTAGAATAACAAGTCGAGTCGAAAGCGGACAACATGTTTATTGACAAGGTTGCTATGCAAGCAATTTCAAAACTAGACAAGGACATAAATGGTTCAGTCCTAGATCAGGCAAATTATCCAGAAAACCTGGTAAAAATCGTGACCCTGGGAGATGAAATTAAAGGTGTTGGGACCAGGATTAACAGCATTAGCACAGATATCTCTCATCAAGCTAAACAATGCTACGATCGGCAAAGCCGCCAAGTTGGATGACTCAGCCCAATGATTAATAGAAGGTTTACCTGAAAGGTGGCAGCACTGTTCCCCCCAAAACATTGTAATATTCCAGAAGCCGATGAAGCCATAGATCTTGAAACTTTCCCAGAAAACAAAGAAGAGATTATTGAAAAACTCATTGGTTCCAAAGTTACCGTCAAAAATGAGAATAAAATCATTGTCTACAGGAGGTCGACTTGGCGGAGAAAAAGAAAATGATAATAAACAAAGCCAGGCAGCTGAGGAAACATGCTGGATATAACCTGTGGTTTAATCAATACAAACCGGACCCTAAAAAACTATCAATTGGTTGTAAATTGCCACAAACAACTCCGCCTCAAAAACATTGATGTTAACTTAGTGCTAGGGCATATTCAAATCGGTAACAAATCCTTCTCTTCCATCGATCTCTACTATTTACCTGATGGCTGCAGGCCATCTGAGGGTGCCCATATCCCTACCGGCAACGGAGGAATTGGGTTCCAAGGCATTCACAGCTGTTTTTCTAACTTCCACCCATCACAAATTCAATATGAAAATAGCACTTACCGACTGTCAAACACACATATATTTATGCACTGAGGCAAGATATCTTGGACGCCCCCATCTTGCACACCAGATACACAAAGGCGCCAAACCCTATGCCTGCAAAGTGGCTAGGCAGTAAACTGGACAGAAGAGTTACCTTGGGACAGATGTAAGGATGGGGATTGCGAGAGCGAGAAGTCCTTTGGGAAATAGTGCTAGAAAAGTTTAAACAACATGATTCGCTAAAACAAAGATTGCTAGATCCAGGGGTGTGTGTGGCACCAGTAGGACTATCGTCACACTTTGATGGGAATGAAGGGAAGTCTTGGGCTATTTACTTTCATAGATATGGAATGTTTTTGTACCTTGACATTGCCCACCATCCCGCCCACCAACCTCCAACCTCCAAAATCGTTTAATTTGACTCTTAAGTCAACGCGCAAAACGATCATTGATGTTTTGCGCATCTTACGGTAGCCCCATTGGTGAGAAAGTGAGAAACGATCTCTGAACCTACCCGACGTTTGGTCACACAAGTACGGCTGAGTGCGAGGAAGAAGGGTTAATTGGGAGCTGGTAGATATGCGTTGGGAAATCAGCCTATGTGCATTACGAGTACAATATAGACACTATGAACTCCGACGTTTTGCTTCTTAAAAATATTGAGGATGTCAAATCTGGCATTGGTTTTTCACCTGGATGACGAAAACATAGGATATCGGGACATCGAGCCAACATTTATAGACTAATTTTGTCGCTCCAGGTGGCTGGTGGCGCGCTCTTGTGCCTATGGGAGAATCAGGATTCCAATGGAATGCCACTGCGCCATTTCGTCCAGAAATAAAAGGATTCTATGAAACTACTTCAAACCGGAAATGAGGAGTAGGCCGGAACGCATGCGGTGTTTTGGTTGCAAATGGCGGCCAAGTGCCCCTGAAGGTCCAAAGCTTCTAAGGTGACGTCTTTGGGCAAATTCTGGGAGATATTAGATGTGACTGACATCATAAGTATATAAACTTGATTACAATAACACAAGGAAGTATTCTAAACCATTTTCTAAAGTTGGCATGGTGGTAACAGTAGTAAAAATTATTCAACATGATTATTGATACAGCAAGACAATAAGAATTGTTCAAGACAAGTGCTCACGGGATGAACCATACTTTCATGCCTGGCAGTGTTTCTAAATTCAATCTAATTCATGAAGTTTGCAATAACAGCAACGGTCCTACCCCTAATAGATCAAGCAGATTACCTCCATGACTCCCATGCGAGCACAAACAGACTCCAAATCATACAAAACAAAGTTTTAAGCAGAATATATGGCCTTCCATCCAGGGCCAATGTCGAAAACATCCATGTACAGAAGAATTTACTAACTTTAAAGCATAGAAGAAGATTGGACATAATATTATTGCAGATAGGCCATGGTCTGGCACATATTGCAGAAAGGCCATGGTCTGGCACATATTGCAGATAGGCCATGGTCTGGCACATATTGCAGATAGGCCATGGTCTGGCACATATTGCAGATAGGCCATGGTCTGGCACATATTGCAGATAGGCCATGGTTTGGCAGTAGATCCAAGATATATAGGTATATATGTACGAAATTTAAATACAAGGAATTTTGCAAAAGGGAGAAAACCACTGAAACAAATAGTACCAAAAAATGAACAAATAAGAAAATCCATCCCATATAGAATACCTTTTGCGTGGAATTCTCTCTAGACAATGGCCCATGGGATAGGAGACAAAAAAGGTTTTAAAATATTAGCAAAGAATGATCTAATTTTGCAAGATCGAAACTTATTGATTGATTAATGTATCTTGACTGGGTATTGATAGGCTAAAAAGCACCTGAATATTATTCGAAAAACATTATTTTGAGTTTAAACTGAGAATTATGCGATAAAAATAATGGAAGATTGATCTGAGAATACTTAATATGATACTAATTATAGCACTACAAAATTCATTACCAATGTATATTAAAGGTTAATTTAAATATAACAGTGTACTCCTTTCGTCAATGACGACTGGGGAATTGTTCACTGTACATGAATAATGTAAACCCATCAGAGAACATGGAGACCTCCCTTAGTTGGAGAACCGTCCTCTGTCAGCGATAAGAAATCGACAATAAAAGTTTCTAAATCGAAATCTAATCAAGTTTGAATGAGGATAATATCATCGAGATGTTGAATAGCTCTCTGCCAATTAATGAAAAATTGCCATAACAGTCTGTTTGCTTAAACATAGAACCATGAGCTATCTACAAAATCTGTTGTAGCAACATTGTCATGGCATAGATCTATGAAGTGGTAATTGTTTCTTACTATTTCTGCTTGTCTTTCAGCTACACTCAAGGTTTTCCTGCAAGAACATCCTAATATTGTGAGCCATAAAATGCCAGAGCGATTTGATTATTTGAAAACGATGAATAAACAAAAAAAGCAAAGACACTTTTTGAGTATTCCTTTCTCATGGCCAAATCAAACAACAATGCATGTTGGCCCAGTTTACTTCACACACCACCTGGCAATGGAACAGATATCATCCACCTACCCTAATGCAAAATTTTGTGTCATAGTCAGGGATCCGATCGACAGGATGATTTCTCAATACCTGCATGACATTGACAAGAGATTGGAAAACAGCTCAGTGGAAGTAAAGAAAAATGCATTCAAAAGTGCTACAATCGCCAAGAATGGCAGCATTATAGTCTCCAATCACTTTGTTCAGTGGTCTATTTACTCACAATATTTAGAACAGTGGTTAAAAGTAGTTCCTAGAGAGAGAATGCATATAATTGACGGTGATGCATTTGCTAAAAATCCTGTACCTGAGCTCCAGCGTGTGGAGAAGTTCCTTGAACTGCCTCCTTATTTTACACAAGATATGTTTGTTTACTCCAAGCAGAAAGGTTTTTACTGTCGGAGGAATATAGATGGTTCACCCAGTTGTATGAATAGTGGAAAAGGGAGAAAACATCCACAATTAGATGCTTCTGATGTGGATAAATTTTGCCATTTTTACAGACCATACAATGAGGCTTTTTTTAATCAAACAGGACAAAGATTTAATTGGAAAAAGTGCAATGTCTGATTTTACTTTGCTATTTTGGGGATAGACTCCATATAGGGGATTTGCTTAGCCGCCATTTTAAATCTTGATTCGCATGGAATTATGGGACTAATTCTAAAATCTATAGAAAATTATGCCATGTTTACCATGGACTATTTATCAATGCTCTAATATCAATATCCATGTTTCATACATGTTTCAATGACACCAGTCTCCATCTTCCCCTCATACATTTGGTTTTCACAGCTCATTTATATACACTCTGATATTGGGGAAGACATTCTCATAATTTTCGATAAAATTCTTGTAAAATATTTATCTGTTTGATTTCAACAGAATCCATCCCAGGATGCACTGTAACAAACATGCACAGCGGCACATACTAATCAGTCCAGCCTATTACCGCGTTTCAGCAACCAAATTTGGGGATTAAATTGGTCTGTGGTAAGAAGGGACCATAGAGCGGCCGGTGCCTCCCCAGCTCTTAACCACTAACACATGTTTGGAGTGTGAGGCTCTCTATGAGTAGGGTGTTTAGGTCAAAATTAAATATAGCTGAATATAATTAATGATTAATCATATAATATTAATTATATATAATATTGTTATTTTGACATTGTGATATCAGTTTCATCACTTCCCAGTCATATGCATACACTATTTCTTTTAAATACATTGTTAATACTCAATCCTCCCAAATGCTCAGTTACTATAGTGCAACTTCAAGAGCCCCAGTCTCAGTAACCCTACACCTTGTGGTGACAGCCTAAGAGATGTTATGGGTAAAGTGCGATGTATTAATGTATTACACTTTATATCATAAAGAAAATCATAACAAAATAAATATATACATAATAGAATTATGTGCTGCATGTCATATGAGAGACAATTTTATGGGGTTTAATCAATTTAATTTGAGCTAAGCTCTTTACTTGCTCATTATCGTGAATGTAGGTCATTTAAGATGGCTGTGACCTAATTACCGATTTTATGCAAATATTAAAATCGTTATAACTTTGGTCGGCGGATATGCATGTTCTATGGCTCAATAGATAGGAAATATTGTCTAGTTTCATTGGTTTAATATTAGTTAAGCTGTAGAAAATATATTCATTGAGTTATAAAAAATAAATGTCAAAGTTGGTTCCCCTACTGGCGATTTTAGGTACTTTCCCCGCGGCAAACTTTGGTAAACTTTTGACACGTTAAAAGGGGTATGTTTAAGGAAGAGGATCCCGCAAAAATAAATTCTTTTGCAATTTGTTTTGGGTTGAGCCAATATTTCTCACAGATTGCCTGGACTAAGAGGGTATTTGCATAGCCGACATTTTGGATCTTGATTCTCATGGGATTAGGGGACAAATGGTACAGTGTAAAATCTATAGAAATCATGCCATGTTCAGCATGGAATATTTATCGGTGCTCTAATGTCAATATCCATGTGTTATACATGTTTCCATGGCACAAGCCTCCATATTTCCCATCATGCATTTGGTTTCCATAGATCATTTATACACGGTCTGATATTAGGGAAAACGTTCTTGCAATTTTCGATAAAAATATTGCCAAATATTTGTATGTGAGATTTGAACTGAATCCAACCCAGGATGCACTGTAACATACATGCGCAGTGGCACATGCAAATCCCCTATTGCAATAAAGCTCTTGCATCTCCTTTTAATCAGCTCATTTCAGACGTATGAGTATTTTATCTAAAGGAACAAGCTGGATTCTCAATATAGCTGATGTGATTTCTTTACTCTCATGGATAGGATAGTTAACTATGACAGGCATCTCGAAGCTTTCTCCCAATTTATATACAATTAAACGTTAGACAATGTAGAACGAAACATTGATAGGCTTCACACGTCCCTGCATCAAATACCCCCTGAACAATGTTAATTGTGTGTGTGTCTCTCTTGAAGGAGAGAGAAGGAGACACACAGAGAGACATAGAAACACAGAGAGAGGCGGATAGAGAGAACAAAAGAATGTGTTTTAATATTCAACAGTGCTGCCATATATACCGACATAACCTTTGAGGATATTTGTGATGTGGTATGATGTGTTAAAGGGAAATGAGTCACAAGTAGCAAAAACATTGTTGACATATCATCATATTTGGAAAAGATGAGATAAAGCCGATTCTAATGATGGTAAACATTTGGACTCATTTTCCTGGAACACATCTCATATGTGTGTGGGAATGAAGCATGTGGCTCATAATGTAACCAAATAGTGTATAAGACGATAGTTGATATAATCTATTGATTCATACACAATTCCCGCCATTAGCAGGCTCCATACTTGGTATATCTTGCATTTCTCTCCGTCTTGAGAGGGTAAACCTATTCCATTGGTGGTAGTAACCATAAAACAGCTAGGTCTATAGGGCGATACCTCGCTGTGTGGCTAGTTGGTTAAGTGGATTCAAACCCAATTATAACGTAATTGAAAGCAAACAGAACGAAAAATTCCCTTTGCTATGTTATAACATCATGTGAAGCCGTATTGTTGAAGGTAAATGTTAACATATATCAATCTATGGTGGGTTATACTGAGGGTATTGAGACTACATTATGTGGTGTAATAGGTTTTATTGGGTCCATATACATGAATTCATAGCGATGGAAGGAGACTTGTGACTAATTTTCCTGAAACACATCACATATTGAAATGAGTCTTTGACTATCAGGGTCAGCTGTCCACCAGATGAATACGAGTATATTCGGTATTGTATTGGTTCTAGAAATCAGTGTTATTTTCGTCTTGAATTTGGGTGATTAAGAGGATTTGTGAAGGTGAATTGTACATTTTCTGGCCACTTCACTCATCAACATTATACATGCCCAAGCCATTTATATCGTCAGTTTAATTGTCATCTTTGGCTAGTTTAATGCCTATTCAACTATATGTATGTGTTAATATCCTACTATCTTTATTTAAAACATGACTAATATTCAGATCATTTCTTAGTATATTTTTCCACTTGAATATATCTCCCCATATCGATGTGTATTAGGTCAATAGGTTAGATATTATCATTATTCTCACCTCACTCACATTGTCATATTAAATGTATATTGTCATTGTTCTAGATTTCTTTTATTTACCTTTTTACCTCCCCTGTGCACGACGGACTGTGAAATTCTCCCAATAAAGGCCAGCAGGAAGCTTAACATCCGATTCATGTCTTCATTACATAATCTTATAATTAAATAATTTATATAATTTAACACAGCAGCACATACATTATGCGCCTCCCTTCTATTTCGTAGCGTAGATATTTTCGCTTCCCTGTGGATGTATTTCGTTTGTGCACCAAAACCGATACCTAACTCAAATCAACCCCCTTCTGAAGCAAAGGTCAAACTATAACCGGCTTTTGATAGCAACTCGTTAAGGTATGTTTTTTCATGTTTCACCATTTGTTTCTTATTCTGTAAGGTATACAAGTATTTTTCAGTAATTCATACAAGAAATGCGAGCTTTTTATCTTTCCATATCTTTCGCTGAAAAATGCCATATTTAACAACAAAGTCAATAATAAAATCTCAATAATTATAACATCTGGCCTACCTACCTACATACAGTGGTAAGAGTAGTTGATTACCTTGCTGGACTAATTATTGATCAATATCTACCTAATATGGAAGAAAGCTCTTATTGTATATTGTCTTCAGGCAGCCCGAGTTAGACAAAGTATGCGTATGGGAGTATTTATCAAGCAAAGAAACACCTTCTCGTACAGGAGTAAAATGCCAACAGCACACCAGGGCTACCGCTGGGTAGAGTTTATATGTTAGATGTACACTGTAAGGTAAGGTTGGCGAGCCAGGACGTACAGTCACAGACTGGTGCCGTAGACGATGGTCGGAACTGTACCAGTAAGAAGAAATACGTCAGAAGGAGTCCAACAAACTGCAAGCAAACACACAATCGCAATTAGTTAGACCCAGTTTTCTTTGCATTATTCCAATATTCTAGAGTTTAGATGTTTTTTTTATTCAGGAATTACTTTACATCAATGATGCTATTCCCAGAAATCCTGATTTGCTGTATACAAAAATTATTCTACTACTACTAGGGAAGGTAATAATTACATATGAATAAACTACACAGCAAAATTGACACAACTGATCTCTGTCATTATGTTATGAAAAAAGAAATATGAGTGAGTGTTAAACAATAATAATACCAACAAGCTATCGAGCCTCATGAGTGGGGTTGTACTAATCACTCATTTAATTTCAAATACAATATAAAAAACGAACACCTGTAGCACACATGCTAATGTGGAAAACAATTACAGTAAATAGTATAAACTAGAGATATATTCAGAAAGAGAGAGAGAGAGTGAAACTGGTCAGATTATAATAGTAGATCAGGTAAATTCAGATCTATACCAAGTGAAAGGTTAATAATGGGTTTGGTTGTCATTTGCTTGGCTTACCGTCATAATTGCATTCTTGTCCAGAGCGAACATTTTCCCCACCGAAAAAGCAATCAGCGTGCCGGATAATTTACTGGCGAACAGTGTCATCTTGAAAAGTAATGTATACATTATTCATCTAAAATAAGTACAGGAGTATCTGAATTTATATTAAACGACATTAAATTCAAACTGTTTACCACTATAATGTATTGACATAAAAAACCATGATTGTATATGCGCAGACAAGAAATGATAAAAAACATGGTAAAGAATAGTCTATTGGAGGAGATAATTAATAGGGGATTTGCATAGCCGCCACTTTGAATATTGATTTGCATGGAATTATAGGACTAACGGTACAGTGTAACATATATGGAAAACATCTCATGTTCAGAAAGGTGTATTTATCAATGCTCTAATGCCAATATCCATGTGTTATATATAACACATGGATATTGGCATTAGAGCATTGATATGGAAACATGTATACATGTTTCCATAACAGAGCTCCCCATCTTTCCAATCATGCATTTGGTTTTCATAGATCATGTATACAAGCTCGGTGATATTGGTGAAAACATTGTCGCAATTTGCGATAAAAATGTTGCCAAACAAATATATATATAAATATATATGTATATATATGTATGTCAGATTTCATCACAATCCATCCCAGGATGTACTGTAAACAGACATGAGCAGTGGCACACGCAAATCCCCTATTTAACACATTCCTATCGAAATTAAAAAAGATTTAAAATCTTACCTGAAGAGTGAGATTGTCTGTCACGTGACGTACTTTAACATCCTGCAACACGTCAAACGCCCCGTGCGCCTATTGAAATAAAACATCAATGGGGAAAATCGCCAGAAAATGTACAATTCATCTTCACAAATCTTCTCAAATAACCCAAAATTACGAAAGTGAGGATCAAAATACAGTCCAACATAACCGAACAGACTGTTTGAATCAAGGTAATACCAAATATACTCAGATATACCTAGTATTGAACATTTTTCAGTCTAATTTAGTAGAATTTACTAAATCTGACTAAATCTGCAGATCTGCAGATTGTACATTTTCTGAAAATCTGACTCCAATACAGGAATAGTCTCCCCCTAGCTTTAAGGGGTAGTGAGAACATTGATGACTTTGTTTCTGATGTACGTGGAATAAATATCACAGAACGGCGACTAAATAACATTGCCTTACAGAGAGACTTTTCCCTTTTAACTACTTGTTCATGTTTTTAATAGGAAGTATTGCGGTAAGAACCAACACAATCATGAAGTAGACATACAATCCGGTATAGATATGGTAAATAAAATATAACAAAAATATTTATACCTACATTTTCACTTACAATATCAAGAGTTTAGTTTCTCTTACACTTATACATACCAAAAATCATAATTCCTTGATTGATTGATTGATTGATTGAGTCGATGTTAAGGTGTGATGGAAGGAACACAGAAACAGGTTTGTTCTTCGTGAGAAGAGACAACCAACTGATTTAGTGATCTAGTCAATGTACAGATCTTCCCCCATGATGTGGGAATGGAATAGGGGCGGAGCCCGTTATGTACCCATAATATCATAAATTGGTGATAATTAGTAATTAATATATGACCACTGATAAAGAGGACAACCAATCCTTGAAGCATGTTTGGTCAAGCTTAAATAAACAACAACTGAAAAGACTTCATCTCCCAGTGTCTTATTGGGTATTGGGTTAATTATATACCATCTGGAATATTTAATATAAATATAATGATGTTACACAATGTTACGTAATGTTACATAGCATCGATTGATTCTGATTGTTTCTTGTCATGGTACTCGCTAGATAGTTATACTTATATGGTCATATTAAATTGACTAGATTAAATATTGATAGTCATTTTAGTCCTATGAATCTATGTGCCAAATTTCAAGACAGTGAATTAGATATATTCTTGCGTTTTAAGGTCTTCGTATGGAATATGTTTAGTTACTTTACTGATAATTACGCGCCCAGAAATATTGCAATTTATTTTCAAAAATAAAAATATCGAACATAAAATATAGAAATACTAGTCAGATTCTCTAATGTTTACTATCAATGCAATCGTCTTTTTTCTCTTCTTTTCAAATATGATGATATTTCAACATGTTACTTGTGACTCATTTCTCTGAAACACATATAGAGAGAATGGGACGAGCCGGCAATAATCGAACATTTATTGGACGAGATTCGTCCGCATAAGCATGATGCCGTACCGGCGAGTTCCATTCTAGATTTATTATATGTGTATAAAATTTGATCATATATCATCGGATATCACTGAAAAAATATTAAAGAAGTGTCAGAGAGCCCCGTTAGTACAACGGTGCCCTGTCAGGCCTGTGTGATCATGCAGCATTTAGGTGTTGGGACTGAATGGACAAAAACCACTATGGCCAAAAGCTGCCGGGTTCCTATGGCCAAAAGTTTTGAAACTTTTCCCCAACTACAGGCAATTGTTACCCAGCTAGTGTTAACTCTGAATGGCAAAAATATCGGGACGTTTACACCCAGTTTTAAACCCAATCGGCCGCCACCCCTCGACGGGAGGCAGCGGGCAAAGGTGTCAAAACAGCATTTAGCTTTTGGACATAGCAACATTAAACCGTTCATATCGCAGCCATTTCCTGAGCTGCATTAATAAAGCTTATATCATTCAATAGAGAATTTAATTCTCTATTTATTGGTGTGCGTCTTGTTATGTATTTGCATGATTATAGTACCAGAATCATGGGTGGATTACCGATCGCGGGGTTTCGCAAGCTGTCACTTTGTTGACATGCTTTGCGGAGACAGAGCTATTTTTAGACAACTACATTTTTATGGTACACATACTATATGAATGACTATTTTATAGCACCCGACTTATTGCACCTCTCATATGGAACGCGCATATAATAGAACATATGAAAGATAGATATACATGTCTCAACAAGAATGCCAAGAACATTCATTACAAAATGGTAAATTTAAATCCAACATACCTGTACTATCTTTTAAGGTATTGGTCAAAAGATTATACATGGAGGTGTTCGCAAGAGATGGTCTGATCTTTCAATAATGACATACTGTTGATATTACTTCTATTATTATATTGCCCGGTTTCCTTGTGACTAAGTACGGATGCTAACCTCTCTCGATTGATTTGAGGAACGATGAATGTTGGACCTAGTTGTGGCTAATTATGACTATTTAACAGAGGCATGTACGCATGACAAATAATCTGTATATATAATAATGATTATAGGTGAATATTATAGACATCATCGAGACAGAAAACGGTCCGTATGATAGAGCACGTTAGCGCCTATGGATGTATCTATCTATGTATGTCTGTGTTTATGACAGGGGTCACTATTTTAGCTACTTTTATCTGTGTTTTTTTCGTGAATCATTAAGCGTGTTTTGTATGGAGAGATTGCTTCACTTTTTATTTATCATAATAATATAATAATATAAGTAAACGACGACAAACATTGTCCAGCTTAAATGACCTGAACTTTGGTTCGTATTTGATAAACTCCAATTGAGCTGATCTATGATATTATTCTATTTTATTCAATTACTTCATGTTTCTACCGATTAAATGCTATTTGTATCCTTTATCTAGATGTAGATCCACCTGAGAAAAAATAAAATATTTAAATCCAACATACCTGTTCATGCATCCAGGCAGCCAATGCTGAGGGAACTAATATAGCGCTAAGACAAGCAACCATCCAAAAGGCGCAAATGGTGTAGAATATGATGGTAGTCAGGTTGAATGGGTTGTAGATGACGCTATATGCCACCCCGCAGGTGAGGACCAGATTGAAGATAACATCAATTCCCATCATAACAGATACCAAGGTATCGGCACTATCCACCAACCCACACAGGCACTGATGGAACTCTTTAACCGACTGGAATATCTCACTAAAACGCAGCGGACACTGCTGGGAATACCCTCTAAACGTATCGTTCAGGGTTTTGAATATTAGCCCCAACAAGTGGGACACCAGTAGGACGTGGGTGATTGAGGAGGTGAATATGATGGAGCTATATGTAGTGCCAACCACCCCAACCACTCTCATCCAGAATCCAGCCGGCTCGTCTTTACTGAATGGCATACACATTATATCGAATGCGTTTGTTGTGAAGGAGAGATAGGCACAAAAAGATGCATTAGCCAAAGCCGTAATCCACGCTACAATAACGTACACCCTGCATGTTGACTTGAATTTGACTTTGTCCGGACTACAAGTCAATTCAAGCATGTTTCGGTATTCAGCAAAAAATGTTTTCCATCCGGATTTCGTCATGCAGTAATGAAGCATGGACAATGAGAATAGGAGGATGTAAATGTGCCAGATCAGAGGTATTCCCTGCGAAACCGCGTCGTCCAAAGATCTCAAAGATGGAATGATGAAACAAAGACGACCGGTATTTAAAAGCAAGAAGAGATTGACGAGTACACAGTAAATGCATGATAACGATGCCTTCCCGGAACATTTATCATCACCCGGACCATAGTACACGCCACCCAGACGCAGTGTCCAGAAATACGGTTTGAGTATATTCTCCAGATCTAAGTTAGCTACGTTATTGTAGGGTGGTGGTTTTAATTCGCTAATCCCGTCCGTATCAACCGTTTCTGGCAACGGTAACTTTTCATCCTGCATTGGGGCAACTGCAATCCTCCGCATTTTGAGGCAATGCTGCAC
The DNA here is from genome assembly GCA_942159475.1 of Sthenelais limicola. NCBI lineage: Eukaryota > Metazoa > Annelida > Polychaeta > Phyllodocida > Sigalionidae > Sthenelais > Sthenelais limicola. Next base: position 22,701,070 of record OW804101.1, read on the forward strand.
AACAGGTAAAGCTTTACAAAGAGTTAGTTGTCACTGGAGAATATTCGACAGAAGTAAATGTTCACAGTGACTCTTTAGAAGCAGAATATTCCTGAGGTCAGATATTCCTGCGAGAGTGTCCTCCTTCAATGGCTGTGGTCAGTCTGGAGGATGGCCATGAGTGCTGGAGGTATATTTACACGGCCGGGCATTACAAGTCAACTATCCGGGGTCTGTGACGTCACTATACGGAGCAGGTTTTCAGAAAATGTACAATTGGCAGTTGTGCACATTTAGTAAATTCTGCTAAATTAGGCTGCAATTTGGCCCATACTAGGTAAATTCGACTTTATTCGGTATTGCATTTATTTTATTAATCTCTTTGGTTAGGTTGAACTGTATTTTGAACTTTTTTTTCGGCTAAAATTTGGGTTATTTGAGAGGATTGGTGAAGAAGAATTGTACATTTTCTGGCGATTTCATATATCTGGCCTCCCCTTTAAATGAGGATACAGTGAAATAAAACTAATCGTCATAATCATGTTTCAATTTAAAAGTTATGGGTACATTTCTTTCATCATAGAGATTTTCTTTAAGTATTAAAAGGTGAAAGTTACACAATACGCTTATAGTGATGCTTTATTCAATTTAAAGGTTTAAACCCTGCACACACAGAGCCGATTTGGCCCCTATTGCTCCCCGATTTGGGTCTTTCGATGAATCCTATGGTTTCATTTCAAATCCTGGTTTATGGTTTTGAAATAACATCAACCGGGATTGGAAATTAAATCCTAGAATTCATCAAATTCACCAAATCGGGGGGCAATCGGGGGTCAAATCGGCTGTGTGTGCGCAGGGTCTTAAGCTTAGCATCCCTTATAAGTGAATATTCTTCTGTGAAACCCAGAGTTGATTCCCTGCAATTGCATAACATTTCTTTTAAAGCTTATTCATCTTTATTCAAAATTCAAATTCCCTAGCTTCAGGACAGAGGTATTTTGGTTTCTTTTCTTGTAATTTCCTTCCCTACTGATAGAAAATGAGATTAGACGGATTATTTTTCTCCTTTATAATTATATATTACTCAAAGTGCTCTGAGAGTCGGCACATGAGATTAGAAGAATTATGTGTGCCTGATATACACCAAATCTACCAGAGACGTCTTGTCGGGACAAACAACCAAAGGGTACTCCACGACAAATCAATCAATCGCCATGTTTCGCCATTAAATCAACATGGAAGTGCAGGGTATGGCTGTCACATTTCACACGGTACATGGGTGAAGTCGCCAGAGAATGTACAATTCACATTTACCAATCCTCTCAAATAACCCAAATTTCAGACAAAAATCAAGTTCAAAATACAGTTCAACTTGACCAAACAGATTACTAGAATAAATGCAATACCGAATATACTCGAATTTTCTAGTATTGACCAAATTGCAGCCTAATTTAGCAGAATTTACTAAATATGTACAGCTGCCAATTGTACATTTTGTGAAAATCTGGCCCACATGGTCTACACAAAGTAAGTAATTAAGTATATCGAGTATCATGAATATATGGAATTACTCAGGAGGCGGAGGAGGGGTCTTTGATTGGTGAGCTTGGTAAATAATAGATGAGATTGCTGTTGTTTTAAACTGCTCATGGTTACCTGCATATTTATTATGGTGCAAGAATTATGTTTATATTATATAAGTGATATGTTTCAGGAAATAGAATCGCAAGTTGCAAAATTGACACTTTCTTTCAAAGTGTTTTATTTACAAGTTCTCTTGGTGGGAATATAAACTCTTTTGTTTGCGGTATCTGACGCCTCAAGTTGTATGAATACATTTCAAAGTTATTATCATATAGAGTATATTGAGCTACTTTACTAGTAAGCGTCCGCCCATAATTATTTTCAGAAATAAAAAAATATCACACTTAAAATGTAGAACTACTTATTAGATGCTCCAATATTTACCATCGTTAGAATCGGCTTGATGTCATCTTTTCTAATATGATGATATCCCGAAATCCGTTTTTTGCGACTTATTGTGGCCATTATAACCCAGATTGTTTGAATGAAAGGAATATCAAATATACCCAGATATACACATTATTGGCCATTTTTCTTTCTAATTATTCAGAATTTACTAAATGTGTAGATCTGCCGATTGTGCATTTTCAGAAGGTCTGACCCATATACTCTAATGTATTTGATTGCAAGTATGACACAGCAGAATTTCGATAAATGATTATGTCATGATCTTTGAGGGAGTTGTTAGTACAACTTTGCTACACAGTTAATGGTAAATTAACCTATTGTACCTTTAGAAGTACTAGTATGTGTACTGAACCACTTCATACCCGTGAGTTTACTTAATTTCGCAATGATTTGATTGACTCGTTGCTATTTTTGGTCCCCACTCTTTACGTAAGTTTCCAGTTACCTAGATTGCAGTGTATCAAAACAATGACGAGGATTATTCTCTCTACTCCTGGCCCTGGAAAACCACTCTAGTCTGCATATTAAGTCCAGAAGTCCAGAAGATCAGAAGATCAGGAGATGAGTCCCAAGTCCCAAAAAATTGACTTTGAGATCAAGCCGATTCTAATGGTGGGAAACAATAATACAAATAATACGTTTTTGTATATTTTTAGGCTTGATATTTTTATTTTTGAAAAAAAATCAATATTTCTGGATAAAAAAATACTATGACCTCAGTAATGCAATGATATATTTAGATTACTGTCTTAAAATTTGGTAATCTAGTTATACGACTAAAAGTGGTAGACACCACAGAAATAAGAATATTCCAACAAAGAGATCTTGTGAATAAATCACTTTGAAAAATATAAATTCTACAACTATAGTGGTGCGCTCTAAGTTAGGGACTAAAACTTAAAGTTGCCTTGACCTATTTCGTCTGATTCATGATAATTTTATGAGTTTTCACGATATAATTATAGGTAAGCATAACACAGGAAAATGTACAATTCGCCTTCCCCAATCCACTCAAATAACCTAAACTTAAGACAAAGGTGAGGTTCAAAATTCAGTTTAACATAAACAAACACTCCCTCCAGTACCCCCTCCTGTACCTCCTCCAGTAACTTCTCCAGTACCCCCTTCATATCTCCTCCAGTACCTCCTCCACTACCCGCTTCAATGCCTGCTTCAGTACCCCCACCAGTACCTCTCCTCCTCCAATACCCTCGTGTACCACCTCCAGTACCCCCACCAGTTCCTCCTCCAGTTCCTCCTCCAGTACCTCCTCCAGTAGCCCTCGTGTACCTCTTCCAGTACGCCCACCAGTTCCTCCTCCAGTACCTCCTCCAGTACCCCCCTATTGCCTCCTCCAGTACCTCCTCCAGTACCCTCACCAGTACCTCCTCCAGTACCTCCTCCAGCACCCCTCCTGTACGTCCTCCAGTACCCCCACCAGTACCTCCTCCAGTACTCCCTCCAGTACCTCCTCTAGTACTTCATCCAGTGCCTCCTCCAATGCGTTGCCAGTACCTCCTCCACTACCCCCTCCTATGCCTGCTCCTGTACCCCCTCCAGTACCTCCTTCAGTACCCCTCCAGTACCTCCTCCACTACCCACCCCCGTGTCTGCTCCTGTACCTCCTCCAGTACCTCATTCAGTACCCCTCCGGTACCTCCTCCACTACCCCCTCCAGTGCCTGCTCCAGTACCTCCACCGGTACCTCCTCCAGTACCTACCCCAGTGCATCTTTCGCTACCCCCTCTGGTACCTCGTCCAACATTTTGTCCAGTATCTCTTCCAATGTTTTTTTCCAGTAAATCCCCTTGTACCTCCTCCTGTAGCCCCTCCAGCACTGTTTAAGTACCTCACCCAGTACCTCATGCAGTACATCATCCTACAACTTCTTCAGTATCTCCTCCTGGACGTCCCCCAGTAGACAAACTTAGAGGATTTATTTTTATGAGTCTCATTCAGACATACATCTGCCACGCCCCCTACTGACTCAGAGGCTAACTAACTTTCTTCCCGCCACACACTTGTGGGTCACTTCCCAAAGTCCAAAGTACAGGTCACTGTCCCTGTCTAATCTTATCTCAAAGTGGATCATGTGGGAAGGGAGGGGAGGGACTGACCGCAAGGTCAGGTAGGGGAGAGGGTATTGATTAAGAGCGGCAGGGAGAGGGAAGGGGAAATAACCACATGACCTGGTCACAAAACAAGGGATTGGTCAGGTGTGACAGTGGTCGCTCTGGCCTTGTATTCATCTTTTATGTTCATTGTTATCCTGTGGCTGATTGGATCCTTTATCTAACCTAGTAATTAATTGGTCCAGCCAGGATAAGCCAATCAGCCCAGGCCCTGTCTCCATAGTTGTAATCTGTCTAGCATATAAGGAATAACCTTGATTACAGCTGCTCTCTTTTAACTGGTTCGGTTCTGGCTCGAAACATACATCTCTGTGTGTTGCGTTGATTCATTTCTCGCCCAAATACTGACCCTAAATATTCATCGGAGAATGATCGGGAATTCTTCAATATCTTTTGATTGGCCTTCAGCGACATTTCATTAACATATATATTCCTTAATTTCGGGCTTATGAAATTAACTAAGTAAAGACCCTGCCCACACAAATCGGCTGTGTGTCGGCAGGGTTTAAGGCTAAATAAGATAATAGAGATATGCCATTTCACTCCTATAGTTGTCACACAATTTCAGACTTACCAAACCATCATTTCTTCCCTGCCACTCCTCAACCGACTCAGCCCCCCCCCCCTCTCTACACACACACACACCGAGTGCACGCTGAATGGGTTACCAAAGGCTGGCTGGTCATGTGTCTATGCCCCTGCCTATGGTTATATATGCCTGGACCGACCGGCGCCAGTGGCTTCCCTTATAGAGGGAATCCTGATTCTCCCCATAGGCACAAGAGCGCGCCACCAGCCCCCTGGAACGACGAATTTAGTCTAGCAAAGTTGACTTGATGTCCCGATATCCTATGTTTTCATCATCCAGGTGAAAAACCAATGCCAGATTTGACATCCTCAACATGTTTAAGAAGCAAAACGTTGGGGTTCATAGTGTCTATATTGTACTTGTAATGCACATACCCTGATTTCCCAACGCATGTCTAGCTATCTCCAGTGCTTATAGTGCTTATAAGCCTTCTTCCTCGCACTTGGCCGTACTCGGTAACATGCTCGTAGTGACGTCATAGCAGCCACCGTATGATTTGCAAAACATCGCCCGTCATCGCGGCGATCGTTTTGCACATTTAATTAAACACAAGCCAAACGATTCTAATACGTTTGTTGATGGGCGGGATGGTGGGCAATGTCAATGTACAAAAACATTCCATACTTATGAAAGTAAATAGCCCAAGACATCCCTTCATTCCCATCAAATTGTGACGATAGTTCTAATCTGGTGCCACACACCCCCCTGGTCCTGGGTAAGACCTTAAAGGGCCTTTCTGTCTCTTTTCTCTGTCTCTCTCTCCCTTCTTCTCTATCTCTATTTCCTGGGTATGATCATAAACTGCCTCCCTCTCAGCTCTCCCGCCCTTGATATAACACTTCAAAGTGTTGATAAGGGCATAAAGCAACCATTCTCACTCACTCACTCTGGTTATATATGCATACAAAAGAACCACTGCTTATATTCGAGAAGAACAGGGTATTAAATTCCATTAGTCTCCCACGACGCAAGCATTTCGGGAGACTAATTTCAAACAACTTATACTTTGACCCGACAATGTTCAATATTTATCTATAAACAAAGGTATTATATAGAAATAGCTTTTGGGTCGGTTTTGAAGTCCCTGACTTCAAATAACTATGTAATATCTAAAGGTTTGTATGCGAGAGCACGACGATATATATGTTTTTAGAAATATTTTAATTTTCATTGCTCATGTTTTACCTGCAGTATTTGCTTACTCCTGTTGTAATACTTTTCATGTATGTGTTATTTCCACCCATCCTATGTTATTTCATTTTGCGACTTTTGTTTAATTCCCTGGATACCCAGGTATTTGTAATTTTGACGATATTATATTTAATCGTTCTTATTCAACACACACGATTTGTTTAATTCACGAACTGAATGGTACTTCAACTATTATTATTTTCACTTAAAACCAGTTACAAATATGTAATGCAGAAATAGAAAACTAGATGGCGCCTGTATTTACTTTATCCCACAGGACAAAGTTGTGAAAAAATGTGATGAAGATACAAATTTTCTGCGATGAAGTTTCTACGAGTGCCGCATCACAGGTGATGAACTTTGAAAATGAACTTTGAGATATCATCATATTTGAACAGATGAGACCAATCCGATTCTAAATCCGTAATTGATGACAGATTCTGCAATTATATTCTAATAATATACTAATACATTTAGATGGCAGCCAATTTATCAATGTAATTTGGAAAGCTCCACTTGTGAGCTTCGGTTATTCCACCTGACATTTGTATACAATAGAATTTGTGATGTTTGCTGATATGGGAACCAGAACCTTTAAATTGCTTCTATCCTTTGTTTGGCTCCTTGTTTTGAGATTTCTTAAGTCTAAATTGTCATTATTACTGACTAGATAGTAAGCACTTTTACGTATAACTTTATATAAATTTGTATACTCTATATTCGAGATTACTATTCTTGTGATGCATGCATTTCCAGTTTGAAGAGTACTCAACTACATGGCTCAATGAAAATTAAAAAGAAACCATAACATATCCACGGTACATCAAATAAATATTTAAAAGGCATATTCACCTACTTGAATTTATTCTTTAACAAACATATAAAAGTCAGACAGATCCAGCCAGATAGATCCTATAAATGGGCCACTACGGTAATAAAGGATGGGCTCATGGCCATTTAATAAAGAGTTAAGATCCTGTTTGATGGTCGATAAATTGTGCTTATAACTTTTATACTGTCTGCTGCTTGGGATATTTTTTTGGGTCAGTGATCTTCACCTACGTTTATGTTTAATGAATAAAGTTTAGTTCCTGCAGACTCTGTTCCAGTAATTACTCAACATTAATATTACTCGATAATATACGCTAGCTCTACCATCACCCGAAGTTCAAGCTAGTAGGATATTATTAATAGGATGAGATGATTTATGAGATGGTGTTAGTGAGGGGTTAGTTGGCGAAGCCGCCAGAAAATGTACAATTCATCTTCACCAATCTTCTCAAATAACTCAAATTTCAGACGAAAATAGAGTTCAAAATACAGTTCAACCTAACCAAACCGATTGCTATAATGAATACAATGCCGAATATATTAGAATTGACCTAGTATTGACCAAATAGCAGCCTTATTTGGCAGAATTGACTAAATGTGTACAGCCGCCAATCGTACAGGTTCTGCAGATCTGACCCTAGTAATGGTGAAATAGTTAGAGAAATTACATAGTAAAATATTTAGCCCACTGACGGACGTGAGCATCTGCATGCAACCGCCCCCACCCCCTCCACACACACACACCTCCCTCCCTTTCATTCAGGTTCACTGCACTTTTCTGAATACTGTAGTTGACACGCACGGGGTATAGAGCACATTGATATACATTTATTTGCACTGTATTGTCCTCAACTAGTCATCCTCATAACCTTGGGCACTGGAATGAGACAGGGCCACAAGAACGAAGAAGTCACCTTCAGCTATTGAGCTTACAGACTTGGTAGCATACAGGGAGTCAGAATGGAGGGTAAAAAGACCAACAGATCCCGTTATGAGGAGGCTGGGATCTTTTCAAAGGCAACATATCTGTAAGTCAAAAACATTGTTTTATAATAGCAACATTGCAATAATTCCTTGGTCTTTTTCAACCCATTTTTAATTACTTTTAACACCGAGACTGTTTGAGTTCACAAATTGTCGTACATGTATGTCTCCCATGTGATATCCTACTCAAATTATTTCACCTTTCTCAATAGAACGCCAATATCTAAAATATGTATTCAACTTATAAACCAACCTATGACACAAACCGAAATGGACTGCTACAGATGGGTAGATGGATTACACTGTAAAGTCAAACGTCTTCATATGATACACAAAACAAGACGTTTTTCTTGTCCCCACTTTTAATACGTTGTTTTGGTGTGACGTTTAGCATCTTGTGTCTTTTACCGTCTTCCAAAAACGCTAAACGTCACATGTGTGACGTTTGCTATGTGACGTTTAGCGTCCTAGAATGTACTACATTTAACATCATGAAAAAACGTCTTCCACAGCCCAGATTCGAACTCCCAACCTCTCACATTTGAAGTGAATGCTCTACCAATTGCGCCACAGACCCAGTTGGTAAATGATGTACAACTTAAGAAACATATTCAATATTAACATGAACATAATGGACAATATACACATTAAGGACTCTAGATTTGATTTGAAAAGCTTTTGATTTAATTTATAAACAGGTACATTGTTCCATATTTTCACCAGTAACCTGATCATATGCATTTGAATTAATATCAGCATTAATTTACGTTATTTTTCCTTGTAGGCCTATCTAGATGAGAAATTCTCTAATTATCAGAAGTGGTTAATTCTAATAAAACAGGAGGACTATGCGAATTTGTCTAATTTCTCTTGATTAGACTTACCTTATAAGAATCCTGTTGCATTGTGAACCCACATTGCTTTAAAATCATGCCACACATCCACTGCTATGGTTGAGCGAAATGAGGTGTGAAAATGTGACACAATGAGCTCTAACAAAGTGTCACATTATGTAGGGCTATGTGTGACACATGCTGCTCTACTGGTTCGCAGAGCCCCACATTTCACATAGAGACTTGTACATGTCTAGGTGACCTTACCAGTATGTATGAATATGAAATGAATATATAGACTATACACCAAGGATATTAAATTATGTTCATGCGCGATCACGCGCCGTCCGTGATCACGCTTCTAATATTGGTGAGCTGTGAATATAAAGTAAATAGCTGCATTCGTATGAATCTGAGCTTCATTTTGATAGTGAGCACTTCATATTTAAATGAATTGGGAGGGATACTAATCCATTAATTAAATATATGTGATTTGTTACAGGAATATCAGTCATAAGTCACAAAATTGATATTTTCCAGAGGGATTTCTTCACAAGATCTCTTTATTGGTTTTTTGTTTGGTACTCATATCAACCTATTTTTGTTTGGTACTCATATCAACCTATTTTCCAAATTTTGGGGCATTGTCTTCAATATATTTGATTCTATAATCAGGGATATGTTACATATGGCGTGACGTTTAGCATCTACAGGTGTGATGTTTAGTGTCTACTGGTGTGATGTTTAGCATCTCCAAATAGTTTTGCTGCTTAGATTTATGTGCAGAACGTCTAAAAATGCGTCTAACGTCTTATGAGGACGTTATTGCGTCCTCTGTTGATACGATAGGAAGACACTAGCGTCCTATTCTGTGTATCAACTGAAGACGCCACTCTAACACAGTTTTTAGAGTGTAGATATTAAAATTACATGAAACCAAGGAGATACTAAACATTTGTATATTATTTCTCATGTTCTTGTTCAAGTTGGATACTGAGCATATTTAAAACTGCCTACAGACGGCCACTTACACGGGAAGATGTTCCTCATCCTCTTCACTTCATTAAAGCTGAGTACAATTATTCAGCTTTTATACCGTAAGAATCAAATCTAGACATACAATTCAGATACACTATATGTGATTTGTTACAGGAAAATGGGACACAAGTCGCATAACTTATATTTTTTAAATTGATTTATCCATAGGTTGTCTTTGTGTGGTACATATCCTTACCGATTCAGGACAAAACAAGCGAATTTGTTGAGATTGTATTTGTTGTAATAGCTGAGAATGCAGCTTCAACATTTGTATCAGGTTACAGGGTGAAGTCGCCAGAAAATGTACAACTCACATTCACCAAACCACTCAAATAACCCACATTTCAGACGAAAATACAGTTCAAAATAAAGTTCAACATAACCAAACAGATGTATTGAATGAATACACTGTGATATACCTAGTATTAATCAGTTTTCACTCTAAATTCGAGTATATTCGGCAATGCCGAATATACTCGAATTTAACTAGTATTGGCCAAATTGCAGCCAGATCTAGCAGAATTCACTAAATGTGTACAGCTGCCAGTTGTTCATTTTGTGAAAATCTGATCCGTCATACTTTGTTTTATCGACAGGAAATGGCATAAGATGGCCGAGAAGGAAAAGTCTAGGAAAGGGAGTTTGTTCTGGTTGGTGTTCAGGCACTACCATCGTCAGATCCTGACTGGGTATTTCCTTCATTTAACCTTCGTGAGTAGAAAACATTAGTTAATAGCTTTACTATTTCCATGATAATATGGGAGTTGCCTGTGCCACCACACATGTATGTTACAGTGCATCCTGGGATGTACACTGAATAAATCTGAGAGAAAAATATTTAGCAACTATTTTATCGAAAATTGCAAGAAGGTTTTCACCAATATCATTTTATTAATCTGTCAAAACCAAATGCCCGATGGGAAAGACGGGGACTTGTGCCGTGAAAACATGTATAATACATGGATATAGACATTAGAACATTGATAAATAGCCCATGCTGAACATGGCATGTTTCCTATAGATTTTATGCGGAACCATCAATCCCATAATTCCTTGCGAATACAGATTCAAAATGGCGGCTATGCAAATCCCCTATTCAATTCTGATCAATCTAATATTGAGGAAATCCGTCAGTTTTTGTTATTTATTTACTTTTTCAAAATTGATGGCACCAAGAATAGATATACAACTCAATAAATCTGAAAATTAAATATTGCTCGTTTTTAATATCATCGACCATTTGATGTCAATCAGGGGCAAGCATTTCAGTATTTCATGACATCACCACTGTGACATTTCTTTGTTTATCTACTTATTAATATCTAGTTAAATCCCTATCATGGAAATATTATTGCTTAGAACATGGAGTTGGCTGGCCACTGTGTCTGATTGTGCCAGCCTGACCAGTGCATGCTTTCTGTTGACATTCATTTTATTTCATTTTATTTCAATCTTCCTCGGCTATCCTTTTTAATAATATTTAGTCAGTCATAATCATTTGTATGAGGAACAGCCCTAATAGTCATACGCCCGTTGCACTATATATTATTTTTAGTAAACAATATTTAGAGGCCTTCTAACTCCCTCACAGTGTAACTGACATGACAATATCTGATGTGTTTCAGAAAAGTATGTCACAAGTTGCAAAATGGATACTTTTCAAAGTGTTTTATTCATCTCAGAATGCATTTTGCTCATTTTACTATAACACATCACATATATGTTCGTTTTGTAAAGGTCTTAGACTCTTAGAGGACTTCTTACTCCATCATAGATTTGCATTTCACTATAGTATTAATTTACGAGCTTTGGGTGCTGAGGGTGGGTTATTAGCAAAGGAACAAAACCAAGGCAACAGATCAGGAGTACACTACACTTGTATTAACAGCCTCATACACCTGTGCCTAAGTATTGCTTGTAAGCATCATTTGAAAATATAACATTATATATTTTCTTTAGTTCATTTGAGTCCAATATTATTATATTAATACAAGTTAAATTAAATAAACAAAATAAATTATCAATAGATATCATGGATTGAAATCATTTCTCAAACAATATTCTCATTTTCTTATACAGGATCTATCAAAGTTTTGTATGTTTGTGACTGTGACGCACATGGTCAGTGCTCTAGAGGCTAACACATCCAGTAATGTCCCTACAATAGTGTGGATACTTCTGGGGGTGATGAGCTTTCTTCACCTTCTCAATGTGTTTGCATACAACCATTCTACTAGGATTATGATGCTATGTGAACTGAGGATGAAATTGTTATATAGCACCCTCATCTACAGAAAGGTAGGTTTTCTTAGGGACACTTTGGGTTTAGGCTTTCCACCTGTCATAAAATATTATACATAGTATTGATAAGATTTCCAGGAAGTGTACAATTGGTAGCTCTACACATTTAGTAAATTCTGCTAAATTAGACTGCAATTTGGTCAATACTATGTAAATTCGAGTATATTTGGCATTGCAGTGATTCTAGCAATCTGTTTGGTTAGGTTGAACTGTATTTTGAACTGTATTGTTGTCTTAAATTCGGGTTATTTGAGAGGATTGGTGAAGACAAATTGTACATTATCTGGTGGTTTCCCAATAGACTTGCACACTAAATGGGTACAAATGAGAGTACCCACAGCTAGCTCTGTTTCCCAAAGTTGTCTATTTCAGACAACTACAATTGCTCTTTAACACGGTGATATATTTTTTTCTTTTGATGTGTACTATATAACCTGCACTATATGTGTAGGAATATGTGTTGATAATAAATAGAAAGTAGCTAAATATACTCCATATGCTGACCTCAGAAACCCACCGTCTGTGAAGGTGGTAAATGTATACTAATGCAACTTGGAGCGCTGGATGGAATAGAGCTAATTTACAACTAGCCTGTGGCAGAGACAATTCTAACAGAGAGTTGGTTACCATGTGTGGTATCTTACCCCTACTATGGTCCAGGACCTTATTACCCCCTCACGCCAAACACGTTGGGAAATAATGCTTAAATAGGCTCCACACTAAAACATCCCCAAACAAAGAGTGCTTACTAATGGTACATCAGTAATGGTACATTACTAAATAATTTACTAATGGTACATCTGATACAAAACTAGTAACTTGTGGAGTGCCACAAGGAACATCATTAGGACCCTTATTATTCAGTATATATGTAAATGACATTTATAAATGTACACCTAAATCCAAAATACAATTATTTGCTGATGATACTGTGATATATAATATTAAAGATAACTATAATAACCTTGGTATAGAATTGCAATCAGAATTACAAAATGTTAGCTCTTGGTGTAAAGTTAATAAAATATCTTTGAACATAGATAAATGTAAAATGATGAAAATTAACTCTGGTAACACCAAAAAATGTGATGGATTGAATGTATATAAATTTGGTGATCAGATTATTAACCACACAAGTGAATATACATACTTACGTCTGACTATTGATGAAAAGTTGAATTTCAAATCACATTTGAAGAATAAGTTATCTATAATACAACATAAAAGTAAAGTATTATCAAGGTCTAGACATATATTTACAGTAAAGATGTTTTTAAATCTGTACAAAGTGACGGTTCTCCCACATATTGATTATGGGGATACAATTTATGATGGAACATCTAATGTAGCAATGTTAAAAAAGTTACAGGTAATTCAGAACAATATTGTACGTAAAGCAAAATATTTAGATAGTAGAGCAAATGTGATAGTTATCAGAAGAGATAGGTTTACCATTACTTGAAAAAAGAAGAGAAGCTCACCTATTGGAGATGGCTTATAAGTTATCTATATTACAGGGTGAAAATATTAATGAGGATGATAGAAAAAATTTAAGATCAAATAAGGGAAGTAATAATAAAAAAATGAGAATTCCAATACCACATACAGAGAGAATTAAAAGATCTTGCTTATATAAAGCTCCTCTTCTGTGGAATTCAGATGAAAATGTATTTTTTGATGGTCACTATGTGGATAATTTGTTAAATTTTCGTATATACCTTAAAAGGTCTTACATGAAAAGAAAAATAGAAATTTAAAAGTGAAAAAGAGTTGGTATAATCATAGAAACTCTGTGAAAATTAATATTTAAAATATGCAGTTGCATATTAAATATTGCTTATATATAGCAATAATAATAATCATAATTCAAGCTAGTAAGACTTGTATGAAAACATGGAAATATACTACATTGTATAAAAGTAAAAAAGGAGAAATAAGGAGGCATTGTATTTGTTTTAATGGAGTAGGCACATTATATCTGAATATTTAGTTGAAATGTATTTGTATTTGTTTGAAAATGTAATGAAAACTATAATGAGAATTGTATATTGAGGCCTTCTTGGAAGAGCTGGTAAATCTCAGAACGTTGTAGCCTATTTCCAATTATGTAACTGTATTTTAAAATGGAAATAACAATATTTATATATATATTGTATTGGCTTTGAATGTAATATTTTTTAAAAGAGAACAAAATAATAGGAACGTTCCAAATATGGGGTGTTAAGTGCTGTCAATAGTAACAGTACATGTACCAAACTTCAAGACTGTACATTCAATGTCTCTGCTTTTCTAAGGTCATCCTCATGACGTATTTTTAATTACTTTACTAGTTAGTGTCCATACAGAAAATATCAGTAACTATTGATTCACACATACAAAGATATATACAAGTACTTATCAGATGTGCCAAGGTTTTATATCATTAAAATCTGCCTTATTCCTTTTTTGAAAAAATGATGGTATCCGAAAATCCATATTTTATGACATTAGTATACGATTAATCAGTTTGTAATAACATTGTTTACAAGACATGATTATTCATATTATTCTGACAATGGAAGTTTTTAGAAGAAAACAATATCTCTTGCCACAGATTTTTAAGTTGAGCAAGAAAGCTTTCGTGGTGGCAAATTCAGGGCACATTATCAATTTGTTGTCTGCCGACATAGAGGCTTTTAACATGGTAAGTTATACTTTTAACCTCACACTCATTAAATTCCAATCTTTTCTAATAGGGGATTTGCATAATTCCCATTTTTCCGATCATGCATTCGGTTCTCATGGACCATTTATGCAGCACGATATTGGTGAAATCATTCTTACAATGTTGGATAAAACTTTTCCAAAATATTTGTATGTCAGATTCATCATGATCTATCCCAGGATGCACTATAACAGACATGCGCAGTGGCAGATGCAAATCCCATATTGGTTATAACCAATGCTGTAGTACTTGATATAATCAGAGCTATACATACATATGTATATGCGAATCAAGATTCAGAATGGCGGTTATGCAAATCCTCTATTGAAAAGAATTCTAGCATTTTATTGGCGATAATGATATTTAATCACCTGATATTCGCTGTCATAATAGAGCATTTTATTCACGTAATAAATAACAGATACATGAATGTGATATTCCTAACATACCATATGATATGAGAGGTTGTGAGTCTAGACTGAATAAACCAATTTCGTTTGATTTCAAGGGTGTGGACATGATGAGTGGTTGGTTAACAGTTCCAATCGTCACCACCGTGGCGCTAGTGTATGTGGGCCTGGAGATGGGCGCCGCTATAGCGGTGGCTTTGGCAGTTATCATAGTGGCTTGCCTCTTGCAGTATCAACTGGGGACCCTAGCCGGCAAATTACGGTAATACAAATCTTGGCTTGAAATTCAAATGTGTATACATATTTGCAGGTAAATTATATTTAGGGTTTCTGGATTTCATCTAAATTTTAGACTGTGACTAATAAGAATTTGGCTGTCTCTCGTTGATATTCTAATTGGATTGAGTTAGAATGTGATCGTTCAATTCATGAAACAGGATAGCCAAAAGTTATATCGTCAAATTAACCAGAACTTATATCGTCTATTAGTAGAGTCAATATAGCAATTAACCTTGAACAAATTGCAACAAAGCGTTTTATGATTGTTTCTAGTAATTTCAGGTGTACTGAACAACATATCAAAAGTTGGACAAAATCGGAGCATGGGAAAGTAAAAAAAAATGCAAAAAACAAAATGGCTGCCTCTACCACTTTTAGGCACCTAAACCAAAACTCCTATGAACATAGAATGTTATATCTCAGCTCCTGTTAGCACGATACCCATGCGTTATAGCACTTTTTCTAGCTTTGAAGGCCAGAGGAATCCATTTCTGAAACAATTTTTTTATTTCAAGGTCATTTTCAAGGTCAAAATCCAATATGGCTGCCACCGGGCAATGAGAAAGGCATATCTCAGCTCCTGTTAGCACTAGATCCATGTAATAATACTACTTTTTCTAGGGTTTTTTTCATGATGATTCTATTTCTGAAGTTATTTTTGGGTTTCAAGGTAATTTTCATGGCCCAAATCCAATATGGCCTGCAGCAGGAAACAAGAATTTCATATCTCAGCTCCTATTGGAGCAATACATATATATATATAATGTATGAGGAATCTTTATGTGAAATCTATTTTTCTGCTATAAGATCAGTTTCAAGGTCAAAAGTTATTTCATGAATCAAATGAAGACAAATGAATCATGAATAAACAAGATGGCTGTAAGCAGAGAATGTCAAATATAGAATTCACAGTCTTGATCATCCTCTTCATTCACTGGTTCATTTGGCATATTTTGACAGTTCCCAACTTGACAATGCCAACATGAACTGGTGCACTCTTATCTAGCCCATGCTTTTGGCATGTAACCATTAATGTATACCACCCTCCAGAATAGTTGCAGTGAACCATTTGACTAAGTAATTCAGTAGCAGAGCTTTTGTCGGTCATTACTGGAATGACCTTTTTCTCTTTACCCTACATCCCCATTCACATTGCTCCATTTCATCACTCCTGCCTATCCACTCCATAACCTGGTAGTATGTCTGCAGGAAGTGAAATATACAGGCTGAGGTGGTTGGTGGCAGTCTTTCAGGGGTGACGAATTCTTGGCATATTGTATCTGATAGATGCCAGAGAGTCATTCTGTATTCCATTAAACAAAGCTACCATTGTCCTACAGCCATTGGATGCCACATCATTCTTGCATTGCTCTGGTGAACAGAATGCTTTTGAGAAGTCTCTTATTCCCTTATCTTTCTTAATAATTCTTTTGAACCTTGTCTTTTCCCAATCCCATATATATTCTGGATGTTGAGTCACATCCAGTAAAGGCAAGGAGAAACAACAAATCCCTACAGGCTTTCTCACCAACAATCTGCTTTGGGACTTGATATGATAGGCAGATGTTTTTGCCTTGTCTGAGCAGTAATAAAGTTCAGTGCAGTTTTTTACAATTACATGGTAGAGCAAGAGTATAATGAGATCTCTGTCTTCTCTGATGAGGGTGGTGGATTCTATCATTAGCTGGATCATTGCTTGCATGTCCTCCTCATTTGACAGAAAGACTTCCTTTTCCCCAACAGATTTGGTTGCCCCTGTTATGTTCACCTTGTTGGCATTCCAATTTCCAACCCAATGAGGAGGTGTACAATCTTTTATGCTTGGGCCACTCCTATAACAATAGAAAAACTACAGTGTCTCTGGCATAGTGACAGTGAATGAAGCATAGTCATCAACTATTGAACAGTATGTGCACCCCTCTGTCCACTTTATGTGGTGCTGAAGTGATCCCCCAGTTGGTTTAGCATCAAACAAAGACATTGGATATGGACAGAGTGCATAGTTCATCACTTCCTGTAGTTGGAGTTTACCTGTCTGTGACACAACTAGAAATCTCTGGAATAACAATGCTGGGTCAATGGTACTGTCTTCAGAAACTCTTGCTGCCCTGCTGGATGCTAGTGTCTTTACCCTGGAATTTCTCTTACAAGTGTGAATATAGGAAAACAGAGTGGTCATCTATTTTACCAACTATTTCACTTCCTTTTGCAGACAGATCATCTACATTGACCTCCTCATTTGCATGAATTCCTGTGATAATATTGTGTAGTGATTTATCATCCCCAAATGGTGTGAAACAATAAATTATTGAGAGATACAGACAGGCAGACTTAAGATAATTTGGATGGCCAGATGCAGCAAATATTGGCAAGCAGGCTGAGATGGCACTGAGATGCAATTCCCCTGACCCCATTCAATCAGCAGCAACAAGTCCCAGAGCAATTCCAACCATGTGCATGTAGTTAACCCACAGCTTGCTGGTTTGGGTGGTTGCAGCCAGTTGAGGGTAAGAGTTTTGTCAATGCTGGGAATACAATCTGATTTCAATGAACACTCTAAGTTACTTACACCAGTCCCTATTAGTGTGTTCAAGTTCAAGCACTTGGTCTTGAAATTCAGGATCATCTTCCATAATTCTAAAAACAATCTGATGTGTAAGGCACTGATCCACCAGCAGGTGTTCACGAAAGGCTTGTTCAGCTGTCTTTCCACTCATCATGTGTACAACAGCATCTCTACCATACACTGTCTCCAAAATCTCCCTCAGTCCACTTTCCACCTTCAAATTTCACATGGCACCCATACATTCATTAGGGTATGAAACTCCCAAGTAATAACACTACATTCCTGATAGGGCTATTCTCTGTAACAGCATTTGCTATCTCAGAAGCCTTTCAAAATGGTAGTTGGTTAAAAAAAGTAATTATAGCTGGCATGTTGTTTTAATGCAAGTTTGCTTAGATAATCTAGGGTGGACAAAATACAGATTTTATCCCCTGGATTCACATGTTGATTATTGGGAGAAACTGTACTGAATATTTCCCTGGATGACTACAATCCTTATAAAGTAAATGCATCATGCCATGCCAACTTACTACTCAGGTGGAAGTAAAAAGACATTTCCTAGAACACACCAATTCACAAGTTATATGACCACACACATTTTAGGTATCCCATCTTCATTTAAGTTAGAGAGTTAAAACCATAAAATAACTTTTGATAGTGAAGATAATCTTTAAACAGGGAACTAACTTCAGAAATCAATTCCTTCCACCTGAAAACCTAAAAAAGGTAGTATTAGTCATACATTTTATGCTTATGGGAGCTCAGATGTTATAAGATATTCTGTATTCCCGGAGGCAGCCATATTAGATTTTGACTTTGAAGCAATAAAAGGACTTCAGAAATGGAATTCATAGATATCAAAACCTACAAAAAGTGGTACTATACATGGATGTTGTGCTAACAGGAGCTGAGATATGACATTCTCATTTGCTGGTGGTGGCCATATTGGATTTTGACCTATGAAATGATCTAGAAACTTAAAGAATATTGTGGAAATGGATTGCTTGAGCCTCAAAACCAAGGAAATGTGGTATCATACATGGTTATTGGGCTAGCAGGAGCTGATATATGCCATTCTAGCTTGATTTTACCCTGAGTTATTGCATCTAAAATTATGAGTGGCAGCCATATTGGATTTGGGCCATGAAAATTACCTTGAAACCCAAAAATAACTTCAGAAATAGAATCCTCATGAAAAAAAACCTAGAAAAAGTAGTATTATACATGGATCTAGTGCTAACAGGAGCTGAGATATGCCTTTCTCATTGCCCGGTGGCAGCCATATTGGATTTTGACCTTGAAAATGACCTTGGAATAAAAATATTGTTTCAGAAATGGATTCCTCTGACCTTCAAAGCTAGAAAAAGTGCTATAACACATGGGTATAGTGCTAACAGGAGCTGAGATATAACATTCTATATTCATAGGAGTTTTGAGTTTAGGTGCCTAAAAGTGGTAGAGGCAGCCATTTTGTTTTTTGCATTTTTTTTTACTTTCCCATGCTCCGATTTTGTCCAACTTTTGATATGTTGTTCAGTACACCTGAAATTACTAGAAACAATCATAAAACGCTTTGTTGCAATTTGTTCAAGGTAGGGCTATTTTTGAGCTTATATTGACTCTACTATATGTATATTTAGGGCCCAAAAACCTGAATGAACTGCCCCCTACCCAGGATCAGAAAATATGACTGGGATAGAGTTCGTTTATTTCTCAAGAAAAGTACAGGTCTATTAATTGCTTGAGTATGTATAGCATACTAGACCATTTATAGAAGGAGCACAATTCTCTTTCTCTAGAAGTATGTATAATGAATGGAACTGATTATGTTTTGAAATATGTACTGTTTTTTTTAATAAATAGACACATTAATATTTGTTTTTATTCTGAGGCAAATTTCAATTATATAAGCTAATTTAGATAAAGGAAGAGATTAATTACTAGCTATAAAGCTACAGTAACGGTGCATCATGTTAACTATGTTTTTTAGCCGGCAAACTCTGTATTGATTGTTTTTAATACGGCCAAAAATAAATTAAAAAAAGACTGTATGTATTATGTATATTTTTTTACCAAGTTTATGTATTCCAACAGTAAGGCAATATGGTTGCTAGATAGGGGTTTCTAAAATTTTCTAAAAAGAATAATTTATGACTGACAAACCCAATTGTATATAGAGATATTACTTAGATAGCTTTACGTCCACGGAGTGACTTGTTTATTGATATTGGGGTCAGACTTTCAAACCCTGGGTATTCGGAAGACCTGTACTCTTGAAAGTGAATACTCATAATGTATTTTCTAGCCTACTATAGTCTGTGCGAAAAGTAGTTGACACAGGATTCACTTGTTCCTTTAAGATAAGTGGGTTTCTTGTATTGTATTGTATTGCCATTGGTGAAATCGCCAGAAAATGTACAATTCCCCTTCACCAATCCTCTCAAATAATCCAGATTTAAGACAAAATAAGCTTGAAAATAGAGTTCAACATAACCAAACAGATTGTTTGAATCAAGACAATATCAAACATATTCAGATATACCTAGGATTGTCCTTTTTAGCAGAATTTACTAAATGTGTAGATCTGTCGATTGTACATTTTTTAAAGATCTGACCCTGATTGTACTCTTTTTCATAGACTGAAGCAGGCTGCATGGACAGACAAGCGCGTTCTGCTGATGAATGAAATTATCAAGGCTATGCGAGTTATCAAGATGTATTGTTGGGAGAAGATATATGCCAAACAAGCCCGGACGATCAGACAGTAACCAATTTTACCTAGCATCTAATGTTTTTTCCACCATACTAGGCATTTATTTTCCTAAAACATCATTTTCATTAATATAAAAATTTCCAATCCGATATTCCGAAACAAATTCAGGAAATCCTGGTATTCTCATGTAGTACATAGAAAGTATAATATATATTCGAAGATGTATTCGCTTTGCCTAATTTCTAACATTTATGCATAAGCCTTTTTAACATACCCATAATTTAAGAGGCCTCGATTGAGACATAGTAATACAAATATTATATACATACATACATACATACATACATACACACACACATACATACATACATACATACATACATACATACATACATACAATATTCATGTCCAAAAAAGAATCAATTGATTTATAATTAATTCCTATACTCCCCAGTTTTAGTTAGACATAGCAGTGGGCGGACGACCATGGCTATTCCTCACCAAATCCTCTACTGGGAGCCCATATCTCAATGACTTCAATAACATTATGACAGATATAACTATAACTGCCTTATTGTAATATCCTTGTATTTTCCAACAATTGATGTATAAACAAACTAAATAAAAAGTATATTTTTTACAGGAAAGAAATGAGGGTACAATTAGGAAGGTCCACTGTAGTGACACTGTCTATGCTTCTTGGTTATCCCGTCATGAAATTAATAGTGTACCTGGTCGTTATTACGCATTTCATAACAGGGAACACTATGACCTTCATAGTAAGTAATAGAATTTCTTGAAATCCAAGCCCAATATCACGTGTTACAGTAAAATGAGTCACAAGTCGCAAAAATACAATTTTGAGATATCATATTGAAAGATAAGATCAAGCGGGTTTTAATGATGGTAAACTTTAGGAGATTTAATAAATATTTCTATATTTTCACTTTTTTATTTTTGAAAATAAAAAATTGTAAAATATTTGGGTGTACCATTATTAGTAAAGTAGGTAAATGTATTTTATAGGATGACCTTAGAAAAGCAAGGATATGTTTGATACACTGTCTTGAAATTTGGTCATACGACCTTAATGACTAAATACGTCAACAATAGAAACGTTCCAATAAATAGATCTTGTCCATAAACATTTTGAAAAGTACCAATTTTGCGACTTATGACTGATTTTCCTGAAACACATCACATTTGCACTTCTGGTCTGGTGACTAAAGTGGGCTTAATTTTAGTTTAGTATTTTAGTTTAGTACTTTTAAACAATACCATGAAATTATCAATTTGTCAGCGTAATAGAAACACCGCGAACACAAAGGATTAAGTTATAATTCTATTAAATGTATTTCAGCAAACCCTTTCACTGCTAGGAGTCACCCGTGTTATTGAATACAACGCCTTTAGGTTTATGGGATATAGTTTTATCCTTTACAAGGAGATGGTGGCCAGTTCTGAGAGAATTAAGGTAATAGGGGATTTGTCTGTGAACCTGTGCATGTCTATTGCAGTGCATGCTGGGATTCATTCATATCAAATCTGACATACAAATATTTAGCAATATTCTCTTCGGAAATTGCAATGTTTCGACCAATGTCATAGCTTGTATAGATAATCTCTAACAGCAAATGTATGGTGGGAAAGACATAGCTATTGACATTAGAATACTGATAAATATTCCATGTTGAACATGACATTTTTCTATAGATTTTACAGTGTACCATTTGTCCCGTAATTCCATGCGAATCAAGATTCAACTTAGCAACTATGCAAGTCCATTCTTGTAGTGGATTTGACCCTTAAGAAACTGTTCTTACTCTATCTCTTACTTACTCTAATGTGCATCAGGTGTCTCCACTGGTCCCAGTGCCTTAGATGAACTACCTACGTATTGTTACCATGTCTTTTTGTCTCTTGTTATACACGCATTGCTCTGAAAATAACGTATCTAGAGTGAGCCATGGCAACCAATCTGTTTTTGTTACTAAGTTTACCGATAAAATCCATTCGTTGGTTTCGTTGGTTTCAGTCGCTTAGAATGTTGCACTCGTTGCAACACATCTCGTGCAATATTCACGCTGCTTCAACCAACTGGTTAGTTAACCTGTATCTTTTATAGTTTATTTATCCTGTTATCACATCACCTGCATAACATAATATTTACATTAGATTGGGGAAGAAGGGGATTCCCGCACTGAGAGTTGTTGTTCTATAGATACCAATTACCGTATCCTCCATATTCAGAACTTTCTAATGATGGAAGAGTCGGAAGAAAATGATGACGGACCTCAAACACCACTATCTAAACAGTTAGTTTCTGAGTTTTCGTCATTTACTGGGAAATGGCCTGGACAAGATAAGGTAAATATTCAGAATTTACTTGTGATAACATAGGGTATATTTGTGATGTGTCATAGGGAAATGAGTTACAAGACGCAAGAAATTGATATTTGAAAATATGAGATCAAGCCGATTCCAATGAAAGTAAACATTAGGACATTATAAGTACTTTTTTTATTTTTATTTTTCAAAAGGTTTGCATTATTTCCTGGTGGATATAGGATGGCCCTAGAAATACAAGGGAATATTTAATATACAGTCTTGAAGTAAGTGGTAAGGGCATTCATACGACATTAAAAGGCACATACCCCAAAGATGGGAACATTCCTATCAAGAGATCTTATGATAAAATACATTGAATACTATCATTTTTGCGACTTGTGACTCGATTTCCAACAATACATCACATTTATCTACTGGGATGTATTTTTTATATTTAAATCACTCATTTTCATGATATTATAATATACATTAAATCTGTATTTCCTAGAAAAAACTGAATATGTAGTGGGTCCGCCACCCGGAATACAGCGAGGCTGTCGACTATCGCCAATCACTATCCAGGCTACGACAGCGGGGGCACTTCTACCAGCGCCGGAGACGACTACCACCAGTTCCGGCCAGTTCCGTCAGGGGGCGACATACGACCACCGTGCAGACGACACTGCAGACACCCTCCGACGGACGGTAGGCGGAGGATACTACTACCTCCGCAAGGGGATCCAGGCTTCGCTTAACACTACGGACTCGAGCCGCGCCGCGGACCGAGATACTTCTGTTGTTCAAATTAAGCACCCTTGCTTCAGTAACAAAACCTTTGTAACTGTATACCTTTGGGAAATAAACCAGGTTCAAACGAATCTCCTCGTATTCGTGATTCTTTACGGAATTTCGTAACCTCGCGCCCACGAATCTGCGGTTCACTACATTGGTGCCGTGAGCCTAGGGCCGAGTAGGGAAGTTCCCGAAAGGATCCCCGATGCTGAGAGTCAGACGATGACTCCTGGCGACGAGGAAGCAGCCAAGGCCGTGGCCAAGGCTGAAGCCGAGCAGCGAGCATGCGAGGCTCTCGCTCAGATGTTAACGAGACGTCAGGGCGAGGCGCAAGATTTTGCGAACGACTCATTTGCTCAACTAGAGCAAGTAGTTGCACACATAGACAATATGCGTGCCGACGGATTGATTGTTAATCCGAACACACAAAGCTTGGTTGAGAAACTAATAGCTATTGTTTTAGGGTTGCGCTCGTGTTACAACGAGGACAATCTTCGCAAGCTCGTAGAGCGTGCGGGTTTCAGCGTCGAAACAGGCGAGGCGGATGGGTCGGAGCTTTCCGATGTTAAGCCGCCGGAAACCGTCAATACAGCAGTCCCGCTGGGACAGAGCGATGACGCGAAGGTCATGATGGACCAGTTGACTACCGTTCTTTGTTCTTACGACAAGACGGGAGAACCACCAGGCGAAATCGTTGAAGGTGAAATTCGAGGAACACTCGACTTACTGTGGGTAATGCACGAACAACTTCCGTTGAAGCGTGTGCAGCGGCTGTATCGTGGTCTACACGAACATGCGGTTTGCCCTCAATATCTGATCGATATGTTGGATCGGAGATATCCTGCGATTCTGCCTCAAGGTAGCCCGGATCCGCGAGTGCAACAGCCTTCGCAGAATACGGACAGCACGGAAATGCGAGCCCAGGGCTTGCCTAGCACTCCGGCAGGTTTTAAGACTGCAGGAAGAAGAGTCGACTTCGTAGAGTCGTCTCCTTCGGACAATGGCCTCAACTACTCGTTGACTAATGTTTCGATTCCATTGTTGGACAACGATGTACAGGCCAAACAGGGTTTGTCAACTGGTCACGAACCAGACTACCGTTCGACGGGACCAACGGCCACTACTAAGTGTAGGCGTTCGATGATGCCCGAAATGGAAGCTAGTGTTGTGTATAACGAAGACCGCCCTGCGGAAGTTCGTTTATACGGATCAACGGGCAAGGGAGAAAATCCTAAACCTAAAAATCTCAAACCTTTTCGCAATGGGGAGGATTGGGAAGAGTATCTCGCATCTGCGATAAACTATGCCGAACTTTGCGGTTGGCAGGAGGAAACGCTGATGCGCGAACTCATTATGGCGACTTCACGACATGTGAACCAGTCTACTTGGGGAAATTCTAGGTCCCTAACGTTAAGTGACGTTGTGACGAGGCTTCGTGTCATATTGGACACAAAGACCGAAGAACAACGCCAGGAGGAATACCGCAAGCGTGTTCAACAACCTGGCGAATCACTTCAACACTATGGTGAGGCTCTGCTGACCTTGTGCAAACGTGCGTACGAGGGACAATACCTTGAACATATGAAGAAGGAGTCTATCCGAATCTTCTGCACGGGCTTAGAAGACAAATTTCTGGGCATGTGGGTGCAAACTAATCGCCCAAAGTCTATGCAAGATTGCGTAGATCTCGCAACAGATTTCGTGCGAGCAGGTGGCCCAGAAGCATATCAGCGCGTCTTGGGTTCCACGCCGGGACAGTCCTCTAAATTTAAAGCTAGGGGATATAAGTTCTACGGACAGAGAAAGGACAAGGAGCGGAAGGCTTCTTACGCGGCTGCGGAAGCAGAAGCGCAGTCCGACTCTGACTCGTCAGCGGACGAGACTTCGGGGGCGTCTACAGGGACCGAAGTCCCGGATTCTGATTCGGAATCGGAGTTAATAGCCGATTTCGCGGCCTTCCAGGCTATGCGGAAGGACGTGCGAAAGGATGACAGTAAAAAGTCAGACAGTAGCACCAAAAAGGCTTGGGATAAAACCAAGACTTTGTCCAAATCTTCCAAGAAGATAGTCACGAAAACTGACTACAGGAAGAAGGACACGAAAGCGACTCGTCCAGAGCCAGCTTGTTGGCTTTGTGGGAAAACTACCCACCTGCAAGCCAGTTGTCAATACCTGAAAAAGTTTCGCGCATTCGTCGCGAAAGAAAATGGTGACGACTCAAATTCCCGGGAAGATAAATCAACTAAGGGAAATTGACGTGGGTCTCGCAAGGAAGCGGTGACGAGACCCGCAAGTTCGACGGAACTCGTGACGGGAGGGGGAACCCTTCCGTAGCCCGCTCGGGCAAAACACCTCCAGAAGGGTCGTACAATCTGGGGAGGTCAGGTAGGCAGGCAGAACGAAACAAGGAGGAAACTGGGGTGATGGAGGGTGAGGACCCGACAAAGCCCGCAGACACGAAACCTTGGTCTAAGGAGTCGGTTAGTAGCGTTCGAGCCATTCCACGCGATCGTGGAATGTGTTTGGACGGCCGCTATACTGACGCTGGCACGGCGCTGCTCGCGGTTAGCTCTACCGTGGGTGGGGAACGCTGTGTCAAGAATTTGACTAGTTCTGCGGCCAGCCGGGATCTCTCTATTCCTATCGACGTGGTAGCGATAGTGGATAGATGGTACGTACCCGTCACAGTGGGTACTAGGCGAGGAGAATTTTTATACGACACGGGTGCAACTACCTCACTAGTGTCTAAACAATTCTATGAATCGCTAGCTCGCAAGCCCGACCTGCTCGCTTCGCGGGTTCGGGTAAAACCACTTGCGGGTGGTACTCCAGTGACGATGGGGTATGCGGTCTTTGACTTTGAGATCGCAGGGCGTTCGTATCCGAATGCCTGTCTCGTAGTCGATGGTCTAGGCGGCGGGGAGGAGGCCGTACTGGGCCAAGACTTCATGTGGCGCTATGATACTAGCATGACGGGGCCTGGGAAGATGCTCTTGGAAGGAGGCAAGAATCACGTATTCTGTCGACGGAAAGGAGCGATATCGACTGCATTCCTACGAGAGGATGTGCGGTTGGCCGCGTTCGAGGTAAAGGTCGCGTCTGTGGACGTGTCCCTACCCGAGAACGACGTGGGCTATATCATGGAGTCAGATGTAGGGTTACAAGTAGACGGTCTCGTGGAGGGTTGCGATACATATGTATCGTCTGCTCACTGCCACGAGCTTCCTATTATGAATCCAACGGGACTTGCAATAGTCATGCCACGCGGGACGCCCGTGGCATCCGCTTATGAGGTAGCGGCAAACTTCACGGGTGACTATTCGCATCTGGCGGATGCAAGAGCAGAATCCGTGAACGGGTCCAGCACGGGGGGTAAGCGAAAGCTGACCTCCGATAGCTGTTCAATTACTAGCATCCCTGAACTGGAATCTATCATAGAGGGCGCTGAAGTAGCGGATACTGAAACCTTGAAAAAGGTGCGCGAGTTGGTATACGCGAAAAAGCGGGTGTTCAGATTGCAAGGGGAACAATTGGGGTTTACGAACAGGGTTCTACACTCCATCGACACGGGTGACACTAAGCCTATAAAGTTACCTTTTCGTCGAGTTCCCTTGGCAAAACAGGAGGCTCTGGACTCCCAGGTCAGTAAAATGCTAGCGGAGGATAAGATCGAGGAGGGAAACGGCCCGTGGGCCTTCCCCACGGTTCTTGTTCCGAAACCGGATGGTTCAACTAGGGTTTGCGTTGATTTCAGGAGATTGAACAATGTGACACGAAAAGACTCGTACCCACTACCGCGGATAGACGACTGTCTAGAAGCGCTAGGTGGCAATGCGTGGTTTTGTACCCTAGATCTGGAGAGTGGCTATTGGCAAATAGCCATGGATCCGGACAGTAAAGAGAAAACGGCTTTCACTACTTCCACGGGGTTGTACCAGTTTAAGGTGATGCCGTTTGGTCTTTGCAACGCCCCGGCCACGTTTCAGAAAATGATGACGGAGGTTCTCCGGGGGCTTAATGGCAAGATCTGCGTCGTCTATCTAGACGATGTGATCATTTATGGTGCAACTATCCATGATGCGATTACGAACACGGGGTTAGTGTTTGATAGGTTGATGGCGTACGGCCTTAAGTTGAAGCCGAAAAAGTGTCGCCTCTTTCGTAAAGAGGTACAGTACTTGGGTCGCATCGTATCTAAGGAGGGGATACGGGCGGATCCGGAGAAGACGCGAGCGGTTGTCACTTGGCCTATTCCGTTGACAGTGAAGGACATCAGATCATTTCTGGGCTTCGCTTCATATTACCGTCAGTTCATTCCGAGTTTTAATGATCTCGTGCGGCCATTGCAGGAAACTGCAACAGCCGGGCAAAAGGTACTACGGTATAAGCTTACTTGGAATAGTGAGCTCGATGATGCATTCGAGGCTACGAAGAAAGCCTTGCTGTCCACGTCCGTCTTGGCGTATCCACGAGCGTCTGGCCAGTTTATTCTGGATACGGATGCGAGTGGTACGGCCATGGGGGCGGTCCTATCGCAGGTTCAGGACGAGCAAGAGCGGGTGATCGCATACGCCAGTAATTCGCTCTCGAAATCGCAGAAAAACTACTGTACTACGTACAGGGAGCTGCTAGCGGTCGTATATTATGTGCGGAAATTCAAACATTATTTATACGGCGCAGACTTCATAGTCCGTACGGACCACTCGTCTCTTACGTGGCTTATGACCTTCAAGGAACCAGAAAATATGCTGGCTCGTTGGTTGCTGGACTTACAGCAGTACGGGGTTACTAACAAAGGGGTTATTCAACACCGTCCGGGCAAGAAGCATGAAAATGCGGACGGCCTCTCTCGTAGACCCTACAGTCGTTGTAAACGTACAGATTGCGATGATTGTGGGGCACACGAAGCCGCTATAGCTGGTTTCGTGGGGGAGGGGAAAGGCACGGACGACAATCTCGTATCTGTAAACCAGACTATCCGTGAGCAACAGCGCACGGACGATACTATCAATCGTATCATGGGTTTCCTGGAAAAGAACCGGGAACCCGCAAATCTGACTAGTGAAAGTGATGAATTCAGAACAATCTGGAGTCACAAGACGGATTTGTGTCTAGAAGAAGGGGTACTCACTTTCAAGTGGAGAAAACCTTCGACTGGACATGTTTTCGCAAGGATCGTGTTGCCGTTTGACCAACGCCTATCTATGTTCAGGCGATATCACGGCCCGGCCTCAGCGGGACACTTTGGGCACGCCAGAACAAAAGATGCTTTACGAAGAAGGTTCTTCTGGCCGGCTCAGTCCGGGGACATAAAAAGATGGATTCAGTTATGCCCCGAATGTAATGTGCGAAAAACACGAAAAGGTGTCAATAAATCGCCATTGCAAAAAGAGCTCACGGGAGAGAGGTTCAGTAGAATCTCGATGGATATCCTTAGTGGCTTTAAGACTAGCACGAGAGGAAATACTTGTGTATTGGTCATCGTGGATTACTTTTCAAAGTGGTCGGAAGCATACTGCTTACCGAACCATAAGGCGGCGACAGTCGCCTGGACAGTATTTCGCAATTGG
This sequence comes from Sthenelais limicola, assembly GCA_942159475.1. Lineage (NCBI taxonomy): Eukaryota > Metazoa > Annelida > Polychaeta > Phyllodocida > Sigalionidae > Sthenelais > Sthenelais limicola. The sequence continues at coordinate 22,730,302 of OW804101.1, forward strand.
ATCCTGCGGTTTGGCGCGCCCCGAGCGATACAAACTGATGGGGGCCCAGAGTTTGATGGAGAATTATTCCGGGAACTCTGCAATCTCTACGACACGAAGAAACAGACAACTCTCCCGTATAGGCCACAGGCAAACGGGCAGGCAGAAAGGTTTAATCGTGTTCTCGTGGAACAGCTCTCGTGTTATGCGGATTATGGCGCGGATGATTGGGACACTTATATCCCATGCATCGCGGCGGCATATAATCATACGATTAACGCAAGTACGGGCTGCACTCCTCATTCCGTGGTTTTCGGCACAGAGGCATATACACCTGCGGATCTAATTCATGGTGTACCTCGAAATGGCCTGGACTTCCCCTCCGGCTCAGGTTTCATCGAGGATCTTCGTAAAAATTTACGGAAGTCGCACGAATATGTGCGTCGTACGTTGAAGAAAACGGCCATCGCTCAGAAACGCCATTTTGATTTGTCCGCAACAAACCGGTCATTTGAAGTGGGGGACTGGATATATAGATATTACCCACCAAAGGCGGCGAACAAATATGGTGCGAAGTGGGATGGTCCGTTTAAAATAACCCGTGCATTAGGAGGCAACTCCTATGTCGTAGATACCGCGGCCGGTGGTGTCAAGTGGAGTGGAGATCTGATGAAATCCGTTCTTGACCCTGATAAGAGGGGAGAGCTCCGCAAAACGACCGGGTTGGAACAAGCTCCTGAGTATAGAAGGCTTGTGGCTGCTGGTAGAGATGTGGTGTCGCTGGAGAAGGGCAAGGCCGTGGCCGGCCAAGAGCTCGCTAAGTCGTTAGAGAAAACACTTCTCCGGAAAGTTAGTCTCGCGAACAGGCGTGGCCGCCCACCAAAACACAAAAAGGGGTGTACGAAGGAGACCGTGTCCCCTCCAAAGCGACTAACTCCTCTACCGAACCAGCAGAACAAGGGTAGGAAACCCTCGGTACCTAAGGCAGACAAGCCCGATAAGCTTGTACAACGGGACTCGGAGGTGCCGAATCCCACGAGGCCGCCCGATGTCGCGACGCGAGGCATTGGCAAACGAGTCTCCAAGCGTCCGGTCAGGCTTGGGATCGGATAGCTCGGAGCGGCCGTTAGAGCCTCTATTTCAAATGACGAACACAAAAGGTCTGTTAACCCGGTCGTGTCTGTCGAAGACATGGGTTAAGAAAAAAATACACAACGAGAAGTCATTTTGGTCAATACGCTAGGAGAGTGGACGCCTCTGTAACGATCAACCCTATACGGCAATAGCTGTACGAGGCGGATGGGTGGAAACTGCTAGTATGGATCCATGATGTGGACAGTGCCGATATCGGGCTGAAATCAACCATGTTCGCTAACAGTAAGAAACCTGAAGCCAAGTATGTTTCCCTGATCATAAAAAAAACTGCCATAGTACCTTGGAGCGGCCCGTCTAGGGCTACAGATTAACATATTTAACACGAAGGTGTTACTAACCGTGGTTAAAGACCACGTATTTACATACGTACAACATTCGTATAGATCAACTATACGGAAGTTATCCGGTTTACGGGTAGCAATGTTCGTGGAGGCTGGACCCGACCAGGGCGCCACCTTCAGGCGATCTGTTGATCACATGACTGATCTTAGAGCATCTGCCTCCAAGACAGTCAGTCAAGCGAGAAGCGAGTTGGTGGCCACACGTAAGTGGCTCACATCAACCGCATTTTTGGCTTTTTACACAGAGCAAGGAGAAATCCAGTTCACTGTAAGTAGCAGCAAACGTTAACTTTCATTGTTGGATCATTGTGATATTGAAAATGAAAACATGTCATCCCACCATTGATGAATTACGATTGTTGAGTTCTGGCCGCTTCCATATAGCGTGCTAAGACATTACGCCATGTGCATCGTGAGAACAAGAGGAGGCTGGTGCCAATGCCGACCATCTCAATGAAACTCTTTCCGATATGGAATTGGATCGTTGAGAACTATCCTTGATGTTCGCTAAATGTTGCCGTGGTAAAGCGATGAAATAGTAGATGGGAACTTTTGATTCCCGGGGGAAAGCTGTTTCGTTGTTTAAATCTGAGGGTTTCAATTGTCAACTCGAAGGCTGCCATGTGCGTGAAGGTGACCTTTCTGCACTGCCGGTGGTTTCGGTTGCTGACTTTTCTGTCGCCAGGTGGGGCGTGTCTGGTTCAGTTTCGTGTTTTCGTACGGGTACCGGCTACATTGTTAATAAAATGCTGGGCACGGATGAATACACGAATGCTGCCGGATAACGTTTTTCGTGAGTAGTGTCGCTCCCTATGGCGCAGGTGGCTCGTGGGGCCGCCCTAGCGCGCGAACTTTCGCGAGTGGTGTCAACTACGCAACCGGAACGGTTGGACACGGCTCCTGGGAGTTCGCGAGCGATGTCAACACCTCGGGTGCGATTGAGTTGTTTCATTCGGAGGACCCCCTATATAAGAGCCCCGAGTCTAAGAGAGAGGTAATTAACTTCGGCAAACACTCGTGGTTTGCCGTACCCCTCTATCTCGGCGGACTACTGGTTAGGTCGTTCGGGTGCGAGATTTCATTGTGACCCGTGAATTGAGTGTTCCACTTTGTATTACAGGGTACGGACTTCGTGTTCGGGGACGAGACGAGGCGGACGGAAAAGAAACGAGTGGGGACTGTCTCTGAGACGAGCCCCCTTCTACCGTAGGGTAGCATTCCGCAGTCACGCTCATCATGAGCGATGACAGCGGACACTCGGCCGCAGAATCCTTCGAGGAGACTGCAGCCAATCGCAAACGGCGTGTTCGTCGTGAGCGCGACCGCCGCCTCAAACGTGAGGTGGAAGGTCCGGCAAGTCACTCGGATGACTCAGACGCGAGCCCGTCGGATGGCCTAAAAGACCCCGATGCGGCTGCCGGCAAGTACCGCCGGCACAAAGCTCTCAACGCCGCGGCGAAGAAGCTCAAGTGGGGGGATGGAAAGAAGCCGGTTCTTTCTCTACTCCCCGCGAACGAGCGAGAGCGTAAGGAGGCGGTCCGTGACCCATCGGAGGTCGATCGTTTCCCCGACTACCCGGAGTACCACAAAGCGGTCTCCGTGGAGGAGTACAAACGGTTCTTTGAAACCTGTACTAACCCCCGTAAGGTCTTGCGAACGGCAGATCTAGCGTACTCGTTTGAAGCCGACCGTAAGCTTCAAATGGCTATGCTCCTCTACGAAGAGGGTTCGCGGTGCCCGTTCCTGCTCTGCAGAACGGAGGCGCTTGTCGGTAAGCCGCAGATATTTAAGTCGCGGCTTCTCTTCACCAGACACCTGTGTGAAGTGCATACCCCCGTGACACCGGTTTGGCGGTGTCCGATTGGGTATTGTCCCGTAACCGGGGACCGTCGCTCCGACATCGTGGCCCACGGGTCAAAGGAGCCGCATAAGATGGCCCGTAAAAAGGCTGTCGATAAAATTATGCCGGTTCTTGAGCGCGTGGGCGTTTCGTATCTCCCACAGTGGGGATACAAAAGCACGCTCCACCTTGCCTCTGCAACCTCGGAAGCCATTCTGAGGAACGCAAAGGAACAAAACTTCACCTCCAAGTACCCGTTGGAAAAGGACATTACCAAGCCTAAACGAACGGGGAAGACGAAGAGGAAGAAGAAGGGTTCCGATAAGTCGGACAAATCGGACCGTTCCGACACGGAAAAGCGGCCCGAGAAACGTCCGAAACTCGTGGACGCGCCGATTCCCGACAGGAACGCTTGGCTGGACGGATATAAAATTCCGTCCACAAAGGAGAAGGAATTCCCCAACTTGCCCGCGCCTACAGGACTTACGGTCCTACAGAAGTCGCGTCGTCCCGCACCCGCAGCCGCGGAAGGTAGAGCACCTAGTGCCACCGTGCCGGACCCTCAGCCGGGTCCGTCACGACCTACGGCTGCCGCAAGGGCACCCCCACCCGAAGTCGACCGGGCGGGCATCGCCCGTACCCGAAAGGTGGTGGCCGATCGCGCAGCGGTCCTCCGGCTGGCTCTACAAGAGTCGCTGGAAGGCTTCTGTGTCGATATCGCAGAGACCTACAGGCCTCTCGATAACGTGGACCGTTTGGTTGATAGCCAAGCGGAAATCGCGCAGCTCATGGAGGACCTTAACAGGTCCCTCAACGAGCAGGAACTCCTGGTCGAGAGGGTAAACCTTCTCGATACGCAAGTCAACGGACTTCGCCGGGAGAACCAGGAGCTGCATGCGGAGGTCACTCTGCTGCGGGCACAGGCCGCGCAACGGGCTATGCAACCCGCGTCTCCCCCACCACCAAGGGTAGAGACGGCTCCTCCGGTGCAGAATCCGATTCTGCGCCTGGAACAGAGGAAGTTGGAGGTCCGCGAAAAGTTCAATCGAGCTTTGCGCGCGGAGCCGACCATTCCTCCGGGTTTCGGTCCGGGTGATCGTCAGACCGCCAAACCTCTTTTCGGAGGTGTAGGTCGGGGCACTCCCACCCATGCTCAAGCCCGCGCGCCCACCCGCATCGCGAATACGAAGGTGTCCTCTACCGCGGGGGCATCAACGCTCGCTAACGCGACCCCTCTCTGTGGTACGGAGACAGAGATGGAGGTAGACCCGCACGAGGGGTCAACTGCTCGAAAGGAGGAGAAGGCGGCGGCACAGCGTCGTTTCGAGCAGGGTCGGGTTGAGGCAGAGCGGCTCCGTGTCCAACGGGAGACGACTCTAGCCGAGACACGCCTGGTCAAAGAGGCCTTGGAGAGGAAACTCCGGGAAGAGGAAACTCTGCGACAGGCGGAAGACCTACGACTCCAACGGGAGGAGGCTGCTCTACGGGAGGCCGAAGAGCAGCGACTCCGGCAGGAGGAGGCTGCTCTGCGGCAAGCAGAACAGCAACGGCTCCAACAGGAGGAAGCCGTTCGTCTAGCTGAGACGGCCAAGCGGGAAGCTTTCGAGCGACAACGTCTGCTAGACAAGGAGCAGTCGGCCCACGACATGGCATTCTTCCGCGAGGAAGAGGAGAAGGAGGAAGCTGAACGGCAGCAGGCCAAGCTGAATCAGGAGATTCAAGAGCTCCGTGAGACAGAGAGTCGGCTGCGAGTTGAGGCTCTCAATTCGCGCCGGCCGGCCTTTCCACTATCCCATGGGATAGAACCTCCCTCCATCCAGGTAGTGGACCCCGCGGGGATCCCTATGGATACGGGTGGCACGCTCATCGGCGTTACTGACTTAACTCGGCAACGTGAGAATCAGAGCGTGTGTACGGGCACGGGATTAGCTCCGCGGATGTCAGCAGCTAAGTGGGGGCCTAACATGCCCTCGGCTAGCCAATCCGCGGAAGCAGAGGATTCGGTCGAGGTAACTCCGGCTGCTTCCTCCACGCCCCGTTCGTACAGACCACCCCGAGGGGACGTCTCCTCGGCGACCAAGCGCCTCTCCTTTATAGAGGACAAAACTTTGGTGGCACGGCCGGCACCGCCGCCGAGCGGTGAGGCCTCCCCAAAGTTGGACGAGGCGCTACCTTCGTTGGATACGTTCAGTCTTCCCGTCACCGCGCCCACGGGTACGAGTGTGGAAGGGGTCGAGGAAAATGGTGATGCGATCGCGCTACCATGGCCTCGCACGGACGAAGGTACCACTCCCGTGGACCATCTGGCGGCAGCAGGCTCGGGCTCTGACAAGTCGGTAGAAATATCGGACGGGGAAGAGCACGAACTGCTGCAGGAGTCGGACTCCGAAACGGCGTTAATATACGACGATCTGGGACAAGAAGACAACGTAGTTGTCGTCCCAGATTCGCGTTTCGACCTGTTCGATGAAGCCCTTATTGGGAATCTCTCGCTTCACGGCATCTCCAAAACGGAGGGGGACGCTGAGGCGAAGGAGGCAGGGGAGTTCGTCTAGAACTCCCCCCCCCCCATAGGGATTGGGATCAGCACTGCGATCCCCCGAGGCGGCTGTCTCGTGTGGGTTCATCTCACAGCGAGGGGGGGGCTCTCCTCCTCGCAGGTGGTGGTTTTTATCCGCAAGGCTAGTATGGCTCACTAGCCTCGCTTTTATTAATAAAGCTCGTGCACGAAAATTTTTTATTGCTTCGAATGTACGCTTCCAGTTGTACCGCGCTGCGAGACTGGGACGGACAGGCATGTCCGGTGGCCTCTTTAGGCCTATGAAGGCTACGAACCTTGGGGGCGAGTGCAAGCCTGGCTCTAGGATCCGTGCGGCGGAGTGGCATAACATTTGCCCCGCTGCACACGAGGATCTGGAGCCACGAGGATCTCCTTAGTGCCACGGCGGACCCTACATAACTAGTTATCGTGGACCCCTTCAACTCCAACTAGTGAGGGGGCAGTGTAGTGGGTCCGCCACCCGGAATACAGCGAGGCTGTCGACTATCGCCAATCACTATCCAGGCTACGACAGCGGGGGCACTTCTACCAGCGCCGGAGACGACTACCACCAGTTCCGGCCAGTTCCGTCAGGGGGCGACATACGACCACCGTGCAGACGACACTGCAGACACCCTCCGACGGACGGTAGGCGGAGGATACTACTACCTCCGCAAGGGGATCCAGGCTTCGCTTAACACTACGGACTCGAGCCGCGCCGCGGACCGAGATACTTCTGTTGTTCAAATTAAGCACCCTTGCTTCAGTAACAAAACCTTTGTAACTGTATACCTTTGGGAAATAAACCAGGTTCAAACGAATCTCCTCGTATTCGTGATTCTTTACGGAATTTCGTAACCTCGCGCCCACGAATCTGCGGTTCACTACAAATATACATTGAACGAATGAAAAGGAATTGATTCCAAAATTAAATTAAGGAAACAATCTAATACTTAACTACCTTGGTTTCTTTTAGGAGGGCGAATTCTCTTGTTTGAATGATATAAACTTAAAGATTCAGCAGGTAAGGCAGAGACATTTTTTCATTAATTTGAGGCCTATAATTATAATATTTAATACAAACACATGTACAACGCTGCATCCATCGCGGATGTTGGCAGGCGTTGCCTTAGTGTAAACACAAATTATATAATCCCATCTCTCTATAATCTACGAAGATTGACAGAATCCATCATTCTAAGTGAACAAAATTACCGATGAGATAAATTATTCTATCAAATTAATAAGTACATAAAGAATATCACCATATCTCGTTATTTCACTGTTATCCTGAACAGCGTTATTTCCCTCTCGTTTTATTTCTTTGGCTCGTTCATTTATACCCCACATGAAAGCATGTTCTCTAGGGGTTTATCCCATCATTGTATCTAATAAAATAATACAGATTAATAAATAGAAGATTCTTATAATTTTTCCGGACATATTCAAATCAATACAACAGTCAATCTTATACTAAGTCACCGGCAAATGTACAATTCGCCTTCGCCAATCCTCTCAAATAACCCAAATTTCAGACGAAAATAAAGTCAGTTCCATAATACAGTTGCACCTAACCAAACAGATTGCTAGAATCAATACAATGCCGAATATACCTGAATTGACCTTGTATTGGCCAAATTACAGCCTAATTTAGCAGAATTTACTAAATGTGTAGAACTGCCAATAATTATTGTGCATTTTCTGAAAACCTGACCCAATTACATTCCTGGAGATTCATGTCCCGTCTCCAGGTCTTTAATTTTGCAACAAACATATCCTGGCCATCTTCTAATCTCAAACCAATCTCAATGCTGGTGTTTCTAATATTTCTTTCCTTTTTTGTGTGTTTTGTAATCTTTATATCAGCAAATAAAACTGCCGAGAATTGTGAAAAGGATGAGAACATACCTTCAATTAATAAGATATGTTCTGATTTCAGGGGGAGGCGATTGGGCTTGTTGGGAAAGTTGGATCAGGCAAGGTACTTTCCCTCTTTTTGCCAACTTATGTAACACATCATTTGATTATTAAAGGGTCACTAAACAGGTTCATGTGGTCACTTTTAAGTCAACAAACGTTATGGATCCATAAGTACAACTCTAAAGTCCAATTTCTTTACCTCCATTTATGTCTAACTTATAGTCATTCACAGGCGTATATATGAGAAATATTGAAGACTTGTGTGTTATGGACATTGCATGTTCATTTCAAGATTTCGTTACCGTGCGCTAACAGTGGCACCCTGAACAGAGTGATTAACTGTGGGACTAACTTTCCCCTCATCTAAATTGGTAAACTTACTAAATGTTAGGTTACATTAAGTACCCTTTACATTTGAATAATGGCAAAGAAGTTTATTTTCTCATAATATTCTGCAGTTAAGTTCTCCCGAAATCTTATGTTTTCTCCAATCTTAAGGATATCAAAATTATTACACTCATATCTAATTGTAAAGATTTCAAGTAAACTATGTGTTTTATGTAGAAAGCTCTGTAACAGAGCCTAGCAGCTGCAAGATCAAGGATACTCATTTTATTCGCCTCCACTTAGCGATCAGTGCCCACCATATAATGTTATCTTGGGGAGGGGTTGGGAGGGTCAGTGGAGGGGGAGCTTGATCAAGGGGAGAGAAGGGGCTATCGGTCAGTCGGACCTGCTAATTCCCAGAGGATTGTCACTCACTCATTGGGCAGTGAGTAATTAGTTAAGTCTTTCTGCCTCATTCTAATTTATCATGTGTCATTGTTCCTAATTGGACTCTGTGTTATGCTGTGTTATTGTTAATGATTGGTCAAGTCAAAAGGATCCAATGGGAACCATTGATTACGATTGAGTGATTAAGTGAGATTGGTTGCTTTACGCCCTTATCAACATATTTAAGATGATTATATCAAGGGCGGGAGAGCTGAGAGGGAGGCAGTTTATGATCATACCCAGGAAATAGAGATGCTTGATGTATAAATAACCATGATTAAAGTGGATTTGTCCTCTCACTTGCTCTGAACGGAAACTTAGCCACTTAATGCATTGATTGATTTCTCGCCCACTGCCGCATTTAATTTAACTTTGAAGAACATATCAATATTCTTAATTGGTAACCATAAAGGGACATTTAATTCATTTAATTAAAATATGTCATTGTATACTGAAAATAATTTTATTCCCCACTTAGAGTAGCTTTCTACATGCATGTCTGGGAGAGCTGGTCCATGTCAAAGGCTTGGTTACACTACCACAGACAATAGCATATGCACCACAGGAGCCTTGGATTATGTCAGAGACCATCAGAGACAACATACTGTTGGGTGAGACGTATGACGAGGAGAGGTATGAAAAAGTCATCAGGGCCTGTGCACTTACTGAGGTACGGTTTTCTATGGAATATAGTCTGCATAATTTTGTATCTCAATTGCCAGTGTGGTGCAGACACATGCTGACAGATGTTAAATGTGCAAAAAATGTATTTTGGGATATCAATACATTCTGAAAAGATGAGATCAAGACGATTCCAATGATAGTAAACATTAGGATATCTTATACATACTTCTATATTTTAAGTTTAATATTTTTACTTTTGAAAAAAAAAGTTCAAGTGCAAAAAAAAGTGTGATATTTCTTGGTGGACATTTACTATAGTAAGTTGGCTAAATATACTCTATATATATGATGACCGTGGAATGCAGGGATATGGTTTATACACTACCTTGACATTGGGTACATGTAGTCATTGTACAAACATCGTTCAGCAACCCGAAAGCGAAAACATTCAAACTAATACGTCCTGTGAATAAAAAAACTTTGTAAAATGTTGCAACACGTCACATATTATTGTTATTGTGAATAATGGTATACATTTTATGTTAGGACCTGGCCAGGTTCCCCCATGGTGATGGAACTATGGTTGGAGAAAGAGGACTTACTCTAAGTGGTGGTCAGAAAGCAAGGGTTGGCCTGGCAAGGTGAGTTTATATAATGTTCATTAATTCTTTCTGTTGGAAGTATGATGGTAATTTCTGCCTTGAATTGGAAAGATGATATCTGCTATTTGATTCAGAGCTGTTTATCAAGAAGCAGATTTGTACCTCTTAGATGATCCCTTGTCTGCAGTTGATGGGAAAATTGCCAAGATCGTATTTTTTGAGTAAGTTCTTTGAATAGTCAGAAATTTATAGTAATCACCACAGTTTAATTCTGGTATTCAGGCATGATTTTCAAGCCATATTATTATGTTTAGAAATTTAATTGTTCTCAGATTGTCTACCTCGTAAATGTTTCGAAATCACATTTAGAAGAATACCCTTCAATGATTCATGTATGACCTATTGAAATGGACCATTTGAGAAATTAACTGACACTTTTCCCTTCTAAGTAAACATTCGCTTTCTATCCAGATGTATCAACAAACTATTGACGGACAAAGCCAGAATAGTTGTCACACACCAGCTTCAATTTGTACCTTATTTAGATAAAGTGCTTCTACTGAAAAAGGTGAGACAATCAGTTACATCTCAACTCCTGTGTTGTGTGCATCTCTCAAAACCATAGTTTATATAGAGAGAATCAAACGAGCTGCCAGTTATCGAAAATTTATTGGACAAGATTTGTCCACAGTTATATAAGGACAATGCCATAAGCAAGTGCTTTTATGTGGATGATTTTGATGGTGAGTTTCATATTATATTTGTTACATGTGCATGAAATCTGATCAGATATCATGTATAAATAATTAACACTGGAACAGTAGACGACTCAGTAAAAAAGTTCTCAGAGACAGTGGAAGCACCCCCAACTCTGTAGACCTATAGCTAGATCTATGCCTATGGATTTGTTGACGTGCTTCGCAGAGACTCAAGGCGTTTGTCTAAGTTGATAATTTCATAGAACCTACATAGCCTACATAGAACTAAGAAATTAACAATTTAAACAAGCACCCTCGGATCTCCCCTAAGCACATCAACACTGCATAGGTAATATTAGACCTATTTTGAGACTTAATTTGTTATTTAGTGTATTCATACAATCGAATATTGTTATTGCACCCCACTTATTGCACCTTTCAAGAAGAATGCATGTATAATAAAATACCGTCATGTCATCCATGTTAGGGTTCAATAATAGCGAAGGGACATTACAGCAAAATAGCAGATGCAATAAAACAGAATGTTGAAGCAGAAGAAAAAGAACACCAGGACAATACAATTAGTGATCTCTTTGAGGACGATAGGCAAAACATAAACACTGATTGGACTCAGGTTGGTTGCTTTATTTTAGTCTAAAGGGCCTAGTCCACTAAGCCGATTCTCATGTGGTTTTGCGCCACAGAGAACTCTTTTCCACTAAATTCTGTGAGAATCGCATGAGAATTGGCTCAGTGGACTAGGCCATTAAGTCAAGCAGTTTAGAGCAGAATAGCAGAATTTGAAATTGTGGTTGAATTAAGCAGACATTTCTACGCCTTAATACAATCAACAACTGATCAATGTACCACATGATTTCAACACTGTGTATTGAATAGACCTAGGTTATCTGAGGTTATCCTAAGGAGTATAATTAAATAAATCTAACAATTTTACTATAGTAATTAACCATCTAGAAATCTCGCTAACTTTTGTCTCATTCATAAAAAATGAAGTGATACTTATTAGATTTGATTAATGTTTACCATCATTAGAATCCGCTTAATCTCATTTTGTCAAATACAATTGTATGTCAAAACCATAGAATGTGACTTGTGACTCATTAATCTCTCACAGATCATATTTTGCTTGCATCACTAAACTATTCTAATGGGCACTAGTTCATCTAGAAATTTATATTCTAATAGAAAACAGACATGCTCGTGGACAAAGAGGATAAGAACGAAAGAGGAGGGGTGGACAGCTTCGTTTACTTGAGGTACATCAAGGCAGGACAGGGCATTGTTCTTTTGCCTTTATTCATTACACTATATGCTATGTCTATGGTAGGTATAAGTATGTACTATCTGTATCTTATTTTGATAAATTGTACCGTTTTTTGGTCTCATTTAACTCAGTGAATAGAGGCATTGTAACAATGCTTAAATGTACCAAACGTTTCTAGCCAATTAGATAATTATCTTTTGTCACTGTGTAAAACTAATAATTGTATAATTCTTAGGTCTTTACTTGTATAGCTGTTTAATCATGCCTTTGTGATTGGGCTCATTCTCCTTTAATCATGAATTTAATAACAAAATACTACATTAATATACTTGTCTAATTAATCATTGTCTTTAACATCTGGTTATATTAACATTACTTTTGTTATGCTATTCATACAGGGCATTGGGGTCTACTTCGATTGGCTTCTGGTGTCAAGGTAGATTTAAACACACTTTTTAAAATTTTGTTTTCATTTGGAAATTCTTCTGAAAACACTTGGTGGGAACCTGTTTTCAGGTCATCAGGAGTACGTGTAGAAACATTTTAGAAAAGTTTTTGAATTAATATTATGATTCAGAGGTATATGAGATGTAGTACGAGATGAGATGAATGATTTGCTATTCTGATTGTACCATTACATTCAGCACGATAATTCACGAAGCAGCAATAAGTTTACTATGTGTATAGATCAACTGTGTTCAATATTTGCATAGTTTACCCTGGCAGTTTTTAGGATGTTTTTCTTGGCATTTGCTTTGTTTGAAAGCATAAACATAAGGTATTTTCCATAATTCAGGGGATTGAATATTCCATAACAAGGTGTTATTGAAGAATTTAGGGTCATTCTCTGATGAATATTTAGGGTCAGTAGTTGAGCGAGAAATTAATCAACGCAACACACACAGATGTATGTTTTGAGACAGAACCAAACTAGTTAAAAGAGGATGGCTGTAATCATTTTATTTCTTATATACTAGACAGATTACAACAATGGACATAAGGCCTGGGCTGATTGGCTTATCCTGGCTGGACCAATTAATTACCAGGTTAGATAAGGGATCCAATCAACCACAGGATAACAATGAACATAAAAGATGAATATGAGGTCAGCACGACCACTGTCACACCTGACCAATCCCTTGTGTCGTGACCAGGTCATGTGGTTATCTCCCCTTCCCTCTCAGCGACCTGTACATTGGACTTTAGGGAAGTGACCCATGAGTGTGTGGCGGGAAGAAAGTTAGCTAGTCTCTGAGTCGGTAGGGGGCGTGGCAGATGTATGCCTGAATGAGAGCCATAAAATTAAATCCTTTAACTTTGGGTCAGGATTTTACATTATATTCAATATTTATTAGATATAGGTTCCTTTTGGTAATATTTCTTTTATGGACAGCTGCATCGTTTTGTCTAGTCTTTGCTAGTATATGATAATCTTGTTTGTAATCTATCTGTTTGCTTGTATCTCAACGGAGGTCAAATCTCACTACCCTACACTTGTATGATTTGACCCTCTGTCATGATTGATTACACACCTCTGTCGTGTCATTGGGTATAATAATGGAACACCATCTTCTTGCCCCTAGCACTAGTATATCATCACAGATGAGCAATGTTACTGAACACCTTACCACTGGGAATGCCTTCGTGGATTTCTTCATGCCAACAAGTCTAGTGTTAGAGCTTAGCAAGTCTCTGGGGGTTCTAGTTGGGCTCATCTTCATCACTTTCATCACCGCCTTTGTTGTACTAATGCTTCTGACAACCCTGGCCAGCTACAACCTCTACAATAAGATGTTTGCCAGGCTTCTTAAGGCCCCTTCATACTTCTTTGAAACAAGACCTGTAGGTGAGATATCACTTTCCTATACAAAACTGTCAGGCATTGTAAATACAAATAAACATTGTCCTAACCTTAGGTTACAATCACATGATAATTATTTTCTTAATTATTAACTATTTTATAATATAATTTCTTTTCAATTTTGTATGATATGCTGAGAACGCAAATGGTTAATCTCCACTCTCGATTTACCTTTAGCCTTTTATGCATCAAACAGGGCCCCATTTTGTACAGTGATTATCCCGGTTTTTATTTTATTCTTGTACCTTACTTGTTACTAGCCATCCAATTACTTATCTCACACTGGGGCCACAATCTAGCTAGTGATTAGTACATGTTACTACACGTTACTACATGTTATTTTGTGGTTACTTGCACATGTTACTCACTGCTACATCAACTATCAAAATCTAATTTATTAACTAGATGTAAATATCCAGGTGTATATCGTTAAATTTCACGTACCCTTTTTATTTTAAGCAGGGAGCATTTGAAAAACCTGGTTATACTGGGAAATGTATCCCCAGTGATAAAATAATCTTTAAAAATAATGATCTGTTGTAGGTCATATTCTGAACAGGTTTTCAAGAGACACTGCCTACATGGACATACATCTCATCATGCCCCTTGTCGTCATGTTCTTTGTAAGTTGTTACAATTATATAAAATCTTATGTGTGTTATTGCAAATGACTGATGCCTCATGTAGGTTGAAATTACCATACTCTAAACTACTTCAGGTCTGGGGGCTCGGTCTAATCCTAATCCACCTCATGCTTAAGTTCCTCATGTTTAGACTTCAGGAAACTGTCTTCCAGACTTGGTGTATGTGCTGATTGCCAACCCATGGTGCTCCATCGCAAGCAGCCTTTACATCATCTTCTTGCTGGTCCTTTACAAGTTCATTATACCAGCCATAAGAGAAACAAAGAGATTAGAAGCAAGCAGTAAGTACACTGCAGTATTGGTGTTAAGGGTGGCTGTACTAAACTATTAGTTAAAGCTGCATTCTCAGCTATTATGTCACAGTAAATCTTACCACATCTACACCAATCATGACTTATTAGACTGAATTCATCAATATTTTGCTGAAGTTATGTTGATACATGAATTTGAAACTGAATTAACCAAGCAAAAGCTGCCACCGGAGAGCGATAATAAGTGAGGTCTTTGCTGAAAATGATTTATGGAAGAATGGAACTAAAAGTAGAAAATGTTTGGTTTTTGACCGATGTTGGCTGAGAGTGCGGCTTTATTTAGTTTTATAGGCAGTGATGTCTTTTCTGATAAGGGTGTAATGATGTGGTCCCTACCTGCGGTAGATTCGTTTCTTATTGCTCACTGGAACGACGTTCCTGTCAGCCCTTTCAACTTCAATTCCTCATATAAACAGTCCTATAGTTCAATAGATAGTTTTATAGGTCAAACAACTTTTTACAAAATTATTTAATATTTAGATTATGAGATTGAATTTATAGATATTCTACCTGTGTATACATATGTCATGTTCATACAAGATTTGAAGTTGACCTATCTGCGAGAAAATGGCCGCCAGTGACTGGTAATAAGTGAAGCCACTGCAGCAATTTGACATGTCTCCAAATTTAAATATAACTTGTCAATTCTCAAATATAATGGACTATTGATATGTAGCAGCCTGTAGCAAAAACAACCAGACACATTTGGTTGAAATGAGTTTCAGACGGTTTAGAAAAAACTGGGAAAAAACTAGTAAATCTTAAGTTGTTGACTGCTGTTCTTTGTGAGTGCAGCATTAAAGTGCACCATGCTACCTTCTTTTGCATGAAAACCCCAACTCTGATCCCCGTTCTTCAAGGCCACATTTTCTGTCTCATCACTCATCCTATCACTCTACTAATTCTATATTCAACTGACTGACTTTAATAAACAGGAATAGCATTATGTACTATTAGTCACCGTTTGTTGGGATAGACCCTGCAGTTGTAGGCATATACCAAGCCTATTAGTGTTGGACGTCAGATTCCGGCCAACTGCTTAAATCAACAAAGTAAAAAACAATATTTATAGCTCAAAACAGCTTTCCACTAGTTCATTTTGCTTCGAAATCATTTACAATTTGTTGTTAATGACAGTGAAATCCCAGTAAATGGCGACTAATGCTGTTAGATCATTTGGTTGTCTTGCTTTGGCCAGGTCTACGGGCCAAGGAACAAGACCTCAGCTTTGCCTCAGCTCTGCCTGTAGACCGGCCTCAGCAACACAACCTCATGATCTGATCACACAGTAAAGTTAACTATTACCTTTAACCCACTTTAAATGACAAAAAATACTGTTAATATTATGACACAACTTAAAGCATATTCATCTAGGTGAGTGTGTAACTGTTTAATAATTACCTGAATAAACCTATTTGAAGAAAAGAAATTCTTTTTTCTATATAGTGAGGAGTCCAATCTACACGCATATTTCCTCAACCTTGGATGGACTATCTATTATCAAAGGAATGAAGAAGGAAAATATGTTTCTGGAAGAATACAATTCACTCATGGATTCACACTCCATATCATGGTTCAATTTTGTCTGTTGCCAACGGGCTCTGATATTTGTTGTTGATGCGGTGTCATCCTTGCTACTCTTGATTTCTTTCATTGCTCTGCTGTTGGATTATGACAGAGGTATATCATTTTACTTCTTAGGTTATAAACCTTGTGGTGGGTCACTTTGCAACACTTTTCATGCGCAACCCTAAAATGATGTCTTTCCACAAGAAACCTTAGTCCATGAATTAGATTTCAAGACTTTATATTGAATATATCTATGCATATGATTTTTTCCTAAGGAACATATTACTTGAAAAGAAATGTCACTAACTTCTTTAAGCATCCATACACAAATTTAGAAGCACAATGAAACCTCTCTCTATTGAGACCACCCTTGGGACTGAACGATTTGTGTTCTCATAGACTTTGCATTGCAGCAATAAATAATCACTCTCAACATCCGAGGTAAGGTTAAACGATTATGGTGTCTACGTTTGAATCGTTTTGCCTCTAAAAATGGATATCTGTGAATTAGAATTCATCAAACTATACGATTAATGAAAGAACAGAGATCAATTAATGTTGCAGCAGGAAATAACTGAGCTATCTTATTATTCTTGAGCATGAATACTCATAGCATGGCAGGTGGCTATGCATTGTCATTATCACTCTCTTTCCCCTGTTAACAAACAATCAACTCTATTCATATCCCCAGTCCAAATACCACCTGTCAAGGTCCAAGCTACCCTCACTTCAACCTCAGCCGTCAACCATGACTGAACTCTCTAACAATTTTTCCCACCCACCAACAACTTTTTCTGTTCTTATTCATCTATTCTATTCAAATTCAACCATTCTTTGATTCAGTTTTCATTAAATTCAATTTAAATTAATTTCATATCAATTCATTAACACAATTTGTATATAATTACAGTTCCATAGGGACAAACACATACTGGACATGTCATTTTACCCTTCACAAAACCAAGACAATCTAGATAACAGAAAACTACCAGGAGCCATGCTACGGGTAGAAAAAATCTAGTAGTAATAAATTCACTCCACACTAACGCTCACAGAATTGAGGACAAACACACATTCAAAAAATACACAGAAAGGATCCTGTCCCCTTTTGGACCCACCTAACTCCATGACACCCTATTAGGGCCCCCCCCCTAATTGGAACTGTACCCTCCCCTCTACTTGGCATGAGGTACCTTTAGGCGTAGAAGGGTAACTTGCTTTAGTGCACAATCGCGGCCTAGACATCTCATCCCCAATGCTACTAAAAATACAAATACCGTTAGCTGAAATATACCTCTATTACAAACCCTGCTATACATATGCTATCACTGTAACCCCAAAAGAGTATCTGAAGGTAATTGAAACCAGTAAAAATTAAACTTTGTTATCGAAAGCCTTATTATTGTATAACCTTCCATACACCATGTACTCGTCAACTTTTTCATATGTCAAAACCTCATGATGTACCGCTCATTGACCATCTCATTTGCCATCAAATTAAATACTAGTCTTAGAAAACCTTAGAAACCATTAGAAACCATGTAACACAAGTAAAGTTCAAACAAGAGTCAAGCACCCAACGGAAGACATATCTAGACATCTGTTTATTTAGAATGTTGGGCCACCTTATTGTAAAATATCTACAGCAATAAAGAATTCTTGAATTGAATTGAATAATTAAAATTAGCCAAGGCTGCTTGTCACTCTTCTTTTTATTATCTTTCAATTATCATTAATTAGGGCAATGGCAGTAGTGATAATTGTTTCTTCCCTCTTACTCACATAATTAACTAAAGCCTAAACTAAGTCTGCACACTCCATTCCCGAGGTGAAATAAAAACCTTCCATATAAGATCTCAGGTATTTGATGAGCCAATAGACAGTCACCCACACTTCCATGGTACCACACTACCACCATGGGTAACTTTGCTGAAGTATTGACAAATAATATTTGTTTGTAGGAGGCGACCACCAAAGTACATTAGGACTGGCGTTTGTATACCTTCCAGCTTTTCTCATCAATATTGCTTATGGGTTCACCTATATTGCACTATTTATTACCATGGTAAACCAATCTATCTTGTCAAACTATTCTATCCTAATATTTTGTGTAAATAGTTAAAGTGAATTGTTTGAAGTTGAAGTTGAAATAAAACACTTAATAAAACAACTTTTACAAAACATTTTACCGAAGACATCACTTGAGAAAAAAATCCTTAGTAAAATCGATCATATGTTGCTTTCAATTGAAATAACTTCAACAGTTGTGATGTGTTACATAAAAATTAGTCAAAAGTCACAAAAAGGGATTTTGAGATATCATCACGATTGAAAATTTGAAATCAAACGTATAGCTAATGATGGTAAATAATATGACAACTATTAAATACTTCCATATTTTAAGTTTGATATTTTCATTTTGGAAAAAAAAAATTGCAATATTTTTGGGTCGATATATATACCAGTAAAGTAACTAAATATACTTGATAGGATGACCTTCAAACAAGGATATATTTAATGCACTGTCTTGAGATTTGGGACAAATGGGTGAAGTCGCCAGAAAATGCAGAATTCGCCTTCACCAATCCTCTCAAATGACCCAAATTTCAGACAAAATTAAGTTCAAAATACAGTTCAACCTAACGAAACCGATTGCTAGAATCATTGCAATGCCGAATATACTCGAAGTTACCTAGTATTGACCTAATATAACAGAATTTAGTATATATGTAAACAGCTGCCATTTGTACATTTTCTGAAAATCTGACCCATATATGTACATGTATGACGTAAAGCGCTAAAATCTCTACAAGTAAAATTATTCCAACCAAGAGATCTTGTGAATATAATACTTTGCAGAATCTCAATTTGGCAACCTGTGACTCATTTCCCAGCACAACACAATGGCTCACCACTGGGTGCTTGGATTGTATGATGAATAGTGTATCGTTCTCATTTTAATCATTCAGATGACTTCAGTTGAGAGGGTACAGCAGTACAACAAATTAGAACAGGAGGCCCCAGATTATGAGGCTATGAGACCACCAGCACGATGGCCTCAAGAGGGGACAATTTCGTTCAAGGATGTTACAATGACTTATAGAGAGCAGGAAAAACCAGCTCTGGGACCTTTGAACCTAACTATTCAGCCTGGAGAAAAAGTAGGTGAAGTAAACAAACTGATATCTAAGTCTATGTGTTTGCTTCATTTACTTGTATGATAAGATCATAAACCTGGACCAATAATATGCCAACTCGGTTGTAGGTTGGAGTAGTTGGTCGCACAGGAGCTGGGAAATCTTCTTTATTTGTGGCTATACTGAGGATGGTCGAGCCTGATGGAGAGATTAAGATTGATGGAATCAACATCAAGCACATTGGTTTGACTGATCTGAGAAGCAGTGTTGCAACTATACCTCAGGTAGTTAAATATTGACTAATATCAACCATATTTATTTTCATGTTCGTGTTGTAACTTCTGTAATTAAACAAATCAAGTAGGTAGATGGCACCCGGTGGAAGAACTGCTTAGACCCTGTCTATATAGACTACCGAATTACCACATTGTATGTAAGATCGTAATGCAATAAAGAATACTTGAATTGAATTGAATTGAATTGAACCATGATAGGTCTATTGATCACAGTTGAGGGGCTCCCTTACAAAATGTACAGAGTAACCAGCAGCCCCATAATGCAGTTTATTAATATCCTTAGTCTGTGCCTAAGATGGTAATGCACTTGTCAATTGCATCCCCCACCCCCCCACCCCCGGGTAGGTAGGGGAATGTCATTGGCCTTTTGGGAAATTTGATGAAATCCCCGACCCCCCAGGGCAAGAAATTCCTGTAAATCCCCGACCCCCCTGGGGCATATTTTTTCAGAGGACATTATTTTAGACAATTTCTGTCTTGATATTTAAATTCTCACTGAACTAAGCCTAAATATCTTGTCCGTCAAATTTATGTCACAATATGACACAACAGTCTTTAGGGCACCCATGCTTCATATTCAATTATATATGTATTCATAATAAATATGGAATATAATTGCATTCACATCAATGTATTCATATGATCATATAAAATGATCATCCTTGTATTATCATAAGACAGGCAGGGGCTTAAGTGCAAGGACAAAAATACAAATTATTTAAGCATGTCACGATACGAGACAGCCCTCCAGGGAATATTATTAGATATTGAATTATTTCAATTATGAGGATTTGTAGGCGCAGTAGACTTCCTATCATCAGAAGAGAACCTAGATACACTCCATTGATGAAGAAGAATTTCACAAAAATTCAATTTGTTTAGTGTGGCGGGGGGGGGGGGGGGGGGAGAGGGGGAGAGGGGAGGGGGAGGGGGGGAGGGGGAGGGGCAGAAGGTGGGGGGCAGTAGGCTTCCTGTCATCAAAAGAGAGCCTAGACTCCATCAAAGAAAAAAAACAAATTCCTCACATTTGTTTAGGGTGGGGGGGGGGGGGAGCATGCATATACCTACAGGAGACTTGTGACATATACCCTCTCAACAACCCCCTCCCATGAGCCCTCCCCACCCCCACCCCCAGGGACCCCATACCCTAACCCCTACCCTAACCCTACCTTCAACACTAAAGGATCTTGGCATATCTAGTATAGGGTACCATGGAATGAAGAGTCCCCCATCATGTTCAGCAAGGCAGGTTCTGACTTGACAGTGTTGAAACACTATATAGGTGGTAGTAAATCCCTGCCATGTTCAAAGGTGACACTCTATGTGTATATATTGGAGGGTGTTTGTTACTTTAGATCTTTGCCTAGCCAAGCCCATACACACTGAAAACCACCAAAGGAACCAAGGTATAGAGTGGGCACTGGTGGAAACACTATATAGGGGGTGGTTGCTGTCCAAACAACATATAGATAGTGGTTGCAATCTGCATGTATACAGTATGCCCCTGTACCTGTTGTTCCAAATACTGTATGGGCTAGGGTGAAGCCAGTTGGAGGATGAACTGGAACCAGTGCATCTTACCATCTGTTCTATATATGCTGTCAGAAATGACTGCACAGGGTGGGCAGTCATATGGGAAGTCACCTACCCCCCCCTCCCCCACACCTAATCCCCCTTCCCCCATAACATAATTCTAAATCTCCCAAAGTATACAAGCACGGCTGCAATACATGCCAAACTGAAAATCCCATCCCTGAGAACCAGGAGAAATATACATACATTGGACAGGGCCTTCTTACGTTCTAGGGACCCAAGTAATATCGATACCAGAAATATAGGGTTGCGAAGATTAAAGAAAGGGAAGAAATTAAAAGTTCCCTTCCCAAGAAATGAAGTTTTCAGGAAATCCTATCTTTTCACACTGCCGTTGTTATGGAACGAATTGCCAGACACGGTTCAGCTTACGACTACGCGGATTAAATTCAGGTCATACCTTAATGCGGGGTATATAGCTGAATTCGATCCATATCTTAAATCTGTATTATAAACATGTCATACCACCATTGTACCCAGGGCACAGGGGATTCATGTCAGGGAGGGGGGTTAAGGAGTGTAAGTCCTCAAACAAAATCGATATATCGATATCTGGGGGGAGAATGAGTGACTTGAATTGGTCACATTATGTTGGTGCTGTTCTTTTCCATATGTAAGGTCTTTTAATTCATGATATTAATGACTGATGTAACACTGATTCATTGTATGGTCAGTGAACAAGTTTATCGACCAAGTATTATTTTCATTAATGTTTGCTGGAAGTAATGTATTGTCATAGACAATTATTGCTCACAATAATACATAGTAAACAGGTTTTACTAACCAATTATCATTATAACGGTCTATTGGGTTAATGTCTTACACAAGATAATTATTACTCATTATATCACATATCATATTAATAGACTCTGTGGTGAGTTTTCATTGTAAATTGGTGCTGTATTAGCTTTAACTTGAAGACTAATGTATCCAGAAGTGGTGCTTTGTATTTTATTTTGTTATTCTGGAGATTGGAATAGGTATATCCGATGGGCGGATCTGGAAGATTTGTTCGCAGAGGCTCCTGTCCATTTCATGTAACTGTACTGATCAACTTGAATAAAAATCTTTATATATATATATATATAACACCTCCATACCCCTCCCATAACCCCAGCCCCTACCCCAACTAACCCCCCTTGTGATACATTTTATACAATGCTATTCCTCTCTTGAGAACCAAGGTATAGAATGGGCACTGGCAGACATTCCCCCACCCCTCCAGTTGATATTGCTGTAAACTAAGGGAAATCTCCCCCTGGGTGGGGGAATGTTTTCTCAGACATTCCCCTACCATTCCCCTACCTACCCGGGGGTGGGGGGGTGGGGGATGCAATTGACAAGTGCATAACGAAGGCAGCCAAGGGGATCATACCTTTGTTATGTTGTCTCTTGCGACAACTTCTCAACATGTATTATTTGCCGGAGAGGTGGAGATAAAAGGCTGGAGATGGCAGTGGGCAACATTCCTAATGGTCCACACCGTCTGTAACCTGGAGAGGCCTGTCAAGAGGCACTCAACCTGATATCAATTACTATCAGGTAAAGCCCCCACCCCCACGGACACACATCTCTGAAGCTGGTATCTTTGTGTATTCCTGTCTGTACCATCAAACATCAGTCTTGCTTGATGAGTCCTTGGGGTTACTTACACCTTCAAGGTTTTCTTTGGTTTTCTGATCTGTCTCCATGTGCCATTTGCTATTTAAAGTACTTGTTAGATTGCTGATCGGATCTCATGCACCAAACTTTTCAGGATCCAGTTCTGTTTACACACACAGTACGCTTGAATCTGGACCCATTCAATGCCTATAAGGATGGAGAACTCTGGACAGTGTTAGAGAAGGCAAGTGACAAGATTGTTTATGTTTGGTTTTTTAAAACATGAATTTTATTTTCACTCATCAGCAATACATCAATATCTTTAATAGATACAAATTAAATGATATATAATATACAATGTTTCTACAAAATAGGGGATTTGCATGTGCCACTGCGCATGTCTGTTCAAGTGCATCATGTTATGGATTCTATTGAAATCTGAAATACAAATATTTGGCAACATTTTTATCGAAAATTGCAAGAATGTTTTCACCAATATCACAGCTTGGATAAATGATCTATGAAAACCAAATGCATGGGGAAGATGGAGACTTAAAAACATGGATATTGACTTTAGAGCATTGATAAATATGCCATGCTAAACATGACATGTTTTCTGTAGAATAATTCCATGCTAATCAAGATTCAAAATGGCGGCTATGTTTCTCATGGAAATCTTTTACTACTATATTATCATAATCAATTGTCATTCGACTTATTATTTGTTTTTGCCTTCTCATACACGTCCTTTATATACAACAAACATACAATAATCCACACAGTTTAGGGCAAAATCAACATCGTTAACTTCACTCCCATTTAATAATAATATTCAATTTGTATATTCCTTATTTATTTCTCCGTATTTTGGCAATTGCCAGTCAACATTTGATTTTGGGGAGTGTTTGATATTTTGCCACCTATGTTGTAATATATCTGAAGTTTTTGTAGGGTCTTAAATTGAATGCTCTTTGAAAAGATTGTAATATTAGAATCAAAGCCACTAGGTCCCATTTATGACACAACGCCATCGAAAATGGAAGATTGTTGTTCTGACATTACATTTTGAGTTGAAATAGAAACAGTTTGGTCTTTCCTAGGTGCAATTGAAAAGCAAGGTGGATGAAATGCCAGGACAACTAGAGGCCAAGATGGGGGAGAGTGGGAATAACTTCAGTCTAGGAGAAAAACAATTGCTATGTCTTGCCAGGGCTGTTCTCAAGAAGAGCAAAATAGTCTTGGTTGATGAAGCCACTGCAAATGTAGACAACAGGTGGGCCAACTTAATAACAGGTTTATTCTACCTGGTCTTCTTCTTACCCAACGAGAAATGGGTGAAATCGCCGGAAAATTCTTCTTCATCAATCCTCTCAAATAACCCAAATTTCAGACAAAGATATAGTTCAAAATACAGACCCACCTAACCAAAAAGATTGCTTTAATCAATGAAATGCCAATTATATACTTGAATTCACCTAGTATCGACCAACTTGCAGCCTAATTTAGCAGAATTTACTAAATGTGTACAGCTGCCGATTGTACATTTTCTGAGTCTTCCAGACAATGCCCATCTGTTTTTTCTTCTCTTGGTTCCATATTATCTAATCCTACCTAAACTTCTGTGCATGCAAATTACACAGTATGCATCTAAAAGCAATATCTGTTTAAAACATAATTGAAGAATTTGGTTGTGAACTAGAAACATATTTTTATAATCATTACTCTTGTACAGATTAATCGATATGAATTGTACAAACCTTAACGTTAAAACTAACTTCAATGTAAAACTATAAAGATGTGCCTTTCTCTTTGTAATTTTTTCACTTGATATGCTGTGAAGATGAAATGCTGTCAACGAAAAAAAACAAAAAAACAAAAACATAACTTACATTCTCCCTCCTTGTTCTACCAGATTGTTTATGCATCTAAGAACTTGATATTAACACTCAAAAGATCTAGAATTAATTACTGGCAGAGGATTGTGTTGTCTGTACTTAAACATTACTTTCCTCTGTACAGAACTGATGCAATAATACAGAGAACACTCCATGAGTCACTCAGTGAAGCCACAGTGATTACAATTGCTCACCGTCTGGAAACACTCAGAGGCTCAGATAAAATTATGGTGAGTGGCAGTAAGGGGAATTCTATCTTCATCTATTGAATTGATAATGAATTGAAAAATACTTTATTCGGCTGATGATTTGCAGGTGCATGTATGATAGACAAATGGTTAACCAGGCTTCTGGATAAAACCCAGGTCTTCCAACCGTTACCTTTATAGAAAAAATATTGCTATGCCATGAGAGTGACTGTCTAATACATGTACAAAATATGATACAGTAAATAACACATGAAACAAGGTATAAAACAGATGATATAAAACTCAATAATATCATCATTTATGATAACAAGGTATAAGATATATGAGCAATTCCGCAAACAATGCTTCATTGGGGTTGAAAAACAACAGCTTATCCAGAGGCTAAAATATGTATCTGAGATTTTTTCTTTGGTACTTTTGGATTTGGAGGGGAAAACTCGCATAATGGGAAGGTGTCCTACTATTCTACATATTTTGTTTTGATCACAAGGCCAACAAAATACTTATTTTCTTGCCAAAACCAACCATAAAAATCACTAAATTATAAATGCAGGCAACAATCAGAGTGCAGCAGTTGTAAGTGACATTCAACTCCTTCCTCAACCTTCAATAAATTAATCAGTACATATTATGTTGTTATGATTAAAAAATCACTTTGGTTAACGTCCCAATTAATTTCTTGGTGAAATGATAAAAGGTTGATTGAATGAGAGAGCCCTGTTGCCGTAGTGGGGTTTAAATTCTGTTTGGAATGTATAGGCCAAGTGAACTTCAAATCAAACTATAAATTTATAGTTATATGATTTTCCATTATTAGCACATTGATTGGATTCACTTAAAGATGTTGCAATTTTCTTGCCAGCTCTACAGTGTAGTTAACAATGTATTGGGAATAGTTATGTCGCCGTAGCGGGGGTCTATCCTTTCATTGATGATAAATTGATATAAGGCTGAATCATTTTCTGCAATAGTTAAAATATGTAACAAACACAAGGACACATAAATACATACGAAAAATGTTTTGAACTTATTTGGATAGGAGCCACAAGCATAAAACTGCATGTAACCACAGCTATAGGGTCTAGATGGGGATGAGGATTATTCCTACGGATTTTTTTTAAAGTATTTAAACATAACTTATATTCACTTTAATAAACAACCGAAAAAAGTATTCAAGTCAATTAACAGGAAAACGAAGGGGTAACAGTGTTTTTAGTATTCGTTATATATATTCTAAATATAACGGGTTATATACACACATGTACATAATGGGCAATTACCTGTGACCTGTCCTGCTGCCATTACCATTACCAATACTGACAGGTTATTAGACTGTAACTTTTCTTCTAGTTTGAATATTTTCACAAACTAAAAAGTGTTATGACCCTTATATCCAGAGCCATCGAGTACAAAATAATGTTAATCAGTGGATTGGTATCAAGATGATTCACCACTAACAACACTTATACTACTTCTGCTACCATCTCATTTCAAGCATATTTCATAAAGGGGTGAAATCGCCAGAAAATGTACAATTCACCTTCACCAATCCTCTCAAATAACCCAAACTTCAGACGAAAATAAAGTTAGAAATACAGTTCAACCTAACCAAACAGATTGCTAGAATCAAAGCAATGCCAAATATATTTGAATTTACCTAGAATTGGCCAAATTGCCGTCTAATTTAGCAGAAATTACTAAATGTGTCCAGCTGCCAATTTTACATTTTTTGAAAATATGACCCAAAGGCTTTGCTCTATTGCAGGTTTTGCAGGATGGTGTGATAGTGGAATTGGATCACCCAGTAAGCCTATTACAAAATACAGCTGGTGCTTTCTACAAGATGGTTGAGGCATTAGGCCCTGATAATCTCAATTATTTCAAGAATATGGTGCAAAATCTAACAAACATAAAAGAAGGCAGCGCTGGATGGGTGAACATGAAAGATAAAACACAACATGAGCATAGTACCTACTTATGAAAGTAAATGCTTGTATAAAGTTTGTTAAATAGCTTATATCAAGGATTCATAAGCAGGAATTATTTTGTTTCATTGTTGTTTTGATACACAGAAAGGATTAATTTGAAGCTACCTTATGAGGTCAACTTTGAATGTGTCAAATTATGTATTCAAGTCATTATTTTATTTATAAATACTCCAACTTTGGTTTTTTCATGATTGTTAACTTTTGCAGAAAAATAGATTCGAAATAAACTCGTCTAGTACGCTTTGTACTACATGGAAATCGTTCATGAATGAATTTTTTTCTTTTTGCCTCAATCTCTACCAACCAAATTGTCATAGCATCATCATATAGGTCAGATCGTCAGAAAATGTACACTTCACCTTCACCAATCCACTCAACTATGTAACCCACATTTAAGACAGAAATCAGCTACAAAAAGCAGTACATCATAACAGAACTGATACTTTACATCAACATAGTCCGAAATGGAATTAAATATTAATCAATAGAAGATTTTTAAGTATGATTTATTGTGTAGGAAACAACGTGATGTCCTTTACCACCAGTCTAAGGTCTGTACCTGTATTTATCAAATCGACAAAATGTCAGCCCCAGAATTGTTTAAAATATGCAGATTAAACCCAATTATTACAATAATGTGAGCAGTCTCAGGCTCTTTGCAGTCGAATTGACTGTCTTCTAAAACAATGTTATAAAATTTCAAAACACATCCCCATGGTAAATTCACAACAAGGAACGGGGAGAGATTTATCTCCCTAATATGACCCCCACGAACACACATGGCTGTCATTTCCCGCTGATTAATGCGTAAGGGGAACAGGCACACTGAGGAATGTGTGATAAGGGCATAGATCAAGGGAGGGGGTTACATTATCAAAGTAGAGGGACTATTTTTAGATTTCAAAATAAAACTCTCTCTGCAAATCTAAATATACACACTTACTTATAAAATCCTGGTCCAATTCCATGTAATTGGTATAAACTTCAACTCCAACACATAAAGAAAAGAAGGAAAGGCAGAAGTAGAATGGCATCTCTCTCGTGGGAGCAAAGTTTTATTATATCCCCAGTTCTACAAATAAATAATAGTGTATACTGTAAGTATATGTTGGCTTGTGCCATAGTTTATAAGTTTCCTCCTTTTCCCTTTCTTCCTCCTTTTCTTCTTCTTCTCTGCTTTTTTAGCTTCCTCCTTTGTCCTTTGGTCTTCCTTTTCTGCATCTGACATGGCTGGAGCTATCATACTTTGGTTCTAAATTGCCTGTTTCTATATTAGTATTAATGGCTTGTTATCTCTTCTACATATACTTCTATGTTGAAATATCATCCACCAGAGGGAGTTGGTGTCCAAACCACACCTAGCCGGCAGTTGTCTGACACTTGCAAGTTTACCACCACGCTGGGTGGATGTACACACCATACCTTGAACTGAACTTTCTATTTCTTTTTTTTTTAATAATTTATTTAATAAATGGGCAGACATGCCTGTCTGTCAAGATCCTCCTCCAACCCCTTGTTGTGTTCCAGTTCTTGATTCGACTTTCATATATTTACTCTTATATTTCATTGCTATATAATGTATATATATTCATTGTACTGACATTTTATTGTTTGGTTGTGTCATTGCTATGCAGTAGCTCCCGCACTCAGGCATTCTCTAGCCGGTCGCGCACCTGTTTGGACAAGTATTTTTTCCTGATACATTGGTCTCCAGAAATTCTTCAAGATGACCATTTGTAATGCTTGTGGGTATGGGCATAAACATGCTGCAACCTCTGATCTGAGAATGGCAACCTGTAAATACTGTCATGATGCTTGTGAAAAAAGCACATCACACACAGGATCGGCTGAATCATGGAAAGTGTACCTAGACTTCAACACCCTTTGTGCCTACAATGAGAAGGATGTTTCGTCGACGCCTGGTGCGTCTATACATCTATATATTGGATGTCAACTAAAATATCAAAGTCGCCAATTTTAATTACTTATAGTTTCAGTTTCAGATAACTAACATCAGATAATTAAACGCATACTAGCTAATGCATTGTATTTCCTGTCATTTCTCCTTTGTATTATGGAGTTTAAAATATGACATCAGTTATTATATGGAGATTATTAGTTGATATATTGAAATGAGCTCAATTTGATTTGTCATGACCTGTTTTAAGTAGCTTAAGAGCTGAACGTGACATATGATGAAGCATTTTTTTTTTAAATATTTTTATTGGGCCACATATTTAACAAATTCAAGGTTATCATGATGTAGAAAAATACGCATAACTGTCCACGCAGCTATATTTCCTGCGTTGCCCTGACGTTCAGTATTAATACGAAATCAAAGTCGATGGTACATGACATTATGCAAAATTCAAGTTAGGTAAATAAAGACGTCTTCAGTCATTATTATACATACATTATATCATCGTACAAACAAATTATGAGAGAAACAGCTGAAACAATTCCAATATTCCAAATACATTCATAGCAGTTTAGACAAATCCATATGTTCACCATATCCAGAACACACCGTTCCTAGGATAATGTTTTCGTTTGGTCATTCGAGACGATTAGCTAACTCACCGCAGGGATAAAAACAGGGGCAAGTCTAAAAGTAATTCAACTATCATTGTTTATAGTAAGCAATTCTCCGTATCTACTCATGAGTGCTCATTTAAATAGCCTATGATCGACAATTGTTTTCAACTCTTGATCTAGGTCTAGCATGATATACGATGACTTTTACTGTATCAAACAGTCAGGAAAGAGAAAAAAACACGTCAATATAATGCTTATGATTTAACCTAACCTATATTTTTACTGAATATCCAGAACAATCCTCTTCTTCTTTAGCCTCTAAATTGGTCGGATAGGTTATTGGTGTGACTTACGATGATGCATTTAACTTTCCCAATCAGCAGAGTGGCATTTGGATGATCTTTTAGCTATTAACCTTAATTACTTCTGCAAATTTAACCTGTATTTATAAAACTATGTGAAAAACACTACTTGATAATTAGATCTATATAATGGGTTTATGTTTATTATTGCCAGAGGCTCATACAAAAGTGATGTACAATGACGCACAAATTTCCCCTAGGTTTCCCTTCTAGCTAAGAAAGAAATATTGAAATTATAAACATTAAAATGGCTAGAATACATTGCCAAGTGCTTAAACTCAATATTCATGCAAGGAACGGATATGCAAAATATACTCTTTTCTATAAGTATTACTGCTTGAAGTTATAATTTTATATTTTGTATGACTATTATTAAAACAGTGGTTTTCTGACCATAACGTCTTCATCTTTAATTGTAGACCCATAAAAGTAGGGTTCCCTGGACAGATTTCAACAAGTTTTACCCAGCCATTACCATTACCATTAGGTCTGTCATAATTTTAAACCTGCTATTGCTCAAAAACCCAAATGCCTACCAGTCTTGAAAATCGGTTGTATAGACTTCCAGGTCAGAGTAGCCTACCCCTGGGTATGACCAAGACCTGCCTGTCAAGTCATTTTCTGTTCCCATCAAGGTCATTTTATTTTAATAGAGTTGTTGTTGTTGGAACTTTTATTTATCATTAATCAATACTGTCAGTGGGTATAAACTCCCAGCATAGGGACGGTTTCAAGCCGTACCGGACACAATATTTTAATAATAAGGGTGTTTAATAAGAGTGTTTTGAGGGTGCTGATAAAGACAAGACAGGGTGCCATTTTTGGCCCTTTGTATGCAAATTAGCTGAAATTGGCTGATAGGAATCAGCCTATATCCCAGTAAAGTTTAAAGATGCAGTTAACTTTATAACCCCTACCCCCACTACATCTGCATTTGTTGCTTTGCAACACCATGGTCATCTGCATATTGGGGATTTTGTTGGAGTGATATGTACTGCAAATTTAATTATTTCATTAGAGATAATCTATAGAATGTAGATTCAAGACAAACGCACAGATATATCAAGGGGTCTAAAGCGGTGGACACATTATTCACAATTTTGCAAATCGTACGATTTCATGTTCTACAACAAATCATGGGCTCAGATCATGATGATTTTAACTGAAATTGGCTTGTTTTTACCCGCACACATTGGATTTGAAGTACGATTTGGGTTGAGATCATGACTCTAGGTCGTACAATTTGGATCCCCTCAAATTATATGGTGATTTTAAAAAAATATTTGTTTTATCATGTACTGGTAAAAAAAGATAGGAAAATAAATTTATAATCACAATATTTTAACATACATGAGACAATATGTCTGGGCATGTCATGTAAAAAATATTTCTGATTCATACAAAATTGGTTAATATACAGTTGTTCAATCATCCACGTTTTTCCACTACTATGGAAAGACATGGCACCCACCCATGTTTGATTGTGGACCAAACATTGGTGCCTATGACTAATCGTGGGTTCCCACACACATACACACTCACGATCTCAACCCAAATTGTGCTTCATAGGAATCGTACGATCTCAAAATTGGAAACCTGCGCTGAAATTGCCCCGAAATCATGCATGTGTGCACCCGAATGAAGCCCCACGATTAGTTGAGAACCTGCACAATTTGTGCACGACTGAAATGAGATTGTACGACAAATCGTAGGTGCCAAATCGACCTTGAAATCATGACCATAATATATGCCCCCAGCATTACATGAAGTAATGTCAATAACAGTATTTATTTTTTTTAAATAAATTTTATTTGGTCAAAGTACATATTCATGCTATTCTCGTAGTACACAGTAAATTTCTGGCTTTGTTACAAGTATATAAGAGGTATTTAATCTTTTAAGCATTTATAACATCGATTGTAAATTTATACAATACTTAGTTGAACAATTTAAACATTGAGCAGTAATATTAAACATAATATAGAGTTTCATCTGTTTCAACACGATATATATACAACATTTTTTTCATCAATTCTCCTCCTAGACAATAATAATAGTAGCTATACGAATAATAAAATCAACATTGACACAGTCAGAATTTTCATATACTAATTCCATACCTCTTCAAGAGGACATAATGAATTATAATAGCAAGCAATTATTGTACAATCATCAACAATCAAAGGTACCAGTCATTGATGTTTTTTAAATAGCACATGTGAAGCCATGATTGGGATCTTATATGTATGTACACAGGTATCTTATTCCATGTAACTGGTCCAATATAATGTGGTGAATTTCTAACCTTTTTAAGGGAAGGTCTTTTCACTATTATCACATTGCCTGCATTAAGGCGAGTTTGTCTGGTTATATTTCTTAAATTGATAGTAGTTGATAGACATCAAAACTATGAGTCAGCTGGTTATGGCTGGTTATGATCTTTAAGTTTTATTCAAACTTGTGATACAACGCTCGTAAGATTCCTATGTTTCGGATCTAAGTTGATCCTTCGCCAGGGAATGATTTTCAGTAGAACATGCAGGGGGTATATATGAATATTGTGTAACTTAGGTTGCTTAGTTACTATGTCAATAAATGCAATCTAGATATCTGATTGGTTGATTGTGTTTAAGCTAATAACTTTGTTAATACTGGGGCTAGGAAGATCTTTTTAGATATTTTTAAAATTTTCCATGTCTAGCTGTCTCTAGAACATGTTCATTTAAAGAAATCTATGTTTGGTATATATAGGTCTATGTGACACAATTTACATAATTCATACTCAGATCTAGGATCATAATTAAATATGATTTTCACCGCTCTGTAAATGACATTTTGAATTTTATTATTTGCTAATTTAGAGGCCATGGATGAAAGAATAAGACCGTACTCTCAGAGAGAGAGAATATGGCTGATATCACAATCATTTTTACCATGCTAGTATCTAAATATGATCTTATTCGTTGAAGTTGGTGCAATTTTTTTAGAGCAGCAAATTTTATTTTATTCATATGATCTGCCATGGAAAGCTTATTGTCAATCTTAAAACCTAAGATAAATAAGACGTGGTATTCACTCGTTGGTTGTTCTGCAAGAAAATAACATTTCACCGTAAGCTTTCCTCACCTGACTATTGCTGAAACAGTAGATAACAGGATTCAGGAAATGATTTACAAATGTAATTTCTCCAGCTAGCACAGTGAACAGCCTCATTGAAAATGAGAGAGGGCCAGAAATATAGTAAGGTACCATAGCCAGGACTGCGCAAATAACCAGTGTAAGAAAAGACACTAGGAGGGTTATGGACATCATTATTGTGAACATTTCCTTGGCCTTCATCAGTGTCAGAGCAGGATCAGTCATAGGGGGAGAATCAGGAAGAATAGTTGATTCTGGATGGAGTTGCTCATTCTGTGCTGCAGGTTGAGTGGCTTGAGCAACAGTGGGAATAGTATACAAGGGCGAAATCTCATGCCGAACCCTCCATGCCACTTTAAAGACCTTGATGTTGAGAACCACAGCTAACCCAGATATGACGCACATTTCTATCATCATTGCCAGGGTGACTGATGGGTCAAGAACATACACGAATGAACATGGTTGCTTCTCTTCCCACGGACCAAAGATGAAGCCAAGTGAAGTGACCGAAAGATGTGCTGTCAAACACATGAAAATTGAAATGTAAATCCTCATGTCGGTTATAATAATATGCTTGGTGAGCGGATAGGTGACACTTATAAACCTCTCAATGCAAATGAGCAGCAGAGATGAGTGGGACATCAGTATTGAGATTATCACACCTGTACAGGAGAAACAGAGAGGATATCTTCCATGGGGAATCTCTATATACTCTGGGAAATCCACTAGTAAGCAGATGTAGCCAAAAATGCCCACGCAAAGGTCAGAGACGGAGAGGCAGAACAGTTTGATCTTGCAGAAAGGAAAAGCCTTGGGGTTTTTAAAAAGAGCAACGAGGTTGAATATGCTGGTGAGGAGACACAGGAAGCAGGTCACAATGCGAAGACCAAAAACACAGTGGAAAACGGTCCTCTTCTCTTGTTCATTCATCCCTGTACCTTCCATGTTGAAGTTGTTCTGGAATAGAAAGAATATATGATCTGATATAACAAAATGATGTCACAAGTCCCATAATTGATATTTTTCAGAGTGATTTATATACAAGATCACCCTGTTGGAATGTTCTAATCGTTGGGATGCCTAGCACTGTTTGTAGCATATATATGGTCAAATCCGGAAATTTTGTAACATTTTTGGTTTCTTTTACAAAAACACCCACAGTTTTTGCAAAATATGTCCGAACCTTGATTTTTTTCTTGCATTGTATACGAAAATATGTATTTTATGATGTTGGAAAATTTTATCACTGTAGTCCATGTCTTTAGTTATCAATTATAGCCCCAGATTCATGATATAAATAAGTTTTATACTACGAATCCATTTTCATGGCACAAGAATCAGTAAAACTATTTTAATTATAATTTATTTAATATATCTCTGAGATACCCATCACATGTCAGAATAAGTGTGGCATAAGATTTGTAACCTGGCTATAATATCTTAGGACTGAGCAGGGAAAGACAAAAAATGCCTAAAAATGGACCAAAAAAGCTTTTATACTACGAATCCACTTCTAAATGAGATATCTAAAGAAATAAAAAAGAATAAGAATCCAGCTTTTCAAATTATCATTGTTAGATTCTTGTGATGCTATAGGCAAAGTTTTAAAGATTTAGTGTTTATACATTCTGTATGGTGGGAGCCAGTCTGAAAAAAGCCAAATGCCAAATATTTATACTACGAATCCACAATGTCATCTAGTGTTAGTTTGATGAATAGTGCCACCACCTACCATTTTACTGCTTAGCTGACTCATCCAGTGTCAATGACTGTTCAAGCTTTGTGCCATTGAAACCAATGTAAGTCTTATTTCTACTGGTTTTCTTGATAGATTGTCTTATAAAGTCAGAAATATTAAAGATCAGGAAGATCAATTCAGCCATAATTTACGTTTTAGCCATATTTAAGTCAAATTTTCACTATGAATCCATTAGCCATACGGCCTGAGCAATAATAGGAGCTGTTCACCGCTTATTTGTAACTGGTTCTTTTGGTATTGATGGTTAACATAGGTGGATTCGTAGTATAAATGGATTCGTAGTATCAATGTAATTTATAGTTTAAGCGTTTTTCACTCAAATTCTTGGCATATTTACCATCATTTTGAAGGAAATGAACGTCGCTAGAGGTAATTTAGTTGATTGGATGCCAGTGGCAGATCATATATGCTTTTTTATTTCTATTATTATTATTACTACCATTATGTCTGTCGGATTTGAATGCTTGCTGTGGGAAGAGAAATGCTTCTAGGACAATATGATAAAAAATACCTGAAACCCTGCTACAATATCCCTGGTCACCAAGGATGAAGATTAAAATAGTTTTAGAATGTACACAAACGAAAGTGTTTTTTAATTTTTATTATTTTGAGTGTATTTAAACATCTTTGCTACCTACCCTTCCTTGAGTTTATCCTAAGTGACTTTATGTTAATCCTTGCACTATATCCCATATCTCATAAAGAGTAAATCTCTGAAATTGTCATTAAAGGGAACAATTAGGTCTGTACATAGGTGAAAACCATTTGCTCCTAGTACATATATTCATGTATTTAGCCATAATTGAAAATGCATACGTAATCTATTGTTACAGCCATTTCTAACCATATTAGGCTTATTTCCCAATATCACATAATAGTTAAGGTAATAAAAGTGTCATTGTTATCACTTATTTATTTCTATTTCATAATCACAAGCTGACTTACGTTGAATAACCATCATGAATTTTGCTATTTTTACAATTTTCAATTGATGAGATTTCTCATCTATTTGCCATGATCTATGAAAAATATTGCATTTTTATGAAAATATTCATGTGATTTCTTTGACTTTATTTCTTCTCATACATTCTTAAAAAAATCAATTGAGAAAGATTTCTGCCTTCAAAAATACCCTTTTTCCAGTGTCATTCGTAATCTATTCCGTCATATGTAATCCATCTCATTTTTTAAATCCCTGCTATTTAAATACAAATTTCATGTTATTTCTCACTTTATTTCTTTCCATATATTCAAAGCAATATAAATTAGTCGATGATTACTCCTGCTTCCAGAAATATCCCTTTTCCAGTGTCTTTTGTATTCAATTATGTCATTTGTAATCTATCATGATCTATTATGTGTGGTGTTCTATGAGAAATGTTACTATTTAATGAAAGAAATCATGTCAGTTCTCTGACTTTGTCCCTTCCCAGATATTTAAGAAATACGAATTAAATCTAGATGATTCTTGCTTTCAGAAATGGCATTTTTACCATGACATTCGTAATCTATCGTGTCAGACGTAATCTATAGCTATAGATTACGTATGTACATATTAATCACATGTATAGGAGAAATAACAACATATGTGAGTATTTCGGTCCGGTGAGTATTTCGGTGACCTATCAAGACATAAACAATGATAAAATAAATCAAAGATGGTAGCTTATACTTTATTATTTATTCATCAAACGTTGCTATTTGGGCCAGATTTTCAGAAAATGTACAATTGGCAGCTGTACACATTTAGAAAATTCTGCCAAATTAGGCTATAATTTGGTCAATACTAGGTAAATTCGGGTATATTCGGCATTGCATTGATTCTAGCAATCTGTTGGGCTAGGTTGATCTGTATTTGAACTTTAATTTCGTCTTAAATTTGGGTCATTTAAGAAGATTAGCGAAGTTGAATTGTACATTTTCTGAAAATCTGACCCATTTGTGCTGCTCCATTGGAATTCAACAGAAATATAATTTATGCACCTGTAATAGATCAAGGAGCTATAGAGAAATCGTTGCAAAACCAAGAAAATTGGGGATAATTTACAAAATGCAAGAAATATCTTTCATTAATCTTTAACGCAAACAAAATATCTGGGAAAAACGGGTCATTCGTAATCTATCGCTTGTAGCAAAATTGGACTTACTTTGTCAAGAATAACTGAGTCTGGTGACTTCATATTTGATGATAATTCAAATATATTCGTTTCTATGCATTGAAAAGCCCTTCCAGTATATGTTGAATAGATTTAATTTGTTTAGAATGTTCTCAGATAGTAAGTATCTGTGGAACTATGCAATTTTTAGGGTGTGCCTATATTATCTATCGCTGGTGAATTTTGTCCACTGCAGAGATACCCCTATGCACAACAAATAAAAACTATAGCAGGGATAAACGGGCCCATATTATGTTTATCCCCAGTAAAATGAAGGCTGTAACTACAATATTCTTCCATTTATAGCCAAAAGATTTTAAAAAGTAGATTTAGGCCCCGATTTCACTGGAATCGACCATCTATATCATTTTGTTCCCCCTTTTCTCTTTACTTCCTCTTCCATCTCCTTTCTCTTTCTGTCTCTCTACCCCTTTATCAATTGCATCTCCCTGTCTGTATGTCTCCCTCTTTCTCC
This sequence comes from Sthenelais limicola, assembly GCA_942159475.1. Taxonomy (NCBI): domain Eukaryota; kingdom Metazoa; phylum Annelida; class Polychaeta; order Phyllodocida; family Sigalionidae; genus Sthenelais; species Sthenelais limicola. The sequence goes on from OW804101.1 coordinate 22,767,589, forward strand.
CACTCCCTCTCCCACTATTAACTGATTAGTTGATGCTCAATCACCAATAGATTCTATGGTCGAGTGGCAAAGAAATTCGAAACAATTGGAGACAATTAAGTAAGGAAGTACAATTTACAAAGGTCCCCTAGTTTTCAAAGATGGCTCATAGTTAACTATGAATTATGCTCTCCAAATGTCCTAGGCAAAAGTCGAAAAGTAAAAAAAAAACTCCTACATAACTCTTACTAAATGAATCTAAAGATTTGTCTCTGGCTTAGGGCGTTTTATACAAATATTCATAACGGCATGATTAGGCAAATAAAGGTGTGTTAATTCTTATGATTTAACCTTTATATCCGCTGCCCTTTCTGTTTGCTAAAAATGTTGTTTCTATGAATTCACTAAGAAAGTGTAGTGGCAACGTTAGGCAGGTGACACACTAGCTTTAACATCTCCTATTGCTCACCATACCACACACTCATAGACAGTGTGGACTCATATTAACAGGTATTCAAGCTAATGTGAGCCCCAGAAACGAGCTCAGCAGTTTCAGGGAGGTTGGCAAATGTAAGTTAATCTACTGATACTGGGTTGGGGAAGCAATATAATTACTGTGAATCCACAGATCATAAATACTACCACCTACTTCTGCTGTTAATAAGAACTTGGAAAGGTGTTCACCTTCCTCCAGGGACCTGGGATGGAAGTTCAGATAGACTGTAGGAGATCTAAGAGCATTTGCCCATAGGTTCGGTGTTGTATGAAGTAAAGCAGAAGTCAGAAGTTGGTCGTCAATAAGCCAGGCAGCAAGGTCTCGCTATAGCTTGGCTTCGCCTTTATTTATACTTGTACACAAGAATTAATTCATTTCAGACAAACGATTCCTAGAAATATTTCCTGGCATTGTCCTCCTCTAATTGGCTGAGAGGTATTCCAACTGACCCACTTTCCTCCATGCCAGCACCAGCCGTTGTCCATGTGATAGATGATCCTTGACCTCAGCCCCCCTTCCCCCCTCCCACTGATTAGAGTGGGAGGGGGATTTTTTACTTCAGAAGGATTTTGTTAGCATCTTTTGTTCATTTTTTCCTAGTATAAGCAGATTAATTTGCTAATTGTTGTCTGTATCAACCTTTTTCATGTTCCAATAGGCCTATTGCCCTAAGGAGTCCACATCTGGTTTTGGTCAGGGACGGGAGCATCTGCGTGCGGGAGCGCGTCCAGTTTACATAGGGCTACCATTGGGTTCATAGGTTTTGCTTGTGTGTTCTGCTCTTAAAACTCGATTTTCTCAAGATTTTGACAGAATATTGCCAAATCATTAGGGATATGGCAAGCGGACAACAATGGTGTACACATTCAGGGAAGGAATTGCAGAAATATTTAAAAGAGAGGGGAATAGCCACTTCCAAAGAGAGAAAAACATGTGGATCTGAGTTCTCAGTACACATATTGTAATTTGATTTTTCAAGGCATCTGATGTTTCATGTTTAAACTTAGAACTGGCCAATTCTGTATATCGATTCTGTAAAATATCCTTAAAATACAGGAACTAAAAAGTACATCAATTAGTATTTCCAAGTTTAATAACTGTCATAAAGAAATGATGGGGAATCATCGATGGTTTCACCAGGATGTTAGGGTAACCATTTTCTAAAGAAGAAATGTTTTTCTGTGAGATCAAGAGGATAAAATGCATACAACTGGATATAATTTAGGCTGATATCATATTGATATGAAAGAATAGCATGAAAGAAATGAAAGCTAGCAGGTTGTAAATACTATATTTGAAGAGTTTTCATAATCGTTAATGATGGGAATCATCATCATGGCAACCACGATTTTAACCTGCCAAATGGCCTGGGCAAGCTATTATTTCGAACACTGTAGTTTCCTGTTATAAGAGGAGTTAACGTCTAAGAGAGTATAAACAAATGGTATGTATGGACTATGCAATGTATTTACTGGGGTCAGAAAGGTTTGGACCTGTTTGGACGCGGAAATCTAAAGAATTCCACATCTTTCATATGTTCCTGTTTCCAGTAATGGTTATCACTTGTACATGTAGCCCATGCACACTTTTTACAAGGCATGATTTGAGGAGAAAATGGTTTAAATGAAGTAATTATTCTGAGAATGGGTTTGTTTACTCCTACACGCCTATGTATAACACTGGGAGCCGGGAGCACACTGGTGAGTGCATGCTCCCGGTAGCTGGATGCACGTGGCCGTAGCTAAGTCACGGCTCCTTAGGGGGACAGGCCTATTGATTTTCCATGCCTTAAAACCTAAAAAGAAGTGTATTCAAACTTGATTACATGTTGATTCTACCCCAAGTTATGGAGGTTCAGAGTTTTAGTTGTGGCCATTTTTGTTTTCAGCTGTCACGGGTTTTCCTACGGGAGTTGAATTTAAATGTTTTGAAATATGTTAAGAGACACCTTTACCAACACATTGGTGAAGACATTTTTCGGTAAGGTATTTGTTCACAGATTTTTGTAATATTCCCTGACTAATTTAATTTATTTATTCAACATAACATTTTTTAAAACTTGACCAAAATAAAGCCTTGAAATACACACATTAAAGGGAGTGTCTATTACGTCCCTGATTATCGCTCAGAAACAAGCAGACAACTGATGCTGTAGTTTCCCCTGAAGACATCATTAAGGATAGGATAAGATAAAGCATGTTCAAAAGCACCTCGATAAAAGACCTCCATTTGAGGACCTGTAAGTAAGGTGTTTAGGACACGCTATATGACGCTACCAATAGACTTGGAAAGAACGGCACCTTGCTGCGCTCAAATCAAACACGCCTGACATTAGCGGAACGTCCGTCCTGTGCTCTTTCAAAGAAGCGCAATCGATATCTTTTCTAAGCATATGTGTCAGATTTTCAGAAAATGTACATTTCAACTTTGCCAATCCTCTCAAATAACCCAAATGACAGACGAAAATAAAGTTCAAAATACAGTGCAACCTAACCAAACAGATTGCTAGAATCAATGCAATGCCAAATATACTCGAATTTACAAAGTATTGACCAAATTGCAGCTTAATTTAGAAAAAATGTGTACAGCTGCGAATTGTACATTTTCGGAAAATCTGACCCATATAGGAAGTGCAGTAACCGATTCCATTGGCCGCTCTGGTTTTGCTCTAACTTTGCTTGTTATGCGCTCAGAGAAAATAAAAGAGCGGACCAAGAGAAGTGGGTCCTGGGTATGACCATAAAGTGCCTTTCTCTCTCTTTTTTCTGTCTCTCTCTCCCTACTATCTCTGTTTCCTGGGTATGATCATAAATTGCCGCCGTTCCCGCCGTTGATATAACCATATTAAATGAGTTGATAAGGCCAAAAAAATAGGTGTGTTTCCAATTTACCCCCCCCCCCCCCCCTACCTAGAAAAACCTTACCCTACCTACAAACTTTTTTACCATACCTGATTTTTTAAAAATCATAGTTCATATTTGCTATTTATATTCACTCAATTTAATTAAAATTAACAGTTTTAGAAAGAGTATTATTTGGCCAATAATTCTATGCCTCTTTTCTATAGGGTGCATTGTTATTTTTATTTTGAAGACAACAAATACATAATGTGAATTTTAAATTAAAAACTCAAAAAAACTCACTATTTTTCACCATTTTTATAAAAACTATTTTTTTTTCTTCCCAGTGAAAATGAATGTCATTTTTCTGATTCTTTAGTATATATGATTTTTGAAGTATGTGTGTTCTTAAAACTGAAAAAAAATGAATGGGTCACTGCGCTAATTTCTGAATTATGGAGCTTTGAAACATGGCTGACAACCCAAAAATCACCTGCTTTCAAAGTGTTCTATGTTTCCTAAACATGTCTATTTCAGACAGCTACAATTATTTTTTTAATGCGATGACATACATTTTTTCCCTGTATATGTGTAGAATATTACCTGCACTATATGTGTAGAAAATTTTGGGACATTTGGGGTATCCATTTTTGTTTTATTCCCAAAACTGTGAAAGGAAAATGCAGCATTTCCCAATGGACATGCATGCTAAGTGGGTACAACAGAAGTACCCATAGCTAGCTCTTTTTCCCAAACATGTCTATTTCAGACAGCTATAAAAAAAAATTGATCGCGATGACAGATATTTTTTTCCTTTTTATCGGTAGTATATAACCTGAACTGTATGTGTAGAAAATTTCGGGACAGTAGGAGTAGCCATTAATTGTTTGTTTTATTCTATAAAATGTGAAAAAATGGGCTGTTTCCTCATAGACTGCAATGCTAAAGGAATAGTGCGTAAAATGCCCGTAGATTTGGTATATGGAAAAGGGGGCCGTGGCAGTGAATAGTAGCGTTTGCCTTTAAAACAACTATTGTTATGGGAGGTGGTTTCCAAAAAAAAATTTAAAAAAAAACAAGTTACCCCCCCCCCCTCCTACCTAGTTTTTAGCCAGATAAATCGGAAACACACCTATTTTTTGGGGGCCTAAGGGCGTAAAGCAACCAATCTCACTCACTCACTTGTTCATGTGCCACTCACTGCGCATGTCTGTTAGTGCATCCTGGGATGCATTCTGTTGAAATCTGACCTGCAAATATTTGGCAACATTTTTATAGAAAGTTGCAAGAATGTTTTCACCGATATCATAGCTTGTATAAACGATCTATGAAACCGAATGCATGATGGGCAGGATGGAGGCTTGTATTATGGAAACATATAACACAAGGATATTGACATAAGTGCATTGATAAATATTGTATGCTGAACATGGTATGTTTTCCACAGTTTTGATAGTATACCATTAGTCCCATAATTCCATGCGAATCGGGATTCAAAATGGCCTATTACAATATAGAACATATTGTAGTTTTCCTCTATGTCTGAAAGGAGGATATACTAAGGTGGGATTTTTCCCTTAAGAGACATGTAGCCTAACAGTATTACCCAACAAACATATATTTAGTACATAACTCATGAAGTAATTAAAGTATATGGTGTTACAATACATGGAATGAATATAAATATTTTTTACCTGTGAACGTCCCGAAGTGAAATCTAGAGACAAAGGGCTAGATATGTGTAGGAACCACTATATTAGCTGTATATTGGAGGAAGATACTGAATAATGAGCAAGATATTAGGATGTTAGGATGATCTCTGCTCCCTGCCGTATACATGCCTTGTGCTGTGTAGTTGTAGGTGGTAGAATGAGCTTCTCGCTGCACTGAGGTGTCTCTGAGCTGGCCAATTGGGAAGCCCATGCACTAGATAATAACTAATTTCCTGGGAGGGGAACAATGTGATATATTAAAGGTAGGGGCCTCGGAATCTAATTTGAGTTGTGGGGGGAAGGGGGGGCAAGTTATAAGTTTGACCTCTGGTACCCCACTACATAGTAGTTATATGCAGTGGTGCACCGAAAACGATTATTTTGTTATTTCCATATTATTATCAGCATAATATCCAAGGCCTGCGGAAATGATACAATGCATGACCCCCAACCCCACTCCCAAGTTAAAGTAAATTGTATTAGAATAAGACCAGTTCAAAAGTTAATTATAAATGGTAATTGGTCCCTCTGGGACATATGCCACTATATATTTTGTTCATATATTAAAAGTAGGCCAGGAAACCAAGTACACTTAGACTATAATGCCTCTAATGGCCCTAACTGTTTAATACTATTATAAGTTACTTCTGAATAAATCTTTAATTTTGAATATTGTATTCTCTATCTTCCTCTGGATATCAAATTATACGCTAATGCACGCAATAAAATTAATAAAGCTATAGATTTCAACAGATTTGTATTTAAAGAGAAAAACCACTGATGATCAACAGGGAAAAAACGGAAAAGAACATTTTGCCTCGTGAAAGAACATAGTTAAGTGAATCCACACAGCCAATAAAAACAATATGTCACCAGGTTAGTTTTCATTTTAGGGAGCCCTGAAGAATTTTCGCAGGTGCCTTATTAAGGAGAGGGGTTTATAATTACCAGCTGTGTTCCTATCACCTTATTTGAATATAGGAGTAACAATAGCACTTTTGAAGTCAAGCGGTACCTCGGTGTTTGTTATACTAATATTAAACAGGAAAGAAAAGTGTGTGCTTAGTGCAATTATATAGGGTTTCAATATCCTAGTATGGAGGAAAGTCATGTCATGGTTCCCCAACGAATCTTTATCATGAACCCTTTTTGTCTTAGAGTGGAGGGTGTAATTAAATTAAGTACATTTAGCATCGTTAAGTTGAATTAAATACATTAGACATCTATGTCTCCTTAATCTGCTGCCTCCTTAAACATTTAATATTAAATATTCAATACTCAGTATTTGGCGTACCAGTACAGGCAGGGATTACAATAATACGCCCTACATTTGGTAATTCGAACAACAATTCATGCAGTAACTGTGTTATGTTTTACCCTTGAGTGAGTTTGGCTGAACCCTTGAGTAGTTACATCACTGCCAATAATAACATCACTCCTTTTCAATTAAGTTCCATACTAGCATTCTAACAAAGTATTATTCATGTCTTATAAACATGGGTTAACTAGGACAGCACCGATTAGTCTTGCGATATTGCTAATACAAAGTGGTATTCTCCGATATACAATATGGATTCTAGTCTATTACAAATTCGTTTCACTACGATTTGAAGCTAGAGTATGAGGAGTGAAAATTTACTTATTCGATTTTACATGCAGTGTTAAACATTTACTACCTCGCGGCTATCAAATTGTGTTAAAAGTGGTTATTATTGATTGTGCGTGCGCCATATTTTTAGTTATAGGATATTAAGGGTTAGCATAAATGTCTAAACAACAATGAGAGAAGGGATTTTGCTGACAGGGCAATTGATTAATAGATTCATCATGGAAAAAATGTTCCTTATGTCAATGTATATCTTATGTACCACATCTGCAATAAAATAATAAAATTATCCATATGAAAAAAATTGGCAGGGTAAATTGGTTTGGTTTGTTATTTGCGCAGTCAAAACTAAGATATTCTTAGGAGTCATTGCGTTCGATCATCCATATAATATACGGCTAGAGCGATTTCTAGGAAAGGAGGTAGAAAAGAAATGGTAGAAAGAAGGTTTTCTTTGTCCAGAATGTTCTCGGAATTTGTTCTTTTACAAACCACTTTACTCATCTGTAGAGGTCTGTCCCCCCCTCTCTGGATGTCGTCGTATGTAGTTTGTGAAGGTATTTGGGATGGAAATGTGATTTTGAAGCCTTTTTTAAATTGCAATTTCTACACTCTATTTATAGCCTGGGAAAGCCCCTGTGAGATACTACGTCATTTCCCTAGGGGGACCTAACTCAGGGCAGCCAACTTTTGGAAGGCCCAAAACCCTGAGGTTTTTTATGTCCCCCGGGAAAATTTGAAAAAAACGACAGCTATTTCAGGGCATTCTGCTGATTTTGAGGAGAGTCAGAGCCAAATTATAACCAACAAATGCTTAATCTTATGAATTCCAACTATGGAAATAGTTTGCCAGAAATTGTATTTTAACATAAGGATCAATTTTAAGAGCATTCAAGTATTTTCCTTAGCCTAATGCCCGGTTTCAATATATATTTTCTGGAATATTAAAGTGACATTGGCAAGTTGTATAGGATAATAGAAGATCAGATAGTCTGTGTAGATTATATATAGGGCTATTCATTAGGGTTTCATGACATTGTTTGTGTATTAGGTATATTGGATATTGGATACTTGAAGGTGCAATTTATGTCATCAAATATAATCGAACAAATTCGGAATCGGAAATAGGGTTGGGAGAGAAAAACAGGTATGAAAGACAGAGGAGAGGGGAAAGGAAAAGAGAGAGAGGGGGAAGTATGGGGAGAGAGGGTGACCGTCCTACATGCAGAGGAGTGGGAGAGTGAAGAAGAGGGTGTAGGAATAGGAGAGGGGGAGGGGGAGGGAATGAAGAGGGGGGAAAGATAGGAGGGAGAGGATATAGGGGAAGGGAGAGAGAGGAGGAAGAGAAAGCGAGGAGGGGGAACATGAGGAAGAGGAGTGGGAGAGGGTGGGAAAATCGGAGGTGGGGTGGGAGAGAAAAATAGGTATGAAAGTCAGAGAAGAGGGGGAGGGAAAAGAGGGAGAGGGGGAAGTGTGGGGAGAGAGGGTGACCGTCCAGAGGACGGGTATTTTGCTAGTAATTTAATAAAATTGGTGTTTGTACCTATGAAGTAAGCAAACGTTGGAATATTAAAGCATCTTGTCATTGAATATTAGATTCATAATTAGAAAAAATAAGTGAGCCACCCCCTTTTTGAATGGGGAAACCAGTAAAAAAGATTGACCTACCACCTCGCCTTAGGTTGTCAACCTTTGAAACATAACAAACAATACTGCAACACAATTTTTTACATACGTTTTGTCATGGAGTCATAAGACGTCCTGACCACATTGTATTGATACCTTTCTACATATGTAGACTTGTACAGCATGTTTACTTTTGTAATTCAAAATATATGAATTTATCTAGTAAAATGTAATTTACCAACAACCAGCTACAAATTTGGGGGCATTCATTCATATCACTTCTTAAAATAAATATTTTTTAGAAGAAATGAAATATATGAGTAATTATGTTGGCTAATTAATCTTTTTGACCTTTAGACCAAAAGGACATGGAGCTAGTCTATCGGGATCTTATTTTGATGAATATCCCAACACAGCTCAACCCACCACTTCACTCACTATCAATCCACCAGAAAAATAGTTCCTTAATTAAAGGTAAATACCAGTGTTTAATAAAACAATGAACGAATCATGGAACGTTCTTTAAACTTTGGATTTAGAAAGAACATCGTTGGGGAACCCAAAAAGCCCAAAAATACCATATGTCATCGGATTAGTTTTGATTTCAGGGACCACTGAAATTTACTACTGTTCACTATAGAAACCTATGGGAAAACGGGTATTGTCTGCATTTTCCCCAATAGCATATGACTGAATCATACGATTTTCTTTAAAATCTGCATACACATTGCTGACATGTTAGTCTACCCTCCCAATCTTAAAAAATAAGGGGTCATTGAACTAAAACAAGTTATTAAGCTAAACTTGTACCACAATGAGTTTCCCCCTTTGAAATCAATAGTGAATGGAAGTAAACTTCACTCGTCCCTAAAACACAAAATAATATGATAACATCCAGTTTTTTTGGCATTTTGTATTCCCCCAACCATGTTCTTTCTCAAGACGAAGTTTGAACACAATATATTGACCTCTATTGTCTAGTTATCTATATCAGGGACTCACCATGCCGGCCATGTGTGCATGACTGATTTCGCAATAGCCACTTGCCTTCCGCGGCTGGATTTTTAGTTTGAATTTCTTTTATTATGTCTCAATTTACAGTGATTTTCATAGAAGCCCTTTATTCTATTTAATACATTCTTACAGTAGGGCATCATCCTTTGATGGACGGACCTGGAAGATCTGTTCGCAGAGGCTCCTGTCCATTACATGTAACTGTACGGATCAACTTGAATACAAATCTTTATATATATATATAATACTCCTGGCTTGTATACAATTCTTTTCTTAAGTGAGAAATCTTTTTCATGTACAACTCTTAAGTTATAGTATCTTCATCACACCATATGAAATAATGAGTTTTGAAGTAGATGAAGGCTTAGAAATAACTACTTAAACCAGAATCTATTTGTCGTGCTGGTCACGTGGCCGCTCTGTGCTGGTCACGGTGCCGCTCCACGCTAATAATGGTGTGGTACCCTCCATATACACAGGCCTATATGGCACCTCATTGGGCACTGTTACTGGGCACCGTTATGGATGGGACCGCACTGTGATACGGCACCGTAATTTTTCCAAATTTAAAAAAAAAATTCCTCCCCCCCACCCCCGCGCTTGCCCAGGTAATACCCCCACTAGATGTACCCTTGAGTAGGCGTTAAGTAGTAGGGATAATAACAGCTCTAGCCCTGGCTATGAAGCTAACAAGTAACTGTTATACATCCACACATATATGGGTCAGATCTTCAGAAAATGTACAATTCGTCTTGTATACTACTTTCATTGCCTCCTCGATACCTGAGACTCCTACAGCATTGTGTCTATTCATTACCATTTTTCTAAACTTCTAACTAAGCTTTCTGTGGCCACTACACTTTCGATAGAGTTTAGTCTCTAATACAAAGTCACAAGTCATTGTAAAAACCTTCCCATAACGTGAATTCATTTTCATTAATGGGTCGATAATCAATGCTCTCAGCGCTGCTTTAATTTCTCTCACAAACACAAAGAAACACACGTTATTGTCATGGAATAATCTATTTTCATGAATATAGAATTTAGCTTTTAATGTATTATAGTTCAGCCTTTTATACTTGGTTACCTGAGATGGTATTTCTAGAAGTAAATGAACTGCATTCATGTCGTCGTCGACAGTCTAACCATTTATTTTGTTTTGCCCATTTTATCAGCGTCTGCCAGAAATTAATAATCCTTTCATAATCTATAAAGAAATGAAACATATCGTCTCTACTCTAACAGAAGTTACAATAATCAGGCGGATTTTTTATTTTCCATTTCTCCTACATATCATCGCACACAATGATTCTGTTTACCACCCTAACTTGGAATGCTTGCAACCTTACATTTCTCGTGAAAGTATACAGTATTAAGTACCACTAGCAAATACCCGTGCTATGCACGGCATTTGCCAGTGGGACAGTGGGGCCCACATCCTTATCTCTCCTTGTTCCCTCTCCCACTATCTTTCTCTTTCAAGTTGTCTCTATAACTTAGTATCTTCATACCACAAATAGAACCCTGTTTAGATGCTTTTTTTGTCACTGTTCAGTGTTGTGCTGTTGTTGTGTTGCCTGTCCCTGTCCCTGTCCCTGTCCCTGTCCCTCTCCCACTCCCTCTCCCGTTCCCTCTTTCATTGTGAGGTAATTAGTGGGCGGGTTCCCCTCAAAAACCATCACAAACAATAGTTTATGAACTGATTCAACTATGACGATGCTCCTTTCGGTGGAAATATATCAACTCCCATCCCGTAGTGAAGCAATGATGTGCCCATCCATGAGTCATGCTTTGGCTGACCCAGAAACCTGGTGTAGGGGCACTGATAGGTTTGTTTTCAGGCAGCGCTGGGGGCCCTGGATGGGGGTGCTCGATTTAAACCCATTTCTAACCCCTTTCCAACCCTAATTTGTTAATGAAACATAGTGGGATGGTTCGGCACCATTTTTGGCAATGTGCATGTGAAATATAATGGAGATCTGGCCAGCGGTTTCAGAGAAGATAGCGGTTTAAGGCTCCAAAACCTTATTTTATTAATATATAGATTCTTGAAGGACTATTTCAAATATATCAATATCTTTTCAATCATTGTTCCCCATTTTACATTACGGTCTTTATCTCCTAAAATAACCTTTCTTATGGCTTCAAATATTTCATTCGCTCTTGTTGAGAAAATATTCATGGACACTTCCTTAGAATGACAATTTAATTCCGGGCGGAAATTAATTTCGTCCCCTCGTCTATGCAGTGACCACCATTTTCTAGAAATCATGTCTCAAACCCAAAATCTTTTCACGAAGTTAATTCGGATTCTAGCCAAAAGTCTTTTTTTTTTACTTCATTCTCAATTACAATATCACCAATTGTATTTATACCATTGTCTGTCCACGTGCTCCAGTTAGTGATCTTTTTCTCTACCTTCAGGAATTTATCTTCCAAGATCCTCGATCTCACATAAAACCTCTTTTTTAGATCTTGGTTCTTTAGAAACTAAAATCTGTACCATAGTTCAATAAATCATCATAGAAACCCACTTCCTTCACTTTATACTTCGAGCTAAAAACGATATTTAGCTGGTTACCAACTTTATACATACTATATGCCAACCACTTAGACTCACATTCTAACAACAGTCTTTTAATCCACATACATTTTATAGCACACACTCTATACTTCACATCATGTAAATTCAAACCATTAAATTACATTCTGGCAACGCGTAGTAATCTGTCTGGTTGGGTTGAACTGAATTTTGAACTTTATTTTCGTCTGAAATTTGGGTTATATGAGAGGATTGGTGAAGGTGAACCCCACATTTTTTGATGACTTCACCCATATATTATAAGGTAACCAACAGACATCTATAGATAATATATACAACGGCAGAGTGGTATTTTGTGTTCAACGAACCATGCATATATTTAGAGAGCCAACTGCGCCATATACCACATTAAGTTAGCCCCTCATATGGAGGCGGAGTGGAGGAATCATTGAAGTACTCAGTACTGGATACCTAACTGATCGAGGTGTCTGTATATCATAAGTTTATCAATAAGCAGATAGACATGAAGTGAGCGAGAGAGCCAGAGAGAGAGAGAGAGAGAGAGAGCCAGAGAGAGAGAGGGAGATTGATTGTTCATACAGTAAGTCTAATTTTACCTGTTCTCTCAGGTATAAAGACCTGCTTTTTTAGGATGGAACAGCCATGCAGCTATACTGGGTCAGGGAAGGGTAATTTCACTGAATAGGCTAGGGTCTCCGCCTCTCAAATTAGATGGGGTGTCAATGATTGGACACGTACTGCGCTAAATGTCTTTCCCTGGCCTGGTGTAGACTGAGTGTTGTAAACAACCCCCCCCCCACCCCCGCCCTTCATATAACATCAGTCATTTCTAGCGGGAAGTATATGAGGTGGATGACAATAGTAAGCTTATTTTAATGAGACATTTACAATTTCATCTCCCTCTCTCTCCCTCGCTCTGTGGACAGTCTGGAAACCTCCCACTACTGGGCAGAATAGACTCGCTGACAGGGCATTAGCCAATAAAAGTACAAGAAACAAACAAACAATTTATTTAATAATGAGAGAAAAGAGCTTCATCTTAATTTGAGGATAATCAACGTCATTATCTTTTAGTATGAGAGGGAGGTACAATGGACAATCCTTAAATATTAGCAGTTCGAAATATAGTTTGTATAATTGTATGACTTGTCCCAGACCGTATCTTGTATGGATAAATCAATATAAATGAGATGCATTCACCAGTTGTGTTGTCCGTACCATCCCATTGTCAAACTGTTTGCTCTGTGAATGCCGCCAAATGCGATGCTAGTACGTCAAATCCATTATGGGTCAGATCGCCAGATAATGTACGGTTCACCTTCACCAATCCTCTGAAATAACCCAAATTTAAGACAGAAATGGGAATCGAAATACTGTTCAGCATAACCGAGTTGTGATCCATCTTTATGCTGCCTGTCGGCCTTGCTGACCCAATGTATATAAATAAATTAACACTTGACCACAAGTGGTTAGCATTACAGAGAAAGGGGGTCTGGACGCTAAATCGCAGATATGATAGTTTTTCTTTTTATCATTCTGATTACTTACACTCACCAGAAAAAGGAGAAAACAATAACTAGTAAAATGATAATTCTGAATTAATGTAAGAAAAAAATAATTTGCTGTGTTGATGTATTTATTTCTGATTAAATACACTTCCTATCTCTTGTCCTACTTAGAGAGCCTCAAATCTGAGAAATGGAGAAGGGGGACCCTCTAAACCACAGGACCGGTCCTGTGGTTTAGAGGGTCCCCCAATTGTACATTTTCTGGCGATTTCACCCATAATAGGCTGATATCAGGACGCGATCTATGCTGAAGTAGTCGGCTACACCAACGAGATTATAATCTCGTTGGCTACACTAAGAATGTTTAATTACAAAAAAAAAAGTTTAATTAATATAATATCTATAGTGTGCCTCTCATTTTACATCCGATATTTTAAATTAAATCATGTGTCTATCTCTATATTACGCCCTTTAAAACAAAGAAACGGAGCCTGGGACAAAAATGTAATTGCCATTTATAAACATTCTTTGTGAAATAAAGGAACCGTTGGGCTCCAGTTAATAATAATAATAATATTTTAATAATAATAATTAAAAATCCTTTTAAAAACCGATCATATACTTGTAAGCTCAGTACGTTACCCCAGAGTTGATAGGCCCAATATAAGACATATGGTGTAAAAACAGGACTAAAGCAACTCAGCCCCCCTGTCACCCCCGCCCCATTCACCCCCATTCACCCCACCCACCCTCCTAATTCCCACAACCGGTTCTCGTTAAAAGACGTTGTGTATAGATAGTTGTTTTGCTCATTTTATACTTCCCGAATATGTCACGATGTGATCACGAATCACACTGCCGTTTAGCAGGCTGTACATAAAGCCCATTCAAGTGTCTTTATCTAGACATATTTTTTTTACGCCGGAACTACTTTTAAATTTGCAGCTAAAGAACTTGATACAATACTCGCACAATCTCAATAATTATAAAACTGGTATAGTTGCAATGTAGCCATTCTTAGCCATTTACAATGAAACCAAAAGACTAGCGAGAGAAGGGAGCGTCGTGAATTATTTATTATTATTATTATTATTATTATATCAATCAATTTAAATAGATAAACACTAGTCACTAGCATTTATCCTTTATTATAATCAATTTTAAAACTTAAACAATTGTGATCGTCCTTGAATTTGGGTTATAAGAGAGGATTGGTGAAGGCGAATTGTACATTTTCAGATGATCTGACCCAGATATTCGTTTGACCTGGTAGATCACGTGGTTTAATACTAAACACTGACGCAAGGAATGATTCAAGGCCCTTTAGCCCTACCCCTGACCCATTCTTGTGAACTTGTCTGGCGGATTCTGGTGAAATAGAAATTGGTACATATATATATATATATATAAATACTTTTTAGAATCTTATAACTCTTCAAAGAAACAGGGCTCTCTCATCTATTTTAAAATGTCGAATCCACAAGTATTTCCCGGTTTGATTTGTTGTAACATTTTCTGAGAAAAACATTACACCAGTTCGATGCTATTCTCGGTTATCTCAGTAGGCACAATTTAAGAAAGTATTCCCACCAGTGCTATATCTGTATTTTCACTTGAACATAATATTTAGGATACTGTAGATGTTCGGGAACTAATTCAACTAATGTACGAGGAGAAATAAATAGAGACCGGAGGCTTTGAATCCCTGGATCCGACTGAAGAGTTTAAATAAAAAATAATAATGGTATAAGATCCACATGAGTGGTAATATTCATGTGTCCTTCATTCATTGGTTGACATATAAATCATTAACTAGTTAAACAAATAACTATTGTCTTATTTGACTTACCATCCTGAATATAACAGAATTCTATGTACAAAATGAACATTTTTCAAGTGCGGCCTATGGCCCATCGAGGAAAGTTAATAGCAAAGTCAAATTGTTATTGTATGTGCACAATAATAACCGCTTATGCTACAAGGTTCGGAGTGTGGTAAAAATGAAGAACGAGTCTGGAGGCGTAGTGATATATGGATAGAACCAAGATGTTTACCACAATGTCATACCACACGCATTGAACTGGTGCAAATTACCACACTACTCCCACCCATACAAATAGCATGTGGTACATACACCAACGTGGAGTAGAACACAAAGCCATAGGCTGAGTCTTGTATCACCGCCAGAGAACGAGTTCTTCATTCCGCATGTAGAACAATTAAGTACCATGAGTTTATTAGTATATGTGCCTAATATGTTGTAAAAAGTAAACATTTCCCTTCTTTTTGATGTTTTAATACTTTGCTTTCAAGCTGAGTATTCAATATAAAAACAACAATAACATAAGCATAGGCCTTGCTCGTAGCTCTGTAGGCAAAGACCACGGGCGAGTAGGCTGGACAAATTAACATGTCAACAATCAACAGATTATGTGGAAACATTTAATTCATATTGACAAATGCATGATGCACTTGAAGATCTGACGGTCCACTTTCTGTAGATACATTCATTGATCATTTATGTGGATTATTATCAGAGGAATCAAGAGAAATAATAGTCTATAAAAGTTTTTGTTTTTAACTGTGTGCACAATGTCACGTCATAACAAATCCCACCGATAAAGCACTAGTTTTAATTCAGTTCACAGATATCTAACTCCCGGTTGTAGAATGCACATACTAATAATAACTTCTTGCACTCCTTTTATTGCACCTTTATACAGCATGGGAATATCATAACATTGTTCTTGTTGTCTTGCAGCCTATAAACATGACTGACACCACTGGCAACCCGCAGGCAGCCCTACCTGCAGCTCCTGCTCCTCTGCCCTACACTACTGCTCCTCCAGTACAACCTGGAGCAGCTCCCATGTTCTACAGTATGCCCCAGCCCTCCAGTAGTGGGGGAAACATAAGGAAGAGGTACAAGGTTGCCTGTGTAAAAGGTCTGTGCATCACCATCCTTGTGTTTGGCAACATCTGCTTCCTTGCTCAAGTGGTCAACATTGGGCTTGAAACTCAAGTGTCATTCACAGGTGGAGGCATATTTGGTGCTTTCTTTGTAAGTATTTTACATTGTTGGTTTAAACTCTGTTGTATTGGGGAGAAGATGGTGTTTGGTATCCTGTTTCTTGTACAAGTACCTCAGTATTCTACATATATGCCCTTATTTTCTTTTAAGGAATGCAAGGTTTCAACTATGAACCAATTAGTATGATTGTGAATCTTTATTGAAAATTACGAAGACAGGGACTGTGTTTAACTTTTGAACACATTACGAAGACCAATGTTTTTTACTGGATAAAGTACGGTGAAACCCTGCATAAAGACCACATTGTTACAGAGACCAACCCTTTATCAGGGCCAAATTGTTTTGCTCTTATTAGATTAGCCCCTTAAATGTAAACACCTCACTAGGCAACCAAAGAACATTCAGTCTCAAGGGCAGTCACATTCCACTGTATACAGGAATAGGTCTTTATTAGAGACATGCCAGTTGAGTTGTGTCAGAGCTAATTC
This sequence comes from Sthenelais limicola, assembly GCA_942159475.1. NCBI lineage: Eukaryota > Metazoa > Annelida > Polychaeta > Phyllodocida > Sigalionidae > Sthenelais > Sthenelais limicola. The sequence continues at coordinate 22,784,452 of OW804101.1, forward strand.
TCAGCCAGAGTGTTATGTATTTATTTGTAATGATAACAAAGACAATTCTTAACAATTAATTTGTGTCAAGCCTTTTCACTATATCTCTTTTCAGTATATCCTCACAGCATCTATTGGGTTATACTCAGTGAAATCCAGAACTACATGTCCTGTAAGTTATTGGTTAAAATATTATTGATGTACCTGTAAACCATACAATTCCCAAAATATCAATATAATTATATTAGTGAATGTATTGATATAACTGCTTCTGAGAATAAAGTATCAGGAGTTTAAGTAGTAGAGCTTTGTGGTGTATAATGGAACACAGGTGTGTCCAGGAATGATGTAACAGACACAGGTGTGTTGTATTTAAGATATCAATCTTAGAGTGCTTTATTGTTGGTCAACACATGTAATTATATTATGACATAACCAATGAGTGAACATGAATTGGGTCACATGATAATTAGCCAATGTGGTGATACCTTATATAAATGCAGTGCAGCTTATATCCAGTCTGGTATCACTCAACCCTTATGGGTCTCGTGCTACCAAACTGGATATAAGCACAGCCTGGCATTACGCTCGTTCACCAAGCTCTAAATAGTATGTAACCTGATACATACTATACATACTCATTAGGAAAGCTAGAGCCGAGATAATGGGTGTTATGTATTTCCATAGCGAGTGATCTAAAATTCTATCTATAAGTGTTTTCTCTGTTATCATCTCCCTTGGAAGTTTGATGTTTGTTGCATTGTTGAGTAGTGAGGTTGCAAATGATGTGAGTCAAGTTATCTTTCAGTTGCTAGTTAAACATAGTCTGAGACTTGCTTGATTGTGTATGGATATCAAATAAAATAATGATGGGTGCCAAATAATATAAGCACCTAGCCAAAGTGCTGAACAATTTTTAATACTTTAACGAAGAAACCATGATATGCCAAGCAGCAAAAAAATGAATCATTTTCTGATTTCTCTTTGCAATAGATTGTAGCCTTCCTTGTGCTGGCGATCCTTAGTGCAATCGTATCTATTTTCCCAGTGATTGTTGGGTCTGCTGACATTGGAAGTAATCTAGAACGGAGATATGTCTATGATTATTATGATGATGATTGGTACGATGGAAGTCACGGAAGAAATGGGAGATGGGAACCAATGGAGCAATATGTAAGTATATCAGTTTGTGAATAGCAGATGAAATGGAAGGTGAGCAAGTATTAATAGGCTGATGGTGAATCAGCTGCCCATGAGAGATCTTCAGTGGCGGTCACATCATAGTTGTAATAATTAAAAGTAGTAACATAAGTAACAGGGACAATTACCAGTTAGTTTATAAAGTATAGCTGTGTTTTGGTAGTTCATCATTATCTCATTGCACTTCATGAGAGGAAAAGTAGCAGAAGCTTAGAAGGTTTTTTTAACCCATTCAGGCCACATATTCCAAGTCATACCCATGCATATGGCCACAGATATGTATAAGGAGGCATGGCATTCCCATGCGTAAGGATGTGAAATGCTATAAGACATTCCCACGCATAAGGATGTGTAATGCTATAAGGCACTCCATATAGCAGATGGGGCGTATTGCCAAAAAGCATCATAATTTTACTGTGGCAATGTTATATCATAATGTAATCATTGATATGTGCATCCTCAAGTGGATGTTGTGCAGTGTCATCCTCTTGCAATATGTATATATTTCAGAAGAGGGCATCTTTAATGTTAATCTGTAATGTTATTTTTCCCATGCCTGGTAAGGATAGTAGGATGATAGACCTTGGGCAGTGCCTTATCGAATGGTTTAAATATTCAGTAAACCAATTATTTTGTAGGAAGTGTGTTACTATCTTATTGATTCATGTTATTTTCAAATTAGTTTGGTAAATATCTTTATATTGTGCATGTAACAGTTTTATTTCACATTCATAAATATACAGTTACAATCATATAAAATAAAGGAAAATGGATTTTAATCCCTCTTTAAGTTAACATAGGTCATTGTGGATTTCCTTTCCGCACAACATTTGATTTTCTTTTCTTTTCTATGAAGTTCAATGTCAGTTTTTTGGTATTCTATTGTATTGTATATTAGCTTGATAAACATCCACAGTGAGCAAAGAACCCTATTAAGAAATTAAGAAAGAAACATTGCTTCTGTTGTAGGAAGCAAAGATTGCAATGGGAGCCATTATGATTGTGATGGCTGCAGGGAGTGCTGTGCTCCTCATTATTGCATCTGCGTTTGCATGCCATGGCCTCTGCCCTGACTCCTCTCACTCTGGGGTAAGTAATTATGGATTAGGTTGACGGAAATGGTAAAATTCACCTTCCTAAATCCTCTCAAAACCTAATTTGAGAGAACAATGTAATGCAAGTTCAACATAAATAAACAGAAAGCTGCTAAATATTGATCAACTCAGTCCTATAAGTCATAGTATGTGTACATTTGGTAAGATTTTGTTACTTTTTGTTAGCATCGGTCAAAAACTGAATATTTTCTACTTTTTGTTCCCTTTTTTACAAACCAATGAAAAGTTATTTGACCAATCTTTTGAAGGACATTGTTCAGTTCATTTTGCGACTTCATTTTGCGGCTTCTAAATGTATATATAATAATGCAATGTTGAGTAGGGTTTAGCCCAAAGCAGAAGGGACAGGATCGAGATGGGAGGTTATTTTTGGTTGGCCTTTTACTTGGGTCTGACATTTTGGGCTTCATTAGTTCTTCATCAGGGGTATATAATAATCAACCATGATTGTGTAGATGATGGGAGATGTTGAATTAAATTTTCAGGCTATGGTGATTCCCGATAAAGTACACTATGTTCCTGGGCCTAATGGTCAGCAACAGATGCTCATTTTACCTCTTGGTGGTCAGCCTCAACCTCTCCCTCCTGGCACAGTACTACCATACAGCCAGATCTGGACATCCCAGCCAGGTGAGGCATCTGTTTATTATTCTTAGGTTGAGATTCTACTCTAAAACACAAACTCCTTCGTCCTGGTGAATTTGAGGTTTTATTATTAAAGTAACACTTATTTAGAGGTGTTCCAATGTTTTGGGGGCCTTCTTAGTGGTATCTTAAATTTGTGTCACTTGTGTCATTGAGATGATCTTGTCCACAGCTTTCCTCTGCTATGTTTACTATATTTTGTTTATCTATTTACATCCAAAATGAAATACTTGGTTTTGTTTATGCTCATGGAAGGTTCTATGGCGAAAGCCAAAGTAACAACATTGACTATAATTATTGGTGGATCATCTTTTGTATTAACTGGGCCCATTTGAATTACAAATAATATCAATCAAAAAACCCCAAAAAATTTGCCTAATTTGTCTGCTCTTTTATACCATTTACACCTATTTAAGTTGAATGCTGGAAATGAAGATTAAGCAGATGGCTCTTTCTTCTTGAGTCTTTGTAGCCTTGCAATTAATTGACATGAACCTAATTTGGGTCAATCTTAAAAGTTTACATCTGTAGTAACCTGTATAATGCATAATTAGAATGATTCAAAGGAAGCAGTAAGAGGAGGGAGTTGACTTAGGTGCCATTTATTCCGCAAGCATAATCTCTTGCCGTTTGCCATTTCGTAATCTCTTGCCGTTTTACACCTCTTTAGCAATGTGTTGAAGTAGTTTTTAATCATACCTTCCAGGTGCCATTGCAGGTGCTAGTGCTCCAGTGCATCCTCCAGAGTATGGCAGGCAGCCCAGTCCTCCACCTCAGTACAAGGCCAAGGAGCAGCTCCCCAGTGTGGACTAAACCACTTGAGGGCTGAGGGTAATATTGACCAACAACAGGACCTGCTTCTGGTCCAAAAAGGAGGTTAATAATCTGTTTAGTCTAGTTTCAAAGGGGTTCAAACCTTTCTAACCAGTAAACAATGAGGGAAATGTCCTCATGGTAATTATAGTTCTCTCAGGGCGTTATAGCTCTGTAGGCTGTTTTTTGGCCAAATACTATCAGAAAATTAATCCTGTAATAAGTAATAATCAACCCATTTAATTTTAGCCCTAAATCATTCTAGAGAACTTTAGATCAATGTTGTTAATCCAGCTTTAATGAGAAGGCCTATTATTAAGACTTCAATGATAAAGCCTGTTAAAATGCTGTTTGAAATTGATTCACTTACAGTTACTGTTCAATATGGGAGTCTCTCTAGCAGTCCATCTATTAGATATCTTGCTCTTCTTGCCATCACTTTATAAATAAGAGTAGGTAATCTGCAGTTTGCCACACAATGTTACAGATGTTAGGCACTTCATTGTTGCAATGCATTGCAATGCATCAAATTTTGTATCCTGAAAAAGCTGTTGTCCTATGATCAACATTACATTACCAACTCGTTTTGACCATTGCATTTATGCTCCTTACATCATTTTAAATCAAGGTATATTGGAAATCAAGGACAATCAGTATTTTTTGAAAAAATTGTGAATTTTGAAAATTACTTTTTCAAAAAATGAAAAATTGTGAATTTTAATTTTTCCTCATGCCTTGCTTGGGATGCAGCATTATCAAAATAGTCATATTGTTAAATATGCCTCTGCTGAAATATATAAGTACAAATAATTGCAAAAGACTTAGTAACTTGATGAAGCTATACTAATGAAAACCTATGCACGACTCCCATTATCTGTGTGTACTTCAGGCACTGCATAAACATTATGGGACACTTGTAATGTAACCATTGCATTGAATTAACATCCAATTCTTTGGCCAAAATGGAATAATAAAATAGGGCTTGTTGCACTCTATATACATGTAGAACATTTTATATATATATTCCTTTCCCACCACAATTAAGCATATATGTTAAATAGGAAATCTGATAACTACAATCAGAGAAGTGAGCATTTTGAATATCATTATAAGGCTAAACAAGCCATGAAAGAATGTTTCAAAATGCTTTGTCAAAATCCTGTTAATAATATTATGTTTCATAGAATTTCCAATGTAACTGTTAACTGACACCCATTTTGGGATGAATTGAACATAATGTCTAACATTTAATTGTAACTAATCATAAACATTTGAAACTATTAGTCTCTAAACTGCAGTAGATTATGTAACAACTAAATAATTGTATGTGAAAATAATTATATACAACCATTGCTGGTGGATTTTAAGTTGTTCATATTATTTTATATATGTATACAGACTGACCGAGAAATATTCAAATAACCAAGAAATATGTCAAATAACCCAGAAATGTTCACCAAATGTGATGTCTTACTGGAAATGAGTCACAAGTCAGAAAATATGTCCTGGCATTTCTAAGTTCAACCAAATACAAGAGTTACTTTACTAGCAATTGTCCATCCAGAAATATTGCAAATTTTTATTTGCAAAATAAAAATATCAAAATTAAAATTTAGAAATATGTACTAGATGTCCTAATATTTACTATCATTGGAATCCACTTGATCTCATCTTTTCAAATATGATGACCATATCCATTTTTTGCACATGTGGCTCCTTTTCCTGTAATACATCACAAATGATATTGAGTAAATAATAAAAAATATTGTTGAAATTAGATGATTTGTGAGACATTGAAAAGTGTTTCCAGTCCCAAATGAGTACAATTGGTGGTTGCAAAATGCCTCTGCCGAAATATGCACACGAAAATAATTGTACAAAACTTGATTAAGTGTAGTAACTTAATTGAAGATGAAGTAATATTTATGAAAACCTTTGCCCGACCCCCATTATCTGTGTGTACTTCAGGTACTGCATTATAATCATTAAAGGGAAATTTGCTATGTAACCATTGCATTTATTAACATCCAATTCTTCGGCCAAAGTTGAATGATAAAAAATGCATGTTGTACTGTATCTATATATATATATGTAGAACTTTTTATGCATGTTCCCTTCCCACCACAAGCATATGGAAATCTGATCACTACAATCAGAGAAGTGAATGTGTTGAATATCATTATAAGGCTAAACAGGCCTTGAAATTATGTTTGAAAATGCTCTAAAAATCGCCATACCCATTGACTGGATAGTGAAGGTAAATGTAGGAGAAGCCCCCTGTGTAATGCATTGATCGATTTGTATGTAAGAGGAACAATGCTAAACCTCATAAACTTCCCGTCTAAGGTTATATATCAGCAATTAATTCAAAATCTGATTCATGCTCATGTGAAAGGATATAAAACAATGTTGTAAAAACAAAAAGATAATGCGTATTTCAGTAGTGATGTAATGTGGTGTTGTCATGGTAACCAATCTGTTTTTTTGCTATGAATACCGGTAAAATTCAAATTTATGACTCATTCTTTTCCTATTTTCATGAGTAAGGGAATTCTATGAATTCCTACGCATTGAGCAGGAGCGCCGCCTAGCTGTTCCCCCCTGGAGGTCCCCGTTACAACCCTACATTCCTACACTCCCATATGCCACCCTCTCTAGACCAATCAGGCCATTTCCGCCTTTTGCCTGCAAAAGCGCAGCTTCTTCTAAAAAATCTCACCAGGCCCTCCATACCTCCAAAAGAACGGAACTAGGATAAGGGGCGCATAGAAAACACTTTAGTTCGAAATTACTCCTGGGTTTGTCCACAACCGCCTACAGATTCTTTCTAGTTAGCCCTACCTATACCGAACAAGCCAGTCGGAATTTCTATACGATGCCGTACAAAAAAACAAGAAATTTACGACGAACGACCCGTCCCAAGCTTCTCAACTGGCCACCATTGCCTTCGCCCGTAAAGATGCGCCAGGATTTCCATAGGGAGTAGTCTCCTCTTGTTCTGGGTTTACTTCTGGCGAGGCAAGCCCCACGCTTGTCAATGGCATCAAAACAAACGTAAAGAATCCAGGATTATCACATTAAAAAACACCACCCAAAAATACTTGCGGGTAAAATTTCTGGACCTCTTCTGTTCTAGGTCTCCAGTCAATACACACGGGGAAATAAATCTGTTAACTAACGAGTTGGTTTCAGTCTCTTAGAATATTGCACTCGTTGCTACGCACCTCGTGCAATATTCACGCTCCTTCAACCAAATCGTTAGTTAACCTGTATATTTATAGAATTTCCAATTACACAATTAACTCTTAAAATTGAATAATGAATGGGATCATTTATCCCAACAATCAAGCACCTATGAATTGGCTGTACAACAGGTTCTTGATTTTAGGGCAGAGAACGAGCAGGCGTTTCTACGAATTTCAATGAGCAACAGAAAGGCTACGAACAGCCATGGATATGCAAGAACAGGCTTTGTGCAACAGCCCTCTGGACTATAAGGCATGTCCGCTCCAACTAGGGTAGGTTGGTGATGCCTACTTGTGGTTATGCCTTGCATCCATGCATGCTGGGTGCCATACAAACACAAATACCCTACGTATACAAATGCCTTGCACAAATGATATTATTATTGTATTTTTGTTTACATAAGTTGTATCGTGCATCTTATAATTTGCACGAACTATTTTCAAAAGTTAAGTTTATCAAGGTGTACTCTACTTTGTGAATTTCTTTCAGACTATATTCTAAAGTTATAATCAAGATATAACATTCTCATGAAATTTCATTCCATGAGATATGAATATCTATATTAGAAGAGGTAAGCAAGACTATCAAAGGTTCTATTAGTGGTGTTGGGATCTTAGAGAGACGACTTTGGATGATTGGATAATATTGGATTGTAAAATCCTAGCCCTGACTTTAGTAAAAGTTAAAAGATTTATTCTTATGGGTCTCATTCAGACATACATGTATCTGCCACGCCCCCTACCGACTCAGAGGCTAGCTAACTTTCTTCCCGCCACACACTCGTGGGTCACTTCCCAATTAGTCCAAGGTACAAGATTATTTCTCGCTCAACTACTGACCCTAAATATTCATCGGAGAATGACCCCGAATTCTTCAAGATGATGTAGGCTAATTGTATTCTTTCCCAACGTTTCGGAACTCATTTTTCCTTCCTCAGAGGCAGTTTGTGTTACAGTGGCACTCAATGACATCTGCTTGTCGATATGGCCTCATACACCGGGTAGAACGACGACAATAACAAAATCTGTTTCTCATTTCATTGTTTTGGGCGTTTGCTGGTGATGTGAAGCGAGATGTTTTGAGTCAGTGGGTGAAATCGCCATGACATGTAGAATTTGGTCTTCACCAATCTTAAGACATAAAAGTCTCATAAATCAGGTTCAAAATCCAGTTCAACATAAGCAAACAGATTGTTTGAATCAAGGCAATGTCAAATATACTCAAACATACAATTTCATAGTCTAATTTAACAGAATTTACTAAATGTGTAGAGCTGCCAATTGTACAATTTCTGAAGATGGTATTCGCCCTATAAAGGCCCATTCACATTACAATGACCGACGTGGTGTACGGCCGCAGCACGGCAAAAAACAATACACAATATTAAAGTATTACATTTGAATGGGTAAATGGGCCAGATCGTCAGAAAGTGTACAACTCTCATTCACCAATCCTCATAAATAACCCAAATTCGAGGAAGAAATTAGGTTCAAAATGCAGTTCATCCTAATTGAACAGATGTTCGTAATCAACGCAATGCCACATGTGGGTCAGATCTTCAGAAAATGTACTGTCGGCAGCTGTACTCATTTAGTGGAATCAGGCTAAGTTAAGCTGATTAATGGTAAATATTGTCTAATTATGTAATGGTAATTAAATCTGATTATATTTGTTATTGCGCTGATTTAAAATATGTGTTTTGCTATGGTAAACTTCATTTTCTTTCTTAAATGTGGGTCATGTTATGTTTGGTGCAAGTCAATTGTAGACTTTTTGAAGATCTCAGCTATACTCAAATACATCAAGAATAAAATGTATCATGGGTTATGTCTATTTAGGAGAATTCACTAAACGTGTTGAAATGCTGATTGTACATTTTCTGACGATCTGAGCCATAAAGTATTTATGGGTGAAGTCGCCAGAAAAGGGCCAATTCGTCTTCATCAATCCTCTTAAATATCCTAAATTTAAGACAGAAATACATCTGAAATTAGTGAAACAGTGTTTTTGCATCAACACAATACCAACTATACCAAGATATACCTAGTAGATCTTAACATTAAGCCTAATTAGGCAGAATTCACTTAATGCGCATCCTCCGAAACGCAGGATGTCTCTCAGTTTCGTTCCTCCTTCAAGACTTGATTAGTAGAATCTGCCCTGGCTCCGGAGGTTGTCAATGCGTAGAGCTATACTAAGTATTTTGACGACCTGACCTATTATGGTGAAGTCGCCAAAAAGTCGCCAAATTGTACAATTCACCTTCACCATTCCTCACAAATAACCTGAATATAAAATAAAAAAGAGGTTCAAATTCAGTTATTCAATTCAACTTAATCAAACAGATCGCTAGAATCAATGCAATGCAGAATATACTCAAATTGACCAAGTATTGACCAAATTGCAGTCTTATTTGGCAGAATTTACTAAATGTGTACAGCTGTCAATTGTACATTATCTGAAAATCTGACCTATATATGGTAAGAGAGAGACATTCATAGATGGCCAGACTGGTGTGCCTGGGAGGCGTGGTGCAACGGTGGCTGTCTTCCATGTTCAACTAACCATGCATATATATATGTAGAGGGCCAACTGCGCCATATATATTACATTAAGTTAGTTCCACACATGGAGGCGGAGTGGAGGAATCGGTGAAGGACTCAGTACTCAGTACCGGATACCAATCTGATTGAGCTGTCTTTATAAGTTTACCAATACAGAGATAGACATGATGATGAAGTGAGTGAGACAGAGAGAGAGAGAGAGAGAGAGAGAGAGAGGGAGATCGATCGTTCATACAGTAAGCGTAATTTTACCTGTTCTCTCAGGTGTAAAGCCCTGCTATTTAGGGAGGAATAGTCGTGCTGCTATACTGGGTTAGGGAGGTGCAATTTTACTGAATAGCTATGGTAGATTTTCTGGCGACTTCACCCATCTAGCGGGAATTATACAAGGAGGATGACAATAGTAAGCTTATTTTCAATGAGATATTTACAATTATTTACTAGCGAGAGAAAAGAGCTTCATTTTAATTTGGGAATAATCAACATTAATATCTTTTACTAAGAGGGATGGACAATCCTTAAAATTGATATTATTGAACTTTATTTTCGTCTGAACAGGGAAGTCTATATCTGAGGAAAGACGTGGTTAGCGTGTGCTGTCATGTGTGTATTATAAAGTATTTTTTAAAAAATTTAATATGGTTCAATTTACATACATGCTGATATCATGACATGAACTATTCTAAAGTAGTTGATTAAAATAAGAACGTTTAATTACAAAAAAAAGGTTTAGTTAATATAATATTTAGAAAGCCTCTTATTTTACATCTGCTGTTTTAAATTAAACCATGATTCCATCGTTATATTATTATATGAGTCTTTGAAATATTGGATTGGATATTATGGGAGGAAAGGAATGAGTCCAACTAGAGCAGTCCCGAAATGTGGACTGAAGGCTTAATTGGTATCTGGTCTTACACTATTGGTAATGGATCCTCACTGATTGGTTGTTGTAGTTTCAGGGGGGCACCTGTGCTATCTGAACGTCCATAAGTATAAGGCGTAATAATCACGTAACATGATACAACAATATTATGCCCTTATGATCGATTGATCGTGAGAAGCTCCTTTGTTTGGTACATTGAATCTTTCATGTGTATGTGCCATTGGATTTGTGTGAACCTCTGCTTTCATTCCCACATATACTTTTGTATGCGTGAAAATAATATTTATTAGTTGAAAATGTTTGAGACTGTGAAAGTTATTGTGAATGACTCTGTTCGTAAGTGATACACATGCAATAAAAACGAGAAATATTTGAAAGCAGTGATATAAAGGGAAAACCGTTAATTGATACAGTGACTGTGTGTTCATAATTGATACAGTGACTGTGTGTTCATAATTGATACAGTGACTGTGTGTTCATAATTGATACAGTGACTGTGTGTTCATAATTGATACAGTGACTGTGTGTTCATAATTGATACAGTGACTGTGTGTTCATAATTGATACAGTGACTGTGTGTTCATAATTGATACAGTGACTGGCCAGTGATACAGTGTATAATATAGTGAACTAAGCAGTGATATGAAGTGAAAACAGTGAAATGTTAATATAAATATAAACTGTTTCGAACTGTTCAATTTCAAAGTGTTCCAAATTGAACTGTTCTAAACTGTTCAGAACTGAAACTGTTAGAACTGAAATGTTCTTTTCTAAACTGCGTGTGGTGTGTGAGTTGTGTGTGGTGGGGCAGGCCAGTGAGTGGCATGTATGTGTCATTGGAAAGCAGGGCATGGGCATGGAGAGATAGACTTTGAACCAAAACATATCTCACAATATAAACTAAAGAAATACTCTTCTTTTCTTTATCATGACATATACCACTTGTTACAGTGGGTTTTAATGTTAAGGCCCGATCAATGTTTGGTAATTTTTAGCAGGAATCTTAAAATCATGTTTTCCTGACTAAAGTATGTAATACTTATATATTAGACAGGTTGCACAACTACAACGCTAAGCAAAAACGTTACGCTAACGCTAATTGTATGTGCATGACGTCATTCTGTGCTCTCCTTAATGTTGGGGACCCATATAGCGAACGTCGAACAACGTTAGGAGCACTGTGTGTACGTTCTTGACTTACCTAACCATATGATGTGAAATTTAAAGCATTTTGAAATAACTTACATGTCTGATTATGATCCTTATATGTTTTTCTATCAGCCAAACGTTTTTCAAGATGTTTGAAGTTGATTTAGTATTGTAAAAGTAATGACAAATCCATATATGTCAGTGCCGGACTCAGCACACATAGAAACTCATAGAGACTGGTTAGGCAGAGCTTGATGGCAGGATTCTGTGCTTCCAACGATCAGAAATTTAATTATCATTAAATAAATATGGCTCAGAGCAGACCTCTGAAGTAGTTATTTCTAAATACAGTGGAACCTCTACTTATAGTCAACCACTACAGGGAAGGGGGATTAGGTGCTGTCAATAAATTATGTCACACTATACTTTTGTCACCCCCTTCCCCCTTGTCACACTTGGTCACGTTTTGATAGGCCCAACCCCCACCTCAACCATGGCGGTTTTACACACATACACACACCTGTAATTATTAAGAAATACACAAGAAATTACCATCCCAGGTTCCTTACATCGTTACAACTTTAAATGGAACTTGAAATTCCTATGTGCAGTGATAACTATTTTTTACATATTCTGACCCATTAATAGAAACATGACACCATAATTTCTCTTAAAAAAATATCTGAATCGACCAGATAAGTGCCAATCACTGATTAAAACAGGGTAAACCTGCAACTTTTTTGGATCAGGTAGAACAAAAATCAGTGTGACAACATCAAAAGTAACAAATTGCGCCCAGAACTGTATTTAATACCTGATCTTAAGAAGCCGGACCACTTTAAACTGGATTTCATTAGCCTTGTGGACAGTATGACAAAGATGCTGGTTCATTTGGGTGACACTAGTGACAATTGTAAAGATTCCTACATCGCTCACCTTGCTTTCATAACAGAGATGCATAATACTCCTAAATTTACCTAGAAAGGGTGCTATTATGTATGACAAAAATGTTGTTGATCATGTGGTCGATGGTAAATGCCAAAATTTCGATCTTCTCAGCCATAGCCTGGGCACCGCGATTGTTTTTTTTGTCTAATGTGGGTTCACTTCCGGAACATGACAAGAGATCGAGGTCTCACTAAGAAAAAAAAGAATAAGCCTCACAAAGAATCTCAAGTTCCCAGTGACCTTCCTGAAGTATTTTGTTATTATTACAACAGTGTACTTCACAAATTGGCTGCGGATCATTACCACCCCTCCTGTGTGGCGCTGCAGTCAGACCACTGGACGGGCACTTTTCCTTTGACCCTATACCTTCTAGATAGTGCCCAACGTTCCCAACTCCTTTTGCTCCAACCTTTTTAACACTATGTCCAATGCACTGGGCAGGATGATAGAATCATATGTTTAGAGTAATCATGCCAGGTTTGAGGTAGATTGACCTGCTAAATTCTAGAATATGCTAAGTTTTGTCAGAGTGTTTCTAAAAGAAACAGGTACGCATGGGGACACATGAACAGGCAGCTTCTAGTGATATGGATGGGTCAGTGAGGAGTGGTAGTGGTAGGGTCCCGTGGGCACTTGTAAGGGGACATTTCTGCCCTCATTTGGGTGAGGCTCTAATGAGTCGCACATGCGCAAAATGATTCAGAGCTGTCCCGCAGTTACTGACTGCGGAATATGTAAAGTCTCCTATTATTGGTCATGTACTAATGCAAAGTGCCATAAGCCTCATGTTTGCAAATGCAGTGGTAAGTACCGTGCTCAAGGTTGTACAGAGTCGGTTGGTAAAAATAAATGATCCCTTGCTGCTCAGGTCTCGCAAGTCCATGTTGCCTTGCAAGAGTTTGTGTAAAGATGGCAGACATGAGCTTCCTGTTTACCCTGATGTTTTACTGAAATGTGTAGACTATGATGGAATCAAGAGAAACAATGGTCGATAAATCTTAGTTTTTATTTAGCGTGGGTATAATGTGACATCATGTGGCCAATAAAAACATTTTAAAAAAAAAGAAAAAACTCCCAGTTGTACTCCCAGTTGCACATATACTAATGATAACTTCTTGCACTCTTTTATTGCAACTTTTATACAGCATGGGCATATGATAATATTGTTCTTGTTTTATTGCAGCCTATAAACATGACTGACACCACTGGCAACCCACAGGCAGCCCTACCTGCAGCTCCTGCTCCTCTGCCCTACACTACTGCTCCTCCAGTACAACCTGGAGCAGCTCCCATGTTCTACAGTATGCCCCAGCCCTCCAGTAGTGGGGGAAACATAAGGAAGAGGTACAAGGTTGCCTGTGTAAAAGGTCTGTGCATCACCATCCTCGTGTTTGGCATTATCTGCTTCCTTGCTCAGGTGGTCAACATTGGGCTTGAAACTAATGCGTCTGTCGCAGGTGGAGGTATATTTGGTGCTTTCTTTGTAAGTATTTTATATTATTGGTTTAAACTCTGTTGTATAGGGGAGAAGATGGTGTGTTTGGTATCCTGTTTCTTGTACAAGTACCTCAGTATTCTATATATATGCCCTTATTTTCTTCTAAGGAATGCAAGGTTTCAACTATGGTCCAATTAGTATGATTGTGAATCTTTATTAAAAGATTATGAAGACAGGGACTGTGTTTAACTTTTGAACACATTGCAAAGACCAAATGTATTTACTGGAAAAGTACAGTGGAACCCTGCATAAAGACCACCTTGTTACAGAGACCAACCCTTTATTAAGACCAGATTTTATCAGAGCCAAATTGTTTTGCTCTTATTAGATTAGCCTCTTTAATGTAACCACCTCACTAGGTAACCAAAGAACATTCAGTCTCAAGGGCAGTCGCGTTCCACTGTATATAGGAATAGGTCTTTATTAGAGACATGCCAGTTGAGTTGTGTCAGGGCTAATTCTCAGCCAGAATGTTATATATTAATTTTTAATGATGAGACAATTCTTCTTAACAATCAATTGGTGTCAAGCCTTTTCACTATCTCTTTTCAGTATATCCTCACAGCGTCTATTGGGTTATACTCAGTGAAATCCAGAACTACATGTCCTGTGAGTTATTGGTTAAAACATTATTGATGTACCTGTAAACCATACAAATCATAAAATATCAATATAATTATATTAGTGAATGTATATCTTTCACTGCTGGTTAAACTTAGTCTGAGACTTTCTTGATTGTGTATGGATATCAAATAAAATGATGTGCTGATAAAATGAAAGTGCTGAACAATTTTACTAAAACGTTAACGAAGAAACCATGACATGCCATGCAGCAGAGTAATGAATCATTTTCTGATTTCTCTTTGCAATAGATTGTAGCCTTCCTTGTGCTAGCGATCCTTAGTGCAATCGTATCTATTTTCCCGCTGATTGTTGGGTCTGTCGACATTTCAAGTAATGTACGGCCGAGATATGTCTATGATTATTATGATGATGGTAGGTATGGTGCAAGACACGGAAGAAATGGGAGATGGGAACAAAGGGAGGATTATGTAAGTATATCAGTTTGTGAATAGCAGATGAAATGGAAAGTGAGCAAGTAATAGGCTGATGGTGAATCAGCTTCCCATGAGAGATCTTCAGTGAGGGTCACATCATAGTTGTAATAATTAACAGTAGTAACATAAGTAACAGGGACAATTACCAGTTAGTTTTTAAAGTATAGCTGTGTTTTGGTAGTTCATCATTATCTCATTGGACTTCATGAGAGGAAATGTAGCAGAAGCTTAGGAGCTTTATTTAACCCATTAAGGCCACATATTCCAAGCCATACCCATGCATATGGCCACACATATGTATAAGGAGGCATAATGCCTATGGCATTCCCATGCATAAGGATGTGAAATGCTATAAGACATTCCAATGCATAAGGATGTATAATGCCATAAGGCACTTTATATAGCAAATGGGGCATATTGCCAAAAAGAATCATAATTTTGCTGCAGCAATGTTATATCATAATGTAATCATTGATATACGCATCCTCAATAGCACTGTAGATGTTGTGCAGTGTGGTCCTCTTGCAATATATATATATTTCAGAAGAGGGCAAATTTAATTTATGTTATTTTTCCCATGCATTTCCCATGGTCAGGATAGTAGGATAATAGAACTTAGGCAGTGCTTGAATGGGTTAGATATTCAGTAAACCAATTATTTTGTAGAAACTTTGTTATTATCTTTTGTTTTTTATATATTGATTTATTTCAATTTCAAATTAGTTTGGTAAATATCTTTATATTAGCTTGGTAAGCATCAACAGTGAGCAAAAAAGGCAATTAAGAAATTAAGAAAGAAACATTGCTTCTATTGTAGGCGGCAAAGATTGCAATGGGAGCCATTATGATTGTGATGGCTATAGGGAGTGCTGTGCTACTCATTATTGCATCTGCGTTTGCATGCCATGGCCTCTGCCCTGACTCCTCTCACTCTGGGGTAAGTAATTATGGATCAGGTTGACAGAAATGGTAAAATTCTACTTTCACCTTCCTAAATCCTCTCAAATAAACCTAATTTGAGAGAACAATGTAATTCAAAATACAGTTCAAAGCAGCTAAATATTGATCAACTCAGTCTTATAAGTCATAATATGTGTACATTTGGTAAGATTTTGTTACTTTTTGTTAGCATCGGTCAAAAACTGAATATTTTCTACTTTTTGTTTCCTTCTTTTACAAACCAATGAAAGGTTATTTGACTAATGTCTTGGAGGACATTGTTCAGTTCATTTTGCGACATGGCTTCTAAAGGTATAATAATGCAATGTTGAGTAGGGTTTAGTCCAAAACAGAAGGAACAGGATTGAGATGGGGATCAACTTTGGTAGGCCTGTTACTAGGGTCTGATGTTTTAGGCTTCATTAGCCCTTCATAAGGAGTATATTGTCATAATGTGATTAGGCATATGATGGGAAATATTGAATTCAAATTTTCAGGCTACGGTGATTCCCGGACAAGTACACTATATCCCAGGGACCAATGGTCAGCAACAGATGGTGATTTTACCTCTTGGTGGTCAGCCTCAACCTATCCCTCCTGGCACAGTACTACCATACAGCCAGAACTGGACATCCCAGCCAGGTGAGGCATCCGTTAATTATTTTTAAGTTGCGATTCTTCACCAGAACACCAACTCCTTCATCCTGATAAATTTGCGGTTTCATTACTATTATCAAAGTCAAAGTCATCAAGGTCAAAGTTATGCTTATTTAGAGGTGTTCCAATGTTTCAGAAGCCTTCCTAAATTTGTGTCATTTGTGCCATTGAGGTGATCTTGTCCACAACTTTCATTTTGCTATGTTTGCTATATTTTGTTTATTTATTCACATCCAAGATGATATAGTTGGTTTTGTTTACGTCATGGAAAGTTCTATCTATGGCAAAAGCCAATGTAACAACATTGATTGTGCTTAATTTGTATGCTCTTTTTTTTCCATTTACACCTATTTAAATTGAATGTTAGAAATCAAGATCAATTGGAAATTCCACAGACTTTTTCATTAAATTGGTACTTACTGTACAGTGATCTGGTTATGTTCAAATAAATAAACACAAGTATTTCGGAGTTCTGTCATTTTAGTCCAGCCTAGGACAGTCTCTTTTGTCTCATAGATATTCAATATGGCATATCTAGTATTTAAGTGATGAAATGCTCAATCATACCTTCTCCAGTTTGGTGGTAAGAGATAGCAAATCCTGTTCTATTTTATTTTCAGCCTCCTTTTCTAAGCACATGGTAACTTGGTGGCATTCCAAAAACAGTCCCCAATGGTGATATTCAAAAAACAGCCCATTAATCTGGCCCACCTACCCATACACCTACCCATTTTGACATAGACAATTGTATGACTTCTCCTTACGAAAGACACATCTAATCTGATAAACCTCTTTAGCAATGGGTTGAAGTAGTTTTTAATCATACCTTCCAGGTGCCATTGCAGGTGCTAGTGCTCCAGTGCATCCTCCAGCATATGGCAGGCAGCCCAGTCCTCCACCTCAGTACAAGGCCAAGGAGCAGCTCCCCAGTGTGGACTAAACCACTTGAGGGCTGAGGGTAATATTGATCAACAACAGGACCAGCCTCTGGTCCAAAAAGGAGGTTAATAATCTGTTTAGTCTAGTTTCAAAAGGGTTCAAACCTGTCTAACCAGTAAACAATGAGGGAGATGTCCTCCCATGGAAATTATAGTTTTCTTAGGGCATTATAGTTCTGTGGGGTGTTTTTTGCAATAATTTTCTTTGGCCGAATATCTTAATAATTAATCATTTAATTTAAGCCCCATAATCATTCTAAAGAACTTTAGACTCTGATCAATGTTGGTTGAAAATCCAGCTTTAATTAGAAAGCCTATTAAAATGCTCTTTGAAATTGATTCACTTACTACTACTATAGGTAGACATAGGCGTATTCACCAAAACCCATGAAAAATTTTAATCTCAAAGTATGGTAATCACCAACTAGGGATCCTAATTTTAAAATTCACTTATGGTTATTGTTCAATATGGGAGTCTCTCTAGCAGTCCGTCCATTTGATATCTTGCTCTTCTTGCCATCACTTTATAAATAAGAGTAGGTAATCTGCAGTTTGCCACACAATGTTACAGATGTTAGGCACTTCATTGTAGCAATGCAATCTTAGTTAGAAAACCCACTAATGTTGACCATGTTTGCTTTGATTCTTCTTACATCATTTGGAATTTAATATTGGATATCAGTATTTTCTAAAAATTACTTTTTCAAAAAAAGAAAAATATTGGGAATTTCAATCTTTGCTCATGCCTTGCTTGGGATGCAGCATTATCAGAATATTCATATTATTCAACAGGCCTCTGCTGAAATATACAAGTGAAAATAATTGTAAATATCTTAATTAAGTGTAGTAACTTGATGAAGCTATACTTATGAAAACCTATGCACGACCCCCATTATCTATGTGTACTTTGGGTACTGCATAAACATTAAGGGACACTTGTAATGTAACCATTGCATTTAATAAACATCCAATTCTTTGGCCAAATCAAACAATAAAAAAGGGCATGTTGCACTGTATATACATGTACATAGGAGATTTTATATATTCCCTTCCCGCCACAATTAAGCATATGTTAAATAGGAAATCTGATAACTACAATCAGAGAAGTGAATGTGTTGAATATAATTATAAGGCTAAATAAGCCTTGAAACAATGTTTCAAAATGCTGTCAAAATCCTGTTAATAATATTATGCTTTAACAGAATTTCCAATGTAACTGATAACTGACAATCTTGTTAGGATGAATTGAACATAATGTCCAACATTTAATTGTAACTAATCATAAACATTTGAAATCATTAGTCCCTAAGCTGCAGTAGATTATATAATCACTAAAATACTAATTGTATGCAAAAAGAAAGATATACAACCGTTGCTGGTGGATTTTAAGTTGTTCATATCATTTTATATATATATATACACGCTGTATTTCAAATAACCTAGAAACATTCAAATAACCGAGAAATATTTAAATAACCGAGAAATATTGACCAAATGTTATGTCTTACTGGAAATGAGTCACAAGTCGCAAACTTAATATTCTTCAAAGTGATTTATTCACAAGTTCTGTTTGTTTGAATGTTCCCTTTTTTTGGGTATCTATTGGTGAGTGTTTTATATTGTATAAATACATGTCCAAATTTCAAGATAGTGTATTGAATATATCCTTGCATTTCTAGGTTCAACCAAATACAAGGGTATATTAAGTTACTTTACTAGTAATTTTCCACCCAGAAATATTGCAAACTTTTATTTTCAAAAGTAAAAATATCAAAATTAAAATCTAGAAATACGTACTAGATGTCCTAGTGTTTGCTATCATTGGAGTCCACTGGATCTCATCTTATCAAATATAATGACATCTCAAAATCCATTTTTTGCGACATGTGACTCTTTTCCTGTGATACATCACAAATGATATTGAGTAAATGATAAAAATATTGTTGAAATTAGATGATTTCTGAGACGTTAAAACGTTTTTTCAGCCCCAAATGAGTACAGTCGGAGATTGCAAAATATTCTGGGCTGAATTGAAATACAATCCATTTCTATATATATATAGTATGCACAACTTTAAGTAAATTCAACTGCTGTTGTCTACGTGTATTTGAAATTGAAAACTTGCAAGCTCTGATGATATCTCTGTTTGGAAATATACATGATGATGATGCGTTAAGACCTATATGAGTCATAATATCAATAAATATTCTAAGAGTGTTTTGACCATAATAGCTGAGAGTGCCGCTTTAAACAAAAGGTAAGAGGTGGGTGGGAGTGAAAAGAAAAATGTGGGCTAGACAATGTAGGTGAATAGTTTTATAGTAGATAGTAGACCCGGTGATCGCCATTCATGCAATTTCTTTTAAACCGAAGACCGAAAAAGTACTGTGATCTTTGAGCCTTGTTTCTATATTATTCAATATATTATTCGCTTTTCTGTATTTGCACACAGTTTTACCTACAGGTCTGACGTGACTTCGGTCACACCCGTTACAAAGAGGCATTGTAAAAACGTGTGCTGACAGTGGTAGCAAATAGGCAAGTGACCGGTGGTCAGCATGGTGCAGTTAGTTTGTGGCTAGGTGGCAGGTGCGGTCCTCAGGTATTTACACCGCCATCTAGTAGGGGATAGATACCTAGCTATTATTCAAGGAATAATAATATTTTTGAAGATGCATTTCTCTTTTCCACTGTTAATCTGGACATTATAATAAAGAGTGACTTTACATAGTGATTGTTGTCAAATTTCTTTTTTATGATTTGATTAAGATTAGAGGTTCGGCAATTGAAATTTCTTCATAAAACCTCGCTCTGAATCATAAGGAATTCTATGACTACACGCTCAGCTCCGATCTGGTATTATTAACAAAAAACAGTGGAAATTCTCCTTGAAAATATTGTATTTCGTAATTTTGAATCTCGTAAAAGTATATCCTGAGAAAGCTTAAGGATGGCGAAGAAATCTCGTAATTCCTTAACCCCTTATACCTGCCAGCCAGTGCCAGACAAGCCGGCGTGCCCATTGGCATGTGATGGCTACCAATGAGCAACCAGTTGCATCATCAAAAGGATCCCCCAGCATGGATTCATATACACCAACTTGAGATTGGTAGGCGAACGCCTCACCCACTTCACTAACAAAATTAATTTGTTGGAGACATACTCTTAACTTATATCATTATTGTGAGTCTGAGTGCAGAGAGAAAGGAACAGCATGCACTAGAAAGAGTGAGAGGTGTCCCTCTCACTCTTTCTAGTGCATGCTGAAATGACAGGCAGAAAATAAGAAAGAGACGGTTGAGATAGAAGACGAAGAGGAGAGAAGATATTAAGATCTAGGCAGTCCAAGGAGTCTGATATTGTCAATTGTGTGATCTATATTAATTAAGGGTTTGTAAGAGGATATCTGTGTATGTAGGCCTTTTGAAATATCGTCATTACCGTATTTGAAAAGATGAGATGATATAGTAAATATTGAGCACATCTAAGTAGTATTTCTACATTTTATGTTTGATAATACTTCTGGGTGAGCAATTACTAGTAAAGTAACTAAATATACTCCATAGGATGACCTTTGAAAAGCAAGAATATATTTAATAGACAGTCTTGGAATTTAAGACATGCTCAGAAATATTCTTTCTCGAATAATCGATTTTAAACCCAAAATTTCGGCCCTAATTTCAAGATGTAATTCTGTAAACGTATTAATGTTCGCGCAGTATTTAGTTCGCTATTTTCGCGCACCCACCTTAGTGCGTGAAAATAAATCCTGTGCGAAAGGATAAATTATTGCCTACACAGGGTGTGAGACTTCCTTGGTGCGCGAATTCAAATCCGCGCGAAAGGTGTCTCAGTAGTTAGTGCGCGAAAAGTTATCTGCCCGAAAATAAATACGTTTACAGTATTCCCGAAGCGGTCACTGGTTCTAGATTGTTCTTACCCCACCCATCACCTGTAGTAAGCCTCAACGCTTTGTTCCAAACCGTTTCCTTGAGTGTGTATTATATAACTTGATTAGTTCTTGATGATGCGAATTTTCTTGTAATTCAGTAATGGGGCAGGCCATTGCGTTTAGCAAAGGCTAGACATTGAAGGTGGCGTAATCTGGTGGCTAACATCCTTACTACTCTTCACAGCGCGGCTGACCGTTGCTCCCGACTCGAACAGACTTAAACATTAGTTGGTTATGCGTGTTTTGATAATCTGTTATTCTTAAATGTATGGCCAATGAAAATATTCGTTTCTATGTGGGCGTATCTCATATATCAAGGTATACACTCTGTAAATGTCTTTAATATCGTGTTATTTGTTCATGTCTGTTTATTTGAATACAACCAGGGAAATTAGAAATGGACAACCCATTCCGAAGAAGAACATTCAATTTTTAAAATATAGATTATTGTACATCCATTCTATAACGAATGCCCATGTATTATCGGGTGGATTTCTGGAAGCATCAAAACCATTATTTTTTTTCTGGCGAAAATATTAATTGATCGGATATAAAATAATAAATGCTGGTGAAGGTCTTAGATATATTATGTGATTACGCTTGCATACGGGGGGCTTACGCGATGCGGATCGTATTTCAGAACAAATACATCTTTCTTGTTTGACAATATTTATTTCAGGTGTGACATTCGTCACAGTATAACTCGTACACATACATTAATTTATGTATGGGTGAAATCGCCAAAAAAAAATGTACAATTCGCCTTCACCAATCTTCTCATATAACCCAGATTTAAGGCAAACATCAGGTTCATAATACAGTTCAACATAACCAAACATAATTGTTTAAATCAATCTCATACCAAATATACTCAGATATTTCTAGTATCTATAATTGTTCAGCCTAATTTAGCAGAAATTACTAAATATATAGAGCTGGCGATTGTACATTTTTTTTGCGATCTCACCCACATAATGCCTGAGATTTTCATGCATTTTCCCAGTATAATCTATATACATTTCCCCCATTTTACGAGTATATAGTACCTTACTTCATTTGCATTCATTTTGCCAATACTGAGTATATAATTATACCTTAGTTCATTTATTTGGGTCAGATCGTCAGAGAATGTACACAAATTTAGTTAATTCTTCTAATTTTAGTTGAAAAATGATAAATACCAGGTCAATCTGAGTAGATATGGTTTGGCTTAGATTCAAATAATCTATTTGCTATGTTAAACTGTATTTTGGACATCATTCCTGTCTCAAATTTTGGGATATTTGAGAGGTTTTGAATTGTACATTTTTTTATAATCTGACCCATTTATTTAAAATACTTTCCCAAAAGTAAGAAGTGTGTAAGTGGAAGCAAATAAATTGAGTAAAGGTCCTTCATTCAAAATAATTATTTTCTTGATTCTAGGACTCATATCTGTTTCTCTCAGTGTATAATTTGTAATAGAACTCAGTTAGTTCGAAAACGTCATATTATATATGATGTCTTCGTCAATTGCACACTAGGTGAAATAATTGCACTTTCAGAACAATCCTACAGACGGGATAAGTGTAACAGTTACATAACTACATAATTACATAATTCGGAATTCTCATTTCTGGCAATGGAATGTTGGTTCACAGCGTTGTAACTGGTTATATAAATGTGAGGTGTTTAGGAAAATGAGTCACAAGTCGCGAAAATTGGATTTTGAGATACCATCATACTTGGAAAGATGAGATCAAACCGATTCCAATGATAGTAAACAGTAGGACATAGATGATATATATTTCTATATTTTAAGTTTGATATTGTTGTGTTTGCCAAAAAGTTTGAAATATATCTTTGAGGGCAATTACGAGTACAGTAATTAAATTTGGAACATGAATTCATATGACTTAAGGCGCTACCCCCCCCCCCCCCCCCCCCCCCGCCCACCCCCCCGAATCAGAACATTCCTATACTAAGAGATCTTGTGAATAAATCACTTTGAAAAATGAAAAATATGAATTTTGCGACTTGTGACTCATTTGCTTGAAACACATCACAAATAAATAGGTGAACGATCGCAATGGCAGCGATTGGGAATCAATCCTAATACAACTTAATCCAATAAAATTTGTGTTAAAAAACCGAAGTGAGGGTCACTTCCTTGAATATTTTGCTCATTAGATTTGCTTGTATCCATATTCAAAATGTTGGTCCTAATATTAATGAAGATATAATATGTGATATGTTACAGGAAAATGAGTCACATGTCACGAAAATTGGATTTTGAGATATCATCATATTTGAAAAGATGAGATCAAGCCGATTCCAATGATAATAAATAATAAGACATCTAATAAGTATTTTTATATTTCATTATTTCAAGTTTGATATTTTTAGTTTTGAAAACGAAATTTGCAATATATATGGGAGGTACATGTACTCATGCTACGACAAGCGTTAAGCACCCCAACAGTGAAAATATTCCTACTAACACATCGTGTGAATAAAACACATTGAAAAATATCAATTTTGCGACTTGTGACTCATTTCCCTGTGACATATCACATAATTAATATTATGTTAGGATAAATACATATTAACTAACTGGTTGTTTTCTCTTGACGGTCGGCATCCATCTGCCTTTGTTTACAAAGCGTAGCTTCTGCTTGAACGTTTCGAACGATGCCCAATAAATCGGGCTCAACGCTTATAGTAACGCACTCCAAGGGGCTTTGGCTTTTTCGCACTTTCTTTCCCGTAAAACCCCACGATTATTATTCTCTATCCACATCACTGCTATTCATGAACAACTAGGACTGGGTGAATTGCTGGATATGCCGATATTTGAATAACCACGGTTACATTAAATTTTTCTAGGCCGGCTCAGGAACAGTACTGACCCCGATCATGTGACCCGTCCGATCACCCCACCACTACCAGTGCAGCTGTTCATGGCTCAGCAGAGACATGAGCAACGCTTGTTGACAAGAATCCACAGCTTTGGGGGGAGTGGGGGGAGGCTAGACCAATCGCACCAATTCCGCCTTTTGTATGCAAAAGCGCAGCTTCTTCCAAAACATTACGAACAGCGCCCCATACACCACTTCCGACGCCACTTAGACCCGAACCGGCTATATTCAACTTTTCTTCCGTATTTTCCCCGGGTTCGTCCGCCACCGCCTGCCGGAACATATATCTTTTAACTACCTATACCAATCAAGCCAGTCAGAATGACTAAACAGGACCGTGTACAAAACTTGCAAAATTACGACCAACGATCTGTTAAATGATTTGAACCGCCCGAAATGCATGGGCATGGTAAGTAAGGCTTCTCATAGAACTGACTGAGCGCTGGGTCAGCACTCTGGCCAATCACATAGCGCTACATCATCGCGCCAGCAGCTCAAAAAGAGGCACTAGTCAATGACATCATAACGTTGGAGTGAGGAAAGCCCCGCAAATTGCTACAAACGGGAAAAATCAGTATCGGTACAAATATTTAACAAAATATTATAATCTAATTGTCGGCGCCATCTTATGGTGACATAAGAATGGCGACAGACATGACCAGGCAAAACACTTGACAACCCTTCTTTCTGAGCAGCAACACAACATTTAGTGGCCGGATCTCCGGCTAGTGATGGCGGGAGAACGGTGGGTACATATCAATGCTGTCAGTCAACAATTTATATGGTTAACTATAAGCAACTAATTTATCACAGGAAACGAATATTCTCAATGATTCTGGCGGCTAAACTTCTCTGGACGGTCAAATAGACTATAGAGACAGATGACAATAATCTTACTAAACTAACCAGCCAAGCAGTAACCGTACACCAATTCTCGTGCGGATACTCCTGCTTTAACATATTAGTTGTGGAGTAGCTGAATAGGAAATGCACTAACAAGAATGGTTTGGTTTCCCTAATGCCAGTGATAGTAACAAATTGATACATAGTAAATGACTGTAACATCTCCGTTGCACAAGCTGTTCAAATAAAGCTGTTCTTCCAAATTAAAAAAAATAATCAGAATCTACTTGTTTCTCCTACACGTCTTAACAAGCGCCAGTGTCAGTAAAAGTGACGTCAGGAACGCCAAACACACGCAGATAATAAAAAAGTACGTGAAACAACGAGATCCATAACATACCAACGCTCCTGGCGCCACCTGGAGATCATAGAGCGCACCATACGTCATCTGAAGCACCAAAGTTCCTAGTGAGACCGCCAGGGTGACAAAGCCCCAACCATAGGCGAAACAGTCCTTGCCAAAATACTCCACTAAGATGGCGGGAGACTGGGTTTGCACTGTACACGATCCAAATATAACAGTAACGAGCCCGAGAGCAACAATTCCAACATTTTCCAAAAGGAAAATACAAAGAACACTAACGATACACTCAAGTGTGGCAAACAGGAGAAGACTGCCAAATCTCGGTACTTTTGATATCATTGCGTCTGAAACAAAACCAATAAGTGGTTTCAGAAAAGTGCCTAGAATGGGTATAAGGTATATAAGGCTAGAGTAGTATCCCTCAAGATCCATCGATTTAAGGAAACCAGTGACGTTGTTGATATAACACGTGCGGAAGGCGATGAAGAAGGTGGCAGGCCAAAGTATGGCATGATAATTAAAGCGTTTAATGAGGTGTAATGGAGTCTTTACATACACATCTATCACATCAGAATCTGTCGATGATTCACGACCGACAGATAGACTGAAATGTCCTGACGATGATACTATTTCCTCATCTCTCTCTTTCTTCTTCCTCTCATCCTCACTTTCAATGATTACATCTTCTGTTGCAGGGTAATTTCCATACACCAATATGGCCAAAGTGTTTGTAGCTGCGTATAGTAAAGCAACACACATGAAATAACCCCTCAGGTCACCAATAGCACTAATGGACCCATTCTGTGGTTGCGTTCCGTTAGTTAATACTGTGTTAGGCAATGGTGTGGTGGTAGATGACACCGAGAAGACAGTCTGGTTAATGATCGAGTCATTTGATGCGGTTGGAACAACAGGATCATTTACTATAGGATTTGTTGAAGAGGTGGCAAAGTATGAATTATACACGGCCATGAGCAATCCTAACACAGCGCTCTTCATGGAGTGAATCATGCCGCTCACTAGTCCAAGATATCGAATCTCATAGTTGTGGATATTCACTGTAGTTGCCGATATGTACATTACTCCACCACCGACTCCTGGAACAAAATTAAAGCACCATTACACACAAAGTCATATCCAGATATATTGATAGAAATAATGATTTTAAGAAATGAATCATTAAATCAGAATAAAAACATGCGTCAATCTGTGTAAGATAATCTGTGTTTATTTAGATTATAAGGCCAATCTTCCGTGATATGACAATTGAATCATAGACAGGCATGGAGTGTACAATCCAATGTTACGATCATATCAATATAATGGGCAATATTTCAATACTAAATAACCATGGTGATACCTTACGCAATGTCTACTTTACTTAAATACTACTACTATTATATCTCATGAATAGGTAGAGGCAGAGGCAGGCAAATATAGGGTCTATAGTAGAGATTCTTCATGTATTTTACCTAGCGACAGAGCCTCTTTACATGCTTTACGCCTTTGTACAGCAGCTGTGATACTGAATTTCTACTTCTCTCTTACTTCTTTATTTACTTTGTATATGTTACCTAGGCTCTTCATGTCAGCTCAATAAAACCAGATTAAAACTTTGTTCTCGTTGTCCTTCTCCTCAACACAAAGCTATCATCAAACTTATTAGTAATAGAGATATTTTAAAATCTTTAATTTTCTATGAAAAATATATTTGGAGTAATTCTGTTGACAAGTGGAACAACTCCCCCCTTAAACTTTATTTTCCACCCAGTACATGAATTTGCAATCGCATTGAACAAACGTGCTCTGGACAAATACGAATATTATTCTATTATGGGTGAAGTCGACAGAAAATGTACAATTCACATTCACCAATCCTCTCGAATAACCCACATTTCAGACAAAAATAAAGTTTAAAATACAGTTCAACCTAACCAAACATATTGCTAGAATCAATGCAATACCGAATATACTCGAATTTACCCAGTATTGACCAAATTGCAGCCTACATTAACAGAATTTACTAATCTGTGCAGCTGCCAATTGTACATTTTATGACAATCTGACCCTTATAAACATCTACAGACATCTAAAACATGCAAGTTTACTATTTGGTTGTGTGCCATAGGGAATATTCTGTTAGTCACGTCGTATCATCCTGTCACAGGGACAAACACTATTTTCGGCAGGAGAGGAGGATGAACATATAAAAAAGAAAATGAGGAGAAAATAAGAAAAATATGTAAAAAGAATAAAGTGAGGTAAACATAAAATAATGTACTAGTTTGGGACAGAATTTTCGTATGATAGAGTAAACGAAGGAGGCTACCTGTATGCGTTATTGGTGGCCACCTTTTTGTACACCTTCTTTGTATGAATAAAACATGCTTTGAATTTAATTGAATGGTATGAGCTACTAATGTATATTTTTTCATGTGTAGGCTACAAAACATGCCAATATGTAGGCATATATAGCATATTACATAGTATGCAATATACAAATGAAGAGGGAAGAAGGAATGTATCAATTTTATACAAACAAAATACTGCAGTTTACAAATATGATAAAATACGTACAGCCAATAGAAGCCCATCGATTACCGATTATTTGATAAACATGATTTCTCCAGGTGGGTATATAGTGGTATTTATGAGTCACAAGTAGGAGACAAATGGATTTTGAGATATCCTAATGATGTTTGAAAAGATGAGATCAAGCCGATTCTAATGATGGTAAACAATAGGAGATCCAAAAACGTATACGTATATTTCAAGTTTGTAATAGTTTGTTGTAATAGTTTTATTTCCAGATTCATTTTACATCATTTCCAGCAATTGGACAATCATTTTACAAATAAATATAAGATAATCTCTATCTGCGGATTCGCATTCGCAGGTCTTTCATATTATGGATAAATCACTTTGGAAAATATCAATTTTGCGACTTGTGACTGATTTTGCTGGAACATATAATGAGCAGAGGTCATTATGACACAACCAGGAAGCACAGTAATAGGGTGTGACCACATCTTCTCCACACAAACCAGACATAGACTTAGTACAACGTATTGCTGCAATTCATTCTATTAACTTTGTATTATTAGAGAACATTAAAGTGTTAATATCTAATTAAATATCAGTTGCAAAGGTTGGAATACACATGTTCCTCCGGCATATGTAGTGCGTACATTCAAGTTCCAAGGGCAGAATCATCTTGGATATATGCTACTAGCAGCGCTAAACCACCCAAGAAAATGAACTCATTCTGACCAACGAGTTCCAGACTCGTTGTTCTGACCAAGGGTTCCCGTGGGAAAACATTTCAAAAATATCAATTTTGGCGACGTGTGATTCATTCTTCCCGTGACACATCACATTTTAAAGTCAATTTGTGGATTTTCCCTCAGTAGTATCTCTGTCGGTGAAAGTCGCCAGAAAATGTACAATTTGCCTCAACCAATCCTCTCAAATAACCCACATTTCAGAAGAAAATAAAGTTCAAAATACAGTTCAACCTAACCAAACCGATTGCTAGAATCAATGCAATGCCTAATATACTCGAACTTGCCTAATATTGACCAAATTGCAGCCTAATTTAGCAGAATTTACTAAATTCTGTTTAGTGTATATGCTAGTAACGTATTTGTGTGGTGCAGAAATCATTCAGTCGCTTTACACTCATCCTCACCTTGGCGTTACCCCATCACTATCAGATCGGGAAACTTGTTTCATCCACCCACACTGTCATGATGACAATAATGATGAAATCCTTTTGATCTATTATTGAATCTCTGATGATTATTTTCATACATGTCAAAGGTATAGAAGTATACTGAAACACACATGTAAACAATGTCCTCCTTTAATTACATTCGCTATATTTGATGAGGTAAAGCGGTTTCCTTCATTGGTGTTGCCACAGTGATGACTGACATGTAAAAAGTCATTCAAAGGCACCAACTGAGAAAGCGAAAGTAAACAAGTCTGTTTAACACAAGAGTCCATGAGTGACGTCAGTTTGTGAACCTGAAATATACACAATGCACATTCACAACTGAATGCATGCATGTTCATTTGCAGACTTCACCACTGACGTAGGTTATTGAATTGACGTAGGTAATAAGGGGATTTGTATAGCCGCCATTTTGAACCTTGATTCGCATGGAATTATGGGACCTATGGTACAGTGTAAATTATATAGAAAACATGCCAAGTTCAGTATGGAATATTCATCAATGCTGTTACCACGACACAAGTCTCCATCTTTACCACACATAATGCATTTGGTTTTCATAGATCGTTTATACAAAGCTGATATTGGTGAAAGCATTCTTGCATTTTCTTATAAAAAAATCCTGCTAAATATTTGTATGTCAGATGTCAACAGAATCCATCCCATGATGCACTGTAACAGGCATGCGCAGTGGCTCATGCAAATCCCCTATTGAATACAAAAAGTAAATGAATTTCTCATAATATCTAAGGGTTCACTAACACTTAAACTCGTCTAGGGTTACCGTCCATGACTTCTGGTATTTGTCTATACACGATGTTTATAGGGCTGATACAGCAATCTATAGGCCGATAATGATAATGATAATGAGAGAGGAGATTATTGGTATTAGGGTTTAATGCTTGGTGGCTCAGCTGACATACTCTCAACCATAGAGATAACCATGCCCCCCCCCCCCCCCCACCACCCAGTCCACAACTATGTAGATTAATCTTTGCGAGATAATTGATCAATTGATTATAAGTGGCATCTAAGGAAATAACATTAAATTTATCACTTTTATGCATATATATGTTGCACCACCGTTCTACACAAACAGATGTATGCTGCACTCTCAGCTATTGTACAACCAAATAAACACTGTTAATAGGGGATTCACATGGCCGCTATTTTGAATCTTGATTTGCATGGACTTATGGGATTAATGGTACAGTGTAAAATCTATAGGAAATATTCCATGTTCAACGTGGACTATTTATCAGTGCTCTAATGTCAATATTCGTTATTGTTCATTATTATTTTTCCCATAAAACAAGTCCTCAACGTTCCCATCATGCATTTTCATAGATCATGTAAGCGATGATGTTGGTAAAACCATTCTTGCAATTTTCGATAAAAGTGTTGCCAAATATTTGCATGTCAGATTTGAACTGAATCTATCCCAGCATGCACTTCATTGGACATGCGCAGGGCGACATGCAATTCCCCTATTGTACTCATATTATGACTGGGGTTTATCAATATTTATCCAACTCAATACATGCTCAACTCGCCGCAGCCCATCTGCCCAATTTCCATGAACTTAAGTGACTTAACTTTTGTGACTTTTAGATAACGTGCCATCATCATTTTCTACTTTTTGTTCCATTCTTTTCCATTGCATCTAAAGGTCATTTGACCAGAATATGGGTGGATTTTGCCCAGTTGCTTTTGCTACAGGGTTTCTAAAACGTCCTTAATTTAGTATTTGGAGGACCTGCTGGAATCCTTTTCTATGATGACTTCACTTATTATCGCTCACCAGCAGCCGTTTTCGCTCGGCCTATTCCATTTCAAATTCTTAGATAGCCTAAATATAAAACAGCAGCAGAATAGTGATAAATCCAGTCCAATAAGACATAAAATGAGGAAGCAGCCTTAACACTAGCGATTCTACAAACAATAGGGAGATTTAGCAACCACAACGCACAAACACAACACTAGCGCATCCACTAACTATCAGTACATTATTACCACACTTAACTGTGGGTATATCTCGAGAGGCCTGCAATGCAGATCTCTATGCCCTCGGCCTAGCGCCTCAGAGATATCCCCTCAGCGGTAGTAATGTACAAATAGTTAGTGGATGCGTTAGTGTTGTGTTGGTGCATTGTGGTTGCTTAATCTCCCTAGTATCTCTAAAGGAACCTACCACTGAGTAGGAAGTAGATGGCAATGAGGACAAAGTTTCTCTGGTAGAAGGGTACATCAAAGGTTGCGCCCCACAGGAGGAGGTAGCTGCCGGTGGAGGTGAGCAGGCCCACACAGGAGAGGGCCCTGAAGCCGAAGCGCCTCAGCAGCAGGCCGGTGGGTAGAGAGGACAGCATGCCCACATTGCCCAGTGACACGATCAGCTCAACTGGAACAAAAACATTTTTGTTGTCATTATATTTGTGTATTTCATTAATAGTCAATACAATATTTAATGATTTTTTTAAAACTTTATTCAGCAAAAACGTCTTGTACGGTTATATAATTCCCAGTTTAAGCTCCTTCATTTTTTTGAAAACAATAATACTTTTGGGGAAAAAATGATCAGATTAGATAAGTAATCATTCTCGATCATATAAAAGGTTCAATATATACATAGATTAAACAATAGTTGAAAGTGATAATCAGATAGAGATAAAACACAGTAAAGTGAGTAAATTTAGATCAATTACATCAACTAACATTCCTGTTTTCAATATACATTGCCATATGTATCCATATTATTGAATTAGTCGGTCTGATCGTCAGAAATATCTTTCTTACAAGAATGTTATTCATATAATCAAACAGATTTGCACTCTCACTTTACAGTGTCTTTCGTCATGCCCTGAGTCTCATATTATTTATATTATATGATGATATTCCCGTCTTCACACCTAGAATATATTAACATTTATATCAAATCATGAGGATGGATTGGGGAATGTTCCTTTCTATAAGTCATATTTGTCTAATATGGGCTGAAATTAGGCTAAAAACTGTATATTTGGTATTGCTAATGTTCTGAAAATCTGGGTGGTTATCTTTAACGGTATTTTAAATGTCACGGATAAGGGTTCTAACATTAGTCATATAAACTAAACATTTGACCAACATTTCTTTTAAAATGAATTTCATTCAGGTTGATAATATGGCACTGGCCAAATTTAATGTGGTTCGGGTGAGAACCGGTCTTCAGCAGGACAATATTGACAAATACAGTCCTATAAGTCATCATATGAGTACATTTGGTGAGATTCTTTTTGTCATAATATCTGAAAATGCAACTTTAGGTGAGAGGTGGCCGGGACACTTGAGCTATGGAGGGACTGTAGCCTCTTTATAAAAGTAAACAATAAGTTTCAATAAGTTTCACTCTTAATCAAAAATATACGTCGTATTAAATTAATCACAATTGGAAATTCTGGAATCAGGATGGTATTCCCGTTTAATTAGCAGAAGTGTCAAGAAATAGCTGAAAGGCATGCGGACTACTGCCAAGGAATGCAGGTAATTTAAGACCATGCATTAATAAATTATTTTGAAAAATAGCTTGGATGTAATGAAATAGCATTATATCGATGTATTTTGTTGTCAATGCGTTGTGACTGCCAAAACAATGATACATGCTTCATTTAATATCAAGTTCACTGACGCAATAAGATATTTAACATAGTTATTCGTGTATGATGATATGATGGTGAAATGAAGCTTGAGTCGATATGTGATAGGAAAGTGAGTCACAAGACGCAAAAAATGGATTTTGAGATATCGTCATATTTGAAAAGATGAGATCAAGCCGATTCTAAGGATATGTAACATTAGAGCATCTCTAATAACATATTTCTATATATTGAGTTTGATGTTTTTATTTTTGAAAAACAAAGTGTGTAATATTTCTGGGTGGACGATTACTATAGTAAAGTAGCTGAATATACCCTATAGGATAACCTTAGAAATACGACATTCGACTGAAGGCCTCAGATACTCCCAACGTGAGTACATTTCCACAAAGAGATACTGTGAATTAAACACTCAGAAAAATATCAATTTTTCGACTTATTTTCCTGGAACACCTCACATATAGGAGGATTGCATGGACACCTGTTAGCACGGTGGGCCGCCAAAACTAACTAAGCTATTTTTATTCCGTTCCGAGAGCACCCATAATTATAATAAAACACCTTTAATCAACTAATATTAACCATTGAGTAACTCGATTGTTTTATATTATAGGATATTTTGCAACCGACAAGTTAGCCTAGCAGTATACATGCTTTCAAAGCTGAGACTTATATGTGAACAGACTATTGTTCGAATACTGGGTGCTAAAAATAGTACCAGTGCAATGAACATCTTTATCACTCTATGGCAGAAAACTCTTCAACTTACTTTGTGATTGGTTGAATAGAAACATCGCTTTTAGAGATTCAGCAAAGACATTGAATGCATCCATGGAGTATGCCATTCCAGTTGCTAAGCAACCGACAAAAAGACAACAGGTACGAAGAATGCTGGCGATTTTGATTGAGCAGCCTTTCTGTAAAATACAGAGAAGAAGAAATGATTTTCTCTTGTGGTTCATGTACACACATGCATACATAAATACGTGTATACATACATACATTCATACATACACACACATGCATACGTGAATACAAACATATATTATATACATACGTGTATACATACATACAATACATACATACATACATACATACATACATACATGTGATGTGTTACAGGAAAATGCGTCATAAGTCGCCAAAATTGAAGATTTCAAATGTCTTTTTTCACAAGCGCTCTTTTTTGTTTTAGCAATGTTTCCTTTTGTTGACGGCTTACTGTTTTAGGTGATAGAAATACATATCCCTAATTTCAAGACTGCTAAATGTATTCATGCGTTTGAGAGGTCATCCTGAGGGGTATCTTTAACTAATTCACTAGAAGTTATTGATGTCCTAATGTTTACCATCATTGGAGTCGGCTTGATCTCATCTTTTCAAACAGGATGGTATTTCAAAATCCATATTTTTGCGACTTATAAGACTCATTAGTAACACATGACATACATATATATTGAACAAGCATTAGAATATTGTCAATCAAGCACCGGTTGATGAATATACATGTAACAGTTATGTTGTGCACCAGAAGGAAACCGCTTATTTGTCTACACCGTTATCCTCAGTATATTGATGCAGGACTCCACACATTGTCTTATGGGTCAAATTCTCAGAAAATCTAAAATTGGCAGCCGTACACATTCAATAAATTCTGCTAAATTAGGCTGCAATTTGGTCAATACTAGGTAAACTCGAGTATATTCGGCATTGCATTGATTCTAGCAATCGGTCTGGTTAGGTTGAACTGTATTTTGAACTTTATTTTCGTCGAAAATTTGGGTTATTTGAGAGAATTGGTGAAGGTGAATTTTCTGGCGACTTCACCCTTATATTAATTCAGACGTGAGCATTGAGTACTAAGGGTGGGCCCACTATGGCGGGCCACAACAATTATCAAATAAATCTTTTCTTTGTGTGTTAAACTCGATTTTTGGTGTATACCAGTAACTTGTGCTGGATGCGGTAACCACAATAGGGAATTTGCATAGCCGCCGTTTTGAATCATTTCAACAGAATCCATCCCAGCATGCACTGCTATAGACATGCGCAGGGAGACCTGCAAATCCCCTATTGCCTAGAATGGTATGATAGAGATGTAGCTTTATAACATTGAGTGTATAGTGCAACACATAGTATTCAGCCAGTAAGCAATATAGCATATATGGTTAAGGATGTTCTATCTTTAAAAGAAAGAAATTAGTAGCAGGAAAATAATGCTTTTTCAGTAGTTCCGACCCATTACTGCCTATCCAGTGATATTGAGGGTCACTTGCAGATGTACCGCTTTTGACCGTTTCTTTTTAACAAATTGTATTTGGTCAAATCTTCATAATATTGATATCGTATTTGCCAAAGTTCAGAGCTGCTGATAAAACATTTTCTGACGACCTCACCCATATATGGTCCTGCTGACTCATTTACATAATAATTATTGAAAAAGCATTGTACATTTTCCGACGAAATCCAAGTGGGTCAGATTGTCAGAAGATGTACAATTCGCAACTCTACACATTTAGTAAATTCTGCTAAATAAGGCTGCAATTTGGCTAATACTAGGTAAATTCCAGTATATTTGGCTGTGTATTGATTCTAGCAATCTGTCTGGTTTAGTTTAACTGTATTTTGAACTTTATTTTTGTCTAAAATCTGGGTTATTTGAGAGGATTGGTCAAGGCGAATGTACAATTTCGGGCGACTTCACCCAAATAAGTTAACCATAGCTCCTGCTTCTAATTTGCATTTTTCTATACTACTACCAACAGTTACCGATCATTCAACGCACTTAGCGTTGCTGGTAAAAACCAAAGTACTAGTCAAAGTAAAGGCTACTTACTACCTAACCTACCTAGGCTACCTAATCTGTTTGATTAGGTTGGGTTATTTCAGAGGATTGGTGAAAGTTAATTACATTTTCTGGCGACTTCACCCAACTATTCCTGGCTGTTTTCTCTATAACATGAACCTTTTCTAAGGGACATCATCCTGTTTAAAGTTCTAGCTCTATTATTAGAGAATAACTAATTAGATTTATTAGATTAATTAAATATCAAAGAATTTTCAAATAGAATTTTCATCTATGAGTTTATTGCGCATAAAACAAATTACCACAAATGAAAACGCACAAATCTGGTTAAATTAACCTGAGAGTAGGAGGAAGGTTCAACCAACTTTTGCTTCATAGAAGTTACAGAATCAGACAATTTCGAATAACATTTTCGTTAATTAATTAATAAATTAATCTATTTATTGTGAAGGAAATGAAAATACACACATTTGGTTTTAACCTTAGGTTTTAACCAACTTTTACTACTAAAATATACAGGGCCTCCTAGAATACAGACGTATTTGTAGCTGAACGCTTGGAGGTATTTATAAATAAAGGGGAAATATAGATAAATACACAGATAACAGTACCTTCTTAGATGAACCCATACAATGATTAGACTGGCCTAGAAGTGGCGTTCTCTCCTGATCGTGCTTGTGGCCACAGCAACAAGGGTTTTTCCAGCCTGGTCGAGTCATGGTGTCAGGTCGGTGCCGAGCCTTCTAATCGCAGGGTTCGTCGTGTGAGGTAAGTTCTACGGATGCCCGGTAGGTGGACGGGTTCTGAGTCTGATGTGGGCTCGGTGGGCTAAGCGCAAGAAGGTCAAGGTCAGGGACAGAGTGTGAGGACGAAAGAGGTCATGGATGTAAGATGAACTTGACCAGATACTTTGTTTAATGGTCGTCAAACTTTCGTAATTAAGAAGTGCGCGATCGGAGGTCTTTTATACTGCGACAGGGCGATTAAGTTCCTGAAAATATAAGATGTAAGTGTAGCATGATTGAAATCACCAGAAAAGGTATGATTCGCCTGTAGCAATCCCCTCGAATAACCCACACTTAAGAAAGAAATGAGGTTCAAAATTCAGTTCAATATAACCAAACATATTGCTTGAATCAACGCAATATTCAATATACTCAAATATAATTTACAAACATATATCTTCCTGTGAAAGAGAATGTATGGGATGTATCACAGGAAAATGAGTCACAAGTCGCAAAAAATGAACATAAGATATCATCATATTTGAAAGGATGAGATAAAGTGGATTCCAATGATGTAAGGGCGTCTAATAAGTACTTCTGTATGCATGAACAAAACGTTAGCGATATTTCTCGAGAGTCAATCATTAGTAAATTAAAGTACATGAATATATATATATTTATGTATTTGCTATTTGAAATCATTCTTATAAGGAGTTCTTGTGAGAAAGACATTTGAAAAATAGTTTTTTAGTCTCTACAGGTCCATCGACCCTGTCTGTAGGACATTATACATGTGGTTTGTGAAGGTATCTGGGATGAAAATGTGATTTTGAAGCCTTTTTTAAAATTAGGATCTCCACACCCTATGTATAGCCTGGACAAGCGCCTGTGAGATAATATGTCATTTGCCACTACATGCAGAGGAGTGAGAGAGTGAAGAAGAGGGGTGGGCTTATTGGAGAGGGGGAGGGGAGGGAAAGTAGAGGAAGAGGGTAAAGAGGGAAGGGAGAGGATGTGGGGGAAGGGAGAGAGGGGAGGGAGAGAAAGCAAAGAAGGGGGGCATGAGGAAGAGGAGAGGGAGAGGGGGGGATCGGAGATGGAGTTGGGAGAGAAAAACAGGTATGAAAGACAAAGAAGAGGCAGAGGGAAAAGAGGGAGAGAGGGAAATGTGGGGAGAAAGGGGGATGGGTACTTTGCTAGTATATATAATCAACTAAATCCACATTGCATATTACTATATTAAGTACCATAAAAATAGACAACTTTGATGTTGGCCAAAAGTGATGTTTTGAAAACTGCACCTTTCATATAAAACCAAGGAGAGCGTAGATGCCTCCTATAACTTGAGGGACTGTTCATTTTTAACCACGAAGGGGTGGGAGGGGGGAGAATTTTTAGGGGAGGGGCCACCCTTTTTTGCCCAGACTCTGAAGAGGGGGCATCTTTTTTTGCACAGACTATAAAAGTGTGGGGGCATCTTTTTGGACGCAGACTGGTGTAGTGGGGGTCATGAAATCTTGCACAAACTTTCAAGGGGGTGGCGGGGGGGGGTGCAAGAAATTGTGCACAGAAAGTTAAGGGGAGGTCATACAATTTTGCACAAGAATTTGTCACAAATTCTCCACTTCACCCCCCCCCCGCCCCCGCTCTGTGGTTATATAATAGTTATGGCCAGTCCCTTAGTTGGCTATACACTTCCAGATGACAGCGTGCTGCTGTGGACTTGAATAAATGGGAAAAAAACCGTGGAAGTTGTGGGCGGACTAAATCATTATTCTCCAGGATATATATTATGGGCATTATCAGTAATGTCAAGACATTTCCAGGAGGATTTCAACAAAGTGTTTGATGTTTCCAATGTGGCAAAGTCACGTCTTCCTTTGACATGCACTCTTTAAAGATTCGCGCAAATATTCAAAGAATTCGCACTGCTATTGTCCTATTGCATCATTTTGACCCACCAACCCATCACCATTAGTCGCAACCGCCAACAGAAGCCGCTCCCTAGCTTTGGATTTGACTTTTTAGAGCGTCTTCAAACTGAAGCTGACATAACGGGTGAAGTCGACAAAAAATGTACAATTCACTTTTCCCAATCCTCTCAAATAACATAAATTTCAGACGAAAATAAAGTTCAAAAAGCAGTTATACCTATAACCAAAGAGATTGCTAGAATCAATGCAATGCCAAATATACTCGAATTTACCCAGCATGACCGAATTGCAGCCTAATTCAGTAGAATTTACTAAATGTGTACAGCTGCCAATAGTGCATTTTCAGACAAATCTTACCCTTATATTCTTTGTCATAATCCTCAACTATTTATCTATTATATGTCACACTGAGTTAAACGTTTGCGCTACTTTGCGTATCATGGACTCGTACCAGGTGCGACCCCAACAAACTATTTAAATGGTTTTAACCAAGATATTATATTTTATTTAGCTTGTATGGAAGAATACAAGAATTAAAAAAAAATTAAAAAACATGTACATCAGCCGATTGTACATTTTCTAAAAATCTGACCCATATGTGTTCCGCCAGAACTATGGGTTCATTTTTAAGCCTTTATCGAGTCAATTGAAAACCCGAATCGGGACACCCACATTGGTGTCACAGTCTAGCCTTAGATCAGATAGGAACTGTATGTCAGTTCAGTGATTGGACGCCTACTGCACTAATGGCTTTCCTGGGCCAGGAGTGGGCGTTCTAATGGGGTTATAATTGTATGTTGCGGTCCTGGGATTTTGCGGTACCAATATAATGGCATTTTGCGGTTTGGAGCGAAAGGCTTTCCCTCAGTTTGAAGGGATTCTCTCAACTTTGAGCCGAGACCAGTTAATATGAAATTGGGGATACTTAGACCTGATCGACAGACCAGAACCGAGGCGTGATGAGGCTTGAACACGTAACGTAACATATCAAGCAAAGTATTTTATCTCACAACTTATTTTCTATACATAAAAATGCGACGTAATTCACAAAAAAAGACATACGTATACGGTAACGTAATTGAGATAGGTTTGTTTGCGGAACCTCCCTAATATATAGAACATACTGTAAAGTCTATGTACTCCTTGTATTTACAGTTACACTTCTTCGAAATGTAAGATCCATAGAGGATTATAAGGATGCATGCCTTTAAAAGAGAAATTAAGGTTTTAGAAAATGCCTTCCAGTTCAGACGTGATTTCTGGACAGTCGAACAAATATTGTATGAGTCTGGTTGATCTTTTCTCCGGTTTTTAAATGATGTTGATACACGCTCGCAGGGACAATTTGGAATTCTGTTTGAATATTGAAGTTTTGTTTACACTATTCAAAGTGTTGTGCTAAATGGTCTGTCGTGGAAATGGACACACGCCCGAGTGTACGGTTCTTATGTTTATTCTCTTTTTTGTCCGAATATTAAAACAAAGTGAACGATTTTCTTTCTACTATAATAGATGGTTTTTGTTCATTGTAGTTATATATGCTTTTTGGATATTTTGTTGTTTGAGTATTAAATACAGCCCGAACTGAGAATTAGTGTAACCAAATTGCAAAATGTTGTTGCTGAATAAAATTCTTTAAACAAACAAACACACACAAACAGAGAATGCCCACTTCTGAGCGATCGCTCCACTGGGCATCTGTTCTATAGCAGTCACAATAATCACTCGGCCAACAATATCACTAACAAATGACAATTATTTACATCTATCTCCGATCATTGCCAAGAACGTTATAGGTTCGAAACATACTAGATCTCACTATTTGTCTAACTAAACCACCCTCTCCTACAAAGTCTGAAGCACATGAAGGGGTCTGTCCGAGGACGCACCATTCAAACAAATACTGGAGCCGACCTACAACCGACATCATGATTATATGAAATCAAACCTTACAAAGATCCTAATTTCCTCTCATGGTAATAACAGAATCCCTGCTCCAATTTGTTGACACGGTATCTCTTGTTTATCACCAAGGCTCAAACATTTGATCTGCAGGGTCCGTACACTAGTACACGATCCGTATCCCTGGACTAGGAAGATGAGTTGTACTCATGTTGAGCAAGGATCCGGAATCCTGGCAATAGGTGTAGTAAACAATATGGATCGGTGTGCGATGATGAGAACAACAATCGGTCAAGGCTGCCCAGACAGGTGTGTGTTCACATGGCCTGACTCAGGTGACTGGTCATGCGCCCGGACAAGCAACCACTCCATTCACATGTAGTGGTTGTGGGCAGTGATGTGCCTTACACCTTACGTAATCCGTATAGTAACGGTCCGGTGCGTATGGGGATTAGATCTTCCCAAACAGTACAATTGGCAGCTGTACACATTTATATTAGTAAATTCTGCTAAATTAGGCTGCTATTTGGTAAATATTAGGTAAATTCGAGTATATTCGGCGCTGCATTGATTCTAGCAATCTGTTTGGTTAGGTTGAACTGAATTTTGAACTTTATTTTCGTCTGAAATTTGGGTTATTTGAGAGGATTGGTGAAAGTGAATTGTACATTTTCTGTTTGTTTTACCCATGGGTTGTTTTCATGAGATATGACGTTCCGGCCATGGTATGAGTGTGACATCTTTGTTTTGAAATAATATATATATATGGGTCAGGTCGTCAGAAAATGTACATCTCGCCTTCACCAATCATTTCAAATTCCTACCGGAAATAAAGTTCAACTTTACCAAACAGATTAATTGAATCAACGCAATACCAGAGCTACTAAGATATGAATTGTATTCACCATTTTTCAACTTGATTTAGTAGAATTTGCTATAAATGTGGGGAGCAGGCGATTGTACATTTTCTGGTGATCTGACCAATATGGGTCAGGACGTCAGAAATCGACAATTAACCTTTAATAATTATCTAAAACAGCCCAACTCACTTTCAGATATAAAGACGCATGATCCGACATGATATATCAAAATACATGCAATAAAACATAACCGAACAGTTTCCCCCGAATTAACGCAATACCAAATATACCCATATGTATTCCTAGTATTTATCGCTTTTTCAGCAGAATTAAGCAGAATTTACTAAATATGTAGAGCTGCCGACTGTACATTTTCTCACGATCTGACACATGTACCTGCCTAATGTTAACTGAAGACACATCTGTAAATATGACTATATCAAATGACTATATCAAATCATATTAGCTTTCCCTACCAAAAGGTTCATTTTACTTTATTAATAATTACCGATTCGTTTCCCTTCTAAATACAAATATGCGCTATATGATACAATAATTAAAACATGATTTATCACATCCCAGTAACAAACTATGGATTTCAGGTGGCGGGAGTCAGGAGAGCTTAACTGCCTTGAACAGCCCAGACCCAGGGGCTATAACCACCGTAGGCAAGATCTTAAATTTGGCTTATTTGAGAGTATCGGTGAAGGCCAATTGTACATTTTCTGAAAAGTTGACCCACAAAGCGTGGAGTTAAACAAGAGCAGTGCTTTTAACACATCAGCTTTCAGACAGCATACACCCTAGTGTGTTTGACTGAGGGAACTTTTAGACCTGCTGTATGCCGTTGAATTATACAGTGGAGTTACTTCTCTTTTCCATGAATCATTTCCACACACATTCTGTTGGAAAACAGATAAAGTCTAGGGCCTTGGTAGGTTTAGGTTCCCATAATGGCACGATTGTATCTGCACTATAATGCCATATACACAAATGGGTCGG
Organism: Sthenelais limicola; assembly: GCA_942159475.1. Classification (NCBI taxonomy): domain Eukaryota; kingdom Metazoa; phylum Annelida; class Polychaeta; order Phyllodocida; family Sigalionidae; genus Sthenelais; species Sthenelais limicola. Next base: position 22,826,737 of record OW804101.1, read on the forward strand.
ATCTTCAGAAAATGTACAATCGGCAGCTGTACATATTTAGTTAATTATGCTTAATTTAACTGTGTAAATGGTCAAAATGGTCATTTGATATTGTGTTGACTCAGACGTTTGACTGTATTTTGAACCTCAATTTTACTCATGTCTATGTAATAAAACCCAAACTTGTGACATAAAAGAATTGATTACAGTCTAGACCCAAATTTGAGAGAGTCTCTTCAAACGAAGGGGAAGCCTCTCGCCTCAAACCGCAAAAAGCCATTATAATTCCGATTACAACGCCGTGTTCTAAACCAGGAAACAAATTTTTAAACACAGTAGGCGCCCAATCAATGACATACCATTCGTATCTGATCGGAGGGTTTGGACCTAGACTGACTTGTTTTCATTTATTCATATTAACTCCTCTCTCGGGGGTCTTCCCCTGGTGACTGTTTGCTCGGCCGACCAGACTGAACAATACCAACATGTACAAAACAATTATATAAACAATATGGCATTGGTCCAAGTTAATATCTACAATATATTCATAAAAAACATTACTATTTTAATCACATACTAATAAAGTGATAAATGCTGCTCCTCTCAGCAATACCTTGTTAGAATACAGATTTCTATAATCGTGACATAAATAACACTAAGACAAAAATTCCCCAGGGACATAGCGGGAAGCCGTATCGTCCCGCGGCGGAGGTTTCCGACCATGGGCACGTAGCGTCCGTGGTCGGATACCGAAGCTATACTATTACTATAACATCTGTCTAGGATGAATGTCCACATTAATAGACAACAATAAATAAATACCCACAAAATCTTTTGGGGGGATTTGTTCATTTTCTGGCGATTTCACCCATACAGAAAATCGCCAGAAAATGTACAATTGATTTTCACCAATCATCTCAAATAATCCAAAGTTGAGACAGAAATGAAGTTCAAAATGCAGTTCAACATAACCAATCAGATTGTTTGAATCAAGGCAATGATAACCATTTTTCAGTCTTAATTTAGCAGAATTTACTTAATGTGTAGATCTACCGATTGTACATTTTCTGAAGATCTGACCTAGGGCTCAATTATTTTGGTGAATTTTGATAACGGCTGGAAAACTGAGGAAAAGCTTCCCACTCCAAACGGCAAAATGGCAGCATAAACCCACCAAGACGCCTACATCTGGGCCAGGCAAGCCATTAAGGCAGTAGGCGTCCAATCCCTAACGTACCGTTCTTATCTGATCTGAGAGGCTCTGAACCTAGACTAGACCGAATGTTGTAAGAAGGCTTTTCATAATTATATAATTAATGTAATGTGTTTCAGGAAAATGAGTCACACGTCGCAAAGAATCATTTTGAGATATCATAATATTTGAAAAGATGAGATCAAGCTCATTTTCCTGTAACACATCACACAATATAACGTTTGTATTTTGATTTATAAATAATAATACATCAGAATTGGGTAATAGACTTTCTACCGAGCAGGTCGTCCAGGTTAGGTAATCCTAAATTCTTAGAATTATTTCCAAATAATGAAACTACTACGAATGAAGGGTGTCAACAAATAGGTCAGATTTTTAGTAAATGTACAATTGGCAGCGCTACACATTTAGTACATCCTGCTAAATTAGGCTGAAAAATGAAGGATACCCGGTATATCTGAGTATATTCGGTATCGCATTGATTTAAAGTCTCAGTTCCGTTATGTTAAACTGCATTTTGAAGCTTATTTTTGTCTTAAATGTGGGTTATTTGAGAGGATTGGTGAAGGCGAATTGTACATTTTCGGGAGATCTAACCCAAATGCAAGTGATTTCTGTTCGGTCGTTGACTTGGCGCAACTGTACTGCATGGAAACTCTGGCATAGCCAACCTCTGGCATTGAGCTGGCTGTAAAGCAATCGGGTCGGCTATAATCATACTCCATCATTACTTCGTTATGCCTCAATAATTACATTTATTCCTCGCTGAGATGCCATTCATTAGCAACTACGTCCCACATACTGTCGTGGGCGTACACGGGTACGTGAGAAAACCTAGTGCCTGGTTCATAACAACTCCTTGCTTAAAACTCTCAGCTAACATCAGTCCAGCGTGCAGACCTAGAAGTCCTGCATTGGCATATTATACAAATATATAGCAGATGCAACCTATACTTTTATCATTAATTTTAGTTTTTAAATCACCTTCTGCTAACTCAGGGACCTTGAAAGATGATTTATGTCCCCATTCTCCTCAATCACCATGAAGAGAATGGGGGATTAAATTAAGCATAAAATGTGGTGAATTAATGTAAGTGTTCATATGCATGTGCCTTATAGTCCCCGATAGTGGTTAAAGTATATCTATATGCAGATGTATCCTAAAGAGTAAATTCATCTAATTCACTAGTGATTGACCATCAAGAAACTAACTTTCTTTTCATGTTTATATAGGAGTACAAGTTTATTAGCTGTCCTATTAGTATATATATGTGCATTCTATAACCAGGAGTTCCATATCTGTGAACTGATGTAGAACTAGTGCTTTACCGACGGGACTTGTTTTATGACGTCACATCTAAAGGAAGAAGAGGTCACATATACTAATAAACTTATGGTTCTCTACGCGGCCAAGGGAAATGTAGAACTCACTTTCCAGAGGAGTGATACAACAGTCAGCCTTTTGTGTTGTATCACTCCACCTCCAAACTTGTTCTACATTTCCTGCCCGCTCCCAACTCGGTTCCATAAGTGGTTCATGCTTACCATCATTGGACTCAGCTTGATCTCATCTTATCAAATATGATGGTATTTCCAAATCCTTTAAGTTTAGGGGACTTATGAAGTATTTTTCTGTACCACATCAGAAAGGAAGAAAAAACATAAGTAAGCATCTGTTATGAAACAGACCCCATGCAGCTATTAATGAAAGGGGAACGTATTTAGATACACAGTCATAATGTACTGATGTCTACGTGTTCATGAAGCCATGTATATATGCACGCAAATAATGATGAGTAAGGGAAAAGTTTGGCCAGTACTGAAGGAGATATTCTTTAGCGTTCCTTTGTCCATTGTAGGGCAACAGGCAACGACGATAGGCGGTGTTAATTTCTTCTGCCAAAAAGGAAGAATCTCGTATACATGTGATGTGTTAGAAAACGACGAATCATACATTACAAAAAAATGATGTTTTTCCACAAGAACCCGCATTCTGTCTTCATTCTTCGGATGTGTAGGGCTGTTAGTGGCATAAATAAAAGTACCAAATTTGAAGAGTGTGCAATGAATATATCGATGCATATGTGAGGTTAGCCTAAAGAGTACATTTAACTACTTCACTAGTGAATGAACATCAAGAAGTACAGTTATAACTCTGTTTTTCATGTATGGAAATATAGGAGTTCTACGTTAGATATCCCAATGATTACCATCCTTGACATCCGCTTAATCTCATTTATCCGCTTCTTTCGAAATAAAGAAGGTATTATCCGCTTCATCTCATTTATGATATGATGATATATCAACATTAATTTTTTTGCGACTTATGACTCATTTTTCTGTAACACATCACATGTAACTGAATTTTATTTAAAAAATAAAAAAAGGTCGGGAGTGTTATTTCATATTAGTTATTTCTTTGAGGATACACTGTATGAAAGCCTGGCGAGGAAACCTCCATTTATTAGACATAGCACACAAAAATGACCTGTCAAGGTGGTGGACTAGCAGCAAGTGACCAGTGGGGCACTGTTGACCACTAGTCACTACTGCGACCCACACTAGGTGGAAGCATTGCCTCCTAAATTATACTCCTATTCACACAGGTGGTGTTCAAATAGAAGATATAAACATCCTATAAATAAATAAATTAATATAGCAAATATAGAAAATATTCTCAGACATCTTGCAACGCATATAGTTATGTACGAAGGCATTGCAAGCAAACTATTCAGAAGTTATTCTCAAGTTGTGAACACTACCATAGTTTGATAGCTCCCAGCAAACCAACTTCATATTTTGAATGCTATACCTTGAGGAAAAACTGCATAATATCTACAAGACATTTGCAATAGTAAATTCCTGAATAAAAATGTTTTCAAATCAAAATCAAATCATGAAATCGTCCACTGAAAGGACCCTGACAGGAGGTGTCACTAATCATTATAGCAGAAAACTCGACTCAGACTGCAATTAATTCCTGGATAAGTTGTATATTAAATCTGGCGAGCTGACAATAGGGGGTTTGTATGTCTCCCTGCGTATGTCTATTGAAGTGCATGCTGGGATGGATTCAGTTAAAATCTGACGTACACATATTTAGCAACATGGTCATTGTTTAAATGATCTATGAAAATCAAATGCATGATGGGAAAAGTAGTCCTGCTTTATGGTTATCTAGCTCACTGTTAAATGTTCCATGCTGTACATTCTATAGCTTTTACACTGACATACAACTCCCATAATATAATATTTTCCACGCGAATCATGATTCCATATGGCGAAGCTGCAAATGCCCTATTAATTAGTGCAAAGGTCATATTATGAATCTGGTGAGCGGGCAGTGGATTCCTGTTGTGAGCTAAACAAATTTCGGGATAGACATAAGTAAAACGTCAGAAGATTACAATGGTCAGCGTGTTGTAAAATTGATGCGTAAGTCGCAAAAAGGATTTGGAGATATCATTTTATTAGCATCATTGGATTTACATTAAAAAAGATTTCAATATGTGATCTAGCAGATTTCAACCCTGAACTATTATACTTTAAAAATATATCTACAATGTGTGAGTATTAATCACAAAAATTGTAAATGTAATACGATTTTATAATATCATTGTATCTCTTCTTTATTATTTTCATTCTTTCTTTCTTTCTTTCTTTCTTTCTGAGATTTCTGAGGAACTCATGTGATAAAACATCTTTACTATGTGTATGGTAAATATGAACCTGAATAAACAAAATTCAAATCAAAATCAAAATCAAATCATATCAAAATCAATTTTGCGACTTTAAACTAACAAATGTCATTATACCTGGTATTGGACTGAATAACAAATCTGTTTGGTTATACTATGTTAAACTGTATTTTGTAACTCATGTCTTTAATTTAGCTTATTTGAGATAATTATTTGGTAAATTAATTGTACATTTTCTCATGCTCTCACCCTTATACTTCGCCTTCAAATTTGGGTTTAATAGTTGAGTCATCGGCTATAGCAAAATGATGGTCAGGGTCACTTTTTGGACGTTTCCCACACCACATTACCCATCATCATCTTCCTCTCTTCCCCCCTTCCTCTCTTTCTTCCGTTCACTCCTTCCTCTTCCCCACTCCTCACTACTCTACCATGAGTTTCTTTTAAATAAACTATATCCTAAATATAAAATTTCAAAAAATATACTGTCAGCACACATGCATACATCTTATATTTCGAGATTTCAAAAATATTATAAGAATCCTTGAGACAAAATCATTTGCTTTTTCTTATTTATGGGGTACCTAGTGCTTCAAGTTGTATAAATAGACAATATACCCTCGCGTTTCTAAGGTAATCTTTTCTAGTGTATTTAGTGTATTAGTTACTTTACTAGTACTATAGCAATAATAGCATAGTATCGCGTATGAGGTGGACTATATTCACCGAGTATGGCCCAAAACAACGAGGCCATAGGATCGAACTGTGTCGTCAGCGCAACTCACCGATAGGCTCGAACGATCGTGACGTCACTGTACAATACAGGAAGTTTATATTGTACACCTTGTGAGTGGCAAGTGTACATTTTCTGGCGATTTCATCCATTAAAGTATTTCTGGGGAAATAAATATTGCATGTATGAGAAATTGTGACTGTGTCGCCTTAGTGGGATTAGAACAATAGCAACTGAGAAGATAGAATTCTACCGCGGCCAATGGATCAGACAAAATCTATAGCAAAGTCCTGAGAAAAAGAGGAGGGTGAAATCGCCAGAAATTGTACAATCACCTTCAGCAATACTCTCAAAAATCCCAAATTTTAGACGAAAATAAACTTACAAATACAGTCCAACCTAACCAAAAAGATTGCTAGAATCAATGCAATGCCGAATATATACTTAAATATACCAAGTATTGACCAAGTTACAGCCTATTTTAGCAGAATTTACTAAATATACATCAGCTAATTGTACATTTTTATGAAAATCTGACCCAGGAGCAGGGGCGGCACTTTTTATCTCCTTAACACCTGATGCCCCAGGATTAAACATGCGTCCTAGGTCTTCTTTTAGACCATGGCTGACTATATATTGTCCATAAAAGATATATTCTTTCTGAGCATGTGAATTGTTTACTAAAGTGTCAAAAGTAGACTGACACTCTGTATAGCATGAGTGCACACCAGCATGGACACCTGAGAGAAGACGTTGGATTGTAGCAGTAATTTTTATTGAGAATTATGTAATAATTTGATGTTTATATTAATAACTAAATGATAATTTAAAATGATGATTACAGATATAATAAAAGACATTAAATGAAATACGGAGGGAAGGAGAGGCGATTGCGGATGTGAAATACCCTATGGAAGAGGGAAAAGGAGTTGGGACAAACAGAAACTCAAACTTAAACTCATTATGTACTATCATCCGTACTCTTTATAAGGGTCAGATTTTCAGAGAATGTACAATTGGCAGCTGTACACATTTAGTCAATTATGCTAAATTAGGCTTCAATTTGGTCAATACTATGTAAATTCGAGTATATTAGGCATTGCATTGATTCTAGCAATCTGTTTGGTTAGGTATAACTGCATTTTGATCTTTATTTTCGTCTGAAATTAACTAACTGAGTCGACTATGAAGTAGTAATTCTATCCCTGTATACTAAATAATGCAAGAGGTATCAACATTTTTTCTTTCGTATAGCAGGCATGCGTGAGAATAGCATCATACTCGATGCAATGGCATTACCAGAAATACAACTTTTTCAAATAAAAAATATCAATTTTGTGACTTATGACTCAGTTTTCTGTGAGACATCAGACATTTTTAGGTGGGGAGAAGACTGAAGGCAAGTCCTGTCGTGGTATGTAATGATGCAGAAATCGATAAACTAGTTTTTAAAAAAATGGCCATTTCTGAATAATTCCTATATAATCAAGTCCACTGACATAATAATTCACTTTGAACTATATGTGATGTGTTCCAGAAAAATGAATCACAATTCGAAATAAAATTGATTTTCAGATACCATCATATTTGAAAAAATGAGATCAAGCCGATTCTAATGATGGTAAACATTACTGCACCCGCGGACCTATGACTTCACCATTAGGGACATCTAAGAAGTATTTCTACATTTTATGTTTGATATATTCATGTTTGAAAAGAACTTTGCAACATTTCTGGGTGGGCATGAATTTACCAGTAAGATAACTTTACTCCATGGGTTGACCTTCAATAAGCTAGTTTACATTTATTACAATGTCCTGAAACTTGACACATACAGGGATAAACCCCACAAAAACCAGAACATTCCAATAAATATATCTTGTGAATGAATCCCTTTCTGAAATAGCAAATTTGCGACTTGTGACTCATTTTCCTTAAAGTGTCAGTAAACCCCAAAATATTATGAGAAAATCAACTTCTTTGCTATTATTGAAATGTAAACGCCCCGGTTTTACTTAATTCAACCTAATATTTAGTGAGTTTTACCCATTTAAAGGAGGGAAAAAGTAGTTCCAGAGTTTAACACTTCATTCAAGGCGCCACTGTTTCCCTACGTCATAAAGTTGCACCAATCTTGAAATGAACATGAAATGAACATAATAAACAAGGTTCATAATTGCTGATTGAAGGTGGGTGGGTTGGGCTGAAGGAGTATTACCAAGGCTGGTGTGCAGACCAAAACAAACAAACTGTACTGTGATATTCCCTGAATATATCCCCACTTATAGAAGTAAACAACAGACGTAGACATTACATGTACTACCCATTGATTCTTCCTCACAAGGTCAGAGTGAAATGTATGCAATGCTATTTCCCTCTCTTCTAATACACTATTTGTGATGTGTTTCAGGGAAATGAGACACAAGTCACAACAAAGGGATTTGAGATAATGATCATATTTGAAAAGATGACATCAGAACAATTCCAATGATAGTTAACAGTAGGTATCTAATAAGTACTATTTTATTTTAAGTTTGATATCTTTATTTTTGAAAAAAAAACCCAACCAGGTTTTGAATATTTTTTAGTAGACAATTGCTAGCAAAGTAGCTAAATGGATGACCTTAGAAATGCATGGATTTATGAAGTACACCGTCTTGAAATATGGTACATATATTTATGCTACTAGCAGCTCAAAGAAGACCAAAATTGAAAACATTCCAAGCAAGGGTTTTTGTGAATGAATTACTTTGGAAAATATCAGTTTTGTAACTTGTGAATCATATCCCTGAAACACATCATTTTCTCTCACCACCTGTTGTGTTCTTTCATTTAAGGGGAGGACTAAACACAATTATTGGCCTCCCATTACAGTTGTCTTGAAATACCTGTATTGAATTACTGGTCTATTGCTGGGCGATTGGGGGGAAGGTAGGGATATTATGTACATTTCTGGCGCACCTTTTTGACGTCACACAGCACTCTCAGTGCCCTCTTGTGCTAAACGGACCTTTTCAACTAAGCTTTCCCTTCATTCATGCCTGTAAGTGACTATAAGTTAGACATAAATGGAGGTAAAAAAATTGAGACTTGGGTGTTGTATTTATTGCTGCATAATGTTTGTTGTCCTAAAATTGACCATAAACCCATTGACTGACCCTTTAAACACATCACATATTCTAACGTATCAAACTCTCCTGCAGTTCAGTGATTGAGGTCTTCTAAACGTTACGTAGGACACAAGAAATGAATTGAAACTGCTTGTTGGGACGGGGTCATGTTAAGTGATTTGATTATGCTGACATCCTTGGACATCTATCCTGGCCATCGCCTCAGGGAGACGTTACCATCTGGGACTATAAGCTCCCCATAATGCTGATTATACAAGTTATGACGGATAAAGCCGCATTCTCAGCTATTATGAAAAGCAAAATCTTACCAAATGTCTCAGAGGACTGGATTTGCTGCTGTTATATGTTTATACAAGAATTTGAAGTGTAATCGTTGAGAGAAAACTGCCTCCGGTGAGCGATAATAAGGGAAGTCATCTCAAAGAAAGTAGTAGAGTGGGTCCTCCAAATACAAATGAGGACGTTTCAGAAGCACTTTAGCAAAAAACAACAGGATAATATCCTCCAGAAATTGTGGTCAGATGACTTTTAGATGAGTTTAGATGAGACAGCTGCAACGACTTGCAGAATCCTAGGACTAATCACAGAATACAAAATTGCCCTGTACGCTTGCAAATGCATGTGCAATTTTATGTTGTGATTGATTGCAGCCGAAAATTCTGAGTTTATACGATTTCAAATGAAATCTCACATACTGTTGCAATCATATGTTCATGTGCAGGGCTAGCCATGATAGTTCACACATGTTATTTCACCTCTGGAATGGCCTCTGGAATGTCCATAGACTTTGTATAGACTCATTATATGTAAGGGAGCGGGAAGAAACACTTCTCATTCCTCCCTAGGGAGGAAACAGATGACCCAGTTATTCGTCTGCATTTTCATTGGTTATTCGAGAAGTAATCCAGCATTGTCATAGGGACACACCATGCCATGACGTTACATCATCTGCTAAGCATTGAAAGTGCGGTGGCTGTTGTCAACATTACAATGGCCGTCATAAACTCAAGCGTTAATGGAACCATGCCACACTCTTGCAGCAAGTTACCGTAATTAAAAGCAATCTAATATGTTTAAAATTATTTGGATGAGGTCAAATAAATCTCGAACTAACCTTAGTTATGTATTTCCCATTCATTCTTCAATTTTTTCCCAGCGATGGAATCCCTCGGGTCTACACTGCGCTCCGACCCCTCAGGATGACCCCCACCTCCAACTTGGTGAAGAATGATCGGAAATACATAACTGTGGTTAGTTCTGTCTGTTTATGGTACTGTCCCTGTCTAATCGCAGGAGGTCCTGCGGCCATTGGAAATATCTGAAATTTGCAGGTGGCGGGAGACCTGTATGTTTGAACCAATGTATCTTCACTAATCATTAATGAATCAAACAGATTCTTTCACATGACATGCACAGACATATTGTCTCAAGTATGTTAAATTCTTGTAATTATGAATTTCTTTTTTTCTACCTTTTTTCCCAATCGTCGCAAGTACACCATACCAAATTATTTTCTCTCCCTTCTCTACCTTCATTTCTTTATAATATGATGTGATACAAATCGTAGTTCCTTTGCAATTTCAGAGCCACGATCTGAACACGACATATATATATATAAAACTTTTATTCTGTTCAAACAATTTACAGAAATTGGACAGAGACCTCTATAACTAGATCTTCCAGTCCGCCCATAAAAACAAAATATTATTTTAATTAACATCAAGATACTATATCCTTAACTCTAATTAGTACAGATTTTGTTCACTTTTTTCCTTTTCACTTTAGATTGTAATTGACTTTCTAGGTCATTGTCATTTTCATTGTTTTTTGCACCATTTAAATGAGTTCCAATGTCTTTAGTTTCCATAAATGTTCTTTTTCTCACTATTTCTTCATATAGTTGTTTCTTGCGCTTCTTTGTAGTGATATATTCTTTAATTCTTGCCTGTAATAAATTGTCAAATTATTTCTTATCTCAAACAATGTTGTTTAGGACATGTACATTATATTTACTCTACTGTAGTATGGAAATAACGGCACATATTGTTAATATTGAAGTGATTATTTAGAATTTTTTTGTTATAAGTGATACAATTATTAGTTTCTATACAATAATATTTAATATACGATATAGTACCTTTTCAATAACACTAATCTTTACAATTTGTGTTACACATTACATTTTTTTTTAGATAATATATGAATATTGTTTTACCAAAATTCTTACAGTACATTACTCATTTATTAAGATAAATGTTCATGAAACGTCTATTTTTATGTAGACAACAGATTTTTACTATACCAATTGTAGTAAAATTACATTTAAAATCCCATACCATAACATGACCAATGAAATTCTTAATCCCAATGATATTAATTTTCTCCTAAATATAAGGATTTTCAAGAACACATTGCTAATATTATAATCTCATTAGTAAAATATATAAAATTAAACATAAATTCCAAGTTATCGTTATATCGATATTTATAAACAGGACTTACAAGCCTGGCCATTAACCCTGACTATTATCTATTGAAGATAAGTACGGGTCAAATTCTGAAAAATATTTATTTTTCACATAGTTTTTAAACTCCTTTAGAGATGTAATATTTTGGGTTTTCTCTGGTAGTCCATTCCAGAGTAAAGGCATCTGATATATATATGATTTTTTAAAAAATTCCATATTTGGATGTGGAATTTTCATATTTTTCCCCTTTTTTAAGTTTCTAAGATTTACATCCCTTTTGTCTAAGTATCTTTCGTCATGAGTTCTAGTGCATGCCAGGTCAAGGAGATGAGCCTCCCTTCTTGTTTTTAACACTGGAATATTTAATTTTCTATGTAATTCAATAGTGCTTGTTAATTTTGGTAAATGAAGTATTAATTTAAGTGCAGAATTTTGTAAAGTTTGTAATTTATTTAAATGTAATTGAGTAGTAGATCCATAGAATAAATCCCCATAATCTATTATTGGTAATACCATTGTTTTATGAATAAGAAGAAGTGTTTCTTTACAACACGCTCCATATAATTTTGACATGGCACCCACTTTTCCTCTTACAGTGTTAGTTTTTTTGACCATAAATTTCTTAAAATTCAATAATTGATCTATCTTAATCCCTAGGAACTTATAAGCATTTACCTTTTCAAGCTTTTGATCAGAAATAACATAGTTTGCAATATCTTTTGGCCTTGTTTTTGAACTAATTGTTAATGATTTACATTTATTGATGTTTAAAGAAATTCTATTTTTTACACACCAATTTTCGATTCTACTTAGGTCCATCTGCAGACTATCTATAATATTTGAGTCAAGATTTTTTTCCATATAGATCACAGTGTCATCTGCGAATAACTGTATATAACTATTTTCAATAACATCACATAAGTCATTTATATAAACAATAAACATTAATGGTCCTAATGAGGTACCCTGAGGTACCCCACATGTAACCGGTTTCAGAGAAGAGAGATGTCCATTAACAATAACCCTTTGTTTTCTTTCATCTAAATAATTTTCAAACCATTTATGAGATTTTTCATCAATTCCTAAATGCATTAATTTTTGTAATAATAATTTATGATTTACAGTATCAAATGCTTTTTTAAAGTCCAAAAATATTAAATCTACTGCTTTTTTGTTATTAACACTATTATATACTCTCTCTAATAATTGATCATGAGCATTGTTTATGGATTTCCCTTTCCTAAACCCAAATTGATTTTCACATAAAAGATTATTTCTTTCAAGATAACTGGCCAATTGACTCTGAATACAATATTCTAGAATTTTAGCTGGAAGGCTAATAACCGATATTGGTCTATAATTCCCTGCTTGATTTCTATTTCCTTCTTTAAAAAGAGGAGTTACATTTGCTTGCTTAAAGTCTTTTGGGATTTGAGAATTTTCAATTGTTAAATTAAATAAGTAAGAAAACTGTTGACTTAATGCAAATATACAATGTTTTAAAATCCGTGTTGGGAGAAGATCCATCCCTGATGCTTTGTAATTACCTATTCTTTTTATTGCTGTTTCAATATGAACTCTGTCAATAGGATTTAAACTGAATTTTGATTTTGAGGAAATATCAGTATTGGCATTTTCACTATCATCCAATAAACTTCTGTTATTGTTTTTAGAATTCTCCTTTAATATAATTTTTTTAGCTAATTCTGGGCCTATGTTTACGAAAAAATCGTTAATAGCTTCTGCAGCTTCCCCATTTTTTAATTTCTTATTTTCGTCACCCGAAATAATAATTTCCTGCCCTTTACCTTTTGCTTTCTCAGGATTTATTAGAGGTTTTATAATGTCCCACATCTTATGTGGATCTTTTCTATTTTCCTCTATTTGCTCCTTAATATATTTGTCCTTCGCTTTTTTTACTTCTATTATTACATTGCATCTGAGTCTTCTAGCCTTCTCCCAATCACTTTTTTTCGAAGTTTTTCTTGCTACCCTAAATGCTTTATCCCTCTCTTTAGACATTAACAACATCAGTTTGCTATACCATTCAGGATCTCTCCTGACTCTTTTAAACTCTTTTTTAGGGCACATTCTATCAACGTAAATATTTATATTTTCAGAAATAATTTTCCATGCTTCCTCTACATCCCTTGTCTGATATAATTCACTCCAATCTAAATCCCTAAGGATTTCTTTCAATATTTTTGTATCTAAACATTTAGTATTTCTAGCTATAAATGTCTCAGTCTGATATTTATTTCTATATTTCTTGATCTGAATGAATATTGGAAGGTGATCACTCAAATTTAAATTTATTGTACCAGTACTATGATCAGTATTTATATTTGTATAAATATGATCTATTATAGTTGAAGATGTTCTACTAATTCTAGTATGGTTTTTTATAGTTTGTTGTAAATTGAATTTATTTAATAGTTTTCTGAAAGTTTCAGCACCAGACCTGGAGCCATTTTCAATATTATACGCATCATAATTAAAATCACCCATTATCAGTAATTCCTTTGTTGAGTCAACAGAGTTTAATATCATTTCAAGCTTATCAATAGCTAATGTCAGATTTCCTTGTGGAGGTCTGTAGACATTGAAGACTATTTTATCTTTCATAAATTTCTTTTTTAAACCAAATACTTGAACTTCCAAATGTTCATTTGACTCACAATATTTCTCATATTCATTTTCTATAATTTCAAGTGAATGATGAATATAAGATATCAGACCTCCCCCTCTCCTCTTTTTCAATCTGTCATTCCTAATTATTTTAAAATCTTGTATAAATATTTCACTATTTGAAATATTTTTGTTTAGCCAAGTTTCTTGAAGCAGCAGCATATTTGGACTTGAATCTGCTACAAACTGTTCTACTTGTTCAAACTTCTGTTTTAAACTTCGAATATTCCATGAGATACCTTTCAACCCTTTAAGTTTTTTAAACATTTCTGAACTAATTTGTTCATTTTCAATGACAGCATTAGTAGCCATTAAAACCTTTTAAGACGTTTTGTCCTACAACTAAGTAGGAACCATTTTGGTATATAACCAACCCCACCCCTCAACACAGTTATATGACATTTCTTTTGTAATACAACCTCTATTACTTCAATACCCATCTTGGAATATTTAGTACGTCAAGTAATTTTCAGGAAAAATACAGGAAAAATACAATTAGTAAATTCAACCACACAGAAGGAACATAAATGTCTGATACGATATGAATATAGGATATATTATAGTTGAATATATATATTATCCAACTATGGACCTAAGGAAAGATTGATAATATACTCGAATGCTTTCCCTATCGTAAAATACATTGTATAGATACATTACAATAAATGTATACAATCTCAAATATTAATAATTTAACCTTTTTCTCTCATTTCATATAACACTTTACACCCTTAACCCTTATTAGAGTTTTATCCGTTTTGAAACCATCTAAACTGATGTCGGGCTCGAGAAAACTCCTGTCTCAGTAATAGATAGGTTCATCACACAAAAACTCTTTCATTGTCAATATCTTGACATAAGTATGTTATAATCTTAAATTTACTTAACACCATTTTGTGTTCTTTATCATATCACATAAGATCCCAACCTTTAGTGACAAAATAGTGACAGTATGACTTTACATCTGAGTAGAGAGAAATAGTGAGTAGAGAGAGAAAGTCAAATCTCGGATCATTATTTCTGAAATTGAACAAGTTCACTGCCTATTCGCACAGGATATTCGCACAGGTTTTTTAATCTGCGACTGTGTAGTCAGGGCATAATCATGCACATGTATTCCGATGCTTCCCATAAGTGATTTGTTGCCACCTTTGGTTGTTATTGAGGTTCAGCTATAACCTGAGAGCTGCCAGAGAGAACTACCTATAACTATTCATATTGGACCACATATCATGAAAGCATGAGGTAACTTAGGCTGCGATTCCACTGGCTCACTCTTTTGGATCGCTCATGGCCCGCTCTTTTTATTTCCATGAGCGCCTAACAAGCACAGATAGAGCACAGCCAGAGCGGTACAATAGAATCGGTTACTGCGCTTTCCATACGCTCTTAAATATTAATGTTGGCGCTTCTTTTTGACACTGCGCTTATATCTGACATGTTTGATTTGTGCGCAGCAACACAACGCTCTTTCTGCCTTAAAACTAGCGGACCAAGAGCACAGTGAGAGCGCACAAACACATTTGCTATTGATTTCAAAAGGAAACAAGCGGACCAGTAGAATCACTTCTTCGCTTGTATTGTGCTAAAAATATTAGCGGATGAAGAGCGAATGACAAGCACACTATAAACAAGCGCAGCAAGAGCGACCCATAAGCACATATACAAGCACTCCAGTGGAATCGCACCTTAAGGCTGCGATTCCACTGGCTTGCTCTTTGGCCCGCTCTTCATACGCTCTTTTATTTTCCCAGAGCGACTAACATGCGAAGTTTGAGCGAAACCAGAGTGGTCTAATAGAATAGGTTACTGCGCTTTCCATACGCTCTTAAAAATGGCTATTTGCGCTTTTTTTTTACGTTGCGCTCATATCTGTTGTGTTTGATTTGAGCGCAGCAACACAACACTCTTTCTGCATGTTAAAGTAGCGGACCAAGAGCGCAGTGAGAGCACACAAACCCATTTTCTATTGATTTCATATAGGAAACAAGCGCACCAGTAGAATCGCTCTGGGCTTGTATTGCGCTACAAAAATATTAGCGGATGAAGAGCGAATGACAAGCGCCCCATAGGCAAGCGCAGCAAGAGCAAGCCATAAAGGTGGGATCCCACTGGATCGCTTGTATCTGCGCTTATTGCTCGCTCTTGCTGCGCTTGTTTATGGGGTGCTAGTCAGTCGCTCTTCATCCGCTAATATTTTTAGCGCAGTACAAGCGCAGAGCAATTCTACTGGGATTCTACTGCTGCGCTTGTTTCCTATATGAAATCAATAGCAAATGCTTTTGTGCGCTCTCACTGCGCTCTTGGTCCGCTACTTTATAACAGGTAGAAACTTAAGAGCCTTGTCTTGCTGCGCTCAAATCAAACACGGCAGATATGAGCGCAACGTCCTGCGCTCTTCTAAAGAAGCGCACATAGCCACTTTTTAGAGCGTATAGAAAGCGCAATAACCGATTCTCTTAGACCGCTCTGGTTTCGCTCAAACTTCGCTTGTTATGCGCTCAAGACAATAAAAAAGAGCGGGCCATGAGCGGGCCAAAAGAGCGAACCAGTGGAAACGCAGCCTTAGCACATATATAAGCGAACCAGCGGAATCGGACCTTAAGTGATATTTCAAAGAATACCCAATAGTCCTGTTATTTATCACGCTCCATCCCATGATTCATTCTCTCGATTCAATCATATACCTAAAGCTAAGTAGTAATAAGTTTACACTTCTTTCAAACTGCTTGACCTAATAATGATAATAGCCTATATTTGAGAGCCGACAGCCTTCATCGAACGCTGCGGTATTGTTCTTTGCTACAAACATTGTAATGCAGCATAAGGGTTAAGAGTACCTCCCATCCGCTGGAGATTCTCCCTTCACAGCAGTCCAATGACTGAAATAAAAAGTTTTTCTATTCTATTCTATTCTATTCTAAATAACTCATACACAAACAACATCATCATTATGGACAGTATGAGAACAATCGTGCTTCTCTCACTATCAAATAACTTGAACCAACAACAAAATAACAAGGAAACCCACATTCACACCTACCTGAACAAACAAATATTCGAACACAAAATTAAAAAGGTTAAGTTCTTTATGTTCCGGACGTACAAAATTTGTTGTTGCTAAGAGACTGTTAGGTCTTAGGTCGATATTGGATACTTGGTTAGTTGTAATAACTGCAGGCTAGAGAGGCAAACAATGACATATATCTGATGTCTTATGGAAAAATGAGTCACTATATAATTCACAAAAATGTTTTTTTGAATAACATTATATTTGAAAAGATGAAATCAAGTCGAATCCAATGATGGTAAACATGAAGGACGCAGTAAGTATTTCTATATTATTTTATGCATGAATAAAATGTTCACATTATTTCTTAATGGTCAATCACCAGTAAAGTAGTTAGATTCTTAGGATAAACTCAGACATGTATAGATATACTCAGTACAAAGTCCTACGATTTGAAACATGTATTCATGCTACTAACAACACTAAACACCCCAAAATAAAAACTTGCTGAGCAAGGGTTCTTGTGGAAAAAACTATTGAAAAATACTATTTTTTGCGAAGTGTGACCACATCGCATATAACAGAGTTACACTTTAGGGAAGGATGCGTAGAAATGTTATAAAACCTCTACCTACTGTTCCACAGCTGGCCAGAAACCTGGATATTGTGATTGAATGGTTCTAATGAGCTCGACTAGTTAGTTGGCACCTCTACCCCTATCAGATTAGCCCACACTACGTAAGGTCTACGTTGTATTAAAGACTTTAAGTGGTGTGTTGGTGACTTGCCACACAACGTTATGAGAACGTTAATGGGACAGGTAGTGAGTAGTTGTACAACTCACCTTCGCCAATCTTTTCAAATAATTTTAGAGCAGCAAATGATATTCAAATTACAGTTCGATATAAACAAACAGATCTTTTGAATCAATTTAATACCAAATGAAGATCTAGATTTTTTTTTTAAATCGTTTTTCAGTCTTATTTAGCTAAATTACTAAATGTGTAGATCTGCCGATTGTACATTTTCTGATGATCTGACCCATATGTATACTTTGTACTTAGATCGTGGATTGGTGATAGTTTTTTTGTTTAGTTTCGAATTGTTGATGTTTGAAGATAGTAGTAATGCTGAGACGTTGAGCGGGCGTTGCTCCTTTAATAGGGGATTTGCATGTGCCACTGCGCATGCCTGTTACAGTGCATCCTGGGATGGATTCTGGTGAAATCTGACATACGAACACTTAGCAACATTTTTATGGAAAATTGCACGATTGTTTTCATCAATATTATAGCTTTTATAAATAATCTAAGAAAACCAAGTGCATGATGGGAAAGATAGAAGCTTGTAGTATGGAAACGTTACGTTCACTTTAAATTCACTCCTGTAAGTCATAAGAATGAATACATTTGGTAAGACTTAGTTTGTCATGATAACTGAGAATGAAGCTTTAATAATTGTATCGTTACTCGTGCTAGCTGTCGTTGCTGATGGTAACCATTAATTATTAGACCGCTAATGGCAGGAAGCTGAATAAAATCTTTAAAAACGAAAACAAAGTTATTAGACCGGTATGACATCGCACTGTGCATGTATATTACAGTGCATGCCGGAATGGAGTGAGTTCAAATCTGACATACAAATATTTGTTCTAACCTCTCTAGCAACTAAAAGATAACTACCCGGGATTCCCAATTTAAAAGCGACGACCATACAACTTCGTTAGATATTAAAATATTTAGCAACATTTTTATGTAAAAATACAAGGATTTTTTCACCAATATCATAGCTTGTGTAAATGATCTATGAAAACAAATGCATGATGAGTATGGTGAAGTCTCGTTTATGGAAACATGTTAAACACATGGCTATTTATATGAGATCACTCTTAGATATTCAACACTGAACATAAAATGTTTTCCATATAGCTTTAGACTTATAACTCCCATAATGCCATGCAAATCAAGATTCAAAATGGCGGACATGCAAATCCCCTATATGGCAGGTGTAGTTCCTTTAAATTATATCATTACCTTTCGTCCGATTGAAGTTCACTGTAAAACTGATTGTAACGATAAGATGTGATTTTGAGCACCTGCTATCCTAATAGTTATTAAAGAATATTAAGATAACAATAAATAGCTCTTGTTAGTGAAACAGAGCGAGGAGAAACGTCCCACTTCTATACACTGTGGACAGTGAGACTTACGCATCCAGTCTAGGCTCAGAGTTGAGAGAGTCCCTCCAAACTGAGAGAAAGCCTCTCCAGTATAGGCTCAGAGTTGAGAGAGTCCCTGCAAACTGAGAGAAAGCCTCCCCAGTATAGGCTCAGAGTTGAGAGAGTCCCTGCAAACTAAATGAAAGCCTCTCCAGTCTAGGTTAAGAGTTGAGAAAGTTCCTCCAAACTGAGGGAAAACCTCTTGCTACAAACTGCAAACTGCAAAATGCCATTAGAATCCCATTAGGAAAGCCATTAGCGCTGTTGGCGTCCAATCACTGACATACCATATTCTTCTCTGATCTGAGAGGCTCTGCACGTAGACTGCATCTATTGTGTGTTCCCATTACACTGACCTCTCCAGTCGGAATACATCCTCACACAATTCATGAAATCGGATAACATTTTGGCAGTGAGGCTAGATACATTGATTGTTTAGTCGTTGCTAGGCAAATAGATTCCGATGGCGAGCCAGTGATTTATACATTAATTTACAGCATCAAATTATTTTACAAACCTATGTGATCTGAGGGGCTATGACCCTAGACTGGAGCAAATGCCCGACATCGCCACCAACCCACACCTATATCATTAGTTGCTTTCACAGTTTTGTCCAGATTTGTTAAGTGAGTTAAGGTAATATATAGGTTAGACTCTTTACCATAATTATACACACCATTGACAAGGGGTCCTGATGCCTAAACTCGAGAAACTGACATAACCATTTCTTATGAACAACAAACAACACTGACCCTTTCTTAGAGCGATAAATCAACATGGGATTAAGGGGGCAAGGGACAAATGCTCATCCTTAGTATGACAAATCAATATTATGGAGGATATTTGTTGCAGATAAATGTGTGTTAAAATATATTGCTACCCGACACCTGATTCTTATGTTTAGCAATGTTATCAAGGTTATTTTATTTTTTTTGTTCTGTTTTGTCATTGGTTCCTGCTCGAATAAAGATATATTTTGGGGTCAATATTAGCCCGCTCTGGAGATGAGAAGAAATAAAGAGAGAGAGAGAGAGAGAGAGAGAGAAAGAGAGAGAGCCACCTGGCCTTCCTGTTGCTTCATTATAAATAGGAATTTTACACTTATAACAAACAACCTTTTTCTCAATGCCGATCACCTCTGATTGGTTTTTCGACTCACCCACACCTACGGTCGATTCTCAGTTGCCGCAGTTCCAAAGTGGACCCACTTTCTACTTAGTGACTAATGATAGGGGAAATGTCTTAGTGACTTTAAAGGTAACGGCAAGTGCCTGAATGGGGATGCAACACCTGCTTATATACCTGAAAGAAGTACCTGGGTGTAGTCCTTTCATGTTAATTGGCAGGTTGGTTGCGAACAATCAGGATACAGTGTTAATCAGTCCCTCGCTAGCTTTCATAGGGAAAGGAGCTAGCACACATACATTAAGAGTTATCGATGTGACACAATGAGGTATAACGTGCAGAGTGACAAATGGACACAGCCCCCCTCCCCCTCCCCCCCTCCCCCCTCCCCCCCTCCCCCTCCCCCCCTCCCCCCATCAGGAGTCCTTTGACAGTATGATACCGTTACTGACCTCTCCCGCTCATTTCTATTTGTGGGTCAAATCGGCAGAAAATGTACAATCAGCAGCTCTACATATTTACTAAATTCTCTTTATTTAAGAAGAACTATGAAGAATACTAGCAATATGTGATGTGTTTCAAGGAAACGAGTCACAAGTCACAAAATTCATATTTTTAAGCGTCATTTATTCTCAGTTTCTCCTTTTTGGAATGTTTTGATGTTTGGCGTATCTAGTCAGATAGGTCTTATGAATACATGGACCAAATTTCATGTAATAAGGTTGTGTATTAAGGTATGGTTTTAATTAAGGGAAATTATGTGTTGATTAAAGAAGTCCTAACTAATGGTACATGATATGGTGAACAGGGGTAGTTGAAATATCTATTTTAGAACAGTGTGTAAAAGCCACTATAGAATGTTTATAGTGTTTTTAATTAAAATACTCTCCCTGATTAGGTTGGATGATTTCCTGCTTCTAGGGTTGTGAGTTGGAGAACACAATAACTTTGATATTCATTTTATGACTCTGTACCTCTCTGAACCAGGTTTGGGACAGCTGAGGTGCGAGAAATCCATGGGTGAATACAAAGGGTTTACGAGTGTGTTGACTGGAGGGACTGGACGAGCACCACCTACCGCTATTCCTAGCAGGAATAGCTTTGCTATGATACTCAAGTCATGTGGCCGGTGGACAGCCCGAAAGGGGAATGATACTATACCAACACTGCCTTCCGAAGACCTGTTTTAATGCTTTTTTTTCTGGAACTTTCTAACCGATCCCAGAAGCTAGAGTGAGTCAAGGGGAGCAGGGTCCAAATGGGAACATGTGTCATTTACTGAATAATTAACAAGTACTAAGTTAAGAAATTATCAAGTTAAGTTTGGTTTATCTATTTAATATTACAATTAGTGTCAACTTTTTAAAAGATCGTATATATTCAGTATGACGAGTTTATGGAATGGTTTGCCAGTTGAAGCCCAACTATTAGACAACAGAAAAGAGTTTAGACGTTACTTACGTCAACAATACATTGTAAATTTTGACCAATACCTACAAGATGGGAATAGTCAGATATAACCGGAGAAAGGTGAAACAAAAAAAGGCGCATAATGCCTATTTAAGATCGAGATATCGATGTTAATTTCAATTATATTTAATTTGTACTTAAACCACAATACATTGTATATAAGGGGTGACTTTTATTCAAAGGTCTTATCATATAATATTATAATTTAACATTGCATACTAGAGTTAAGACAATACTTTATTACAAGCTACTCTGAAATCTGCAGGAATGTTTAAAAAATAAGTTAAAGCACGTAATGTCAATGCGCATAACATTGTAAAATGTAAAACAGGCTCATGTAAAATTGTAAAGTCTGAAATGTATATCACGCAGCCTGACTGCCAAGTAGAATTTGAAACGACAACTATAATAATGTAATGTAATGTAACCATCTATGTATGAGAATTTGTAAGCTTGAGATTATACATCATTTTCTATTGTTTAGGGCTTGTCGGAAGATCAATCTTTGGAGACTTTTGTCCTGTTCTGTATATTCTTATGGAATAAAAATTCAATATATATATACTTAATTTATATACCTGGCGTTTCCAATGGAAACAATTTCTCAGGCTCAATTACTTATGTCCGATGTCAGGCGGAAGACCTACCTAGACACCTGTCTATTTAGAATGCTGGACCACCTCATTGTAAACAACATCTATTACAATAAAGAATTCTTGAATTGAATTGAATTGAATTTATGACCAGTCACTAAGAACCATTGAAATCATGAACTCTGAAACATGTAGAGAAAGGGAGAAAAATGAAAAACTTAGGGAAATACCTACGTAGAAATAAGATCCACTAGTCCTCTTGAGTTTCCACTAGTCCTCACAGACCAGAAGGTAAAATCTAATATGGCACAACAGACATACAAATGTCAACTAGACTAGGGTTTATATACACTTGACTTTTATTTTCACTTCAGTAACTGTAACCAATAACAAATAACTCTGCAATAGCCAGGGCTGTAAAAAAAAAGTTGGTTGTAAAAAAAGTTGGTTGAAAAAAAATTGTCGTTGAAAAATAGTTGGTTGGAAAAAAAATTGTTGTTAAAAAAAAGTGGTCGTTAAAAAAAAGTTGGTCGTAAAAAAAAGTTGGTCGTAAAAACAAAGTTGGTGGTAAAAAAAAGTTTGTAAAAAAAAAGTTGGTTGTTAAAAAAAAATGGTGGTGGTGGGGATGGTGTGGGAGGTGGGAGGGCCTTCTGCAGACCTATCATGGTTGGAGAAGCATCTAACTAACAGCCAATCAACTCCCTTGGCTAAACCTAGAAAGGCTGTCAATCAGCCTTCAATAACGTCTAGGTGTGAAATCTATGACTGATTGAAAGGATTAGATATGGCATCCTCACCTAATGTCACATCTAAGCATAAACACCTCACAGGTTATCAAGATGTAGATGCAGTATCAGTGATTGGCACTTTTAATACTGACTCATATGTTTTCTCAGCCTATGTTTTCTCAGCCTATGGCTATGGCTGTTTTCTCAGCCTATGGCTGAGAAAACAAAAAGTTATCGCTAACTGCGTATTTGAATTGCGGGCTGTCAACAATGGCCGCCATAACCAAATATATGGAAGAAAGAGCCACTACGCCAATCAGATCATGCAAATCGGTCACGTGACCATGGGGACAATGACGTCATATATAGCGGCAGGTCGGGGAAGCCCTCCGATCAGAAAAACAAAGCTCATAGCCTTTTGCAGGTAGAAAATTCGGGATTATCATTTATTCCATTAAAAAGGTAACTAGATACAGAAGCAAATCCTAAAATCTAAATATCTGCTGTCATCTTATGAGGAATCATAAAATAGACAGCAGATCTGCAAGGCAAAACGCCTGAGAACTCTTGGTCTGGTTTTGAACGTTTAGTTTAGTAGCTGGGAATCTCCCGGCTGCGAAGGCCGTTTTTGCGACGATCCTTTATCCAGCTAAATATAAAAACAATAATAAGCGGACAGATCTTGAGAAATATAATCAAACTATTAAAATAATAATCACTTGAGCGGTATACTTTTCTGGATCGCTTCAACCAAGCAGTTGGTTCATTTCTCTCTAGTCACAATGTCTGTGACATCACTTCCTGAGTTTCAGCGCAAGCGTGGAACAGATACACACATGCGCAATGGAGGAATTTCAGGAATTCCATGACATAGGCCGTCTGTCTAATCCAAGATCTGGCCCAAGTGAGCGCTACTAAGGTAATTACGAATAAAGTAGTTGAATAAATACACCTTAGGACAAGCTGGGAAACGCATAGACATATAAAATATAAAATCTTGGAATTTTGAGCATTAAGCATCAAACTTTCGTGCGAAGAGATCTTGTAGGAAAAAATCATTTGCAAAATATAATTTCTGCGACTCGTGACTCATTTTTCTGTAACGCATCACAATTATTATAATTACACAGGTTTGGATGTTTACGTAGGATTAAGTTGCTTATATTATTATTATTATTATTATTATTATTACAAGTTGAACCGTACTAACTGTATATAGAAAAACTGACACACACCGAGCTCTGTGCGCGGGAAAAGCGTTGTTAAGGACTCGTAACTAACGTTGTATAAATTAGGGGACGTTACGTCCTAAAATATTGCGTCCTGATCGGTGTTGTTGTTGACAGAACATGTTTTGGTGAAAGTTATGCTAGAATGTCTAATAACACGAATTCGGAAGCATACTTTATATCAAATGAAAGCTTGGGCGATTTCCGGTCTGATTATGTGTGCTCTTTGGTGGTCAGTTGTACGAAAAGGCTAGCGAAACGGCCAATTACAAGTCTGGGAATACAATACTGATAAGCCTAGTTGTTGACAAAAATGTCTGGATGAAAGGTAGGCCAGAAATACTAATAATACAAATTCAGGAACATATCTTATATCAAATTAAAGCTTGGACGATTTCCTGTCCAATGGTGTGTACTGTCAGTATTGTAAAGTCTTGTAGGCCCTACATTGAGCAAAGCGGCCGATTACGAGTGCAGCGAAATCTGGGAATAGGCCTACAAAAGTAGGCCCGGGAAAAAAGAGAATCCGAAAGTAGTGCACACATCCTTACACGAGTGTTGTTCGGACAGAATGTAGTTCTGTGTTCGAACCATAATTAAACAATAATAACCTGTTTTATTCTTGATAAATGTAAATATGCATTGAATCCCACCTAACAACCATTCCATCCCTCCGAATTAATATCATATTAATCCACTTTATCATGGAAAACGGCGTTATTAATATTTTTATGACGATTATATATACAGTTAGTAAATTATAGAATTGTTATTCCATCATATTAACAGATACAGATACATATTATATAGACACGAAACAAGATACAGAAAAAGGGCATCGACCTCTACGCATAGGCCTTATGGCGTGTCCTGAATAATAAAGTTTACAATAATGGATTTACTCACCCTCATTTACTCACTTACCCTACAAATTAAAAATGCTGATCCTCTTGCCTCCCTTTCCTTTTGATCCAAAATGTCCAGCCTCTGGACATCCAGAGAGACTATTCATCAGACTGTCATGACAATCGAACTGGGCGAATATTTCTGTTATCGATTCTTCCGTGACAATGCTTACTTACAAATTGTATCATGCGATTAAACATATATATATATAGATAGATTACTCTGAAGGTTCGTGTGTAATTATAAACATGTTCGTGTGTATAAATAACATGCGCGCAAAAAACATGCAATGACGATAGATAATAATAGGTATCCATTGCCAGTGCACTTTGGTTGTATGTAAGTAATCTCAACACTGTTGTTAAACACACACAGTCGTGCATGCGTCTGTACACTGTAAAAAAAAAGATAAGTGTACTTATGAGGCGGTAAGATTGATTTGTATCAGCTCGTTGTAATGTCAATAAATGCATCTAATAATTAGACAACCGACAACGGGACGTTTCTATGCACATCAACGAGACTATATAAACTCGTTGGCACACTCGGTGGACGAAATGGACGTTTTTCACGAGTGGCCTGTTGACGAGTTTGTTTTTTGTTTTTATATCACGAGTCCCCCGTTTTGGATGACAAAGACAACAATAAATACCTTTATTTTCTATCAACCGCTGTCTGCCTGTCGCCATATTGTATTCATCAACCAAACCTCGTAGACAGCGTATCACATAGGCAGAAATCACTCATTTCTATATGATAACACCCAAACTTGTGATATAAATAGTTAGGTCAGATCGTCAGAAAATGTACAATCACCAGCTCTAAATATTTATTAAGTTCTTCTAAATTCTGCTAAAAAGATAAATACAAGGTATATCTGAGTAGATATGGTATGGCTTAGATTCAGAGAATCTCTTTGGTTATGTTGAACTGTATTTTAGACCTTTTTTCTGTCTTGAATTTGGGTTATTTGAGAGGATTGTTGTAGGTGAATTGTACATTTTCTGACGATCCGACCACTATGTGATATCAGTGCCATTCATTGTGTCAATCAGGATTGTTTCGTGAAATATGATTGAGAACAATAGAGTCTAGGCTCAGAGCTGACCGATTCCCTTCAAACTGAGGGAAAGCCTCTCGATCCAAACTGCAAAATGACATTATAATATCTTTAGGACTGCAAAAACACCATGATAATCCCATATTAGGACTCCGGGTCAGGGAACTTATTAGCGCAGTAGGCATCCAATCACTGACATACCGTTCTCGTCTGATCTGAGGGGCTTTGAGCCTAGACTGGATAGGATATGACGACCATTTCAAGTTCAAGAAAATCCTAAAAAATATTTAACATTGGTGAAAACATTCTTGCAATTTTCGATAAGAATTTTACCAAATATTTGTATGTCAGATTTCATCAGAATCCATCCCAGCATGCACTGTAACAGACATGCGCAGTGGCACATGCAAATCCCCTATTGGTCAGGACCCTAATTGGATAAACAAATATCATACGATTATTTGTAAACCTTTCAAGTGTTGTTATACTGTTGAGGCAACAGGTGGACAGAACTGCCATTTGTTCGATGTTGTGCTTTCGCCGGAGAAACAATAAGGGAATTAAATGATATGAATAAATAAATTATTTAGGTATTCGGTGTTGTTGGATATTATCTTATATGGATACGGAACACACATACAGTGGAACCTCTCTATTGAGACCACCTTTGGGACTGAACGAGTTGTGGTCTCATAGCAAGGTGGTCTTTATGCAAGGTTCCACTGTACACTGAATATAGGGGACATCATATTAGTTAACTATATTGACGGAACTTCAATTCCTTCCTGGGCATGATTAAACAATCTATTCAAATTAAAAAAGGGTGTGAAGTACATTGTAATTGAACAAATGATATTACTTAAAACGATAGCTACTGTTTATACCCGAGTATATTTGGTATTGAGTTGATTAAAAAGAACCTGTTCGGTAATGTCCTATAAACTGTATTACAGACCTCAGTATATATATTGAATTTTTATACCATAAGAATATACAGAAAAGGACAAAAGCCTCAAAAGATTGATCTTCCGACAAGCCCTAAACAATAGAAAATGATGTATAATCTCAAGCTTACAAATTCTCATCATAGATGGTTACATTACATTACATTATTATAGTTGTCGTTTCAAATTCTACTTGGCAGTCAGGCTGCGTGATATACATTTCAGACTTTACAATTTTACATTTCAGACTTTACAATTTTACATGAGCCTGTTTTACATTTTACCTTCATTACAATGTTATGCGCATTGACATTATTATAGTTGTTGTTTCAATTTCTACTTGGCAGTCAGGCTGCGTGATATACATTTCAGACTTTACAATTTTACATTTCAGACTTTACAATTTTACATGAGCCTGTTTTACATTTTACCTTCATTACAATGTTAAGCGCATTGACATTACGTGTTTTAACTTATATTTTTAAACATTCCTGCAGATTTCAGAGTAGCTTGTAATAAAGTATTGTCTTAACTCTAGTATGCAATGTTAAATCATAATATTATATGATAAGACCTTTGAATAAAAGTCACCCCTTATATACAATGTATTGTGGTTTGAGTACAAATTAAATATAATTGAAATTAACATCGATATCTCGATCTTAAATAGGCATTATGCGCCTTTTTTTGTTTCACCTTTCTCCGGTTATATCTGACTATTCCCATCTTGTAGGTATTGGTCAAAATTTACAATGTATTGTTGACGTAAGTAACGTCTAAACTCTTTTCTGTTGTCTAATAGTTGGGCTTCAACTGGCAAACCATTCCATAAACTCGTCATACTGAATATATACGATCTTTTAAAAATCTCGTTTTTGGGGTGTGGAACTATTAATTTCTTTCCTTTTAAAAAAGGAAAGAAATGAAAATACCTACAATATAGTGCAGTGTGTACGCGTGCCGTGGGGAAAGTTGGAAAGTTGTTTTTAAAAAAAAAAATGGGTTATTTTAGAGAATTTTCGTAGGCGAAATGTAGATTTTCTGATGCACTGTCCTATATTTCAAATGTATTTCAGGTTTTCCGCCGAATACAACAGTGCACTGAAGATAGTGTATAAATATATTAGGAGGGAGCGAAGAATGGTCGTCAGCAATACGTATGGCGGGGGAGGGATGACATAGGAGAGCGGTGTGCAGTGTGTACGCGTGCCGTGGGGAAAGTTGGAAGTGGAGTTGTGTGCAGTTAGTTTATCGTGTGCAAAGGTTACTCGTGCAGCAGATGTTAAAGATACATTATCAGCTATGAAAATACCTACAATATAATTACTTACTTTAAGATAACCACTCTAAAGTCACCCTCCCTTCATGAGATAGCAATGAAATGAAGAAAAAACGACATCAATGTTTTGAATTGAGTGTGGTACTACAAGGGTGAAGTCGCCAGAAAATGTACAATACGTCCTCACCAATCCTCTTAGATAACCCAAATTGAAGACAAATATATGGTTCAAAACTCAGTTCAACATAATCAAACAGATTGTTTGAATCAACACAATACCAAATATACTCGAACTTACCTGGTATTGACCAAATTGTAGCCTAATTTAGCAGAATTTGCTAAATGTGTAGAGCTGCTGATTGTGCATTTTCTGAAAATCTGACCTACAAGTGGCCCGTGGTGACCTTAACAACCCACCTTGTGTGCCTAGGCATCCAGAAAGCGCACACACTCCCAGATTACCCCCATGTTAACAATTGACAGGGATTGGGGAACAGCAACATATATAACAACGTAGAGGCTGGTGACCTTGATCGCGAAAATCGTGAAAATATCGCCATGTCAACAACTGAGTACAAATAAAATTCATTAAAAGAATTAAAAAGAAAATTAGCATAATTATGCTGTGTATTTGTGTAATAAATACAAGAATAAATATTATAGACTCGAAAGACCAGCTAGAGACCTGAAACCCGCCTTGGCAACCAAGCCTATAGTTACCAGTCAATCAACCAGTCTAGGCCCAAAGTTGAGAGAGTCCCTTCAAACAAAGGGAGAGCCTCTCGCCTCAAACCGCAAAGTGCCATTATAATTTCATTAAGACCGCAAAATGTCATTAAATTCCCATTAGAACGCCGGGTTCAAGGCCAGCAAACCGATTAGTGAGGTATGCTGACGTGCCATTCTTATCTGATCTGAGGGTTTGGACCTAGAGTGCAACGACGCCAGATCTCAGTCAGACCCAGTCGCGGGAAGTTTGATAAGTTTTCTTTTTACATGGTTCTACTAGCGTGACAATGCCTAGAAATACATTGACAAATTTATGTATGTTATGTAGTCGATGTTTCTGCAAAAAGAATCAAGTTTCTCTGATTTGTGCATGCATAGTTGATAATGTATTTCCAACATGCGATGACATTGCTTGCTTAGGTGAACTCTTACAGGACACGGGGACATGCCTTACAATGGCTTCAGTATACTATAGTAAGATTACAGTCCAGTCCAGCAAGCCACATTCCTCGAGCATTGCACTTCACCGCATACAGCAAGTAAGCTTAACCACAAGGCTAAGACTAAGGCTAAAAAGTGTTAATGGGAATCACCTGACCCCTAAAAGTTAGGGGGTCATTAGGGCTTTCTACTACTGACTGATTAGTATAGTGTGGCGTATGAGGCGGTCAATATGTGTCGAGTAGCAAAGAGGCCGTAGCAAAGAGGCCGTAGGCCGAGTTGCGGAGGCCTCCAACTATTGTCTGAAATTTGGGTTATTTGAGAGACTTGGTGAAGGCGAATTGTATATTTTCTGCCGATTTCAACCGTTATATATATATATATGCGTCTCCTTACTTCAGCAAATGTTCTGCAGTTGCGGCAGAGGCAGATCGCTCCCTCTTGCTTCTTTTTGAGATAATATCCTGTTTTCTCATCTCAGAAAACCTCACTTTCTTCGGTGGGTACACTTGTCAGATTTCAAGCGGGGATAAACGGACATGAAAAGCACAATGAATACATCCCTATATGTGATGTGTTACAAGAACATTTACCAGTTCATCAGGGACTTCACCCAGTTACTACTTTTAGATGTACCATAATAAGATTTCAGGAACGTTCTAAATTTGTTTTAAACTTAAAACTTGTGACTCTCTGAGGCTAATTTATTCCAGGATAAACCGACACTTTTCTTTTTCTTGTACAAATCCATGACTTAAGCCCGACGCACACATGGCCGATTTGGCTCCCGATTGCCCCACGATTTGGGTCTCCTGGTGAATCCTAAAATTTAATTTCAAACCATGGCTCATGTTATTTCAAAAACATAAACCAGGATTTGAAATGAAATCTTACGATTCACCAGGAGACCCAAATCGTGGGGCAATCGGGAGCCAAATCGGCCATGTGTGCGTCGGGCTTTAGGGAGAAAACAGATGATTACATCGATCATAGAGATTGGCCTACACATATCATAGAAGAGACGCATACAAACATATGTATAATAATATTTAGGGTGAAGTCGCTAGAAAATGTAAAATTCGCCTTCACCAATCCACTCAAATAACCCAAATTTCAGACGAAAATAAAGATCAAAATACAGTTCAACACAGCCAAACGGTTTGCTGGAATCAATGCAATGTCGAATATACTCGAAATTACCAAGTATTGACCACATTGCAGCCTAATTTAGCAGAATGTACTGAATGTCTATAGCTGCCAATTGTACATTTTATGAAAGTCTGACCCTTAATATTCGGCAAAGACCCAGACGTATTACATGGGGAATGTCTAATGGATACTAGATGTGGCCAATAAAACATTTAAAACAAATACTGGCGATATGTCAAAATTCGAAATATTCATGGAATTTACCAGTAGAGAAAGATGGGTGGGGATGGAGGTGGGTGGGTATTATAACTATGTTTGCAAGCACATATCATGGTTACATCATTTGATTAGTTCTGATACTCCAACTGCCCACTCGCAACATTCCCACTGACTTCACTGTGGGTGTCTCTGCATAAAGGGCAAGTGAAGTATGAGTATGCATACATCAATGTGTAGGCATGGTAACCACTTGTGATGTGTTGTAGGGAAATGAGTCACAAGTCACAACAATTTTTTTGTTTTAATAATATTTATTTAAGGCCAATATAATATTTAAACAAAACATACAATAGACGCCGTCTGTGTTCGCCCGTTGTCTATAACTAAATACAATGAACACTACTTGATCTGAATAAGATAATCAGACAATACTATACTGAGAGAAAAAAAAGAAAAAAATAACCCCAAAACAGGAGATGTACATACAATCCATCTATCTCAATCAGAACGTCATTGAGTACATCCTTCTATACCTCCTCTATCAAAGTTATGGGATATACATGTCACCATTCCAGACCATTTTTATTCTTGGTTTAGATGTAATCCTTACATTTCATCATTATCTAAGATAAAATACACAATATCTCTATATGAGTACAATAAAATACATTTTGAGATACCGTCATATTCGAAGAGATGAGATGAAGCCGATTCTAATAATAATTGTTTAAACACGACCCACATGGTCGCAATATTTGTAAATGGTCCATCAATTCAATTCAATTCAATTCAATTCATAGATTCTTTATTTGCGGATCTTGAGTTTACAAAGGTAATTCGATGTCTGATTATTTCATCACTAGTAAAGTAGTTAAATATACTCCTTAGAATGACTTCAGATATGCATAGATATACAATACACAGTCTTGAAATTTTGCACATGTATTCATGCTACTAGCAGCACTAAACACCACAAAAATGAAACCATTCTAAAAGTGCGATTCCACTGGATCGCTCTTTTGGTCTCCTCATGGTCCGCTGTTTTTTTTTGTGTTTGAAAACATTTTTATTCAATTTGTCAACAAAGAACTTTTTCTCTCTTTTCGGGGTCGATCACATATATGTCTACAGCGCACCCTCTTCTCTTCATTGTATGTGTTTTCTGGAAGATAAAAAATTTTACCTTTTGGTTTTTCAGAAAAAAGCAGGAATATGCCTGAGATTATAAACCGATACATCTAACTGTAATTATCAGAAAGAGAAATGGTTAATTAAACGAAATTTTTTTTTTTATACATGTAGAAAGAAAAGCTTTTATCTGCGTAAGCTTTTGAGGTCTGTATAGACTCTCCTCCATGCGTTGGAGTATTCTTTGCTTCTTGTTAACATTTTGTTTTCATACAGTATGGTTCTACATTTTATTTCTAACTCATTTATCGCATGCTTGAAAGCAATTTGACCTTGGTGGAACAGTTTCTGTCTGTGAATGAAAAATTTGATGCTTAAAATGATCCAATTCACTATTTTGGTACTAGTATCATCAATGGGGATACCAAAAATAATGTCTATGGTTCTGAAACAGACTTTACCGTTTCTTATTTCAAAGGGGGGTTTGCCATTTCTGGCTGAGTTTAGGTGGCCCATTGTGCACACCTCTAGTAGGATCCTTTCCCATAGCTTATTTGTTTCTGGGCATTCTATGAAGAAGTGAATAATACTATCTCTCCCTTGACAATACGAACACATAGGGGTTGCTACTTTTCCCATATTTTTCAGGACGTCATTACAGGTTATTGACCTGTGTAGTATCCTATATTGGAAAGCTTGTAACTTGGACTCACTTGTAGTTTTGTAAGGTCTAACAAATGTTTTTTTCCAATCTATCTCGCTAAATTGTGAATCGTTCAAGGATAAAATTTTTTGCCATTTGTCAAGTTTTTCATACTTGGTTTTTCTTTTCACGACTAATGCGTCATATATTACTTTGGCGCTAGCTTTAGAGATGTCAACTGTGTGCCGTCCAATTTCTATGTTTATAGAGTCATTGTTAGGCGTAGTTACATCTTCGCGTAAGAGACGTCCCCATTCGGCTGGTAAAGCCCTTACAAGATCATTTCTAGTGGAGAGTAGGGAATCAATTCCGTACTCTTTTTTCAACTCTAAAATTGACATAATTTTACCTTTCTCGTTTAGGAGGTCACCAAAGACAGTGATACCTCTGTTTTGCCAATTTTCATATGAGAACATTTGACCTTTACACTTGATAAGTCTATTACACCATATTCTTTCCTTAACCACTTGGGCTGCGGATGAGGGTTTGGAGTTATAATAGTACTTATTCCAGATATCGAAGATATCTTTGTAGAAGTGATTAAGATTTTCTTTTGGTCTATACCTGCTTAGTATTATACTTTCTATGTTTCGTCCTGCGTCTATCTCAACCGCACCATAGTGATCGCTATTTTTATTTTCTAACAGTCGTTGGATCCATTTTAGTCTGTTGGTTTCAACAATTTCGTTGATATGTTTGAGATTTAATCCACCATTTTCAATTTTCTGGACTAGAAAGTCTGTACTGATTTTGTTGTGTGGACTTTTCCATATGAATTTCATTATTTTTTCTTCAATTTGTTTTTGCCATTTTTTCGAAATTGGTACGCACGCAAGTGTGTGTTGAAATAGCGGGAGGACGAAGACATTTACAACCAGGACCCTGCCTTTCAAGGTCAAGGGTCTCTTATTCCATTCACTGAGCACATTTTGCATTTTTAACATGAGATTGCTAACGTTTATATTGGTCAACATTTTTTCGTTTCGAGGGTACATCAGGGTCACCCCCAGGACCTTTATCTGGTTCTCCCAGTTAAATTGTAATACATCTCTATTTGTTAGGGTTAAGGCACCTATGTTGAAGCCCTTTGTCTTTTTAGGGTTGAGCCTAAGCCCGGAGGCAAGATAGAACTCATCTAACAATCTGACAGTTTTAACGAGAGAGAATTCATCTAATAGAGTAACGGTGAGGTCATCGGCGAATTGGACAATTTTGGACTCTTTTTCCCCAAATTTGATGCCTTTAATATTCTCATCGTCTCTGATACCCTGAGCTAATTTTTCCCCGATGATGGTAAACAAGGTCGAGGATATGGGGTCTCCCTGCTTCACCCCCCTCCTGATGTCAAACCAGTTTGAGGTGAAACCGTTATTGCTGAAAGTGGCTTTAGAGCCCTGTAATAAAGTTTTTACCCAAGATCTATATTTCTCATTTATGTTATAAGACTTTAGTGCTCCGTCCAAGAAAGACCAGTTGACGGAATCGTATGCCTTTGTGAAATCGAAAGACACTACCAATCCGCTTTTCCCATGTTTTTCTAAGAAAGAAGGATTGTGTCGTCTATTTTCCTAATAGCGGTTCCTATGAACCTCCCTTTTATGAAACCAAATTGGTCTTCGCTGACCATGTCATGGAGATGGTACTCTAATCTAGTGGAAATTGATTTGGACATGATCTTGTAGTCCACATTTAATAATGTGATTGGTCTCCAGTTTCCAAGACTGTTTAAGTCCTGGTCTTTCTTGGGCAGAACACTGATCACTCCCCGATTTTGTGTTTCGGAGAGCTTCCCAACAGATAGACAGAATTCGAACATGTTCATGAATATTTGATTAATGGCGTACCAAAAGAAGCAATAAAACTCTGACGTAAGGCCGTCGCATCCTGGCGATTTGTTATTTTTTAGCGCCTTTACAACCTTCGTTACCTCTTCATAATCGAAAGGAAGGGATATTATGTCATTGTCTATTTCGTCTAGTAAGCAGGAAGGGGTTTTATCTAAGAATTTTTCTGCACTTTGTTTGTTAATCTCTAATTCGTCATACAGATTTCTATAAAATTTTTCTCCCTCTTCTAGAATGTTTTTCTTCCCTTTAACAATGTTTCCTTCCACCATTAATTGGTTTATGGTTTTCTTTTCTCCACGATATTTTTCAAGAGAGCAGAAGAACCTGGAGGGTTTTTCACCCTCCAGGGCCCACTTTGCTCTTGATCTTATTAATGCGCCTTGCGCCTTATCTAGTTCTTCCTGTTTGAGGAAGGCTAAAAGCTCTTTCCTTTCTTCTTTTTCAGCCTCTGAGAGAGAAACTTTTTGATCTAAAGTGTATAGTTTGTCTTTTTGTCTTTTGGATTTCTCTTTCTTTGCTCTACTAATATTACAGCTTGTTTTTATAGCGAGTTGTCTTACATCCATTTTAAATAACTCCCAAACTAGTACGGGAGAAAGATTCTCCCTGTTACTCCTGAAAGCTAAGAGCTCGACTTCAGCTATAAAGCATTCGTCTTCGAGGAGCATGGAGTTAAATTTCCAATAGTTTCTGCCTCTTTTTTCTGAGAGAAGATGCAGGGAAACTCTAACGATTTTGTGATCAGATAGGGGGTAGGATTCTAAGCAACACTCACCGGCTATGTTCACTATATTATTTGATATAAGGACATAATCTAATCTTGATTCTTGTTTTACTCTAACCCAAGTCTTAGGTGGAAAGCCACCATATTTCACGCTTAAAATGTCACATAAATCTAGATCGTTCATAAATTCTTTTATCTGGAGGCTTGACTTTTGGAGAGGTCTGTATTGAATGTCAGCATTTAGATCGCCCATGACGATCAGGTTATCCACTTCAAGTTCATCAATGTTTTTTAATATTTCTTCAAGTGTCTGTTGTTGCCCTTTCGGGTTGTCTGCAGTGTGCGCGTAGACGTTGAATATGGCGGTTTTTGAGTTGTTTATATCTAACACAATATACTGCCACCGACCTTCGGTGTCTTCTTGATGCTTAATTACATTTTTTTTGATGTTGTCAGAGATGAGGAGCATTACCCCTCTCGATGCGCTAGAGCCATGTGAGAAAAAAATTTTCCCAGGCCATTGTAGCTTCCATACTAACTCTCTATCACTGGTTGAATGGGACTCTTGAAATGCCACGACAGTGTTGTTCTCTGTTTTGAACTTGTCAAACATGGCTTTTCTTTTAATGTCGCCGGTCAAACCATTGACATTAAAAGATACAAGGTTAAGGGTGTCGTTATTTTTGATTGTTTGCTCCATCTTGCGTTTTAATTGCTATTTTAATCCTGAGATATAAACTAACACTCTTGATAGACTTATCCTTGTTTATCCACGTCTTGGATATCCATGGCTTCTTGTATTTCGCCTTGGCGTCTGATGTTGACTTCTTGTCTAACCTCCATCCAGGTGTTCCCTAAAAGGTTACCTTTTGTTGGCCATGTGGAGTCGTCCAGGACTGAGGGGTCGTCTAGGGCCATGCCCACACCCCATACCTTATCCCTGGGGGAAGCCTCGGCTAGCTTCCTTGAGCCGGTGTATACTAAGTAGTCTTCGATGTACTCGTTGTCTCTTACTTTAGCTCTCAAAGCTGATAGGACGAACTCTGCTCTGTGGGTCTCCCAGTCTTCTTTGAACTCTGTGACCGACGACATGTTAGCTTTTGCATCCTTGGGGTTGTATGTGATCAAAGCTAGTTGTGTTTTCTCTGGGTCTTGCCCTATTTTGGCTCTCTTGAAAAAGAGATATTGTTCGACATTGTCGAATGCGTGCCCTTCCAACGTAAATGGTGAATAATGGTGGTTGGATAGAGGGTTATCTTCTGTGTAAAAGGCCATAGCGTTGTCGTTTTGTACTTTGGTCAGGTTGGAGAGTAGGAGTGGGGTTGGTACAGTTGACAGTTGGTTGTGTTTGTACCACTTCTTAAGGAACACACTGCCTCTGCTGACTTTGGCGTCTGGGTATCCCATTTTGACTGCGGCTTTTGCAATCTTTGTAGCCCTTGCATTTCGCTGTCTAAGAAAGAGCGGGACGTCTTTCTTGATGAAAATCTTCCCGACACTTGGATCATTCTCGTATTGCTTGAGTTTTAGTCTTGCTTGGTACGCGGTAGTAGCATTCTGAGTGGAGGGAAATTCTACTTTTATTGGGCAATTTCTGGTTTTATTTACCCTGTATGCTTTTTTGTACTTCATTGTATGTAGCATCATCAAGTTGAAAATGACGTTGTCAGCGATATTATCTATTTCTGCCTGTGTTTCGTGCTCAGTGGATTTAATGCCGACTATTAGGAGATTCTTGTCTAATCTTGCGAGTTCGTCTCGAACGAATTGCTCGTCCTTCAGCTCTTCCTGTCTTTTCTGTTCAAGGTAATCCGTGTCTTTATGAGCGGCGTTACGCTGTTTGAGAATTTTAACTTCATTTTTGGTCTCTTTTATGTCCCTTTTCATCTTATTCCAGTCTTTACCTCTCGCTTCGTTGTCGTCGACAACACTATTAATCGCAAGAGCGTTTTCATATCCCACCTGAGAGTTGTCGTTCATGACTTGTTTCATTAGTTCCATGTCTTTGAGCCCTTCGAAGAGCTGGTCGAAACTCTTTTGGTTCACGTCAGCCAGATTCTTGACCATCTCGGAGACATCCCCGTTTAGGTTGTATTTGGGACGTTCGCGCGGGTTTCTAGGTAACACTTTTCTTGGTTCCTTCACTGGTCTTCTCATTTGCCCTGTTTCCATATTGGGGTTCTTTTTTTTGCAAGCACTGACCTCTGGGGATTCACTGAGGCTTCTCTTGCCTCTTCTCTCTAGTCTTCTGGCAAGGTCTTGGTCCGAGATATCTTCGACCTCGTCGCTAGACGAGCTCATAACTGCCGGATAGCTTGTTGGCGTTGAAACTGGTATTTGTTTCCCTGGTTATATGCTTAACTATAGGGAAAAATGTAACTTTCACCGTTTTTGGCACTTCCGCAAGATGGCGTCGTGACGCTTCCGTTGCGGTTGTGTTGGTTAGTTCACTCTGAGCTAAAAGCTTATTTCACAAGCGTGCTCTTACTTTCCTGTAGTATATCTATTTTTCCTGACGGAAATGATCGGTGGTGGGGTTTGATCACTTTATCACACACATACGAGAAGGACTCCTGTTGTCCGACTCGTGCTTTCCTTGTTATTGTTGTTCTATGCGGTAGGCTGACTAACCCGATACCACGGGTTTCGGCCTTGCCGGTATGAGGCGGGGCCACGACACTGGTTTTTTTTGGGGGATGTCAACTTTTGCCTTTTTCTATGAGCTTCCTCTTCCGCTAGCGGCGGGAAGCAAGCTCTATTTGAAAGAATCAGAAAATGAGAAAGAAGAAAAATATGTATTGTTTCGTTGAAAGTTACCTCTCATTGGTATCCCTGGGGATGGTATATATATTTATTTTTTTTGTCTGTAACCGCCCTCGGTGTATTCAGAGCTCTCTATAGTTACTCCTGCGGGTGCTAGGGCTTTGCGTGTAACTTTTACGTTCCCGCGCTGTTGTGAATATTGGGGGAAGGCTTAAATCCTGACGATATGTTGTTTCTCCTTTCATCGGTTGTGATGTTTAGAGAGATCTTTTGGTTTTATTGTCCGTTTAAGGCTGATTGGTCTTGTTATTGTCTATAATCCTTGGGTTCACATTGGGGGTCGGACTTTCTTATCCGATGAGTCCAAGATGGCGGATTGTCTTTTTCCTCCAGCGTGTAGGGGGTGATTATTCCTGATCTGGGTAATCCGAGGTCCGAATTATTCTATGTATGTTAGTCCGTTTATAATGTTCGTGGTGGAGTAGAGTGGGTTTGTTGATTGGTTGATTAATTTTTCTCTGTGTGTTTTGGGGTGTTAATCCTTTTTCTCTTTCGACCGACTTGGGCGATAATCCGAAGCCACGCTCCTCCAGGGCGGCTGGGCGCGGGAGGAAACAAAAAGTTCTTTTCTGTTAATCCTGTGTCTTTTTCGATGTCAACTCTTGGGTGTGTAGGATCTATTGTGTAGACTGAATCGACTGACCTTTTGGGGTTAGCAAAAAAAAAGGGGTTAGTCCTGGAAAAGAAGAAAAAAAAGGGAGCAGTGCTCCGACACGTTTTCTCTCTTTTCTATCGAACCGGAAGTCCCCTGGTCCGCTGTTTTATTTTCTCCTAGCGAACAACAAGCGAAGTTACAGCGAAACCAGAGCGGCCAATGGAATCGGTTACTGCGCTTTCTATATGCTTAGAAAAAATATCAATATTGCGCTTCTTTGGAAGAGCACGGGACGTTCTGCTAATGGCGGACGTGTTTGATTTGAATGCAGCAACGTGCCATTCTTTCAATGTCTTTTGGTTGCAGTCTAATAGCGCAGTGAGAGCGGACCAACGAATTTGCACTTGATTTCATAGGAAACAAAAACAAACGAAAGAGTAGAATCGTTCTGCGCTTGTATTAAAAGCGAGTGGAGAGCAAAGAAAAATTGAACTATGAATAGTTTCAATATTGTTGAAACAATGAGAACATAAATGCCGTAAATGTCCTAAAGCGGTGTTAATTGAACTACTATTTGTCAAAAATCAAAAATCTTGATTACGTATAATATAGATATGTGTAACATGGAATAGTTGTTAGAATTGTAGTACTTATCAGATAAATTTGATCTATCTTCATGTATTTAATAAAGTTAATGCTTTAAATATGTATATACCTTGATTGGAGATGAGACATATCACATTTGTGAAATTCTGCCAATTAATATTTTTTTTAAAAAATATAAGCGAAGCAAGAGCGACTCATGAGCGCAGATATAAGCCATCAAGTGGAATCGCAGCTTAAGCAAGGGTTCTTGTTGGAAAACATATGATAAAATATCATTTCTTTGGGTAACTTACGCCTCGTTTTCCTGTAACACATCACATATAAGTACTTCATCTGCTGGTCACCCACTCCACATACGAGCAGCTCTGAGCACCTCCTCCCCTCACACCTTACCTCAGGCTTTAGGCCAGCAAACAATACCCGCAAAAAAATTGACAATCCTTGTAATTATCCATGGAAACTGTTCCTCTGACGGGCTATAGAGAAAACATTCATTCATTCACATGTCTGTCTTGTCTTGGCAATGTGGAAGTCTGCCCATAAGGTTGCTAGGCAACCCTCAAGGTGTGGATGAGCAACTCCTCCAACGGCTCCTGGACACTGGGTAATTGCATCGCTCCCCGCGATGAACCTGAATCCTTAGAAGGATGCATGGAGACGCGACGACCGCCACAATTAGAGTATATAAAAAGTCCATTCCCAATCATATATATCTTGGTCAGATCGTCAGAAAATGTACAATTGGCAGACCTACACATTTTGTAAATTCTGCTAAATTAGGCTGCAATTTGGTTTATACTAGATAAATCTGAGTATATTTGATATTGCCTTGATTCAAACAATCTATTTGGTTATGTTGAAGTTGACTTTGAATTTGGGTTATTTGAGAGGATTGGTGAAGGCCAATTATACATTTTCTGGTGATTTCACCCACATAGGATGTAAGCAGAAGGGACCACCGCCACTGAATAAATATATATATATGGGTCAGAACGTCAGAGAATGTACTCCAGTACTATACTGCCCTACACATTTAGTTAATTCTTCTAATTTCAGTTGAAAAAGGATAAATACAAGGTCAATCTGAATAGATATGGTATGGCTTGGATTCAAATAATCTGTTTGTTAATGTTAAACTATATTTTGGACATCAATTCTGTCTTAAATTTGGGAACTTTGAGAGATTTGGTGAAGTTGAATTGTACATTTCTAATAATGTGACCCATGTAAGCCCCAGCTACTGTTGGGTCAGATCGTCAGAAAATGTACAATCGGCAGCTCTGCACATTGAGTGATAAGTGATAAAAAGCAGCACCTGGATGATTCTTGCTCACGACATGTTATACCATCAGAATCAACAATAAAACTTCATCCATACCATGAAACATGCTTGCCCCCCAAATCCCAGTTTGGCAGCTGGACTGTAGGTGCAATTTAGGGACAAAACTGCCCCCTAGTGGCTGGTAGTTGATCACAGAATACAATACAAGGTTTAAGAGTTAAAAACTCCATGAGTTAAACAAAAAAATTAATGAAGTCTAAGTTGTCAGATGAGCCATTCTTGTAGAATAATGAAATCCTGCCTCGGCCGGCACTCGGCCGCAACCTACACCACTGGACAAATTTATTTTTTGAAAAATCATAACTCCATTTGTTATTCCCCTCGAGGCATGTTTTATATATTAAATTAAAGCTCATTTCATTCACTTTAAGAGCATATCAATCCCTTGTCATCATATAGATAAGGCAAATTTCAAACTGTAAGTGAACTCAAGTGTATTAAAAAAATAGTGAAAATACTCATTTCAAATACTCAATCAAAATATTTAGGGCTAATCCATGGCTATCAAGCTTCAATCGCGATTTCCCAACTTATGCCCCCTGATTCAGGACTGTCACCCTCAATTTTATTTCATCCCAGGGTACCCTCTTAATGATTCTGGAGAGAGACTTAGTACATTCAGACTTGCACACGGAATCACCCCCAGCTCCTGTACTGCATATTATAGGTTCTGCTAAATTAGGCTGCAAAATGGTTTATACTAGGTAAATCTGAATATATTTGATATTGCTTTAATTCAAACAATCTGTACGGTTATGTTGAAGTTGGCTTTGAACCACATGTTTGTCTTAAATTCAGGTTATTTTAGAGGATTGTTGAAGACCAATTATACATTTTCCGGCGATTTCACCAATAGGATGTGAGGAGAAGGGACAGCCCTCGTCGCCGCAACCTTGATTCTCTCGCCGGATCCCAGCCATGAAGGCCACTTGTTGTATCATACATAATATATTTGAAGTGTTCACCAATCAATGAGTTGAAATTGAAGATGTCTTTCAATAAACCATTTGTCTACGATATCTTTGTTTAGAGTTACTTATTTTATTATTATTTTATTTAGATTTAAGGATGATCGCGGGTATTTCTCAGTTACCAGAAACGGCAGGGATTTTACGACATTGACCATGTTCATATTTATCTATTTTTGATCTTTTCTTTGGTTAGTGATGTTCAGTAATTAAAAAGAAACACTTCTGAAGATTGAACAGATTAGTATATGTTTTTTTTCTTGTTTGTTATTGTTTTACGACACCGTAAGCGACCTTGTTTACATGGAGATTCAAAGGCTACTGACAAAGCTATTCTACTGAGCGTTTTCATGAAAAACGTCCTTTTTTTTTTTAAAGAAAAAAAGTTTAGCTACTGGGTAAAGGCTTCTGAGATATAGGGGCAAAAGTATACAAAAAAATGCTAAGCTGACATGTCAGTTTTGGATTGTAATGTCTTCCTGTCAATCCAGGCGGAGGTGATCTGTCAGTGACAGAATCCTCTCTCACTCACTGCACTGTCAAGTTCGGGGGCCTTCAGCTCCTAAAGTAATCTGGGGACCACCCATTTTCTTGTTATTTTCAGAAAGTATATCCCTTAAACTATGATATACTAAAGAATCAGCCAACTGTATTTACAATTCATGGTTTAAAATGGATAAAACGTTTCAAAAACGCCCTTTTCTCCATAGACGGCCATATTAAATTAATTAAATAACATTTTATTTTCAAACGGAAATAGCAAAAAATCTAGTCTGGGAACCCCCCTTAAAAAAATTATATTTGAAATCAGCATGATTTGGAGTACAAAGTGTGAAAAAATCAGGCTGATCTATTTACTTTGGGAAATACCCTCGATCATCCTTAAGTTTTTTTTAATTCAAGAAAACAAGGAATACGTAGAAATGATATTCTCAGCTGATCCTGTGCTATTGTTTTACAATCCTTCATATCAAAAATACACAATAAAGATGGAAAAGAAAATATGTGATGTGTTTCAGGAAAATGAGTCACAAATCGCAAAATTGATATTTTTCAAAGTATTTTATTCACATGATCTCTTTGTATGAATGTTCTCATTCTTGGGTCATCTATTCTCTGCGTCGTATTTATAAATACATGTACTAAATTTCAAGACTGTGTATCAAATATGTCCATGCATTTCTAAGCTCATCCTATTTACCTACTTTACTAGTAATTGGCCGCCCATCTCTGCAGAGATATTGCAAACTTTTAATACGACGAGACCAACGTGTTCTTTCCTTCTCCATTAATATGACCCAAAATAATTTCTCTAATTGGTTGCCATCCACATAGTTATGCGTCAATCAAATAATATGTTTCTAGAGGTATCCTATATATTTATTATGTTACACTTGCTGTTTCTTTGTCAATTAATAGGAACGTAATTAATTTCTTTGTTTCGTTTATGCAGTCTGTGCCCAAACCCTCACATCAGATAAGAATGGATATCAGAAATTGGACGCCTATTTCGCTAATCGGTTTCCTGGACTAAGACTCGGCGTTGTCATTGGATTATAATGACATTTTGCAGTCTTAATGGAATTATAATGGCACTCTACGGTTTAAGGCGGAATGCTTTCCCTCCGTTTGAAGGGACTCTCTCATCTTTGGGCCTAGACTATATGGAAGGGATTGGTGGTGGAAATAGAAGGGAAGTCATTACGTTCCACAGGATTCAGTCTAGGCTCACAGCCTCTTAGATCAGATAAGAATAGTACGTCTGTGATTGGGCACCTACTGCACTAATGTCTTTCCCGGCCCAGAAGTAGGCATTATAATGGCTTATATATGTCATTCTGAGCTTCGGAGAGAGAGGCTTTTCCTCAGTTTGTAGGGATTATGTTTTAAGAGTGTAAAACATGCTTTTTGAGAATATCTTCAATGGAAATGAAAATAAAAGATGTCCACAGTACCCAACACTACGTTATCTATAATTAATGTTTTCTGGCCTCCATTTTAAAGATTAATTTCCTTTGTTCCTTCACCTGGGAGGCCATGAGTAATAGCCTCATGATAAATGAGTTTGTCTCCTACAATATTTACATGTACAATATTTTTCTTGATACCCTCTCCATGTGCCGTTCATTTATCATTCACAGTAGAACAGTGAATAGTATATGGGTCAGATTTTCAGAAAATGCATAATTGGCAGCTGTACACATTCAGTAAATTCTGCTATATCAGGCTGCAAGTTGGTCAATACTAGGTAAATTCAAGTATATTCCGCATTTTATTACATACGTGTGCGATTTCACGGGTGCTATTCGGGGGTGCTATTCGAAATGTCAAATATTTCCCT
Source organism: Sthenelais limicola (assembly GCA_942159475.1). Classification (NCBI taxonomy): domain Eukaryota; kingdom Metazoa; phylum Annelida; class Polychaeta; order Phyllodocida; family Sigalionidae; genus Sthenelais; species Sthenelais limicola. Next base: position 22,870,824 of record OW804101.1, read on the forward strand.
CAAAAATAGCATGTGTAGCATTTTAACACATGACCAATATGACGCAATTTCATTGGTTTGCCGACGTTGTGCACTTGGTGACATTGCGCTCTGCTGTGTAGCGCTGCCTTGCACATTTCGAAAGTTTTCAAGCTAAGTTCCGATAATTTGGCGAAATACAGCAATAATAAGGTAAATATAACAAATAAATTGATAAATAGGTATGTAATAAATATCTAATAGCCCTCTGTTTGATGTCAAATTGATCTCGACGTCGGGTCAAATCGATTTGACCCTCCGTCTCGATCGATTTGACATCTCCATCGGGCTATTAGATATATGAATTGATTCTAGCAATCTGTTTGGTTAGGTTGAACTGTATTTTAAACTTTATTTTCGTCTGAAATTTGGGTTATTTGAGAGGATTGGTGAAGGTGACTTATAACTTTTCTGGCTATTTCACCCACATGTTGACTTGAAACCTTTGCCCCCGAAATCGCCGTTTGCGAGCGACCATGGCGAAATACATAACTGTATTGTATAGCGCTGTCTCTGTTCCATGTGCAGCATGACTGATAGAAGTTTTTCCGTCATATGAAATATGAATAGAATTTATCATTTAAATTTATTGTTTTCTTTCATGATAAGTGACGTCTGGCGTCGAATGAATCTGTTAGAGATGTCGCAATTGCCACATACACCACAATAGGGGATTTGCATGTCCGCCATCTTGAATCTTGATTCGCATGAACTTGGGAGGTGTATGTTAGTCTTAAAGATGTAGAAAATATCTTCGGCATGGAATATTTAACACTAATTTCATGTAAATAGCCATGTATTTTACATGTTTCCATAAAACAAGATGACATCTTTCCAATCATGCACTTGGTTTTTATTTATATAAGTTATGATCTTTGTGAAAAGATCCTTGCATTTTTTCATGAAAAAAAGTATCAAAACTTTTGAGATCCTTGCTTTTTTCGATCAAAGTGTTGCTAAACTTTTGTATGTCAGATTTTAACTGAATTTATCCCAGCATGCACAGTAATATACATGCGCAGTGAGACATGCAAATCCCCTATTAGCTGCATTCTCAGATACAATCGACAGCAAACTATATATTTTCTACTTTTTCTTTTATTCATCTTCTTCCCATCTGAAAGACAATTGACCAACATTCTGGAGGATTTCACTGCAGTGGGTTGACTTATTATCGCTCATCTGCGCTCGTTGTCTTTCGGCGAATTTAACAGCAGTAAACTATTACTTCACTGCTATACTCTGTCCGAAAGGTAGTTGACTCGGGATTCCTTTGGTCCTTTAAGAAGAGAAGTGAGGTGAGGGACTTTTGACTTGAAACCTTTGCCCCCGGAATCGCCGTGGCGAAATACATAACTATATTGTATAGCATTGTCTCTGTTCCATGTGCAGCAGCTGTGTTTCTCCGTCCATGGAAGGAAGAGCTCGTTATATTGGCCCTGTTTCCCCATGATTGATTGCAAAGAGCGGCTCGTTGGCCAAAGGATTGACAGATCCTTGTCATAAATAGAAGTAAAAAATCCCCCACTTTTCCCTCTTCTTAAAGGACCTAAGGAATCCTGTGTCAACTACATTTTGAAAAGACTATATGTAGATAAGACAATGAGTATATTTAGTAACATTATTTTGTAGAAAGATCTCAGGATGCCTATTGTACTGATAGGGTCGGGGGAGTCTCTTTTCCTTATTCATATTGCCTATACATTTCATACAACTATGAAACTGGTGTATCCTATCATTTATTATGTATCCAATGATGTTAAGGACAAAAGGTTATAGAAGGGGCAACAAGATGTATACACCAAATACGAGAAGGGAAAGTTTATGTAAAAAAAACATAAGATATGAGCTAAGTGTGTAGTATGTGTGATCTGACAAGTAAAGAAATAAGAAGCATGTATATCTAGTGTTATCCTTGATAAGAAAGTAATAAAACCGACCCGCCGGCGTACGGGAAAAGAGATGGGGATGATGTGTACCGACATATTCGACGGGTATCCAAATTCTTCCGATCAAAGATACAGCGGATCTCAAATTTCCAAGCCAGTATTAAAAGCTTTGTATAGAGGGTTTGTCAAATTCATCGGTTATTATTCATTTTGATTGATTTATTGTATTCTTCTGTTCTATTTTATTATTCTGTACTTTCTTATTCGCTAGGTCACCTTAATAACTTCTAAACTAAAAAGAGGTCAACTAGATCTCAGCTAAGAAGCGATTGTACTTGTTTATATATAGAACTAATACTCTGTATCCATCTTAGCCGAAACAACACTCATTAAGATAGAAAAAGTATATAATCTCCTTTTATTTCATGGTATTTCGCATTGAAATGTACTTCATGATGTAGTTTTAGGAAACAAGCAACTACTCTAAGGTTAAGAAGGCATGAGCTGGAAGAGATCCCCGGATATGCTCATAACCTTATGTCCATGTAAGATCTTTGGAAATAAAGAGTTAGTTGAATTGAATTGAATGTGTCTAGTTCAACATACTTCACTCTATAGCACCATTTCTTACTTTATACATGTGTAATGTGTCACAGAGAAAAGAGTCACAAGTCACAAAAAGTGGACTTTGAGATGTTATCATATTTGGACAGATGGGATTAAGCCAATTCTAATGATGGTAAGTAAACATTAGGACATCTAATAATTACTAGTATAGTATTATATTGTGTCGATGAAAGAAAGGTTAGCTATATTTGTTGATAGTCCCAACGTCCCATATTAGTAAATAGGTAGGATATGCTGCTCAGGATGACCTCAGAAATACCATTTTTGCGACATCCTACTAATTCTTCTGTAAAACATCACATTTAAAAGGAGTCTTTCTTGTTAGAGTTGGGCGTGAATTATTTTAAAACCGAAATACCAATATTATATGTTCAGGAATCCGGTGTTAACTTTTCCTGGGGTACTGTGTTAATTATAATGCAAATCCTTTCCGTAATTTCGATGTAATCTTGATCCACTATCTCATACATACTTTTTCCTTCTTTAGTTTAACTGTATACATGTGTTTCTCACTCAATAAACGGCAGCCATTAAACGAAGTTACTTCATCGCCAACAAACTAAAAAAAATTAAAAAAAAATCGGTAGAGGGGTTGCTAGAACATATTCTATCAAACTTGAATGATATATGTTAAAATAATTATATCTTTAGTTTATGTGGATCTGGTTTTATTAGGCATAGGGTTATAAATAATAAAACGTGTAAGTTATATTCGTCAAGAACTACCTGGGAATGGCGGGCTAACTTTAGTCAATCAAACAGTCTGAATACAACGCTTACGTATACTGAAGACAATTATCGATTTATTGAACAATGATTTGTTGGATACAAATCTTGACGTTTTTCTCGTAAACACCAACAAACATTCCAACATGTTACGTTTGATTTCTTTTTTTTTGTGAGTAACCCCTTGGCATATCCTCCAAATTATCTATATCCATCTGTGTCAGGGTGGGTGGGTCTATAGCTTTATAGGTCAGTAACATTGGTGAGGCAAATTTAAAAAGCCCTAAACGTCCACTTGTTATATATACTATTATAGCAAATCTACATAATATATCATACAACAATTAATTACGGAATCCGAGTCAATTCATTTGACAAAAGACTTTTTGCTATAGGAAGATTTGAAATATTCCCAAATCGTTATAAATCATCGGGGGTAGGAGAAAACGAAATTGGAGGTTGAGTCCCTACACCACCGAGCTATCTGGAAGCTTTTACTTAACTACCATTTAATGGACGGACATGGCAAAAACACATCATAAAATCCACTAAAGCAGCATTCTCAGCTATTACGGCAAACAAAATCTTACCAAATTTAGTCATATTATGATTTATAGGACAGAATTCATCAATATTCTGCAGATGTCTATACAAAAATTTGAAGTAGAATTGGTCGAGCGAAAACAGCCTCCGATGATTGATAATAAGTGAAGTCATCATAAGAATGAATTCGGGCGGGTCCTCCAAATACAAATAATGACGTTTATGAAGCCCTATAGCAAATACATCGGGACAAAATCCCCCCGAATTTTGATCAAATGACTTATAGATGGGTTGGAAAAAAAGTAGAAAATCTTGAGTATTTTACCGACGTTAGCTGAGAGTGGAGCTCTATGAGGCAAGGAGGATTATAAGACGGTCATTCTTACATACTTAACAAGTCAATATTAAAGTGGGCATGAGGTCGCTACGAATATAAGAATCGATTGCTGAAGCATGCTTTCGTTCTCCAAAATTAATCTTAAGATCTCGAGTTGGATGTCTTTATTTCTTTCAATCGGGAAAAGATTATGTGACTTCATTTTTACAGATAACTTTGGCACGTTGTTGCTGCAATATATTTTATTACTATGCAAAGGCTGTTCATATTAATGTCAGACTATTTGCAAAGATATATATACATATATATGCCAATATATATGAATATATATTCATGCATTTTATACGCATAAAGGAATCAAATAGATCTTCTTCTGTTATCTCATAGTTCTTTTTAATTCTATCCTATCTTTGGTAACCGTCGTATGCCTCTGTTCAAAGGATTTTTAGTCCAAGAAAACTAAGTGTTCTGAGCATATATATAGGCTACTATAAAGTCTCATATCTTTCTGATGAGAAAACGTCCGTGTGAGATACAGAAACAAATAACGAACTGTAACAAACAGATTCCCATTGTGTCCTTTAAACATTTTTCATTGTCGAGAAAAACGTTTAAAATACATATAATGTATATAATATATCAGTTAATATCCAACAATCGGGAGACACGGTTTCGGAGAAATAAACAAACAACATATTAACATCACATACCTTCAAACGCTCGGCCTTTTTTATCACATTGATTTTGTTTTACATTGCACAAAATAAAAAGATGTGTCTTTTATCTAGCAAGTGTTTACGCGGTACACATGTTCACTCGGAGGAGATGGTAAGATTTTGTTTTAGTCTCTCGCCTAATCTAGCCTAGCACCAGTCATATATTTTCTAACTTATTGTCTATGTGATTTCTCGGATTAAACATTTTTGCTATTTCTAACTTTGGAGGATATTAGCCAGATTTTTCACCAATTGACAATACGGTGGGGAACTTTGCATCGGTTCACCGCCTTTCATTATTGTTAAATTTGATTCGATTATAGAATATTTCCTCTCAGTGAAGGGAAAAATACAACTTGAACAAATCAGAGCTTCTATACTGACGGGGAATTGTTCTATCATCATAACTCATAATTTAACCCAAATTCCATTTTCTGACAGTAAGCGAGACATATTTCTTGATATTTTGCAAAATAATTAATAACATCGTGTTGAAGAAATCAGTCAGACCCAGGAAAACTGCAGAAGAAGGTGCAAGGACATTATGATCAAGCACATTTTGATTCCTTTATTTTAGGTCTGAATACACGAAATATGGCTGTTCCCTCCGGTTCCTAGGAGACATTGTGCCGATGGAATATAGTCAAAGAACAGGGCTTTACAATTCATAGTTCCAATCAGAAGTATGCGTATTGCAATCATCAGAAGTATGCGTATGCGGTCAGAAGTATGCGTATTGCGGTCAGAAATATGCGTATTGAAATCATCAGACATAGAGGTTCTGTCCCGCAGGAAATGGCCCTTCTTGTAATTTCCATGTGTATACTGAAGAACCGAGAACAAGGATGGTTTCAGAAAGTAAACCAATCATTGGTTCAAAGAGTAAATATAATCCTTATCCAAAATAACTTCGTCATCTCTGTTATCTCTTCTCTTCCTCAATCGTATAATCCTCAACCGTATTCCCCACGCATTGTATACGTCACATCCGATAACTAAGCCTTAGCGAAGAAGAACGCTTAAACCTTTAAATGGACCTTTTTTTCTCTTCGATTGTTCAAATAATATTTTGATGTAATTCTATTTGAGAAAATACTTGATTCACGATTGTCATCTTTTCCCCACTTTTTCCATGAGATCTCTTAACATGGCTATATCAGCGTTTATACTGATCGCTGGAGTCGGTCTTACAGATGGAACTCGCGGTCTCGGCCTTCCAGCAAATCCTCCTGGATTCACCAAGGAAATGGTAATGGAATCATTAGGCGTAGGAAGAGGGTTCAGTATTGATGAGCTGCCATCATCTTCTCCTTCGCGTGAGTTTTGTCTCGACTGCGTCAATGTCTCCATAACGAAATCATGGTTGTCAATGCCAAAAAAACCTGCAACGATAAGAAAATGAAAAGATTAAGATATTTTTATTCAGAATAATTATTACATCATGTGATGTTATTTTCAGCTGTTCCTGGCGCATACACATAACATATTTTCTCCTTGATGTATTTCTTAGAATCTACCGCTGGTTATATATAGACAATTCACATTACTTTTTCTACGACAACCGTTTGTTTTTTTTTAAAAAAAGAGAGTTATGTTTAAAAAAAGACATGCCCTCTCGATACCCATCAAGTGAGTAAATTACTAAATAAATTAGTAAATAACTAAAGGAAAATGTCTCATCAATGTCTCATCAAGACCCAACAAGACCCAACAAGTGCACAGACACTATGATCTACGTTAATCCAGAGACTAACAAATCGGACTGAAATACTTCATGTGCAAACTTTATTTTCATTATTTCAATGTAGTCCAGTAGGAATAGAGTTTGACCTAGGGCAAATTGCAACTCGATGTTCCTCAACGGTTTTGGATATATATAGTATTAGTAATCCTCATCAACATACTAAAATCTAGGTGGAGGAACATGCCCAAAATCGAAAAAAATGGCCGCCAGAAATACCATAACTTAATTGGGTTGAAATACACTTACATTCAAGTGTAAATACACTTTCCTAATATTTTTAAGGCATGAGGAACGCAGTAGGGTACACAAAAGTTGATGAATCGATAATTAGACCCCGTGCCATTACCGCCCCCCCTGTCAGAACCCCGCCAGTGAGGACCCCACCCTGCCTTTACCCCGCCATTCCAGAACTCAGCCAGAACATTTATTTAGTGTCAAATTATATAAGACACTCTCTCATGTTTGGGATCAGTAGCCCTAAATGTAATACACTGTTTAACACTTTAGATAATTATAAATATCACTATGGTAAATGGCATAAAGACCATGATCCATTAGCCTACTTTATAAGTAACCCTGTATACATGTCCTTCCGACCACTTACCCTTAAAATGCCATAAAATGTAAAACCAATGTATATTTAACCGTGAATACTGTTTTTCAAAGTTTTTAAGCATGAGGAAACCAGTGGAATGTAAATAAAAACAAAAAGTATTGATATCACACTACACAATCAGATAAGGAATTGGACATGATATTGACCAGGCTCGAGTGTATGCCTCGGTAAAATGGAATACTTTAAGCTCAAATGGGCACGTATTCTATAATCTTAAGTTCCTATTCGGAAAAACAGAATCTGATTAGTTGGGGCCCAGTGGCTCCCATGGTACAATGTCAGCTCTTCTCGGTACGTGAGACTGAAGTTCCATCTAATAGTACAGTAATTGGAAATGGCATCTGCACATGTATGCAGCGCGGATTATCACTGTCAAACTATCCTGGGTACAGGTTGGAGGAACTAGGGTTTTTCCACTAAAACCGCAAACACAGGAATTTCTAGTTTTTGTTTCAATGCCTGTATAAGTCTAAATGAATTCATCATGGCACTCATATATGTGTATGATCGTTTAATACGAAGCCACGGTGAAACATATTCAACCCATCTAAAAGCCATTTGATCAAGATATTGGGGGATTTTGTTGGTTTTTTTGTTTCAGGGGTTCAGAAGAGTCAATTTTTTGGGGACCCGCCAAGCTGTTTTCCCGCTGTGGCTTCACTTATTATCGCTAATCGGCGACCGTTTTTCTTCGGCCGACTCGACTTCAAATCCTTGTATAATAATATAACAGCCGCTGAATATTGATAAATTCACTCCTATAAGTGACAATAGAAGTACATCGGGTACGATGTTGTTGTTTGCAAATGCAGCACTAACTCAAGAATTTCTAGTTTTTGCTTGACCCCCAAAAAGGGACTATTTTGACCTGTTGTCTTTGTTGCAGGGCTTGAGAAATGTCCACATCTATGTTACAGTGGCCCACTGAAATCCTTTGCTGGTTCATTTTCCTTTGGCCGATTCAAATTCGAATCATCGTATAGATATAACCGCAGCACAATATTATTGATTAGAGTCCAATAAATAGTCTTTTAAATTTTGAAAACCTGATGGAACATCCCAATCATTTATTTTGAAACTTTTAAACATCGATGATTGTGTAGGTAAAAACCGATTGATGGAACAAGGATTAAATGGTAGGGAGGTAGGGCATCGGGGTCTTGCTCCTGTACAGGATCACATTGGAGCCGCACTAAATGTTCTTACTGTCTAGGCTCAGAGTTCAAAGAGTCCCTCCAAACTGAGGGAAAGTCTCTCGCTCCAAACCACACAGTATCATTATAATCCAACTAGGTGCCTACTCCAGGACCAGGACAGCCATTAGCGCAGAAGGCGTCCAATCACTGACATACCATTCTTGTCTGCTGTAAGAGGCTCCAAGCCTAAATGGTTCACGAGTAATAGCCAGTGTGATAGCATTATGAACTCACCCGCTTTCCAATCTACACAAAGTTGAGAGAGTCCCTTCAAACGAAGGGAAAGCCTCTTGCCTTAAACCACAAAGTGCCATTATAATTCCATTTAGACTGCAAAATGTCATTTTATACCCATTAAAACGGTCAGGAAACCGATTAGTGAAGTAGGCTGACATACCATTCCTCTGAGGGTTTGGACCTAGAGTCTTTTCTGTTCTTAGTGTGGGGATATTTTTTTTATTTAATATGTTTATACAGCAATCATCAGACAATACAAAGATATTACAATAAGTTATATTTGTTGTACATTGTCATTGAAGTATCTTGATGACCTCAACTCTATTATAACTGTCATCAGTAGTAGGTCGTTGATATATTTGAAATATCTTGTAAGGAATCCGAAGATGATTTAGTTAATATTATCGTCAAGTCCTTGATAAGAGAGTCTGTTTTAGTAAGCAGTCATTTGAAGGTGTTTGTAAAAAGGGAGAAGGGTGGCAGCACGCTTTGCCGTATGTTCGATCATGTCCCTGCTCACCGTGATAAAATATGTTATCGAATAGTGAGAATTGATTATCCTCCTTTTTTCTGTATATATTATCTTGAATATCTTTGTACGGTTTGTGTAAACATGGTCTGTCGTGAATATGACACTGTCCCGGGTGTATGGTTTTATTCTTCTTTTTTGTCTTTTTTTCTTTTTTTATCCTGTTTTTGTGTGTGTGAAACCTTATTGGTTAAACGGTTGGTTCTATATGAATTTTGTATCAATAAGCTCACAATATCATGAGCACGTTGCGAGATATTTCTATGAATTGTTTTCTATTATTTTTCTAATATTTTCTATTATTGACTTAAATCAGCTTTTCTGTGAATAGTGTACCTGTTGCATAATGTCTAGCTGAATAAAAAATCTTAAAACAAACAGAAGGACTTTTGACCCTCACCCCCTCCAACCTCGAGGCACGAACTGACCGGAAGTGTTGGTCAGGTGAGCAGACGGAAGTGGAGCCCCCTAGGTGGTGTTTAGAGAACCATACCGCTATGTCGCAGTGCCCCAAAATTAGTAATTAAGTAATAATTTAAGGTTTATTAGTTTTTGTCACAAGACCACCTCCTTTGATCAACTCCAGGTATAGCCTGAAGTTGGCCATTGGAATAGGAAATGATTGAATTGTTTTACGTATAAAAGAGCTAGTGTCAGCATGTGAGTGAGTGAGTGAGATTGGTGGCTTTACGCCCTTATCAACACTTTGAAGTGTTATATCAAGGGCGGGAGAGCTGAGAGGGAGGCAGTTTATGATCATACCCAGGAAAAAGAGATAGAGAAGAAGGGAGAGAGAGACAGAGAAAAGAGACAGAAAGGCACTTTAAGGTCTCACCCAGGACCAGTGTCCGCATGTGATATTATGAGAAAGTAGTAATGATAATTATTAAATGGGTGAAGTCGCCAGAAAATGTACAATTCGCCTTTGCCAATCCTCTCAAATATCCCAATTTTCGGACGAAAATAAATTTGATAATACAGTTCCACCTAACCAAACAGATTGCTAGAATCAATACAATGCCGAATATACTTGAATTTACCTAGTATTGACTATATATATTGCAGCCTAATTTAGCAGAATTTACTAAATGTGTACAACTGCCAATTGTGCAAATTATGAAAGTCGGAGCAAAATCTGTATTGGTGTTTGAGTGGTGTGAGTAGTGAATAGTTTAGAAGCTAACGCGTGGTTACTAAGTTAAAGGACTGCGCGCTTATTGCACAATATGAAGTAGTTCTAGACAATATAGCGTTCATCTTGTATTTTGTCCTTTGTCTCAAATCGATTTTTGACGCATAACAACAACAAAATAAAGACAGCTTCTATGGCTATCTTAAGACGGCTTTGTTTTGAAAAGATGACTTTTGTCTTTAGGCCTCAAAAATACATTTGTGAAAAGACAAAATGTGCAACATTGACTCTAGAAATCTTTTTAAAGATATTGTCCCTTGGTGATTGCCTTCCGTTTATCCCTACAGTAAAAACTTCTTACCTAAGCAAGGAAATATAACTTAGCACCAAACATTTTAAGTAACGAGTTCTTATGCACCAGGCTCCAGAAAATTTATATAAATCAATTAAAAGTAGCTAGTAACCAATGAAATGGACATTCATCCATGATTATGCAAGTATCAATAGCGAACAGTTCGCTTCGGTTAAAAAACAACTCCGACAAGTCTGTGCGGTGGGACAAGTGAAAATTGCCAATTCAAACCCATGTGATATATCTCGAGGGCCCCCTGGCGGCTACAAACTACACGATGGTATCGCGCATGCGCATCGTGTAATGAATAAGGTGTGGCAAGCTTCAATCAATACCGCGCCAAGTGTCAGTGTTGGAAAAGTTGAAATGTGATAAACACTTGAATGAGTGGGTGGTTTCCCATCACGTATTCCTTCCTTGAGAGTGCCCAATCTTCCACTCCCAAACCCTTTCAGACCTCTCCCCAGCCCCCCGCCATCGACTGGAGCACACCAGGCAATGGATGGAGAGACATGTCTTGGAGGAAATGTTGATATGAAGCGGCCAGGAAAAGGGTGTAGACAAGGCTGGTGTTTGCTCAATGCGTGGGCGTGGGGTACGGACGGGCTATTTTTGGTAGGCGACGTTTGAAACGTAAAATCCGGTATTTCTCGTGTTCCTCTGTCGTCAATAGAGACTCCATGGTCAGTGGAAATTGGCTGTAATCCTCCCGCAGCTCCCTCCCCCTGGAGGAGACAGAGCCGGGAGGTATTGGAGGCGGCCCCGAGCCCTGTAAACTATACTTTGTTTGAATAGCATCATAACTTAATGCTCCCCATACTCTCACTCAATCGCCTTTTATACACGAGGCTCCAGAGAATGGGGGTAACTAACAATGATAGGCAGGAAGGGGACTGGGTTGCCCCCCCCCCCCCACAAGCACTCCCCTCCCCTTTCCCCCTCCCCCTCCCCTCCCCTTCCCGCCCACACTGTCACCCCCACCCTCCCACCATCGGATGATAGAAAAGTTGTGGAGGTCTGAATCAGATGCATGGCCCTGTTTTGACCCAAACGCTTACTACACAATCTGCCACAAATAGTGCTTTGAGCATAATATTGTGCGTAAGTAATTGAGTGGCTATGATAGCCGGATCACTGTAGTCTATATACAGTCACAAAATGCCTGCCTTTGAACGAGAACTATAGTATAAAAGCCAGTACATAATGGGGTTACACATCTGTGATGGGTTTCGGGAAGATGAGTCACAAGTCGCACAAAATGATAGTATTCAGTGTTTCCTTCACAGATTCTCTTTGTTGGAACTCTCTCATTCCTGCAGGGTTAAATGCTGTTAATATAGTTAGTATAGCATGAATACATGTCCCAAATTCCAAAACAGTGAATTGAATATATAATTATACTTGCGTTTCAAAGGTCATCTTATGCAGTAGATTTAGCTACTTTATTGAAATATTGAAAACTTTATAGAAATATTGAAAACTTTTTTTCAAACGTATGTTTGAAAATGTAAATATGTGATGTATTCCAGGATAATGAGTAACAAGTTGAAAAACATTGACTTTGAGATATCATTATTTGAAAAGACAAGGTCAGGCCGATTCCAATGATGGTAAACATTGGGACATCTAATAAAATTTTAATACTTCTATATGTACAAGTCTGATATTCTTAGTTTTGAAAAAAAAATAGTTTGCAATATTTCTGAGTTGACAATTACTAGTAAAGTAGCTAAACATACTAAAAAGCATGACCTTAGAAATGCATGAATACATCAAATACATTGTCTTGGAATTTCGTACATGTGTCCGTATGACCTAAGGCTTTAGATACTCCAATAATGAGAATATTCCTACAAATGTATTCTGTGGATAAAACACTTTGAAAAATATCAATTTTGCGACTTGTGACTCATTTTTCTGAAACACATCACATAGATATGTGTGTGGTCCCACGTTACTTCCGGAGTCATCACTTTTACAACTTTGGATTGTCATGAACACGTTGCTTATTTATGCATCAGAAAATAAATCCAATCCACATCCCACCTGGTATTTCAAAAGCTAAAGTAATTTGAATGACGAGTGGAAAGTCTTAAAACTCCACTTAAAATATTTGATTTGTGACAAATCGAATTCGTGATTAATTAAGAGGTCATTTCATCCTATTTACTGACCAAACTATTTATAAGCTGCATATGATGTGAAGAACGATATTGATACGTAACGAACGCTTAACTTTAATGACAAGCATGTATAACCGGGAGTTGATGGAAACCCTGCCATGCAGGATTATCTCCTGTATGTGATGTGTTCCGGGAAAATGAGGGGTATCTAGTTGTATGAAACTCCAGACAGTGTTATTAAATATAATCTTGTCTCCCATTACAAGGAGTCTTTTTACTATTACCACTCCCCTATTACCTATGACCTGTGTCATTTGCTGTTATGACACATCGCTGTTTCTTTTATCAAATATGACAGATAGGATTGCTTCTTTCCTAATCGTCATGGATAGACCTGCGCGCCTTGATTATTTTTATAATCTAAGAAATATCAATATACACAAAGAAATGCAATCTGTCCACACACAACCACTATTAATTTTGTTGGGCATTACATACAAAACAATTATCAAACTAATGTATCATATAATAACCAACTTCACTTTGGTCGGATTTCTTGTCTATGAGTATAGCCTAAGGGACTCAGTGCTAGTCTACTGGCCACTACTCAGACACCACATAGTAGTACATGAAAATGGGCAAGTGACTCAGAGGAACATTTGAGATATTTGGTGTAAGAAAGAATTTCCAAAATCCAAGATAGTTTGTGTCTTGATAATAACTATCGATTAGTTCCATTGAATATGTGTTGAAATATCTTGGAAAAAGTAATAGAAATTTAAAAAGAAAAAGGTGGATAATTCCTATTAGATATAGATATCCTGACCTATCTGTGACAAAACAGTTGCTACTGAATGAGATTGGTTTAATCCGTGAACCCATATTCGAATACGAAATGCATACATGTATATAGTTCTTGCATATCAAACTTCCAATTTTAACACTCTGAACATATTGGAAGATCTTGATTTGGCAGAAAGGAGTAACCAATTTTCAATTTTGAGAACTGAAGAATCCAATCAATCAGTCAATCAATCAATTCTCCTAACATACAACACTATGCAACAGCTCAGTGCATTATAGCGATTTTCTCTATGATTTAACACATAGCCCCGACACCTTTGAACATTTTTGTCATTAAAAATGCACAGCATATACTCCAATATTGATTTTAAAAATATATTTGGAAGTTGTTAGGTATGGAAGTAGGGACTGTAATGTGAAATCGATGTGCTGTCTCTATTTATACCGGAGTGAAATGATCGGGTTACAGACCACCCTACCCGGCTGTCCCTTGGATGATTGATGGAGAACACCCTCACATTTTAATGACTATATTCCCAGAGTCTCATCATTTTAACGCTATACACATTCTCAGAGCTAACATCGATCAAGAAGTGCAGATTTTCTACCTTTTTGTTAGGGTAAATTCGCTAAAAAGTCTAAAATTCGCCTTCACCAATAATCTCAAATAACCAGAAATTAAGCCAGGAATTAAGTTCAAAACTCAGTTTAACATAACAAAACGGGTTGCTGAATCAAGGCAATATCAATTATACTCAGATATAGTTATTATTGCCCATTTCCTGTCTAATTCAGCAGAATTGATTAAATGAGTAGATCTGCCAAATGTACATTTTCTGAGGATCTGACCCATACACATTCGATCAACATCGATCAAGAACTGCAGATTTTCTACCTTTTTGTTCCATACTTTAACTTTTCCTACCCGACTAAAAGTCAAAGGTTCCATTATTTTACACAAAAAATATGTTCATAAACGACAGTTTCATGTTTGGCCCCAGGCTCCTTTTTCGTTGTTTTAAAGAGGATAATATAAAGATACAGATGTATGAGAATTCAATTCAATTCAATTCAAATATTCGTTATTGTCAGATCATTACAAACAATGGTTGGTCATATCTGGCGTGCCAGCTCTACCAATGAATGCCTCAATGTTTTATAAGAAATACCAAAGAAACCTTGTGGCTTTAACTGTATACATCGGCCTGAGTGCACAGAAGATAAGAGTGTCCATTTGATGAAAAGTAAAATTTTATTTTCATTTAAAAAAAAAGTCATTTTGCATCTCATTTAAGAAATGATATCCCTTTCGTTTTTCGTTTTAATTTTCGTTCCTACATCAGAGGTCACTATCGTTTTAATGTTAATCAAAACGGAAATAAAAACGCGCATGACATTTCTTGCAAGATCTAGATTGTCTTGAAATCAAACTCAAAACGGAAATGAAAATGCGTAGGACAAAGGTTAAACCAAAAGCGATTTTAGTTTTTAAATGAGACGGAAAATAATTTTGAAATTCATAAGGATTTTGGAAATGAAAATGTTTTTCTATTTAAAAAATGAGCCAAAATATAACTTTGTATGCGTGAGTGTATGAGTGGTAAGCTGCATATCATAACCGAGTACATGAAGGTATCGTCAAGGTATTTCACAGTATTGTTCAACTCTGTATTTGTTTCTACACTTTTTATCTATGCTATGCTATACTCCTTTACATTGTTTCACTTCTTACCTTGGTAAATGAACTTACTACTTACATAAATGACCTTCTATAGACGTTATAGTGTTTTTGATTTTTGTCAGAAAATAAATGGCTAGCACCAACATTCTTTCATATGAGGTTCCTGTCATATAATTCAGCATTTATAGTTTATCAAGACCATCGTAAATAGTAGCATATTCTTAACAAGAATTAGTTAACAATGATCAGTTTACATTTATTTATTTCCGGTTCATGCAGAAGATTGCGTTTCCACAAGAGAGGAAGGGGAAACAGAAAACATGAAATCCCTATCCCATATATGACTGGTCACTCCATGTAATTCTGTTGGTCCCTTTAATACCTTTGCATATGAGGCATCTTACTTCTGAACTTGCCACTTTAATTCACACATGGTCTACCCTTTAATTCACACCTAAACGTCATTTCAGATTGATGTTATCTCATCAATCTAAAAACGATCGTAAATTTAAGATTTCCTGTAAATGTTTACGATATGTCTTAAAACCCGACGATCATATATTTAAGATTAGGTCGTACGATTTGTTTATGAAACACCCTCTGTACTACACTTTTCCCCCTATCCTTCAATGGGTTGGAATACAAATTCCTATACCTACCAATGAGTGTATCGACTATTCCTACCAGCTGGAAATTTCTCACGTATAGGAAAGAAGTGTTTCTCCCCCCTTCAGAGGTAGGAATTGACAAAAGACAATTACTTTCCTTAGCTTATAAATACAACAGGTGAATTTCATTTCTTAGAAATATTCTCATCTTTAATATCACAATTCCTATGCTTGGTAAAGAAGCAGTACCTTACAAGAGTTATATATCAGAGTTAGATTAAGGTAAATTGATACTTTGTAATGTCAAAAGTGGAGTGATATCTGGGCTAGTTCCCATATACTACTCACGATTGCCTTTGATAGATGTACATTCTTATTACGGTGGGTTTCTTTATAGGCGCGCACACCCTGTAGTTAATAATCACTCCATAAGGTGGGGTTTATTTTAATACAATAAGTTTTTGTGAGCATTCAATGTTTATTCTGGCTATTTCTCTTTATCGCATACGAATTGTATGTTTTGTATCTTACGTGTAGAAAACTAAAACGAATTTCACCATGGTTAAAAAGAATCTCATCAATCCATTTTATCCCGTTTAGTATGCACACTATTTGCACAGGTAAGTTCCCCGGGGGCGATACACATTTGGTGCGTATGGATTTTAGCTTTGGCTAAGAATTTATAATTTATTTTATGTAACGGAGCCTCGATGGCCGGAGAACATAACAACTCGCCACTTGTACAAAACAAAATTACCAAGTCTAGGGGATTTGCATAGACGCCATTTTGAATCAGGATTCGCATGGAATTATTGGACTAATGGTACAGTCTAAAAAATGTAAAACATGCCATGTTTAGCATGGGATATTTGTCAATGCTCTACTGTCAATATCCATGTGTTATACATGTCTCCATAACACAACTCTCCATCTTTCCCATCATGCATTTGGTTTTCATAGAGCTTTTTACAAAATCTGATATTGGTGATAACATTCTTGCGAATTTCGAAAAGAAATGTTGCCAAATATCTTTATGTCAGATTTCATCAGAATCCATCCCAGCATGCACTGCAGTAGACATGCGCAGTGAGACATGCAAATCCCCTATTATTATGAGAAAATTTCTCGCTAAGGACTAATTTCTTGTCTCCGTCCATTACTGACTGTTCATGTTCTTTAATCCTAGTTTTCAAGAGCGGGACAAACTCCAGCAAATTTATGAGCATCCTCCACTGTTCCCTTGACCTCACATGATCACATTGATCTGCTGACTTGACCTATATATGTGTCACGTGATCACATTGATCGGCTGACTTTGACCTATATATTAGTCACGTGATCACATTGATCGGCAGAAGAAGACATATTTTACCGGGAGGCTTCTGAGTAAGGAACCCAAGCTTGTGTCTAAAATTGAAACAAAATAATAGATCATGTCACCCCAACCAAGCCTAAGATACAGTATGGTTATTCGATGAACCTGAAAAGAAGAGAAAGCCTAGTTTTGTTTGAAATATAATAAAGAAAGAAAAGCACAATAACACTATTAGTTTATCAATTTGTGCCAGGTTAAAATCAGAATTCATTAAAGGTATACACCGCCGTCTTATGCACTACTGCAGGCGGTTGTTCAATGAACTAATGCATGAAAGAGAAGGATTCACAATATTTTTCGCAGAAGAGCTACAGATAAAAGCATGAAACTTCGCCAAACTTTCTCGTTTTGCAAATAAGCTGATGTATTTTACTGGAAATTATTATTGCACGGATACTAAAAATATACTGACTTTCACCTGAATGTGTATGAATGATTGAGACTAATTTTGACGATCTCACGTGTAGTGATCGGGGAGTTGCATGTGCCACTGCGCATGTCTGTTACAGTGCATGCCGGGCTGGATTCTGATGAAATCTTATATACAACTTTTTTGGCAACATTCTTATCCAAAATTGCTAGAATGCTGTCACCAATACCATAGGTCTATGAAAACCAAATGCAGGATGTGAAAGATGGGGACTAGTGTTATGGAAACATGTATAAACACGGATATTGACATTAGAGCATTGATAAATATTCCATGATGCACATGGCATGTTTTCTATAGATTTTACACTGTATCATCGGTCCCATAACTCCATGCGAATCAAGATTAGAATGGCGGCTATGCAAATCCCCTATTGGGGAAGATGTTCGACCAGAGATCACACAGCATACCACCCTGTGTACGTGGGCGGTGAGTCTATCATCTCATTTAGAAATCACATTCAAAGCCCAGTGCTAGATATTTCAGGCGATAATTAGAGAGTGGAGTTTGGTATTGGTACGATCATGTCTCTAATGGTTCGAATTGATTTGTCCTCGTGGGGGGTCTAGGGTTAGGCACGTGATGGACAGTGCTATTGTCAGTGAGGCTACTTTTATTGCTCACTGACAAGGCTCACCTGCTGTCACAGTGTTGAGCTGCTCTCTAGCCTTTCATGCCAACTGCTCATCACTGACTCAACCCTTGACAACCAGAGAATAGGTAGAAGCACCTAGATTTACAAACCACAAATTTGTATTCCATAAATAGGCCGAGGAATGGATGTTATAAGCGTGCGGGTAAGGTTGAGGGTATTTGCAATATGTACATGTATACGGGTCAGATTTTCAGAAAATGTACAATTGGCAGCTGTACACATTTAGTAAATTCTGCTAAATTAGGCTGCAATTTGGTCAATACTAGGTATATTCGAGTATATTTAGCATTGCATTGATTCGAGCAATCTGTTTGGTTACGTTGAAGCGTATTTTAAACTTTATTTTCGTCTAAAATTTGAGTCATTTGAGAAGATTGGTGAAGTGGAATTGTAATGTATAAAACACATGGATATTACTGTTAAATATTCCAAATTGAACGTAACATATTTCCTATATATTTTACTGATGACATACAACTCCCATAATTCGATGCGAATCAGGATTCAAGACGGTGTCTATTGCCTTTCCCTTCATTTACACCTACCACCTATGCTCCAGGGTCCAATTATCTCATTATATATGCCAACATGTAACCTACCATGATTATGTAACCATAACTTACTGTATGAGTGAACTTACCAGCAAATGTACACTTCGCCTTCTATTCATCAATCCTCTTAAATAACACAGATTTATGACAAAAATGAGGTTCAAAATTCCGTTCAACATAACCGAACTGTTTGTTTGAATCAAGACAACACCAAATATATTCAGACATATCTAGTGTTGGCCATTTTCCGGTCTAATTGAGCAGAATTTACTAAATGTGTACACCAGCCGATTGTACATTTTCTGAAGATCTGAGCCATATCATCTCTGTCGACAGGTAAAATATACGTCACCCTTATGCACAAGCAGTGATACCTCTTGTGAGTAAATGTGAAAACAACCGTCAGATTTTCAGATTTTCATAAAATGTTAAATTGGCAGCTGTATACATTCACTACATTTTGCTAAATTAGTCTGTATTTGGTCAATACTAGGTAAATTCAAGTATATTTGGCATTGCATTTATTCTAAAGATTTCTTAGGTTTCACTTGGGAATGTCATTGAAATCATTGTGAGCAAATATCTTTTTTCTGTTAGAAATATCTGGTTGATATTTATAGTTGATATTTGTCATTTTCATTCTATATTATTATTCTCTCTTTTCTAAGTTTAAGCTGTTTAAGGCCATCATTTTCCATACATATTGTGTATTCGGAAAAGTCCAGGCCCAATTAATATTGATGAATATTTTGTAAATGAGGTTTTCTTATTTTGCTCTCGTGTGAACATTGCATTTGGATATACCATACAGTAATCATAGTAAATAACCCCATGGAGGGAGGTTTCAAAATAACTCACCTCTTCTTATCACAGGGCCTGAGTTTGAATCCGAAAAGAGGGCCCTTTCTGTCTAGGTCCAAACCTTCAGATCAGATAGGAATGGAATATCAGTGATTGGAGCCCTACTTTACTACTATTTACTTCGCTTATCGGTTTTCTGGCCTAGGACTATAGGTGTTCTAATGGGATTATTTTTATGATATTGTGCGGTCTTACTGGTATTATAATGGTACTTTGCCGTTTGAGGCGAGAGGCTTTCCCTCCGTTTGAAGGGACCCTCTCTTCTTTGGGCCTAGACTGTTCTTGCATTGTGTTTAGTATATTACCTGATAGGGTCGTGAGACAGCGTTCTTGGCCACCAAACGCTTCCCTAATTGATCCTATCGTTCCATATCTAGAATAGGTATAATTATATTATACAGTAGTTATTGTGATTTCCTCTTTCACGCGAAGTGCTTATGTTGATCATAGAGACGGCCATGTTGTGATCGGTTCCTAAGCGACCTTTCCATTTCACATATTAAATGGCTCTCAGTCATTTTAAACCTCAATTTATGTTAAAAGCAGCACTGTCAGCCACTACGACATATCGTACATAGCTACCCCCTAGACATAAAAAATCATAGAATGCCGCAAACATTTCAGACACAGAATCAAACCACAAACAACCTTACCCAAGGGGGAAACCCATAGATGAAAATGAACATCCTACGACCATAAGAACTCCCCAGGACTGAACGCAATATCCCAAACGGTTTAAACATTGCTACTGATGGACAGAATAACTGATCTTATTATGTAGATTAACAACTATCAGCTTTCCTGCTACACTAATTAGTATTACTCATGCACCGCTCCTTTCCTTCCATAGTAGTAGCACTGCTCCTAATAGCCCCTGGTGGAAAATCATGGACAATAGTCCCGTTAGCCTTGTATAACCTTATCACTTATGGCTGTATAAATATGACCGATAGGAGGAAATTTATCAATATTCTGCTGCTGTTATATATTTATACAAGAATTTGAAACCAAATCGACCTAAGAAATACCAGTGCCAGTGAGCGATAACAAGTGAAACCACTGCAGCAAATGATTTTTCTTCATAAAGCAAAAAAAAAGGTGAAATTATCCACACCTCTATTCAAATGACTGAGATCTGTAAGGAAAGAATGGCACATAAAGTAAAAATTCGTTGGTCTCTGATCAATTTTACATGATAGTGCAACTTTAACTTGGTGACGACTACGTGTGGGTGGTGATACTTAATTGAACATTAAAGGAACTTAATCATAACAATACTAAAACCACATCACCAGCGATATACTCATCCAGCACCGAGATAATCCCAAAACACCTAATGCATTTAGTAATTGCGCAAATAGGCTGCAATTTGTGGTAAAATGGCTCTTTGAAAGCCAAATATTTGTCAATTAAGTATCTTGGGATAATAACAATGAGCATCAATTAATAGCGATAATATGGTCTTCATTGTCATTAAGGAATATTCCTCGCTTTGTCACTTTCCCATCATCCCACGCGTTTCTCGCCGCATTACACTCCAAGTATGTGCAGCTTTTTATGTCCCTCCCGCTCCTAACATTTCATTGTCTGTCTTTGTTTCTGAAACCCACTTACACACATATTGCTTTCACCATCAACAGTCGTCTTAATTTCAAGAGTTTTTTGTTCTGTGATGAAGACAAGGTAATGCCATGTGTAGGACTACAGACCCAATAACAACCACATGTTTACTGCATAAAAATAAGTGATGACACTTTTGCATCAAACGATGTAGCCGTTATTTGCTGAAACGGACATCCAAGTGATGATGGCCATAACATAAATAATTGGTATTTATTAATATTGATTTATTGCATTTTCCGGGATATAGCTAATAATTAGGTGGTAACATGAATGCATTAAATTTAACGAAACGTATCACAAATGTGCAATTTGTCAAATGGATAGTATAAAAACAATAACATCAGTAAGGAGTTGCAACAACGGAACTAAACAATTATTGTCTTCAAATAATCATCAGAGTAGAATGAATAATAATTGAGTCAATAGTTCCGCTTAAAGTCTAGTTTTTCGAGATATTTTATTTGGTTCTGTACTATGGTGTATCTTTTAGATAATCATGCTATTGTTAGTTACGTTTATGCTCACGTTTGTACACATGTGTAATGGAAATAAAGGTATTTGCAAAAACAAACAAAAAGTGATTCAATAGTTCCAACATGAATAATGTCTAAGCAAAGAGATGGTGATTGAAGAGAAATATTTACGAATGGGTATTCAGCCTTGATTTACACCCCAAACTATAAATAAATATAAAATTCATCAGGTTTAACAGGAGACTGGTGTTCCTGCCTTCATGATCAGGGCTTGGCGGCTTTTATGGGAATTACCTGGCAATCAGCTCTCACTCAGCCTCAATCAGCCCGCGATCCCTCCAAGTGTAGCGACTTAATGGCAGGGTATACACTGAGTTCTCACTCACCAACACCGAGTGTTCTGTAGGGCTGTTAGGGCAGGGAAAGTTCCATCAACCTCCTACTTAGATTCTCACCTGAAAACCTATTGTCAAAGTCATGACAGATGTGAAATGTTATTAATAGTCAGTTGCTTCTCTTACAAAAATCAGTTGCTTCTCTTGCAACACTCAGTTCCTTCTCTTACAACAATCAGTTCATTCTCTTACAACAATCAGTTCATTCTCTTACAACAATCAGTTCATTCTCTTACTACAATCAGTTCATTCTCTCACAACAATCAGTTCATTCTCTTACAACAATCAGTTCATTCTCTTACAACAATCAGTTCATTCTCTTACAACAATCAGTTCATTCTCTTACTACAATCAGTTCATTCTCTCACAACAATCAGTTCATTCTCTTACAACAATCAGTTCATTCTCTCACAACAATCAGTTCATTCTCTTACAACAATCAGTTCATTCTCTTGCAACAATCAGTTCATTCTCTTACAACAATCAGTTCATTCTCTTGCAACAATCAGTTCATTCTCTTACAACAATCAGTTGCTTCTCTTACAACAATCAGTTCATTCTCTTACAACAATCAGTTCATTCTCTTACTACAATCAGTTCATTCTCTTACAACAATCAGTTCATTCTCTTGCAACAATCAGTTCATTCTCTTACAACAATCAGTTCATTCTCTTGCAACAATCAGTTCATTCTCTTACAACAATCAGTTCATTCTCTTGCAACATCAGTTCATTCTCTTACAACAATCAGTTGCTTCTCTTACAACAATCAGTTCATTCTCTTACAACAATCAGTTGCTTCTCTTACAACAATCAGTTCATTCTCTTACAACAATCAGTTCATTCTCTTGCAACAATCAGTTCATTCTCTTACAACAATCAGTTCATTCTCTTACAACAATCAGTTCATTCTCTTACAACAATCAGTTGCTTCTCTTACAACAATCAGTTGCTTCTCTTACAACAATCAGTTCATTCTCTTGCAACAATCAGTTCATTCTCTTACAACAATCAGTTCATTCTCTTACAACAATCAGTTCATTCTCTTACAACAATCAGTTCATTCTCTTGCAACAATCAGTTCATTCTCTTACAACAATCAGTTCATTGTCTTAAAACAGTCAATCTTCTGACTTCATGATCGGGGCTTGGCATTTTTTATGGGAATAACTTGGCAATCAACCCTAAAAAAATGAGTCACCATTCGCATAAAATGGGTTTTGAGATATCATTAAATTTGAAAATAAGAGATCGGGCGATGCCAATCATAGTAAATAGTAAGGACATCTATTAAATATTTCTATATTTTAAGTTAAGATATTTATTTTTTTGAAAAACATGTTTGCAATATTTCTGTGTTGACATTTACCCGTAAAATAACTAAATATACTCCATACAAAGACCTTCAAAACGCAAAGATACATATAATGCAATGTCCTCAAATTTGGTACATATATCTATATATAAGTATAAGTACTGCAAAGATGAGTACATGCCAATAAAGAGATTAGTGAATAAGACACTTTGAAAAATACCATTTTTGTGACTTGTGACTCATTTCCCTTAAACACATCACATATGTGTAATTGCCTAGGGAGGATGGAGTGGATCTTGTACTCGGTTCTCCTCAAGTGGCATGCAGCTACTCAGTTGAACCGCTCATGAGCTGTACATGCACCGAGGGTGAGCATATGGAGCAAGCTCAGTATTGACTTGTTTCCATGGTAACATACCTCTTCATCTTCCTCTGCATAACTGTTTCTATTTATGACCCCTAGTACACAATTCTTACATTTAACAACACGTTCTATCATCGTGATGACATCAATATTTACATAATTTAGGAACCCACATAGAGTAAAAGGACATGAGGTATTTTCTCGTCCTGGTCACCTTCTACATACACAAATGTGATGTGTCACAGGAAAATGATTAACAAATTTTGAGACAATGTACTAAACATATCTATTCGTTTCTAAGGTCATCCTCAGGGAAAATATATAACTAAATTGTACTAGAGATTGACCATTCAGACATATAGATAACTGTTCTTAAATACAAAATGATACTAGATGGTGTCTGCAAATCCATCGTTTGAGCCGTGATTTTCTGCGACACCTACATTTGTTTTAGTTATTTCATTACATTTTAAAGTATTATTATTGGCCAGACATTTGTGCATAACCAGTGATATAGTTATGTTCATGCGTTACCATTCAGCATCATTCAACTCTTTCTACTAATATTTTACATACATCTTCTACTCTACAAACTGCTTACATAATGTATCGACACATCCATTCACTTACTATACCAATCTACAATAATTCAATTGTGGAATTAATGCTTGACTCTGTTCGATATAATTCTCTCTCATGTGTGATGTGTTTTTGAAAAATGAGTCACAACTCGCGAAAGATATCATCATACTTGAAAGGATGAGATCAAGGCAATTCCAATAATAGTAAACAGTTTGATATCTAATAAGTATTTCTATATTTTAAGTTTGATATCTATATTTTTGAAAAAGTGTTTATGCAATATGGATCGGCAATTAGCAGTAAAGTAACTAAATATACTCCATACAAACACCTTGAAAGCGCAAGGATTTGTTTAATACAATATCCTGAAATTTTAAACATAGGTTGATGTAATCAAAAGATATAACTAAAAGTGCTAAACCCTCCAAAAATATGAACATTTCAATGAAGAGATTTCGTGTTTAAAACACGTCTAAAAGCTGACTTCAAGAAGTTGACAGGCCGTTAAATTGAATTACCATGGACCTTGGTAACCGATGTCTGACTTTCCTTGTTATGTAAGGAATATTGATAACAGTAAGTGATATATATATTGCATCAGTTGTTGGCAACCTTTGTTCCTCCTGTAGAGAAGAAAACACCTCTGCAGGGTCATATTATGCAACTGGAATGTTCATTAGGGATATTCTGTTGCACATCCTATGCTTCTTCTTAATCTGCCTTACCATGATCAGATCGGCCACAAACTTATATATAGGGTTACCCGATGATTGACCCTCCCCCAATTCACAAACCCTTTTTATGATAAAATGCATTCTCAGCTATTTTGTCTAACTCAAAAGTCCCCCACTTTTCTCTCTCTTAAAGGGTCTAAAACATCACGTGTCAACTACTTTTCAGACAGACTTTAGGTGGCCGAGCATATTCACTAACAAGCAAGTCCTTGGTACTCTTAAGACCGGACAAACAGCTTAATTGCTTGAGAGTGCAGCTTTAACAGAGGTCCTTAGATTATACAAAGCAATAGCTCGATGTGCCTTAGATTACAATGGTAGCCTCAATATACATTTTGCTTACAAATGGAGAGAGTGAGACCTGACAGAATACACACCATAGACATTAATAGGGTGAAGGCGCCAGAAAATGTACAATTCGTCTTCTGTAAACCATTTAACCAAAAATGTGGAAGCTTTCAACGTGGTCAGTTTGTAGCTAGGACTTCATATAAAGCCACATTTATATTTCGGTAGCCAGCTGAAATCAGCAATGCATCAATATATTCAATACACATTCTTGACATTTTGCATATGTATTCATGCTGTAAACAGCGTTTAACACCCTATCCAAAAAAACCAGCACCTATATTTTCTTGGGCAACGCACTCAACATCTGTACCTCAACTTGCACCGGAGAAATGCCAGGCCTGCACTCGCCCATTCTGAACACAATTCTCTTCCACACTAGCAAGATGTCTTGGATCTCAGAACCTTCATGATCTTCCTCAGATCATTCAAGAAAGATCAAAAACCAAATGGCGGTGTTCCCAATAGGAGAGTTGGATTCTGTTGAAATCTGACATACAAATACTTGGCAACATTTTTATCGAAAATTGCAAGAATGTTTCCACCAATATTACAGCTTGTATAAATGATCTATGGTAACCAATGCATGATGGGGTTGAACATGGCATGTTTTCCATAGCTTTTAGACTGTACAATTAGTCCCATAATTCCATGTGAATCAAGATTCAAAATGGCGGCTATGCAAATTCCCTATTGCAAACATTTCCTTGTGGGTGAGAAAATGTATTATATCTATAGACCTGCGGCGAGGGCGTCAGAATATGTACACTTGGCAGTTTTAAACTTCATGTTTCGACTTCTGGTCGGTTGGGTGTATAGGTGATAATTATGTAACTACCCAGGTTCTCCACCAGTGTTATGGTCTTTGACAGTTTTAGTAATGAAATAAATAAGGAACTCGGAGGCACCACTGATCTATTAAAGAACCAGTATCCAACTAACTTTATTATGATATATCCGTACAAACACTCATAAGGATGAGAGTCAATGAAAAGGGGTATATGCTTGTTACCTCATATCCTGGACTGGCTTGTATAAATAGACTTGCACAGTATTGGTACTTATCGATTTCATAACCCTAATAAAGAGGTGATAATTGATAATTAATATAAATATGATGAGGTTATGCAATGTTACGTAATGTGTCATAACACTATATTCTCGAATTATACTGTTGTTTAGCTAATGTAATTAGATACTTAGTATTGCTATGAAGGCAATGCTCAAAAAAACCTGTTATTGGCCTTTAATGCAATACAAAAAAAGCGTTCAAATTCTGGTACACACACATAACAGCAGCAGAACTATTGATAAATTCAGTTCTATAGCAGTCCTATAATTCATGATATGAGTAAGTTAAGTGACTGGAACACATGGCATAATGTAGTTCATTGCTGGCAATTTTTACGAAACATTAGCTGGGGATGCACTTCAGCGGACATCAGGTCTCAGACATATAAGCGTCCAGAATTAAGAGCATGTCTATAAATATATCTTGTTTCGTGGAGCCTTCAGGCTGCTGTCTATTGAACGAAATACATACAGTGAAAACAAAGAAGGACGAAAATTAAATGTATGAAATAGAGGGTCCAGTAAGTGTACCGGAGAGAGTGGTTTGTAAATTTATACAGTAGTATAATGATGTGTTCCAGGAAAATGAGTCACAAGTCCCCAAATTATTAATATTTTCCAAAGTATTTCATTCACAATGTCTCTTTGTAAGAATGTTCTCATATTTGAGTTATACAATGCTCCAAAACTTATGAATACGTGTACTAAATTTCAAGACCATGTAATAAATATATATAGATCTATACATTTCTAACCTCATCCTATAGAGTATATATTCGGCTACTTTACTAGTATATTTGTCCACCCAGAGATATTGCAAACCTTTTTTTTTTAAATAACAAACTCAAAATATAGAAACCCTCATCGAATGTTCTAGTGTTTACCATTATTGGAATTCGCTTGATCTCATCTTTTCAAATAGTGATATCTCAAAATCCATTTGCTACTTGTGACTCATTTTGCCGTAACACATCACCTACTTGTAGGTAAGGAATACCTTCATTCCATGCACCGGTTTCTCCCCCCACAGCCCCTCCATACATGGGTGAAATCACACAAAAGGTACAATTCGCCTTCACCAATTCTCTCAAATAACCCAAACTAAAGACAAAAATGAACTCCAAAATACAGTTCAACCTAACCAAAGAGATTGCTAGAACCAATGCAATGCCGAATATACTCGAATTTACCTAGTATTGCAGAAAATAACAGCAGAATTTCCTAAATGTGTACAGCTGCCAATTCTACATTTCCTAAAAATCTTATCGTTCTAACCACTGTAGCTGTATATCAAAGGCAGAGGGGTTATAGCATTTTGTCAGTTAAGTATTTTCTGATTTATCTTAGTCCTTCTATAAATTCCACTCTACCTTTGCCAAATGGGTGAAATCACCAGAGAATGTACAATTCGCTTTCATCAATCCTCTCAAATAACCCAAATTAACAATGAGCTTCAAAATACAGTTCAACCAAGCCAAACAGATTGCTAGAACCAATGCAATGCCGAATATACTTAAATTGCAGCCTAATTTAGCAGAATTGATTAAATGTGTACAGCTGGCAATTGTACATTTTATGAAAATCTGACCCATAGGTATACATCTATCTCAGATATCACACAAGTTGGCGCTAAGTAATAGTTCTTTTCCTCATCCTCTCTTAACACATCCCATACAAGAAGAACTTAAGATATATATTCGAAACCTCTTATCACATGGCTTAGTCTTCAATGGGAAATACTCACGCCTTCTTCTTTGCATCTTGGCTCTTTGGAACTTCTAATTTTGCAATCCCTGCATGCAATATATCAGAAGATGTGGGGAAGATGACAGGTGTCAGCATTACTTGTTAAGGTGCACACATATCCGCTAAGTTTTTAATCGTTTTCTACGCTATGTAGATACACACTCATTTGAAGCGTTTCAAGAAGTGTTTTATTCACAAGACTAATAAGGGGTTTGCATCGCCGCCATTATGAATCATGCTTCGCATGGAATTATGGGACAAATGGTCCAGTCTAATATCTATAGAAAACATACCATCTTCAGCATGGAATATGTATCAATTTTCTAATGTCAATATCCATGTGGTATGTATGTTTCTATGACATAATTTTTCTCATCATGTATTTGGCTTTCATAGATCATTTATACAAGCTCTAAAATTGGTGAAAACATCCTTGCAATTTTCGATACAATTTTGCCAAATATTTGTATGTCAGATTTGAACAGAATCCATCCAAGCATGCACTGTAGTAGACATGCGCAGTGAGACTTGCAACTCCCCTATTGGAATGTTATCATCTTATAGGTATCTATCGCTTTAGGTCATGTGAATACATGTATCAAATTTCAAGACTTGGTATTAAATTATATACATGTTTTTCTAAGCTCATCCCATAGAGTATATTTAGCAACTTTACTAGTAATTGTCCGCCCGATATTCTAAACCTTCTTTTTCAAAAACACAAAATACCAAACTTAATTATAGAAACACTTATTAGATGTCCTACTATTTACTATCATTGGAATCGGTTTGATGCCATCTTTTTGAATATTATGATGTCAATTATCTACTGAATAATTGCTAGCAAAACCTTACACTCTCCCGCGCACCGTACCCGTGCGATACGGAGCGGCGAGTTTTTTCGTCTTCAGTGTGACGATTTTTGTCTACCGAGCACCGCGAACGCTACTGGTGAGCTGTGGTGACGAAATTGCCTGAACTTCTGAGACGAAAAACGGTCATTTGAATCACGGAGACGAAATATGATATGCTCCGTATTCGCGCTCCGTTTTTCGTATTGAGTTTTGGATTTTGGAAGCTTACCTATAAGGTGAAACTTATTAAATATTGTTTTAACCTAAGGTATATATAATGATTAATTCCCCCAAACGGGCAGCATTTGATTTCAGGAAGTCATTTTTTTAGAAAAAATAAAATTCGTCAAGCAGCAGTTCTCTGGTCAGATCAGGTCTGTATTCAGAGTAGTTCTGTCTTACTTCACCCAGCACCCCTCCTATATACCCCAGAAGCTCAGTATCCAAGCACTATGGTTGCCATATGGTTACAGTACATTTTCTATATAATATGAACAACCATAAACAAACAATAATCATGAATTTGGTAGGTGAACATGCTTCAAACATGCTTTCAGACATGTTCACCAACCCAGATTAAGTGAGGTTGCTACCCCAGTCCAGGTAGACAACAAAGGGATTAGCTTTAGCACAGCCAACCCAAACCTACCAAGCCTAGAGGTGTGGTAGCTTATATTTGTACAATAATTCATTTCTACTCTCATCTAAGTTCCTTTTTCGAATATATGAATATATATGTCTAGCATAAAATCAAATATTGTTTTTATCATTATCAATGTTAGACACCAAATAGGATGTGGTTGTAACCAACGTTTCAATACCTTTTTGTCAAAATATCTGTCTTATTTCAATACAATTACAGTGTTAAAATAAGACCATCTCTTTATTTCTACCTGGATATATTCAATATATATTCATGAAAAAAAAACATTCCCTGCTCTTCCTCTCCTTTCCCGCCCATCTCTTTCTTACTTTCTTTCAATTGCAATCCTCCTGTCTGCCTCTCCCCTCTTTCTCTTTCTGTCCTTGTCTGCATTTCTCTCTCCCTCTCTCTCACACACACTATTATCATCCAGAGTGATTCCTTGAGGACTAACTTACAGCTGGTTCTGTGGTGTAGTGGTTAGGATGCTCGCTTGTGAACCCCAAGGTTCTTAGATCGAACCCAAGCATAGGTAAGTTTTTTCTCTGTTTGGCATCAGTGGTTCTACACTAGTGGCCGTCATGCACTAATGGTCATGCCAGTTTGTCTGGCACTGGCCGGCCAGCCTAATCCTAATCCTTTAGCTTTCCCAGGTACCCGTCGCAGGTAAGAAAAACGCCGCGCGAATACGCTGAGACGAAAAAAATCGTATCAAAAGTGGGTACAAGAAATTCGTATTCATTTTCGTATCGCGCGGATACGTTGCGCGGGACAGTGTAATTGATTGATGTGACCTGCCGAAGAGCAAAAATAACTTGTAAAATCGTGGGTTAAAGCTGAACTCTTGGGTAAAATAACGTACAATTCACATTCACCAATCCTCTCAAATACCCCAAATTTCAGACCAGAAAATACAGTTCAAAATACAGTTCAACCTAACCAAACAGATTGCTAGAATCAATGTAATGAAAATCCGACCAAAATATTACCCCAGTTTTTGCTGTATTGTGCTGCAGCGGGGTGTAGGTTGCCTGAGTGTATGCACGTGTATATGTTCAGTTGCTAACTGTACATTTTCTGAAGATCTGACCCTTATTTTCAGATTAAGAATGCACTGCAGAATGCAACCGCAATGATCACAGAGGGAAAACTGATGAGTGGAGACTCGGCTTATGTGAAGGAAAGGTGTGGAGTGAGAGGTGTGCACCACCTGGCGGGGTGTTAAGTGTCTAGCATGCATACAGTGGCCTTAATGTGGGACAGAAGGCCCGCCTCCATGTGGACAACACTACACACAGATTCATATAGAACACGATTGGGAAAATGTTATTCTATGGGATAGACTGATGAACTCATTGTCAGGTTATTACTGGCATTAAGTCCATGTATGTGAAAATGCCTTTAGTAGAACGGAAACATTACAAGGTGGAATGTTGACTCAAATGTACGGTTTTTATTTGTGTTATTCTAGTATTGAAAAGCTTTCCCCAAATCGTAAACAACCACCATCACGAAAAAGTAACGCCCGGAAAACTACCATCCTGAATATTACCACTTTTGTTATTGATTCAACGGATTGGAACCTGTGCTCAACGTTTTTATTTAGTATTAAATAAATACTTAAAATATACTTGAAATACCTAAAATACTTGAACCATAGTATTACTATGTTTTAATTAGTGTGCTGGGAAGGAGTTTCATATACACAACTATTCCTGATGGAGAGAATAGGGGATTTGCATGTCTCACTGCGCATGTCTGTCACAGTGCATGCTGGGACGGATTCCGTTCAAGTCTGATATTTGGCAACATTTTTATCAAAGATATCTCACACACAAAATAATGGGTTTTGTTGTGTTTAACAGAATTTTGAACATCATTATTGTCTTAAATTTACTGTGTCTTTGACTCTCCTTGCTGGGACCAACACCCTCTCACCTTTCTACTACTGTTCTTATTATCATTATTACTTCACACATATTGATTGTATGTAAACACTGGATGGCTATAATGGTTGGATAAATACTAAGGGTAGGTAGTAAATAATAGATGTTTGTCAATATTACCAAGCAGGAAATAGCTACTTGACTATACACTGTTTATTCTTACTTCTTAACCTACTTCACTTAATTTCATAAAATATTAAGGTTCATGCCGAAATCAAATCAAATCAAATTGTATCGCGCTTCACTTAAGTTAATAGTTATCAAGGTGTGTGCTTCAATTAGTAATATCACTAACTAAGGAAGTCAACTTATCAACATGTGATTATCATCCTATATAGTATTCTTCCCCTCGTCCTAATTAAAATAGAAATATATTTGTAAGATATGAGCGAAATGACTGTGTATAAGAGCAGAAAGTTCAATGTTTAATACTTTATGTAATGTTTGATACTTGACCTGTGGTGTCAAAAGTATGTTAAGCGTGTAGGCCTATGGTCTTAGGTCTTCTCTTATCTTAGAGGCACAGAACCGTTACTGTGTGCCATATTATATGTTGAAAATAGCAGATAGCTGCTAATATCACCCGAACTCTGTACAGGAAGAGTTGGATAGTTGTTGTACATTCATGTCTATATCTATAAATCTGACTTTGTAAGCTCCCCCCCCCCCCATCGTAGGCCCATTGGTTGTTACCTTTTCGTAAAGGAAGCTTGGATTGTCATGAATCCGGTTATAGGCAGCACTCTGCTGCATTCCTTTGCGGATCTCAATGACCTTAAGGGCATAAGAATTGTGTCGTGGAATATTAGAAGCTTATCTAAGCATTTTGACCAGGTTGAGCTACTGATCTCAGGTGTAGCCTTAGACTTAATTGCATTTTCTGAAACCTTGCTCAACTCGAACACACATGATAATACAATTAAGCTTCGTGATTACTCATTATATGGACTGGACAGAGCTGGCAAAAAAAGAGGAGGAGGTCTCTGTATGTATCTTCCAAATAACCTAGTAGTGGACATGGAGAAATATAGGCATCTAAATGTTTCGGACAAAAACCTAGAAGTGAAAGTAGCACAAATAAAGAAGGGCTTCAATAAGACTTGTACAATTTTGAACATATCCAGGCCGCCCATCAGAACACATGTACGAAGATTCTAATAGAAAAACTCCAGTACATATTGTCTAACATTAATAACTCTCATGAGTTATACTTAATGGGGGACTTTAATCTGGACTTTAATAACATAAAAAATTCTAACTCAAATATCTCTTCGGAGCTTCAAAATCTATTCGATAATTCTTCATTAGTCCAGTACATTAAGCAAACCACTCGATCCACTCTTAAATCAAACACCACTATTGACCACCTCTATACAACCTCTTTGCACGTCAGCTCTGCCGGAGTAATACATATCAGTGTTTCCGATCACTTTCCTATTTTTATGGTGGAAAGAGAGTCAGAAACAGGTACAACGTTGGGACGTTCTGGGCCCAGAATACTAAGTGTTTAGATAAAAAAATACTGAATGATATATCAAAAGACCTTGACTGGGGCCCTTTTTACAAGGATCCTGATCCTGAAGAATGTTGGGAGACACTCCTTGGGAAAATTACCTTCTATTTAAATAAAATGTGCCCTCCCAAGGAGTTCCGTCAAGTCTGTATAAAAAATGACTTGGATGACCGATGAGTTGGTTGCATTGATGAATGAAAGGGATTGTCTATTCAGGGTCGCTAAGACAACCAATAACTTGGACACTCTTCAGCAAGTGAGGCTTCTTCGAAAGCAAGCCAATCATGCATGCCGGGCTGGTAAATCTAACTTTATATAATCAAATTTAGAATTTCATGATAAGAATCCAAGGAAATATTGGGAATTCCTGAGACCTTTAATTAGCCCCTCCAAAGTTAAGACCATTAATAATATAACCATTGAAAAAAATGGACAGATTCTAGAGCAATCAGAGGTTCCTGATACATTCAATGAATTTTTCTGAACGTTGGCCCTATGCTTGCGAATAAGATACCAAATTTAAACACTCCTAACCCAGAAGACCTCAAGGGTTTCCCCAGCATTTTATCCAAGTTCAAGTTTGACCAGTTATCTTCGGATGAAATAAGAAAAATTATCTTATAAATTGATGTAACGAAGAATTCTGGTATCAAATATTTACCTGCGAGTATTTTGAAATCATGTTTATTAGCTCTTTTTCGTCAATTCACCCACATTGTCAACATTTCGCTGTTATTAGGTAAGGTTTCAAAATCATTCAAGAAAGCATGAGTCACACCACTGTATAAAGCAGGTAATAGAATCGCTACCACAAATTATAGACAGATCTCATGCATCTCTTTACCGGCCAACATTTTGGAGAAAACTGTCCAAGTACAGCTCACTCGACATTTTGGGATGAATAAATTATTCCGTGCCAAACAATATGGATTTAGGTCTGAACATTCAATTCAGCAGGCCGAAACTGATTTTCTTAGTAAAGTTTACACAAATCTGAATAACAAATTGCTGAACAAAACAGTTTTTCTCGATTTTTGCAAGGCATTTGATACCGTTCATCATCAAACTCTTTTGAAAAAACTAGAAGTATACGGTATACGGGATCTGGAACTTCTATGGTTCTCTAATTATTTAAAAGACAGGCAACAATTTGTTACTGTCAATGGATCGAAATCTAGGGGAGGGGTGGTCACCTATGGGGTTCCCAAGGGCACAAGTTTGGGACCCATCTTATTTACCATATACATAAACGATCTTCAATCTGTTATTAAGCATGCCGATATACAACATTACGCTGATGATACCATACTTTTTTTATCATAATTCGGATATCAACTCATTATACAATAACTTACAACAGGATCTGAACAGTGTGTACACCTGGTGTGCCTTAAACAAATTGCCACTTAACGTTTCTAAGTGCAAATCAATCTCTTTTTCTATAAGTCACCACTCTAAGTCTAAAATTCTGAATTTGGGTTGTCAATTAGCAATAGGTTCAACAAAACTGGATGAAGTCCAAGAGTACAAGTATCTCGGGGTTACTCTGGATGAACTCTTAACATTTAAGT
This sequence comes from Sthenelais limicola, assembly GCA_942159475.1. Lineage (NCBI taxonomy): Eukaryota > Metazoa > Annelida > Polychaeta > Phyllodocida > Sigalionidae > Sthenelais > Sthenelais limicola. The sequence goes on from OW804101.1 coordinate 22,905,751, forward strand.
CGCATGTACAAATTACCTTGAAAACAGTATCCTCCAAAATTCGACTGCTGTTTAAGGCAAAAAGATCTCTAACATTTAAGGCAAAGAGAAATATAGAGCTATATAAGATGGCCATTCTTCCTAACCTAGATTTTTGTGATTTTATTTATGACTCTGCTCCTCAGTCATTGTTGAAGAGACTACAATCGCAGCAAAACCTGCCACTTAGAATTATATTTCACAAAAACAAGTTTGACAACGTTGATAATGAACATAAACTCTTAGATATTTGGCCACTTCAGGATAGACGTAATAAACATCTCTTAGCAGAATATTTAGCATATATCATTGCAGAGTTTTTCCAGGCATAAGATCTGCACTCATGACAAAATGAGTCCAAAGTCACAAATAGTGATAATTTATCTGTTTATGTTTTTTTCTGTAAGAAGTGTTAGTAGGTACATTCTCGGTCACTGGGTGTGTTCAGCATGTTTTATCATATGCCGAATATTTAGCTTATATCATGGCAGAAAGTATCCAGACGTAAGTCTGCACTTGTGACAAAATGAGACCAAATTACGAAACATTGATAGTTTATCTGTTTATGGGTTTTTTTTCTGCTTTTGAACTGTCAGCAGGTGTGTTCTCGTTCCTTGGGTATGTTTAGCGTGTTTTATCATATGAATACATGAAACACATTTCAAGACATAAACACTACACTAAACACATCTAAGACATCCTAAGGCGATATACCTAACTACATTACTATAGTCTGTCCGAAAAGTAGTTGCTTGTAGAGCTTGTTATATTGGCCCTGTTTCCCCATGGATGATTGCAAAGAGCTGCTCGCTGGGCAAAGGGTTGACAGATCCTTGTCATAAATAGAAGTCAAATATCCCCCACTTTCCCCTCTTCTTCAGACTATACTAATTGAAAGCTTCTATAAAGATAAAGAAAATTAGAAGTAAAGGTCAGATTGCTGAAAGATTAACATCGTTAGTATCAGCATCCACTTGATCTCATCTCATTTCAGAAATTGCAAGCCAATTTCAACATTCAATTAAGATGTTGTAGCAACTGTAGATTCTTTTTTCTTTGAATACTTTGAAAATTGGATGCAGATTCCCTTATGCTATATTGGGACCTGTTGCATAAGAAATTGTGTAAAGGAAGTCATAAAACAAATAAATTGCATTCTTATTTTTTTATCTACAGTCATCCCGTTATAAATAAAGAGTTCTGTCGGTGGAGAGGACTGGTGGAGAGGACTGGTTTGGTCTAGGCCCAATGATAAGCGAGTCCCTTCAAACAGAGGGAAAGCCTCTCGCTTCAAACCGCAAAGTGCCATTATAATTCCATTAAGACCACAAAATGCCTTTATGATCCCTTAAAAACGCCTAGTCGTAGGCCGGGAAAACGATTAGCGAAGTAGGCGTCCAATCACTTACCATTCTTTTCTGATCTGAGGCTTTTGACCTGAACTGTGGTTGGTGGTATTAGAGCGCATTGGAGAGTAAGAAGGATGGGATAATAACTGTATTGATCAGGCGAGGCATTACTGCATCCAGGTGATCTATAGAGGGGCAATTACATGGCTGCTACATGTGCATACACTCAAGCAGCCTATACCCAGCTGCAGCACAATACAGCAAAAACTAGGGTAATATTTGGGTCAGATTTTCAGAAAATGTACAACTAGCAGCTGTACACATTTAGTAAACTCTGCTAAATCAGGCTGTAATTTGGTCAATACCAGGTAAATTTGAGTATATTCGGCATTGCATTGATTCTAGCAATCTGTCTGGTTAGGTTGAACTGTATCTTGAACTTCTTTTTCGTCTGACATTTGGGTTATTTGAGGATTGGTGAAGGCGAATTGTACATTCTCTGGCACCCATAACTCAAATCTTATCATGTATAGTGCAATGCACCCATTTGTCCCTTGTTCTATTGTGACCTCGGGGCTGTGAGAACTAAACAAGTTCGTACCAATACTCTAATATTCTACCGCTCTTCATCCATATAATATAGTATGAATTATACCCCAGAGCGGTGGGAGAAGGCACCAGCCATTTAATAGCATTAATGGAATGGCCGGCCCTTAAGTACAACTATCATTTGGATAATTCCCACAGCAGATAGGTCAGTTTCTAGGTCACACCTGTGAATCTAAATTCTAATCCATTCCAATGTTGTATTGAAAGGTATAAGGAAAAGTCTACTATTTTACCTTCATTGTCACTTCAAATTGTAGGAAATGTGTTATATTAGTCTTTAAAGCCAAGAAATGGGTGAATTATATATGCATCCTATTTACCTTCTACCTTCCTGACCCACACCTGCAGAGCAAGGAATATTTCTACAAGCTGGGAATGTTATGTGGGAATGAATGTAGGGAGGCAAAAATTTGTACAGAAAAATTCCTTTGCTTAGCTCATAAAACAGGACCCAGGGACTCTTTATGCTTGTTTCCCACCTATCATGCTATGATCCAATAGGGGATTTGCATATCCGCCATTTTGAATTCTTATTAGTTGCATGGAATTATGGGAGATGTATCTCAGTCTAAAGCTATGGAAAACATGGAATATTTAACAATGATATGTAAATATCCATGTGTTTTACATGTTTCCAGGAAACACGACTTCACCATACTCATCATGCATTTGCGTTGTATAGGACATTTTTTTATGATATTAGTGAAAAGATCCTTGCAATTTTCGATAAAAGTGTTGCTAAATATCAATGAATAAATCCATCCCAGAATGCACTGTAATAGACATTCGCGGTGGAACATACAAATCCCCTATTGAGACCCGTATTACTGACTTATATATGACTCGAAGTGGGGGCTTGGTCAATTATTGACGTTTGATTAATATAAATTCGTTGAGACTAGCTATGATTACGCTCTACTCAGTGTAATCACAATTGTAATATCGGATTGTAATTGGGAATATCCTTCCGTGTGGTTAAAACCGCTTACCATACGATGATGGAGGGCCCAGCTATGGACGAATTTAAGTCGGCAGATAATTATTATCTTCACTTATATTGGTATATTTGGTCTGTGTGTAGGTCGAAATAATCATAAGTATTATTGAAAATATAATAATGATACGAGAGAAATGAAGGATATATTGGTCATTGTCCCACATTGAAGATATTCAAATGACATTATGTTGAGTATATATATGGGAGCCGTATATTGTATTTCTCATCTCCTATAAGAGAAAGTTGTTACGAATTCTCTTCTTAGTAAAATTATGTAATGTAAACAAAAGAACAAAAGAAATCGAATAATTACCAAACCACCAGATATCCCTCAAAGTGTACAGGGAGACTAGGGAAACCTGTGTTTGCAACGACTGGGAATAAAGTTATTACATACATATATATATATATACATGTATTTGTGGACGATTCCAAGTGTACATTGACGATGGTAAATGCATGCCTTGCAATGACTAGACGGGTGAAGTCGCCAGAAAATGTACAATTCGTCTTCAACAATCCACTCAAATAATCCAAATTTTCGATGATATACCAAGCATTGACCCTTTTACAGTCTAATGTAGCAGCATTTACTAAATGTGTAGATCTGCCAATTATCCATTTTCTGAAATTCTGACCCAGTCTATTAATGTTGGTACCATTTCGAGGTAATCCCCACCTCTCACACACATATATCTATTATTCAAGGATGTGCCTGGACCAGATAAGCATGCAGGCTTGACATTCCTGTACATTATATAAATAGGTTGCAGTTGCAAGACATATTTTTATGATAATTTGAATCATTAAATCGCCAGCGGCTAACACAAGGAACATCATAGATAATGTATTTTCCCCATTTTCCTCAATCATCACGAGGAGAATTTTAGGTTTAAAGTAAACCTAAAATGTGATGAATCAATGTGTATATCTAGTGTTTATAAATGCATGTTCTCTACAGTCCCCTATGGTTAGCATGTAAGACTGCCAAACTGGACATTGTGAGGTTTCCCAGAGCAGACAGCTCTTTTACATTTGTTTCATTTTTGAGTCATTTATTCTTTCAATTTCACTAACATCTTCATATCTGGGGCTCGGTTTTCTTTTAAACTCACACATTTAGTTGTTGATGTCAACATACAGATCATGTTTGATGTGAGCCTAGATTATAATGTCAATCACTTTCAATTGGTGAAAGAATTAGAGAGGCTAAGATCAAATTAAGCTAGAAAATTCAAATGGGGTTGAGGGATATATAGGTTCTCCGGAACAGAGGGTGGCAGTATTAAGCTTGTGATTATTTTCAAGACTTATCAATAATAGATCTAATCCCCCTTTAGTCCCTTGAGACCACGGTGTGGTCCCAGCTCTACATGACGAAACAACAGAAGCATTGAGCCAAATTAGTTATAATTATAATGGTAATAAGGTAGTGTTTACAAAGTGACAGGTCCCCTTTAGCACTATTTAGAAAGATAGTATGAACCAGACTCTACAGAATGAAACACAAGAAGGGTAGAGACATTAATAATGATATTGAATAGCTGTGAGTTAGATCAAAAGTAAGACATATTTATCTATACTTAAGATCATTTCCTCGTTATGTCTCTCTTAACTCTGTGGGAAGGCTACCTTTAAATCGGCACTGTTCATAACCAATACTTGGGGCAGATGAAAAACTCCAAAATGGGGATCTATATATCAAGTCTAAATAAAATCTTTAAATACAAAATGGCTAAAGCGGCTAAAAAAAGGTCGCTACATACAAAGTATTTTCTATATGTTCTTCCATTCTTTTCTAAAAGTCATTTGACCAATATTCTGGAGGATTCTGAGTAATTGTTTTTGCTACAGGACTTCTAAAATGTCCTTGGATGGAGGACCCGCCCTAATCCTTTCCTATGACGACTTCCCTTATTATCGCTCACCGGCAGCTGTTTTTGATTGATCAATATTATTCAAATTCTTTTTTTTAACATATATACAACAGTAGGATATGATGAATTCAATCTTATAAGTCACTAGCAAAGTACCCTTTTCCTTTCACTCTGTCTGCCCTCCTCCTCCCTCTGCCCCCTACACTACCCCTCTCCTCTCTCCCCCTCGTCTCTCTGTATCCGCTTCTCCCTGTCCCTATCCAATTTCCTCCACCCTCTCCCTCTGATTCTTTCATTATCTCCCTCCCTCCCCCTTTCCTCTCCCCCTTTCCTCTCCCTCCCGTCTTTTTCTCATAATATGAGCAAATAGATTGCTTTTGTTATAATAGTTGAGAACGCAACTTTGAGTCAGACTACATCGATTGATCCCGTCCCTCAATGTTCAACAGATCTATTTCATTATACAAACTCTCCGGTAAATAAGTGATGTTGTCTCTTCAGTACGATAACAAGTAACACGATCCCATGTTGCGCAAGAATTCAATTTTGAGTCGCTGATCCCATTACTGTAATAGACCCAAACGCAAAAAGCCATTGAAACCTCACAGGAAAAAATATAATGACTAGTTTGCTTGATTTGCATCTGGCACATCCTAGCTCTCCTCAACCGCTAAGTTGCGAAAGGGTCAGATTTATAGACAATGTACAATTGGCAGCTGTACACATTTAGTAAATTCTGCTAGGGTAGACTGCAATTTGGCCAATACTAGGTAAATTCGAGTATATTCGGCATTGCCTTTGATTGTAGCAATCTGTTTGGTTAGGTTGAACTGAGTTTTGAACTTTATTTTATATATAATAACTTTTATTCAGTTTCAGCTTACATTGAATTCATAATCAATCGTTTTACCGAATAGGAAAGAATACTCTGTGGCACAGATCTTCCGTAGTATCCATAATATCTGTATTAGGAATCTATAGATGAATCTATAGATGAATCTATAGATGTATTAGGGATGGCGTTGACACCATCACTCATCCTTATTGGTTCTAATTACTTTTTCTATGTCTGTTACTTAGTGCCTAACCTATACACAGTTAATTACTACAAATATGTTACTATTCTTGTGTTAGAATTGGTCAGTAGATCGATACTGAAGTCTTTTAATGGTCTGTTTGTATAGGGTTTAACTATATGCAACTAGTATTTGTAGCGATTAACTACAACTCTTGAAACTATAATAAATCTAATTGTATTTCTTCGATTTTTATACCCAATGGCACAGTGGAGGTTTGTAATCATCAAGACGTTGTGTCAAATCACACGACACCCCAAAGTGGTGGAGTGTGATTTGACACAACGTCAAGATCATGGGACATACACACTTGATTCTTCCTTAATAATGCAGATCTACTTCTGACTTTATCGGAATTAATATATCTCAAACTGGACATTAGAGGTATGTATTTGGTTTTCTATCTCATGGATCTTTATATATATATATAGATGGAAATTTTTCTGTCGGGTAACTATTTTTTCTCGAGTAGTTCGGCTAAAATGTGTTATTTGACTTTTCAAATAGCACCCCTGAATCGCACCCTCGAAATCACGTATGTATGTAACAAAAGTTGAGAATAGCATTATAAAATGTCGTGCTTATGGAAAATATAAACTCAAATTAAATGTATTTTCACTTGTCCCAGGAAATCTACATGACTTGGTCTCTGATTTCGGGCTACATATTTGTGTTCAAGAAATTCCGTTGCATAACAAATCCTCACTCAATATTTTCTCTCTAGGCTACTTTTTCTTGTTAAACTGTTGGTAAGGAACCTTTAGGGTTGTGTTATTGAGACAATGATAATTGTTGTTCCTACAGTAGGAATCTCCTACTTAATTAAGCAAGGACAAATAGCTTAGCAAGGAACATTTAAAGTAAGGATAATGTATGCAACACCCACCAGGCGTTTTGGGGTGAAATTACCAGAAAATGTACAATTCGCCTTCACAAATCCTCTCAAATAACCAAAATTTAAGGCATAAATCAGGTTCAAAATACAGTTCAACCTAACCGAACAGATTGGTAGAATCAATGCAATGGCGAATATATTCATATTGACCTGGTATTGACCAAATTACAGCCTAGTTTAGCCTAATTTACTCAAGTGTGGATCTGCCAATTGTAATTTTTCTACAATTCTGACCCTTTTACTAACGAGAAATGCCCACTCAGTAGGTCTACGCATCTATCCTCAGAAAGGATAGTCATGGTAGATATATCTACGATTTTCTTAAAAACACATCATATATTATATAGTATATAGTATATGATGTGTTTTTAAAAAATGAGTCACAAGTTGCAAAAAAATTAATTTTGAGATATCAATATATTTGAAAAGATGAGATAAAGTCGGATCCAATGCCATGCAATGGTATTAAATATTTAGGACATGAAATAGTGTTCATGTAGGCCTATTATATGTTCAATATTTTTATTTGTACAAGAAAAGGTTTGCAATATGGGTGGATACTTACTGGTACAATAACTAAAAATAATCAATAGGATGAGCTTCTAAACGCAAACTTATATCTAATACACAGTCTGAAAATTTGGTACATGAATTCATATGAACTAAAGCGCTAACATCCTAAAAAAAATAAGTACCGTTCAACAAAGAGATCTTGTAAATAAAACTATTTTAATGAGACTACTTTGCAACTTGTGAGAGATTTTGCTGAAAGGCGTCACATATATATAACGAGAGTTATCAGTGTTTGACAAAGCAACAAGCGCCATCAAAATATCTGCAAGGCCGGAGTGAAATGTGAGAAAGCGGCTAAAGAAATCATACACCAAAACTTGCTCTTCACCCTGAAGTGAGTAAAATGGAAATATCCGACTTGAAGTGTTTAAAAATAGAACAATGATGCAGACACCTATTTCCGAAGACTTATAAATGGATATTGCTTTTAGCAACTGCGTTGGAAAAGATACCACAGAAATCATTGGGAATCTCCATTATCATTGTACATACAGGTCACCACAACGTGACTTTAGGACGGAACATTGACAGATAGTTGGGTGCAGTCGTCAGAAAATTTACAATTCACCTTCACCAAGCCTTTCAAATAACCCACATTTCAGATGAAAATAAAGTTCAAAATACAGTTCAACATAACCAGAGAAATTGCTATTGGATATTGGATATTGGATATCCTCAAACCATGTGGGAGAGCATTCACACCTTTGTCGGTTGGCCCCATATAGTTGAGTTTCTGTTATGGGGGTCAGATTTTCAGAAGATTCAGAAGAAGTAAATTTTGCTAAATTAGGCTGCAATTTGGTCAATACTAGGTAAATTCAAGTATATTCTGCATTACATTGATTCAAGCAATCTGTTTGGTTAGCTTGAACTGTATTTTGAACTTTATTTTCGTTTGAAATTTGGGTTATTTGAGAGGATTGGTGAAAGTGAATTGTACATTTTCTGGCGACTTCACCCACATACCTGTTTCTAAGCGGCAGTATATTAGTTCTCTCACACAATTGATAATTTGTAACCGGCAACTAAGTGCCTTTGCATCCGTTGGTTAATTGGGTAGCATTATTGTATACTATGTGTATATTCGCACTATTAGACAATGGATGGAAAACAATGCTTTGTGCTTGTGTCTACAGTGGAACCTCACATAAAGATGACTTTGATAACACAGAATCAGACAAACTCTCAATATATAAAACTATATTCTACATTGCTATACCCGAGGGGCAACTCACTTAACTCACCGACAAACCGCCCTAGAAGAACTGACCAAGACATGACTACCAGCACACTGGCCTACATCAACGGCCTAATCAACAAACTGGTCGACCAACAGAACTCAACACTAAACAGGATCACGAAATAAACCGACAATACTTCAAAACATAATTCACTCTCATGATTGTTCTTCAGTTGAGTTGTCTCCACCTCCATTCTAAGTATAACTATTAACTATTAACTATTAACTATACACGTATAACTAACATAATGTGATAGTATGGAGCACTGTATGTAGTGCCAGAGACAAATAGAGATTCTACTATACTACTTACATTTCGGTATAGAGTGCATGTGCACTGATGTCTTAAAGTATATTATTTAACTCATCATACATATATGCACATATTATTGTTTAAATACTTTCCACAAAGTGGAGCTAATTGAAATATGGTACTATTTTTACTTCTTCTTCGCCTGTTAGTAGTATTAGAGGTAATTAGACAAAAGACGACGAGTCATTGATACATCTTACATCATTGATACGTCGTGACGTTTCTATGCACACAAGGTGGACGAACTGGAGCGACACCCATTGATCTGCTTGGGTGATATTTTGAGAACTGTCTTCAACGTTTGAATGAATCAGAATAATTATAGGGTTTGATAGTTCTGTTGTTATTCCTCCGCCCCAACGCAACCGAGGGTTGTTACAACTGTATCTTGTATCTTGATTTGTATTTAAACGTGCAAAGAAATTACCGAAAAACTGTTTCACGAGACTGTAAAGGGCTTAGTCCACTAAGCTAATTCTCATGCGATTCTCACAGAATTCAGTTGATCAGAGGCCTCTGCGTCGCAAAATCGGGTGAGAATCGGCTTAGTGGACTAGGCCTCCAATACTAACAGAAATATGTTCATGTTGTCCCAATATGTAGGTCTAGATTGAGAATATAGATAGAGAGAATGGGACGAGCCGGCAATAATCGAAAATTTATAGGACGAGATTCGTCCACATAAGCACAATGCCGTAGGCAGAGTGCTTATGTGGACGAATCAAGTCCTATAAATTTTCGATTATTGCCGGCGAGTTCCATTATATATTTATTATATGTGCATACAAATTTGATGATATATCATCAGATATCGCTGAAAAATATCTAAAAAGAGTCACAGAGAACCCCACTGTCCCGCTGAGAGTCCCATTAGTACAGCGGTGCCCTAGCTGTCATTCTGTCTGTGTGTCTCATGCAGTACATTTACTTACTGACATTGTTGAATTAAAACGTTCATATCATGGCGATTCCTTGAGCTACATTAATTTAATTTATATCATTCAAAAGAGAATTTAATGCTCTATTTATTTATTGATGTAGGTTTTATTTTATTTCTATAATTATAGTACCAGAATCACGGGTGGATTACCGATCGCGGGGATTTGTTTACATGCTCCGCTGAGAGCCAAAGCTCTGCGAAGCATAAAAACAGAGCTATTTTTAGACAACTACATTTCATATAGGACGCGTCCTATATGAATATTTTTATAGCACCCCACTTATAGCACGTCTCATATAGAATGCGCGTATAATAACTATAAATGTGGTATCGTCATATACATAATGAGTTAAATAAATAAATAAATATTGTGGATTAATTGTAAGGGATATCGATGTAATGTAAGGCAGAAACATTGAAAATGTATACAGGGTGTGATGAACAACATCATGGTAACGTGATTTTCGGATAGTTTCCCTGAGTTTGGCGGGATCTGATAGGCTCTGAGCCTAGATTGTAGTATCAAACTTTAACACTTTAAACATTATCTATAAGCACTGAGTGCTATCGTTTTCCCTTTCTATCAGGTTTTAGTGAGAGACTATTAGGATGGCCTACAATGTCCATTAATCCCGTTACTAGTGGGAGATTAATTAGAATTATCACTTTGTGTGGGAGCATCCCACTGAGAGTTCTTTCAATAGGAAGGTAATAGTGTATCAGGTACATCAACATTTCATGAAATCATTAATAGGGGATTTGCATGTTCACCATCTAACATCTCGACTTGCATGGAATTATGGGAGTTCCATGTCAGTGTAAAGCTATTAAAACATGTTATGTTCAGCATGGCATATCTAAAAGTGACCTCATGTATGTAGCCATGTGTTTTACATGTTTCCATAAAGCAAGACTACATCTTTCCCATCATGCATTTGGATATTATTCACCATACACAAGCTATCATATCGGTGAGCATTGGTCGAACTATCGATAAAAATATTGCGAAACATTTGTATATCAGGCTTGAATCTATCCCAGCATGCAATGTAAAAGAGACACATGGTGGCACATGCAAATCCCATATTGGCAACTTGCTCTTACTTTCACTCCCACCTATTTAAATAAGTATGCACCCTAAAGATATTTTCATATCTTTCTGCTAAATTCTATTTTGCTCCCATTAATACTATTCATATTATAGGGAACCATTGGCATTTGACGACCAATTGGTAGAATTACTCATATCCCTGGAATATCAAATGCTGTTATGCGTGTACATACGTACTTTAGTATTTCTCGGGCTGAATTGTCTCTAAATGGATATTAAACGGTTTGTTTTCGTTTCATCCTGTTCAGTTGTGTCAAGCTAATCACGTAATCTATCTTAATTAAGTTTCTAAAGTAATTCCATAATATATGTATTGACTGACCCAGTCTCTAAATTCTTCTCATTCTACAATTTCCCAACTTTCATAAAAACGCTAAAATATCAATTTTAGAAAGTTCTGCATATGTATCGCAATGCTAAATGTATGTGAGCGCGTCGATTGTTTGCTCCCGGTCAACCAAAGCAAATCCAAAACATCTGCTCTGAGGCGTCATTAACACCAGTGGGGGGACAGGCCTATTCTAATGGAACTGCTTAATGCACGTTCTATACGCACCCAATTTGATCTTCGATCTTTGCTTTGATGTATGAAGAAGCAAACTAATAGCAAACCATGAACACACATGTATACAAGCGGTCCAGTGGACTCCCAGCTTTAGTGGGTCAGATCGTCAGAAAATCTAGAATCGGGAGGTCTACACATTTAGCAAATTATGCTAAATAACACTGAAAAATGGCCAATACTTGCCATATTTGATATTGCCTTGATTCAAAGAATCAGTTTGGTTATGTTGAACTGAGTTTTGTACCTGACTTTTGTCTTCAATTCGGATTATTTGAGAAGATTGGTGAAGCGAATTGTACATTTTCTGACGATTTCACCCACGTATAGAATAACAAAATGCCAGCTCACCTTCCTTACCTCGTTTCTTCTCCTCGAATAAATGGCGGGCAGATCGCCTATCATCATCCTCTTCATCCTCATCCTCCTCTTCTCCTCCTTCTCCCCCTCCTCCTCCCCCTCCTCCTCCTCCCCCTCCTCCTTCCCCTCCACCTCTCAAGCCTAATTTACTGAGTAGCTCAAGGCGATTGTTGACGGAGGTGGCCGCGGCAATCTTGGTTCTCCTCAGCCCTGCCCTTAGGGCCCTGTAGTCGTATTGTGGGGGCTGAGGAGCAGGGTGCTGCAGTGGGTGATGCTTTAGTTCATGATTTCTTGTTCTCCATGACTCAAACAATCCCATTCGATGTGATAAAAAGCCTGATCTTGACTTCCCAGGCGATAGAAATAAAGCGATGCCAGATGACGATGAAGAGGAAGAAGAAGCAGAGGAAGAGGAAGAGGAAGGGGAAGAGGAGGAAGAGGATGAGTGTGAGAGGTATTGAGTAGTGCGGGGGTGGGGAGGAGATATTAGATTCTGGAATTGATGATGGATTCCATGTCTTTGCTGTGAGGAAGGAAAATAGCGGCGAGGAGATAGCTTGTAATTATTGGAAGAGGAGAAAGAGTAGCCTATGATTTCATCTGATGCCATGAATATAATGAGGAGAAGGACTTTGAGGAATTTGTTCCATGGGCCGGCCATCCCGCCGTGGAGCAGGGCTGTTCTCACTGCTGCTGCTGCGGTGTAGGTACGTCACACTGCAATGATAACAGATCAAAGGTCAGATCTTCTGAAAATTCACAATTGGCAGATCTACACATTTAGTAAGTTCTGCTAAATAAGACTGAAAAATGGTCAATATTAGGTATATTTGACATTGTCTTGATTCAAACAATATGTTTGGTTATGTTGCACTGAGTTTTGAGCTGAGATTTTGTCTCAATTCTGGGTTATTTGAGAATATTGGTGAGGGTTGAATTGTACATTTTCTGACGATTTCACACTTGAGAAGAAAAAAAGATAATTGAGGCAAAGATAGTCTTAATTTAAGTTTAAGGTTACGATATCAGGATTCACCACCACGTGAGAGCATGGTCGGCTTTCAGAGTGGGTGTGAGTATGGTTTCAATAGGAGACATGCATAGAGGTCATCTTGAATCTTGATTTGCGTTGAATTATGGGACTAATGGTACACCTTAAGATCTATAGAAATGTCATTGTATAGCATAGGATATGTATCTCTGCTTCAATGTCAATATCCAAGTGTTATACATGTTTCCATAACACAAGCCTCCATCTTTCCACCATGCGTTTGGTTAACATAGGTCATTTATACAACCTGTGATATTGTTAAAAACATTCTTACAATTTTCAATAAATATTGCTTAATAATTGTACGTCAGATTTGAACTGAATCCATCCGAGCATGCATTGTAATAGACATGCGCAGTGACACATACCAAAGTGAGACAAAAATGACTGGTATTTCTATTTAACAAATAGAGGTGAATTTTTCTTTACTTGTCTACTTTCTTCATAGTTTGGGCCACATTATATAATATTATCTAGCCATTAGGTTAGCCGCTATGATAAATAAAGACAATTAAGACATAATATTTACATAAACATTCTTTTTTCAAGTTTTTTTTAAATCCAGGTATTGAGTAAACCAATAGTGATTAAGGATCAAGTCAGGGAATTGATTTGCGCTTGAACCTGGCTTGGACAAGTACGCAGTCAATTATAGGATTCAATATAAAGATGTTGGCGTGGCATGAAATGATATGATGTCTGCATTATGAATGATATACATGAATTTGATATGATTAGGAAATCCTGAACATAATTATCTAGATCATAATTTTAATTAATTGACATTTTCCTGCAATAAATACGATGTCAACAGTTTTCTGAATGTCCTTTTCGTTTTCCCTTTCTATCAGGTTTTAGTGAGAGACTATTAGGATGGCCTACAATGTCCATTAATCCCGTTACTAGTGGGAGATTAATTAGAATTATCACTTTGTGTGGGAGCATCCCACTGAGAATTCTTTCAATAGGAAGGTAATACTGTATCAGGTACATCAACATTTCATGAAATCATCAATAGGGGATTTGCATGTTTGCCATCTTGAATCTCGATTTGCATGGAATTATGTATTATATATGTCTGTACTTCTTTTGGGTTCAAATTCGTTTGCATGGCGGAGAGGGTAGATGACTGTTCTCCTGTTGTTATGGGAGAACAACATTCTATTCTTAAAGTATATAAAAGAGAATGGAACAAGCCGGCAGTAATTTAGAATAAAAAATTTAATTAAAAATTAAAAATTTATTGGACGAGATTCGTCTGTGTAAGCACGATGCCGATCATTTGATCATATGTCATTAGATATCACTGAAAAAATATTAAAGAAGTCTCAGAGTGGCCCCCTGGGAGCCCCGCTGAGAGCCCCGTTAGTACAACGCTGCCCTGTGTGATCATGCAGTATTTACTTACTGACATTGTTGAATTAAAACGTTCATCACGGCCATTTCTTAAGCTACATTAATAAAGCTTATTATCATTGGGCCTAGAAGAACAGCCCCCTTACAGCTATTCCGCTAGAAATAGCTCCGCTATGTTTCTCAAATCACATGACCGGGGCACTGACCGAATGGAGAAACGACATATATACAGAAACTGCCCATCATCGACCTGTTTTCATGCTTTATTTTTTTCCGGAACTTTCTAACCGATCCCAGATGCTAGCTTGACATGAGTGGAGCAAGGTTCAAATGGAAAAATGTTGCAGTTAATGAATAATTAAAAAGTTATCGCTAACCGCGTATTCGAATCGAGGGCTGTCAACAATGGCCGCCATAACAAAATAGATGGAAGAAAGAAAGACGTGACTATGGGGACAATGACGTCATATATAGCGGCAGGTCGGGGAAGCCCTCCGATCAGAAAAACAAAGCTGACATAGCCTGTTGCAGGTAGAAAATCCGGGATTATCATTTATTCCATTAAAAAGGTAACGAAATATAGATTCTTCTGCTAAAATCTTAGTGTCTGCTGGTCGTTGGGTTGATGTAACCCATACGAACTGAGCAGGCAAACTCAAAGCAAAATGTCTGAACGAGAACGGGACTCGGTAGCTATGCCGTAACTGGCGTGACCAAGCAGCTAGAAATAGTTTAGTAATCGGGATTCCCGGGCGGTTTGGGAGGGTCGTTTTCGCGACAATGCTTCATTTGTATATATAAAAACAATATTAGGCAGTCAGAAATATAATCAAACTATTAGAACAATCCAATTCAAGGCGGTACACTTTTCTGGACTGTCCATGATTACTTGACTGTAAATGTTGATTAGAAGTATCACATGATGAACAATCTGATTAACAACAAAGTCTATTGCGACGTTTCAAGACCGTTAAAGACATCAATCTAAGTGGTGATGAACACAGAGAATGTTTGGTTTGTATAGCGAGAACGTGAGAGCATGGTCGGCTTTCAGAGTGGGTGTGAGTATGGTTTCAAAGAATTGCATTAACAGGCTCATTTTCACTGGGAATGAGATAGAATGGCATTCACTGGGAATGAGGTAGAGTGGCATTCACAGGGAATGAGGTAGAATGGCATTCACCATGAATGAGGCATTCACTAGAAATGAGGTAGAATGACTTTCATTGGGAAGGTGCACCCAGGTAGAATGGCGTTCTCCGGGAATGAGATCGAATGGCTTTCATTGGGAATGAGGTAGAATGGCTTTCATTGGGAATGAGGTAGAATGGCTTTCATTGGGCATGAGGTAGAATGGCGTTCTGCGGGAATGAGATCAAATGGCTTTTATTGGGAATGAGGTAGAATGGCCTTCACTGGGCATAAGGTAGAATGGTGTTCACCGGGAATGACGTTGAATGGCGTTCACCGGGAATGAGGTAGAATGGCGTTCGACCCTGTAGGGTCGTGAAATGCAATGCATGCTTTCAAGCAAGGTGAACAAAATTTGCATAAAGAATTTACGTACAAATTGTTACCTTATATTACCATACAATTTATAGCAATTGTGAAGGATCTTTGTAGGGAAATGAGGGTGCAGATAACGGGTTATGATTGATCAAAGAAATGATGACAGCTGTCTAATAATAAATACCATGCCTCTTTTGTGCTTTGATGGGTGTAGACTAGAAGGTTCATACTTAAAGATGCATTACCAGCTGTGGAAGATCCTGAAATGTAATGACTATCCTTGAGATAAACACTCTAAAACTATCATGTGTCCTGGAGAAACGATTCAAATGCAGAAAAATTGATTAAAATTAACAAATTCGGCATCAATTTTAGCTCTGCATACCACTGCACCAGTGCCCTGTAATCGCCCATTCAAAACAGGTGGGGTATTGGGGAACCCCTGCACATATAGACCTATATATGCGTGTGCAGTGTCTATCTTTATAGCTTTGGATAACTGCACCCCAATATCAAGACTTCTGCAACACTGAGATGTCAACACATATATGGGCAGATAGATTACCATAAACTGTATTGCAATCCAAGTATAGCTAGTGGACTGTTGTCAAAACCAGCTCCCTTTATCACTGTGATCACACCAATCAAGAAAACCACTTTGCCTATTTTTAACCACTTTACCTCATCATTGGGACATTGTTTACATATCTGTCTTTCAGTATTTATATAGCCCTGACATGTATTAACATGATCATCAGAGATCATCATCAATATTAGATTATATGGAATTCATCAATAATGGCATCATGACAGTGGTTTTTTTGAGAAAACAAGTTTCCAATTCTTATAGTGATGAGGTAACCTCAATGTTATGATGACTGTAAAGCAACTGAATGATTTCAGTACCACACATTTGATTGTTTTTTCCCTTCCCACCCACAAGGTAGTAGGACTGCAATTATAAATAACTTGTTTGAAGTTTATAAGTTTGGAAATATACACAAGCAACAAGAAGAGTGGTACGGAATTCCACAAAACGTCATCTGGTGCGCCCTCATTTCCAATATATGACATATGCTAACAAGAGGGAAATCCCTGTGAAATATCTGGTTGACAGACGATCCAATGGACGTCCATTCGGTGCGCACCGATTGAAAATTGCACCACTTCTTTGGCTAATTACATGCCTTTAATCTAATTTCTAATTTTGAAATTTTTTTATTCAGGACACAGACATTTCCATACGACAGTATGAATATTCCCAGAATAGCCTGAGTTTTAAATTTACTTTTAAATTACATCAAGATATTTCTATATAACTTCTAATTGAAGTACACGAAAGAAGAGTAAAAGATAAAAGATAATAAGAGAAATTCTAAGTCTGAACTAATTCTACAACACTAAATTTTAAATTAAACATTATACCTACGTAGCGACCGATCAAACTATTCAAGTTTTACTGTTACTTCCGTAGTACAGTGATACAAATGGGTACATATCTGATTAACATGATTTAATGGGTTCAGAATTCTTAGAAATTAAGGGGCATGTTTGGATTTGACATATACTTAGTGCCTGAGGCAAAGAGAAAAAATGCGCAGATTTGCGCATGCATAGCTGGGAGTGCATTTTTAACGTTTGCAGGTGAGCATATGCATATGTGATGTGTTGTTACACAGTAAAATCCAGAAGGCAGAAACCAGTCCCTGAGAATTAGAGACCAAGTGTTTCTCATCAAGGGTTGGTCGCCCCTACTGGATGGCAATGTACCTCTAGTGAGGCTCTATATGATGGGTTGTGAAGGCAACGTTTATGTTTTAAGCAACTTTCAATTTCAAAATAGTTTATAATTCCGACTTCTTTTATACAGTTAAACAGGTAGGATGCCAACCTTTATTTTTTTTGCAAATGAAAAACATAGTTCAATCTTTGCAAGATAGGTAAAAGTACATTGTGTTGGTCTCCCCTGGCTAGGGTAAAGAGCCCCCCCCCCCCCCCCCCCCAATAACTTTAACTTAGAGCTATCTGGAAGTAAAAAGTGTGGAAATGCTTTCATTATTTTTAAGGAAGATGCCCATAACGTGTTTGTGTGCTACAGAAATCATTCAGTCGCTTTACACTCATCCTCACATTAGCTTTAGCGCATCACTATCAGATTTGGAAAATTGTTTTATTGAAAAACCACTGTCTTAATGACGATAATGATAAAATCCTTATGATCTAATATTGATTATGATCTCTGATGATTATTTTCATACACGTCAGAGGTATATAAATACAAAAACACACATGTATGTATACAATGTTCTTCTTGATGAGGTAAAGCGGTTTAGATGAGGTAAAGCAGTCTCTTGACCAAGCGCAATAGACCACCTTTAAACTTCCTTTCGTTGCTCCAATACCCCTGGTCTTCTCAGTTAGACAGAACTCCCATCCATCGACCTGTTTTGTATGTTTTCCCATCTAAATGGGTACCATTACATCGTCTGTAAGGCAAGTCATGTTCCTCTTCATGCCTTTTCAGGGGACGACTTATGTATAATCTGGTACAGGAAAGTTGCAATTTTAAATATAAAAATTGGTTTAGACTCCCATACCCCTGTCGGACCTCTCACACACACTGCACCTTCACTCACTCACTACAATATGCACTACAATATACACAACCCAGTACCACACACTGCCCCTCCCGCTGCCTGCCACTGCCTGCCACTGCCTGCCACTAGTGTGTGTGTAGCCTTGCCTCAAGGCTACACACACACTAGGCAGGTAGGCAGTCAGGTATCAAACACTCACACATGGATTCTAATGTGACGGGAGGAGTGAAGGATGGGTGGTTGGTTGGCATGCAGTGTCATTCAAGGTGAGAAAAACGACAACTATAAGAACAAAAACAAATAAGTACAGCAAGCAAAAGTACTAGCGGGTAAAATTTCTGGATTTGTGTAGTCAAAGTGCGAGTGAGGTTATAGGGATATTGGTTCCCCCAAATATTTGCTTGAAGGGAGGCGGGGCGGAGGGGGGTGGGTGTATAACGGGGGCCTATCATACCCACAAGGGAATTCTTTTCTTCAATCCAGACTGTGAGTCAAACGGAAGTTGAATCTCATTTTCTTTTGTCTTTAGAGGTAAGTCAATGAGGTAAATATAATTATCTGACATCTTTTTTTATTATTTATTTCCCTCCACCACTAAGGGATAAGTAGATCGGTAACAGAAAAATTCCCCAACATATTCTTATAAATATAGGCCTACTTCTTTAGGCTTGTGATAGAAAATAAAATATTGACTTCAATTAAGGACAAGCAGTGTGATAATGAATTGGAATATACAGGAAAATGATATTGCTGTTCATTTCTAAATTATTGATAATGATATTGAGAAAATGGAAAAGTGACATGAAAAAAAGTCTTTTTTGTACTTATTAGACTGTGGAAGCCAGATTGTTCAGATAGACTAGCAAAACTAGGGTTCCCCCTAAAGCAGATAAATGAAACTACTTAATCACTGCCTTCACTCCTTTTTTATTTGATATACCATTTATACATACTATATATACATACCATATAATACCATATATACATACCATACATACATACATTAATGGCTTATACATACTGCATACTATATACATACCATATACTTAACATATAGTATACATACATGTATACAGTATACAAAACATATGGTATACATATACACATATATACATATATACACATATATACATAACAAGTCTCTGTTTCTGTCTGTCTCTGTCTCTGTGTCTCTCTCCATATACTACTAGGGGAGTGAGTGGGTGGGTGGTAGGAGATTCTCATCATCTTCTCTCTCCATCAACATCTGTTCTTCTGCATCATCACTCCATCATCTTTGTGTATTTGTATCATCATCTTTGATCCGAATTATTGATATACTGCATATAAATAGTGACTTCTGGGGAGTTTCAATGGGAATAAGGACAAAGACTCTTGTGAAAATGTGGGGTCCCTTAACAGTACAGGGTAGGACCTTGACGCTTGAGGGCATAGACAACACCCATGGCTGTCTCTGTCTTCCTCTTGGCATGTATATATGTATGTATACTTGTGCGTGTATAGATATATTCAAAATATATTAAGATAAAATCATATGTGATGTGTTACAGGAAAATGAGCTCATCCTATAGAGTATATTTGGCTACTTTACCAACGATTGCAAATAGAGGTACAAATAATTGCCCAATAATCATAAGATATTAGGAAAGTCGAATAAACATGTTGGGGTATTTAATACAAGCCTATTGTGTAAAAGGCTTAAATAGTTTTTGAGTGATAAGCATAAGTATTCAGACATGATTTTAGAAATTATTTCAGCGAATACCTCATCCTATAGAGTGTATTTCATAGCTACTTTACCAACGATTGGAAATAGAGGTACAAATAATTGCACAATAATCTTATAGTAAATAGTAATAAAGTAGTAGTAAATAGTAATAAAGTCGAATAAATATGTTGGGGTATTTAATACAATTTAAATTGTGTAAAAGGCTTAAATGGTTTTTGAGTAATAAGCATATGTATTCGGACATACTTTTAGACATTATATGTACCATTCCCTCTCTCTCTCCTCTCTCTCTCTCTCTCCCCTCTGTTTCAAAACTAAATATATCAAATAAATATATTTCTGGCGAAAAATGAACACCGCCGAAAAAAAATTAATCGGCCGCCAAAAAAAAATGATCGTGTCCGGAAAAAAAAATCGGACGAAAAACATTTTTTCCGAAAATTTTTTTCCGAAAAATATAAATTAATTTCGGTTACTTTTGTCGGCCGAATTTGTTCTGCCCGAAAATATTAGCCGAAATATTTTTTTCGCTATAGTAAAGTATGGGCGATTTTTTTTTTCGGCCGAAAAATTGATATGTATGGGTCCCGCTTTCCATAGTATTGTACATTTTACCGGCGATTTCAGTATCAGTATCCCGATTCCGGTTATTATCGTTGGTATATCTGCTTAATCTCTTCTCATTCAAACAATCGGAAAATAATTTCAATTTTCCAATGATGTTAAGCTTTATCACATTAAGAAGTACATTTTGTTTATCCAGCACGGCATGTAAATCTCCTAAAATGAATGGAGGAGACCGGCTGACGCAATCAGTTGATGAATAAAAGTTAAACAAACAACAAACAATCTTTGTATGTTCGAGGAAAGAGTTACTGGTATGTCTGTATGGGCAATCACTAGTAAAGTAGTAAAATATTTCCGTAGTATGACCTCAGACTTATCAAATATATATATTCTTGAAATTTGGTACATGGGTGTAATCGTCAGAAAATATACAACAGGGGATTTGCATAGCCGCCATTTTGAATCTTGATTCGCATGGAATTATGTGGCTAATGTTACAGTGTAAAATCGATAGAAAAAACATGTCATGTTCATCATGGGCTATTTATTAATGCTGTAATGTCAATATCCATGTGTTTCACATGTTTCCATAACACAAGTTCCCATCTTTCCCATCATTCATTTGGTTTTCATAGATCATTCATATAAAGCTATGATATTGGTGAATTTTTTTTTGCAATTTTCGATAAAAATGTTCCTTAATATGTTATCTCAGATTTCAGATCAGAATCTATCCCAGCATGCACTGTACCAGACATGCGCAGTGGCACATGCAACTCCCCTATTGGCAGCTCTAAACATTTAATGAATTCTGCTGAATAATGCTGCAATTTGGTCAATGCTAGGTAAATTCGAGTATACTCGGCATTGCATTGATTCTACCAATCTGTTTGGTTAGGTTAAACCGCATTTTGAAAGTTATTTTTGTCTCAAATTTGTGTCCAAAACCAAAACGATCCTATGATGACATGAAAAAACATTTAAAAAATATATTTTTTCCGACTTTGGACTGATTTGTCTGTGAAACATGACATGTATATCCTTTGATTGGCACTGGACTGCAGTGCCTGATAGAAATAATATATATGATGTGTTTCTGGGAAATGAGTCACAAGTCGCAAGAAATGATATTTTTCAGAGTAATTTATTCACAGGTTATCTTTGTCCGAAATCTCTCATTCTCGGAAGGTTAAAGTGGCTAAGATCACTATTTTGACTATGTGTCATTTGAAAATGTATTTGTAATTTTCAATGACTTGCATAAGTAGGGACATTTGTGTGGAATACCAACGCTATATATTCCTTAGATTAATTGATATTTGTTAATGAAGAATGTGACAGAGATTCCATTGGGGAATTCAAATATGAGAGAGAAGTAACTTGACCATAAGGTGCTGCCCTCAGTGCATGGTGAAGTAGTAGCGAGGCAGGAGGTACATAGGTATATATCTATCCTGTCCCGTCCAGCTGGTATCACTCAACTAATTAAGATAAGATGCATGTATACAGGCAGTGGGGACCTCATCCAACTGCCATGTCTGAGAGGATACACGCCGGTGGCAACCCCGAAATTTGAAGTTTTAAACTCTTATATATTCCAAATACATGCGTTTCATACATTAATGCTCCCAGGTATTGGTTAATGGCATAATGATCTAGAACATTGTTGAAATTCAAGCATAATTATGTCTCAAAAATCAGGAGCTCAGTGGCAAGTGTGACTTTAAGTGCTGTTAGTAGCATCAATACATGTCCCACATTTCAAGACTGTGGATTGAATATATCCTTGTGTTTCACAGGTCATTCTATGGAGTATATTTAGCTTCTTTACTGGTAATTGCCCAACCAGAAATATTGCAAACTAGTTTTCAAACATGAAGATATCAAACTTAGAAATAGAAACGCTTCTTAGATGTCCTTAACGTTTACTTTCATTGAAATCAGCTTGATCTCATCTTTTTAAAAATAATGGCATCTCAAAATACACTTTTTTAGCGACTCATTTGTCTGACGCACATCACACATATGATTTGTACGGAAGCTAAGACATGTTCTGGACGGTATCATTTACGTCATAAGACCTTTGTTAAAGGTTTTGTTTTGTTTTTAAATATGTTTATTCAGCAGAGTGAAATTATATAGCAGTAACACACTGTTCTCATTCGAGGTTGATATGGATAAAGAATCTTACAAAAACACATTCGTCTATACAAGTATAGGTGAAGGGGGATATACATTATATTCGTTCGTATCACATTGCCATCATTCTCATACATGTTATATCAGCGGTTAATAGCTGCATTCTCATGAAGGTCCTATACGTGAAATTTTACAAGAAAATGAGTCATGAGTGTCAAAAAATTGATTCTGAGATACCATCATATTTGGTAAGATGAGATAAAGCCGATTCTAACGATGGTAAACTATAGGGCATCTAATAAGTACTCCTATCTTTTTGTTATACATGAAAAGGTCGTAAAAAAGGGATTGTGAGATACCATCATATTTACAAAGATGAGATCAAGACGATTCCAATGAATGTAAACATTGGGAAATTTTATAAGAATTTATATATTTCAAATTTGATATTTTTATTTTTGAAAAGGAAAGTTTGCAATACATTTGGGTGGAGAATAATCTGTAAAGGATCACCTACAAAATGCATAGGTATATCGAATACACAGTTTTAATTTGATACATACATGCATATAGCAGCGCTAAGCATCCTAAAGATGAGAACATTCTAGCAAAGAGATCTTGTGAAAAAAACACTTGGAAAATATCAATTTTTGCGACTTGTGATTTATTTTCCTAAAACACATCACATTTGTGAAATTGTCGGGAAATAAACGTGTCAAAAACAACGCAAAACATGAGTGTATAGGGCAGCTTTGAACACAGCCATCGTAATTACTTGATGGGTTCACCTCATGAAAACTACAAAACATCATCAGGCACTGTGAATTAGGACTGCTCATCAGAAACACAGCTCCCTCCGGGTAGACTCATTAAATTCTCAACTCCAGAATTTGCTGATCCACTTAATCGTTCTGTGTCAGGGGAATTTTTAGGCGACAACTTATTAATTCAATGAATTATATTTGAGATGAAATGCGCCTTTTCTATTAATATCTCTATTTTAAGAATGTGATATTGAAAAAAGGAAAACTGGGAAATAAAGTGCACATTTGACTAATGATCTCGTTTTTTTTATCCTTCTGCGGAATTGTTAGTTTTGTATTTCAATTGGCAGAAAACTGAAAAAAAATGTAGTTTGAATTTATAGTTCTGCATAGTAAGTGATGTATAAGCGATGCAGATTTGTAGGTTTTGTAGTTAATTGTCGGTCCAGCTAAAACTCTTATTATGAGTTCTTCTCATCTTTATATAAATTTGTATCAGAATCAGTCTATTTTCTAACAATGAAAAGTATCACCCATGTGAAATTTGTATCGAAATAAAATCTGTTAAAAAATTAAGAATAATGGACCAAATGTTATAAATTTAATCATAAAATAGAAAAAACATAGAACCTGCTGAAGGTGGTGGAAAAGTCACCGAAGCGTTGGTCCTTTGTAAAATAAAATCATCGCATGGTTCATATTCCGGATTTAATGTTATTCCTCCCCTTCCAAGCATAGAAACAATAGAAACAAGTATCTCACCTCGAACGTAGAATACCCTAATCATGGGTACCGGGGGGCGTCTAAAAATCCAACACTATAAATATCCCAAGTTGAATAAATACAAGAACAGAATGTATATAATAATATATATAAGATATCACTGTTGGTGAAGGTTTTGTCTCTTATATGAGCCCTCCTTAAGATCCAAATTCAATATAACTAACGTCCACAATTGTAAGTGTTAGATCCAGCTCTTATCCAACTGCTGTGGCCGCGAGAGACCGCCAGATGCATGGTATAACGTCAACTCCTCCTTGAGCCAAGCGCTAGGAACCTATGTGGCAACAATCATCCTCCCCTAGGTATGCCTTCTACTACTACAAGTGTCTGCAGCTACGCTCGATCGCCTCATATCCTCCTCACTGGAGTCGCCGCGCCTAACTTCTTTAATTGGACGTCTTCGCCCACGTGACAATCTGCGGCTGCCAATCGGATGCGGCGTTTGAGAAAACATAGGAATCGACCAATCAGCGAGAGCGTACTGAGTAGGAGTGAGGAGTGAGTGAGGGAGTTGGATTGGAATGAATGGACGGTGGAGGGAGAAGGACCGGGCGGAGAGGTGGGTAAGCAGGAGTTAGAGCCCGTGCCGAGGGGTGGCGCTATTGTTCGAGGTGCTGGCCTTGGACCAGAGGCATAAGGGTCAGATTTTCAGAAAATGCACAATTGGCAGCTGTACACATTTAGTAAATACTGCTAAATTAGGCTGCAATCTGGTCAATTCAGGTATATTCGGCATTGCATTGATTCTAGCGATCTGTTTGGTTAGGTTAAACTGTATTTTAAACTTTATTTTCGTCTGAAATGTGTGTTATTTGAGAGGATTAGTGAATTTAAGGCGAGTTGTACATTTGCTGGTGACTTCACCCATAACGGGCATGTTGTGGGTTCGAATCCCGTGGATGTATACATTTCTCCTCCACTCCAGTTCGCGCTGACTTGTTATAAAGGGACGTCATGTGCATATGGGTCAAGTCGTCAGAAAATGTACACTTTGCCTCTCGAATAACACACATTTAAGACAAAAATGACTTTCAAAATGCAGTTCAACATAACCAAACATATCGCGAGAATCAATACAATGCCCATTATACTCAAATTTACCTAGTATTGAACACATTTCAGTAAGATTTAGCAGAATTTACCAAATGTGTAGATCTGCCAGAGAGTCACATTTCGCAAACAAAATGATATTTGTCAAATTTGTTTTTTCACAGGAAGTCCTTCTGAGAATTTTCCATTTTTGAAGTGAGGGCGCCACTCGTTGTGCACAAACACATGAACCAAATTGTAAGAGTGTATATATTGAAGGTATTTAACCATATCTGAGGTTATCTTAAGGAGTAAATTACTACTATACAGAGCTTGACTATCAAGAAATATTGGTTACGTCTTTAAAGATATAGAAATACTTATGAGATATATCTACCATCATTGTGATCGGCTTGCTGTCATCTTTTCCCATAATTATGATGCTATCTCAAAGTTCATTTTTAGCGACTTGTGACTCATTATCCTATAACACATCAGATATGTGTCAGATCGTCAGAAAATGTACAATCGCCAGCTCTATTATATTGAGTACATTCTTCTAAATTAGATTAACAAATAGTAAATACAATTGAGGTATATCTGAGTAAATGTGGTATGGCTTAGATTCAAAAAATTTGTTGTTTATTTAAACTGTATTCTGGAGCTCATTTCTGTCTTGAATTAGGAATATATCAGAGAATTGGTCTACATTTGTTAACGATCTGATCCCAATGGCTCTCTAGCTGTGGCAATACGCTATTGCTAATATTCGAAAAGGAGTAGGTTACACAAGGAGATAGGCCTAGTGCGTTTCCTCTAAGGAATCCAGCTATAATTATGAGCTGAGACAAATAGCCCAATATAAAACACGATACAAAAGAGCAAGCAGATGAAGTGAGAGACGGGACGGCAGAATAAAGCTGAACTGGTGAAGAAGAGGGTAAACCAGTCAGGCAATAGGGGGATTTACATGTGCCACTGCGCATGCCTTTTTCAGTGGATGCTCGGACGGATTCGGTTCAAATTTTACATGCAAATATTTAGCAACATTCTCATTGAAAGACTGCAAGAATGTGTTCACCCATATTATAACTTGTGTAAAGGATCTATAAAACACAAATATTAATTCCGTGATGGACATAACATGTTTTCGTGGTCCTGCATAGTTTGACCAAAAACCAAAAATCCTAAACTGCCTCCCACTCAGCTCTCCCGCCCTTGATATAACCATCTAAAATGTGTTGATAAGGGCGTAAAGCAACCAATGTCACTCACTCACTCATAACATGTTTTCTATTGCTTTTAAACTTACATACAACTCCCATAATTTCATGCAAATCAAGATTCAAGATGGCGGATATGCAACACCCCACCCCCACCCCCACTAGCCAAATGTTTACTATCATCAGAATCGGTTTGATCTCATCTTCTCAAATATGATGATATCTGAAATCCATTTATTTGCGACTTGACACTTATTTTACTTAAACACAAAACACCTTAAACTTACGGTTAATATTGAGGGTGAAATCGCCAGAAAATGTACAATTGACCTTTACCAATCGTCTCAAATACCCAAAATTAAGACAAAAATGTAGTTCAACACAACTGAAATGATTGTTTGTATCAAGGCAATACCAAATATACCCAGATATACCTAGTATTCACCATTTCTCAGTTCAATTTAGCAGAATTGACTAAATGTATACAGCTGCCAATTGTATATTTTCTGAACATGTGAATGGCAGAGTTTTCTTCATCGTTATGAACTTGCACTTTAACTTAAATTAAACTCGTCATTTCCACAACCGGCCCAAACATGACGTCAAACCTCACGTCATGGCTTCAGTTTCTCTTTGTTTGTTCTTTGTTTGATAAAAATTATCATCAATTAAAATGGGCTCTTTCCCCTTATTATAGGAGTAGTGAGGTTATGTTTGACGCAATGTATTGAGAGGTGTTACTTTTATACACGTTGTCACCTATAAACGACGGAAGTATATTCGAGGAAACACATGACGTTCAGTGTTTCACAAGAAACTAATCCTGCTGGGTGCTGTTTCATTATGAAGGAGCGATAGAAACATTTATTTATTACTGGTTTTTAAAGAGAGTCACAACCGTACCACTCTCCCGCAACCAGGGAACATTTCCCTATACTACTTGTGTGTTTGTTTATTTAGGGAGTGTGTTCATACTTAACCACCGGGGGGAGGGGAGAATTTGAGAAAAGTTCCTCTGCAAAATTGTATGACTCTCCCCACACACACCCTTCCCCTTAAATTCATCTTTTTATAGTTCATCATACCTGGAGGAATGATACTACAAGTTGGTTATGATTCTATGGTTTGAATGTTTTGGGAGGACTGGTGGGAAGAGCCATGGGCCGTCTATATGAGTCATATTTTCAACAAGAAAGTTTGGCTGTGACCAAGGAGAAAACGGTTTCCCCCAACTAATTCTGCAGCCGTCCAGCGCGGGAAAATGCGTCGACAAGTGGTCTACAGGGTAACGTTGTGTAAATTAGAACACGTCACGACGACCTGTATAATATTGCGTCCTGTACGCATATCGGTATATTTACAAAAAGATATCTGCATCTAGCAGTGCACTTTCCCTCATATCTTCCTTATTTAAATACAAATGTTGATAAAATTAGATATTTAGGGGTAGAAAAGCATGCGCTTTCTGAATTTCATGTTTTTGGCAACTTATTTCGAGTAGAAATAGCGATTTTTTATAAATTTTCGGGAGCGTAAATTCACAGCGATGTTTACGCAAGTCCGTCGGAAATTCAGGTGGGAACAGGCGGAGTCGGGTTTTCCTTATAAGGGGGCGACGCGGACCCGCAAAGAACAGGCGGCAAAAACTGGAACCTATATAAGGTTTCCCAGTATGAGCGCCTTCGGCGCTCGTACCGCCTTCGGCGGGGGAACCTTAAAAAAATGTAGGCCTACACTTAGCAGATGTTCACATTTATTTAATTCAGCTAAAATAGGCTGCAATAAAAACTATTGATTCATCTCCCAGATCCATCTCCAAATATAATATATATGGGTCAGATTTTCAGAAAATGTGCAACTGGAAGCGGTACACATTTTGTAAATTCTGCTAGATTAGGCTGCAATTTGGCAAATACTAGGTAAATTCGAGCATATTCAGCATTGCATTGATTCTAGCAATCTGTTTGTTTAGTTTGAACTGTATTTTGAAATTTATTTTTGTCTGAAATTTGGGTTATTTGAGAGGATTGGTGAAGGTGAAAAGTACATTTTCACCCATATATGCGCTGTGCCCGGCCTTTAAGGAGTGCAAGCATGGGACAAGGGAGGTCAACTTTAACAACTAGAATCTTTAGGTAATTCAGAAACTCTAGAGCTGTACAGGATGAGCCTCCCTACGCCCTTGAAGCAACCACGGCAGACTGGGGCGAAGGCTCAGAAGGAAACCAGCGAAATTCAGGAAAGTAGCAGCACAGAAGGGAGAGTTAGAAATCCTACCCAGTGGTATAAGCAGAGGCTTCGTTGATGGATATCGGTTCTTGCTAGAACATAAGGTGATACCAACTGCATCAAGGTCAGATTTTATAAGATGTACAATTGGCAGCTCTACACATTTAGTAAATTCTGCTAAATTAGGCTGTTATTTGGTCGATACTAGGTAAATTAGAATACATTCGGCTTTGCATTGATTCTAGGAATCTCTTCAGTTAGGTATAACTGCTTTTTGAACTTTCTTTTTGTCTGAAATCTGGGTTATTTGAGAGGATTGGGGAAAGTTAATTGTACATTTGATGGCGACTTCACCAATCAGATGATACCAACTCCATCAGTCGAGACGCTACATGAAGATCTGATGATGATGTGTATTATCCAAAGATATGGATATGGAGATATGGATAGGTATCATACTGTAAACTTATCATTGCGCAGTATTTATTTCTACTACTTTAGCCGACCGACCTTAGTAGTCTTTAGAGGCGCATTACGGGTACGTTTTGAATAGGACAAGTCAAGCAATAAAAAACTTTTTGCTCGAAAATGTGCCTCAGATAGGAGCCATCAAGCAATAAAAAACGTCTATGGGGAAGTCAAGCAATAAAAAACGTACAGACGTAATGGAGGATGACCTAGTCATGTCAATAGTAATGGCCGCCATGAATGATTGATGACTTGACATAGTCATGTCAAATAGTAATGGCCGCCATGAATGATTGATGACTAGTAGCCAACATAGCAACGACTAGGTCAGTGGTCATACTCATGGTGGTTAAGTAGTAACATAATTAATTAGGATTAGATACTTTATGATGAGATACTTAATTAAGGTCAATAAATTAACCTTTGACCTCTGAAGTCTGACAATGATCATGATCAAGTATTAATTAATTATGATTAATTATATTAATGATACTTAATTAAGGTCAATAATTAACCTTTGACCCCTGAAGTCCCCTGACAATGATTGTCATGGAAGTTTGACAATGAGTGTCGTCATTAACCTTTGACCTCGGTCATCATCATGCATGATTAACCTTTGACCCCTGCTGATGATTCTTGGTTAAGTAATCGTTGGTCATGTAACATAATCTTATATACATAATTATCCTAATCAAAACAATGATGATCCTTGTGTACATATCGAAATAAGTGAAGGCTTGTGACTTAGTGTGTTGTGACACGTCATGTTGTCAGTAATGGAGGAATAGACATGTGGTGGTTATGTAGGTGAGGAACCATGCTGCAAGCAAACCTAATATAGGTTAGAATCCATTGCACCAGTCATAATTCACCAGATGGAGACACCACTACCTCAATACATGCATCTAGCAGTATACATTTTCTAGGAGATATGAGATAATGATCACGTCTTTAATTATGGTGTATGACATTATACTAATAATAATAATAATAATAATAATAATAATAAAGTTGATAATATCAATAATACTAATTAAGCGAGTGTGATGAGCTGAGATGAACTGCTAGTAGAGGAGGATGTGCAGGAGGAGGGGCATACTGGTGACAGGTCTTTTTAAAGCTGAGGTGGGGTGTGTTATTTCGGGGAAGACAAAGACAGAGGAAGAGAAGCTCATAAATTACTTTTTCATGGAAGGGTTATATAACTCCAGGCGGATGGGGTTGTTAGGACATTTCTTTTCAAACGTCGTGATGGAATACTTCAAGATCGACGATCTTGTGGCTCATTTCAACACCTTGGAAGCATTGGAACACTTCGCTAAAGCATTTAAATTAACGGACAATGACCTCATCAAAGGAAGGATTGAGGAATTACAATGTAATGTGAGTATAATACGGATTGCATTTATGGACTATTTCTTGTGTTCTGTGTGCCTTCGAAAAGATGAGGAATATAGTGGAATGTGCTTTTGATTTTAGGCAACTCAAGTGGAAGAGACTGCACCTCCACCTCTAACGACGCCCTTGGAATATCATGAAATGGTATGTATGTGTGAATATTATCTCAAATAGGTATGAAAAGAGTCATAGAATTGATCAATGATTATCTCAAATACGCCACAGAATCGACCAAGGTATATTGATGTATTTATGTATATTGCAGGGTGTATCCGATCTCTTGAACATCTATAGTGTGATGTCATCGGATGACATTATGGTATGTATTGTGATATTGATTTATTGCATATTGATCGTTTGATGTAATATTAGGATGGATTTCTTACTTATGGAAGGTGTTTTGGTGTTTTCAGTCTGAGCTGTTGAGTTGGACACCGACTCAAATCAATTCGGAAATCGATCAGTGGGATCCAAACGATGTGAGTATTATGATAAGATATGCGATATAAACAAATTGTGACATTTTTCAGAGATTTCAGGGGTTTATATACTGTGTGTATTTTCTTTGTATTGATAGTTCTGCATGGAACCGTTAGCAGTAACCGCAGAAGATGAAGCAGTAGACGCTACTGACACCGAGGACAATCCACCGGAATGTGTATGTATTGTTATTATCATTTAGCTAATATGATAGATCTACAATACATAAATACATATATAGCTCAATAGTATTTTGATGATTTATTGATTATTATTATTATTATTATTTATATAGGCATGTAATAGCAACACGGTGCTGGATGACCTATTCATACATCCAGATCATGAACAGAACAATGTAAGTTTATTTATTTATTTATTTTATATTGCTACTTATCATTATTATTATTATTATAACTATTACCTAATCAATTTAACTCTATACATTTTGTTGTTGTTGTTCTTCTTAATAGGATTGGATGTATCAAGATGACACCGACACCATTCTTGAAAGAGCAATGGGTATGTGTTTGGACCGGGATGTCCTTTTCCCACAGACCGACTCTGAGCAGCAGACACCTTATGTTGCGCCAAGCGAGATGAATTCTATCATCGCCTCACTGGACGATAACGTTGGTACGTATCTTAATACATTTCAGGCTATTATAATCTTGTATTGTGTAATTAGGGGGTTAATTTGAACATGATTCATTATTATAATTACTCTTCCATGATGTATTTATAGCCTCACCAGCGGAAGTAGACCTTTACGATGCTGATGGGGAATTCAGAGGACTGGGAGCAGCAGAAGCAGCAGCAGCAGCAGCAGCAGAAGTAGGAGCCAGAGCCGGAGCCAAATCAAAGAAAAGCAAAAGCAGAAGGAAGAGGAGGTGGACTCCTACTAAAAAGTTTACGAAGAAGACAGCCCCGATCGGACCTAATGTATACCCGTATATCTGTCAGGTTTGCGGAGCTTTCTATCAGAGAGAGAAGTCTTTTATGCTTCATATGAAACATTGCTGAAAGACTTGTCTCCCTGATGAAAAGTACGCTTAGGTCCATTAGGGGCAAATCTCAAATTGTAAATAAATGTAATTATAGGGGATATATCGGATGTATATGTATATGTATATGTGTTATAGTTGAGTTTGTAATTTGATTGAGATTGTCTGATGTGTGATTCGTGTAAATAAATGTAAATAAAAAATGAGAATTTGACCCGATCATAGTGAGAATGAAAAATAAAAATTAATGTATTTTATATAAATGTTTCTTCGTTTTGGGTCGTGTGACTGGTGATATGAACTGTATGAGGTAATCTTTTCAGGGTTGCTGTAAATATGCGTGTGCGATATGTCACGAAGCATGCGCATCCAGGCACGCGCTGTACATTCATCG
This sequence comes from Sthenelais limicola, assembly GCA_942159475.1. Lineage (NCBI taxonomy): Eukaryota > Metazoa > Annelida > Polychaeta > Phyllodocida > Sigalionidae > Sthenelais > Sthenelais limicola. The sequence continues at coordinate 22,938,391 of OW804101.1, forward strand.
AGGAAAGATACACGGGCGAGGCGTTCTACAGGCTCCCGCGTGGAAAGTGGATCCATGGCTAGATGAGAATGGCAAAGTCGATGCGGATTTAAAGGAGGTGTTCGAGGCGAATTTAGGTCATATTCTTCACGCGCATAAGAAAGGCGCGGTGACATTCGAGTTTAACTTTCCATTAGATCAAACGTTTCAAGCGCACATAGAGGAGCACATTGACTACATTAAAAATGAATTGAAGGTCGCATTTAAAGTGAATGTTGGATTAGGTATTGTACTGAAAAATGTAGAAACAGAAAAGTACAGGTATTTCATTCCATACAACAATTTCGCATTGTTAGCCGAACCAGCATATATCGCGAAGCACACTGACATTCAGAAATTTGTAGACCGCGTGTCGGCGATTGACATTGATGAAAACATGAGAAGGGCTCGTCCAGACACGAAATGGAAACCTTATATGGTAACCAATGTCTCCTACTTTGTATCGCGAACCCAATGGCCGATGGGAAATGGAAAATGTGCACTCCCAGAATACATTCGTTTGAAGAGAAGCGTTGTGACATTGACGAGCAAGGACGACAATCTATGCATATTCAGGTGCATGGCAGTACACAGAGGTTTGGCGAAAAACAGATACGAGCGATTCGTTTCGAGAAGGTATAAAATATGGAGAGCGTTTACGAGGCAACGAGGCTGCGGAATTCCGAAGGCAAAGGAAGAATACGGAGGGATGTCACTGGACGACATCGATCAGTTTGAGGAATGCTTTGAGATCAACGTAAATGTCTATGACCTTCAACCAGACGATACTGTGACTGTACGATGGTTGTCCAAGGGTCGGTATGCTGACACGATGTACGTTAACGTGTACCGGAACCATTTATCGTACATCAGCGATTTTACCGCATATGCTAAAAAGTATCGCTGCGAAATGTGTGAACGAATATTTTTGACTCACCATAAACTTGTACTGCATAGAAAAAGATGCTACAATAAAACCAAATACACGTACCCCGGCGGAGTGTATACGCCTCCGAAAACGGTGTTTGAGGAGTTGGAGACTGTGGGTATCATGGTTCCCGATAAAGAAAGGTTTTATGAATGGTTCATGACCTTTGATTTTGAGGCGATTTTGGAGAAGATGAACGAGCAAACGTCCGAACGCCTTACATGGATAGGGAAGCACATACCCATATCAGTGTCCGTCTGCAGTAATGTCCCCGGGTACAGAGATCCGTATTGCATTGTGGAATGCGAATTGGACACATTGCTGCAATGCATGTTCGATTACATGTTGCAAATACACGCGGTGGCGTGTAATAGGGCTAACGAGAGGTGGTCCTACGTATTGGATGAACTCGATGAGCGGATACAAACATGGGAGGAGCATGAGAGTAGAGCGATGCTGAATACGCTTGAGGGTTTGAAGCGGAAGATGGAGGACTACATGACAGTCATTCCTGTATTTGGCTTCAATTCGGCTAAGTATGACCTGAACCTGATAAAGAGAAAATTCTTTAACTTCATGAACATGACAAAGAATACAACGAAGCCCTTTATTGTAAAGAAGAACAACGCCTATGCTGTCATAAAGAACGATACATTCATGTTCAAAGACATATGCAACTTTTTGGTTCCGGGATGTTCGTACGATGGTTTTTTAAAGGCATTTGGGATAGGAGACGAGTTGGCCAAGGCCTATTTTCCCTACGAATGGATGGATACGGCGAACAAGCTAAACCATCCTTGCCTTCCTTCTCACGACGAATTTTATTCTTTATTGAAGAATGAGAACATTACACATGAGCAATACGAACGTATGCAAACGGTGTGGAAGGATAGAGGCATGAAAACGATGAAGGACTTTCTGATATACTACAATAACCTCGACACTCACGGTTTTGTGAAGGCTATTGAGAGAATGCAAATGTTCTACTTCGAAAGACACATAGACGTATTCAAGGTAGCCATATCCGTACCAGGAATCGCGAGAACCATGTTGTATAGAGTGGCGAAGGAGTCACAGCAGTTCTTTTGTTCCTTCCCCCATAAGGACAGAGACCTGTACGCAACCATTTCTAGAAACATTATCGGAGGTCCATCGATCATATTTCACAGGCGTCTGAAGGCGGGTGAGACGAGGATTGGAAATGGCGATAAGATCGTAAAGAAAATTATCGGACTGGACAGCAATGCCCTATACCTATGGGCAATTGGTCAGCCGATGCCGACGGGCTTCTATGTGCGGAGGTTGGAAGCGACAGGGTTTAAGCCCGAGAGGTCGTGTAAATACCTCCTTATGTTCGTATGGTTAGAGTGGATGAATGCCATGTTCGATGCGAGGATTCTTCATCGTTGCAATTACGGACGAGAGATACGTATTGGACCATACATGGTCGATGGTCTGTCACCGGGCACGAGAGGAACCGGAACTGGAACGATCTACGAATTTATGGGCTGCTATTTTCACTCATGCACGACATGCTTTCCGAATGTATCGCCCGGGGAACGAGAGAAGAGAAGATTAGCGCAAGAGCGACGAGAAAACCTATTGAAGGAGATGGGCTACGAGATCGAATACAAGTGGGAGTGCGACTTTCGGAGGGAGATGGAGGAAAATGCGGCGCTGCAATCATTTTCTACGAGATATTATCCGGCATTTTACCGCAAGCATCCCAGTGCTGTCAGCGATCAGACGATCATCAATGCCATTAAGGACGATACGTTGTTTGGCATGGCGGAGGTTGACATTCATGTACCGGAGAGTTTGAAAGATCATTTCAGCGAGATGTGTCCGTTGTTCTGTACAATGGACATAGGCATCGATGACATTGGCGAGCACATGAAGAGATACGCTATTGAAAATAACCTATTTAAGACCCCTCGCTCTCTTTTGGTGAGTGGTCTGAAAGCTCGGAAACTACTGCTCGCAACACCGCTTTTGCAGTGGTACCTAAAGAGAGGGTTGGTTGTTACGAGGATATATCAGGTCATCGAATTCAGGAGCAGTGAGTGTTTTTCTGACTTTATGAAGAATGTCACGGAGGCGAGACTTCTTGGGGATATGGACCCCTCTCAGGCGATAATTGCGGACACAATGAAGCTCATTGGTAATTCGGCCTTCGGCAGTTTGATAATGAATAAAAGCAAGTTTAGAGACGTGCGCTTCGTCGAAAGCGATAGAGAAGCGATGATGAAAGTGAACGATCCTCGCTTTCTGAGCTTGACGGAACTGGACGACAATGTCTACGAAGTGGAACAGACAAAGAGAGTCATTAAGTTAGACCTGCCGATCCACTTGGGATATTTCATATTGCAAAATGCTAAAAGAAAGATGCTCGAGTTTTACTATGACTGTCTCTGTCACTACGTTCGGAAAGATGATATATGTCTCGGAGAGATGGATACTGACTCTTTGTACTATGCCATAAGCGGAGAGTCCTTGGAGGACGTGATACGAGAAGAATATAAGGACGAATACCGACAACAGATATACTTCTCCTGCGATGACAATATCGAACCGATATGGTTTCCTCGAAAGTGCTGTCCGCGACATATTGCGAGAGACAAGAGAAAGCCTGGTTTGTTCAAGTTAGAGGCTCAGGGGAGCGAACTCATTTCGCTCTGCAGCAAGACATACCTGTTGAAGGAGGACGAGGGTACGTTCAAGTTTAGCTGCAAGGGCATAAGTAAAAGAAACGTGGAAGACCACTATAACAAGTACAGTGCTGTGCTGGAGGATGGGGTATACAGATCCAGTGTTAATAGAGGTTTCATGTCACGAAAGAATAGCATATATACGTATGATCAACGCAGAAACGGATTTGGGTACCTATACGCTAAAAGACAGGTGCAGGAGGATGGGTGCACAACGCGTGCATTGGACATTACCCTCTGTCCTTGGAAACACCTGGAGAACACTCATATATGTGCTGATACGTTCAGTTATCTAAACTACGAGAGCTTGCGTGAGGTGAGTGAATATGTGTCATTGGAGCATCATTACTTGTCCGCGCTGATGTCAACGATCGATCATACTGTACCGCATATTCGGTGTGCGGCGGAACTGGATGACTGGAAAGACACGGATGCATTCCGAGAGGCATTGGAGAGGTGCAACGAGCGCCGCGACGTTGTCATGACTGGTGTATTGATTGATAAGTTAACCAATTACGACGTCGTCTGTGAACTGTATCGAACCAAGGGAAAGAGCATAGTGTGTACCGGAAAGGATGCGTATTGGACAAATGGGTTGAACGCTCGGATGACTGATGTTACACCTATTGAGTCGTATCCCGGAAATAATAAACTGGGAGAGCTATGGGTGAAGATAAGAGAGGAAAGATGGGAATGGATCTACTATTTGGTCACGCGACATCGATAAGAATGGAGGTCATTGAGCTACCGGATTACGTGTTCGAAGCTCCGACTACAATTTGTGTCTCCGGCGCAACTGGGTCCGGTAAGACGTTTTGGTTAAAAAGAGTACTGATCGAAAGGAATACGCTATTTAGCACACCGCCTCAAAAGGTCATGTACTTCTATGGTGTCTGGCAGAAGACTTTCGATGATATGACAGACGTTGAGTTCATTCATGGAATACCCGAAGATGTGGAGTCCATAAAGAAAGGAGATGAGCATGTGATATGGATTTTCGATGATTTGATGAATGATGTGGTCAACAGCGAACCATTGGTTAATCTTTTTACGAGAGGAAGTCATCACATGAACATAACAGTCATATTCATATGTCAGAATATGTATTGTCAAGGAAAGTATAGCAGATCGATAAAAGTAAACACCCAGTACGAGGTTATGTTCAAAAACTCGAGAGACATCCAACAAGTGAACAGGTTCGCAGTCCAAGTTGGAATGAAGTCATTGTTCATGCATGCTTACAGACACGCGACAGAAAAACCCTATGGATATATCATGGCCGACTTTTCCCCTCGAAGCAACGCGGTGACTAAGCTCTCAACAAACATATTTTTTAATGAAAGACGAGTGGTATATATGGAGGACAAATCGTCCGAGTGATCCACAATCACACACGAGCGGCATAGACATGACAACACCATTGGGTATGGAGCTAGCGGAGAAAGGATACGAGTGGCGAGGAGTACATGACGACGTCAAATGCAATGATTGCGGCGTGAAAATGAAGATGGGTCTCGCGGACGACATCGATGTATTGCATTTTATTGCATCGTCCGGATGTCGTAAGTCGCAAGATTGGCTTAAATGTGAACCGAGTGCGGTGAAAGGCGCGCTTGGCGTGATTGCTCAAAGGTTGGAGAGAATTGAGCAAACTTTGATTTTTTTGGAAAAGAAAAAACCGGGGAAGAGAAGAAGACGCAAGAACATAAAAGGATGTGTAGAGCTTATGGATTCAGTATTGTTCGACAACGCACAGCACCAGACAACATAGGTCTTCTGTAACAAGAAGAAGAAGAAGAAGAATGGAGTCATCAAGGTTATATAATTTTGTTCAATTGCTACTGTTAACCAAGTCGAACGGCTTCTTTGAGTGTCATTTAAGCTGTCTCTCACGAAAGAGAGCACAAGAGATGCGGGTAATAACGCTCGATGTAAGAAAGAGGCTGAATGTCATTACTCAAAGGCTAGAGCGATTGGAGAAAGCATTGGAAAAAAAGGTATAATGTAACTTTAAAGGTTGCGTAGACACAGTGGATTCGGCATTTTGCGTCAAAGAAGGGAAGGACCACCACCTCCTCGCCTCCACCACCACCACGACACAAGCACCGAACGATTCGAGGGGAAATGGCGTCAGAAAAACTGCAACAGCACGCAGATTTTGTTCGATTACTGTTAAAAAACAAGAAGCAAGCGGTAGCTCTACTACACACGATCACGCCAGAGCAGGCTGAAGTTATACGAGAAATAATATTCAACATCTACAACCTCCCAGTATCTAAACATCAAAAGAAGCAGTTAAACAAAACTCAGCCATTGTTTAAGCGTGTGATTCAGAAAAAGAAGACATCCAAAACATTCGGAGCCTTCATTAAGAAGCATTACAAGGTGATTATCAAGATATTGCTCTTGTTTGCTGATAAGATAATAGAACTGTTACGATGAAGAAGTATGTGCTCGTGCCCTATGACGACTACTTCAATGGAAAACAAGGCGAAAAGTGTCATGATGCATCAAAAACACCACCACCACCACCACCACCACCGGCAGCGTCTCCCAACGTGAAGCGTTTGTTGTCCTCGCCACCACCACCGGGACATCCGCTAACAAAGAAAAAAAGAAAGCTAAACGAACCAAACTGGGCAACGCTATGGAAGACGTATTAAAAGAAATATACTACGACCCGCATCATCCGAGTTCCTTTTCTACGGCAACCGATCTCTACACCGCGGCCAAAAAGAACATCTCGGATCTACGTCAAGATCAGGTAGAGGATTGGCTTTTGACTCAACAGACGCATACACTCTTCAAACAAGCAAGACGAGATGTTCGACGTCCTCGCGTAGTGGTACCGAGAAAGAAATTCCAATTCGATGCTGATACCGCATACTTTGAAAAGTGGGGGGATGACAACGATCAATTTAAATATTTTCTGGTCATTATCGACATTTTTACGAGGTATTTATGGACGGTTCCATTGAAGACGCTCAAGGCGGGCGAATCGGTGCTCGCGTATGAAAGTGTTCTTACATCCAATCGACCAAAGGTACTCCGAACGGACGGAGGAGGTGAAAATGTTAATAGAACGGTAAATAAATTATTGACCTCATTACATATAAAGCACGTGGTGACAAAGAATGAAAAGAAAGCAAACTTTGCAGAGCGCGTGATCAAGACTATAAAGGAGAAGCTGACAAAGTATATGTTCTATTATCAAACTCATCGCTGGGTGGACGTATTGGATGCATTCACAAACGGTTACAATGCATCAATACACTCGTCCTTACAGATCACACCCGAGGCTGCATGGACGAACGTGGATTCTGTGGTTCTATGGGATAGGCAGTACGCTCCGAAGGCTGGGTCCAAGAAGATACCTACTCAACTGGGTTTTAAGTACACTGCGGAGGATGTGGTCCGCGTGTCTAAATTGAAGCACGCTTTTTCGCGTGCTTACTCGGAACAGTGGTCGCATGAGCTCTTTGTCGTCATCGGAAAAAGCATTAACCAGGGAATACCCCAGTACGAAATAAAGGCATGGAACAATGAACAGATCGAAGGTCGGTTTTTTACTGAGGAGCTGCAAAAGGTGATTGTCAATGAAAATACGACATACCTCGTGGAAAAGAAATGGAAGAGAAAGAGGAAGGGAAAGGATGGGTATATGATCAAGTGGCTTGGGTGGGGATCCCAGTATAATTCGTGGATCCCGAAGAGTCACCTCGCGAAGATTGGAGCCTCATAATGTATCTCGTATTGAACTCATTGGATAGCTATTCGTATTTTCCCTTCAACACACCGAGCTCCTACTTTACACGTCTCGCGCATCCCTGGCATTCTAGGGATACGGAGTTGGAGGTGGCTTTGCTGTCGTTTGAATTGAACGGTGTGACATCTCGAGACGAGACGGAGGCATTATACGTCTACTGCGACAGCATTGTCTCGGAATACCAAGTAAAGGAAGAAGCGGTACGTTTGTTAGCCATCGTTAAAAAGGATGGAGACATTACGTCACCTCGTTACATTCGGGTCGCACCCTATGACGCACGCGAGATCATAAAGGTGTACATAACGAATGAGCAGGGTCGAAAACCATCATTTACGAGCGTCTCCTGCACCTGCACACTTCACGTGAGGGAACGATGAGGGTCATACCGCTAAACCTCATGCGAGACATGGCAATTGAAGTGCCGTCGCCTAAGGCCAAGGGAAAGGCGAAAAGACGAATAAATAGATCGGGAAAGGTAAAAAAGCCTCAGAAGAAGCGAGTGACTCGAAAAGAAAAGACGTCTCCTTCGAAAAAGAAAAAGAAGACTAAATCGAAAGGAAAGCCTGGACAACGACGGCGTAATAAGAAAATCTGGTAATGGCGAGCACAATGGTGTTTGAAAAGAGCGATCTCCGCTCATCCAAGGAAGCGGATGTATTTGCAGGGGCACGAGTCGATGCAACGGTCGAAAATAGGTACGTTCAACAGATTGAGCCAATCGGAAACATCAATGGAGACACGGTTACATTTGCTATTGATAATAACTCGGACGATATGATTGACCTAAGCGGCATAAAGTTACGCTCACGACTTAAAATAGTGGGTGATGACGGAGAACCCATTACGAATGCCGACGATGTGAGCGTCATCAATGCAGCGGGCATTAATATGTTCAAGCAGATGGATGTGAGTGTTGGACAAACGCTTACGACAGAAGGGGTGGGAGACAGATTAAACTACAAACACATTCTGGACATTTTAACTGAGACAGATACGTTGACTCAGACAACCAAGCTTACGAATGAGGGATTCTACAAGGACACTTACGGACAGATGGATGCCTGTGAGAATACAATTGGCTACAATGCTGGTATGAGGGAAAGAAACAAGTTCACTAGAAATGGACGCAGCACCACGTTCATATCGAAACTGCCGTGTGACCTTTGTCGTCAAAAGAAATGGTTGGTCGGAAAGACGCCTTTGGAAATTAAATTACACAAAGGCAATGACAGGTTCCGATTAATGTATTGCGAACTCCCACCACCACCACCACCACCACCAACTAGTACTGATGGTACTACTAGTACTGCTACTGAAGCGGAGGAGGAGACTACCCAACGACCTCCTAGCACGCCACTGGAAGCACGGCAAGCTGACCAGCCCAGAGGCAAGCGTGTCTCTGAGCATTACCACGTTGTCTTCGATAGCTTGGTACTGCTCGTACCCTACATACGATTGACACCTAAGGAAGGCAAAGAGCTCAGCAAACGTCTGATGAAAGAACCCGCTCTGTACCCCATGAAGCGCAGTGTCATCACAAAGTTCAACATTCCAAAGGGATCGTGCTCATTTTCCCGTCCTAACTTGTTCGGTTCCAAAATACCTAATCAGCTTATCATAGTTCTCGTCAATGCGGAAGCGGAAAATGGAAAGAACACGTTAAATCCTTTTAATTTTAAAAACTACAGCGTGAAGGAGTTGTCACTGGACGTCAATGGCCGAAAGATCCAAGGCGGAGATATCAAGTGTGACTACGCGAACGAAGATATCACTGAGCCATACGCTCTGCTGACTGATGGAAATCAGCCAACGTCTATATATCCATACGAGGTTCCCGGTGGCTACGCAGTCTACAAAATACCCCTCGATAAAACGGATCGAGACGAGCGCGTGTTTCCTATCATGCGCGAGGGAAATACGAGAGTCAACATATCCTTTGCTGAACCTCTTCCGGAAGGAGTCACCGTTATCGTCTACGGACTATTCCAAAGTCTTCTCACCATCAACCCAGAGAAATCTGTGAAGCTGCTTACGGACTAAGAAAAAAAACAATGGCTGGACTATCAAACGTGGATATCGATGCTTATATGTATTCCATTCTCAATCGAAAGTATTACCATAATTATTTTAGAGGCGCTGTTCATTGCGATTCGCTGCCCGTGTCAACCATTGATATACCATCATACTATATTGTGAACACGCGCTTGCATTGGATTGTGTTATGCTTTGAAGAAGAAGTGATCGAGTTTTTTGATCCATTAGGTCAGTCTCCTGACGTCTATCCAACACGATTAAAAGATGTGATTGTTTCCAATACGAATAAGAAATATGTTTATAGCAAAAAGAAGGTTCAACCGGATGGAAGTTCCTGGTGTGGCTATTATTGTATATTGTACTTGGATATGAAACTAAATAAAGGTCTATCAATGAATGATATCATAAACCATGTCTTTTCTGGTAATGTCATGTCCAATGAAAGTGCCATTGGACGGATATTTGCATTGCATGAAAACTAGTGCTGTACTACTACTACTACTACTACACTGTGTCATCGCGTCTTGAGAAAATAAAGAAAGCTTAAGCTTATTTCTGTGTTTTGTTTTTCCTACTACTCACGTCTAGCTATAAATACCACCACCCCTATAACATAGACACCGACCCTGCACCGGTCTTTGCCCCCCGCCGCCGCCGCCACCACCGCCCGCCCGCCGCCGCCGCCGCGGCGGGCTCCCGCGCGCGCGCCGCGTCGGCTGCGTTGCGTGCGCGCGATAGCAGATGCTAGCAACATATTATTTCTCTCTAAAAAAAGTATAAATACATAAGCGAACATTATCAATTATTATTGAGGTGATAAGGATGATTAAATATAGCGATGGTAGTCATAATAAATGAGTGCAGAGGCAAAATAATTCCCCGCCAAAACTGATCATTCTCATTGTTCACACCACCGCCAGCACGACCACTACAACTCCATTCACAAACCACAATCAAAATGGCATGTGTACTGACTATCAGCTTGTGTCTTTGGATCATATTGGGATTATTGGGAGACATGACTTATGCACGGCACCCGTGTGTTATGTGCGTATGTAATGTTGATTACGGCTGGTTGGATTGCAGCAGAGTTCGTCAATTTGACAGAGGCTTACAGAATGTGGAATTAGGATGGGTGAGAAACCTAGACCTGTCACAGCACACAAATATGCCGAGACATGTGAAATGGCCGGTGGTGAGAAAAGCTCTCCCCTCATTGACATATGTGGATTTGAGAGGCAGTGGCACTCGCAACTGTCCGGGCATTGTTCAAGAACTGATACCATACATTCATACAGTCGTCAGCGATTGTGAGGTAAGATTTTTATGACAAAATTCCCTAGTTTAGAATTTAAATGTTATAGAATTAATCCAATTGCTATATTTCTTGTCCCAATGTCCATTGTACATTTCTGAAAATCCAGAGGTGCAATTGACGTGGTTGTGTTTGAAAACAATCAGAATTGACAGAATTGTGCATTTTCTGAAAATTCATTCTACACTTTATTACAACAGATAACTACTACTACTCCTATCTTCACTACAAACTCGTCATCGTCCTCCGTGTCCATGAGAACAAACTCCTCCGTGTCCATTATTATGACGACTCTGGCTCTGACTTATGAAAGTAGGACAACAAATATGCTCTCTTCTAAGCATTGGGTAGGTCTTAAATGTACAGTTTATAAAATAAATACATTTCACACATTAATAATACACGCTCTCCTCTACTTAGGATCTCTTCTTATTCTTTTCTAAATTCTAAAATACTCTACTTTTGTGCATAGGTTACGAACACAACCTCCACCGCCACTACAAGCAGCAGCAGCAGCAGCAGAGCCTCTCATCACCGCTCACTATGGACTACGGCCGGCGCGTTCTCTTTCACAGACTGGGAGAGTACCATTGCTGTCACCACCGCCGCCACCACTACCACTACCACCACCACCCTCCCCACTTCCACTCCCACCACGACCACCGCTGTAACGACCAACAACAAAACCACCACTGGCAATGACACTACAGTCGTCCCAACACTCAGCTCAGTTGGTGATGCTACTTCCCTGAAAAAACTGGTGCGTTCTTAGATCATAGATATTCATTTACATTACATATATAATGCTATATTTCTTGGCATTTCTAGAATGATATTTTAACTCATAGGTGCGATTGTTTCATGAGTGTTTTATCTAGCTTTTCTTTCGTATTTTTTTTCAGCCTCCAACGCTTATCATGAACTATTTACAAGCGCTTCGTTATTCTAACACCACCACCACCACCACCACCACCACCACCACCACCACAACCACAACCACCACCACCACCACCACCACCACTGTCGGTGCTGTCAGTGCAAAGGTGTGACATCCTTATATTATTATTAGTATTATTATTATTATTATTATTATTATTATTATTATTATTAAGCTATAACATATTTTAAATAACTCATATTATTTTTGTTTTTTTATTATTTCAGGCATTAGCGATTCGAGCCATTACTGGACTTAGAAGTAAACTGGAATCAATTACATCAACATTGCGAAACGTAAAAAGACATTATTTAGAAGATAAGATTATGGAAATAGCTACATTGGGAGGGGTTGCATTGGGAGTTATTTTGGGAATTGTGGGTTGTATTATAAAGACTAGGAAGGTATTAAAGCATGGGCCTACTGATGATCTCGATCTGAACGATAGTTTACGCACGACTGCTATTAAAAGTTTAAATCCATTTCTCCTTAAGTATATCAGACAGAAGGTAACCAGACATCTTGATGAAACATTAACGAACATCGAACGAACTCAGTTCAGTCGTAATACATCCCCTCTGGTATGTCGTGATGATGATGATGATGAGGAACATATTCCTCTGCGTTTGTTAGGAGACCGACACGAAATGCAAATGGACTGGGCTGATGTTGATGCCGATGACGAAGACGAAGAGATCTTTTGCTCTGCCAATACGACGGCTGTAAACTAATATATCTTATATCTCCTCTTATATAACTTGATATTTTGAGCCATGATTACAAACTTTTAATAGCAGTCGTGCGTAATGGGGACAGTCAGTTTCTGTTACTTAATATGTAATGAAGACAGTCAGTTTCTGTTAAGCTTTCTTTATTCACTATGCATATGTACATGAGCGATGAGTAAATTGAATACGATTCTATTCTACCAATCTTGTATTATGTTATAGTTTTCTCTCTCTCTCTCTATATGATTGATTAATTGCAGTGACTCCTATCCATACACTGAGACATTTATTATACGAATCCTGGCACAAAGAAGATGAAGACTATCATGTAGCAGCATCATGTAACATCGGGAACAATCTGTAATCACCAATCATTATAGTCACACATTCATTTATGATATAGTACACACGCACCGGTATGAGTCCGCACACATTGAGTATATTGAGTATCATTCTATAGTCACACATTAACGTATCCTAATATAATCTCTATATATGATTGATTGATTGCAGTGACTCCTATCCATACACTGAGACATTTCTTATACGAATCCAGGCACAAAGAAGGTGAAGACTATCATGTAGCAGCATCATGTAACATCGGGAACAATCTGTAATCACCAATCATTATAGTATACACGTTCATTTATGATATAGTACACACGCATCGGTATGAGTCCGCATACATTGAGTATACTTATATATGCTTATTCATTTATGATATGATATAATACACACGCACCGGTATGAGTCCGCACACGCACACATTGTCCGCACTTATCTGGTACAGTCCGCACACATTGAGTATATTGAGTATCATTCTATAGTCACACATTAACGTATCCTAATATAATAGTCCTGCTAGCACAAGTACATCGGTATAAAGTCCATATAAGTCCCTATCCATTGCTTAGCACATCTTAGCAATCTGAGCCACTTCATATGGCTCATTGTCTGGTACAATGACAGTGTCCTTTCCTTTCCAAACCTGGTCCAAAAAGTCGGTTGCATCATCCACGGTAACCAACGATTGAACAATTCCATAGCGAGGCGCCACCATCGATCCGAGCAGGAACAGTCTGTCTGGAGTGACTTTGAAGTGGGCTTTACTCAGACAGTCCATGTCTATGAACTGATTACGGCAGCCATCCTTGTGAGCATCCTCAGGAATATTCAGTCCAGCGATACATCCTTTGCACTTTGCTTTCAATGCCTTCATGTACTCCGCATGCACGAGAACTTTATACATTTTTTCATATAAATTCCATGCGTAGGGGGACCTGTTCTTTTTTTCCTCAATCTTGAGTGTGTATGTATCGTCAATTGCATGTTGTTCGAAGAACAACTCTCCCTTTTCCTCACACTTATCACGGCTGAAGTACTCTTCTCCACCACTGTCCACTTCGTCCTCCTCTTCTCCTTCTTCTCCAGTACAGACAATCCTCCAATAGTATGTGCTATACTCATGGTTCATTTTCATTACCTTTGAACGCTCCTCGTCGTCATCCTCCTCCTCCTCCTCCTTCTTTTCCCCCTCCTCTCCCTCAGCAGCACTTCTTTTCTTTGCCTCTTCTCTTCTCTTCGCGTGGAGAGAAAAGGCACGAACAAACTTTTTAAACTCAGGCATTGAAAAGTTGAAAGAACCTGAAGACAATCTTTGCCCATTCTGATCCAATTCTGTAAAGCTCACATACTCCACGCCTCGAAAGTTTGTGCGAGTCACTCTCCAATTATCTGACTTCAGTGAAGCTTCTGGATTGTTGAGTAGCATGTCAGCATGTCTATGAGCATACCTCATCACTGAAGATGGAACAATTGTACGTCTTGTATTATCCAAGTCCTTTCGTCTTTCCACTTCCATAAGTTCGTCCATGTCTAGTCTATAACGCAAAGCCACCTTCAAACTCAATTGCATTGTCTCCATACTGTGCATTGCCATTGCCGAGCTATGACACTGTCAACTACCAACGTCTGTGTCTTTATAGTCTCCACCAGCAATGGCGACGAATGCTCCCTCCCTCCCTCCCTCCCTCTCATGACAGCAATGGCGATGGTAATGGCTGCGATTATGCACGAGCTATACTAGGGAAGGGATAATATGTCGTAGGAGGCTCCGGCTCTACGATGACGACTGGTGCTTCTAGTCGAATAGGGAGTTCGGCTCTGAGCTTCTCCTGCAATGTCTTCACATGGGGTATATCCTCCACCTCAGGAAATTTCCTCCTCAGATAATTATAGCTGCCTCTTTGTTTCAATGGTGGCATACACTCTACATCGAGCATAGAGCATGTATTGTCATAGTAACCGCATCGTAAACAGGGTCCTTCATCCCCAGTCAATCCAGTCGCCACATTTATGCACACAATATCATTCCATTGTTCATCGCGACAGGGGAGAGGCAAAAGCTCATCCAAGTCTTTCATCTCAAACGCTTTGCCGCAGTAGCACCTCACCTTATAGTCATTCGCATAGAGCATGTCCCAATACTCCACTTCCCTATAGGCAATCATAGGGTCTGCAGACGGAGCATTTCTTTGTCCATACATTAAACAAAAAGGCGTATGAGCACATGTCTTCCCATCACTTTTAAATATAGGCAATGGTGGCCTAAATGGAATATATATTTTCTTCATGGCTGACTTTATCTCAGACAGATAGAAATACACACTCTTGAATGGCTCCTCAGCATGAAATGTATGTGAAAATATAATGTCTGCTGGTAATATAAATACCTTAGAATGCATGTGAAACTTCGCACAAAAATGATGACAATAATGCTCATAAAAGTTCAGCGCATCACTCTCTGACACATTTTCATTTCTCACAAAGCACACATTCAGTCCATGTCCAATATAGGTCCATGGCATTGCATAATCCTGTCGAGCGTAGTCCTCACGATCATTTATGCTTTTATTCATTCTATAGTACTCTCTATCATGGCGTCTCATCACATCAGCCCACTGTCGAGCCACAGCAACGGGACCGCCTAGAAACAGTATTTTAGCTTCCTTAGATAAAGAAATACAGCGACCTCTTCGTTTGTACTCCATACTGATCACTGACGCATGTCCTTTGAAATCTCATAGTATCCCTCCTGAGACATAGCCTTCTCCTGCCCCAACACAAAGTTCATTTTCTGCTCGAGCAAATAGTTATTAGTTTTATGAAGTGAATCATTCTTCATTGACAACGTATCCACTGTCATCTTCAACATATAAATTTGAGAAATAAGTTCATTCAATGTCTTATTTGACTCTTGCAAAAGACTCACCAATCGCTCATTCTTTCCTCTTAGACGATTATTGTCTCTCATTACGTCATGAAGCAATGCACGACAGGCAGCCTTAGCTCTTTCTCTCTTCTCGTAGTTTTCCATTATACCAGACAATTATTCTTCACCGATTAATCTAGCAGTTAATTCAGTTGTCAACACATCTCGCATCCTCAGATGTATGTCTCTCCGACATATATGCACTGCAAACGCTATTCCATCATCGCTAGCCAGACTCATCTTTAGTTGCTGATATATTACTTCCTCCTGTTCAACCATAATCCACAACATTAATGTCATGGTATCTATATTCGTAATTGTTTCTAAGCATGATTCAGGATCAAAATTATCGTAATCCATGTAATCCATGATGACACCGCTGTTGAATTTAATCAATATCCACTTGTAACTTATCTTCCACAAGCATCACAAAGTCATTTGTCATGGTAAAATCTATATTATGTCTTTGACAAAACTCTGATCCCATATATATATGATCATTTGCTTCTATTCCATGTATCAGTCTATGCACACTCAAATGAAAATCCTCTTCTGCATTCGAATTGAAAATAGACACAATGTTTTGAAGTTCGTCAATTCGCCTAGATTCACACAAAACTATTTGTTTCAGTAAATCTCTATCACGCAACGTAAGCTCGTTCTCTGTAATAAGATACAACTCATTCATGGTCCTCCAGCTGCACGTCCCAAAACAAGCGATGGCTCTCCTCCCCAATGGGTATTTCTTATATACAGACTCATCCTTTAAAAAATAATATTCCCTATAAACTTCATTTTCTCTATAATCCCATTCATACACTCCATCCTTAATTATCCAGCTGAAACACTGCATTCTCACCCCATGTTTTCATCTAGTTTAATACATTGTCACTACCTCCTTTCATCTTCATAATTCATCATTTCAATTCCTATCTTGTAAATAAAAGAAGATACACACGCGTCGTTGTCATGGAAGCCATTAAAGGAAGCTGTTTCTGTCACCGTCAGCCATTGCCCGAACAATTTATGAGGTCCTTGTGTGACAAAGGAAGACCTAGTCCTACACCATTCTCTATGCTGATGTTGTCTCCGGCTGGTGGCATTTCCAGTCACTATCCATTTGAGAGCAGAAACCATTATGCTCTATTTAAACCCATTCTCCAAAGCATTCTCCATGATAATGAAGCTCGCACTTCTAAAGTCAAACGTAATAATTATACAATATCATTCCGTCGAAGGTCAGAGGTTAATCTATCCACGATTCATTATGATCATTATGATTAATATAATTAATCTATTTTAATTAAGTACACCCTTCAGGGGTCAAAGGTTAATGACTCTATCCACGATTCATTATGATCATTATGAATAATATAATTAATCTATTTTAATTAAGTACACCCTTCAGGGGTCAAAGGTTAATGACTAAGGTCAGGGGTCAAAGGTTAATGACTAAGGTCAATGACAACGATTATCCTAACCCAAGGTCACTGTCATGGCGATCATCACATATACCTCATGATGATCGCCATGATGGTCATTCATCATTCTCACTACCTGTCATGGCGGCCATTACTATTTGACGGTCATTCATCATTCTCACTATCTGTCATGGCCGCCATTACTATTTGACATAACTAGGTCATCCTCCATGGCAGCCATTACGTCTGTACGTTTTTTATTGCTTGATTTTCCCATAGACGTTTTTTATTGCTTGATGGCTCCTATCTGAGGTGCATTTTCGAGCAAAAAGTTTTTTATTGCTTGACTTATCCTATTCAAAACGTACCCGTAATGCGCCTCTAAAGACTACTGACCTTTCTGCGTGAAAATAAATCCTGCGCGAAAGGTGAAACTATGGCATAACAAGTGTGAGGCTTCCTTGCTGCACGAACTTAAAACCATGGGAAAAGGTGTCAAAGGACGTAGTGCGCGGAAATCTATCCAAGCGAAAATAAATATGTTTACAGTATTAGATTTCCTGAGTACACAAGAGGACTTTAATTCCCCACATAGCCTGTTCTTTGTCGTCAGAGAGTCACCCTCCTTCCTCCACCGATCATTAGACTATTAGATTGTTAAATTGCTTCTTTTAAAAGAAATCATTCTATTCAGGTATGAGCTTATATACATCAATGGTGATAATTCAAATTTCATAGAGCAGCTCCTCAGGTAACCATTGCGGTGGTCTTCTCCTGAGCCTTGAGCCGGTGAAAAGGTCAAATTAAAATATATGTATTTGTTGGATTTTATCTAAGTAGTAGGACATAATGCAAACAGTAAGGTAGTATAAATATACACACAAGCATAGAGAAGCACACAGTCACCTAGTATAATTATACACACAGAAACAGAAAGGCGGCGAGCAAAAATTACATATTGCCTTGTTGATTAACTTAATTGTTAATATCACCACTGTTAATATTAACGATCTATGTATAACCACAAGCACAACCATTATTGTAATAACATGTATTGACATGTAATAACATGTATGACTCTATTGTTTTTGCTGTTCTCCACAAACAAACCTAGACCCTCGTTGAAGGTTTATGGGTAACATGGTGCATCCCAACTTAGCATTTTGTGTTTTTATCTCTTGCGAACTACTGTTATGTGTTGATCTATTTTAATTGGGCACAGAAAACCTTCAACAAATTTATTCTCTGAATTGTTCTATATAAATCAGCTTATCGAGCACTTAAAAGTCTAATTAAAATTGTCTAACGAGTTTTGCTGAAGCTCATAGTAGTAGATATTATAGATAATCGACCTATTATTAGTTAAATTTGGTCATATAACTCTCTGTTTATTCATATTGTATGGGCTAATAGTTTTCGACGATTGAACGGTATCACTGCTTTGTGAAATATCGTTTAAAAAAAATAAAAAAATGTGAGGCTAAAATCTTCAATGCCATCCAGGTACCATCCAGGTAGGCATGTAAGTCCTACACCAAAGGTTATTGCTAAAAGCACTGCCAGGCTTCCTAGCCCTCGAGAATATTTAAAGGGTGTAGGTACATTGTATGTAAGTTGATACCTTATTTTAATAAGCATGTAACATAGAAACGTAGAAACATAGAAGGCTCGTTCGGAAGAACATTTCATGGACAGACAACATACACCTATTTTCCATATAAGGGTCAGAAGTCTTGTTCATGGAGTCATGTTAAACATATATATGGCCATTTACATGAGATCATTATTAAATGTTCCATGCTGAACATAACTTGTTTACTAAGCCTTTACACTGACATACAATTCACATAATAGGGCAGTTGCATGTGCCACTGCGCATGCCTGTTATAGTGCATCAGGGCTGGATTCTGATGAGATCTGACTTACAAATATTTCGCAACGTTTATTGAAAATTGCAAGAATGTTTTCAATATTATCAAAGGTTGTATAAAGGATCTATGTTAACCAAATGCATGATGGGAAAGATGGAGGCTTGTGTTATGGAAACATGTATAACACTTGGATATTGACATTGAAGCAGAGATACATATCCCATGCTATACAATGACATGTGTTCTATAGATTTTACGCTGTACCATTAGTCCAATAATTCCATGCGAATCTAGATTCAAAATGGCGGCTATGCAAGTCCCCTATTCCATGCGAATCAGGAAGGCAGTCATGCAAATCCCCTATTGCGCTGGATGTGGATGGGTTCACTATATATTTTATACATGACGGAGGCAGCTGTGAAATATCGTTAGCTAATTGGCTGCAGGTGAGAAACATACCAGACACCTATGTTATTGGCGTTCCACACAGAGCGGGGGTGATTAGTGATTACCTGTTGCTTGTATATATGGGTCAGATTTTCAGAAAATGTGCAATTCGCCTTCACCAATCCTCTCAAATAACCTGATAATAATGGCTTCCACATTTTAGATGCATGTGATACAGAGAGTACATTGAGATCATTGGCTTATATGGAGTTCTTCAGTAAAAGATCTATAAGATAAGATAAGAAGTCTTTTATTTGTCTTTTTGAAGAGTACAAATGAGTACAGACGAGGATTATATAAATAGACAAAAGGGTCGACATACCTTTATACTACAAAGAGTTACGCTGGTTTTCTCTTTTAAGTTCCCTTTTTATCATACCTCTTGGAGGGAAGGTATAAGCTACAGCATAGGAAAACCGTATCTCCTGCTGGGCGATATCTGCATATCATATTTATTGATGGTGGAATTTTTGTTGAGAAAATAGGCCCATGTTTGTGTCCTTATTTTCTGTATTTAGATAATTATTTTCACGGCAAAAAGACTTGTTATACATCGTATGTAATTACACAACAATAATTATAATGATAAGCAACTGTGAAATTGCGAATTTATTGCATATTTAAATAGAAAAATAGAAAAATAGACCTGAAAATGAGTGAGGTGGACGAGAAGTGAAGCTAAAGCGGTGAATACACAGTCAAGATTTGGGGGCCGATTTGGCATCCACGATCCGTCGTACAATTTGAAATTGTCCATTTGAGATCGTACATCAGATCGTAGGTCCCAAATCGTGACAAAAGCCCTACACATGCACGATTTCAGCGCCGATTTAGTGCCGATTCAGCGCTGATTTGGATGTACGATTCATCGTAGGGGGAAAAAAGGGTCTTCTGCGATTTCAAATCAAATCGCCGCTGCTTCTACGATTAATCGTTGATGTGTAGAGAGTGCTGCGATTTATCGTAAACCTTTATAATAGGGTCTACGATAAATCGTAGGTGCTTCTACGATTTTCGAATAAATCCGAAAATCGTTGGTCTATCAGCAATCTGGCAATATAAAAGAATTGAATTATTTATAATTTTACTTTGAAATGCTATAACTTCACTAATTCTTGGAGTATCAACATAATTTTTTCACTTTTATAAAGCAGAGTAATCGAATAAATACAAAATAGATTTCTAGACATGTCAACATAAGGTCTCATTTTTCTCATATTTCATTTTATTTTATTCGACAATTAAAAAGAGAAAAAAAATCACCAGAAAATAGGTGATTTGTCACAGGAAAATGAGTAACGTTATATTTTATTTTATTTTTACAGTTTTATAATTTCTTGTTGGCTTCTAGGGTCGTTTTTTAAAACTATTTTCTCAGATCTATATTCCAGAATCGCAGATCAAATCTAGACTGCCAACCCATCCACGATTTCACTTTTTACCCACAATTTCACTTTTTTCACCATATCGTGCATGTGTAGGTCCAAAAATAGGCACAATTTCAGGCAAATAAGCACCCACGATTAATCGTAGATCCTGAAAACGTGTCTGATTCCCAAATCGTGACTGTGTATTCACCGCTTAAGTGAGAGCATAAACAAACCGATGGACAGAGCTTGTTGTCAGATTTCCATCGAATTTTCACTATTCTTTCACACAAAAACATGGGGAAAGGTATAATAAATACAAAATAGATTTCTGGTAGTGTAAGAGGTGGTTATCTCCCTTGGGCTATACAATTTTGTCGGGTGCTACGTACTCTTACGAAATCGCTATGCCCGCAGGAGATAACCACCTCTCACATGTCAGAAGTGAATTTTGTCTATATATTGTTTTAAAATAAATTTGAGTCTAATTACATATTCCTATCATTCATGCAACCCATACAAACTAGGACCAGTGATGAATAAAGAAAATCTGAATAGGGGATTTGCATAGCCACCATTTAGAATATTGATTTGCATGGAACTGTGGGACTAATGGTACAGTCTATAGAAAACATGCCATGTTCAGCATGGGCTATTTATCAATGCTCTAATGTCAATATCCATGTTTCCATGACATAAATCCCCATCTTTCCCATCATGCAGTTGGTTTTCATCATTTACACAAGCTATGATATTGATGATAACATTTTTGGAATTTTCGATAAAAATGTTACTTAATATTTATAGGTCAGATTTCAACAGAATTCATCCCAGGATGCACTGTAACAGACATGCGCAGTGGCACAGGCAAGTCTCCTATTGAATAATTGAATAATTGAACATTGAATAATGTAAGGCTACTTCTATGTGAATAATCATGTATGACATAGTAATTAAGGGAAGACTTCGATGCAATTAGTCTTCATATAGTATCCATATATATAAAATATGATAATGTCAAACATTTCTTGCAATTATTAATACAAGGTTTGCCACAGGATATCATATATGCCAGATTTGAACAAACTCATCCTAACATGCATGCCCTGCCCCCCCCCCAACCCACCACCCACACACACCCTTTGAGACGACTTGGTTCCGGTTCTGGTGATATGCAAAATGGAGATGCTATACTGATAGCTATACCAGTTGTTGTCAAGCAAAAACTAAATATTTTCATCTTTCGCTTTGAAACAAGAATATAGGTCACTCAGGCAACAAGTGTATATTTCCCTGTACTACTTCCCTATATTAAGCTTCATTCCCTATTAAAGGGATTTTGTTCAGTTATTTTTGCGATCGTCCCCATTTGTAATTGGAGCCCCCCCCCCCCCCCCAAAAAAAAAAATCATTTCGTTTGAAGACTTTACTTATTATAAGTGGGTAAAATTACTATATATATTTCTTAGACTGACCTACGAAACGCAGGAATATATCTAATACACTATCTAGAAATCTAATACATAAATTCATACGACTTTAAAGCGCTAAACGCTCCAAAAATGAGAAAAAATTAACCAATAAATTATGTGAATAAACCCGTCTGAAAATGTCAATTTTGCGACTTGTGACTCATTTTCCTGAAATACATCACATGTCACCTATTTCATATCTCTTTTATCATCTAATTGAATCCATCCCAGAATGCACTGTAACATACATGTATGCGCAGTGGCAAATGCAAATCCCCCTATTTGAGTAATCATGCTTGTATTAACATATAGAACAGCAGCCGAATAATGATAATGTCAGTTTTATGAATGGAACTATGCGTATATTTGGCAAGATTCTGAGAAAGCACCAAATCTGATGAAAGGAAAGTATCTATATGAAGAGTAGTACAGTGTGTGTGTGTGTGTTGGGGGCGGGGGCGGGCTCTGATATTAGAAGCTCTAAGGGACTGTTCATTTTTAACCACTGCATGTGGGCGGGGGGGGGGGGATTTTCAGGGGGCGTGGCAGACTCGATCGTGCAGACTCTGAAGGGGTAGGCATCCTTTTTCCAGACTCTGAAGGGGGGTCAGCTTTTATTGCACTAAAATGACTCAGAACTACAATGATGTAGGTGGGGAGGGGTCATGAAATGTTGCACAAACTTCCAAGAGGAGGCAAGAAATTTTGCACAAGAATAAGGGGGGTCATACAATGTTGCATAAGAAATTTGCGCAAATTCTCCACTGCCCCCCACCCCCAGTGGTTAATTATGAACTGTCCCTAATGATATGAACATAAAAGAGAATCTGTGAAACAAGCCAATAGATCTACTGTTCTACAGATCTATCAAATTCTGCTAAATTAGAATGAAAAATGATAATTACTAGGTATATCTGACTGTATTCTGCATTGTATTTATTCAATAAATATGTCTGGTTATGTTAAACTGTATTTAGAACCTAATTTTCTTCTTAGATTTGGGTTATTTGAGAGGATCGGTGAAGGTCAATTGTACGTTTTCTTACGATCTGACCCATCTATACCATCAAGGTGGAACGAGTGGCTTGACCTTATACAATTAGCAACAACTATTTGTACGTGTCATTTGCCTGTGTATCAAGGTGCTGTCTCACCTATTACGACAATGCAAAATTGTACCCTTCACTCATATTATGAGTTATAGGACTGAAGTTATCAATACACTGCGGCTGTTTCATGATTATATAAAAATATGATGTAGCATTACTGGGAGAAAACGGCCGCCGGTGAGCGATAATTCATCCCTTCTGCTTGTCTCGTATTTCTTGGGGTCTCCTGAATTGTTTCTGGTATTTCTTTAAAGTTGAACATTAGTCCCATAATAGCAATATCTCTTAAGATCTCATTATTGTTTTGCTTGTTTCGCATTTTGATTGATTGATTTTCATTTTATTTCCACAAAATCGTACAGGAAATGGGAAATAAGGATCTCCTTCGCCTAATACCCTAGTATATCTTCCAGAAGCACCGTTAAGCCACTTTACATCATTCATCATCATTATTTTCATTGAAATACATACCGGTAATAACATAAAAACATCAACAAAGTCTCAGGCATCTTTCACAAATTAAAACATGTTGTTAGACTGTACCGTCGACTAGAACAAAGATATACGGTTGTGATTGAGTATACATTTTACGTTCAATTTCTTATTTCACACCCACTTATAAGCTTTGACTTTTAGTAAGTAAGGTGTTTTACAATGAATGACGAACCACCCTTATCAAGTCTTACATACGTGTTTAATGTTGTTTTAGTATATAATGATATAAAATATACTAGTCGCCCACAAATATAGAGTATGGTCAGACAGGATTTGCTCTGTAATTAGTACGTTTTCATTCTTAAAAATTAGCCTAATCTCGAATCAGCACACTCTGCCAATTGTACACTTTCAAATTGTATAAAATAGTACCATATTCCGCTAGTGATGATATATGGCTTTGTACATAGAAGGAATCCACCAAGGGTGGAGGCGGGAAGGAGCATACACCCCAAGGTGCAGTATAAAGTAAAGCATATAAATTCTCTCGTGAAATAACCTTTTAAATTATCAGTATTAAAGAAATATGCTGTCTAATTTATTCTAGTTAATCGTATTTCTTCAGAATCCCACTCGAACAAAAAGTAGTTCATTTCAAGGCTTTGTTTACATCATGACATTCCTTCAGATAATGTGTCAATGACGGCCGTCACGGTGAAGAAGTGCGAGACATTCTTCGTAATATTTCAGGGTCAGTTGTTGAGCGAGAAATTAATCAACGCAACACACAGAGATGTATGACCTCACCTGTACCTTTGGACTTTGGAGTGATAAGAAATCCGCGAGTGTTGTGGCGGTAAGAAAGTGTAGTGAGCCTTCTGGCCGGTAGGGGCGTGACGAATGTGTGTCTGAATGAGACTACTTTCACTTAAAAATTAGACAATTTGCGCTGTCAATTTTACAACGGAATGTATACATGTGAGTCATTGTTACTTGCGTAACGGCCGCGCTGTAGCTAGGGTTATACCAGCCTGGGACCCCACCCAGAAAAAAACATCGCAGATTGTTATGCAACGGGCATACATCTGTTAACTAACTCGTTGGTTTCAGTCGTTTCGAATATGTACTTGTTGCTACGCAACTCGTGCAATATTCACCCTACTTCAACCGACTCGTTAGTTAACATATATATATTATGGTTTATTAATTGAGTGCCAGGGCAACTATTGTTATTTTGCTGATTAAAATCTCCGAGAACATTATGAAATAGCTATATCTACAAATTTATGTGTATGAGCATTATGAAGTGCGCATCTTTTCGCATCTCCTCTTAACCTGGTTTTGGTACATATTTTACACTTTGATATTGTAGTGTTGGAAGGGATAGAGGTAGGAGCACAGGTGGTATATTTATGTTTAAGGTGGGGGGGGGGGGGGGGCTGCATGTGTAACCAGGGAGGAGTGCACCTCGTCCAGGGCAGTCACAGCCATACCTAAACCTTATTCTCCTTTGTGTTGGAAGCTTTGGGTTATCTATATGTTAATCAGGATATTTAAACTACTGGGGGAGATTCAGGACGATGTACTGGGTGGGGTATTGGGTGACATACTTAATGGGTGCTGGAGGGGGTATAAGTGGAAGTACTGGAAAAAGCATTAGAAGGGGTTCATGAAGAGGTACGGAAGGAGGTACTAGAGGTGTACTGGAGGAGGTACTGGAGGGGTACTGGAGGGGCACTTGAGAAGGTACAGGAAGGGTACCGGAGGAGGTACTGGAGGGGGTACTGAAGGAGGTACTAGAGGGTACCCCTCAGTACCGCCTCCAGTACCTACTCCACTACCTCCTCCAGTAACCACTCCAGTACACCCTCTGGTGCCTTGTCTGATACATGACCCTGTTATCTCTCCAGTACTTCCTTCAGTGCCTCCTGTACCCGTCCCCGCCACCCCCAACTGTACCTCCTCCTTTACCTACCCCAAAACTTTAGATTAACTTTATCTCGTGAACCACTTACGAGCACTTTCTTTTAAACAGGCCCATTGAGACGGAATTGTTCATTCACAGGGGAACACATCAGTGGAGTCCAGCCTTGACAGATGTCAGTGATTGGATGCCTGCTGCGCAAATGGATTTTCTGGCCCAGGAGTAGACGCCCTAATTGGATGTTGCGGTCCTAATGACATTATAATGGCACTTTGCGGTTTGGAGCGAGAGGCTCCCCTCAGTTTGAAGGGACACTCTCAACTTTGAGCCTAGACTGTTAACAGGCGATGTTGAGTCAGCCTTCACTCTCTGAACTAATCATTGGTTTTGCAATCAAACACTTAACGGCTGAGTACATTAGGGTCAGATCGTCAGAAAATGTACAATCGCCAGCTTTACACATTTAGTAAATTCTAAATTTAGATTGACAAATGATGAATACAAGGTATATCTGAGTAAATGGTATGGCTTAGGTTCGAATAATCTGTTTGGTTATGTTGAACTGTGTTTTGGAGCACATTTCTGTCTTGAACTTGGGATATTTTTGGTGAGGGCGAATTGTACATTTGCTGACTATCTGAGCCATTAACTAAGGTATTGGTGGTTGATATAAGAACATGGATTACATTGCCACGGGGTCAGTGCGAGATGACGATGCACATAATATCATTTACTGGGTTAATCGTCTCCGGGTTTCCTGGGGTTTCCCTGGTATATAAATAGACTGAAATCGTTGGCAGTAATAATGCTTTCCGCGTCAAATCATCAGAATAATACCAGTGTTACGTAATAGTCGGCCAGCAATGCGTCAGCACAGTTGGGGATCTGATCATCGACTACAATAGGGGATTTACACAGCCGTCATTTTGAATCTTGATTTGCAATGAATTATGGGACTAGTGGTACAGGGTTAAAAAAACCCATCTCATATTGAGCATGGAATATTAATCAATGCTCTAATGTAAATTATATGTGTTATAAATGTTTCAATAACACTAGCTCCTATTTTTTTCATCATGCACTTGGTTTTGATACATCATTTTATAAAAGCTATTTTATTTGTTGAATACAGCACTGGTGTTATTTGCTGCTACACCACCAACGTGCGAGGCCGAGGCCATCCCTCATTGTGCATTTTGGTCCCTACCATGGTACGCTCTCAGGATGGGGGGTCCACAGAGATGATCAGTCACTGCATGTCAGTGGTGGGCCTCCAGCTACTGGTGTCTCTTCTCATCCACACCGAGCATGATGCTTTCTCCGCTGCTTGGGCCACTCTCTGGATAGCTGATTTCCTTGTCCGCCCTGTCACTCCTAGTGCAGAGAACATCCTCCATACTGACTGTGCTGGAAATCCTCTGCACCCCACTTCCACTGGGTAGCTCTATGCTTGCCACCCTCTTTCTCTGCACTCCTCAAGCAGTATTTCATATTTGTTCTTCTTCCTTGCATGGGGTTCACTGCATCTTTCTTCCCATAGGACTGTCAGCTCAAGGATGATGATTTTCTTGGTACCTGGCAACCCCACAAGACCATGTCTGGCCTGAGAGTAGTTGGTATTATCTCAGGGAATCTCAGTTGCTTGTCCAGGTCCACTACTAGCTTCTAGTCTCCTGCTTGACTTAGGATGCTCCAAGCTCTGTGTTACAGATTATGTGCACTCTTCGCTACTGTCTCTCCCTCCCTCACAAGACTGATCTGCATTGGTTTCTGTTTTGGTATTTGTGAAAACATTCTTGCAATTTTCAATAAAAATGTGACCAAATATTTGTGTCAGAATCCATCCCATGATGCACTGTAACAGACATGCGCAGTGGCACATGCAACTCCCCTATTGTAGATCATAATCTATGTATCATCCACGTTCACAAATATATTTGTTTCCCTACGCCGGGTCTTTATTTTACTTCTACAATGGTATTTTCTAGAACGTTATACATCGCGATTTACATCTGTTCCATACATGTATGTGACTCTTTACTAACTTGAATATTAAAACCTTGTACCGAACTTTTGTTTCAGATTCGTTCTTTCTCTATTGTAGTTTACATTATACATTGGCATTCATAACTCTTGAAAAATGATTTCCACATGTCGAACTCTTTAACATAAGATTCATTATTTCTATAGGGCTATCTCTTAAGTTCTGTAGTGTAAACTTTATTTCCCTCAGGAAATCGAACAGTTGTTCTTAGCTCCAACCTTCCATGCATACTCTCCACATGATAGACCCTCAGCTCGGCCCAAAATAGTTATTTTCGTTCCGACATCGAGAGCATTACTTTTTGTCAGCATATTCCAATTACTAAATTATAATATCCCAAAAGTTCTCCATGCAATTCCTTGCTGTTCTTCAGAAACAGTGCAGTGATTCTGACAGTGCAAAGCCTACGGGGGTCAGATTTTCAGAACATGTACAATTGGCAGCTGTACACATTTAGTAAATTCTACTAAATTAGGCTGCAATTTGAGCAATACTGGGTAAATTCGAGTATATATTCGGCATTGCATTGATTCTAGCAATCGATTTGGTTAGGTTGAACTGTATTTTGAACTTTATCTTCGTCTGAAATTTGGGTTGTTTTTAGAGGATTGATGAAGATGAATTGTACATTGTCTGGCAACTTCACCCACGAAATGGTTAGCCTGGCTTCATTCTTTAAAAGCCCACGTGCAGAGTATTGTATATTTGGTGAATCTTGTATTTCGGGTCATAGCAATGTTTTGTGATTGATTTTAAATCAATTTCTACTTTAAATTAATAGATGGAATCATAGAGGAATTTTAATTATCGACATGTAAAAGTTCGTATTTGACCTATGAAATCGGCGCTCAATTGTTTTCATTTGAACCAAGATGTCAATGCATTATTCTCAGAGTTATTTGCAAAAGACCTCATAAAAATCTAGGTCAAAGGTCATTATGAGGTCTCTTGCAAATAACTCTGAACTAATGGACAATCATCTTAGGTCAAATGAAAACAATTGAGGGCAAATTTCATAGGTCAATAATTAAAATTCCCCAGAGGATACAGAGTGGCACTTGGCAGATTCGGAATCAGGAGATTCTTGAGATTTGGAATCCGTAAACAAACCCATTGCTATGACCAAAAAAGGTTCACCAAACAAATGATATTATTAAAATTACTATTTAAAATGAAGCCAGGCGTTGCACTGCCAGAACCAATGCCCAATTTCCCAAAACCGCAAGGAATTGCATGGAGAACACTTGGGATATTATAATGTAGAGTATCAATTTACCAATCGGAAACTGCTGTCCAAAAGTATGGAACGAAATCATTTTCTAGCCATATTTTGCGGCTCAACTGATGGCCTGATATTCTATTTTCCCAAACATCACGACTTATCACTAATGAAGAATTTACAGCACGCCTTTTCACTTGATCAAGACGAGTATAAGAGTGAGGTTGTCAGAAATTCGCGTTCAACAATTCTTCCAAATTTAAGACAGAACTGTGTTCAAAATATGATTCATTAAACACCAAATATACTCAGATATGCATTGTGTTTATGAATAAGTTTTCAGCTTGATTAAGTAGAAGTAACTAAATGTGTAGAGCTGCCGACTGTACATTTTCTGACGTCCTAATCCATTTAAACAGGGAAAGGTATTGATTATATAATATGCTCAGGATCCATTTTTAATTTTCATAAAAACGTTTCGTTTACAAAGCACTCTCTCTCCCTTTATTTCGTTGTGCCCTGACAAGTATTACAATATTATATTATAATTAGTTGGTAGCTTTGGCCCCAAAATAAAAAATAGTTGGATTGTGGCGTCATTGTCAACAGAATAATCACCGCTTAAATAGCTTCGATTCTCTTCCAAATTGTGATGTGTTACAGTGAAATGAGTCACAAGTCGAAAAAAAACTTCCAATGATAGTAAACATTAGGACAAGTAATAAGTATTTTTATATTTTAAGCTTGATAAGTTTTGAAAAGAAAGTTTCTAATATTTCTGGGCGGACATTCACTACTAGAGTAGCTAAATATACTCTATAACATGACCTCCGAAATGCATGGACATTATTTGATAAACTGTCTTGAAATTTAGTATGTATTTATGCTACATGTATGCTGTATTTATGAAACACGTTAACCACCCCAAAATTTCATCGATTCCCACAAATACATCTTGTGAATAACACTCTTAAAAAAAATAGCAAGTTTGCGACTTGTGACTCATTTTCCTATAACACATCACATTATTGTTAAGCGCTGGAAATAACACTAGGTGGGTTAGGCATGTGGTGGGTCGTTAGTTGTGGGACTGGCGCTAGAGGGCGCCCCTCACAGGGGGCTGGTTAGGGGGCATGTAAGGCCATGACACCATGATCAAGCCCTGGAGGAGCGTCCTCCATCCGGACCATCTTGGGACGCTGGAGGAGGAGTAGTGGAATCAGATCATGCTCGTCGTGGGAGCAATTGGTTTGGGGTGATGTAGGTGGCCGGCTAATGTGGCCGTTACCTCCACCGTGAAAGCTTCCAATGAATATGCGATTTTTGCTTCTAACGCGCATGCGCAAATTCCATTCACGTGGGCCATATTTAACAAGGAGGCGCTCGCTTGGGCCAAGTTTACCCTGCGCGTTTCTATTTCGGGAATGAGAGTGGGCGATTCGCTCACCGCTAGGGGAAATGCGGCGGAAGGTTGTCGCCTTATCAGGCGACGCTTGTTGATAAGTATCAGCCCCAGTTCTCACTTCTTCAAACAGGTCCTTTCACAACGCCGGGAAAAGAAGCCAAAGTCAGGAAAACTAGCTAGAAATATATATCTGAAGTTAATTTTAGCAACAGGACATCCAAGCAGCGACGAGCCGATTACAAAATAATGTGCACTAGTCCCAAAGCGCATTCGAAGTGAGTTTGATTATAGAAGATTTGTGAAATCTCTCACGAATAAATGCCATATTGAATAATTCCACATTACCTCAATATAACCGTCTGTGAATTTGTTGGAAGCTCCCACGATCACTCTTATGTGATGTGTTATAGAAAAGTGTGTCAAAAGTCGTATTTTGAAATCATCATATTTAAAAAGATGAGACTAAGCGGATTCCAGTGATGGTAAACATAAGTAGCCTACTCCTATACATGTATTTGGTATACGGGTGAAATCGTCAGGAAATGTACAATTCCACTTCAGCAATCTTCTCAATTAGCCCAGACTTAAGACAAACTGAGGTACAAAATTCAGTGCAACATAAACCCACAGATTGTTAGAATCAAGGCAATATCAAATATAACCTGATATACCGAGCATTGGCCATTTTTCTGTTAAATGAAGCAGAATTTGCCAAATGTGTAGAGCTGCCGATTATTGTACATTTTCTGATGATCTGACCCATACATGCAACAAAAGGCAGCGATATTTCTGGAAGGTCAATCACCAGTGAAATATACTCCTTAGGATAACCACAGATACACATGGATACATTTAGAAAGTCTTGGAATGTATGGTACATGTATTTTTACCACTAAACAATCTAACGTACAAAAGATGAAAATATTCATGAAAAGAAATCATGTGAAAAAGACATTTGAAAAATAGAATTTCTGCGATGTATGACACAAATGATCGAATAGAAGCGAATAATAATCAAATAATATAAGCAAAGGGGAAGGGTAGAGAGTGTGAAGGAGGGAGACGGGGGGACAGCAAGTTACCGATACCTCATGCAACGGTTCCCTGAGGAAGGGACAAGAAGGGAAAGGTTGGGGGAATCATTGATAAGGAAAATAGTAGAGTGGGGAGGTGAATTATAAAGGTAGGGGAGAAAAGAGTAGGAGAATGGATGGAGGAAACAGAATTACTAAACCGGGGACATTTAGTGATAGATTAAAGCTGTATTCCCAATTGACATCTGTCAATATCTAAGGCTTTTCTACTTTTTGTTCCGTTCTTTCCCAGCCTATCTAAAAGCCATTTAACTGGAGGGTCTCTTAACTGGTATCCTTGCCCGCACAGAGAAATTGCTAAACATTTTCCCGAAACACATCACATTTAGATATCGGTGACCCGCCCAAATCCTTTCCTGCAGGGGCTTCACTTTTTATTATGGTGGCCCACTACCTGCGGGTAAACTAACCACTTATCAGATAATTCAACTTTCAAAATCTCTCCTGCAAATTACGGGAGATGAATCCGATTCGAAGGGACTGTTCATAATGAACCACCGGGCGGGGGGGGGGGGGAGCGAGAGGAGGAAGAATTTGCGAAACATTCTTGTACACAATTATTGTATGACCCCCCCCCCCCCCCCATGAAAGTTTGTGCAAACTTTCATGACCCCTCCCCTCCCCCCCCCCCCCCCCCACACTTCTACATAATTGTAGTCCTGAGGTTGTGCATAAAAAGATGCCCCCTCCCCCTCCCCCCGCCCCCCGCCACACACACACACTTTTAGAGTCTGTACAAAACAAGTTTGCCCCCGCCTGAAAATCCTCATCACCACCGCCATCCCCCCATGAAGCTCTGATCCTGTTGTTAGGGAATTATTGATCTCAAGCTTACGGCACTAAGTCGCCCTTCTGCAGGTGAGATGCTATCAATTCTTTTTTTCATTATTGAAATAATATGCATGTGTTCACTCACTCGCTCCTTGCTTGGCCGCATTACCATTATAGGCTGTTTCGTCCCATTAATTCTTACACAGTTCATACTTGGAGATAAGATAAGATATCAAAATAAGATAAAGTACTTGAGGTACAAACTCCGGAAAGACATCGAATTGCTATTACATCTCAAAGATGAACTGTGTACATTATATGTTATAAGATTAGTGAAACTCACGCCTTTAAGGGCCGAAATGACAAGTGGGTTTCAGGAAAATCAGTCACATTTGGCAGAATCGATATTTTCCAGTTATCTATTTGCACTATGTCCCCCTGGGAATATTCTCATCTTTGGGGGCACCTAACGCTCCCTGTAGCATAAATACATCCACCAAATGTTGACATAATAAATCAGTTGCAGTCGTTTAGATTATTGCACTGTGCAACTCGTGCAATATTCACGTTCCTTCAACCAACTCGTTAGTTAACCTACAATGTGTAGAGTTACGCATGAACAAAAATGAACCCAAAAGTTTTTAAAGACTGAAATGCTCAAGGAATGTTACGTTAATTCACGATGAGTTGTTGATTCCTAATTCCAGGATGGGATGCCCAGTGCTGAGTGCGTTAATCACGTAAAGAGAGTTAATCCGCCTGACAGGTCATGACAGTCAGTCACCAACGATGCACTCGTAATTATAGAAAAGGAAAGATTTCGAAATTTTAAAACTTGCAAGCAGGAGGAAACTTGGCCACTGGATGCCGTTTATAAGCTCCATCAATTGTGATGTGTTCCAGGAAAATGAGTCACAAGTCGCAAAAATGTTTTCATTTTTCAGGTGTTCAGCGCTGTCAGTAGCTTGAAATTAATACGTGTACCACATTTGAAGACTATGTATTGAGTATATCTATGCATATCGGGGGTTATCCTAAAGAGTACATATCTAACTAAATTTAAGTGTCCATTAAGAAATATTTCTAACTTTTTGTTCATGCATACAAATATATAGAACTTATGTTATGCCTGAATGTTCACCATAATTGGAATCGTCTTGATCTCATCTTTTCAAATATCATTATATCTCAAAATTCATTTTTTGCAACTTGTGACTCATTTTTCTGTAACACATCACATATTATGCTTTGTCAGAGCCTGAGGTGTGCCCATTGGGCTTCCAATATCTGTCGCAGGCACACGTTTTTACGCCAACGTTGTGAAACGCCAGCTTGTTTATATCTCTGCCTTCTGGAACTAAGGCTGCATGCATTCCCAGCTATAGCAACTCCAAACCATTACCAGATGTATTCACTGCTGGTCTACCTATTGTTATCCATATTATATTGTTTTACTTGCAGTGGAGCCCCAACAACTCCTTTTACTAAATGTTCTTAACAATTATAGTATCCAGTTTCAAAATGACTAAAGGTTTTCTTCTGGGAAGCCTGTATTAATTATCCAAATTTTGCTTCTGTTATTTATGTTCCAATACAAGGATTTAAAGTCAAATCTGCCAAAAGAAAAACAGAGAGCGCTGGTGAACGCTAATAATAATTACTAGCAAACACCTGTGCTATGCAAAGGATTTGCTAGTGGGTCACTGGGGCCCACACCTTCACTATCCTCAAATTTTGGGAAAAAAAGTCACAAAGTTTGATTTACCAAATTCCGTTGAAATGTTCAAAGAGTATTAAGATATTGGGGATTATTAGCGTGAGACCAAGGGGAGGGAATGTGCTTGGCTGGCTGTAGGCCTATGGAGACCGGAGACTACCTTGTCCTTTAGGCGGCCTCCACAAACAGCATGACATAACTGAGAGATGGTGGATTCCCTGCCATCTTGGCATTCACAGACACTAAAGTGCCTCAACATTGCGAAACCGAAGCACACACGGGTCAGTTTTTTTAAGAAAATAGAGGGTCAGATCGTCAGAAAATGCATATTTGGCAACTGTACACATTTAGTAAATTAGGCTGAATTAGGCTGAAAAATGGTTAGTACTAGGTGAATTCGTATTGTGGTAGAGATTCTAACGAGATTCTAACAATCTCGTTGGTTAGGTTGAGCTGTATTTTTTAACTTTATTCTCGTCTCGCAATGTTCTTTGTTTAATATATTGTCGTTTTTAATTGAGAACACAAAAAGTACAAACAAAATGTGTTTTTGCTTTTAACTTTAATAGGGTATTTTCATAAAAGATTCGAATTGGTTATGAACCAAGGTTGAAATATGAATAGCATGAAATGAATTTTGAGATACTATCATGTTTGAAACGATGAGATCAAGCCAATTTCAATTATGGTGAACATTAGGACATCTAATAAGTATTTCTATATTTTAAGTTTGATATTCTTATTTTTGAAAAAAAAGTTAGCAGTATTTTTGGATGAACAATTACTAGTAAGGAATCTAAATATGCTCTTTAAGATGTCGTTAGCAATGCATAGATATATTTATTACACTGTCCTGGAATTGTATACCTGTATCCATGCTACTAGCAGCGCTAAGCACCCCAAAAG
This sequence comes from Sthenelais limicola, assembly GCA_942159475.1. Classification (NCBI taxonomy): domain Eukaryota; kingdom Metazoa; phylum Annelida; class Polychaeta; order Phyllodocida; family Sigalionidae; genus Sthenelais; species Sthenelais limicola. Next base: position 22,973,298 of record OW804101.1, read on the forward strand.
TAAGAAGATTCCAACAAAGATATCCTATGAATATATCACTTTGAATAATATCCATTTTGCGACATGTGACTCATTTTCCTGAAACATGAAGGTGAAGGATCACCGCATATATTGGATCGGGACCTTGGTGACCGTATAGAGGGTCACGCCCCTTGGTGACGCCACGTCATAATCCACGCCCTCCCATTCCTCCATAATGGTATAAATAAAACCCCATGTTTATGTGGTTTCAGACCATTCCTTGTGTTACAATCTTCATTGCGACTCCATTATATATTCAGCAAGTCGATCCATACAGCACATGTACCCGATGTAGTCATGTAGATACAAATATATATGAAGGTGAATCAATATTACTCCCGATTCAATGTTCGTCAGGTAATTATGATTATTATTATGATTGGCGTCCTCAATACAAGCCACTAAAGATCAACAGCGCCATGTACATGAACAGAAAACTGATAATTAATGATAATTATGATCATAAAGTGGTTACCCATTGCTACGTCATCATTACGTAACATGATGTAACAATAAGAGCATAGATGTTGATTGATCTAATAATAGTATTAATAAGAAAACATATCTATTTGCACCCATGGGCCAAACAATATGATCACTGACGTCAACACTCATGAAGGACCTGCTAATGTGGTCATCAGTAAGTGTCCTTTAATGAGTGCATATGTGATGTGTTACAGGGAAATGAGTCACAAGTCGCAAAAGATGCATTTTCAGATATCAATATATTTGAAAAGATGAGATCAAGCCGATTCTCATGATAGTTAACATTAGGAGATCTTATAGGTATTTCTATATTTTAAGTTCGATATTTTTATTTTTGAAAAAAAAAGTTTGCAATATTTATGGCTGGACAGTTACTAGTAAAGTAGCTAAACATACACTATATAATGACTTTAGAAATACAAGAATATATTTAATACACAGTTTTATAAATTAGGAAATGTGTTCATGCTACAAGAAGAATTGAGCACCACAGAAATTAAAACATTCCCACAAATACATTATGTCAATAAATCACTTTGAAAGATATCAATTACATCTCGAGAGGCGCTAGGCCGAGGGCATCTGCAATGTAGGCCTCTTGAGATATCCCCACAACGGTAGTAATGTACTAACAGTTAATGGATGCGTTAGTGTTGTGTTGGTGCGTTGTGGTTGCTAAATCTCACTATTAGGCTTGTTTTGTCCCCAAACTGTCAGGATAAAAATGTGTGATAGTAAATATCCAACATATCCAACACTTTTCTTTTTTAAATATCATTTTCCTTTTCTAAGATATTCCAACACATAATCAACATGACTTATTGATATCCTAATTTCCGAAGACAATTTCCTTTCTTTCTCTCACAGTGATATCTACATAGCCATCTTTCTTATGCCAGAATCAGTTGCTCATTTTCATATACTACTATGTGGTGTCTGAATAGTGGCTAGTGGACTAGCACTGAGTCCCTTAGGCTATTCTCATAGACCAGAAATCCGACCAGAGTAAAGTTGGTTATTATATGATGCATTTGATTTCTGTAAAAGAATGATTTGTTTAATAATTGTTTTGTAGGTAATACCCAAGAAATAGTGGTTGTGCATGGATAAATTGCATTTATTTGTATATATTGATATTATTTAGATTATAAAAATAATCAAGGTGCCCAAGTCTATCCATGATGCTTAGGAAAGGAGCAAAAGAGGAAAAAATCACCACTGTCATATTTTAAAAGGACCAACTGCAATGCGTCATAGTAGCAGATGACACAGGTCATAGGTAATAGAGGAGTGGTAATAGTAAAAAGACTTCTTGTAATGGGAGAAAAGATCTCAGTAATGAAGAAATAGTCGGTGCCATGAAAGTATTTGTTCAAGGAATAGGGATATCTGGTCGGTAATAGGAAAAAGTGTCTTAGTAATGCATTTTGGTTATGCGTAATATGTGCAAAAAAAGTGGAAAAGTCTGTAATATTACATATCGTACAGATGATGACTCTGGGACACAACAAGGGTTGTTAAGTTTACAATAATAAAACTGCAAGATTACAGGTATGTAAACTTGCAGCACTCTGCATCAACGCCTTGTACTTAGATGAAGAAGGTATTAAGTGAGTACAGAACCTAGCATATCATAACAAAAAATAATGCAACAACATTGATGAACAATGATATTTTACGAAAAGGTTATAACAGTTTCCCTTCTTTCTATGATTATTATAAAAAGTAAATAGGAGCAAGTTAACATTTATGTTGTGCTTATAAGATATCAGATGTCCTTATAAGATATCAGATCTCATTTTTACATTTTTTCCAGTTCTCTTTATCCTTTTTACTCTGGTTCGTATTATACTGTCCTTTATTGCACATCGACCATTTGTCACAGTTTTTTTCTCTTATCAGTGTATCAGTAATGTAATAATGACTAGATAATGAGTTTCTCAAATGTAGCGTTATTTTCCTATTTAAATCGTCAACATAGGCTTGGAATAATGTATATTTACATATAGTCTAGCTGAATAACATTGGTTAAATACAATACAGCCATTATTGGAACTGACAATAACAAATGTCCTTCATGACCTACAGTTCTCAGGGTGTTTGAGCCGAAAACACAACTAGTTTTCTGCTGACTATATTTATTCGGGTCAATAATTTGATATCTACAATCAATTTTCGAATTGTATCTGAAAATATCAATAAAAAAGAAGCCAGCCTGGGCAAGACATTTTCATCGTAGGATAAACAATTACTATTGTGTGCCGTGGGTCAGATCGTAAGAAAATGTACAATTGACCTTCACCAATCCTCTCAAATAACCCAAATCTAAGAAGAAAATTAGGTTCTAAAGTATAACATATCCGGTGAGATGTATTTAATGAATACAATGCAGAGAGACTCAGATATACCAAGTATTTATCATTTTTTACTCTAATTTAGCCGAATTTGATAGATCTGTAGAACTGTAGATTGTGCATTTTCTGAATATCTGACCCACATAACAAAGTTCTACTCTTGACCTTCCACTCTGGTGGACAGCTGCTAATCAAAAACAAATGGTTGAAATTGACAGGAAATGTACATATCGTCTTCACCAATCCTATCGAATAACGTAAATTTAAGACATTCAAGTAAAATTAAGACTTTCAAAATACAATTCAACCTCACCAAACAGATTGCTAGAATCAATGCAATGCCGAATATACTCGACTTTACCTAGTATGGACCAAATTGCAGCATAGATTAGCAGACTTTATTAAATGTGTATATCTGCCGATTGTACATTTTCTGAAAATCTGGCCCAAATAGGCAATAAGGAATGTGTTGTTGTTGATTAGAAGATGGTAATTACGTTCCCTATTAATAACTGATGGTATGGTACAGCGAGTTGCTACAAACACTGTGCCTACACCTAGGCTACTTATATAACAGGTCAGATCTTCAGAGAATGTACAATCTGCAGATCTATACATTTAGTCAATTCTGCTGAATTAAGCTGAAAAATGGTCAATACTATAGGCATATCTGCATATATATTTCACATTGCCTTGATTCAAACAATGTCTTTGGTTATGTTGAACTGATTTTTTTAACCTGATTTCTGTAGACCTACGCTCATGTAGACCTATGTAGCTTTACTGCCCCTCCCCCTCCCCCTCCCCCTTCCCCCCACTTTTTTTGAAAAGATGAGATCAAGCGTATTTCAATGATATAAAAATACTTCTTCATTACAATTAACAGGAGATTATAACAAAATACATAGTAATTAACAAGTCGTACCGACCTGCTGATGATTTACAAAAATGTAAGACAAGAATAAAAGCATGTTTCCGTCTGTAGCACCGGGACCCGCGTGTTATACGTTACAACATGTTGCTCGTGACATGTGCATCAAAACCATCGCGTGCTTGTTGTTATTTTCATAAAATTGTACATGTTTCAGACTTGCAGGTCCTGCAGGGTCAATAAACACGTATGTGTTAATGATATCATCATTCAATCTATTCATATTAACCTCACTCACACAAAGTACATCTGCCCCTGCCGACCCTTAGAGGTGTCTGGGAATATTATTGTTGAATCATGATAGCGATTAAATGTAGCATTTTGAAATTTCCACTTCAACTAACAGTCTCTTAGCTTGACAAACAAAGGAATGCGGAGGGGTCGTGGGGTCGTGGGCGTGCGGGGGGAGGAAAGCAAGTATCATGCAACACAAACGTATTCAGCCTTTTTTCTCTTTTTATATCGTTTTTATTCAGGTTATTTGAGCACAGATGCACCTGACTATTCTCTTCGCATACAGTTGATAGCTCTTCAGATCGCTGAGATTGTGGACAACTCACATAAGTATATATGCAATATTAACACAATACCTATACAGATAGTGTATATAAGAACTAAGGTTTTAGTTTTAGTTTAGAAAATATTTTATTCAGGTCTACAACATTTCCACACGTATATAGTATGAATATTTCCAGGACAGCCTGATCGAATTAACAGATAGAAAAAAAAGTTTATACATTAACTCTACTTAGGACAGTACATGATAAGAAGTACGTTATAGCAGGTAACAGATTAGCTTATACAACTTTTTAAAAATTATCAAATATTTCAGCCGATCTTAAAATTACATTATCTTATATATCCACGATATTATATGGATGTTTTGAATTTGAGATTTAAGAATTTAATAGCGTGGTGCAATTATCACAGGATGCATGCATAGTGCGTCATGCTGGATCTATTATATATTAGACCAAATATTGCATGTAAATTGCAATTAAAGCTGCATTCTCAGTTAACATCGGTCAAAAACTTAAAATGTTCTACTTTTTGTTCCGTTCCTTTCTGATCGATCTAAATTTTATTTTACCAACATTTTTTAGGATTTTGTCCAATTGCATTTGCATTTGAGTATAAATCTGGTGTACAATTATATACATGGAAAAACTGTTATATAATTATCAGGTCTGTTTGATTTGTGAGGTAGATGTCAGAAGAATTATTTAAGAATATAATTAACCCTAATCTGTATGTTGAATCGTTATTCGCACGGAATTATGCGAGTCAGTGTAAAAACTAATGACATTCCCTGTTTATCACAGAATATACACCAGTCCACAAATATAAATTGCCATGTATCATACATGATATGATAGGACAAGTGTCCATCTTCCCCATCATGTATTTAGATCATCCATAGAAGGAATAGCGTTGTTGAAAATATTCTCAATCTAGCTGGATCCCTCATATCTAGGATTAGGTAAATCCAAGCCACGATTTCCAGCCCCACAAGGTTAAGATATCTTTGAAGCCTTCTATAACATGAAAGAATCATTTCACAATTCATGTGAAAGTTAAAATTTCGAAATAATATAGTTAGCTTCCGTAATCCGTACATGACCAACCCTTCACAGGTGATTATTCACAATGACTTGTAGACATTCATTGTATTCATGTTTAGCCATATCTAAATATAGATCTAGAATCAGTCCCAAAACATTGTATGACCCAAAACGCAAGGTTCACCCCAAAAATGGGGTTCTGCCCCCGGACTATAAAGGATATATTGTATGAAACTGGGGTTACAGTGTCGAAGAATGAAACCAATCACATATCTGTGCAACTTCTGAGAAATAAAAATCTGTTCATGAAATCAGAAAAAGAAACAATATTTATTTTTCCTTTAAAACACACACTAAAGAGTTGTTTTATTACTATAACTTTAAGAGAACCTTGACCCTAGTGACCCCGGTGACCTCGCTCTTCTTGCCCTTACTAAAGTCGGTGGAGATGATCTTTCTTTCTCTCTTTCTCCTTGTACTCTCATCTCTTCCTTCCCCACCTCCAAAGACCTCACCCCATCCTAAGCACTAAACAATGATAAGGGTCAGATTTTCAAAAAATGCACAAGTGGCAGCTGTACACATTTAGTAAATTAGGCTAAATTAGGCTGAAATGTGGTCAATGCTAGGTAAATTCGGGTATATTTGGTATTGCATTGATTCTAGCAATCTGTTTGGTTAGGTTGAACTGTATTTTTGAATTTTATTTTTATCTGAAATTTGTGTTACTTAGAGAAGATTGGTGAAGATGAATTGTGCATTTTCTGGCGACTTCACCCATTACTTTTAGTTGAAGCCCTGCTCCTATCAGGTCTCCTCCCCCTTCTTCTTTCTAGCCAGTCAATAAAACCGAGATGAAAAAGATGGAATAAAAATCAGTTTCCGTAAAACAGTCTGTAGTAGAAAGCCCTAATGACCCCCTAACTTTTTTTTTTTTTTTTTTATAAAGGTTTATTATGAGTATACAATTGATATTTGACTGATAGATCCCTCGTTGCTTGGAGGAAGATCTTTGACAATATGGAAAAATAGTACACAAAAATATTTGACTACTCACAAGAGGCATGATGCCTCAGCTCAAGGGCAAGCCTTTTGCTGGTCTACTGACAAAATGCCTTTCAAGTTCTATTTAATAATTAGACATAAGCAGAGTGCGTACATATAATGTAGGATAAAACGTTGAAACATCAAATTACAAGAACAATGAATAATACTAGTGATTGATTATGAAAGAGATGAGGATGAGGAATGAGAGATGGAAGGCAGGGTTACCCCGGTAGGGTATCAATCGATTTGGTGGATATTGAAGTTACTAAAAGTTGTCATGAATTGTAGATTGGAATAAGGGATTCCTGTTTGGTGATTTTTTTGTATGCCTGATAAGTTTTAATATTTCTAACATCAGCAGCGGTATTGTTCCATAGAGAGGCTGATCTAAATTGTATGCTGTTTTTATAGGATGTTAATTTTGGTTTTTCGATTTTTAATACAGGAGCATTCCATTGTCTCGTTCTGCCCCCTCTTTGGTTTACATATATTTCTTTTCTACTTCTTCTGTATGCAAATTGCGCTAAGTGCGCCTTTCTTCTATCACATAATAATGGTACATTTATGAGTCTATGAATTAACATTGTTGGGGTTCTCATATGAACCTTCAGCGCTGCCTTGATACATTTGTTTTGGATAACTTGCAGTCTATCTAAATTCTTCACAGTACAAGTGTCGTACAGTAGGTCTCCATAATCAAAAACCGGCAAAACATAGACCTTGAACACCCTCTGTAGGACAGGGGATGGAAGGAATTTTGAAATTCTTCTTAAAAGATATAATTTGTGTGAGGTATTCTTTATAGTATACAAAGTTTGGTCTTTGAAAGTAAGATTTCTATCAAGTATAATGCCTAGGTATTTATAATTTTGAACATTTTCAATGTTTTGATTATTTAAAGATATTCTCATTTCTGTATCTTTACCGTGGAATAACATTGTTTTAGTTTTTCCTACATTGAGGGACAGTTTGTTTTTGGTGCACCAAGAAAGAAAATTTGTACAATCCTGCTGTAACTGTTCATTTATGGTGTCTGTATTTTTACCCGACACGTAAATGACAGTATCATCTGCAAAAAGTTTGACCTTACAATGTTCAAGGCAGGCTGTCATGTCATTGACATATATCAGAAAGAGTAATGGGCCCAGTATAGACCCTTGTGGTACTCCGCAGTTTATATCATGTGATGCTGAGACAACATCATTGCAAATGCTAATTTGTTTCCTGTTTGTTAGATAGTTTTCCAGTAAAGAGAGGAGGGAGCCACTTACTCCATATATATTCAGTTTGTCTATTATAATCTTATGATTGACCGTATCGAAGGCTTTTTTTAAATCAAAAAATACTGAGGCTGTTGAAAAGCCACAATTTTTACTAATTCGAATATCATCTGTAAGATCAGATATAGTGTCCATGGTGGATCTATTTGTTCTGTAGCCATTTTGATTTTGAGACAGAAGGTTGTTGTTCTCAAAATAGTTTATTAGTCTATTGTGGATAACTTTCTCCAGTAATTTAGCTTGAATTGGTAACTGTGTGATTGGTCTATAATTGGTAATTTGTGAGGGGTCACCTCCTTTAAAAAGAGGTGTAACACTACCAATCTTCCAGTTGTCAGGAATCTTACTGTTTTGAAATATGGAATTTAGAATATGGGATAAAAGCTCAGGTAGCACTAGAAAAGCATCCTTGATTACAGAGGTTTTGATGTCTTTCAGGTTACTGCTTTTATTACAATCAATCAGTTTAACAAATTTTAGCACCTCCTCTGTATTTGTGGCAATTTCCCCAATAGATGAACCTGGCTGATTTCCGTAGAATTGCCAGGCGTCATTCAAAGTGGATGCCAATTTTTCTCCTATGGTCGAAAAATAGGTGTTAAAGTAGTCAGCTGTTCTGTCTTTATCGATCGGGTGGGCAGTGGTGTTGTTAATTATGTTTATCTCATTACCAGTGTTACTAGATTTTTTCGGCAATAATTCTTGCACTTGTTGCCAGAACAATTTATTATCATTGAAGTTACGCAGTGTCATGTCTGTGTAGTATGCTTTTTTGGCTCTTCTACATAATTTTGTTGACCTATTTCTAAGACTTCTGGCGTTAATTAAGTCATCTTTGTTCTTTGATTTTTTTGCTTTCTGCAGGGCTTTATCTTTTTGATCGATTAATCGCAATAGCTCAGGAGTCATCCATTTTTCTTTAGGTAGACTAATTCTTCTTCTTAATATCGGACATTGTTTATCTAGTTCGGTCGTAATACCAGATAGTAAATGTTCCCAAGCCGTACTTGGGCACATTGTCTCTGTCACTATTGACCAGTCCCTATTTTGAAGATTTTGTGTAAAGTTAGCTTTGTTATAATTCTTGTAAGACCTATAAGTTATAAAGCGTTTTTTTCCTGATGGTACTTTTAGTTTTTTTATTACGCAGTAAATCATTAGGTGATCAGCTATCCATAGGTAGGGGTCAGGTGATTCCCATTAACACTTCCACCTTAGTCTTAGCCTTGTGGTTAAGCTTATCGTCGTATGAGGTAAACTGCAACGCTCGAGGGATGTGGCTTTCTAGACAGGAATGAAAATATTACATATAAGAGAAACTGATATAATAAAAAGTCCGAGGTAACACTAACAGGTTGTCCCATGAATATTATTTAAATAATATTATTTAATATTATATTTGGTTTCCAAACAACCCGCCGAAAATACCCCTCCCCTCCCTTCCCTTATAGCTCCTCAATTTTGTATTCGAGTTTTGTAAATGTATAATATCAGATTGTGATGATAAATCAACCAGATTGTTTCATAAGGTTGAAAAGAAAATTCCATTGATGATGTATTGCAAATATTGAATTCACAGATATCTGGCTCCTCTCACTCCTTCTCTCTCCTCTCCCCCTCTCTCTCCTCTCCCTCTCTCTCTCCTCTCCCTCTCTCTCTTTCCTCCCTCTCCTCTCCCTCTCACTCTCCCTCCCATCTCTCTTATCTCCCTCTGTCTCTCCTCTGTCTCTCGTCTGTCTCTCCTCTCTCTCCTCTCACTCTGTCTGTCCTCTCTCTCTCCTCACCTTCTCTCTCTTCGCTCCCTCTGTCTCCCTCTCTCTCCCTCTCTCTCTCCCTTTCTCTCCCTCTCTCTCCTCTCCCTCTCTCTCTTCTGTCTCTCCTCTCCCTCTCTCTCCTCTCCCTCTCTCTCCCATATCTCTTCTCTCCCTCTGTCTCTCCTCTGTCTCTCATCTCTCTCCTCTCACTCTCTCCTCTTTCTCTCTCTCCTCACCTTCTCTCTCTTCGCTCCCTCTCCCTCCCTCTCTCTCCTCTCCCTCTCTTCTCTCTCTCCTCTTCCTCTCTCTCCTCTCACTCTCTCTTTCCTCTCTCTCCTCTCAATCTCTTATTATTTATCTCTCTCCCCTCCCTCCCTGTATCTCTCCTCTATCACACTCTCTCTCCCTTTTCTCTCTCTCTCTCTTCTCTCTCCCTCTCTCTCCCTTTTCCCTCTCTCCTCTCTCTCTCCACCTGAATCCTTCAACAGCAATGTATGCGGAAGTAATCACTTCCTCCCTCTTATTTATGGTCAATATCGCAGGGGAAAGATTTAGAGTAAATAAAAGAAGAATCCACTGTACCAGGATTACACCTAACAGTCAAAAAATAGTGCAAAGTATTTGGGTGAAATATTCAGAAGATGTACAAACGAGGGTTCTCCACAAACGGTACATTTAGATGAATTAGACTGAAAAAAATATGAATACTAAGTATAAATGTTAGTATATTTGACATTGACTTGATTCAAAAACTATGTCTGGTTTAATATGTTGAACTTTAGTTTAAACCTCATTTTTTGTCTTAATGTTTTGTTATTTGCGAAGATCGGTGCAGAAATCAATCAGTATGTGGTGGGAGATCAGTGTTGCAACACTTTGTATGCTCTTGGGAGTTAACGGCAAAAACTACAATTTAAAAGCCTTTCCATATGGGAGTGTTTGACCATTAGTGAGTGGATGGCAAACAAAGGAAAAAAACTCTGCATTCTCGGGCAATATGACACATTGCGTTCGTGCCTGCCATACTTAGGTAAGTAATTGGTATAGGTGCCATGTCGTGTATATAAGAAACACACGTAACAATCCTCATGAGAGCTACGCAAAACATGTTTTTCCTGTGGAGGGTATTTGAGTATATAAGTAGGAGGATACAACATGTGGGTGAAGTCACCAGAAATTATACAATTCGTCTTCACCAATCCTCTCAAATAACCCAAATTTTAGACGAAAATAAAGTTCAAAATACAGTTCAACCGAACAAGACATATTGCTATAATCAATCCAATGCCAAATATACTCGAATTTACCTAGTATTGACCAAAATGCAGCCCATTTTAGCAGAATTACCTAAATGTATACAGCTGCTAATTGTACATTTAAAAAATCTGACCCACTAACATGTAAGATAATGAAGGGGTTCTTTTTGTTGTTTTTTACAAAGTACATGAATTTTAATCTTTTAAGTTTTCAGAATAGCTCCTCAGGTCACCATTGCGGCGGTCTTCTCCTGAGGCCTGAGCCGACTTATTTATTAATTATTGCATGTATTTAGGTAATAATAACGCTGGTATGGACATCAGTCCTTGGGCAAACTCAAGTTATTGGTCATAACTTTAGTATTAAGATAATCATACAAACATATTTCATAAGTTCTCTTATTAGTTGCAACTTTGGTAATGGTAAACACATATAGGCAGGTTAATGTTAAGGTGTAAGAATGAACTCGGAGAGACGTGTAGTCTTCGTGAGAAGAACCAAGCAACTGTTTAATATACCTGAGTAACGGTACAAACTCCTCCAGGGTTTGGATATGTAAATAGGTGGGCGTAGCCCTTACGTAATACCTTTGGCATAGCATGTAGACTTGCACAGTCCTAGCTAGTTAAGTATAATTAGCGATTTTAAGTAATGAGATAATAGGTGATAATTAATGATTAATATAGATATAATGAGGTTACACAATGTTACGTAATGTTACATAACATTTACAGTAAGCACAGAAACGATCAGATATTGTATACCTGCAAAGCATAATGATAAGATGGCCGAATTTGTGAATTTGCCTTCTAAATAATTGGATCCCATTGGGGTGCCACCGGAATTCAAGTCAGAAAAGGAATAATAACAAAAGAAATAAGCAGTCATTTCTGGAGATAAAAGGAGAATGTTGGAGGGAGTATCACTTCAAAGGGAAACAGAAATGTAGAGGATATATTTCAACAGCAATTCCTGAGAACAGTGCTCCTTATGGGTGAAGCCGCCAGAAAATGTACAATTCACTTTCACCAATCCTCTCAAATAACACAAATTTAAGACACAAATAAGGTTCAAAATTTTTGTTTGAATCAAGGCAATGTCAAATATACCTAGATATACCTAGTGTTGGCCATTTTCCAGCCTTATTTAACAGCATTTACTAAGTTTGTAGATTGTATATTTTCTGAAGATCTGACCCATATGCCTTTGCTGAAGCAAAGTATTGAAACAAACGAATATAATACCTCTGCATGTGTCGAGGCTGAACTATGTACATATACTATAGCTTATGATGCTAGCTCAATCCTCCTATATGAAGAAAATTGATAATAAGATAAAGACTATCAGAAGACACATGCAAAGGAGAATGCTGTCTATAATCAAGGACAGCATCTGTGTTATCAAAGTTATTTGTCTAAGTGTATAAGGGTCAGATCTTCAGATAATGTACAATCGGCAGATCTACACATTTAATAAACTCTGTTAAATAAGGCTGGAAAATAGCCAACACTAGGTATATCTATAGGTATATTTGGCATAACCTTGATTCAAACAAGCTGTTTAATTGTGTAGAACTGAATTCTGAACTGAATTTTTGTCTTAAATTTGTGTTATTTGAGAGGATTGGTGAAGGCGAATTGTACAGTTTCTGAAGACTTTGCCCATAAATCTGTTAATAAACAAGAAAGAGAGAGAGGGAGAGAAGTTGACTATAGTCTAGTCCATTCAAGTATACTTGACATTGAGTTGACCAGAATTGCCCCTATTTCAAGCATGAAATTTACTTATCCCATATTTACACTATCATTTATACATGAATGTGATGTTTTACAGGAAACTGAATCACACGTTGCAAGATTGATATTTTCCAGAGTGATTCATTCACAAGGTTTCTTTGTAGAATTGTTCTCACTTTTGGGGATTTTAGCGCTGTGGATCATATGAATATAAGTACCCAATTTCAAGATAGTGCTTTGAATATACCCTTGTCTTTCGAAGGTCATCCCATGGAGTATAGTTAGTTACCGGTAATTACCCACCCAGAAATGTTATTTTCAAAAGTAAAAATATCAAACTTGGCCAGAGTAAAAAGTAACTATTAACCTTATATAACATAGATTTTACAGTTATTAGCAGGATAGACATGCAGTTCTACATAACCCTTTAAATCAATATTCCAAATACAAATGGGCTCATTGTTAAATACATACAACTTTGAGTTTATATAAGTTAGCACAAGTTATTACTCACTTAATTATCCAAATCCCTAATAGTCCAGTCTTTTCAGGGCAACATACCAAATTAGCAGTGTTAAATATAACCAGCCCTAACACTCTCTCTCCAGTATTGCTTTTTTTAGGGACAATTTAAATCCTTTACCCTCCTCTATGCATCGCAAATTTGTATCCAAACAACTCCATATTCTGTGCAGGTAATCCAAAGTTGTGAAGTTAAAATATGTGAAATCGCCAGAAAATGTACAATTCACCTTCACCAATCCTATCAAATAACCCAAATTTAATACATAAATCAGGTTCAAAATACAGTTCCACCTAACCAAACCAATTGCTAGAATCAATGCAATGCCAAATATACTTGAATTTACCTAGTATTGACCAAATTGCAGCCTAATTTAGCAGAAGTTAGGCAAAGTGTAGATCTGCCAATTGTACATCTTCTGAAACTCTGACCCACCAGTGTTTTCTTCCCTTTTATTTCTGAAAGCTTCATTATAGTTAAGTTGTGTATATTCCTTTTCATCATAAACACACACATGTGCTAAATAATAGTATGTTTCCGCGAAAAAAATCCATATGTGAGTTGTCACAAAACTGCTTGCTTAGGACGTATACGTAAAAAAAACCCCAGGGTCTTACTATGTAGTAAAATGTAAAACTCAAAAGTTTAATAAGCGACATGATGTAATATTCTTAAAATCTGATTAATGTGTCTATTACCAAAGACAAATTGTTGTTTAAACCTTTATTTCCCATTTAGTTTGGGCTTGCTGGAAGATCTATTCGTAGATGTATTCGTCTAATTCTGTAAAATGTATTTACTGAATAAAAATTCTATATAAAGGTGACTAGGACTTAAAACTCTTAATTGTCTTCTCTTTTAGTTCTCTTTCTTCTTCTCTTTCTCTTTAGGTTGTAATATTATGGCAATCGTATAGATCTAACTTATGTTTGCCAATCTATGCATGGAATAATAACGCATGTAAAGCACGAATGACGAATGTACCCTTGTCAATGAAGTAGAACGCTGGCTAGTACATGGGAAATAACCCAGGGACCTGTTGCATAAGCTAAGGACAGGACTCGTTTGTGTTTTGTGGGAATCTCTTTACTTGTAGGCCGAAATATAAATCCTTACTTCGTGAGATTCCTTGCTGGGAGGAATAGCCTTTTTATTCCTAACCACCGAAGGTAGGGAAAGGGTGTAGGAATTTCCACACACAATTTTCCTTTCTTTTGCTTATACAATAGGCCCCTGTTGTATAAGCTAAGGAAAGTAGTTTTCTTATGACAAGTCCCTGCCCTGTAGAGAGGGGAGAAATTCCTTACTACGTGCGAAATTCTCGGCTGGTAGTATGATCTAAGGGTGAAGTCGCCAGAAAATGTACAATTCACTTTTACCAATCCTCTCAAATAACCCAAATTTCAGACAAAAATGAAGTTCAAAATACAGTTCAATCTAACCAAATAGATGGTTAGAACCTATGCAATACCGAAAATAATCGAATTTACCTAGTATTGACCAAATCGAAGTCTAATTTAGCAGAACTTACTCAATGTGTACAGCTGACAATTGTAAATCTTCTGAAAATCTGACTCCTATACACACAATGGTGGGTAGGAATGTTTATTACAACTCATCGAAAGAAGGGCAAATAGTTCCGTCCTTCGCTTGTACAACCGGCCCTGTGGTCATCTCATGTCAGTCCCATAGGTTATGTCCCCATGTAGATTTCTCAATTACTGACAAAAAGATCAATATTACCCTAACCCTGATTCGGACTGTGATTTCCTGTTGTCTGACCACATGTACTGGCTCTAAATTATATCCACTCCCTGTATGGGTCAGGGCGTCAGAAAATGTACACTCACGATTTAAAAATGAACTACTGGTTGTGCCTTCTGTAGTCAATCACTGTAGAGTTGATGATGACTAATTGGGTCAGATCGTCTGGAAGTGTACAATTCACCTTCAGAAAACCTGTCAAATTACCAACATCAAGGACTAAAATGAGGTTTACAGTTCAACATAACCATACACAGTCCTGTCCAGAAAGCCACATTCCTCGAGCGTTGCCGTTCACCGCAAACAGCGATAAGCTTAACCACAAGGCTAAGACTAAGGCTAAAAGTGTTAATGGGAATCACCTGACCCCTAAAAGTTAGGGGGTCATTAGGGGTTTCTACTGATGTCTGTACAGAATAAGCGCAGTACCGATGTTACTAGATATAGCTAATACTAATGTTTTCATCCTAGTTGATCATAGTTTAGTAATTACACAATGTACAATTGTACAGGTTATGATAATCTGAGCCAATAGGGGATTTGCATGTCCCACTGCGCATGTCCATTGCAATGCATGCTGGGATAGATTCAGTTCAAATCCGAGATAAAAAATATTGTGCAAAATTTGTATCGAAAAATGCAAGGATCTTTTCACCAATATCATAGCTCGATACAAACCAAATGCATGATTGGAAAGATGAAATCTTGTTTCATGGACACATCTGGGTCAGATCTTGAGAACATATACAATTCGCCTTCACCAATCCTCTCAAATAACCCACATTTAAGACAAAAATGAGCTCCAAAATGCAGTTTAACATAACAGAATTGATACTTTAAATCAATGCGATACCAAATATACTCAGATATACTCGGTATTCATTTTTCAGCCTAATTTAGCAAAATTTACTAAATGTGTAGAGCTGCTTATTGTTTTCTGAAGATCTGACCCATGTAAAACACGTAACATAACATGAGGGACTAGGTACTAGTCTAAACATACCCTATAATCTCTATGAGGTGGCTCATCTAGTATATTCCAAAACTCACTAAGCTATGGTTCTATAAGTGCAATTAGACCAATAGGGGGAGTTGCATGTGCAACTGCGCTTGTCTGTTACAGTGCATCCTGGGATGGATTCTGATCAAATCTGACATACAAATATTAACAACGTTTGTATCGAAAATTGCAAGATTGTTTTCACCAATATCATAGCTTTAATAAATGATCTATGAAGACCAAATGCATGATGGGAAAGATGGGGACTTGTGTCATGGAAACATGTATAACACATAGATATTGTCATTAGAGTATTGATAAATATCCCATGCTGAACAAGACATGTTTTCTATAGAGTTTATACTGTACCATTGTTCCCATTTTTCCATGTGAATCAAGATTCAAAATGGCGGCTATGCAACTCCCCTATTATATGGATCCAAGCATGCCAGCCAGACTCCGGATGAAAGAAATAATGAGATTTGCACGATTAATTCATTAACCATTATTGATCTCTACTGAGGATCGGTATGATAAGGGTGAAGTCGCCGGAAAATGTACAATTCACCTTCTAGTCCGGTTGCCAAGGGGTTTTTTTTATGGCAACCTTGCAAAAATACCCCCTGAAGAGGTTATGACTGATTTGGGTAGAAGAAGTCATGTACTTTTAGAATCTGGATGATGTCAAGCTGACATCCTTGAGCGTTTTGAGAAATCCAAGATGGCTGCCAAGACGGCCGCGAAAAATGTTCTAAGTCATAACTCTGCCAGTTTTAATGTGATTTTCATGTGTAATACCATTAAATTAGGGTTTTGTGGGATGAAAAATCAATTAAAATGGTCAAATTACCATTTAAATGCATATCCATGGAGATAGGATGTTTCCATAGCAACCAATATGTCTTTATAACTATAATATCAATTTTAAGCCACTTTTTAATTTAAGAATGGAATATTGCCACTAAGCATGTTCATAAATCATAACTGCATCAGATTTACAAAAACCAATGGCTACAAGTTGGCCCACACACCTGGTGGCTGGTAGCTGCGAAAAATAAAATGGCCGACACAAGACATCAAATGCATCCTATTTTGGCTTCTACTCTTCCTATTTTCAAGTACAATACCAATTTGTCTATGTTTTGAGGTGCAAGGAACCCATTTCTGACATCCTTTTTCTGATTCAAGGTTATTTTCAAGGTCAAAATCCAAAATGGCCACCCCTGGAAAACAAAAATCTCATATCATAGCTTCTTTTGGCACTACATACATATCTCATGTCATATCTCTGGTCATGTTAGTACTACGTCAAAGTATAGACCATTCTTTCTATGTTTTAAGGTGTGAGGAATCCATATCTGAAATCTTTTTTCTGAATCATAAAGGACAGATCAGTGTAAAGTATGTGAAATATACTGCATTACATCATCTTTACTTTGCTTTATGAACATGCCAATAAAATAAGCAATACAACACAGATAACTAAACAAAACCTACATCAGGACAGTCATTTAGAGTGGTCATCAAGGTTGTTGCAGCAACCACCATGACATTTACACAATGGTATACACCTCATTCCAGCCCCAAAACATTTGCAAGCTTTTAGTCAGGAAAAGCAGAGCATAAGTGCACAGGATGCACTAGCATCACTCAGTTCTGTCCAATAGGGGACCCATGTCTTGAGGTGCCCATTCTATCCCAACCATATTGTGCAGGATCTGGCACACACAGCTCCAAGGCTTGATGCCAAACAAAATCTGATACCAAAATGGTATTTTGATGTGCTGGAACAGGGCCGCTTTTGTAGGTGGGATGATCTCTAGAATCCTAAGATAGTGAGTGAACATAAGCCGCCATGCTTCATTTACTGTACTGCAGGAACTGTACATGAGCACAGTAAATTGCTCAATGTGCTACATGTGCAGAGAATCCTCTGTCAGCTCTTGTGGATTTTCAGTTAAGTAGATCATTGTGTCAGTTACCTATGGGAAGCTTTCCATCATGATTTTATCCCAATTCCCATCATGCTTGATGTTACATCACAACCTGTCAATGCATTGAAGAAAGGTAGTGCTTTGCATTTATCAGGACCAAGCTGTAATGAAACTTCATGGACCGGTACATCTGTGTATGCTTTTCCAGATCCAAACCAACCCACAGCTCAGTAAGCCCCAGATTTTGCCTCAGTTGTGTTGAAGAGGTAAACAGACAGTATGACAACATCTGAATGAACTGTTCTTAGAAAAGCTTCTTTATGACCATGGGATAATAGTATGGCACTGGTGCAGCATCGTATGGTTGTGTGCCTCCTCAGGGTCAGATAGAGTTATGTCAGACAAATTTGTATTTGTATTTATAGATTTTTATTCAGCAATAGAACATTATGTAACAATTACACTATTCTCAGGACGTGCTGATTGACTGCCTTGTTTGACAGTTCCCTTTTTGTTGTCAAATGATAGCGTTATACAATAACATAGTGTTACACAAAGGATTAACAATCAGTCTGGTGCAGGCCAGCATGCAGGTAGGATGTAAATCAAATGAAAATTTAGGTAGGTATTCTTATGTAACAATAAGGTATAACAATAGGTCTCAGATGAGGAGGTTGCATTCACAAGCCCATCAGCAAGAAACTTGTCTTTCGAGCAGGTGTTTCCCCCCAGATGTTTCACTCTTGTGTGGTTCTTTAGTCTGTCCTGTGGATAACGATCTAAGACTGCATCAATTCTAGTAGTACTTGTATCGTTCTCAATGAAAGGCGGGGCATGGCAGTGTATTTGCCAAGCAGATTGGCTTGCTGTTATTTAATGAACCACTGCAGTCATGTCTAAGATGACTACAGAAGCTTGTTTGACTGATGGATTTCTGCCACATGCAGACATAACTGGCAAGCAGCCAAGAATTTGGGATTTAGTACCAGCTCACAGTTTGATTTTATTGGATAATTAAGATAGATCGCTTGCATTTTCATGCATGAAAAACTCATCCATTGAGCTTGAAAGAAAACAAACATTTGAGTCACAATTGCTGTCTTTGCCTTCATCTAAGTTCACTGGAGATGGTTGTAGGAAGGTGAAGAGATTTGCCTTGGGATTGACATCAGAGAGTGGTGTATGTGGTAGTCCTCAATTCCCTCCTTAACAAATTGTAAAACATAGCTTGCCTGATTGTTGGCAACTCCTGAATACACCTGCTTATTTCAGGGTCCATATATTCACCAGTGTCTAATGTCACCAACTGATTTCCTATTTCTTCATAAGGGTTGATGATGACTTCCTGATCCACAATCTCAAGAAGGGATTTGTGCTGTTTGAGGAACCTTTGCTGTTAAGATAGAGAACTGGTTTTGGTCCAGGCCCATTAGAATGAACTTCTTTTCACTTCACTGGACCACAAAGTGGCCATCTATGAAATTAGCATGGACTGCAGGATGGCCCTGAGGAAGCAAGAGCCATGTCTGTAAGAAATACCGGGATCCACTGAGAGTAATTGATGTGACTTATAGCAAAGAAATATGAACACAAATCATCAATAGCAGAATGTGTACCAGGCCAGATAACAAGGCACTAGTTGCAAACAAAAGAGTAGCTTTTGAAGAGGAAGTCACTGACTATTTGACCCCAATAACATGCTCTCACATTTCAAAGGACTCATGGGGTCCAGGTTGTTGAGAATACTTGTCATATGCCTATTTTCTCAGTATTTCAAGCCAAGCTAGGTGAGAAGGTGTCATTTTCACATGTTTTTCACTAAGCAGAGATAATGCCACTCCAGGTGTAAATATCTTTGCTAAGTCGGACATTGCTTCCCAGCCTGAACCACCCAGCAGCTTTTCTCCAGCTTCTTGTGTGCAGAAAGCCAATCATACAGTGGTTTTTGAAAAGCCTATGGCCTCACCTCACAGCATACCAAATTTTTAAAAGGCATCACAATTTGTATGATTCATGGCTTTTCAGATTCCTCCCCAATTAGGAAAATTACTTCATAAATGCATTCCTCGACTTGTGAGAAAGGTAGTATTATATGCGGATATAGTGCTAACAGAAGCTAAGATATTAGATTTTTTTTTCTGGGGGTGGCCATTTTGGATTTTGACCTTGAAAATAACCTTGAATCAGAAAAAGGATGTCAGAAATGGGTTCCTTGCACTTCAAAACATAGACAAATTGGTATTATACTTGAAAATAGGAAGAGTAGAAGCCAAAATAGGATGCATTTGATGTCTTGTGTCGGCCATTTCATTTTTCGCAGCTACCAGCCACCAGGTGTGTGGGCCAACTTGCAGCCATTGGTTTTTGTAAATCTGATGCAGTTATGATTTATGAACATGCTTAGTGGCAATATTCCATTCTTAAATTAAAAAGTGGCTCAAAATTGATATTATAGTTATAAACGACATATTGGTTGCTATGGAAACAGCCTATCTCCATGGATATGCATTTAAATGGTAATTTGACCATTTTAATTGATTTGTCATCCCACAAAACCCTAATTTAATGGTATTACACATGAAAATCACATTAAAACTGGCAGAGTTATGACTTAGAACGTTTTTCGCGGCCGTCTTAGCAGCCATCTTGGATTTCTCAAAACGCTCAAGGATGTCAGCTTGACATCATCCAGATTCTAAAAGTACATGACTTCCTCTACCCAAATCAGTCATAACCTCTTCGGGGGGTATTTTTGCAAGGTTCATGTGGCTGGCTGCCGGACTATTCACCAATCCTCCCAAATAACCCAAATTTAAGACATAAATCAAGTTCAAAATTCAGTTTAACATAACCAAACTGATTGTTTGAATCAAGGCAATGTCAAATATACTCAGATGTACCTAGTATTAACCATTTTCAGCCTAATTTAGCAGATGTTATTAAATATGTGGATATGCCGATTGTACATGTTATGAAGATCCGACCCATAAGCATTTTTCATCAGTAGCCGTCTTTGGCAATGGTAGATTTTGACATAATATTTGAAGACCTCAGATCGTCAAATTAATAATGATAATGTAATAAATGTTGGCGCCATTGAGTCAAACATCAATAATAACTGTAGGTGACCATTAATGGGAGTCGTTCGTACTATGTCAAGTTATATGGGTCAGGTCGTCAGGAAATGTACAATTCGCCTTTACAAATCCTCTCAAATAACCCATATTCAAGGCAAAAATGTCGTTCAAAATACACTTTAACATAATCGAACAGAGTTTTTGAAACAATTCAACACCAAATATACTCCGATATACCAAATATTCATCATTTCCAGCCTAGTTTAGTAGAGCGTACTAATTGTGTAAATATTCCGATTGTACATGTTCTGCCGACCTGACACCCAACTACAAAATCTACTACCTGGTCCCGCGCTAAACCCAATCCTGGGATATTATAATCTAAATCCTAGGAAACCCAAACTAATACTTATTGATTGAGTGACTCATTGAAAAAGCAAGGAAATTGTTGATGTTTGGGCCATTTCAGTCCGGGATACGTTCAAACTCGCTGATAAGTCAAACAGTGGCCAATGTTTGCAAGCAAGAGACTCTTTATGCTCTAGCTGAATACTAGTGCTCCCGTATTGAGGGGTAAACCCTTTATACCCTTACAGCGGGGTGGGGATGAATACTTAATAGCGAGAGAGGGAATTTATTGGCAAATATTTGCCAGGTTTAAGATAATCGGAGAGGAGAATGAGACTGGGTTGGGGAATTTTGAGGTAAAGGGGGAGTCTATTAGGGAAAAAGCATTGCGAAAAGGAATGAAGTGGTCGGTCAGATTTTTAGAAAATGTACAATTGGCAGCTGTAAACATTTAGTAAATTCTGCTAAATTAGGCTGCAATGTGGTCAATACTAGGTAAATTCGAGTATATTTAGCATTGTTTCTAGCAATCTGTTTGGTTAGGTTGAACTGTATTTTAAACTTTATTTTTCTCTGAAATTTGGGTTATTTGAGAGGATTGTTGAAGGCGAATTGTACATTTTCTGACGACTTCACTCACGTCCCGAAAACAGCAATAGAACCACACAAAAAGCGTGGGAGCGTGAGAGTTTTGAAGAAGTTCAATTGTGTAAGGTTATAATGTATACGTCTCTGCTTAGATCCGTGTGTACTCACGCAACCGATCCCATGCAGTCTAGGCCCAAAGATGAGAGTCTCCTTAAACGGAGGGAAAGCCTTTCGCCTCAAACCGAAAAGTGCCATAATAATTCTTCTAGTACCGCAAAATGGCATTATAATCCCATAAGAACGCCTAGTCCTAGGCCAGGAAACCGATAAGCGAAATAGGCGTCCTTGAATCTTTACACGCTGACATAGCATTCCTATCTGATCTGAGGGTTTGGGCCTGGACTGTATAGTTTTTCTTATATCAAAATGGTTCCCATAATGATTCTGAAGAATCATATTTAAACATACATTCTTAGATTGAGTATTCAATTTTTTTTAAATTTATTAATGTTTTTATTTTTATCTATTGTTTATTTTATTCTTTTTTTTTTGGGGGGGGGGGGGGGGAAGGGGGGGCTATATTTGTATGTATTCCTCCTTCTGTTGTATCACTAGAATACTGTTGTTGAGGTTGTTGTTGTCTCACATCGCCTCATCTCTCACATATAAGATATACTATTACCCATTCTATGTTAAACACCAATCAGTCTCTACACTTTATTTGTATATTAGTCGCATCCACTGCTCCTCCATTGCCCTACAGGCGCTGTTTAGACTTGATAGTATTTGTGTCTGTAACTTGTTACACTCAGGTACATTCAGAACTATGACCCAAACAGAAAGACCTACAATACAGATTTTCTCTAACCTTTGTTCAAATCGAAATCAATAACGAATAAAGAATATTGGAATATAATTGAAAATGTTAACGCGTGTAATCGAAGTGAAGGAAAATAGTTTCTGTTTGTTATTCGGAAGTAAATCCATGAACGTGTTACTAAAAGGAGAACAATTGGAAACCTCAAATATGCATATATCCCAAAGCGCCGTTCTTACATATGAATAATGATAAGCGGAATTCCCTATGACTAATGGACACATCTGAGCAGAAACGTTCTCAGGTAGAATAATCTCAAAGCATTTGTATGTATATGTATATATATTGTTTATTTCCAGAAAACAGTACATAAGATAAATTACACCGGAAATGGGTTCGCCATTTCGAATAAAACTATTTCAATCTAGGCTCAGAGTTGACAAAGTCCCCCCAAACTAAGGGAAAACCCGTCGCTCCCAACCGCACAATGCCATTCAAATCCCATAAGGACGCGTTCAACCCAGGGCCAGGAAAGTCATTAGCGCAGTAGGCGTCCAATCACTGATACCATTTTTGTCTGATCTGAGAGGATGTGAGCCTAGAATGATTTGATCTTATCCTGAAAACGTGTTACAAAAGTGTCAATAGTTTCATTTTTCATAAATGTTATTATGAATCCATCTATATGCAATTCCTACCCCTTCAAATGATACGAATGAAATTTTCATAGACAATTGTATATCATTTCATGTATGTGTGAAGTCGCCTGAATGATACAATTCTCCTTCACCGATCCTCTCAAACAACCCAAAAAAATAAGTTCAAAACACACTTCAACATCACCGAACAGAGCATTCCCCAATCCTCTCATATAACCCGAATTTACGGAAAGAATAAGTTCAAAATACATTTCAACATCACCGAACAGATTCCCGGAATCAAGGCAATACCCCATACTTAGATATACCTAGTTTTTATTTTAATCCAGTCTATAATTTAACATAAATTACTAACTATGAGTAGAGCTGCAGATTGTACATTTTCTGGCGCCCTCACCCATACACATATTCGACAACAGCATACAATAAAACATCGCTGTTCAAATTAATACAATCCTGTGTTGGATATCAGAGGACGAAAAGAAACATGTTATTTCAGACGTTTGCACCACGGTGTATTAAGTACTATTGTGAGCGTGGGGCTGGCTCTACCCCCTCGCCTCTCAACTAGCACAACTAACCAGGTTGTAAAGTCCCTCTGTTCCACTCCACACCAACCTCATTTACCTTACAGTAGGAAGCAGGTAGAGAAGGAGGAGGAGGAGTCTAAATAAGGAAGCACAACCATACAGCGCCCCTCACTGTGGATGGACAATTAACACATCGTGCATCATCAAAGTTTTCTGGAACCGAAAACCTATTAGCTAACTAATTTATTGATTGGAAAGTGTTGTTAAAATCGGATATTATTTGCATAGATCCACACACAGAACATTTAATATCAGATCCAATGGAACTAAGCTGAGGGTATATCAGTATATGCTCGCTCGTACTAGATTGGATTTGATTTTAATTTAAGGAGGAAGCGTCTACAGATAATAATGGATTACCGTTTAGGGAATATCTTCTTGTTGTATTTGAGTGTGCTGATGTCATCCCATGCGAACAATGCAGCGAACATTGAAGGTAAGATTTTATATATATGTAAAATACCAAGATTACGAAACATCTATATTAAATTCCACCCTGTCGCAGGTTATACGTTATAAACCATTATATATGAAGAATGAGTTAACAGTTATAAATAAACACAAGTTTAATATCAATTGTTTGACAATAACCATCTTGATTGAGAAGTACAATAATTAGATTTCTTGGCACCAAAACGTAATGTTATATTTTGGAACTAATTATCTATGAATTCATCCTTTGAGTGCCATTAACAAAACAAATAAAGATATAAAATAAATGATACTAAAAATAAGTAAAAAATAATAGGAATTACCAGACAGCCATGTGTAAATAGTCCAGGGGCCCGTTGCAGAACAATTCCTTAACTAAGACCTTCCTTTCTCAGCTAATTCCCCTTGCTAAGCAGCTGGTAAGAAACGAATTTGCTATGAGGGTTGAAGTGGCCAGAAAATGTACAATTCACTTTCATTAATCCTCTCAAATAACCCAAATTTCAGACGAAAATAAAGTTAAAAATACAGCTCAACCTAACAAATCAGATTGCTAGAGTCAATGCAATACCGAATATATTCGAAATTACCTAGTATTGGCCAAATTCAAGTCTAATTTATCAGAATTTACTAAATGTGTAGATCTGCTAATTGTACGTTTTCTGAAAATCTGACCCATATTTAAACACAATTTCCACACATATTTATTTTCTGATACAGTAGACATTTCCTACCAATGCAAGGACAAATATAGGATGTGTTACGGCAAAATGAGTCACAATTTTCTGTAACACATCACATATATTAGCACGGATAAGTATGAACCAGGGCCCGGGGTGAGTTGACCAAAACCTCCAGTCACAATTCGCATCACACGAAGTCATGAATCTTTATTAACACAGATATTTCGGATATTGCCTATCAGCATGGCTACCATTAGTTGCATTATCTATACTACTGCACGAATAGAGGGGAAGAACATCCAACAAAATACATTGTTTTTGAAAGGAGAGTATATGGATTATTTGCATACAGTCTAGGCTCAGAGCTATAAGTGAGTCCCTCCAAACAGAGGGAAAGCATAACCCTCCAAACCGAAACAAAATCATTATAATGCGCCTACACCAGGGGCGGAAAATCCATTTGCGCAGTAGACGTCCAATCACTGACATTCCATTCCTATCTGAACTGAGATGCTCTGAGGCTAGAGTGGGCACCAAGTTTTCAATGGCTAGTGTGTATCTTTAGGCAGTCATTCATTATTTCTTTTAGGTAATACTTGAATGGAACCGGTTATATATATTTAGAAGAATCTTTATACAAGCAACTTAAATTTTAATAGTATATCTTTTTCAAACCTTTAATCAGACCTACCACACACATGTTTTCTTTATTTAATTCAGGTTGATAATACATTTAACAAGAAATATGCAAGGATGTACTCAGGGGTTGCCTCTTAAAAACATAATTCTTTACCTCAACAAATAAACATCGCGTTTTACTTTTGAAAGGCCTTGCCACTATATTAGAATAGAAGGTGTGAGGTTGGTGTCTACTATTGTGACATGGAATAAGATGCTAGTGCGGGATTGATACTTTATTCATATAAATTAATTTCATTATTTCTTGACATATTATCTTATATGAATTGTTTGTAATGATTAAATAGCTGAGGACTACCATAATTATAATGAATTCACCTGAGTTAGTTGAGAATAAACAGTGATCACTTATTGACAAATTCTATATTGATTTGATCAGATTGAATCTTTTATTTCTCGAAAGAAACATGAATTTTTACAACATCTAAAATTAGAATAGTTCTTCCTGTTGCCCCAATAAATATCATAATTATATGAATAAGTTTCGAAAAAGAAAATCAAGATATGAACTTCGAATTCTGTATATTTTACATCTATGGACTTTTAGTGTATAATAACAAAATAGTTTTGTTGGATTAACCAGGCAATGATACATGTCAGAACAACTCAACAACCTGAATCAGTCTAAACCCACAAATTACTGGATTAACACGTCTAACCGCAATAAGGGTTTATGAGACAAAGCGGCCATAGCGGGCCGTGCATGTCGTAGTGCATGTTAGCGGAGATTACGGCAGCATAACGCACTGCTACTAAACGTTACGTACATGCACGTCAGGTGAGAACAGGTCCGCGCACGTAAGGAGCAGTCCATGCGTGAAGCCATTGTTAGGGGTGAGGACCTGAGGGCATCAGATCTAGGTGGTGTGAGGAGCAGGGTAGGAGTGGGGGGGGGGGGGGCGGAGAGACGGGTGGAGGAGGGTGAGGATGAGAATGGGGGAGAATGGGGAGAAACGGGGAAGGGGAAAGGGGGAGAGAAACGGGCAGGGAGAGAGAGAAGGAGAAGGGAAAGAGGGGATAGGGGGTGGAGGGGGAGAGAGAGGGGAAAGGGAGAGAGACCCGGTAGAGAAATGGAGATAGAGAGAGAGGAGTGAAATGGAGAGAGAGAGGGAGAGGAAAAAGAAGGTTATTCCCCAGTAAATAAGCCTCCGTGAACCCATATTGCGATAACAAACTCTAAACTGCCATTGTAACCTGTACCTAGAGATCTAGAGAGGGAGGGAAGAAGATGGGGAGAGAGAGAGGGAGAGAGAGAGGAGAGAGCGAGAAAGAGGAGAGAGGGAGAGGAAGAAAGAGGATAGAGAGAGGGAGAGAGGAGGGAGAGAGGAGAGAGAGGAGAGAGGGAGAGAGGGAGAGAGGGAGAGAGGGAGAGAGGAGGGAGAGAGGGATAGAGAGGGAGAAAGATGAAAGAAAGGGCGAGAGGGATAATATAGAAGCACTCCAAAACCAAAGTCAAAAGTGAATACGAAATAAAATGTCTGGTTCAATCAGGTCGAGTGGTAATTCAGTGAATAGCTCCAACGATCCTATAGCTTCACAGCTCTGAGAGATTAGTGAAAGATTAAAGAAAGCCTGTTACTATTGACTGTATTGATCTATATTATATATATTGACATATGGGTCAGGTCTTTAGAAAATGTACAATCGGCAGATCTACACATTTAGTAAATTCTGAATTAGGCTGAACAATTATCAATACTAGGTATATCTGAGTATTTCTAATATTGCCTTGATTTAGGGAATTTGTTTGTTTGTGTTGAAGTGAATTTTGAACCTAATTTCTGTCTTAAATTTGGGTGAATTGTGCATTTTCTGGCGATTTCACCCAAATACCTTTTACGTATTGATGTGATTTGACAATAAAATAAAATTATGTCTAATGAAACAAAATCTTAAATGCCCCTACACCAGGTTGGAGGGTGCCCCCCCCCCCCCCCTTGTGCCCCCCCCCCATCTTGGATTCGCTTGTGCAGAGGTAATATGGCGTGTAGAGGTGGACAGAGAAGGAAAACTCTAAAGTATAATAATGACTGTTGCTCCATAGACATCATAATGTAGGATATATTCAGATGATATTTTGAGCTCAAACACCCCCTAGGGAAGAAGAATGAAAGAGTAGTCTCATCATATAGACCTATATTTTTTGTATAGCCAAGAAGGACAATATTATATTCATATATGGGTGAAGTTGCCAGAAAATGTACAATTCACCTTCACCAATCCTCTCAAATCACCCAAATTTCAGAC
Organism: Sthenelais limicola; assembly: GCA_942159475.1. Taxonomy (NCBI): domain Eukaryota; kingdom Metazoa; phylum Annelida; class Polychaeta; order Phyllodocida; family Sigalionidae; genus Sthenelais; species Sthenelais limicola. The sequence goes on from OW804101.1 coordinate 23,001,087, forward strand.
GAAAATAAAGTTCAAACTATAGATCAACGTAATCAACCCGATTGCTAGAATCAATGCAATGCCGAATATACTCAAGTTTACCTAGTATCAACCAATTTGCAGCCTAATTTAGCAGAATTTACTAAATGGCCAATTGTACATTTTCTGAAAATCTTACCCATATCTTAGAGAATGGTATATGCGGTACATATTTGAATCTATAATATATGTCTGAATGTATAGATCTTCTAACCTAAATATAAATGTTATATGACAAAAGCTAAAACATTAGTAATTGTTGACAATAGTGGATTTGCATATCTTATAATAATGACTATGAGTTACTATTTGATATAAATATATATATATATATATATATATATATATATACCATTTGGTATAATTTTTGTCGGCTTCTAGTTCTCACAGGGCTACTGATGGGTGAAGTCACCAGAAATTGTACAATTCACCTTCACCAATCCTCTCAAGGAACCCAATATTCAGACGAATATAATGTTTAAAATGTAGTTCAACCTAACCAGACAGATTGCTAGAATCAATGCAATGCCAATAATCGAATTCACCTAGTAGTGACCAAATTGCAGCCTATTTTAGCAGAATTTACTGAATCTGTACAGCTGCCAATTGTAGGCCTACATTTTATGAAAATCTGACCCTGATAATCCACCGATAGTTTGCTATAATACCACTATTGTGACTAAATATTACACTACTGCCCATTTATGTCAATTACATGATATCTTTAAAAAAAGTTGTTGTATAATTATTCGTCCATTGACCCAAAGGGATTTAATTTTCTGTAAACCAAATATTTATATAATCGTTGTTCTTCGACGCCACTGTAACTGGCTGCCATCTTTTATCCGTGCATTAATTCATTAACATTTATATCAGATTTGCGTGAAGCCCATTATCAAATCGTCGATTTGACAATGTATTGTTAACCCCACTTACATTATTTGTTACCTAATAGAATCTGATAGGGCTTGAAATCTTCTCTGCTTTAGGGTGCTTAGACCCACCAATGATATCGAAATTAACTCCAGCATGCATGCTGGGATGGATTCAGTTCAAATTTAACATGCACATATTTAGCAACACCGAGATGTGGCTCAGATTTTCATTAAATGCACAATCGGCAGCTGTGCACATTTAATAAAGTCTACGAAATTAGCCCGAAATTTGGTAAATACTATCGGTAAATTCGAATATATTCGGCATTACGTTGATTTTAGCAATCTGCCTGGTTAGGTTGTACTGTGCTGTATTTCGAACTTTAATTTCGTCTGATATTTGGGTTATTTGAGAGGATTGGTGACGATGAATTGTACATTTTCTGGGGACTTCACAGATAAAGTCTTGTAAAACATATGGTTATTTAACGAGATCACTGTTAAACATACTGAACATAACAGGTTTGTTTACACTGACCTATAATTCCATGGCGAACATGTATATTTTCTATATTTTATATTGGATTTTTGTTTATGTTTAAAACATATTTTAAAAGTTTTTGAGCGGGCAATTAATTGTAGTTTTTATTTGTAGCTAAGTAGCTAAATGTACTTTATAGGATAATCTTGGAGACGCAGGGATATATTTAATGCACTGTTTTGTAATTGTGTACATGTTATCATGCGACTAATAGGGCTAGAGATCCCTCAAATATGAGAACATTCCTACAACTAGATCTTCTTAATAGAATACTTTGAAAAATATCAATTTTGCGATTCATGACTCATTTGTCTGTACACATCTTCTTAGCTGAAATTCCATATGGGTCAGATCGTCAGAAAATGTACAATCGGCAGCTGTACACACATTTACTAAACCCTACTTATTCAGGCTCATAAATGATGAATTCTAGATATATCGGGGTATATTTAGTATCTATTGGCACAAACGCTCTGTTCGGCTATGCAGAACTGTACATTGAACCCCGTTTTTTATTTGAGTTTGGCTCATGTGAGAAGATTGATGAAAACTAATTGTATGCTACATTAAATTCTGACGACATCATCCATAACTCGACTTACAACAACGCATTTCTAATAATGATCACCTAAAAGTTATTATTGATGTTTGACTCAGTGCTCAGACAACTACTCGTATATTATATAAAGAAGCTGGAACATTAGCAATTGTTGACAAGTAGCACATTCCGAAATTTTGGATCACAACCCAACCCAAGGATTATAAATGTGTTTAAGTCAACAGCCCCCACCATTACTTCTACTTTACATTCCTAGCGCGTTTGTTTACTATGACGTAATAAGCGGGTCAGACTTAGCAAGCACACCGACGTGACCTTACGTCATGACCTTGCGACGTCACAACAAAGCTGCGGATCGGCTCATTGTTAGCCATATTTACTCAGCTTTGATTTCTAGCCACGCTCTGAGGTGAGAGTCCCAGATTGTGACGCCATTATTTAAATTAACAATATTGGTATTCTAGGAAATGATCAAATGGGTGAAGTCGCCAGAAAATGTACAATTAATCGTCAATAACCCTCTCAAATGACCACAATTTCAGACGAAAATAAAGTCCAAACTATAGTCAACCTAACCAATCCATTTGCTAGAATCAATGCAATACCGAATATACTTGAATTTACCAAGTATTGGCCAAATTGCAGCCTTATTTAGCAGAATTTACTAAATGTGTACAGCTGCCAATTGTACATTATCTGAGAATCTGACCCATATAGAACCTGCAGGTTTGGAGCATGTTCTAACAACTGGAACGACACTTCCAGCTTTTTTTGAAAATAAAGTTCAAAATACAGTTCAACCTAACCAAATATACTACTAGAATCAATGCAATGCCAAATATACTCAAATTTACCTCGAATGACCAGATTGCAGTCTAATTTAGCAGAATTTACTAAATCTGTGGAGCTGCCAATTGTCCATTTTCTGAAAATCCGACCCATATCCGTCTGTCTGGCTATCTCTCCATCAATCCATCAACCTAACTATCTATGAATACATGTATCTATCTATCAGTGCATGATCTCTTTATATATTAATCTTCTATCTGCATATGTGTACTACAACCAACTAAGCCCAATTAGACCCGGTTTGGTCAGATTCTGGGGTGTATTTTTGTCACAATAGACCATGGCAATCACTTCCGGCAAATTCTGGTAAGGAATGGGGGTTATAGACGTCAAAAGAACTGGTAAATAAAAGGTCTAGAGGTTGGTGAATCTCATTTTTAATAGCCCTCAGTCGAATCTGACCAAACCACATCTAAAAGCACTAATACCCTCGGTTTTGGATGGTCGGCTTTGGAAATTCTCGCTAACTATTTGTACATTACAACCACTGGGGAGATATCTCGAGAGGCGCTAGGCGGATGGCATCTGCATTGCGGGCGTTTTGAGATATCCACACAACGGTAATAATATACTAAAAGTTAGTGGATGCGTTAGTGTTGTGTTGGTGCGTCGTGGTTGCTAAATCTCCCTATTAAAGGTAAATACCGGCGTTGACAGAACTGCAGCAGGCGGGAATTCAAGGAACTAATGCATGAAACAATAGAAGTCAATATATTTTGTTCAAACATTGTCTTCAGAAAGAACATGGTTGGGGGAATACAAAATGCCAAAAAAAACTGGATGTTATCATATTATTTTGTGTTTTAGGGATGAATGAAGTTTACTTCCATTCACTATTGATTTCAATGGGGGAAACTGATTGTGATACAAGTTTGGCTGAATAACTTTTTTTTAGTTCAATGACCCATTATTTTTTTTAATTGAGAGGGTGGAATAACATGTGAGCAATGTATAGGCATATGTTAAAGAAAATCGTATGATTCAATCATATGATATTTGGGAAAATGCAGAAAATACCGGTTTTCTCATAGACTTCTATAGTGAACAGTAGTAAATTTCAGTGGTCCCTGAAATAAAAACTAATCCAATGACATATGTTTTTTGGGGCTTTTTGGGTTCCCCCAGCCATGTACTTTCTAAATCCAAAGTTTAAGGAAAATTCCATGATTCATTCATTTTTGTATTAAACACTGATATTTACCTTTAACCACGTCCTGCTTCTCATGCGATCCCCGCTAATCATGTAAGAAGCGCCCAGATGTGTTACAGTATTGTGTGCCTGCAGGGCAATCTAATACAGGCCAGAGTAACTTAATGTAGTGTCTCTGTACAGGCGTGGGAGGACGGCAATGACTTTAATCCAATAGACATGATGTAACTAGATGGTGCCTTCAATACTCACTTCTCTATGCACGTGGCTGCCGAGTCACCAGAGACACAAACAGGTGGACAGGGATTGGGTTATTGATACGCCGGTCAGATCGTCAGAAAATGTACCAGGGTGAAATTGCCAAAAAATGCACAATTCATCTTCACCAATCCTATTGAGTAACGCAGATTTAAGACAAATATGACTTTCAAAGTACAATTTAACCTAACCAAACAGATAGCTAGAATCAATGCAATGCCGAATATATTCAAATTTACCTGGTATTGACAAATTTCAGCCTAATTAACCTAATTTATTAAATGTGTAGAGCCGCCAATTGGATATTTTCTGAAAATCTGACCCACAATCGCCAGCTCTACGTATTAAGTAAATTCTGCTACAAAATGATAAATACAATTAAGGTATATCTGATTATGATAAACTGTATTTTGAACCTCTGTCTTTGCTTTTGGATATTTGAGAGGATTATTGAAGGTGAATCGTACATTTTCTGACGCCCCGACTCCAGTGTAAAAGTCATGTCAAGACATGTAAAATAGACTTAATCTATGGTGGTCATGGATTTTCTTTTTAATTTCACTAAAGGCCAATTATATTTAATTAATTTCAACGGAAAAAAGCTTATTCGTCGAGTGTTAAAAACATTTTGTTTTACATAATCGTCATCCTTACAAATTCCTTTCATACGCTTTCTTAATAAAAAAAACTACGCAAATATCTTACGGACATTTACCTGGAACACACATATATATTTGGGTGAGATCGTCAAAAAATTGACGTTCAAAATTAAAAACACAATGAAAGAGACATTTTTTATCAACACAATGCCAAAAATACTCTGATATACCCGTTATTTATGTTTTTGTCAGTCTAATTTAGTAGGAGTTACCAAGTTTGAGGAGCTGCCGAATGTGCATTTTCTGAAAATCTGACCCTAATATATAAGTAGTTTTATATCCTTTTTACAATTACATTCAAATATATGAAAAATGGGCAGATCCATCTGTACTCGACAGTTCTTCCCCGGTGCCCAGACTGAGTATAAAAAAGTTGTATAAATGTTCATTTAAAATATAAGTACAATGGGTTATAATACAATAATAAGGCATCGTCTACTTAACAGTGATTAAAATCATGTACACTCTATACTCGTCCTGTTGGCAGTAAACATTAAGCTAGCTACGGTTAACACTATGCGGGCTGCTGCCAACAGGACGAGTATAGAGTGTACATGTATCTGATCATGTTCTCTTCATCTTCTCTACCCGCCCCCCCCTCCCCCCCCCAGACAATATACCTTACTACGTGACATAATAAGTCAGATATGTGATATGTTGCAGGGAAATGAGTCACAAGTCACAAAATGGATATTATTCAAAGTATTCTATTTACAGGATTTTTTTAAAAAAATATTATCATTTCTTGTTTATCTAATGCTCCAAGTCGTATGAATGCATTTACCAAATTTCAAGACAGTGTATTCAATATATCCTTACATTTCTAAGCTCATCCTATTGAGTATATTTAGCTACTTTACTAGATTTGACGTACAATGAGAAGTTAAAAAGTTGAGGATCTAGAACTACATCTTGAACTTTATTTTTTTCTTAAATGTGCATTATTTGAGAGGATTGGTGAAGGTGAGTTGTACATCTCCTAGTGAGTTCATCCATATATAGAGATGAGAGGCAAACAGCCTGGCTGGCAAGCCCTGAACCTTCCCCAAGTTATTCTCATGACGCAGTCTTGAACCTCTATGAGTCATGTTGGCTGATTATCCAGTTACGTTTTTATGGACGTAATCAGGTGGGCGTAAACGAGGTGGGTGTAAATTGAATTTGAAAGCCTTATTAAACCCTTATTTACTACGCAATCTCTCATAAAACATAGTGGAACGGGTTCCCACTGTGCTAAAGCATGTGCACCACCAACATTGTGGCAATCCCTCCAGCAGTTTCAGAGGAGATGCAGAGATTATACTTTTTTCTCACAGAATTAATTTGATAGATTTGACATGAAGGACAAATGGTGGTTTTAATCATGACGTAGCATTTGTACTGAAGTAATATACAATCAAACCTCTCCTTGTGGCCACCTCTATAATCCGAACACGTCGCTATTACTTTGCACTCTAAACGCGGACCTCTTTTAATTACGCGATTATATTGGAAATATCCCTTCACTTTCGTCCTAAGCTATTTCTGGCGTAATTTGTATCTCCGCAATTTTGCTACTGATAAAGCTAAACGATTAGTAGATATATCACCTAATCCCCGGTGAGCGGTGGTGTGTTAAGAGTTGGCATGTCTGGCCATGTGCAGCAGTGCGTGAAGGAGTGTGTGCTCACCCATGACAATGTGACAAAGCAGAGAAAAAAAACTTGCCCATGCTTGGGTTTGATCTAGCAACCTTGTGATTAACAAGCAAGTGTCTTAACCATTATACTACTGAATCAGCTATCAACATGGCCTCAACTAATCAATCTGAATGCTAATACTGTGTGTTAGAACAGAAAGATAGAGAACAGAAAGAGAAAGAGGGGGAGAGGCAGACAGGAGGATTGCAATTGAAAGAAAGTAAGAAAGAGATGGGCGGGAAAGGAGAGGAAGAGCAGGGAATATTTTTCTTCAGGAATATATATTGAATATATCCAGGTATATGTGTGATAAGTTACAGGAAAATTTGTCACAATATAAAAGAAAACTCAAGAATATTTCTTTCCGCTTTAGATATAGCTCACAACTCCCTCAAAATGCATCCGATCTGAATATAAAAATTATCCCATGAATCCCATGAATGTCAGGAAGACAGCCATGTCAATGCTATGCTAATTGGACGATTAGTTTCTTCATAATAAATTAATTTCGTCGGCTGCATAAAGTCGTTCGAATCGATATAAAACCTTAATATATATATATATATATAAAACCTTAAGGCCTTTTTACTGTACTCAACTTAGGCGTTGGGATATATATAAAATATGAGAATAATAAGGTATGTCAGATGGACCTACGACTATCAAATGTTGAATATGCTGACATTTTTTGAGCTTCAGATATGCTTCTTCATTGTATCATAGGTCTAGCAATTTAACGAAAAACATAGACAAATATATTTGTACCAGGGTCTACCAATAATATACTATATTGGTCATTCGAGAATATCATGTATATGTTTGTACCAGGGTCTACCAACACCACACAGAGCTGTTATATTTCATGCGTTGCCCTTGCTTTAAATTCACACCTTGTTATATATAGAGAAAGCCTATATGGGAGGTGTTACTTAAAACAATGGCGTGGCAAGCCTTCCCATTTGGGCGCGCTTGACTGATTGCGTAATCCATACATTGTGTTATCCCAATGCTTCTTGCTGCGTAGAATTAATATTACGAAATCCACACAATGCACTACGCAATTTCATACCATTTCTAGGGATATTTCTTAGCGTGTGTGCCAGTCCCTTTACTCTTTATTTTCCTTATACTTATGCCCCTATAATCCAAACACCCCGCTATTAAGGACAGTTGAGCCCAGTCCTTTGGGTGTGGTATTATAGTGAAGTTTTACAGTATATATATCCCTCATCTATTTCCTCTTAGTTCCAGATTGTCACAGTTCTTGTCCCCCAAAATGGAGCTTCCCCGAGCCCTCGGTACATACAGTTACCAGGGTAATCGGGGAATCTGTCAGCTTACGGTGTCCTGGGGCAGGCAAGCCTCACCCGACCATAGAGTGGAGGAAGGATGGACAACTAGTTCAGCCCCTCAACAACAGGGTTTGTAGGACGTCTTCAAATGTTGTTGTTGTTGTTGAAACGTTTTTTGCCATATATAAAGGTCATATAATCCGATTTAGGAAAAAGAGTCATAAGTCGGAAAATATGGATTTTGAGATATTACCATATTTGAAAAGATGAGATCAAGCAGATTCCAATGATAGTAAACACTAGGGCACCTATTTCTATATTTTAAGTTTGATATTTGTATTTTTGAAAAAAAAGTTTGCAATGTTTCTGGATGGGTAATTACTGTAAAGTAACTAGATATACTCCATACAGAGGCCTTAAAAACGCAAGGATATATTTAATATAGTATCCTGAAATTTGTATATGACTATAAGTGCTAAACCCTCTAAAAATCAGAACATTTTGATAAAGAGATCTTGTGATAAAAACACTTTGAAAAATATCAATTTTGCGACTTGTGACTCAGTTTTCTGACACATTGTAAAGAACTGAAATCTTTAGACCCAAGATCCGACCTATTTAGCCCTGATCATGGTCGGGGCATGCACGCCACACATGGCCTGGCCAGGAGGGAGGGGGAGATGAGCCACTCAGGGCTCACCCCGCCTCCCCCAGCCCGACCCAATTACTATATACACTGCTCTGGGTTTATCAAGAGGGGGGAAGGGCTAAGAGGGAGGGGGGGGGGGGCTGGCACGAGCCCTGGGATCTATGAGTAAGGGGTGGGAGGGGGAAGGCTGAGGAGAGGGATCCAACTTGCATGCACTCCATTTATGGTCTCTGCCTGGGGAGCAGAGGTCGGCGTGTGGGCAAGGAAGATCCTCTCTCCCTCAACCAATTAGAGGGAAGGGGAAGAGCCAGTGGAATATTTCCTGGGTTTGATTGTATGAATAATTCATGATTTTGGAGTATAAAATAAAGTGAATACTCGGACCTAGGTACTCGCTGAGTCACCACCGCCTAGGCCGAATCCAGACGAACTACAACCTCGGACTTCTTGTCTCACTTCTTCATCTTACTGAACCTATGGGCTAAAAACCCTTAGACTTCTTTACACTGGCGAACCACTTCTGGGACTTGTTGCTAAGTTGAGCAACAACCCAATCTTCTGACTGGAAGTGAGACATAGCCTAGGAGAGGCAAGATGAGCTGGAAGAGTAGGTGAGTGGAACTCTAAAACTCTGATTGAGCTTATAAATTATACTTATGGGATGTGTGGAGGGTGGATCTGGGCCACTGTATAGGGTTGGGAGAATGATCACACTCAAACACTCATAATACAAGGAGAGTGGGTGAGCAATGTTCGGGGTAAAAACTTTGCTAGGTTCTGGGTTCTGTTGGTTATAACTCTGTACCTTGTGCCATCTAGTTTTCTTTTTTTTTCTTTACTCTCTCTCTCATCAAAGTGTAAAACATGGCGGACATCAATTGGGATCTCAATGCCGCAGACTTGGCCATGCTTGACGAGGGTCAGAGGAGGGCCAGGTTTGCAGCTATCAAAGAGGTCAGAAGGCGCATGGAACGCCATGGCGCCATGCTAGGAGTAAATGATGGGTCCAATAAGGACACTTTGAGAGAGTGGCTAGATGGGATAAGCAGGGCAAAGGCCTATTGTGTAGCGAATGATACGCTCACTCTAGAGCTTTTGGGAACTCTTGCCAGCGGGCCTCTAGCGAGGTGCGTGGCAGGATTCCTACAGGTACCGGCCAATAGGACATGGGATCTGGCGAGGGCTGAGATTTTCCGCCTCTTCATGAATGAAGAGGAGGAACAGCAGCTGCGAGCAAGGCTCACCGATCTCTGTCAGCTCCCATATGAGGATGCGAAGCAATACGGACGCAAGTTCCAGCTGGCGTCTCAGAGGGCTTACAGCGTGGATAACCTGGACCACGAGATAGTCCAAGAGACGTTGGTCAGGGATGGGAGTTGGGACTCAGGGTCAGGGAGTTGGGACTCAGGGATGAGCAAATACGTCATGACGTATTTGCTGCTCGCCCTGATACCCTAGCTGAGGCAATAAGACAAGCCTCAGCTGCTGCTCACACCTTCGCTCTGGCAGGGCAACCTACCAGAGGGGATAGGAAGGATGAACCAATGGAAATTGGGGCTATCCTCCCTAAGAGAATGGCCCCTTCTGGGCCAAATCCTACAGATGCTTCAGATTGGAAGCTAATAGCTGATTTGGAGTCAAAGGTGAATTACCTTACAAAATTAGTAGAAAGGATGGAGACGGGGAAACCATCCAACCCCACAGTGATCGTTCCCCAATCAGGTGCAGCACCCCAGTACCCCTTTCAGACACCCATGTTGCCTATGTATCCCCCATATTTCAACACGTCCTATCCCCCACCCCCGATTGCCAGTTCTCAGGTAGTAAACCACCCAGGGAAAGGGAAGGGGAAGGGAAATGATAATCCAGGACCGGAAAAAAATAAGCAGGGAGGAGGGAAGAGGTTTAGGGGTAAAAATGTCTGTTATGAGTGTGGGGAGGAGGGACACTTCGCAAGAGAATGTTCCCACCGCTATGCACATGTACAGGCTGCAGTGGTGGCGGCCATGCAGATGGCCTCTACCACTCAAAAGCCAGCCAAATATGTTAACCAGGGGGAATAGAAACGCCGGATGAGAGGTTCTGCCTCTCCATCTCAGTGGCGGGGATGGAGATGCGTGCACTCATTGATACCGGCGCGTCAAGGAGTCTAATGCGAGAGGATGTATGGAGAGCCTTTTGCAAAACCCATCATCGGCCTCTCGTATTGACAAAGGGGGAATCTCTTAAATCACTCTCTGGTCATGATCTCAAAACTGAAGGGCAGGCGATAGTTAACTTGGGGGGTAGCTCATTTCCAGTTTATATTGTAAGAAGACTTCACCATGAACTGCTTCTGGGGGATGATGCCTTATTTATATTAGATGCCCAAATTAGCTTCAGAAAAAGAAAGGTAATTTTGGAAGGAAAAAGTTACAGAAGGCAACAAGTGGGTAGTGCAGATCAAGAATTCGCCTCTATCCACACAGAGGCAGAAGCATGGGAAGAAAAATACCCCGCTGTTTTTGGCATAGGAAAACAGGGAAAATTAGGTACCTTTAAAGATGTGAAAATGCACATAGATACTGGAAATGCGCGCCCAATTAATCAACGCCCCTATCGTTTGCCCCTGGCCAAGAGAAAACTTGTAGATAAAGAATTAGATGAAATGCTGGAGCTGGGAGTAATAGAACCCAGCAGCTCAGCATGGGGAAGCCCGATATTGTTGGTCCCAAAGAAAGATGGGAGCAATAGACCTTGTGTCGACTTCAGAAAACTAAACTCTGTGAGCAAAAAGGATGCTCACCCACTTCCAAATATTCAAGATATTTTTGACAGTTTAGCAGGATCAACTGTCTTTTCCACCATCGACCTAAAAAGCGGCTACTGGCAAGTAGAGATGGACCCGGATAGCATGGAAAAGACAGCGTTTGTGTGTCATAGGGGCCTATTTCAATTCCGTAGGATGCCTTTTGGACTCACTAACGCACCAGCCGTCTTTCAAAGGGCCATGAACAAAATGTTTTCGGAATTTATTGGCAAATTTTGCATGACTTTCATAGATGATATTGTAATCTATTCCAAATCTGAAGAGGAGCATGATCACCATTTGGCTCTGGTGTTTGATAAACTAGAAGAATACGGAATTACAGTCAAAAAGAGTAAATGTATTTTCAAACAAGAGAAGGTAGATCTCCTCGGCTACCAAGTTTCAAAAGATGGAATTAATTCCCACCCAGATAAATGTAGTGCTATCAGGGATATGCTACCCCCAGAGGATGTGAGCGGAATTCGCTCCTTCCTAGGAATGACTGGGTATTACCGTCAATGTATCCCAGATTATGCTAAGGTAGCTCATCCCTTGGTCAAACTTACCAAAAAGTATGCCAGGTTCGAATGGTTGGAAGAGCAGCAAAGCTCATTTGAAACTCTGAAGGAATTACTAACTTCAGATAGAGTAATGGCGCACCCTCAGTTGGATAAGCCTTATCGTCTCTATAGCGATGCGTGTGATTACGCAATTGGGGCCATATTGGTCCAGTCTGATAGTGAAGGCATAGAGAGGCCAGTTCAGTATATCTCTAAACAACTCTCTGGGCCACAACTCAATTGGGCTACGATTGAAAAGGAAGCTTATGCAATCGTGTATGCCTTAAATAAGCTCAGACCTTATCTACAGGGTAGCGAATTCAAAATTTACACTGACCACAAGCCTTTAAAGTCTCTGTTTGTGGGAGAAGTTAAAAACACCAAAATTCAAAGATGGGCGGTATTAATAGCAGAGTTTGGGGCTCCCATTGAATATAGAAAAGGGGCAAACAATATCAGGGCAGACATGCTTTCTCGAATAAAAACAAACCCCAAGAAGGAAGGGCCGACTCTCAGTTCTCTTGAAGTCTGTGCCTTGGAGGAGATAGATGAAATTCCTTGGGAATTTGATAAACTCGAGAAAGACAAAATACGTTTAGAACAGAGGGAGTTGGAACAATTTCAACAGGGGATGGAGGATGAGGGGGATTACACCATAATTGATGGCATGCTTTTCACTCTCACCCCTCCCCCAGGCAAGCCAGCCTACCCCCGCCTGGTCCTGCCACCCTCAGCTAGGCATAGAGTAGTGAGGCGCGCCCACACTGAAGTAGGCCACCAGGGCATGAGGAAGACCCTAGATAGGATCCAAGAGGCTTATAAATGGCCCACCATGAGAAGAGATACCTATAATGTCTTAATCCGATGCGCTAGGTGTGCTGTAAACAGAGTGGGTAGGGCGCGTGTACCTCCTACTGCGATGCCAATAGCAAAATATCCTGGGCAGATACTGGGAATGGATCTCTGTGGTCCCTTCCCAGTCTCTGATAAAGGTAATAGATACATCTTGACTGTAATAGATCACGCAACTGGCTGGGTAGAAGTCAAACCCATACCCTCCAAAGCAGCTAAAAACATTGCTGATTATCTGGCTAATGAATATGTCCCTAGGTATGGCCCCCCAGAGGTGCTCATCACCGACCGGGGACTCGAATTTATGAACCAGCAAGTGGAAGGGTACCTTAAATCCATAGGCACTGAAGTAAGGCATTCTACAGCTTTTCACCCCCAGACAAATGGTAAAATTGAAAGATTTAACAAAACTTTTAAAAATATACTAAGAAAATTCATCAATGCAAGACCAGCAGAGTGGGAGAGCCATTTAGGTCCAACCCTCTGGGCACATAGAGTCTCCACTTCTTGTGTAACTGGTTTTACACCATATTTTTTAACTTTCGGCACCAATCCAAGATATCCCTTTTCTAAAATATTCCCCACTCCAGAGGGAACAGAAGATGCCTTACTCAGTGAGCGCCTACAGGCCTTAACAGATGCGTTCAGAGAAGCTGCTGAGCGCACTGAGGCCAGTAGAGTGGCTAATTATGAGAGATTAAGGGCCAGAGCCAATGCAAAGGATCTAAAAATAGGGGATCATGTGGTGGTGCTATCAGGCACCAGCGCTCCATTGGATCCCAAGTGGGATCATGGTTATGTAATAACGGGGATAAGGGGTACCACCCTAACTATGAGGGGACCCCAGGGTGAACGCAGGCGTATAAATAGGGATAGGGTAAAAATGGTATCTGGGGAAATAGAATGGGATGTACTGAGAACTAGGCAACCGAGGGCGGGTCAAGGAAAGAGAAATAAGGCTCGGAGACAAGCCCAAAAAGCTCAACAAGTTCATGTTCCACCACCTCCCCCACCCCAGCCTAGGGCAATGCCCGACACTGTTTATTTACCCATACCAAACATGCCTCCTCCAATTCAGATAGAACAGGAAGACCAAGCGAGAGCAGAGCAACCAGAGGACGAGCACATGCATGTGGAGGACGAGGACCAAGTGCCACGCCCACCTCAACCACAACAAGTGCCACGCCCACCCCAGCAGCGACCGCCGAGGGAGAAGGTGCTAGTACTAGCTTCACCTAAGCCAGTTACATTGCGCCGACCCCTGCCACCAGCCGTTGCTGTGGAGACTGCTCCCTCGCGCACACCACCACCAGGTCCTGTTACAAGGTCAAGGGCAAAAAGAGGGAGGATAGAGACCCCAACCAAGTGTCCTAAACCCAAGGCTTTGACCACCACCTCTGAATGCACTGAAAAGAGGATCAAAGTGTTCCACCCTCTAGGCTCTACTAAGAGGGAAAGGCCTGACTCCTCACCAAACCCAGCCACGCCCACTTCACCCGTGCAGAGGCCGAGGAAGCTGCCCTGTATACCCCCACCATCGCCACCACCATCACCACCACCTACACCCCCACCCCCACCGTCACCCCCACCACTGCCCCAACCATGGGAGTTCGAACCAGGGGCACCACCAGTGACGGACTTCTCTCAACCTACACCTTCCGGTCCCTCCTCATAATCACCCTGGCTATGATGGCTAATGGCGATTTGTTTGAGGAGGAAGGGGTGTTGGTGTATGAGGAAGGGGAGGTCAGAGCCCTGACCGCGACTTGGACAACAGTGATCGTTCTACACCCCCCCACGCCCCCTCCTGTCAGTGCTTGGGTCTCCGTCCTAAGAAGGCGAATTGGAGAACTCAGACAGGCGGAGGTTGTGGGAGACAGAGATGTCAGTGCCTGGGAGGAGCACATGGGTTTCCTCCAGGCAGAGATTCCAACACCAGTCCAACAAGACACCCGAAGGAAGAGAGGCCTATTCAATTTTGTGGGCTCGCTAAGTCGTGCCTTGTTTGGCACCGCTACTGTAGGACAGGTGAACGAATTAAGATCTGCAGTACAAGAAGCTCAGGCTAGCGAGAGCGCATTGGCCCATTGTCAGGAAGAGATGGTGTCTGTGTTGAATCGGACAAGGCTCTACATGACAGAGAACCGCTTGGACATCGCGCAGCTCCAAGCTGCAGCAAGTAACATCTCCCGCCAAGTGGCAGACATTCTAACACAGTTAAATGGTTTCAGTAAAGATATTCACAGGATTCATATGAAAAGGGAAGTGGATATTCTATTGCAGCGAGTGAGTAGGGCGGTGGAAAATTACCACCGTCAAAACGAATTATTTTATCGCCAGCGCATTCAGCTGGAAAGGGGATTCTTAACAGACCAGATTTTACCACTGGCCTACTTATCAGAAATATTGTCTAAATTACAAGAAGGGAAACATTACACCCCACAAGATAACCGCTGGTATTATAGACACCTGAACGTTCGACTATTATTAGACGGCGAACAGGAGCTAATATACCAGACAGTAATTCCGGCAGTTTCAGGCACTCAATTTTTACACTATAGATTAAAGTATTTTCCGGTCCCATATGGCGCTGACCACCTGAGAAAGTTGGTAGGAGAAGAGGAGGTGGCCCTAGATAGCATATCCAGCGCGTCATTTCTTCCTCAGCATTGTATCGGGTTTGAACCCCAGATTTGCTCAGCTGCAATAGAGCATCTAACCCCGACCTGCGAAACAAATATTATTTTAGGTAAAAAGCCAGACCTTTGTAAGGCGCAGATTGTAAAAAGAAATAACTTAACAAACCAAGTGTTTAGAGAGGGAGAGTCCATTTCTTCTGTAATTCTGGCTATTTATGAACCTCTGGAAACAATCTTGAGGTGCCCTGGGCGAAAACCAGTGATACAAACGTATCATCGGCATGCCAGGGTGATTTTAGAAGGCGGTTGTCTCCTGGTTGGAAAGGATTGGCGTGTGAGTAGCATCCAACGCCATGAGTCCCATATAACACTCCCCATCCCCAAGATTATGCCCCTCCCTGGGTTTAATCTGACTTATGGCAAATTATCCCTTTACCCCCATTTAGATCAGCAATTGACTTTCCTGCCAAGAGCTGAAATACCCTTACTAGCCCTGACAGATTTTCCTAAACCCGTTTCCCCCCTGATCTCCTCCACCCCTTGGTCTGAAAGTTCTATCTGGGGTATAGCCACTCTCATCCCCACTCTCCTAGGAGTCATGACCCTGGGAATAATCTACCTCCGCCGAAAGGGGCTCGCCCCAAGAGGCAAAGTCAGCCTTTTGTGTTGTCTGAGGAACCTTAAGCCCCGAGAGAATATCCCAATAGGACCCCCAACCCACCACCCTGTAGCCCTAGCCCTCCAAGACCTAGATCGAGAGGAGGGAGAGGCCACTCCAGGCGCTAGGACTGGCTCTCGTTCCCTCGAGCATATCCCTGCCCCCTCCCCCGCCTCACCATATTACGCTGCCAATTTCGGACTGACCAGGATGAAATAATTAGTCTACCAATGTTTATTTGGTTTCTCTGGGGTAACAAACACTTTTTGAACTTGTCTGTAACTTACTCTTGTTTAATATTTACTATTAATATTTGTTCTGTCCTCTTCTCGGGTGCGAGGGAGATCACAGAACGCAGAGTAGTATACCTGGGTGAAATCCATTTTCTCCCTCGGGAGGAAATGGTGGAATCCGTGGACAAGGATCCAGCCCAAAAAGGTATTTTTATTTCAACTCTCATTGTGAGAAGTTGTTTTTACACAAACAGAATCGGTCGAGACAGAGGAGCCTGAGAGGAAGCACCATGGAATCGAAGCCCTCACCTTGTCTCCGACCATTCTGCTTTGGAGAGGTATTTTTCCAAGTAATAAGAGTTTATACGTGATGCTACAGTAAAGTCGACATGTGTTCTGTAGTGTTTGAGGTTAAAAATGGAAATATTGTAGTGTTGACTACCCAACCGCTCTCACTCTCCATGGCCAAAGGAGGAGAGAGAAAGAGACGGGCGTCCTGTCGGTCAGCGACGAGGTCCAGCGGGGGCCTCGGCTGACCGGCCGGGCAGAGGAGACGGCGGTGACGACCGTATTGGAGAACTTTGTGTGTACTAGCTCCGTACAAAGGAAGACATTTAACAGTGTTCAGAAGCACACTTAAAAACACAGAGACTTCTCTTACATAATATTCGACTAAAAGACTTTTTAGTGCAGGGTGATGGTCTCTGATATAAATGAACACTCCTTTTAATAGAGCCACTCCCTTTGGAAACTTTCCATCTTGACCCGTTAGGTCTACAGATATAATAATTTATAATACTTTTACTTTACCTTTTTTTTTATGATTTTGTGTGTGTAAACTATGTAACCTTATTTCTATTTCTCTTGTTTGGTTGGACTGGGTTGATCAGTGGCTAAATATTTTGTTCGAAAGAAAGCTTTCAACAAAAATAAAATATGGGACGAATGTAAAGAACTGAAATCTTTAGACCCAAGATCCGTCCTATTTAGCCCTGATCATGGTCGGGGCATGCACACCACACATGGCCTGGCCAGGAGGGAGGGGGAGATGAGCCACTCAGGGCTCACCCCGCCTCCCCCAGCCCGACCCAATTACTATATACACTGCTCTGGGTTTATCAAGAGGGGGGAAGGGCTAAGAGGGAGGGGGGGGGGGGGGGGGGGCTGGCACGAGCCCTGGGATCTATGAGTAAGGGGTGGGAGGGGGAAGGCTGAGGAGAGGGATCCAACTTGCATGCACTCCATTTATGGTCTCTGCCTGGGGAGCAGAGGTCGGCGTGTGGGCAAGGAAGATCCTCTCTCCCTCAACCAATTAGAGGGAAGGGGAAGAGCCAGTGGAATATTTCCTGGGTTTGATTGTATGAATAATTCATGATTTTGGAGTATAAAATAAAGTGAATACTCGGACCTAGGTACTCGCTGAGTCACCACCGCCTAGGCCGAATCCAGACGAACTACAACCTCGGACTTCTTGTCTCACTTCTTCATCTTACTGAACCTATGGGCTAAAAACCCTTAGACTTCTTTACAACATATCACATATGGGAGTGTCTAACCAGAGACCCTATATAAAGTTAATTAAGGGTCTCTGGTCTAACCCTTAACTAGAAGGAGGATATCAAGCCCGTCCGCACACACTATGCAGTCTAGGCCCAAAGTTGAGAGGGTCCCTTCAAAGGGAGGGAAAGTCTCTCACCTTAAACCGCAAAGTGCCCTTATGATTCCATTTAGACCGCAAAATGTCATCATATTCCCATTAGATCGCCGAGTTCTAGAGCAGAAAACCCATCGGCGATCGAACTTGAAATAAAGAAATTCTTATTAGATGTCCTAATGATTGGAATCCGCTTAATCTCATCTTATCGAATATGATATCTCAAAATCCACATTTTGCGACTTGCGACTCATTCTGCGGTAACACATCATATATATTATACACATTAGTTATATACGCAACATATAGTTATGTGCAACATAGTTATATTATATTGACTTTTTTGGGGGGAAAATAGTACTTAACTCTGAGAGAAATCAATCAATTGCATGGTGAAATGTTTTCTTTTATTTAGACTTAATTGATTTATTAATATATATTATTTATACTTGCTGTGCATCTTGCGAATGATCCTCAACTGTTTAACTTCTCATTGTCCGTCAAATGTGATACTATTCCAGCTAATTGAGACCAAACATAGTCTTGTGGTGAGACATCTTGTATCTAAGGACTCCGGCATCTACACCTGTATCTTAGAGAATGCATATGGTCGCATCAGCTGGGACTTCAAACTCTCTGTTGGTGGTGAGTACACAGGGGGTTGTTTCATCACAATACCAGGCAAAAAGAGAGGTGTGTTTCCGATTTACGCCCCCCCCCCCCACACACACACACACAACTAGAAAAACATTCCCCTACCTAAAATTATTTAAAATTATTAAAAATTATTAAAATTATTTGACCATATCTGATTTTTTTTTTACCATATCTTATTCTTTTGGATCTTTTGACAAAAAATGTTATAAAAGCAGGAAAACAGGTTTTCCTAACCCGGAACTGTCAAAAGGCACATTTCCCATGTTTAAAACAATTATTGTATAGACATTTTTTTCAGTTCCTCGGGGCTGGTTTCCTAAAACCAAGATCTCTTGGTTTTGGGAACTAAGATTGTCCCAAGATTTGGGTCTCCCAATGAATCCTAAGATTTCATTTCAAAACATGGTTTATGTTATTTCAAAAACATAAACCAGGATTTGAAATGAAACTCTAGGATTCATCAGGAGACCCAAATCGCGGGGCAATCGGGGGCCAAATCGACCATGTGTGGGTCAGGCTTTATAGCTCCTTTACTAGTAATTGTCCACCCAGAAATATTACAAACTGTTTTTTTCAAAACTAGAAATATCAAACTTAAAATATAGAAATATTCATTAGATGCCCTAATGCTTGATCTCATCTGTTCAAACATAATGATATCTCAAAATGCAATTTTTGCGACTTGTGACTCATTATCCTGTAACACATCACATATCGGCTGCTAAATTAGGCAAACAAACGATGTGGTGTTTTTGAATATTTTTATTGACCTTAAATTTAATAAGTGTATTTAACAAGGTGTATCCTAGTATAAGCTTCGACATGGTTATATAAAACTGAAATTTAAACCACATGTTCGGTCTTAAATTATGAGCTATTCGAGAGGATTGATGAATTGGCGAAATTGCATATTTTATGACGTCCTAACTCATATGTAAATAAATGCATTTCCATAGCGACACACACCTGGCTACAGAATGACGGAACAGGCCATCCTAACAATGTGACAGTGACAGAAGGGGAGACAACCATGTTCCGTTGTGACTACAACCAGGATCCAGGACAAACAGTGACAGTAAAATGGGTGAAGGAAATGCAACCCACGGGGTCAGGACAACGAGACAACAGGCTAGTTATAAAAGTAAGTATACCAAAAGGGCCTAGTCCACTAAGCCAATTTTCATGCGATTTTGTGACTCTTTTTCCACTGAATTCTATGAGAATCGCATGTCAATCGGTTTAGTGGACTAGGACCTTTAGAGTAAACAGATGTTGCTAATAATGACACTGATAAGAATTACACTCTAAAATTGATTGTATAAACGTGAGGCAGTCCAGATCCAAACCATCAAATCAGATAAGAATGGTATGTCAGTTTGCCTACTTTGCTAATCGCTTTCCTGGCCTAGGACTAGGCGTTCTAATGGAATTATAATGACACTTTGCGGTTTGAGGCAAGAGGCCTTCCCTCCGTTTGAAGGGAATCTCTCAACTTTGGGCCTAGACTGGAGGTAAATGCAAGAACAAAATGTTCTCCTCATTAGCATGTTCGCATTCCATTACTTTTAGAGTGTAATTCTTATCAGTGTCATTATTAGCAACATCTCGTTGCAAAGTAAATGTCAAATTTATACGATATATTTTTCATGATGTCTATCTACGTATGGGAATCATCCTATACCTAATGGTAGTGAACATAAGGGAGCTAATAAGTGTTTCTATATTTTAAGTTTCATATTTTTACTTTTGAAAAAAGGTTTGCGCGATATCTCTGGGTGGACAATTACTAGTAAAAAAGCAAAATATGCTGTATAGGAGGAGCTTCAAAATATAGATATCTTTAATACACAATATTGAAATTTGATATGTATTCATACGACTTCAACATATCGCATATGTTTCTTAGCCTGTCAAGCCATTTTGCGATTTATGAACATTTCTGTAGTTATATGTGCCATCTCTTGCAGCACGATTTAAACGATGGCACGAATGATTTAAAACTGATTGCAGTCAATGTAGCAGACAGCGGCAGATACACGTGCATTATCAACACCCCTACAGGTGCTATGGAGAGATCAGCTTGGTTAAACGTGCTCCCATTAACAGGTAAGTGTATCTTCTATGTATTACTATCATTAGTCTTGTATTAGTCACCCCTAACGGAAGGAGTGGGGGCGAGTGGGCGAGGTGGGCAGTATAAGGTGTTGTTATGAAGTCCACCCTTCCTGGTGTGCGTCCACTACATTGTCCAAACAGTCTTCAGTCTTTTAAACACAATACCTCCCTCCCCCGGGTCATTATACCATACACCAAGGACCCGTTGCGTTTGAACTTATGTTATGATGAAAACTGCCTGAAAACAGCATGCACCTGACGCATCTGACGCGATGTATTGTTATTACTTATAGTCATAATATGATGCATGTAATTAATGAATCCACACACGATAATTCCATTAGAACCTAATGTATACATGAGGATCTAATGGCTTGTTATGATATCCGTCCATCAATGAATACGTGTGTGTATGAATACAAGCCTGAGTCACTGAGTCATAAATTGAGATATGCTTGAATATATCCAATACACATTGATTTCAATATACATTGATTCGGGCCCACAGAGTATGCACACTCGGTTGCAAAAAGCACAAAATAAACCCCTGAGATTAATTTTGAAAATAAGAAGACATGTCAGTAATTTTAATGTCCATCGTAGTGCAGAAATTCTGCCTATACGATATCAAAGGTACAGTAGAATTGGGAGAAGTGATGCTTTTGTTTACACAAATAAAGATACATTCGCGGGCATACTGGCAGGAGAGTTGAGGTATACAGATGGAAAAAACCCAGCACATCGAGATCAACTGTATCTAAATCAGATATTCTCTGGAATAACCTGCCATTGGAATTAAGAAATACTGTAGATCGGGACCACCTGAAAAAGATGCTGAATAACATGTATTGGGAGATATTCTTAAAAACTGAGGTGTTGTGCAGGTTTTGGACACTAGTATATTCTGTGGGCCAAGTCGATAACCGCCCCTTTTGTATCTATATAATGAAACACCAAAAATACTTGTATTTCAATATGCCGGTATATAATGAACTGAACGGTTCTCTAACAAATCTATAACCATTTAGATCATTGATACTATGGTTTGTATATAGGCTTATTACCTTAAAGGTGAAGTGTAATGAAAATTGAAAAAATCGAGATAAGGGCTGATTTACATTCACGGTGGTGGTATTGATGGCATCTGGGGTCGAAAAATTGAAAAAAAATATATTAATGCCCGTTTTTCATAGTTTTCTTGTGAGTACACAACTGGGGCTCAGTTTGCCTTAGTATAGGGTGTGTATTCGCACCCCACCGCTGTGACGTCATCCATGCCCAAGCTACAGCCTGCTTTAGCCATTGTCTCATAGCATTTTGGTGTTAGTTGGTGGTGTAGGCCTCAATTTACTGATGGCACTAATGAGGATATCCCAGTTCTCTTGTAAATTTGGATTATTTGAGAGGTGTGATGAGGGTGCTTTTTATAGTTTCTGACCTTGACTTGGCATAAGCATTATTAACCATAATAAACACAT
The DNA here is from genome assembly GCA_942159475.1 of Sthenelais limicola. NCBI lineage: Eukaryota > Metazoa > Annelida > Polychaeta > Phyllodocida > Sigalionidae > Sthenelais > Sthenelais limicola. Next base: position 23,023,250 of record OW804101.1, read on the forward strand.
TACAGTGGTGGCCGTAGCAGCCGTATCGTTTCCACCTTCCAATACTTTCTGACCATAATGTAGGATACACAATTTTAGATTTTACATTCATAAGCTCGTTACATCATGTGCAATCAGTGTGAAATTAACTTTTTTCTTCACAACCAAATCGGCGGGTATAATCAGAGATTTACCCGCCCACACATAACAATTTACCCGCCCGCAAATGTGTAATTTAAAGAAAGAAGTTCAAGTGATTCCAATCACACAATTAAATTATGAAATGTCATCCTTTCTTTGTACCAAAACAAGATAGAGCTTTTGTCCTAATGTCTAATAGATGATCGAGTTCCATTTATGTAACAAATAGGAGAGACAGGAATCTGCTGCCATCCTACCCACCCGTTGTAAAATATCCCATTATTATAGAACAAGATAGCAGCCAAACATTAAAATAAAAATATAAAAACGCAAAACCTTTAACAGGTCGTTTTCATGGATTGTCTGGCCATCAATTTCCTATTATTCAAATTACATTTTTATCTTAATATATTTCGCCATACTATTTTAAGCAAGATCATCATATACTATAATAATTACAGTGTACTGACACTGTGAACGTATTAATGTTTGCGCAGTATTTATTTTTGCGCACAGACCTTAGTGCGTGAAAATAAATCGTTTTGTGGGAAAGGTATAATTATTGCACACACAAGGTTGTGAGACTTCCTTGTTGCGCGAATTGAAATCCGCGTGAAAAGGTGTCAACGTCCTTGGTGCGTGAAAATGTATATGCGCGAAAATGAATACGTTTACAGTACTTGAATACAATACTGACTCACTCAAACACATCACAATGGACGTTAATTTGTAATTTTCCTCTGTCTCTGTCTGTTTTTCACTTTGCACTTGACTTTTGACAACAGCGTTGAGCGTTAACACTGATAGCCTCACACCTACCAGTTGCGTGAGAGAAAAAGGGTGGTCGCGCTGGACATGGATGACGTCACAGGTAGCTTGGCCCGTCTAAAGATGGCTACCCACCTTGCCGCGCTGGGTTGCGTGGGGCTCAGAAAATGGTGGCGCTTAAACACCTCCCACTGGTTTGATTTGTTAGGTTGGGTTCTAAAACTTTGTATATCGTTTCAAAATATTCCCCCGAATGCATCAAACACGAAATAAAAACCTTTACACTTGACCTTTAAGTTAGATCTTGTATGTTGAAGGACATCTGAATGGTATATTATTATATTTTATAGATGATTGTTGCTCACTTTCACTTCTGTCAAGTAGATTATACATTGCGTTACTTAATGTTAAATACTGTACATTGTTATTGTTATTGATTTTTCTAGTATGCCAGCTGGAAACATTGTCTGTATAGGATAATATGCGACTGAAAAAAAATACAAATACATAGACCTCAAAATTGGTACATGTATATTGCTAAAAACAATAAATAAATCAGGATCGTGTTTGAAATAATTATGGGGAAATGAGCCTGGGACTTGCATTGGTTAACCAACTTAATTCATGTTTTGATACCATTGTCTTGATATGTGCCATAGACTTACTCATGCCAGTAGACAATCGTAGTGGGAAGGGGGGTTTGAATAGGGTGGGGGGTAAAGTAGGCACGTAAGTTCTACGACCAAGGCCGATACAACGGTATAGCGTTAAGAGGGTGTTATTGTCATGAGAATGTTGTGTTAATAGACAGGACGTACAGCTATGATCTCAGTTTTATATTTGCTTCACGAGCCAGTATAGGCCTAATTGTTTATTCACCAGTACAGGCAAAAATTATTTCCCAGCTTAGAAAGCTGAGACTTTGTTAAATTTAAATGCACTCTTTTATTACTTATCGGATACACGGTTTGATTGAAATTCGCCACGGTTCCACAAAAAAAATTTCTTTTGCCATGTTTGACATAATGTAAGGATGATGATTGACCCAGTATAGGGCAACATAGGAGCACTAATACACTATTGAACAACGTATTTGATAAACGTCATGAGCGTTTAAACCTATATTTGCTTCTATTGTATCTCACTTATTAACTTCAATATCTTATCGATACTACACATCAGTGAAGAATCAAGTCTACCACACAAGACATCAAATATTAATTCCTAAAAATCTTCAATAATAACAACTGGAACATTGAGTAACAAAAAGAACAGTCACACTCGGTCTTGAAAATGACCTCAGGATATAAGGAACTTCTCGTATTTAATGATAATTTAATGACACTAAAGGACATGGACTATTATGCGGATTATGCTTAATATGTTAATTTTACAAATCTTGTACCTTAAAACTTTATTCTATGTATTCTCATCTTTTGTTAAGGGTTACCTGGTAGATCTCCAGTGGAGATGGATTAATGACCCTATTCGCTGATTTATACTATGTATATGTTTACTGAATAAAAGTTGTATAATTATAATATTCAGAATTGTATTCTAATCTGGCAAACTATTTTGCGTCGAGATATCAAGTTAAACTAATATTAATCATGAAATATCATTTTTGCGACTTGTGACTCATTTTCCTCTGACACATCATAAATGGGTCTGGGTGGCCCTCCAAGCAATACATGATATTAGATATGCTGGGACAGACCTAGTACATTACTACAGGCCCTACATTATGGTGTAAACCACCTAACTAATAGAGGTCTTACATCATCCTGAGCTGATTCTTTAAGATGATGAATGGCGGTCCTTGAAGGTTGTGGGTAATGCATGCGGCCTGTAACTCCAGTACTTTGGGCATGCTTTTTTTTAAACATATTTTATTTCACAAATACCTCTCTACCTCTCTACCTCCCTACCTCTCTACCTCCCTACCTCCCTACCTCTCTACCTCTCTACCTCTCTACCTCTCTACCTCCCTACCTCCCTACCTCCCTCCCTAACTCCCTGCCTCCCTACCTCTCTACCTCCCTGCCTCCCTACCTCTCTACCTCCCTACCTCCCTACCTCCCTACCTCCCTACCTCCCTACCTCTTTGCCTCCCTGCCTCCCTCCCTCCCTACCTCTCTACCTCCCTACCTCTCTACCTCCCTACCTCTCTACCTCTCTACCTCCCTGCCTCCCTACCTCTCTACCTCCCTACCTCCCTGCCTCCCTACCTCCCTACCTCCCTACCTCCCTACCTCTTTGCCTCCCTCCCTCTCTACCTCCCTACCTCTCTACCTCCCTGCCTCCCTCCCTCCCTACCTCTCTACCTATCTACCTCCCTACCTCTCTACCTCTCTACCTCCCTACCTCTCTACCTCCCTACCTCTCTACCTACCTCCCTACCTCTCTACCTCTCTACCTCCCTCCCTCTCTACCTCCCTACCTCCCTACCTCTCTACCTCTCTACCTCCCTACCTCTCTACCTCTCTACCTCCCTACCTCTCTACCTCTCTACCTCTCTACCTCTCTACCTCTCTACCTCTCTACCTCCCTACCTCTCTTCCTCTCTACCTCTCTACCTCCCTACCTCTCTTCCTCTCTACCTCTCTATCTCTCTACCTCTCTACCTCTCTACCTCCCTTCCTCCCTACCTCTCTACCTCTCTACCTCTCTACCTCCCTACCTCCCTACCTCTCTATCTCTCTATCTCTCTACCTCTCTACCTCTCTACCTTTCTACCTCTCTACCTCTCTTCCTCTCTACCTCCCTTCCTCCCTACCTCCCTACCTCTCTACCTCTCTACCTCTCTCTCTACCTCCCTTCCTCCCTACCTCTCTACCTCTCTACCTCTCTATCTCTCTACCTCTCTACCTCCCTTCCTCCCTACCTCCCTACCTCTCTACCTCTCTATCTCTCTATCTCTCTACCTCTCTACCTCTCTACCTCTTTACCTCTCTACCTCTCTACCTCTCTACCTCTCTACCTCTTTACCTCTCTACCTCTCTACCTCTCTACCTCTCTACCTCTCTACCTCTCTACCTCTCTACCTCTCTACCTCTCTACCTCTCTACCTCTCTACCTCTCTACCTCTCTACCTCTCTACCTCTCTACCTCTCTACCTCTCTACCTCTCTACCTCTCTACCTCTCTACCTCTCTACCTCTCTACCTCTTAACCACAGGTGTACACAGGTACACAGGTACATAGGTAGTAACTACCCAAAGTGAACGGTATCCTATTATTATTCAAATACTGTATTGACCTGTAATAATGCATTTTTTTAAAAAACACATTTCTTTTGCTATTTCAGTGCCTGATGAAGAGGACTCTGGGGGACCAGTGGTCAGTAGTGTACTGGACAGTCAGTCAGAGGGACGAGGGGGCAGTAAAGCAACCAAAAACAATGGACTGGTCACTTATTTCAAGGGTGTTGGCATCTCACTAGGGGCTATGGTAGGCCTGCTGGCCTGCGGTCTCCTCGTGGTAGCCATCTCCACTGTCTACCGGGCGATCCGTAGACTAGACCAGCGACAGGAGCGGTTATGAGAGACACTGTATAGTGGAAATAGTTCCTGCATTCTCAGCTATTACAACAAAACAAATCTGAGAGAATTCACTCATATTGTGACTTAAATTTACAGAATGGAATTACCATTTGGGGTAATTTGATTTATTTGGGTATAGGCCTAGGTAAAGCTGTATAATTTGTGAAAATTGATATTCTTGCAGAATGTAGAATTTTAAAACTGTCAGCAGGAACATTTTTTCTTGATTTCGTTTCCCCACACACTTTATTTTTGTTTCTATCAAAGGGTATTCTGTATCATTCTGTATCATCATTAAACATTTCTAGCCTTTGGTATGAAAAGGAGTTCCTTGTGTTACCGGATCTTCAAGGGGCCGCCCATGACCAAAAGACCCGATCACATGGCTTTGGATGAAGAGAAGTCGCGATTAAATTATTCTAATGGTTTTATAAACAGGAATATTGACATTGAATAAATTGTATAAATAGTCATTAGCCCAATAGGTTGAGATCAAATGTGCATAAAATGAAACAATTCATCCCATCTCGACACAAATAATCTCTTTAAAATCCTGAACTTTCAAACCATGTCACCCCATCCCGGGCAAAAAGGGGTCATCGTGCCAAGAAAGGGAAGGCAGGCAATGCAGTATAATCCCGACTCCAACACTTGCTTAATGTAGCTAATAGTTGTCCTGCCCTATGACGTCACCCGTAATTGTCCTGCAGTATGACGTCACCAGTAGTTGTCTTGCCCTATGACGTCACCAGTAGTTGTCCTGCAGTATGATGTCACCAATAGTTGTTCTGCCCTATGACGTCACCAATAGTTGTCCTGCCCTATGACGTCACCAGTAGTGATACTGCCGTATGACGTCACCCATAGTTGTCCTGCAGTATGAGGTAGCCAGTAGTTGTCCTGCCCTATGACGTCACCAGTAGTTGTCCTGCAGTATGACGTCACAAGTAGTTTTCCTGCAGTATGACGTCACCAGTAGTTGTCCTGCAGTATGCCATCACTGACTGCAGTATGACGTCACTTGTAATTGCTCTGCAATATGACGTCACCAGTCCTGCTAGTATGATATGTCATATATCACAGTGCAAACCTCCCAGATTGCCAGTCCCAAGAGTTTACATGGCAGCTTATAAGTAGGTTGTATTCATGTCCACTGGTAACACTGCCTCTGTGGCTTCTGTACGATAGATGTGATAGAACCTCTACATATATAGTGGACCCATTCTGACTCATTGACCCTAATCTTGACTGCATATCTGAGGGGCAAGAAACCCCTGTGTTCCAATGTAGTTGAGGGAAGTTAAATTAATCATTTATATTTACCCCTTGCAATTAGTATAATGACATGAATTCAACGTTGATAAATGATATAAGTGATACCGAGTATTAAATTGGGGGGAAAACTTGTTATTTCTATTATCTGTATTGTTGCATGTAATAAAAAAGTGTGGTTATTACCATGGATTGTTGGTATAAATATATTTTTATCTGCCACTGCTAAATATAAGCACCAAACATTATCATACATAAATTTTCACTCCTTGTGTGTCTGATGTGCTATTTCATTCAACCACTCGGTGCATTCCCTTTATATATCTCCCTGCTACTGATGAGATAACTGAATATCAGCGATTGTGAATAATTGAACGATTGCTGATGAACGTTGGGCACTGACTTACAAATAATAAAAAGGTATTCTACCTCCACTGTGACATTAGTCATTGAGGAAGACTAGAAATAATAAATTCTTCAAGGATGCGTTATTAGCTGTGGGTATGCGTGCATTGACTGGCATTTATCTTCTTTGCATAAGCAAGTTCATACATGTAATGATCTACAGATCTACAGAAAATGTTCAATCCTACACATTTAGGAAATGCTGCTAAATTAGGCTGGAAAATGACTTATATCTGAATATTTTCGATACTACCCTGATTCAGACAGTCTGTTTGATTAAGTTGAACAGAATTTTGAAGCTCATTTTTGTCCAGAATTTGGGTTATTTGAGAGGATTGGTGAAGGCGAATTGTACATTGTCTGACGATTTCACCCAGAATGTATTTTGGTAATATTATATTCTGTGTATTCGGCAATGCTGTGAACATTCTTGTACATGTACAAACACAATGTATATTTATGTGGATCAATAAAAACAACAAACTTACAAGTTACACCTGTTTATCCGTGTGATTAGCGCTGTTATAATAGCTTTAATAAAGTATTTCACAGTCTGTGTCACAGTCATTTGATTTGTCTATTTCAAGCTTTGCTGCTTTGGATATTTTGCCAATGGAGTTTTAAGGAGTTTAAGATTAGATGGGATCAGTAAGTTCCGTATTAACTCATCCTAGATAAATGATAACATGAGATGAAAGTTAGTTTCATTAATTTCCATCGATATAAATGGACGGATGATGGATTTGATTAAATGTTTTTAAACCTTTGGCTAGTGCATTCATTAGTACTACATTATAAAATTAAGGATAATACATGGTGAAGGAATGACTATTCCCTTAATTTAATCTCTCTTGATTCCTTGGCGGTAACAGAGTAATTCCTTAATGATGATTTTGTTAACACATTGAATTAACACTTCTCAGCCTTTCGTTTTTCGAATCTATTATAGACCAATATTGCCATCTTCCGATTCATTTGCGTTTAATCAAAAGCCTGAAATCTTTGCAAATGTTTCTACTAAATCAAAAAATGTTATTACTCTGCTAAATAAGATAATGAAAGTTGTACCACTGTCACTAAGAAGGGAAATGCGAATGGGAAATCTGCATCAACGACTGTGGAACATTTTGACAGGGTGAAAACTTCAGCTTAAGGCAGGGGCGGGGGGGGGGGGGGGACGGGGGGAGGCTCAGGAAAGGCAATGTGTTCATCTCACCTTATACACTTCTCCTCTCCTTCATTAAAGAAGGTGAGACTGAAATGGTCTCACCTTTTATATGAAGCTCGTTTTCCTCTTGTGCGCCAAATGCTGGTCTCATTGTATGAGAAAACTTTCAATGACCTCTCAGTGTGTGAGAAATCCTTTCAACTTCACTGAGACCACATCTAGTACTTTTTCATACTCATTAAACGTGTTTAAACCTACTGTATCTCAAATTACAAAAGCTGTTTTTATATATAAATACAAAGGCATGGACAGTTGAAAGGTAGACCTATTATGAGTGAAACAGAGATTTATTTTGTTTTCCATGGCACTGTGCAGTGTAGTGTGGCTTATTGGAGGAAGTGGTCACATCCTATTGGCTGTAGGCTTTCACACATTTTGCCACTGCTTCACACTATGTGGTGCAGTATATACCTCCCTAGTTGAATCCACATATATACAATATGCCATGTGTTATGAGTGATGATTTTGAAGGGGATCGCCATTACACACACCTAGCTCAGACTTAAATTCAGCGGGTGTTCTGGAATACACGCCCATGTATTGTACCAAACCCACTTAATTTTAAATAGTGATCAAATTAATGATGAAGTTTGTAATCATGTATGGCTAATGCATACATCAAAGATGAAAATACATATTAACTACATATAGGTTAACCAAGCAAGATGCGCCATCTATTAATAAGTTAGGTAATTCATTCACTAGTGGAATGTAGGCCCCCTAGTGATACATGTACAGTATGTGGTCTCAGGGTTTGATGGGGCGAAAGAAATTTCTCACAAAATGAATACAATAGTTGGCAGATGGCAGTAAAATGACGTTCTTGAGAAAGGTAAGGTGATTTAGTCTCACTTTTCAAAAGAAGTAGAAAACAATCGTATAGGGTGTTCATCTGTAAGCAGGCCCATTTCCCTCGTACTTGTGCAGGTGCACAGGTCCGTATGTGGGGAAAATGTGGAACAAATTAACGGTTTTTAAAATAATTGTATTCATCTAACAAGAAGAAGTAAACAGTTAGTATATTATACTTTTGATGTTTTCAACTTTACAATTAGTGTGAAATTAATTTGACTAATTTTCGTTTCCAAGGGAAACGTTTCTCTAATTTAATTACTTGTGTCAGATGTCATACTGCTAGCTTGTTGTAATAATGAACCCTTTCTCTAGCATTGCAACAATATGACTTCTCGTTGGGATGATTAACATCCTGCATATTATTTAATCATATTATCCGTTCTGGATAAATAATAAAATCTTATGAAAATATTACCTCCATTTAGTGGCAAATTAGGCCTCCAATTACATCTGTTTGCTAATTGTTTTGTGTCATTAAATTAAAAATATGTTATCGATAGTGATGAAAGCAAGCTTAATTAGAGTAATTGCCTTGTTCTTAGCTTTTGGAGTGTGCATTAAGGGCACCACATGGTAAATTGAATCTAAAGTTAAATATAGACGTGTAGTTAGTACACACAATGTTTTTGAAAATCTTTATAAAAATATTATTTTAAAGTGTTTCATTCACAAGATGGAAAGTGGGAATGTTTGTAATCTTGGGATGCTTAACGCTGTCCATAGCATGAATACATAAAAAATACCAAATTTCAAGACTGTGTATTAAATAAATCCATGCATTTCTAAGGTCATCTTATAGAGTACATTTAATAACTTTACTGGTTATTGCCCAAAAAAAATGCAAAGGTTTTTTTTTTCAAAAACAGAAATATCAAACTTAAAATGTATGTGAATTATGCTTGGGTGATTGAGTATATAAAGGTAGCGGTGGCTCCCCCTGGTGGAAGTATTGTGTGTTATGTATTGCTCTGTTCTCCATTTTCCATATTCATGTGCGCGCCTGTGCTCTTACTCACAACTCTTACTCACAACTCTTACTCACAACTCTTACTCACAACTCTTACTCACTAACATTTTGCGCTAATTCTAGTAGCGTTTTATACAGTCATCACTACTTTTCTTGTTCCTCCTTATGCTATTAAGCCATATCACATAAAACCAGTCAAAATATTAGAGACATATGCATAAAAGTGCCATATTTCTCATGTAGTTTCTTCCTTGGAACCTAGAAATAGCTAAAATCACGTCCGAGTGAACTGAAAACTGAATAATTATAATTATTTTCTTTTTTAATTATTGTTTACCATCTGTGGACACGTTTACGTAGTAGTGGATACCGAGTAACGTTAAACGTTAAAACGGGAGTCTTTTACGCGCCAAAATAGACCACTTTTTACTGACAAGTTAATACCGTATTTAACTTGACCATCAAGAGCTCCCGTAAACAATCTTATCCCTGGTCCCATTATTTACGGTCCCCTTTTTACTGCTCCAATTTACTTGACGCAATAAGGTATGACGCAATAAGGTATAACATATTATCCCCCAATTACTATAAGTTGCTCCGCCGACGAGATATTAATTCAAATTGACATTAATTATGGCATATAAGGCTTACAGTTATATAATAATCATTATGTAAGGCGGAAGTATTAAGTAAGGTTATATAATAAAAAAATGATAATTCAGGTGACATACTGGATTTGATACCTCCACCAGGATATGGCATAATATAAACCTGTTACATCAGATTGTGTAATATTGCATAATCTTATGTAATTTGATTACACAATAAAGGAATAATTAAAAATATGGAATGTGATTTTTTTAATGCAGTCACATTACTGCCGTGCAGTAGCGCACCGTGAATAGCGCCACCAAAATGACCCAGATAAAAGTATGGTGGCTGCCGAGGTGAGTGCAATGACTGGGAATGCTAAAACCTCGGAGCTTCTGTTTAAACTTTTACTCCACGTTGGTGTAGGTACCACATGCTGTTTGTATGGGTGGGAGTGAGTGTGGTAATCTATCACGAAATCCATGCGTGAAGGATGGGGGTAGTAACAAGGGCTCCCATTGGTTGATGCAGTCACCTGATCATATTGTTGTCATCGACCAATCAGATCACAGCTTTCTCCTGGGGTTTGGGCGGCTGGTTTGCCTTTGTTATTCTTTAATAGGCCTATACTTGAACATAGCAACGTGGGAGTAAATATAGTACCTAAATTTGAATGTGGTACTCGGGCACTTTTGCACTGGCCTCGATGCACTGGCCTCGATGTTTTTTCGTAACCCACTCGCCTATCGGCTCGTGGGCCACGAAAAAAACAAACATCTCGGCCAGTGCAAAAGTGTCCCTCGTACCACATTCTCATTAGGTACTATCTATTTACCTGTTGCGTTTGCTATGCTAATACATAGGAATGAAATATATCTGGTCAAAAGTAAAAAAAAAATGGAGCAATTCATCCTCAGAATCCACTTTATCAATTTCAAAATAAGCAGAAAGGACTGAATTTTGGCTAAATACATCAGTAATACACTGGATTACATCTAACTGGGTGTTGAGCTGTATATCAAATAACTTTCTCAGAATTCTGTTTTGTTTTATTGAAGATTTAGGCCTCACTATCACATGTACACGTGGGTATCCCTGTACACGTTGGTATCTCAGGCATGGTAATTAGTGGTATTTCTTTCCCCCAAATATTTACACATAGAATATTTTCCTATTTTGCAATTCTTTCTATTGTCTTAACTGATTGGCACATTTCAGGAAATTATAATTTAATATGTACTCTCATGTTTATGATTATTGAATTATCTGATCTGTCTATAACTAATTTATACCTCCTTTACTTAAGATCTAAAATCAGGAATAAGATTGTTGCCACTCAGAATTACTTGTAATAAGTATAATGAATCAATTGAGCATCAAAAACAGAATCATTTTCATTTTTGTTAATGGATTATGAGTGTCCCATTGGTGTATCACGTGGGTATTGCATGTACATGTGGGTATCACAATCCTGATAATCATTGTTAGTTCTTTCGAAAAAATACCTCAGTGATAGAATATTTTACAATTTTGAGTTTGTATGTACTGTCCCAGTGTTATTATCCTGCTATCTTACAAATATAACTAATATTCAAATCATTTTAGACATTTATCCTGACATATTTATAGTCGACAGCAAAGTTATTTAGTGTTAAAATATTGTCCACCATAGTGTTTTCCTTATTTCAGGATTTTTTACCTTGATGAAAATTGGTCTATTGTTGTCAATTATCCATGCCTATTCTGTAGACCTCAATATCTTCTTTTTGAGTTAGGGGCCTGACAACTTTCAGAAGAGACAGCATTTCTTGTATTATATTCTCTTCCTCGTATTCTTTGAGGTCCTCGAGCACGATTATTCTGTTGTTGTATATTATTATGTTATATATATATATGTATATATATGTATAATTATATATGTACATATAATACATGTATGACAAGTGTAAGTAGGGTATAAAAAGTAGACAAGAAGCATGGCATTACACATAGCCTTTATATACGACGTTTATGACATATCGTACTCTGACGTCACACATCATCGTTCAAATTATCACCGTCCAATTCCATCGGAAGATTGTGTAATATTGCATAATCTTATGTAATTTGATTACACAATAAAGGAATAATTAAAAATATGGAATGTGATTTTTTTAATGCAGTCACATTACTGCCGTGCAGTAGCGCACCGTGAATAGCGCCACCAAAATGACCCAGATAAAAGTATGGTGGCTGCCGAGGTGAGTGCAATGACTGGGAATGCTAAAACCTCGGAGCTTCTGTTTAAACTTTTACTCCACGTTGGTGTAGGTACCACATGCTGTTTGTATGGGTGGGAGTGAGTGTGGTAATCTATCACGAAATCCATGCGTGAAGGATGGGGGTAGTAACAAGGGCTCCCATTGGTTGATGCAGTCACCTGATCATATTGTTGTCATCGACCAATCAGATCACAGCTTTCTCCTGGGGTTTGGGCGGCTGGTTTGCCTTTGTTATTCTTTAATAGGCCTATACTTGAACATAGCAACGTGGGAGTAAATATAGTACCTAAATTTGAATGTGGTACTCGGGCACTTTTGCACTGGCCTCGATGCACTGGCCTCGATGTTTTTTCGTAACCCACTCGCCTATCGGCTCGTGGGCCACGAAAAAAACAAACATCTCGGCCAGTGCAAAAGTGTCCCTCGTACCACATTCTCATTAGGTACTATCTATTTACCTGTTGCGTTTGCTATGCTAATACATAGGAATGAAATATATCTGGTCAAAAGTAAAAAAAAAATGGAGCAATTCATCCTCAGAATCCACTTTATCAATTTCAAAATAAGCAGAAAGGACTGAATTTTGGCTAAATACATCAGTAATACACTGGATTACATCTAACTGGGTGTTGAGCTGTATATCAAATAACTTTCTCAGAATTCTGTTTTGTTTTATTGAAGATTTAGGCCTCACTATCACATGTACACGTGGGTATCCCTGTACACGTTGGTATCTCAGGCATGGTAATTAGTGGTATTTCTTTCCCCCAAATATTTACACATAGAATATTTTCCTATTTTGCAATTCTTTCTATTGTCTTAACTGATTGGCACATTTCAGGAAATTATAATTTAATATGTACTCTCATGTTTATGATTATTGAATTATCTGATCTGTCTATAACTAATTTATACCTCCTTTACTTAAGATCTAAAATCAGGAATAAGATTGTTGCCACTCAGAATTACTTGTAATAAGTATAATGAATCAATTGAGCATCAAAAACAGAATCATTTTCATTTTTGTTAATGGATTATGAGTGTCCCATTGGTGTATCACGTGGGTATTGCATGTACATGTGGGTATCACAATCCTGATAATCATTGTTAGTTCTTTCGAAAAAATACCTCAGTGATAGAATATTTTACAATTTTGAGTTTGTATGTACTGTCCCAGTGTTATTATCCTGCTATCTTACAAATATAACTAATATTCAAATCATTTTAGACATTTATCCTGACATATTTATAGTCGACAGCAAAGTTATTTAGTGTTAAAATATTGTCCACCATAGTGTTTTCCTTATTTCAGGATTTTTTACCTTGATGAAAATTGGTCTATTGTTGTCAATTATCCATGCCTATTCTGTAGACCTCAATATCTTCTTTTTGAGTTAGGGGCCTGACAACTTTCAGAAGAGACAGCATTTCTTGTATTATATTCTCTTCCTCGTATTCTTTGAGGTCCTCGAGCACGATTATTCTGTTGTTGTATATTATTATGTTATATATATATATGTATATATATGTATAATTATATATGTACATATAATACATGTATGACAAGTGTAAGTAGGGTATAAAAAGTAGACAAGAAGCATGGCATTACACATAGCCTTTATATACGACGTTTATGACATATCGTACTCTGACGTCACACATCATCGTTCAAATTATCACCGTCCAATTCCATCGGAATTAATCAATTTCCCCCCCCCCCACCCCACCCCACACACACACCTCTCTAAAAACAAATTCTCTGAATATTCAACGTTCGGAATTCATCAGTGTTTCGAAACATAAATCTTCCCAACAGTGACTTTTTCTCGATTAAAACATTTAATTGCTCACGGACAAACTCTTCTACAATGATAAAGGGCCTACTCATATAACACATTTATCTTAATTGATTAGATAAAACCATTTACTTTGAATTTCTGTGTTTTTCTATATTTATAAAGTTGATATCATTACCCTTATCATAAATATTATTAATATTGGTCAGACAGAAGTCCCTGTCCAATCCCTGTAGTTGTTAGCGGAAAGGTAATTAATTCAAAGAAACAACGATTCAGAGAGAAGTTAAATTGGCGCAAATGCTAGTTAAAGGTCCTGGACAAACCGTTAAGTGAAAAGAATTATTCTGAGAAGAAGGTTATTAGCCAGTTAATAGTCGTAAATAGGGTTCTCTGAGTTTTCTTTAATAATGATTTTTATTCCAATAACAACTACAGGGATTGGTTCAGCTGGTGATATCGATTTTATAATTCTGCATGATTTAAAACCTTTCAAATATACCTGTGCAGAATTAAATGAAATTATAGATCATAGAAATGGCTCTCAAAGCAATAGGGAAATGCATTATGGTTATTATGAATAAAGGAAAGGCTAGCTAAACAAATGAGCTAAAAGGCCATTCAAGATGTAAATACAAGATAACTATATTTAGAAGTAGAACCATTATGTACGCATGTATGCTTATTCAACATATATATGCTATTTATGTTGCATAATAGTGACGTCCGCGCGTTTACCGAAATAAACATTCTCCAACATTCTGCTGAATGGTTTAACGTTATGTCATGCAACTACATTCACACATCAGCCCAACTACATCTCCGACATGAACAATACTCACCTTACATACCATGCACCTTTTCATAGGCAGACAGTTTTTAACGAAGCTTAAAGTTGCATTCTCCGCCATTGTGACAAAATAATCTTACCATGTTTACTCATATCATGAATTAACGGACTCTTATAGTCCTAAATTTATCAATATTTTGCTACTGTTATGTGAGTATACAAGAATTTGAAGGAAAAGAGGTCGAGAGAAAAAGTTGAAGGCGGGTGTTCAAGTTTAGCAGCCGCTAAGTGAAGCCACTACGGGTCGCCGAAATATAAATGCGGACCTAAAGTCATGAAGCCCTGTAGCAGAATCCACCAGAGAAAATCCACTAAAATGTTGGCCAAATAATTTTTAGATGGCTTTGAAAAAAACGGAAGTAGGCCTAGAACATTTTTAGTTTTTGGTTGATGTTAATTGAAGCTACATCTTTAACCAGCATTTAACCTGCATATGTATGAATACTTTAAATCTTCAAATTAATGATTGAGGCGAATAAATACTTAAGGAGCCCTGCACGTTTCCTGTAAGTTGACTTTTATTTCTTTGAATGAACCATTTTTTTGTATAAGTCCTTTCGTCATCAGATCAGGTCAGATCAGGTCAGGTCAGGCCAGATCCACAGAAACATTAATGTACAATCGACAGCAATACACATTTGGGCTGTTTTTACAAAAAATGAATCACAAGTCGCTTCTAGTCGCAAAAAATAAATTTTGAGATATCATCATAATATTTGAAAAGATGAGATCAAGCCGATTCCAATGAAATATTAGGGCATCTATTACTGTACGTACTTCTTATATTTATATGCATGAACAACGTTAGCCATATTTCCCGGTGATCACTAACTGGGTGAGGTCGCCAGAAAATGTATAATTCACCTTCACGTACAATCCTCTCAAATAACCAAAACTTCAGTCAAAAATACAGTTCAACCTAACCAAACAGATTGCTAGAATCAATGCAATGCCGAATATACTCGAATGTACCTAGTATTGACCAACTGCAGCCTAATTTAGCAGAATTTACTGAATGTGTACAGCTGCTAATTGTACCTTTTATGAAAATCTGACCCAACTATAGTGAAGTAGTTAATTATACTCCTTAGGATAACCTCAGATATGCGGTCCATGCAGTGAAGGCGTATTTTACATGGAATAGGCCTACGCTTTTGTGCAAACCAACTTTACTTGATTGGTACTAGTTATTGGTAAGAATTATTCATGTATTTCAGCAACGTCTCGAGAACTTGGTATATGAACAATATTGGACCTACTGCCTACGGTTCTCAGTAGTCTTTCTTACATGGAACAGGATCAATTTACAACACACGTGCCAGGAATGTCTTCAATAACGTAGATAATGTTCTTTGGACTTCTATTGTAAGGTTCAAGCAAAGTTCAGACACCAAAGTACTCTTGTTATAAAATATACGGGTGAAATCGCCAGAATATGTACATTGTTTCTACTCATTTTTAAGTGTACATATGTTGTGTAAGTCTTCATACACTTACTTGTACCAAATGCACCTTACAAAATATACTCACCGTAGATTTGTAGAACGGACTGATCTTTCAGTCTGATATTTTTATTTTTGGAAAAAAATGTTTGTAATATTTCTAGGTGGACAGTTACTAGTAAAGTAGCTAAACTCTATACGATGACTTTAAATATGCATAGATATATTTGATATAATTATATTTGATGCACGTATTCATGCTACAGACAGCGTTAATCACGCCAAAGATGACAACACTGGCCCCAAAACTCTATTGCAAAGGCTACAATCCCAACAAAATTTAGCTCTACGAATAACATTCAATGAATAAAAGTATCACAACGTAGAACAGTAGCATAGAACCCTGAATATATCTTTCCCAGCTACAACTAAGAAGGGACAAACATATCCTTGATATGGCATTCTATATAGCCAAAAATCATGCTTTTCTAGATGCAAGGAACCTTCCTACCAGGAGTCATGCAGATAGGAAAAGGAATCTTATAGTTCTTTCATCGAAATCAAATAAGGTTCTCAACTCTGCAATATATAAGTGCCAAACAAGGTGGAATGATCCAAAGCCATTTGCTCATAAGATAGATAAAAAACTGACTTTTAAGAAGAACACTGAATGCCTCTTAGCCCCAAAATAAATAAACGGGACATAGGTGGTCCACACAGTTAATTACATTATAGGTTGCTATTCTAGTTATTTGATGTTAAACGTATTGTCTCTGTCATGAAGTAACCTCATCTCTATATTGATAAAATAAGGGTTTGGAGCCTAAAACGGCTATCTTCTCTGAAACCGCTGGCTAGATCTCCATTATATTTCCCATGCACATTGCTAAAAATGGTGCGGAGCCATTCCACTATGTTTCATTCACACTTTTGGAAGACATCAGGGTTATAGATGGGTTTGAAATGGGTTGAAATTGAAACCCCCATCCAGGGTCCCCATCAGTGCCTGAAAACAATCCCCTATCAGTGCCCCTGCACCAGAACGAGGCGATTTGCATATTGGCTGGATTGAGGTCATGACGCAACATTGCTAAGCAGCACCCAAATGTTCACTCATCACACCAATGGGTTTTTTTCTTATAAATTGCATTGGTCTGTGTTTCAAGAGATGTGGGAAGATGTGGGCTCCACAGTCCCACTGGGGGCAGGGGGAAGGGGGGTAATGGGAGGAGAGGTAATAATGGGAGGCAACAACAATACAACAGTGACAAAAAAAAATCTTAACAGGGTTCCATTTGAGGTATGAATGTTAATACAGATACTAATTTACAGAGACAACTTGAAAGAGAACGATGGTTGGAGAGGGAACAAGGAGAGTGGGAAGATGTGGGCCCCACTGTCCCACTAGCAAATCCCGTGCAAAGCATGGGTATTTGCTAGTCTCTATATTAATAAAATAAGGGTTTGGAGGCTTAAACCGCTATCTTCTCTGAAACCACTGGCCAGATCTCCATTATAATTCACATGCACATTGCCAAAAATGGTGCCGAACCATTCCACTATGTTTCATTAACAAATTAGGGTTGGAAAGGGGTTAGAAATGGGTTTACATCGAGCACCCCCATCCAGGGCCCCCAGCACTGCCTGAAAACAAACCTATCAGTGCCCCTACATCAGGTTTCTGGGTTATCCAAAGCATGACGTCATGGACAGGCACATCATTGCTTCACTATGGGACAGGAGTTGATATATTTCCACCGAAAGGAGCATCATCAGAGTTGAATCAGTTCATAAACTATTGTTTGTGATGTTTTTTGAAGTCGAGCAGGGGGAACCCGTCCACTAATTACCTGACAATGAAAGATGGAACGGGAGAGGGAGTGGGAGAGGGATTGGGACAGGGACAGGGACCGGGACAGGCAACACAACAACAGCACAACACTGAACAGTGACCAAAAAAAGCATCTAAACAGGGTTCCATTTGTGGTATGAAGATACTAAGTTATAGAGACAACTTGAAAGAGAAAGATAGTGGGAGAGGGAACAAGGAGAGATGAGGATGTGGGCCCCACTGTCCCACTAGCAAATCCCGTGCATAGCACAGGTATTTGCTAGTCTTACTTAAAAGAATTAAGTAATGTGCTAGGATTACCAGTTGCCTTACTACTGTCTTTACTGTATTTTCGTGCCTTGCCCTCTTTGTGTACTGAAATAACTCTACTCTACTCTACCCAAAACCAAAACCAAACAAATTGATTTGTCTTGCCTCGGTCATTGAGTCCACTCTCACCTTACTTTTATCCTACTCATGTGTAATTATACTTAAGAAATAATTCCCTTGGTTTTGTCTGCTCGTGGGTAGCATTGCCTGAGGGAAGTTCGAGGGCTTGCCCGAGAACTTCGGGCAACGGTACCTGCGAGCAGACAAAACCAAGGGAATTATTGCTTTTAGATGTGATTTGATGAGATTCACTTCATGGGAGAGAAAAAAAGATAGACAACCTTTTTTATTACGGCGAAAAACATCAGCACACGCCATGAGAGTTGCCATACTGTCTACGTGACCTGACCCGGAAGTGTGTGCTTGCCACTTTCCACCGCTATGCAAGCATCTGCCCTCCTTGTATCACTAGCAAAATTCAGCCACTATGCTATTACCAATTCTCATAGCGCAGGGGTTAGACTGCAGACTGGACTGCAGCGGAGAAGGTTGAACGTTTGAAGCTTGGCCTCAGCTGGCCAGAGCTGTCAGTCTACACAGCCGGGACGGGAATCGCTGGAAGCAACAGGGGAGGGCTCCAAAAACAATAGATCCCAGCTGACCAGGGATCTATGGGAGTCGTAACACGCAGCGGGCTTCTATAGAGAAAAAAAACATCCCAGAGTCTTATCAAATCGCTTCTAAATATACGTAACTATTGGTCTCATGCATCATTTCACAGCACTGCGCCAATTGCTGCTGTCTACTGTAGGCTACTATAGATATTTGTAGGTATTCACTGCATGTATAAAGCTATTAAGTGATGTAATAACTGACAGTATTATTAAAGCTGCTCTCCCAGCTATTTCCTATACAAATCTCAAATTTCGCTTATTTAGATCTCAAATACCCTACCCAACTTTGTCCCAAGAGTTTGGGTCTCTTTCTTAATGTTGAAGATAGATATTTGAGTATTTGAGTATTGGTGGATCACCAGTAGATTTAAATATACTTGCCACCATTTCTAAAAGCCTGTCCTGCCCTCTATAGTCATAGCCCCATATAACATGTGACCTGCCTTGACCAATAAGATCAGAGCATACAGGAGTAGGCTCTAGCCTGTTTACCCATTTACAGGCTATATGCCACACCACCCTGTCACATGTTGTTAACTAGTGGCAATTCCAAAACCAAAAAATAGCTTGGCTTTTACTTGACCACGATCTGGTCAGTTCCTAAATCACTGAATTTAGATATTTATTGAACTTTCCATTTAGTAAGAGATCAATAATAATGAGATTGAGAACTAATCTCAGTGTAATTTCGAAAGAACCATCCAATATTAATACTAGGGAAAGCAGCTTTAAACCACTCAGCTATGTTTCGTCCTACTCACGTGCAATTATTCATATGTACCTATTCACCCCATGTGTCATTTTACCGCACTGCGCCTATCCCTGCTGTCTACTTTACTATAGATATTTGTAGGTATTTGTTGCATGTATAAATTAAGCTATCAACCGATCTTATGATTGACATTATTATTAAACCACTCAGCGATGCTACTACCATATGCATACTAAGCTTGTTGCTTAGCTATATCAGAATCGGTTGCCGTTTTCATCACAGAATGATGATACGATTCCTATATTTGTTACTATTCTGGTTAATCTATCGTGCTCATTGCTGTTAATTCTACAATATTGTCTCTAACACGAAATGATGTCATTGTTGTGGCATCCATAGGAAGATCTGGCACGCCAGAATTGGAAAACCAATTGTTTTGTAACAGTCCGACAATAAAGAATGTTTGAATTGAATTGAATTGAATATCCCTACAAAGAGATTTTGTGAATGAAAAACTTTGAAAAATATCAATTTTGCGATTTGTGACTCATTTTCCTAAAAACATATTTATAGATAACATTCAATGACTGTTCCTCGATCCAATCTATTACCCTCAACTACACTGAGACATTGTCTATCATATATTTTTACTAATTTATTTACTTAATATTCACGAGTTAATTCAATCAAAATCATAGGTTACTGTGCATTAGACCTGAAACTTCCTCATGTAAAGTAGCCAAAATGAGCCTTATTCTGTAAAACCATGACATTGTTACTATTGAATTTGATTGTGTAAAAATTGTAATACGATATAACAGTAAAGAACGACTTGTATATAAAAGTAAAAAGAAAGAACAATACCCGTATAAAATATGTATCTATAATTTATAAAACAAAACGTGAAAAATGTATGTTATTGTGAAACTATAAAGAAAACAAAGGTAACAGGCTACTGAAGAAAACATGGAGTGATCCAGAAGATGTACCTGAATATATATCTAATAAAAAACGTTTTTTAATTCAATTCAACATGACATTATGGTTAACTGTATGGAGGCAGTGAATCAAGAGGAAGAGCCGGTCCGGTAGCTGCACTGCAGCGCCCCCTATGATTTGGGACCTGGGTGACAGTAGATGTTTAAACTAACCACCAGGTGACGACACTGTTTGGCAGCAAAATGCAAAATGAACGGGTTGTATGTTTTATCTTATAGATATATAGTGCCCAGCTCATGGGAGTCAATGGCGTGGCATGGAATGGCTTGCGCTCCTCGAATGTCTCAAACTTTCTAGCATTTAACATATTAACAACTTAATACATTTTGAACCATACGAGAGATAATAACAAGCATTTAGACATTTCTCATGATGTTGGGTTATAGTCACCATCTCGAGAAATGTCTAAATGTTTTTATTCATCTCTCCTATGGTTCAAATGGTTTTTGTTGTGTATAATGTTAAAAGCTAATCTAGAAAGTGTGGGACTTTCGAGAGGCGCAAGCGTTCCTACTAGATTGAAGTTAATTAAGCAGGAAAGTGTTCACATGTTATATTCGGAACATTAACAGAGAGAGAGACTTGAAGGTTATATTGCTCAAGCATCATCGTGTTACTATTACCAAAAGACAGTTGTTTGCTTGAATGTTCTATGCGAACATTTCCAGAGACTCCAGAGGTTATAATTCTCCAGGGATTTATTACTAGGTCCTTCTTGCAAAACACCTTTTCATTTCGCCTGAATGAATCCCAAGTATATTGTGTACTTATGTTGATTGATTTCTTTATATATTATCCCTCTTCTTAAAGGCCTTTAAGGTCTTTGAGCCCGAGTCAACTACTTATTGGTGGACCCACCCACAGAGAATAGCGAAGAAGAAAAGCAAGAGTGGAAGAAAATCTGACACGCTGATATCATGGAATATATAAACTTGTTGAAATTCAAGAAGGCTGAACAGAAAAGAAACCCCTGTCAGTAGTCCAAAATGTCATGAAAACATATTGTTGTATTCTACACTTCTCGTTGATTGAATTGAGAGAATTCATGAGAAACAAAGACGAATCGATTGAATATAAAAATAATTTATTTGTGTCATAAATGTACATCTCTTTATAATGATATATTTACAATCCACATTATGATGCTTTGATATAAACATTTTTTTTCATCATAGCACAAAACCATCTGTGTTCCAATGTATCATGAGAAATATTCACAACAAATGCTTATACAGCAAGCAAACCTTAATATCTGATGTCCATTGTTAACAACCGTGTATCAAACATTTATACATGATCTCAAAACCCAATATAGCTAATTCCCAGGACCGATAACAAATCTAATAAAACAGATAAGAAACCTTTCCCTTTTCAATCCATAATCACCCAATTGGTTGAATATTGCTGCTTTTTTGTTGTCTTTTGCATAGTCGCTTGCATATGTTTTGCCGTTATTTGCCAGTTAACCAAAGAATCTATAAAGAAGCATATGGGTCAGATTTGTAGAAAATATACAATTGGCAGTTCTACATTTAATAAATTCTGCTAAATTATACTGGGAAATGGACAATACTAGATACATCTGACTATATTTGACTTTGCCCTGATTCAAGCAATCTGTTTGGTTATGTTACACTAAATTTTGAACCTTATTTCTCTCTTACATTAGGATTATTTGAGAGGATAGAAGAGGGCGAATTGTACATTTTCTGGCGATTTCACCCATATATCAGATCGATCCAGACATAAAAATAGTGAAGCATTGTCCAGACAGATCCATCGTGAAAACAATGTTACCTGGCGTTTCGTAGAATGAATATATTACATATAAACCGTTAATTAATTAATGCACTGTCATACTGTTGCTATATATAGAGTATCGGTGACTAGAATGTTATTTGAAGGCAAAATCTATATATAGATATGTACCACGAGTTTTGCAATTAGCGATATTAGTGGGAACTAATCATGTTAATTTATGAATATCTTAATCATATCTGACGAGAACAATAACCCGCTATTCAATGGTTACATGTAGGAGCACCAAGCATTATCATCTACTCTACTACCCCTAGCAAGATTGATTGTACATGTATAGGCAGAATGGCGGCCTTAGTTCAATAGGAGATTTGCATAGCCGCCTTCTTGAATCTTGATTCGCATTGAAGTATGGGAGTTGTAAGTAAATGTAAAACCTATAGAAAACATGTTATGTTCAGCATGTAATATTTTGCAGTTATGCAAATATCCGTGTGTTTTACATGTTTCCATGACACACGACTCTATCTTACCCATCATGCATTTGGTTTTATAGATCATGTACACAAGCTATAATATTGGTGAAAAAATCCTTGTATTTTTTTTATAAATATGTTGCTAAATATCTATGTCAGATTTGAACTGAATCAATCCCAGCATGCACTGTACTAGACATGCGCAGTGAGACATAGAAATCCCCTATTGTATTAACATAATGTGTATCTTGTTTAATGTCGCACCTAAGGGTTTGAATAAATTCAAGTTAAGATGACTAAGACTTGTGACGTAACTGCAAGTGGTATTTTGTGCTTGACGATTAAATCCCTATACGAACATGTATACACAGCCTAGGCCCAAAGATGAGAGAGTCCCTTCAAACGGAGGGAAAACCTCTCGCCTTAAACCGCAAAGTGCCATTATAATTCCATTAAGACCGCAAAATGTCATTATAATACCATTTGAACCCATAGATCTAGGCCAGTAAACCGATTAGCGAAGTAGGCGTCCAATCACTGACAAACCATTCTTATCTGATCTGAGGGATTGGGCCTAGACTGTATAACTCAGGGGTGTCCGACAATGTACAATCGTCAACTCTACAGTAAAGTTAGGGCAAAACATGATAACTACCAGATACATCTGAGTATATTTGCTTCTGCATTGATCCATGGATATGTTTGTTCATGTTGAACTGAAATTTGCACCTCATTTCTGTCTTCAATTTGGGTTATTTGAAAGGACACTTATATATTGCATTATTCATGCTCCACAGAAGATAAATATGTACAACAACCATGAATTAGCTGACCTCTTATAGTAAGACACAGAGCAGAAGTTTATACTTATCAATCAACTCATATACATGTACTGTTTGGATAAGTTTCTGCTTTAAGTATAGAATAAGGGGTTTGTCATTGTCACCCAGAAAGTGGCTGTTATCAGTGAATTACAACTATTACTGCATATATGGGTCAGATTGTCAGAAAATGTACAATTGACAGCACTACACATTTAGGAAATTCTGCAAAATTAGGCTGAATGATAATGAATACCGGGTATATCTGAGTATATTTGGTATTGCATTGATTTAAAGTATCAGTTATGTTAAACTGCATTTTGAAGCTCGTTTTTGTCTTAAATGTGGGTAATTTGAGAGGATTGGTGAAGGCGAATTGTACATTTACTGAAGATCCGACCCATATTCCAATGCTGTTAGTATTAGCTAGTTTAATTCCAGTAGGATATTGTATTGTTTCTCCCCTCTCATTCCTAATTAAGACACTAACTGTGAATACCTAGTTACATCCATTGCTTTCTCAGGAACACAAGATTTGAATATTTAATATACTAATTTCACATTTTGTATTATATCGGAAGGACCAATTGCGGTTATAGAATTAAACCCCTTATGTGCGGTACGGCTATGTCGATTTTAGGCGCTGTCTTGAATGATCCTGAATATATAACCACCTCCGACAACGACTAAAAGGATTAATAACTCCCATTTCTAGCCTCCTGCAGGTAGTCATACCACAGAACAGCATACTTGTGCATATAATTGCGAGACAACGCCAAGGGATTATGTACCAAACTGTACACCAGCAGCCCCTCAAAAAGGGCTAATAATCCTGTTAGTAAGCAACGTATAGCAAGCATGACGTCATACTAATAAATGTTTAGTTGATAACTACATGGCAGTTATACTGGTCACCTGGCACAATCTCTTCTCGGTATCAATATTTTTCTACACATCCACATGTACCTATATGCCTTGAGTCTGATATGTGATGTTTTACAGAAAAATGTCACAGAAATGATATATTTCAAATGTCGGTTTCACAAGAACTGTTTTAGGGGATGTTCCCATCTGTTGACAGTGTAGTGTCCTCAGTGCTAGTAATATACGTATCAAATTCCAAGACTGTGTCAAATGATTCCATGCGTTTCTGAGGTCATACTAAGAAGTATATTTCACTAATTTACTAGCGATTGACCCTCAAAAAAATTTCGAAATACTAATTAGATGTCCTGATATTTACCATCATTGGAATCGGCTTGATCTGGTCTTTTCAAATATGATGATATCTCAAAATCCATATTTTGCTACTTATGACTCATTTTTCTGTAACACTTCACATATATTGAACAGGGTAATTAGCAATTACCCTTAATTACAGCTCCTTTCATGATAAGTCCACAATCAACAACAGTGTACCCAAATAAGTTCTGTATTAACACTGTTCATTTCGATGTTAGTGATCATATAGGTCAGATCGTTAGAAAATGTACAATCTGCAGCTCTACACATTTAAGAAATGCTGCTCAATTGGGCTGAAAAATGATAAATACCGGGTATATCTGAGTATATTTGGTATCGCATATTGATTTAAAGTATCAGTTCTGTTATGTTAAACTGCATTTTGAAGCTCATTTTCGTCTTAAATGTGGGTTATTGGAGAGGATTGTTGAAGGTAAATTGTACATTTTCTGAAGATCTAAGCCATATATGTTCAATAACTGGATGGGAGTCTTCCCCAATAACAATCATTTCTACAGTAGAGACATGTAGAGCATTAATAATACAAACTTCTAATGTAGTATTTTTCTGTATTTGTGACTGGACTGTATCACCCTTATAATATTGACCAAAGTCAATAAAGTATACCAAGCCTACATACATGACAGTTATTATACTATGTACTGTTGACAAGCAAAATTGTCTCACATTTTTACAATGACTAAAATACCTTGGAAATGGTGTAGAAGCGTCATTCGAAAAGAATATCAGGGTCATAAATCAATAAGATAAAGTCAGAAACTTCATCATTATTTATAAGTAAAATGAACAAATCAAACTGAAAACGTCATCCTTAGAAGTCAAGAAAACAATCAAAGTAAAAAAGTAGGCTAAGAACAACATTTACCAAAAGAAAATGTTATAAAAAAAATCAGGTCCACTGACAATAGCAAATCAGAATCTTAAAATTGTTTTTGAAATAAAACAATCTACAGTTAAGTATTGGGACATCCCTAGTAGAAGTATAGCAGATATCACAAATAAAAGTTTGACAAAGAAAAACTGACATAAAGAAAATAAACCCTCAGTAATACCTTCAATTAAGTATTAAAGTCAAAGAGGATTTGACAAAAATGTAATTAAAAACAGGAAAGTGTATCGCATCTCCCTGCTAATAGACCGTCTCCACTACATCGCAAGGAACAAGTGACTGCCTGCAACAACATTTCAATAGAGGATTTGCATGTATACCATTGTCAATCTCGATAAATCTGGAATTATGTGAGTTGTATGTCAGTGTAAAAGCTATTAAGAACATGTTATGTTCAGATTGAAATATTCAAATGTGATCTCATGTAATAGTCATGTGTTTATCATGTTGAAACAAGACACCATGTTTCCCATCATGCATTTGGTTTCTATAGATCATTTACACAAGCTATGAGATTGGCAGCGATATTGGTGAAAGGATCCTTGCATTGTTTGTACGAAAATGTTGATAAATGTTTGTATGCAAATTCCCTATTGCAGGAATATCATTATTTTGATATTATTTGATCGCAAGCAATTGCTAGGCCTTGTAGAGGAAGTGTATAGACACCTCAACTAGGCTGCAAGGCCTAGCATGGTTGCACCATAATCACATGCAATCGCTTGTTAGTTGTGAACTAGTGGAGGGGCCCTATAAGGATAACATATTTACCCCATTAACATCATCAAGTCACCCCTGCATATAAAATTAATTAAAAATCACATTTACTTTTGCATTTAATGTTGACAAGGAGGTATTACATTAGCCTTGTACGATTAATATCGCAGTGTTGCAATAATGCAGACCTGAATAGGTTTAAGATCCCATACCTAACTTACCCCAAGACTTAACAGAATATGGACCTAACTTTGACTAACAAGTGTAGAACGAAGCCTATACACAATGCCATGACTGAACACCTTATATACACAATGCGGCAATACCAGTCATCTTCAAAGGCTGATTTGCAAGAAGTGTGCAATATTTCTCATTAGATGTGATATGTTGGGAAGCTATTATTCACCCTGTCAGCAGCATAATCCTCAGGCCAATGAACAAGGGTAATCATTTGAAATGTACATGGATGACATAATTATCTTATTCAAGTTGGTTCTTATGAACATACAAGACTATGAATTTGTAACTGCCTCTATCACCCTATCTAACACAGTATTGTCATTTTAGTAAACGTAAAAGCCCTGTGTCCACTGGGCTGATTAATCCAATTGTCCGGACTTTTCTCCATGAGTCAACTGACTGCCCTGTGAGAAAATCGCCTCAGTGGATATAGGCCTTAATTCATACATATATGTGAGCAATCAGGTATCTTTGATAAACATTGATTATCAATTTATGTGAACCATTACACTTTATAAACCAAATATAAACAAATCATATACCTAACAATTATCATCAAACAATGAGATATTAAGGCTGTCCTTATCGTAAATACATCAAGGCTTGTTCTGGAAGAACAGAATTCTGAGGGACGCTTCCCTTTATGATGTATTTACTGTGATGTCTGAATAAAAATACGATATACATATATATATATATCTATGGTTTGCACATGGGTTTTGCTCCTCAATGGAATTCCATTATTTTACATGTGTCAACATTTTAGTCATTAGTTCAGAGATGATCCATATGATGGACATTTTGTGCTCAATACAATGTATACAAATATCAGTATGTAAAGGGTTTGAAGTATACAATTGGCTTTACAACTATATACACACATAGTGACGTGAACGATCTGTTACAAGCATGCAGTAGCCTTATTAACAAACATGCCTGAGACATGGGTGCCTTTATGATCGAGTCTCAACAATGTTTCATGAGTGACACCTGGTCCAGAAGTCTATTGTCCAGGAAGACTGATGAGTGGGCTGACCACCATGAGTTGATGTCTGTACTTGAGTTAATAATTGATATCAATACCAATAACATCGTCACAATTCATTTTCTGAATGATTTTTCAAAAGATTTTCACTGTCACCGCACAAGTTTCCACTGTCCAGGGACCTCTTAGCACCTCCCCTGCAGTTTGTCAGGTTAGTCAAGCCCAATCCTGTACAGTTGCAACACCTAGCCATGTTATGGGCAGACAGTACCTGTCCTTATACAGTACATTTATATTACAGGGACCCCTCTCTGCCCCAAGCACCTCGTTCCTATCGACTCCTGAGCCTATGGTCCCAAGGGTGTCTACAGCAGTAGTGAGGATCTACTTTATATCCACATGCACATTAAGCACCTTAGACATGCTGAGACATGTCTTGGGTCTGCCAGTTACTGAGTCACTCTGAGTTACTCTCTGAGTTACTCTTCTCATGCTCAATCTGCTTCCCCTGCGGCTCCTACTGGTGCTCCTCTGTTAGGCCAAGCCTCTTGCATGGTTCCATGAGCTGCTCAATGTGTAAAGATAGTGAAGAAGCATCTGCTGTTTCTCTCTCAGATATACATATAATTAAGTAGTGTGAGCACCAGGCCTTTGATAATGTACCATGCAAGCACATATATGTCCATAGCTCCTCCTCCTTCTGTGTCACCGTCTCGCTCCTCAACCTCCTTACACAACACAGAATGATTGAAATGATCACAAGTCCTTATCAGGGCTTTAACACGTTGATATTAACTGCTCCAATTCCGGCAGTGTAATACAGTCAATGAGCTACTCAATACTGTAGCAATGGTCAGTATTGGCCAATGGCCAGATGTCCAGCTACTACTACTGCTGCTTTTTAAACTCTGTGACTCATCTACTACAGGGACCTCAGGCTTCTGAGTTACTCTTGGATGAGGTCGAGGAGTTCTCCCACCAGGAGGTCGTTGAGGTCGGGAAGGGATAGGACCTCCAGTAACTATAGGCTGGCCTGAATGTAGCTCACAGTCAGGCCTAAACCGGTAGCGCAGGTAGACCGGGTCCTTAAAGACTTTAGTCATGAGGTTTCCTATCACTTCTCCTCCGCTACCGCACGATTTGTCGAAAGATCCCCTGTAGCAGTTGCGTATGCGGTCCAGATTCCTAGCAAGTAAAGACAGAATAAGCTATACATAGATATATCACATGGATTGATATTCAGTGTATTTTGAATTTTTGTGTCAAAACCTTGAGCCGTTAACAATTTCGTACATAATCTATTACCTAGAATGATTTGTGAAGGCTTCCTAACGTGCATGAAACAGAATTTCCATGGTAGAAATTATTAGGGCATTTATTTAATAGACAAGCCATAGACATTAGACAGCAAGCCAATGCCTTATTAAGATACTAGAGTTCCTATAATAGTCACCACGAGAAATGATAGTGAGTGATAATGATCATAATTTTATCCATTTAAAGATGATCAGAAATACATAGTATTCTTTAGAATCAGGATTTCTGGAAGCTTTTGGAAAGGAAGAAATTATTATATTATATATAAGCATGCTATTATGAAAGTGGTAAAATAATGCATACAAAGGCAGTGGCATCCCTATTGACAGATTAAAGCACATCTTGATAACGCAGAGTAAAAATAAAATGCACTTACTCTTGAACCCTTCTGGAGTCATCCGAGTCAGGTACGCAGTAGAAGCTATGTGCCTTCAGGTTTGTGAGCATTGGGGAGAGTTCTTCCCAGATGTAGTTACACTGTGTTAATGTATCATTGTCCAACAGGTCTCTATAACACCTTAGGTGGTTTATGTACTCTATAATAAACAAATACATTTAACTTATTTGATATGATTTGTAAACATTTATTCACTCATATATCAGGTACAGCATTTGGAAACAGTCCTTATTCTCAACAGTAGCCCAGGTTTTATCAGGTTTTGCTTCTTTGAAATATTTTAATGCTTTCTTTGTTGCCTTTGAATTAAATTGTTCCAAATGATTCCAAAATAATTAATGTCTCTAGCATCTATTGTTCCATGGCTAGAGCTATGTGGGGAGATGAAACGTGTAAAGCTACTGTTGATAATTCCATACTTTGGCGCAAAAAATAGAAAAATAAATATGATAGTAACTATGACAACTGATCAGAAAACTGTGATGATAACTCAAATATCGAATGTAGAATGTTAGTTTGATTGACACAAGTCGACCAAAGTTGATGATGGGATTTTCTATCATCACAGATATTATGAAGATATAAGATTAAAACATATTTCTATGGGTACTAAAAGACCACAATGGTATTTTAGGTGAGATGAAATTTACCTGATTTTGCCTCTTCACAGATGTAGGCCATTTTGAGCAGATAGCGCCTCATGTCTCCATCAAACTCATACACCTTGTTGATGCCGTGAGAGCAGCTCTCCTTCAGTGGGTTCATACACAGCTGGTACGCCTCATACTCCCTGTACAACAGACAACATCATACAGTCAGACCTCTACTGATAGACACCTCTATAAACCGACCACATCGCTATTAAGGACATTTTGAGTCAGTCCCTTTACTGTTCAGTTTCCTTATAGCGACACCTCTATAATCCAAACGCCTCGCTATTAAGGACATTTTGAGTCAGTCACTTTACTGTTCAGTTTCCTTATAGAGACAACTCTTCAATCCGGACATCTCGCCTTTATGGACAGTTGTGCTCAGTCTCTTGGTAGCATTATAGAAAGGTTTTACTGTATTTACTACTGCTTTTCTAACTTTAACGGTTCAAATGTATACAATCTAATGGACCATGAACCTTACTATAGTCCTTTCCACTGAGTTGCAAGAGATTTAACACTGAAGGGAATAATTTAATATTAACACCTTTGGACTAAAGCAATAGCTCGGCCATACAACCATATAGACAGATCTTGTCCCTTCCCATTTCGTTCATAAGGCTTAGCCTGGATGCTGGATTGCAAACCAGAACTATAATAGTTCTGTGGTTGTATTGAGGTAAGTTGATTATCGCTTGTATATCGTTGGTCCCGGTTGATGATATAGGTTTTGTGGTACATAGGAAAAAGCCCTGATTTTAGTTATGTTTTTTTTTATTATCACTAGCTTTTGGACTATTTTGCCTTTTATCAGGTCTTCATACATATTTCATATACACTTACTTGCAGGCTCTCCTAACCTCCTTCTTGCCTCCCTTCGTGATGAGATCAAAGTCAGTTCTGAACTTGATTCTCTTGGGGATGTGCTCCTCCTCACACTGGTCCATAACTACTGTCAGGTTGGACGGGCACTGCGCTGTGTATCTGAACCCTGCAACATATGTACAGCTTCCATGCTTAGTCACAATATCTACATATTGCTAACTTTACACCTATTATGACAAAAACGATTATTTCAAATGTACTCATTGTTTGATATGTGGGACTGAAATTATCAATATTTTGCTGCTGTTACATGATTATACAAGAACTTAAATCAGCTGAAAGAAAATGAGTGATAATAGTTGAAATCGAAGCAGCAAAAGGTCATTGTCATGCAGTGAAAATTATATGAATTGTTTTATCAATATGTGAGCCCCAATAAAGACTATTGCACCAATAGTTTAATTTAAACACCGAGTACTGCTAGGGACAACATATAATATAGGCTAGTTGACCATCATGCTTACAATCAATAGCTTTACATAATTTTATCCAAATGTTGGGGGCGGGGTGAGGGGGAGAATTTAAATACTTGGTAAATGTATTTGATATAAATTGTGATGTGTTTCAAGATTTTGAGATATCGTCTTATTTGAAAAGATGAGATCAAGCCGATTAGAATGATATTAAACATCAGGACCTCAAATACGTATTTCTATATTTTAATTTTGGTATTTTTTTTTGAAAAGGAAGTTTGCAATACTTCTGGGTGGACATAATTTACTGCTAAAGTAGCTAAATATACGCTATGACCTTAGAAATGCATGAATATATTTAATACACTATCCTCAAATTTGGTACCTGTATTCATGCTACAAACAGCGTTAAGCAGTTCAAAAATGAAAATATTCCCACAAACAATGACATTTTGAAAATAAAACACATTGAAAAAAATCATTTTCCTGCAACACATCACATATCGAAGAGGATTCTTTTCTGTCATTGCATAATTCTTGCCTCATGAGTCACTATTGCTACATCACTCATCCATATACAATAGGAGGCTTTATAAATTGCCCGAGCGCCACATTAGGAGTGGTGGTCTTGACCCTAGACCAGGGTCACAGTGGGCACTGGTCCAGTGGTCATATATCTTCACTATAGATGTCAAACCTTGACCACTTGTCCCACCAACAATTTGTGCTCCTTGTGTGAACAATTGGGCAAGATTATCAAATAATATGTTTAGAGAAGTTATGCCAAACTCCAGGTTGACAATAGTTGGTTCAATCAATACAGGAACCTTTGTCTGAGTGCGTTAACAAAAGCAACACTGAGTCTATGGACTGGATAGGTTGAGGGGCAGTGAGTGGAGGGCAGGGGAGGCCAGAGTGGATGTGTGTCAGTGACCCACTAACGGACATGTGTGTAGGAATCCGCACATGCATAGGATGAGGCATGCTACGACCGCATTTACAGAGTGGGGAATTTATGCAACCTCACATCCTCCCAAGGCAGGGCGAGATTCTCCAAATCTGGTCCTGTCACATCATTACCCCTTTAATTTGAAGGAACCCTGGGCAGTGGAGGAAGGGTTTGACCTAACCATGCTACGGCTCTGACTGTGGTACATCCCAGTCAGAGGCAGGGCAGGTCATCTGACTGAATAAGGTGAGAGGAGAGACGTCCTGCGTTGGGAGGATGATATTCAAATTACCATGCTGAAAAACCTCCTATAGGGCAATTACCATGCTGAAAAACCTCCTATACAGCAATTATCATGCTAAAAAAACTCCTATACAGCAATTACCATGCTGAAAAACCTCCTATACAGCAATTATCATGCTGAAAAACCTCCTATAGGGCAATTACCATGCTGAAAAACCTCCTATAGGGCAATTACCATGCTGAAAAACCTCCTGTACAACAATTATCATGCTGAAAAACCTCCTATAGGGCAATTACCATGCTGAAAAACCTCCTATAGGGCAATTACCATGCTGAGAAACCTCCTATACGGCAATTACCATGCTGAAAAACCTCCTATACGGCAATTACCATGCTGAAAAACCTCCTATACGGCAATTACCATGCTGAAAAACCTCCTATACGGCAATTACCATGCTGAAAAACCTCCTATACGGCAATTACCATGCTGAAAAACCTCCTATAGGGCAATTACCATGATGAAAAACCTCCTATAGGGCAATTACCATGATGAAAAACCTCCTATACGGCAATTACCATGCTGAAAAACCTCCTTTAGGGCAATTACCATCCTGAAAAACCTCCTA
Organism: Sthenelais limicola; assembly: GCA_942159475.1. Taxonomy (NCBI): domain Eukaryota; kingdom Metazoa; phylum Annelida; class Polychaeta; order Phyllodocida; family Sigalionidae; genus Sthenelais; species Sthenelais limicola. The sequence continues at coordinate 23,056,521 of OW804101.1, forward strand.
TAGGGCAATTACCATGCTGAGAAACCTCCTATACGGCAATTACCATGCTGAAAAACCTCCTATACGGCAATTACCATGCTGAAAAACCTCCTATACGGCAATTACCATGCTGAAAAACCTCCTATACGGCAATTACCATGCTGAAAAACCTCCTATAGGGCAATTACCATGATGAAAAACCTCCTATAGGGCAATTACCATGATGAAAAACCTCCTATAGGGCAATTACCATGATGAAAAACCTCCTATACGGCAATTACCATGCTGAAAAACCTCCTTTAGGGCAATTACCATGATGAAAAACCTCCTATACGGCAATTACCATGCTGAAAAACCTCCTATAGGGCAATTACCATGCTGAAAAACCTCCTTTAGGGCAATTACCATGCTGAGAAACCTCCTATACGGCAATTACCATGCTGAAAAACCTCCTATGCGGCAATTACCATGCTGAGAAACCTCCTATACGGCAATTACCATGCTGAAAAACCTCCTATGCGGCAATTACCATGCTGAAAAACCTCCTATACGGCAATTACCATGCTGAAAAACCTCCTATACGGCAATTACCATGATGAAAAACCTCCTATACGGCAATTACCATGCTGAAAAACCTCCTATACGGCAATTACCATGCTGAAAAACCTCCTATACGGCAATTACCATGCTGAAAAACCTCCTATAGGGCAATTACCATGCTGAATAACCTCCTATAGGGCAATTACCATGCTGAAAAACCTCCTATAGGGCAATTACCATGCTGAAAAACCTCCTATAGGGCAATTACCATGCTGAGAAACCTCCTATACGGCAATTACCATGCTGAAAAACCTCCTATACGGCAATTACCATGCTGAAAAACCTCCTATACGGCAATTACCATGCTGAAAAACCTCCTATACGGCAATTACCATGCTGAAAAACCTCCTATACGGCAATTACCATGCTGAAAAACCTCCTATAGGGCAATTACCATGATGAAAAACCTCCTATAGGGCAATTACCATGATGAAAAACCTCCTATACGGCAATTACCATGCTGAAAAACCTCCTTTAGGGCAATTACCATGCTGAAAAACCTCCTATAGGGCAATTACCATGCTGAGAAACCTCCTATACGGCAATTACCATGCTGAAAAACCTCCTATACGGCAATTACCATGCTGAAAAACCTCCTATACGGCAATTACCATGCTGAAAAACCTCCTATACGGCAATTACCATGCTGAAAAACCTCCTATAGGGCAATTACCATGCTGAAAAACCTCCTATAGGGCAATTACCATGATGAAAAACCTCCTATAGGGCAATTACCATGATGAAAAACCTCCTATACGGCAATTACCATGCTGAAAAACCTCCTTTAGGGCAATTACCATGATGAAAAACCTCCTATACGGCAATTACCATGCTGAAAAACCTCCTATAGGGCAATTACCATGCTGAAAAACCTCCTTTAGGGCAATTACCATGCTGAGAAACCTCCTATACGGCAATTACCATGCTGAAAAACCTCCTATGCGGCAATTACCATGCTGAGAAACCTCCTATACGGCAATTACCATGCTGAAAAACCTCCTATGCGGCAATTACCATGCTGAAAAACCTCCTATACGGCAATTACCATGCTGAAAAACCTCCTATACGGCAATTACCATGATGAAAAACCTCCTATACGGCAATTACCATGCTGAAAAACCTCCTATACGGCAATTACCATGCTGAAAAACCTCCTATACGGCAATTACCATGCTGAAAAACCTCCTATAGGGCAATTACCATGCTGAATAACCTCCTATAGGGCAATTACCATGCTGAAAAACCTCCTATAGGGCAATTACCATGCTGAAAAACCTCCTATAGGGCAATTACCATGCTGAATAACCTCCTATAGGGCAATTACCATGCTTAAACCACACAATTATCTATACAAATAGTATCCTACCATGGTATTCCCTGTCACGTGGGATGACACATCTGTGTTTGCGGATGTGGATGTGGTTGGACATCTTGGCTACATGGAAGGCAAACACGCCCGCTTCTGGGCTGCACGCAGACTCTACCAGTGCCTCCTTACACCGAATGTTCTCATACAGGAAACTGCAAGCAAAAAGCATTTTTTATATTATTCAATGATTTTTTAAATTAAAGATTTTCACGAAAAAAGAACGTAAAGAAGGGAAAGTAATTGATGGTGTATATAGCATCTAGGGCACACAATTTAAGCTCTAAGGGCATTTACATTAGACATCTTTTGTTAGTGACCGTTGTCAAGGGAAAGGTCTCAAACTTCAAATTTTGGTCCAGCTTTTAGTACTAGGTATGTATCTCTGTATTATGCACCAAACAGAGTACCAGCAGCCCCGTAATGTCGGTCCTCAATCCTTAAATATCATGCCAATAATCAGGACCCTGGACCAATAATGTATATTTATATATATAGGTAATTTACAGCTCTAAAACATATTTTGTCACATATTAGATATGATTCTATACTTTTAGTGTTACTTTCCTAGAGATCCATTAACAGTTTACCTCCATTATTCCACTCCCTTTAAATTCCCATGTGCACAGCCCTTTAAGAGCTTTGTTGTCAACATTTCCAAGAATATCTTATCAACAATCTGTACATCACTTAGTTGCAGTACCTTCTTCCTTCCTCTGATAATGTACCTCTGATAAGAACAGGGTCTATAACCAGAAGCCCTTAACTAGTTCGTACGTCTATTTATCACTAGTGAAATCACCAGAAAATGTACAATTCGTCTTCACCAATCCTCTAAAATAACCCAAATTTAAGACAATAATGATGTTCAAAATCCAGTTCAACACAACCAAACAGATTGATTGAATTAAGTCAATACCAAATATACGCAGGTATATCTAGTGTTGATCATTTTCCAGCCTAATTTAGCATAACTTAATGAATATGCAGACCTGCCGATTGTACATTTTCTGAAGATGTGACCCTATCTAGACAATGCTTCAGGAGATGTAAGTAAGTCAAGTTGTCTCCTCTTTATCATAGAGTGTCCAGGTATCCTGGTACACTGGGACGTGTACACTAAATTAAATATTGTCGCTTCAGTTTTATTTATATGAATCTGTATAAAATATATGTGATGTCTTACAGAAAAATGTCGAAAAAATGGATTTTGAGATATCATCATATTTGAAAAGATGCGATGAAGCCGATTCCTATGATGGTAAACATTAGGACTTCTAATACATACTCCTATAGTTTTATGTATAAAATGACGTATGAATGGATATATTTATTTCAGTCTTGAAATTAGGTACGGGCATTCATGCACTAACACCCTACAAATTTAGAAGACTCTGGGCAAGGGTTCTTGAGGGAAAGGATTTAAAAAATATGATTTTTTTCTGACAGACTAATGACTCATTTTTCTGTAAACCATCACATTTGTTATCATGTGGTTCAGGAAAATGAGTCACAAATCGCAAAGCTGGTATTTTTCAAAGTCATTTATATATCTTTGTTGGAAGTTTAACTACCATTTTATCCACAGACATATAATAGATCTGCTATTAAGTTCACTTAAGACAAATTCGAAATTAAGGATTATATCCATCTGTCTAGATATTATTCACTGGGATTATCACCCAAATAGGTCTTGGGGTAGGCCTACACTATATAACTTCTTCTATGTGTGGCACTATATACCCGAGTCGCTTTGCTCTATCTCTAACTCTATGATATCTCTTCATCTCAAATTACTAGTGAGAAACACAAAGGGTTTTCCACCTTCCATGTCAAATACACACGTGTATCATTATTGTAAATCAGTATAATTACTTGAATAAGGAAAATAATGGATCCTTTTCTCAGTAATGTCAGACATGGTCCAGACCTTCAGAAAATGTACAATTGGCAGCTCTACACATTGAGTAAATTCTGCTAAATTAAGCTGCAATTTGGGCAATACTAGGTAAATTCGAATATATTCGGCATTGCGTTGATTCTAGCAATCTGTTCGGTTAGGTTGAACTGCATTGTCTGAAATTTGCGTTATTTAATGGGTTTGGTGAAGACGAATTGTACATTTTCTGGTGATTTCACCCACATAGGATTAATACAATTATGATGTACATGTATGTAACAGGTATTATACCCATCCAGGGGATGAATTACTTGCGCCACGTGCTCCATGTATCTTGTACAATTCAGGGTCATTTAACTGCCCTAGAACTGTGCACAGTAATGTTTGGAGCATGTCGTACAAGAGATGTATTTTGGCTACATGACGGGGACAGGTTAACCGGTATAGGGACCGCCATACAGGGCATGAAGGGCTTGAGGGCAGAGGCAGCAAAAATAAAGCGAAAAGGACGAGTGGGAGGTTTCAGAAGTGTCCACTCCCTTATAGGTTGTCCACAGAAAATGTTCTCTTCCTTATAAAATGAAGGTTACTGCCACTTCTACGAAGAAAGTATCTTCCAGTGTAGTAAAAATCAAATCATATTGTCTCGAAAAACACCCTTTTAAGACAAGAATTATGCTCAAAATAGAGTTTACCATGGCCGAAGGGATTATTGGAATTAGAGCAATACCAACTATACTCATACTATATCCAGTATTTATCATTTTTAACCTAATTTAGCAGAATCTAAATCCTTAGAGCTTCCAATTGTACATCTACTGACGATCTGACCCTTGTTTCTATATTATTAACTTTAGTTAAAGCTAGAATATAATTTCTTTGCAACAGATATTGATAGCTAATGCTGTACTCTTCTAAAGAAAACGTGTCTGACCTAGGCCTTCGAGCGAAGGACGTCACACTGGCGAAGGTCAAACCTTCCTCCAGGCTAACCAAGTCTCCCAGCGAAAATAAAAAGAAATAAAAAGAAATGGAAAACTGCAGAGGGCAAACAAGCAATGCATCCCCGCAAGCTAGCCAGCCAAGAACTTCTTCACAAAGTGCACGCGTCCCTTCCCTGGGGTGCCTGTCTCCCGCTGTCAGTTGAAATTGGGTTGCGATTTACTATAGGGTGAAGTTGTCAGAAAATGTACAATTCACATTCATCAATCCTCTCAAATAACCCAAATTTCAGACGAAAATAAAGTTCAAAATACAGCCCAACATAACCAAATAGGTTGCTAGAATCAATGCAATGCCAAAGATACTCAAATTTACCTAGTATTGACCATTTCTTAGCCTTGTTTAGTCTATATACTAAATGTGTACATGTTTATCAATTGTACATTTTCTGAAAACCTCACCCTATAGCGCTTTGAGCGGACAAACACGGAACATTTCATGTAATTAAGGACGCGTACATGCTTCAAAACATGTCAATTAAAACGAATTGTGAGATTGCATGAAGGCAAAGGAAATTCAGTTACACGGTGCATCGGACTCAGTGAAAGGGTGGCATGAAAAATAAGCGATGAAATGGTCAAAGAACTGACAAGAAGATTGTGTGGAGATGATGGAGGTGACCGGGTGGAAATTGATTCATATCAAGATGTCTTTAAAAAGAAATGCTTCCATTATCGCCCAGTCTGATGCAATGTACACCTGTCTCATTATATACACACGGCTGAGACATGTGATCTAGTAGAGAGACATTAGTCTTAGGTAAGTAAAAAAATAAAGGTAGATTTTGAGACTTTAGAAATGCAAGCATATACCTAATACACTGGCTTGAAATTTGTTATACGACCTGAAGCGCTAGATACCCCCAAAATGAGAACATTCCTACATGGAGATCTTGTGAATAAAACACTTATTTGTCATGTGGTTCAGCAAAATAAGTCACAAGTCGCAAAATTGATATTTTAAAAAAATTCCAAAGTGTTTTTTTACGATATTTCTTTATTGGACTATTCTGATTTTTAGGGAGTTTAGCACTGTTTGCCATGTGAATCTATGTACTAAATCTAAGGACATTCTATTAAATATATCCTTGCCTTTTGAAGGCCTTCGTGTGGAGTATAATTAGATACTTTACTGGTTATGGCCCACTCAGAAACCTTGCAACCTTTTTTATCAAAAAAATATCAAACTTGAAATATAGAAATTGTTATTAGATGTCCTACTGTGTAGGATCATTGGCACGGGCTGGATCTCATCTTTTCAAATATGATGGTATCTCAAAACTCTTTTTTGCGACTTCTGACTCATTTTCACAACAAATAATGATAAGTTGAGCCTAGATGATAAGAGCCCAGGGCATGCAGTAGGGAGTTCATGGGTTCAAGTTCCACCTTGGGCAATCTATCTCTCCTACCAGCATACAATAGGGGGGTTGCTTTGTCACTGCGCATGTCTGCTGTTGCGGGACATGCTGGGATAGATTCCCTTTTAATCTCACGTACACAGGATTGAGCAACACTTTCATTGAGAAGAAAATGTTGTGTATATCACTCAGTGACATATGGATGATGCAACGTATCTCATACGTTGTTTCCTATCAAATAATCAATTTAATATGATACATTTATATCCCATGCTGAACATGAATATTTTTCTCGATTTTACTCACATACACCTCTCATAGTTCCCTGCGAATTAGGATTCACGATGGCGGACATGTAAGTCGCCTATTATCGGTATGAATATTCGATACAAAGGATACAAACGAAAATGCGATGGCAACATCGAGATGTCCCTGTCAGAGCAATAAAAACGTTACAACAACAACAATATGTAACCACATGGGACAACAGTGGACTTCCGTGCAAACCTGGAATGGGGGAAGTGTAGGAGTAATGTATGACCATGGGTCAGCAGACTGGTTGCAGGAGTGACCGTGATAAGGAGCTAGCAGCCCCCTTAGTTAGTGCAGGACATGCTGAAAGACTCAAATCCCACGTCCAGCCACATTTTGTGGTGAGTTACAGAATGTTGGGGTGTTTTGCGCTGCTAGTAGCATGAATAAATGTACCAAATTTCGAGACTATATATATATGGGTGAAATCGCAAAAAAAATGTACAATTCGCCTTCAGCAATTCTCTCAAATAACCCAGAATTAAGACAAAAATGAAGTTCGAAACTCAGTTCAACATAACGAAACAGATTGTTAGAATCAAAGCAATACCAAATATGCTCAGATATACGTAGTATTTACCATTTTTCAGTCTAATTTAGCAGAATTTACAAAATGTCTAGATCTGCCGATCGTACATTTTGACTTATGACTCATTTTTCTGCGGAAATCAAATTTTGTTTAGTCTCAAATTATTACATTAAGGCCCCTCCCTGGGTGGTCATGTGTCGGAGTGATCGTACCATTGAAATAGTCTCTTCCAGAAATCAAAAGCCCAACACGGCTTTAATTCCTTGTCTAAATTGCAACTATACCCCATCCACATATATATACCCACGTAGCACTCTGTTAGTGTTAAATCAGAGGCTGATATTACACGGAGGGACACTGTTTCTTGTGTTAAAGCATCGAGTAAAAATACAAGGATAGACACCCTATCTTGGAATTCGTGTTTTGATGACAGTAACAGAGAGTGATCCGTCACTGGTGTGTTATTAATACTCGGTCACATCGATCACTGTCACTAGTCACTGTCACAAGGCAGTGGTCCGCTTGTCTAGAGATCATAACAACGTGTATTGTGTATGTAGCATACCTATAGAAACATATGTCTTACACTTGCCCCAAGACTTAATGCCTCTGGCGAAGGAAATATTGAATATTATTATGAATTATTTTTCATAAATGGAAAAATTGGACAGGTTCAAGTAAGATTCTGTCGCGGTGTGACCATGTACTGAAGTGTTTTTTTCTCATATATTCTCAGATGTAGTTTCCATGACATGCACATTGTCGATTTGGATTATCATATCAAACAAGTGAGATTCTAGCAACATGGCTTGGGGGAATATTTGAAAAGTTTAATATCATGGTAGATTAAATATTTAGCTATTAACACACGTCGGAAAATGTACAATCTGCAGCCCTCGTATCTGTCAGGTAATGTGGAAATTAAAGAAATGTGCTTGGATATTTTGAACTGTATGAAAAGCTCCTTTTTGTCTTTAAATTCGAGTTATTTGAGAAGATAGATGAATTGTACATTTTCTGGCGACTGACCCGTGTATAAATCACTGATAAATAATGTTCATCTGGCTCAACAACGACCCAATTGTGTGCAGATTATGTGGGTTCCTCTACTCCCAACCCCTAATTAATGTACATATCTGTCCAATGGAATTATACTATTTGGAAAGGATTGTATTGGCAAGTACTAATGACCAACGTGGGAAATAGGTATAATCTTCAATAGTTCATGGTTGATTCGGGTTATATAATATATGCTATTACGTTGTATGGCTCAACAGTCAGACTAACTACCATCGTTCATGAATTACAAGACATTATCATATTAGTTAAGGTATGCCCGCCCTCTTACATGATTTAAAGCTCCATACTCAGGCAAAAACCTAATATTTGTGTTCCTTTCTTTCCCCAACAATTTGATAGACATTTGACTACAATTTTCGACGATTTTGCCCTGTTATCTTTGCTGCAAGACTTCACAAGTTCACATTGATATTTCGGCGGGTCGCCGAAATCAGCCTATATATATACTGCTGGGGTATTACTTATTAATTATTACTCGTCGGCACTCGTTTTCTCTCTGCCGATTCGACTTCAAATTCTTGTAAAATATAAATATATATACGAGCTGCAGAATGTTGATGAATTCAGTCCTACAGGTCAAGCAATCACTAAATTTGCAAGACTTTTTTTTAATGTAATAGCTGAAAATACAGCTTTAAAAATGGACTGGGAGTGAAAACATTTGATGGTGATACATAGTATCCTCACTGTGAACATCAAACTACGTTTTTATTATAAATTTAGATGAAAGTAAAAGATGATTCCATTGGGAAACAGAAGCTTTGTGCTTTGAAGTGGGTCTGTTGAAGGGTATCATGGTCATTACACCCCTGCACTAGCACCTCTGAATGGAGATTGATCGTGACAAGTCTAAACCTCCACTTTCTGATTATCCTAGATTTGTTACACTACATAGGTATTGTATAACCACTATTGTGTTCTCAGGTCTCCTATTGAAACTAAGTAGGGTAAATGAATACTTGAAAACAGCATTGAAATATCTTGTTATTTTAGTCTATTTCTACAGTTTGGGCACCGAGTTTTAGCAGAAATTAAATGTTCCTGTTTTCTGATGTCAAGAAAATAATCACTGGTAATGAAAACAAGGCCATTGCAGCTGAAGAGTGTTATCTGGGTCAGATTGTCAGAAAATGTACAATTGACAGCTGTACACATTTAGTAAATTCTGCTAAATTAGGCTGCAATTTGAAATAAATTCGAGTATATTTGGCATTGCGTTGGTTCTAGCAATCTGTTCAATTAGATTGAACTGTATTTTGAATTTTATTTTTGACTGAAATTTGGGTCATTTGAAAGGATTGTTGAAGGCGAGTTGTGCATTTTCTGGCGACTTCGCCCATCTATAACTTGTGGTAGATCGGTGTGTGTATCTATAGTGAGAAGGTATTAACGAGAAAACAGGCATGAATGATTTAAGGGAGGTCAGGGAGATCATTATGCTCCCAGCTACGTGTAGCACTTGGGGGAAACATGCTACCTCCATACAATTCCTGGATACTTGGTTTAAACTTCATGGTCAGGGAACGTATTACCTATAATAGGGAGATTTAGCAACCACGACGCACCAACACAACACTAACGCATCCACTAACTATTTGTACATTATTACTGTTATGGGGATATCTCGAGAGGCCTGCAATGCAGATGCCCTCAGCCTAGCGGCTCTGACTGTCAAATCCATAAGAATGGTATGTCAGTGATTGGACGCCTATTGCGCTAGTGTCTTTCATGACCATGTTGTTGTTGTCCTAATGAGATTCGAATGGCATAATGCGGTTTGGAACAAGAGGTTTCCCCCCAGATTGGAAACACTCTCCCTATTTTGAGCCTAGTCTGCGACATCAAATTCTTGCATAAACATAGAACAGCAGCAAGATATTGATAATTTCAGTCCCTTAGGTCAAAGAATAAGTAATATGTTGTTGTCTTAATAGCTGAGAATACAGCTTTAACCGTCTCCGTAATGCGTGCTGTCTCATTCACTGTCATATCCAATCTACCTAACAATTTACCAGTGAGCAACCGGTTATTATCACTGAGCTATACGCAGTTATTTCTGCCCCAAATGGCAAATGATATATTAAAACTCCTCATTACAGTTTTGTAAATGGCATTCATCAAAATTAACCAATGAGAGACTTTCCTTTTTCTGTCATTTTGCCAACTTCGTTACTCGTCGCGCATTTTCGGCGGTAAGTGATAATTTAGTGCGACACGAGCCAAGGAGCACTGGGGATAGAACATGGACTCCCACGATAATCATTATAATTAGCTGGACTTGTGGTTGACAGACTGTTGCTGCGTGTATAGCGCAGAATATTGGAATTCTATATAATTTACTTAATAAATGAATCTTGTCAATCATCCGCTCTCTTCATAATCACATATACACGGGTCAGATGTTCAGAAAATATACAATTCATCTTCACCAGTCCTATCAAATAACGCAAATTTCAGACAAAAATGACTTTCAAAATGCAGTTCAACCTACCCAAACAGGTTGCTTGAATCAATGCAATGCCGAATATATTCCAAATATGTGCCGAATGCAATGTCGAATATATATTTTACCTTGCATTGACCAAATTACAGACTAATTTAGCAGAATTTATTAAATGTGTACAGCTGCCAATTGTACATTATCTGAAGACCGGACCCATGTACATGCTACTTCATTTTTTAGTGCTAGTGGTGTTTTATTGCGCTTATCCCACGTTGTATATCTGTGATATTGAAGATATATTGTAATTATGTGCGAGGTATCTTTGTTGCTAATTAATTAGATGATACTCCGCATTCGGTATACTCGATAATTAGGGAATAGTTTATAATCCCAAGGGGGAAATTCTTTCCTCGCCAGCATAAGGAGAGACCTACTAATGTTACAAGATCTTTATTACATGTGTATTTCATTTGAGAGGTGCGATAAGTGGGGTGCAATAACATTATTTTATCATACGTGTACGATAAAATTTCGAATTGGGTTTTCTTTAGCTTTTAGATACTTCATGACGATTCAAAACCAAAATCAAAGCTTTATATTTTCAAATACTCTTCTATGCTAGGGGCATATGATGAATAGTGAATGGAACTCGGTTCTAATATTTGAATATTTATTGCATTGCACTGAGAGGCTGTGAGCCTAGACTGTGTTATTGGAATAGCTTCAGATTTGGTTCTAAAGGTGGAGAGATGGCCGCTTAAACATGGGGAAATATATGATTCTGAAACCATTCTGAAAGTGTAGAATAATCTGTCTAAAAAGATGTACTTTGTTTTCAAAATGCATTTCAGTTTTTTACGTTATATTTTGTTAATCTTCTATACAAATAAAGACCGGGTGATGAATAAATGACATTTATACATAAATACATTTTAAGGCGACTTCACCCATTATTTACCAGACCAAATTAATATGCTTTTGCCAACATTTATTGAAGTATAATTTCCGCCTACACTAATGCACTGGCATTGCACTATTTTCCTATCAGATCGCGATTATCCCTAATTATATGTTTCCCGCTGCAGGAGAGGCTTATTGGGCTCACACAATACACTTTCCATTGTTAGCATTCCTCAACTCAGCCCCATTCATGTGGTTCCTACTGACCTCCCCTCTATAGTATGACCCGGAAATCCCAGCACACGAACCTAATAAGCTTTTAGGGTGGCTGCGGATGAACGGATATCCTTGAATAGGTTATGATGATGTTGACTACATATGATCTATTTTAAGATGTATTCAGCTGCACTCTCAGTTAACGTCGGTGAAAACAAAATTTACTAGGGAGGTTCAGCAAGTATACGTAAACGTAAACGTCTCCCTAATGTACAATTCCCCGTGTCAACTGACATTTCATATACGATATGAATTCCCTTCATTATGATATTAAATTCCCTATAATCACGGATAGAAGACAATACATTGTACCGAAATTCACTTTCGGAAATCTCTTCTAGCCATTCAAACAGATTTATCAGGAAGAGAATAAAGCAACATCTGGACTAGGCCTTGCTAGATGTCTAATCTATTATTACTACCTGAGATCATAATTGGATTATATACCCACTACTACAAAGCTTGTTTCAATAGGACTAAAATGTTGACAATGGTAATGTGATACAGGTGTAGGAGGAATACGGTGTCGGGGCCAGGTGAATGGAGAGGGGGGATCCCCTATACATTGACCAACCTTCTCTGCCCCAGGATTAACCTAATGTTGGGGACGACAACTATAGATTTGTAGCACAAGGAGTGACCGCAGAAATGCGACTTTCCTTTTGTCCTTGTTGTTAACAGAAAGCTTAGCTAAGCCTTGAATATAAGTGGTTTTGTGTGTCTCATCACGAGGACATTGTGGTAAGGTGCATTCTCTGCTATTATGACAAAGACAATCTCCCCAAATTTACTCATATTATGACTTATAAGTGGACGGAATTCATCAATATTCTGCTGCTGATACATATTCATACAAGAATTTGAAAAAGAATCGGTCAAGCAGAAACAACCACCGGTGACCTTTAGATGGGTTGAAGAAGAAAGGAAGAAAATAGGGAGGTTCCGCAAGCAAACCTATCTCAATTACGTAACTGTATCCGTATCTTTTTGTGAATCAAGCGCATTTTTCTGTATAGAAAAATAAACTGTAAGATGAAAATATTTGCTGAACTCTTTCGTCCTTTTAACGTATATTTGCATATCAGAAATACGTTTACGTTTACGTTTAGATTTGACCTGCTGAACCTCCCTATTTTCTGGCGATCTGACCCAATATAAAGTTAATAAAGCTGACTTACTGGCATCTATCGTTGGTGCCCTGCTTGGCGTTGAACCTGTACACTGCATCACACTGCCGCCCCAGTGGACTCTTGAACTGCTCGACGAAACAGTCCAAGCTCCTCCTGCAACCTGCAATTATACCACGTCAACATCTTTAATTAACTTAGGCCTAATTAACATAATTATAACAAAATGATATCAATAGAGCCAGCTTCTTATATTAACAGCTTGAAGAGAGAATCAACATGCTTGCTTTGATTTGAAAATATGTTTATTCAGGAACTATGTCGGGTGAGCGAAATATAAGTTGTTAATAAATAATTATGTTTTTTAAATCAGAATAATAATATCAAAAGAATTCATTTTCTTTATTCAAGCCAAGTAATATTTAACAAGTGTTAGGCAAAAACGCATGTCCGCCTTGCGGATGTATTCTAACGTTGCTGTTTATACCATAATACATTGATACAATAAATTGTACTATCATAAGCACAAATTATAACTAACGGTCAACGTTATACATAATCACATATTATATGATTCACATATAGTCAAGTCTCAGTTCAAATTCTCCTTCAACATAACATAATATATTTTTAGTCATCCTCCAAACGAATCGCCTAGTCCTGAAAAGGACCTTTATGCACATACACTAAGAACAAAGGGACGGGATGAAAAAAACTTTCGTTCTCGTTCCTCCAACTCTGTTAATCTATTCGAATAAAGTAAAATTCTAATTGAATGACTTACTGGTGGTGTTGTTGCAGGCACAGTTGACTACATCATAGATGAGCTTCCAGTTGTCCTCCAGCTTGTGGCGCACCTCGGCACAGTTGTGTAACAAGGGCTCCAGGCACCGCTTGAACGGCGAGAAACTCCTGCAACGGCACAACATTCCTTTAGACTATATGTGATGTGTCACAAATATTCTCAGTATAGCCTGATTTTATCATATACATTTTACCTAAATTCTCAAGTAAGTAATAGTCAAATGAAATCTAATAATTTAACATAGTGCTAAACATATATCAAGTCTGTTGGCATATATTAATGATATGCGTTAGCATATATTAATGATATGCATACAGGTAAGACATGTTAGACAAGTATGTATTACATATCTCTTATAGTCCAATACGTATAACCAATACATGCTTGTGTACTCACTGGCAGACGAGGTTCTTATGTCTCCTGCGTGTGTTGCCGCGGATGTGGTCGAGCAGCATGTCTATAAACTCCTGTCCCTTCTCCAGGCACGTCTCCAGCTCCACCGTGGTCTGGTCGTCGTCCAGCTGACATCGCTCCTGCTCTACCTCTGCCCCTGTGGACAGACAATAGTAGTATTAGAGACGTTGGAACATCATGTACAATCTGGGTCATATTTCATAATCAGGGACAAAGATATAAAAATGCGGAACAAATGCGGGACAAATTCCGTTCCATAATCAAATTTTCTCAAAGTTTCGCTACTCTGAGAATTTTTGCAATTTTCGAAACGTGTGAGTTTTAGTCACGAAATCACTTTATTAGTATATATGTTTGCACTGGCAACATTTTTTAAGTCATATCTCTTTGGGATGTTGAAATAAAATACTTTTCTATTTTATCGGAGAACCGATTTTTAGTTTTGTTTCATAAACTGCGAAACTTCACAATCAGCTGGTATCTGTGCATTGTTTCGTGCAGTAGGAGACAAATATGCTTTAAACCTATCAAACTTCGACTGAGTTAAGATTAAACTAACATATTACTGATATTTGCGTTTCTTTTGTATCCTGTTCGTCTCTAAAATGTCAATGGTGTAATTTTTGCAGGTTTTTGTGTGTGTTTTTAACAATTTCAGTGATTTATTTTGGTGGAGGTTGCATTATATACCGTTACAAATGAAAAAGTTCCCATTTTCGAAACTTGTGAGTTTTAGACACCAGGTCGCTGTATGTTTGTATGTGTGTTGGGTGCAGAGATCTGAAAGGCTGTGGCACAGGTGATATATGGGTCGCAGTTTCACAAAGTGTACAATTAGCAGATATACACATTTAGTAAATTCTGCTAAATTAGGCTGCAATTTTGTCAATACTAGGCAATTTCGAGCATATTCGGCATTATATTAATTCTAAGAATCTGTTTGGTTGTGTTGAACTGTATTTTGAACTTTATTTTCGTTTGATATTTCGATTATTTGAGAGGATTGGTGAAGGTGAATTGTACATCTTCTAGCGACTTCACCCAAATAGGGCCCATTGTCTCCATGTGAATTCACACCGTAGTTCACAGCTCTGCTAAATTAGACTAAATAATGGTACATTTTATAGGAATAGACCTGAGTAGATTTGCCTTGATTCAAACATCTATATTTGGTTATGTTGAACTACATTTTGAACCAACTTCTAGACCATTTATTCAAGTCAATATATATACACACCTTGGGAATAAAAAAATACGACGATACCTGACACAAATTAAGACACACATCCACTATCAACCGGCTTGCTTAGACAGTAATAGATCTACATCAGTCTCTCAGCTTGGGACAGGATTTCATCAGTACACACCTTTCTCCCTAGGGAGGTCCATCTCCCCTTAATATCGCTCACACCTCCAACTGTGCATCTTATCACTGCCTCTTCTAACTCCGTCCCTCCCTGTCACTCAGGGAATAACTCCTCCCATTAATCACGCCAGATCAAGGGTAATGCTTGAGTCAGCAATTATTACATTATATGGTTTTTCTCGTTATTATTTAGTATATGTATACAGCTCTTCATCAAGCAATGACAATGGTACTGACGTAAGGCATGTGCGGGGTATACAATGTTAGTTAAACTAGAGTTGTAGTCAGTGAAGATGATTTGAGGCAAAGAAATAATATTCAATCTTCCTCTGTGTCACCATGAAGTATATATGACCCTTAAATGATATGGGTCAGATCTTTAGAAAATGTACAATCAGCAGATGTAGACATTATTATGCTAGATTAGACTGAAATATATCGGAGTATATTTGGTATTGCCCCGATTCAAAACAATTAAGCTATGTTGAACTGCATTTTGAACCTCATTTTTGTCTTAAATACGAGTTATTTGAGAGGACTGTATATTTTCTCGCGACTTCACCCATATATCAATTGATAGCATTCCTTAATATTTTCTCCAAAGGCAACCAGACAAATATTTGTAGGGCTATACATAACAGATTATAAATCAATTAATAATATTCCATATTTTCTCCAAAGGCAACCAGAAAAATATTAGTATGCCTTTTTACATAAGAGCACTATATTGCGGACATTCTCGGCCGTAATATAGAGATACGTTCCGTGGAAATATGTACGTGGATCATTGCGTTACGTGCATAGTAAAGTTTGAGGAATTGGAGGTGCAAAGGTTTCCCAGTGGGAGGCCGGTCTAGGGTAATTCACTGGGTATCTCAGCTGTCAGTGGTCTATCATAGCAGGTAAATATATATGTGGGATACTTAGATATGTACACTAGATCAGGGCTAATCCATCAACACATTTATTCACTCTATAATGGGTCAGATTTTCACAAAATGCACAATTAGCAGCTCTACACATTTAGTAAATTCTCTTAAATTAGGCTGCAATTTGGTCAATACTAGGCAATTTCAAGTATATTCGGCTTTGCATTGATTCTAGCAATCTGTCTTGTTAGGTTGAACTGTATTTTGAACTTTTATTTCGTCTGAAATTTGGGTTATTTGAGAGGATAGTTGAAGGTGAATTGTACACTTTCTGGCGATTTCACCCCTATACAACATACCGCAGAGTCCCAATGATGTCAGCTTCAGTAGCAATTTACTAGTTATTTCAGACCTTATTTAATGGGTCAAGACATCAGAAAATGCACAATTTGTCTTCACCAATCCTGGTAAATAAGTCAAATTTCAGACTGTTAAAGTTATAATTCAACAAAACAAAACCGATTTTATTGAATCAATGCTATACCAGATCAACTCAGATATAACTAGTTTGACCATTTTCCGCCTAATGTAAGTGAAGAGAATTAACTAAATGTGTATAGCAGACAATCATACATTTATTGACAAACTGACCCTTTATAAATATGTCCCAGAGTAATATGGACGAGATATTGCACATGTTAGATATGATTTCCAGCAGCCATGAAATTATGAAAAAACTTCACAGTGTCTTGTATGTATAATTTCATGGTGTGTTACAATGCTGAACATTGTGGAGATATGTAGCTTGTGTATAGATGGGGCAGATTTTAGAAAATGTACCATTGGCAACTGTACACATTTAGTAAATTAGGCTAAAAAATGATCAATACTAGGTAAATTTGAGTATCTTTGGAAATCATTGTTTCTAGTAATCTGTTTGGTTAGGTTGAACTGTATTTTGAACTTTATTTTCGTCTAAAATTTGGGTTATTTGAGAGGATTGGTGAAGGTAAATTATATATTTTTTGGCGATTTCACCCATATATATTATTATTTATCATTATGATGTATGTTTTCTGACTTTATTATACGTATATAGAATGATGTATCTAGAGTGATTCGCACAGTGCGTATTTCACTATCAGTGAGTTACATGTGGTAGTCATGGCAACCAATGTGTATTGTGTGTTTGTAAGTGTACAGCCGAAATTCAACTTTATGACCCCAAGAAGTTTGTTATTTATATTATTAAAAGTATATGATAATAAAATTATTAACTAACTGGTTAGTTTCAGTCACTTATAATATATAATACTCGTTCTTTCGCTGTAGACACGCTGTTGGACAGTATTCTGAACCGCATTTCATTCTAAATTTGAGGTATTTGTATATTATTGTACATTTTCTGACGGTAGCTTCTGACGATGTGACACCCCTTGTTCTCAACTGAATGAGTATTGTAATCATCCTTTGAGATATAAAAGTATTTATATATAAAGTGTGATGTGCACGCAGAGATACTGGTGAAAGGAATTATTCAACCTTACAGCTTCAATGCATTTATAAACAGATTCATTATCTCAATATTGATCCAACATTCTTCTGCTATCAAAACTTTTTGACAATAAAACCAGATCTTTTTCCATTTATAGAAAAACAAATCAAGAGCTTCTCTGCTTATCACAATGGACAATAAAGGAGAGATGAAAACTCAAAATAATAAATCTTCTCGAAACCTCACACAGACTCGAAAATACGATACAAAAATTCATCATAAGTTAGAGTCATGCGTCACTGAGATCATTGATTGTGCGAGGGACACAAAGGAGAGAATTACATCTTGGATAAAACACGAGCAACCAACAAAGGATTATTTATGGCTCAGATGCAAGTTAAAAGCCATGATTAACTTTTAAGTGAGTCGGAGCATGGAAGGCAAGAAAGTGAGTTACCGGCGGATTGTATAAATATAAGTAAGCATCCATTGTACAGCGGGGATTGCATTGGGAGGTGAAATGCCAGTTATGTCTCTGTACAATATAGCTATAGCTTTTCCAGTCTAGGCCCAAAGATGAGAAGAGTCCCTTCAAACGGAGGAAAAGCCTCTCGCCTCAAACCGCAAAGTGCCATGATAATTCCAATAAGACTGCTAAACGTCATTATACTCCCATTTGAACGCCTAGTCCTAGGCCAGGAAACCGATAGGCGAAGTAGGCGTCTAAACACTGACATACCATTCTTATCTGATCTGAGGGTTTGGTCCTATAGCTTGTCTACCTCAAAGGTAAGCTTGTTATCTGTCAACATAGTCGTCAGGAAATGTACAATTCACCTTCACCAATCCTCTCAAATATCACAAATATAAGACAAACATAACCGAACAGATTGTTTCAATCAATTAACGCAACTTCAAATACACTCAGATATAACCGTAGTAGTTATATCCTATTTCTGCTTAATGTAGCAGAATTTACTATATATGTGTATGTGTACTATATATGAATCACTACTTTGTGAGAGGTGTCTTGTCATTTATCTGAATAAAAACGTTTCCAAAAAAAAAAAATATGTGTAGGGCTGCCGATTGTACATTTTCCGACGACCTATCTCTTTCTATTGACGAGATATGGATCTAGATCTGGATTGTCAGCAAGTAAAGGTTGAACTGTACGCCATGAATTATTGGTCACGGGATTTCATTACAAAATATAGCGAAACTGTTTAACTGACACCCAAGGGGTTGCGCCCAATTCTCAAATAGCGAGGTGTTCGGACTATAGAGGTGTCACTATGAGGGAAAGTAGGGGTTTAACTGTATACTACATATGGCAGCTTTTGAACAAAACTTTATGATCCCAAAGTAGCAAATGCAAACTTTAGATTCAATTTGGAAGTGGGCCATGATTTATCCCATTGTGAAAAGTGATTGATGATGGGATTGAGAGAAGAAATGCTAGAAGAAGTGGTTTTGAAACATAAATTATATGTTTTTTAGTTATGAGTAACTACATTATAGATATTTATAATCCTTGTAAATTCTATCAACTCCACAAAAAGCAAGCCTTTTGAAAGATGTAGCTATAATTCAAAAGACGCATGGACCGATGTACTAAACAGGGGTAACTTTAGGACGTGGGGGAGGAAGGTGTGAGGGGGGGGGGAGACAGAGAAGAGAGAGGGCTGAGGGAGAGAGGGCTAGGATGAAGGAGAGGGAGGGAGAGAAAGGACAGAGGGAGGGGGGAGAGAGGGGGAGACAGAAGATAGGAAGGGAGAGGGAAAGGGAGGGGGAGAGAGAGGGAGAGTGAGGGGAGAGCTGGGAGGGAAAGAAAGGAAAGGGAGAGAGATAGGGGGAGGAGAGAGGATGGGGGAGGAGAGAAGGAGAGAGGAGAGAGAAAGGGGAGGGAGAGAAAAGAGAGAGAGGGAGTCAGAAAGAGAGAGAGGTGAGCGAGAGGAGAGAGAATGTGAGAGAAGAGAGAGAATGTTAGAAGAGGAAGAACGAGAGAGAGAATGTGAGAGGACAGTGAGAACGGGAGAGTTTGACATTTGACGTTTACAGAACTGCTTGAGACAACAACAAAACTGAGGGAAATGCTCCAGTGTGATAACATCATACCCAGTGCAAGGGCAAACCACTACCGGGGTCAGGCAATACCGAATTCTATACATATCAAAAACTTTTGGGGGAAATCCTCTTCCTATACATAAAACCTAGTTGATACAAATCGATCGAGTCCAATTTTAGCTAGTAACAAATAATCAGTCAGTACATTAATCATATATATTATAGTTATTGTACTAGTATCTGGATAGACTGTACATGGAATTTGCCTCAGATTGGTTCGAAAACCTACAAACTATGGAGAAGTTCCCCTGTCTGTCTGACTTATATTGACAATAAAGCATTATCAATCATCTGATCATGTATAAATCCTCGGGTCATATATATTTCTTCTTTCTTTGTTTCTTTGCTTCGCTCAGTAAATGGCAGCCTGAAAGCTCCATGAAACGAAACAAAAATGGGTTCATATTTGGGAAGATTCATGGAGGAAAATTGTACACTTTCTGACGCCCTGGCTGATCCATACAGTATACATACACCTGGGAGCTGTTATTCGAGGGAATACGGTGCCTCGTGTGATGGTCGGTGTGTAGGCGAGCGTCTACTTGGGTGAAATCGCCGGAAAACGTATACAATTCGCCTAAAAACATATCCTCTCAAATAACCCAAATTTAAGACATAAATAAGCTTAAAAATACAGTTCAACCTAACCAAACAGATTAGTGGAATCAATGCAATGCCGAATATACTCGAATTGTCATAGTATTGACCAAATTTCAGTCTAATTTAGCAGAATTTGCTAAATGTGCAGCTGCCAATTGTACATTTTCTGAAAGTCCAACCCACTTGTGTACACTTGTAAAGTGGATCACTAACTATGCTTCAATATGTTCTAGGGTCATGTATTATGAGTGCAGGCCGAGGTTACATTCCCCAGATGACGAGATCACTCTCAGCTTGCTACCTCCAGGCATGCCTTAATGGCCGCCTCCTCCTCCGTATTACATATGTACAGACCTTCCTATACATGAATCTCATACACAGGGTCCCAGTGATTCTTGGCACCATAGCACACATGGGGGAAATCGCCAGAAAATGTACAATTCACCTTCACCAATCCTCTTAAATAATCCGAATTTAAGACAAAAATTTGGTTCAAAATTCAGTTTTCAGGATTTATAAAGTTGATTGTCTGAAGCAACATCGAGTATATATTCAGATTCATAAGTATTGGCCATTTTCCAGCCTAATTTAGCATCATTTCCTAAATGTGTAGAGCTGCCGATTGTACATTTTCTGAAGATCTGACCCAACAGCACACATGTTGCAGTTTAGCTTACATCAGTCACTGCCTTTGAACAGACCAGGGGCTATAACAACCATAGGCAGAGATTAAAAGGATTAATAACATCCATTTCGGGCCTGCTGGTGAACTGTTTGTGTTTAGTCACTGCTTTTAATAGTCCAGGGGCTATAACAACCATAGGCAGAGACTAAACAGGTTAATACTCTACATTTCGGGCCTGCTGAGGCACTGTTTGTGTTTAATCACCGCCTTGAATGGGCCACCATAGGCAGAGACTATAAGGATTAATTTCCCCCATTTTTGGCCTCAATATCGGTCATTATTCCTATAGCAGAGCCCCGATTAGGCGACCACCTTTGCGACTGAGCGATTTTTTCGTTTTAGGGGATATCTTCTCTTCTCTTATCTCATCATTAAAACTGAGGTACACTGGTCTTAATTATGGGTTGGTCGCATTACCGAGATGGTCGTTATGCCGGGTTCTACTGTATTTAGAATCCTGATAAGGGATGACCTGTGGTAAGGTTGTGTGTATTGAGCTCTAGTCACAATAATATACAAATAGTCAAAATAATATGTCAGAATTCCATATTCACAATATATTCATTCACCAATCCTCCTATTTAATTATTTTTACCTGAACACCTATAGAAAACCAATATTGTCCACACAATATAAAGGAAACAAATGATAATATTGTATTAGCAAAAACGCCTTTCGATCCTATCTGAAGGTGCAAATGTGATTGTGTTATCAACCATTAAAATCTAAATTCACTAAGAAAAAGAGAAGAGTTCTCTTTGTCTATTCATTTCCAAACCATCTGAAAGTCAACAAGATAGAATATTAATGGACTTACAGATGTTCTTCTTGGTACAAAGCCAAATCATTTCTCGAATTATTCATTTTAGTGACCAACAAAAATCCTACTTTTTTTCAATATGACTCTCTCTTCTTATAAATACGTTGGGAATCCTCATGTGAGATTGAGCAGGTTAGGATAGTATACTGCCTAGTCAGGTTTATCAAGGCGCTAACAAATTGTGCTATAATTCCTACTACCCAAAATTGTTTCTGTAGGGCAGCAAAAAATATACAAGAAGATTCGGGAAAGTTCCATAAATTTATGACAAACTCAAGGAACCAAGGTAAATACACATTTGTCGTCGTTTTGAGTATCCAAATCGCCCATTCTATAACACCAAGGTAACAAAAAAAAACGAAATAATACTACTTATTTTATATGACTGTTTAAATTATTCTTAAAGTTAAGGAATCCTCGGTGAGATCGAAAACGTTAGGATAGGCCTATCTAAATGTGCTATATCATTTCTATTTATCCCCAAATTGCCAGCAGCCAAAAATTACAAAAACCTTCGGGGGAAAGCCCTACATTCCTCAGGGTATTCAATAATTCATATAAATAATTAATAAAAGCTATAATATTGGTGAACAAATTCTTGCAATTTTTGTAAAACCAAACCAATTTTCAGTACTTAAACCATCCATTCTACAGCAGCGCTACGGTTAAAGAAAAAAGGACAGAAAAAAGTGTGTGTGATTTAGCTGGGAATAGAGCTTTAACAGAGGCGTTGAGTGCAGATTGGCTAATATGGTTTGATCAGGGCTTGAGTGGGAGCTCTTCAGGGATTAACTCCTGTGTGTGCTAGGGAAGGGTTGTTTGGTGTGGAGTTGAATTTCTAACACATGTGTGGGCTTGAACCGAGTACCTGTGACTTTTCTCACCAGGTGAAAGGTCAAGAGGTCACCCTTCTGAACCACTTGCTTCCCATACATGCATTGCATCTTCGCATATAATTAGAAACGTGGGTCAGGGCGTTCGAAAATGTACAATAGGGGAGATGCATAGCCGCCATTTTGAATCTTGATTCACATGGAGTTATGGGACTAATGGTACAGTGTAAAATCTATAGAAAACATGTCATGTTCAGCATGGGATATTCATCATTAACGCTCTAATGTCAATATTCCTGTGTTTTACATGTTTCCATATACAAATATTTGTACGTCACATTTGGACAGAATCTATCCAAAGATGCGCAGCGGCACTTTCAAGTCCCCTATTGGCAGCTCTACAGCTAAATGTTGCTATCAAACTATCAAGGCAGATAAGCTAGCATTAGATGCCCTGGATATACTTTACTCATTATAAACTCACCTAACGTGGGTCAGATTACCGGAAAATGTACAATCTGTAGATCGTCAATACATTTACTAAGTTCTACAAATATTTAGTATTATATTGATTCAAAATATCTGTTTGATGATGTCGTAGTATATTTTGAATCTATTTTCTTAAATACGGAAGATTCGAGAGGATTGGGGAAGGCGAATTGTACATTTTCTGGTGATTAGACCTATAGTCTTACCTAGATAGCTTCCGATAAATCCTTAACCCTTTTTTACGTGACCCTGCATTTCTGTATAAATGGGGTTAGTTGTGGCCGCTAATCAAGTTGTCGGGACTATGACAAGCGTGCTGCCCACTTATCATCGTATTGTCCTTATGGCGTGCCAGTAGGTAGTATTAACAGTAGGAATGTACGGCCTCTACTAGCTCCCACCCTCCCATATATAAAACATAATCAATTACCACCCTCATAATGCTGAGGAATTTCTTATGAGATTTTTATCAGATGAATGAAACTTATAGAGTACATGGCCGATGTTCAGTCTAGTTCCAAACCCTCACATCAGATAAGAATGGCATTCACTGATTAGACGCCTACTTTGCTAGTTGGTTTTCTGACCTACAACTAGGCGTTCTAATGGGTTTATAATGACATTTTGCGGTCTTAATTGAATTATAATGGCACTTTGCTGTTTGAGGCGAGAGGCTTTCCCTCTATTTGAAGGGACTCGCGCATCCTTGGGCCTAGACTGTGAGATTTGTATCAAATGAATGAAACGTAAAGAGTACATGACCGATGTTCATGTTTTATCAGAAGCCATAATCATACCCTGATAACAGTGGACTATAGGCTACTCGACTGATTGTCTAGTTGCTTTTCAATTATTGTAATCACCTTTTAATTTGACTCTTTGCTAAAAACCTAGGCCTAGTCCCAAGGGTGCATCATATACAGGTGAGAGTCGGCCCTGTCTATTGTTCTAACGTCAAGACCAGGCAAAAGATAAGGTGGGTCAGATTGTTAGAAAATGAACAGTTCAACTTCACCAAACCTCTCAAATATCACAAATTTAAGACAGAAATGATGTCCAAAATACAGTTTAACATAAACAAACAGATTATTTGAATCTAAGCCAAACCATATCTACTCAGATTGACCCTGTATTTATCATTTTTGAACTTAAATTAGAAGAATTAACTAAATGTGTAGAGCTGGAGTTTGTATACAATCTCTGACGATCTGACCCAGGTGTTTTCCTCTCCAAACCAGCTACAGAAAAAGGTTTATTTCGCAGCAGTAATTGTTTTGAACTGTAGAGGTCTGGACTCTAATACACTCTAGTTCCAAACCCTCAGATCAGATCAGAAAAGAATGGTATGTCAGCCTACTTCGCTAATCGGTTTCCCGGCCTAGGACTTGGATGTTTAAAGGGAATATAATGACATGTTGCGGTCTTAATGAAAATATAATGGCACTTTGTGGTTTGAAGCAAGAAGCTTTTCCTTCGTTTGAAGGGACTCTCATAGCTTTGGGCCTAGACTGGCCCTTTAAAACTTTAACCTGGTGGTTGCCTCATTGGGGTTCATCCTCTACTCTACCAAATATAAAGAATAATATGTGTATCTTTTTTAAGCTGGAAAACGCCATCTAATATTTAGAACATTGAACTGCATTTATTGTCATGAATAGGTCCCTCCTCCTTATGCCCCACCGTTCCACCTAATGGTGTAACCGATGGATGCCCTTGGGTTTATGGAGTCAAGAATAGCCAGGCATTCCATGTGTGCAGAGTGCGTAATAATGCGTGTTGCATTGTAAACACACATAAAACTACAAAAACATTCCACACTTCATCAATAACTCATTATTATAAAAGAACATATCTTACATTGACTCTGTCAACAACTTAGTAATTGACATATTAGTCGCATCGGCCTTTATTATGGTTTTCCTATAACCCAGATGTTAGTTTTGAAATTGATATGTCACAATTTATACTGATAGGTTAAGAATAATTTTAACATATGTGTTAGAATTGTTTTCATCAGAATTGTTTGATTGTTTTTGTCAGCTGCTCCTTACTTTAAATTCCTGATAGAATCTAGATTGCCTGGATAATTCTTTTCAAAAAATAACCAGGTTTGAATAAACTGATTTCTCTATATCATAAGTAAATAATTATAATTATACCGACTTGAGTGAAGTCATAAGATGTATGCCCCACTGTTAGTAATATTTGTATGCACTATTATACCAAATATGTAGGAGGAGCATGACTAAAAACTTAATCACTGGATGCGGTAGTAAAACCGAAATTTAAAGACCACGGAAGAGCGACCAGGAACGATAATCCCTTTTCACCTGTGACAGGTGAGTCATTCCAACAACTAGTGGCCTTGTTGCATGACGCCAGGCTGCATCTGTCAGCTCTCTGGTATGTGTGGAATGTGAGGAATGTCCGCCTGCACTCAGCTCCCCTCTGATGTATTGTGGGATACACCACACTCATGCACTTCCGCCTACTATATACTATGCTTTGTTGTTTGTCCAGGCCCTGTTTCACTGACCGGTGGTCAAGGGCATCTATGGACATCTGTAGTTGGTATAGAGGTGGACAAGTAGGCACATGTATACATGTATGGGTCAGATCATCAGAAAATGTACAATCGGCAGATCCACACATCTAGTAAATTCTGCTAAATTAGGCTGGAATATGGCCAATTCATGGTATATTTGAATATATTGCCTTGATTCAGACAATCAGTTTTGTAGTATTTTGAACTGAATTTTGAACCTCATTTCTCCCTTAAATTTGGGTTATTTGAGAGTGATTGGTGAAGGTGAATTGTACATTTTCTTGCAATTTCACCCACGTATACAACTTTTTTCCTGCCAGGGCAATACTCCATCCAATACAATGGATAGTGCAAGAATCACAAATCTTATTTTGGCATTTAATATTACCATATTTCATTATCCAGTCTCGGCTCACAGCCCTTCAGATCAGAAAAGAATGGTATGTCAGTGATTTGACGTCTACTGCGCTAATGGCTTTCCTGGCCCTGGAGAAGACGTCCTAATGGGTTTATTATGACTTGTTACGGTTTGGAGCGAGATGCTTTCCCTCAGTTAGGAGGGACTCTCAACATTTAATTGAGCCTAGACTGTATCTATTCATATTCTTTTATTTTTCAATATTACAGAAATACAGGTATCAACATCGCTTATTATTAGGCATTTTTCATGTTCCTTATTTATTATTGTTGTTACTAGCTAATATCCATCTATATTTCTTGCTGCTATTAAAGGGAAACGCTGCAAGAATCACAGTATATCACATCTGTGTTACTATCTTGTGTATGTTTGTTTTAGTTTTTATTATAATATCCATCTATTTTGTATTTGTATTAATCTTTATTTCAACAGACTTTAAATCATATATCGTTTGCTAACAATTGGTGGAAAAAGGACGTAGTCTCCGCTGTAACACGACTTCCGACCACTACTCCTTCGCTTAATTTCTACGGCAATATTTATAACAGGATACATTTATTGAAGTCTTACAGAGTCAAATAACTCATCAAGTGAAAGCATTTCATTCTTTCATTCTGTCGGCTCTTGCCTGTTTGTTCTGGTCGTAAGAGCCAAGAAGCCCTTGCCCCCTCTCCCCGTCCGTCCCTGCCCCCTCATGGGTGAAATCGCCAGAAAATGTACAATCTGCCTTCCCCAATCTTCTCAAATAACCCAGATTTAAGACAGAAATCAGGTTCAAAACTCAGTTCAACATAACCAAACAGATTGCTAGAATCAATGCAATGTCAAGTATACTTTGATATACCAAGCAGTGGCCATTTTACAGTTTAATTTAGCAGAATTTCCTAATGTGTAGACCTGCCAACTGTCCATTATCCTCCTATTCTGGAATCCCACATTCCACCCATCTGTCAGCTTATAAAAGGTTGAGAAAGGAAGGACATCAGCCTTCAGGGAAGCAGGTGATGGGCAAGTGAAAAGTGCTTAATCAGCAATATGTCAAGGTGTGCTAAAGAACACTGTGCACTAGACATCAATTGGCGCGAACCACAGACTGCATGCAAAAAAGAGATGTGGCCTACTGATAGTAAATATCTCGATATAAATTAACGCCAAGTTTTAATAGTGGGGCCTTTCCATAATTATATAAAGCAAAGAAAAAATGCGACTCTGTACTGTCTATGTATGGGTGAATTTGTCGGAAAATTACAATTCGACTTTGCAAATCCTACCTAGAAGAAATGAGGTTAGGAATACAATCTAGCCGATTTTATCTCATTTTTGAACGCAAAACCATATCTATACTCAGTTATATACTAATACTTATATAAGAGTGTTTGTTATTATTCAGCCTAATGTATAGCAGAATTTACTAAATGTACAGAGCTGCCGATCGTACGTCTACAGAGACCCTGACACATAACATAACACACACAACCCAGGGTCAGAGCTGAGAGCGGCCCTCCAAACTGAGGGGAAGCCTCTCACTACAAACCGTAAAATGTCATTAGAATCCCATTTAGCACGCAGTAGGCGTCCAATCACTGACATACCGTTCTCATCTGATCTGAGAGGCTGAGAGCCTAGACTAGATATTTGTCCAAGAGCATCATATAAGTTCAATTACATAAACATCCAAAGTAGAACTCTCTATCTATTATCTTATAGGAATGCTTGGTCGGAACAGTGATAGTCAAAATGTCCAGAATTTCCAGATATCAGGATTAAAAAGTAGTATAAAGAAATCTGGATAGAGTCAATGTTAAAGGATTAATGACAAACATTGAGGGACTGTTGGCGCACTGCTTGGTATATAATCCCAAGGCGAAGCCGATAGATTAAATACACAAACATGCAGTGCACCAGCAGGCCTGACATGGAGGATATTAATGTGTTTAGTCTCTGCCTATGGTTGTTACTGCCCCTTGCCTGCCCCAGGGCAGTGACTAAAGGCCTGTGGAGGTATCTTTGAAGTCTAATTCACATCTGTATGCTTTTGCTACTGGAAGTGAAGGTCAAGTCAATGTCACCCGCCCGCCAGGGGGAGCCTGGGGGCAGACAGGAGACAAGAACAACACTGGAAACAAGAAAAACCACATCAAGCGGCCATTCTCCGGAAACCTGGCCAGGAAATGTCTCTTTGGTGAGCAGCATGAGGGCGTATGGCATCAGCATGACGTCCCGCACTGGAAGATTATTTGGAATATTCTAGCAGCCCAAAAATGCCAAATTCGAAGATATTCCGAATGTCTTTTCACCATTTGTTGCCTAATCAATCTATAGACTCACAACCTCTCAGATCAGATAAGAATGGTATCAGTGAGTGGACGCCTAATGCGTTAATGGATTTCCTGGCCCTGGAGTAGGCGTCCTAATGAGATTCTAATGGCATGTTGCTATTTCGAGCAAGACGCTTTCCCTCAGATTGGAGGGACACTCTCAACTCTGTTCCATGCGAATCAAGATTCAAAATGGCGGCTTTTATACACGATGGTTAATAAACAATGGCACATTTTTGCCAAGTTTTGCTAGCATTTGAGAATAGTCATACCATAGTCAAAACTAGCACCGAAGTGGCCTATCACCTCTAACTCGACGCACTTCATTATCCTTGTACTAACAGAATGAATTGAACCTACTTAATTCCTGTCTTCCCTCAAGTCGGCCTTTGTTGGGCACGCGTGCCTGTTGTCGTAAAAGCTCGTCACTTGGCTATTCACAAATGACGACCCTGTTTACTAAAGAAGCAAAGGAATCGTTTGCCTTGGGGTCAAATGACCAGAGGGTAATATATTGCCACATTCTAATGATTAAAGTCCCATTTGTAGGAAGCTGTGTCTGTTTGGTTATAGTTAGGACTGAATAGACAGAACAAAACATGACACAGTGTTGAATAGAGAGTTTAAAAGTGTGACATTTATAAGGTATATAGGTGCTTTGAGGCTTAATAGTGTTTGACATCATCATTAGACACGTTTTCTGGTCTGTTTGAAGCTATAGTTGAAGGTTTTTGTTGTGGTATCAGCGGTGGTTGTGGCGCGCACAAGGCGTTTGAAGTCTAGGTTTGGTTTATTCGATGAATGAAAAGTATTTGATCGCTGGAATGTATAACCAGTTGTTAATTACAGATAGTTGCATTATTGAGTTCATTTGGTCAAATTAAGATTCTGTCTGGAGCCAGACACAGGTCTAGGGGACCGTGTGAACTCCACCCTCCTAAATGTCGACAATTCTATTCTAAAACGCTTTAAGATATCACACTACGCAGAGGACATATATTTATTTGAATTTTGATTTATTATAATCTGGAAATTATAGGACTCTAATACCACTTGTTTTGTAATTACAAGGACATGGTCAAAACGGTCAAGGTAGGAACGTGTCAAGTCCAGGCTCAGAGCCGATCAGATCAGATAGGAATGGTAGTCAGTGATTGGACGCCTACTGCTCTATCCAAGGAGATCCTGGAAGAACTGTGTATTCACAGAAGGTGAAATGATGGATAGTTCTTTTTCCGTATGAATTATGAAATGTACATGCAAATCGGAAATAAAACTATTACAATACAACAATTATAATGGCTTTTCCGACCATGGAGTATCTAGGCGTCATACTGGCATTATAACGACATTTTGCGGTTCCCCTCAGTTTGGAGGGACTCTCTCAGCTCTGAGCCTAGACTGTTTCCAAATGTTTGGCAGCCTCCATGTGCGATATGCTCGTGTGCGCAGCATGTGCGCGCAATTTATTACCCCCCAACACTGCCCCACACAAATGTACAATTGGCAGATCTACACATTTAGTAAATTCAACTGAAAAATGACCAATGCTAGGTATATCTGAATATATTTGAACATGCCTTGGTTTAAACAGTCTGTTTGCATGTTCAACTGAATTTTGAACCTGATTTATGTCTTAAATTTGGGTTATTTGAGAGGATTGGTGAAGGTAAATTGTACATTTTCTGGCGATTTCACCCAAAATGTTATACAATGCATGAAGACAATTGGCATGCAATAGCTCTACCGCAGGAACTACGTACGGCAGAACACCAGCTAACCACATAATAACCGCATTCCTACTGTCAAGTGGAACCCATGCATCATATACACATCCATGTGTATATTGAATGGTATAAATATTATTATTAAAAGTATCGTGAGATCGTCAGGAAATGTACACAAAGTAATCAAACTCTCCCAAGATAGGTTGGAAAATTATAAATATCAGGTATATCATATCTAGTATTATGTTGATTCAAAATATGTGTTAGGTTATAAATGTTGAGCTGCATTTTGAGTATCATCCCCCCCCCCCCCCCCTTAAAATGTGGAATTTGTTTTACTTATTTTTTGTTGTTGTGTTTTTATCTGGGTTATTTGACAGGACTCAAATAAACCAAATTTAAGTATGGCGAATTGTACATTTTCAGGTGGCTTCACCCATATAAAACATTGCTCCCAAACATTAACACAAACTATGCCAACATGAACTACAATGTCTGATGTCTATATCACCTCTATGTGTAATACACAACAAATAAAGAAGAAAAACCTATGATTTCACGCCTTGTGCCAAGGCATATGTGGTAGATTGTAATTAAACACCCTCAGTGTTGCTGGCTGGGTTGTTGGCACGAGAGTTCACTCCTCTCTCACCACACAAAGGTATATTTAACAACGCTTGCCAGAACTACAGTTTTACTCCGGGTAATCTTCACCACCTGCCTATCAAATGCGCATCCATGGGAAATATGCAGCAAACTCCAGTGCAGTAAAAGGGCACTCTCTCATTTGCGATTTCACCAGCGTTTTGGGGCGACAAAAGTTGGCGATTTTGTGGTTTCACATGGCTATACTGTGTGGGCAGTTTGTATACAAGTAGGCACCTGTGTCCTATGGATACCTGTTATGGGAGAAATCGCCAGAAAATGTACAATTCACCTTCACCAATCCTCTCAAATAACCCAGAATTTAGACAAAAGTGAGGATCAAAATACAGTTCAACATAACCAAACAGATTGTTAGAGTCAAGGCAATGTCAAATATACTCAGATATGCCTAGTATTGATCATTTATCATTCAAATTTAGTAGAATTTACCAAACGTGTGTACATCAGCTGAATGTACATTTTCTGAAAATCTGACAATTATACACATGTAGTTATTTAGAACACCAGCACTCTTTGCCTACGATTGTATACCAGATGACTTCCAGGGCTATATTAGTTTTGCCTTGGAAAATATTTGAAAAATTAACTGATGAGCTTTGGCTGCAAGTATATTAAGGAAACATGGGAAGACCAACAATAGGTCAACAGTTCAAACCCTTTTTGTCTTTGAATTTTGATGAATGTATCCAAATAAAAATACAAATCCTTATATAAAACGTTTCATTATGTCATGTTGCGTAATATTATATATTCATATTAAAAGCATTTGATCATAGAATTATGAGTATGACATAATCATCATAAACATACCTTTCCTGTACCGCGAAAATATTATGCTTCTATCAAAATGCTTTATGGAAATGTAGATAAAAATGTATTATATTTTGTTTTATTATGTATATGTTTAAAGGCATATATGGGTCAGATTTTCCCAAAATGTACAATTGGAAGCTGTACACATTTAGTAAGTTCTGCTAAATTAGGCTGCAATTTGGTCAATACTAGGTATATTCGGCATTGCATTGATTCAAGCAATCTGTTTGGTTAGGTTGAACTGTATTTTGAACTTTGTTTTCGTCTGAAATTTGGGGTATTTGAGAAGATGAATTGTACATTTTCTGAAAGTCTGACGCATATGTGAGAATCATAGAATAATGAGCTACAAAACCTTTGGAAACTGGTTGGTAGGAGTAAAAATCACTTAGATCTAAGACAATATGACAGAGGAGTTATTATGTACAAGCAGAAGCATCCTTTATCTTGTACCTTTTTCTTTCTAAATTCTTTAAGAACCTGCACAAGGCAGTGAGTGGCGTTTTACTGCGGTACTGACATCTTGCGGCGTACATCAAAGGCTCATTTTGTCATTTTTCTGTCGTATTTTTTTCTCCATGATTGTGGAGCTGCTGAGAGCTTTGACTTGGACTATTTGGGTCAGATCTTCAGAAAATGTACAATTCGCCTTCACCAATCCTCTCAAATAAGCCACATTTGAGACAAAAATGAGCTTTAAAATGCCGTTTAACACAACAGAACTGATACTTTAAATCAATGCGTTACCAAATATACCCAGATATACCCAATATTGATCATTTTTCAGCCAAATTTAGCACAATATCCTAAATGCGTAGAGCTGCCAATTGTACATTTTCTGAAAATCTGACCTATTTGAGCTGTGGGGTCTGGGTAATTGCAGGTTGGTCCTGCACTTTTCGTTCTTTTTTTATGGTCGTGTACTTTATGCTGACAGTGGTCTAGAGGTCTGCACTTTAAAAAGTGGCTTTTATTGGACAATTGTTCCGTAAAAGTATATATAAATTGTTCTACTCTGTCTAGGGGCACAGCCTCTCAGATCAGATAAGAATGGTATGTCAGTGATTGGACGCCTACTGTGCTAAACGCTTTCCTGGACCTGGAGTAGAGGTTGTAATGGTCTTATAAGGGCATTTTGCTGTTTGGAGCGAGAGGCTTTCCCTCAGTTTGGAAGGACTCTTTGAACTCAGGGCCTAGAATGTACTCCCAGAAACATCTACAATCTAAAACGTGGAAACATTGAAGCTGGGTTTTCAGGTAACATCAGAATCAAAGACTAAAGGGCCCACTAAGCCGATTGTCATGCGATTCTCACAGAATGTAGTGTAAAACAGGCGCAACATCGCATGAGAACCCGCTTGGTGGATTAGGCCCTTAATTATTTTCTACTTTTGGTTCCGTTCCTTTCCTACCCACCTGAACTTTATGTGACATCCTAGTTAGAGAAAATCACCAGAAAGTATTACCATATATATAGGAAATGCATGGGAATTGTGTTAAAAAGATACTTAAATATATAGGTTCCTTCAAATGTTTCTCAAGGCCTTCAGACCTAACTCCAATGGGGTTATGAAATTCTCACCACATGCTAGCAGGGGATTATATAGTTGGATTTGCAGTGCAAAAGTGTTTGATGAAATTAAGATGTAATACATGTGCATGTTAGATTATTGTGTGGGTATATGTGTGATATAGTTCTTAGTATAATGCGATATATATAATAGTTTGCAATATAGATATATGATAATATGTACCGGTACTTATAGTTTGCTCCATGCTCCTATCATTCTAGTCCCATCATCGATTATTTGTAACCCCAAAATTAATCTCTCTATTTTTGTTAACAGTCTAGGCTCAGAGCCTCTCAGATCAGATAAGAATAGTATGTCAGTGATTGGACGCCTACTTCGCCAGAACTTATGACTTCTGTCTCTTGAGTAGGCGTCTTAATGGGGATGGCATGTTACGGTTTAGAGCGAAACGCTTTCCCTCAGTTTGGAGGTACTCTCTCAACTCTCAGCCTAAGTTGTTAATCCCATACTTTCTACAATAACCTATTAATCAAATAATTGATAAATCCATCTCTGGTCTTGTAGCTCAAAACTACAAAATAATATATACTTATATAGTTTGTAATATAGTTATACGATTTATCCACATATTTGTGCTACACAGAAGTATTTCTAAACTTAATTTAAAGTTCAAAGGCTGCGTTTTTACGTGAAGAGTAGACTTGGGAATAGATTAGGAATATAAAGTTCCCTGAAGTACTACCTATAAGACCCACTTTGATCTTCTATGATATATGTACATAATTAGATGAAGTAGTTTATCTAGAGAGAGCCACTGGTGGAGGTTATGAGAGGTAGGTGGGTAGCTATGAATAAAGTTATGTGTTACCTCACATCAGTGTACACATACTTATATAGGGTTAGGGTGTCAGAAAATGTACGATCACCATCAATTTGGCTAAATACCAGATATATCTGAGTATATTTGGCATTTCGTTGATTTTTAACTAATCTGTTTGGTTATTTTGAACAGTATGTTGATCTCAGTTCTCTCTTAAATGTGAGTGGATTAATGAAGACGAATTGTACATTTTTTGACGACCGGACGTACATATGGTTCAGCCCCTAACATCATCCTCATGAAAGGAGCAACAGATATGCATCTCTTTTTAATAAATAACTTCCTGACACAAAATCACTTTTTAAAGTCTTAACTTGCATAAATATGTGAAATTGAACATTTTGATAACTTTTCATGAGTCTCATGAGAAAATATAAGCGTAAAATTAAATTGGGCTCAAATAAATTTTTTTTAAACAAAAAAACAACATATCATAACATCTGCAGGAGGCGGATCTATAGATACCACACAAACAGACCCCCCAGTAGTTACGTCACATCTTCTTTATAGAACTCTCCTCTGTGGGAGATATACAAGGCCTTCATTCCGGGTATCTGTTTCATTTTTGTCCACACTCTGCACCTTATGTCTCCAAACAGGGTCAGACTTTCACAAAATGTACAATTGCCAGCAGTACAAATTTAATAAATTCAGCTAAATTAGGCTGCAAATTGGCAGATGCTAGGTAAATTCGAGTATATTCGGCATTGCATTGGTTCTAGCAATCTGTTTGGTTATGTTGAATTGTATTTTGAACTTTATTTTCTTCTGAAACTTGGGTTATTTGAGAAGATTGGTGAAGGTGAATTGTACATTTTCGGGCAACTTCACCCATCAACAGGTCTAAAACGTCTACCACTGATTTTTCGCTTGACGTATTGTCGTATATGTGTCTGCTCATATGCGATATCCTTTATCCTTTCCTCCCATCCCCTGAAGACCACGTTTTATCCACTTTCTGTCATGTCGGTCGTAAAAGGATCTTTCCTTTACAAAAAGGTAATAATTGCTCTGACTGCGTTCTCCTTTCTGCTGTTCACTCCCTCCTACCTCCTCCCTCTGTATGCTCTTCCTTTCTTCACCTCCCCAGGTTCTTCTTTCTCAATGGTGCTCATGCATTGATATCCGAATATCTAATATTCATACTATTCATTCCATAAATGAACATGAAATATGAACATTAATAAAGTTACATAATATTACCCAATGTTACATAAGAAATATGAGCAATACAGAAAGGTATAAAAAGCACGTAAACAACTAGGCTCCCAGCCTCTCAGATCAGATAAGAATGATGTGTCCGTGATTGGACGCCTACTGCACTATAAATGAGTTTCCCGGCCCTGGAGTATGTGTGCATCCTTATCAGATTCTAATGGCATTTTGCGGTTTGAAGCGAGTGGCGTTCCCTCAATTTGGAGGGAATCTCCCAACTCTGAGCCTAGACTGTGTTGTCGGTTCTTTATGCTTAATTTCTCTGTTCTTCCTCGTCTCCTCCTGATATCACCTTTCCAATCCCATTCTCTTCATCTTATTGTAAATGACGTCCAAATCGAATTCTTCTTCGATTTTTCGCTTTCACTGTTTTATCTCTACTGGCTTACCTCACACCAGCTGTTTTCTCTCCCACCCTTTAATACCGCCCCCACCCCCCATCCCGCCCTATCATTCTGTCGTCAATCCGTATCTTTTCCCTCCTCCACCTCCGTTTTTCTTAAAGCAAGAGCATCTTTTCCTCTACAGATAACTATCATGGGGCCCGCACAAGGCGAACACAGGGATATGTCATTAAAGACAACCACCTTACATGTATTTATAAGTTAGGAGGAGTTAGTGAAAGGCTCCTGTACAAGGAAGCAGGATATACACTTTTATACATTAATCATTCTCCTCGCACCAATTTCACTAACCTTCGTATATATTAGAAGGACCCATTTAGAGGACACTACAGAAAAAGTACCTGTAGTTTGCAAACGCAAAGTCGGAATTGATGTAATTCGTTCTTTCTGTTCCATAAAATCACGATTCCCCAGAGTTGTATCAATGCAACTATATTATGTAAATCCTGAATAACAATTAAAGACAAGAAAAGAATTCATCTCTTGAAAAGAATTACGTTCATCCGAGGACTTAACAAATGGTTATCCCTCTCAGTAGTAATAGCTTCTCTCGTACAATTGCAGTTCACACATATTTGGCAAAATAGCACAAAGCATTCAAATCACTTTTTTTCTGTTTTGGAACATGGTTAGACTCGTGCAAGGCTTTGATTTTTGTGATTTATGAAACGAAATCTCGAAATGATAGAAACTGTCATGTTATGGACACTATACCATGTTAGGGTCACTAGCCCCTCGAAAGTGAATGGGGACCATTAGACCTGGACTAGGGCTCTACAAACAACAATAGGGAGATTTAGCAACCACAACGCACCAACACAATACTAACGCATCCACTAACTATTTGTACATTACTAACGCCGTGGGGATATCTCGAGAGGCGCTAGGCCGAGGGCATCTGCATTGCAGGCCCCTCGAGATGTCCCCACAACGGTAATAATGTACGAATAGTTAGTGGATGCCTTAGTGTAGTGTTGGTGCGTTGTGGTTGCTAAATCTCCCTATTGTCTTGGGGACGAGGCCTATTCGAGAACTTGGGGACGAGGGCTAGTCTAGGACATGGTCTCAGTTTGTATATGATATTCAAAATACAATATCATATTCCCAATGATGATTAGGTTTGTTTGTTTGTTTATTGATAGCATTTCATTGTTACAATGATAATTCTCAGCGTATCTAACTTTTGAATTTGAGAAATTTATGACAGTCTAGGCTCAAAGCCTCTCAGATCAGATAGGAATTGTATGTCAGTGATTGGACACCTACTGCGCTAATGGTTTCCCTGGCCCAGGACTAGACCGACTTAATGGGAATACAATAACATGTTGCGGTCTTATGGAATTATAATGGCAGTTTGCGGTTTGGAGCGAGAGGCTTTCCCTCAGTTTGAAGGGACTCTCTAACCTTTGAGCCTAGACTGTGACAACCCATGTATTACCCGGTAGTAATGGTAGACTTACCGCATGATGTACAGAGGATTAGCAGCAGTAGCGAAACAACTGGAAGGACCTTGCTACAAATCTCCATAGTTGATGGTTGGTATCCAATATCCACAGTAATTCCTTTGTACCTCTCAGCTGCTGCTACAAGGTAAACCCAGAGTTTGTGATCTCTTATCCCCGGATAGCCTCTCCTCCTACACCATTCGTCCCTACCAGTGTCACTGGCAGTATATCGTCATGCATGTGTTATTATCTGCTGTCTGGAAAATATAAGAGATATACCACATGAGATGTGTATACAGGTATACAAGCATCTGCTCCTGAATAGGCAAGATGTCAATTGGAAATTTGCTATTGCACAGGTAGCTACAGGTCCGACATACTGTGTAGAAGCATTAATATTTGCAAATGAAATTGTATAGGATGAGGCCTCTCAGAAAGAGAGAAAAGAGAAAAAGAGAGAGAGAGAGAGAGAGAGAGAGAGAGGTGGGGAGGAGCGATAGAGGGACAGAAGGAGAGAGGGAGAGAGATAGAGGAAAGTGGGGGAGGAGAGAGGAGAGATGGGGAGAGAGGAAAAGAGGAGAAAGAGGAGGGTCAGGGGGAGACAGGGAGTGAGACAATGAGGGAGAAAGAGAGGGAGTATAAGGGGAGAGAAAGAGTAGGGAGAGAGAGAAAACACAGAGATAGGGAGAGAGACAAAGCAAGAGAGAGATAGAGAAAAAGAGCGAGTGACACCCACCCACATACACACACAGGAGTATCGGTATAATTACAATGTACCTGTCAATATTTATCTAGATTGTACTCCTTTAAAACCAATTGAGAAGTCGGTGTGGCGAGACAGCCATGTCCCGTTTGCACCTGTAGCCCCACTAGTCCCTTCTTAAGCTCTTCTAAAACCTGTCAACCTTCTGCAGGACGGAACTTGAATGTATATTACATCACTCATGCTTGGTGTAGATATAGGAAATGTCTAGAGACTCCAGTGTGCCTTTAAGGGACCGAACATGCGCGTTCGCAGTGACATGCTTACCATAATTAAAATAGGAATCTATGGACACGCCGCTACTTGACAGGTTACCAAGAAGTGTAAGCACGGATGGGGAAGACGCACTTGGTGAGGAGAAGAACATAACAAATGTGTTGATAACATGCCAACAGCCTCATTAGTGGCAACATACTCTCATACTGTGTGTACTGTTCGCAACAGGTCGCTAATGAGTCGCTATTGGGGCGCAATATATATTGCAATTGGGGCGCAATATGTTGCTATTCAGTCGCAATATATATCACCATTGGGTTGCAATATATCGCTATTTGGTCGCAATATATATCGCTCTTGGGTTGCAATAGGTCGCTATTGGGTCGCAATATATCGCTATTGAATAGTATAGCAATAGGTCGCTATACTATTCAGTTGCATTAGGTCGCTATTGGGTCGGAACATATCGCTATTCAGTCGCAATACAGGTATACCTATCCAATCACCACTCATGAAACTTAACATATTCCAATTTTAAAAGATGCTAATGTCAAATATTGCTAATATCAATATACAGAAATCGGCAATGCCCTGGTGTATGTATTGTGTTCATACAAGCATTCTGTACTCTACGTTCAATCAGCATGCAATCAACAAAAAAGCTAACAGATTGCAGGAAGTCCCCTGTCCAATCTGCCGCTCAGAGACAGGCACAAAAGCCCCTGCGGCTAAATCTCTAACATCTTGAAGGAGATAAAAGAATAAAGGTAATCGATAATTTTTACATTGTGCCTTTTTCCATGCACCGACCCGACCCATCTTGGGTAGTAGTCTGGGCGTCGGAAAATGTACCATCGACCGCCCTACACATTGAGAAAAGTTTGCTGAATTTTGCTGAAACATGGTTATTCCTAGGTATACCTCGGTATATCTGGTATTGCCTTGATTAATTCAAAAGATATGTACTAACGGATTAATGACCGATATTGCGATATTGAGGGGCTGCTGGTGCACTGTTTGTTATATAAACAGCGACACCAACATGCCCGAAACGGAGGTTATTAATCATTTTAATCTCTGCATTAGGTGGTTATAACCCTAAGACATTCAATGCAGTAATTACTTATATATACCAGTCTAAGCTCAGAGCCTATCAGATCAGATAAGATCGGTATATCAGTGATCCGACACCTCCTGCGCTAATAATGGCTTTTGTCGCCCTGGAGTATAGGCATCCTAATGGAGGTTAATGGGAGTTTGCGGTCAGGAGTGAGAGGTATCATATGGCTTTCCCTGAGTTTGAAGGGGTTTCTGTAAGCTCTGAGCCTAGACTGTATATATAACTGAATATTGAACCTATGATTTAATGATATCTCCTGAATAAAAAAAATATTAAATCTTCTCTGAAAGCTTTTATTTTTTGGCTTAAATCTGGGTTATTTGAGAGGAATTGGTGAAGGCCGATTGTACACCATCTGACCCCGTGACCCATCACGTGGTATAGGAAATGTTTAGCATGTGGCATTAGTAGAAACATGTGAGGACCACTCCAGTGAAGGAAACACCGAGATTACATCTCCCCAACCTCCTACATGGCATGTCACATTTCCGGTCTCTACCATGAGCATTTTTCTCCGCAATGACAACAAATTAAACCATTTATTGGAGCTTGGAGGAAGAGGAGCTGCTTAACGCTTTTATTAAGTGTAGCCTTGCCATAGATTTGCGTATGATGGAATAAGCCAAGCGGGTCAGATTTTCAGAAAATGTATAATTGGCAGCTGTACACTTTGAGTAGATTCTACTAATTAGGCTGCAATTTGGTTAATACCAGGTAAATTCGAGTATATTTGGCATCGCATTGATTCTAGCAATCTGTTTGGTTATGTTGAACTGTATTTTGAACTTTAATTTTGTCTGAAATTTGGGTTATTTGAGAGGATTGGTGAAGATGAATTGGTCATTTTCTGGCGACTTCACCCAAGGAGGCCCAGCTAATGCGTTCTTAATCTGTGTTAATTCGCTGAAGTTATTTCCGCGATAAAAAGCGATATTCTGAGAGAACGAAAAGATGATAAAGTGGTTTTATTACCTCTTACTTTGAGGAAATGGATTAACAGGAATCGGGAAGAGGATGTTTTTTTCCGTTTGATTGGTGTAATGAGAGGTTTTTAAGCTTGATTTATGTGACAACACCTTTTTGACCTCGTATGGCTCCTATACTATAGAGGGTTCGTTCTACAGGCCAACTGCAGGATTTATGCTTAGAAATATAACAAGAAAGTGTAGCAAATGGTCCTTGCAGAACTCGAAATTTTCACGATATAGAATTGTGGAATTGTTTCATATTCACATTAATAATTACGTGTATGAGAAAGTAGAGGAAGATTGAAGTAGGTTGAGGGGGTGGGGGGGATCATGAGGACGTCATGTTCGATAATTAGTATAATTATGAGAATTACCTGGCGAGTAATTTATATAAATCACTCCATGTTTTGCCCAGGGCTCGGTCACCAATTCCAGCAATTTGCGACTTATACAGACGCACATATTAATCAGGATGTTTGGGGTAGTTATAATCGCATTTCATATCAGTACAGGGGTAACGAAGTGATGAGATTACATTTATATTATATTTGGAGATGGTGCAGTTACTGTCTTGGAGATAAATTACTTCCCCCTGCTTGTGGTTCAGGGCACTTACAACTGTCTTCACAAATCTCCTCATGCGACCCAAAATTGTTTGTGTTCTCTCCCTCTCTCACCGCCCCCCCCCCCCCCCCCAACACACACTCTCTCTCTGTCTCTCTACCCACTCTCTCTCTCCCTCTCTCTCCCTCTCTCTACTCTACTCTCCCTCTCTCTTTATCTCCCACCTTTCTCCCCCTCTCTCTTGCATCTCCTGCATCTACCTCCTGCTCTCTCTCCCTTTCTCTCCCATCGTTTGCTCTCTGCCTCTCTTTCTCTCTGCCTCTCTCTCCCATCTTTCTCTCTCTCTCCCATTTCTCACTCTCCCCTCTCTCTCCTCTTTCTCTGTCTCTCTCTCCCATCTTTCTCTGCCTCTCTTTACCTCTCTCTCACTCCACCATCTCTTTCTCTCTCCTCTCATTCTCCCGTCTTTCCCTCTTATCTCTCTCTCTCCCTCCCCTCCTACCTCTTCCTCCTGTTTTCACGCCTGGACCATGTATTCCTTTAACGACCAATAAAGCAAGGTCGATATTCCCTTTAACCAATTTTAACAGCGCATTCGGGAACACGTAAAATCCCCATAAAGTCAACAAGAACTGAAACTATAATCTATAATAATTCTGTGCCAGATTCGGTGTGATTTCATCGAAGCTGCGAGCATAAAAGTTGCGCTTAATCGATAACAATTAGTGGATAGTACCAGATATTGTAACAGATTAGATCTATTCAATAATTACCATAAATTATACTCCTGAAGTAGGTCGCCCTGAGAGAGAAACGTTGGATTAATAAAACAAAACTAACTTCAAGTAGTGTTTGTATGGGTTTTCCACGCTTTAGAATGACCATAAATGTTTCTCCAAACAAGATAGATCTGAGATGTTAACCAGTGCTTTATATAAGGGTCGGATCTTCAGAAAATGCACAATTGGCTGCTTTACACATTTAGTAAATTCTGCTAAATTAAACTGAAAAATGGCCAACGCTTGGTACATCTGAGTATATTTGGTATTGCCTTGATTCAAACAATCTGTTTGGTTATGCTGAACTATATTTTCGATCCTCATTTTTATCTTAATTTCGGGTTATTTGAAAAGACCGATGAAGGTAAATTGTACATTTTCTGACGATTTCACACATATACCTATACTGAAGGCCTGTACCCTTGCATGGTTGGATCGCTAGGTTGCATGTTCGCCCCTGCTCATTCCTGCGACACAATCGCCCGTGCTGTTATTACAGGCGAACAATCCAGTAAAGGGGGCGAACAATGGCGGCGATTCAGCTAGAAAGTTAAATAATATTTTAGGAATGTCTCCTAGCTTTACCTTCGTATGCTTGGCCTTCGACCTAAAGCTCTCTTCCCTGGGCTATGTCAAGAAAATGCTGGGAATTATACCCCTCTAAAAGTGTCGTTATATATATAAATATTTAAGCTATGTGGAATTCATGTGGCATAGTATTTCCCTCGATTGAATACCATCAAAATATATTTTCAATTTGATTTGAGAATAAACTCCCAGCTGGTAGAATGGGGATACCAAGAATATATATGAAGTTAGCTCTTAAGAAATTGGTAAATACCCCCTTTTTCATTTGGTGCTTTACCGTGTGTGTTCCGACTATAGTAGCCTGAGGGCTATAAGTGGGCATTACACATGGGGAGCAGAGAGGCCCAAATTATACCTGATTATAGCTGGAGCCAGTGTGCAGGGGTGATTTATTGAATAGGACCGAAATAGGTGGTGACATCATATCAGGTAATTTACTGGTTGGTATCTTCACAAATGTCACTTTAGACTTAACTGATGATTCTGTATATGTACGGTGTTCAGTTCTAAGCTTGCGTATTTACAATAGGGGATTTGCATAGCCGCCATTTTGAATCTTGATTCGCATGGAATTATGGGACTAATGGTACAGTCTAAAATCTGTAGAAAACATGTCATGTTCAGCATGGATTATTTATCAATGTTCTAATGTCGATATCCATATGTCATACATGTTTTCCAGACACAAGTCCCCATCTATCCCATCATGGATTTGGTTTTCATGAATCATTTGCACAAGCTATGATATTAGTGAAAACATTTTTGAATCTTCGATGAAAATGTTGCTAAATATGTGTACGGTAGCTGAGAATGCAGCATTAAAGCAACGATATCTTGAGATGTGTGTGGCCTTCATATGAAATGCTGCATTTCTGAATCTCCCTAGAGTGAGGGGAGCTGGTGTAATAAAAATTCAATTTAGTAATTAATAATCACATATATGATTCTTTATATGTACTTAATATAATTGGCATATTATGCTATTAACATGTTAACATGAAATTGGATAATTTAGATATCTAGGCTTAATGAAATAAGTAATTAATGAGTGATATCAATGAAGTAAGATATGGATTAGGAATGGATTACTAAAGGTTATTAACGAATGATAGCTTTCTCAATAACTTGATTATTTGATCCCATGCGTGGTGATCGAAAGATGTTGATAAGGACAACGAGTGAAAAAATGAAATATTCATTCTTTTATACATTCTTGTTTCTGTATTATCTAACTTCTCACCATCTTCACGTTTAAAGCTGTATTCTCAGATATTACAACAATATATGTTTAGAGCACACACGCTATGGTGATGGGGTTGTTTTTAATGGATATTTCCTTCCGTGCGAAATATTGCTTTGTGAGAGTATAATGTTGGAATGAAAGATTATGAGGAGTAAGATCAGTATATAATATTTCTCTATAGTAGTCGTTTACTTTATTCTTTTTTCAAATACATAGACTTTGTATCGCGATAAGTAAACAAATCAAATTAATGTATCTATGCTATGATCATTAGGATTAGTAACAGGATTTACTGAGAGCAGCATAACATTTCTTGCACGAATCGAATAAGAAATCTCAAATCTTAAAACAGAACCTTTTTTTTACAAATGACTTTTAAATGGGTTAGAAAGGGACGAAACAAAAAGTTGAAACTATTTATGATATAGTTTGTGATCGGTTTTAACACAATAACCTGTTCTTGTATTTTGCGTGGGCGAGAAAGTGACTCTAGCTCGGCTGATAGGTCGATAAAGGGGCATAAAATGTATATAGGTCAGATCTATACCTCAGAAAATGTACATTCAGCAGCTCTACACATTTATTAAATTCTGCTAAATTAGCCGGAAAAATGGCTAAAATTTGGTATAACTGAGTAT
This sequence comes from Sthenelais limicola, assembly GCA_942159475.1. Classification (NCBI taxonomy): domain Eukaryota; kingdom Metazoa; phylum Annelida; class Polychaeta; order Phyllodocida; family Sigalionidae; genus Sthenelais; species Sthenelais limicola. The sequence goes on from OW804101.1 coordinate 23,100,740, forward strand.
ATTTGATATTGCCTGGATGCAAATAATCTGTTTGATTATGTTAGACTGCATTTTGAAAGGCATTTTTTTGTCTAAAATTCGGGTTATTTGAGCGGATTGGGGAAGGTGAACTGTACATATTCTGGTGATTTTACCCATATACAGGTAGTCACTATCGCTGATCCCCAACTGACGATGGGCGAAAATAATTGCGTCACTTGATACAGATATATTGTTTCATTCTCCTGATAATGCAGCAACTTTTCGTGTGATTTATAGTTTTATTGTCAGTGAGCCAGTATCACTATTCCATTTAAACCCATCATATTGAATATATTTGTACAATATTGCCATTTATCATTGCTAAATGACTGGGCTATTTGAATAAACCAGCTCGCGACAATACCCAATTGAAATAGAATTTGTTTAAAATAAAATAGCTATCGATTTCACCGGGGTCGTTTAAAAAAATTACTTTGGATAAATACATTGGGTAGACTCCAGGCGAAACACAACTGATATTTGAAATTAACCCTAGCCTTTTTTCCATCCAACCCTAGATATTCGCAGGGGAACAATAATAATGTTATTTCAACAAAGAATAAGGTTGAATTTGTTGAAATTAATACATTATGATATTCATGCAAATAATCGTAATAATAAGGTAATAAAGATAACAATGGTGTGAACACAATGTCTTTCATTTACAGTTTAGGCACATACGAATCGTATGTCAGGATTGGACGCCTACTGCCCTAATGGATTTCCCGACCCTGGAGTAGGGGTGCTAATTGGATTATAATGGCATTTTGCGGCGGCTTGGAGCGGGAGGTTTTCCCTCAGTTTGAAGGGACTCTCTCAACCCTGAGCCTAGACTGTATATCGCTGCAGTGATCCCAGTATTATGCGTTTTGTGTTGCGTTCTTACATAAGAAACACTATTATTATTCCATGGACTAATCTCTCTTTTCATCTCCCACCCCCACCCCGCAACACATATAGCCGTATCTTGGTGAAATAAAATATCAAAACAAAGTGATTGTATTCTAATTTCAATTAAAATATGTGCAAATATTGAACGATTGAAAAAATGTCCATTTAAAAAGGCCGGAAAGTTATTGGCAGGGAAATATTGACTTCATACTTTATCATTCAATATATCAATCGAAAAATCGTTATTGGAATTCAGTCTAGGTCCAAACCATCAGATCAGATAAGAATGGTATGTCAGCCTACTTCGTAAGTTAGTTTCCTGGCCTAGGACTAGGCGTTTTAATGGGAATATATAATGACATTTTGCGGTCTTAATGGAATTATAATGGCACTTTGCGGTTTGAGACGAGAGACATTCCCTCCGCTTGAAGGAACTCTCTCATCTTTGGGCCTAGACAGAATTGTAAAAAGGAAGAAATGTGGAGTAAGTAGAGCGAGTATCTTTAAGTTTCCATTAAACCGAACCCACTACTTACGTATTTCCACATCCCGAGGCGTTTGTACAATACATGGTGCAGGCAAAGGGTTACGTAAGAGAGATTATCGCTTCTCAGAACTATTTGTCTGCAGCGGGAGGGTTAATGGAGGGGATAATGATTGACAAAGCTGGGATTGTGCACCTGTAATCTACGGCTTTAAGGACGCCCCTTGCTTTCTATTAATAGGGAGGTTCAGAAAGTCTAACGTAAACGTACACGTATCCGTATCTCTGATATACTAACATATCTTAAAAGGAAGATAGTGGTTCAGCAAAGTATGGAGGGGAATATGTCTCATCTTACAATTTATTTTTCATACATAAAAATGCGACGTAATTCACAAAAAAGATATGGATACGGTTACGTAATTGAGGTTTGTTTGCTGAACCTCCCTATTACCATCCACAGTTCGTACCTATACAACATCTTCCCTGTACTTCTCCCAGATTTGGGATGTGTTACAGAAAAAATAGATTTTGAGATATCATTATATTTAAAAATATGAGATTAAGTGGATTTCAATGATAGAAAACAGCAGGACCTCTAATATGGTATGCATAAAAGAGTTAGCGATATTTCTAGATGGTCACTCACTATATAATAGTGAAAGGTAAAAAAAAACAAAAAACACATAGGGCAGTAGTTAATTGTACTCCTTAGGATAGATAACCTCAGATATGGATAGATATAGAGTCTTTTTCATCAAATCATATTTAACACGTGGCTATCATCTATAGATCACTGATATCAAAGGACTTTGGACGGTCACCCTCTCTCCCCAGACTTCCCCCTCTTCCCCCCTCCCCGTCCTCTCTATTTCTCATACGTTTTTTTCCCTCCCCAACCCATCTCTGCATGATTCCCCCCTCTCCCTCATGATCCTCCTCCCCGCTTTCTCTCCCGCCCCTCTCTCCCCTCCCCTACATTCTCTCCCTCCACTCTTTTCCCTCCCCCTCCTGCCTAGTATTGACGTATTTCAGCCTAATTTAGCAAAATCTTCTAAAATGTGTAGAGCTGGCGATTGTACATCTTCTGACGATCTACAGTATGCTTATGGCAGTCGAGGTAGTCAATCAGGGGCTATATCAACCCATTTCTAATCCACAGGCCCGAGATAAGTAATGAAAAATCAGCTTTCGTCATATACGTTGCATAAAAACGCCCACCACAAAACAAGTGGGATTATTACCCTGTTAATAACCTGGGTCAGGGATTGAGCAATGTACGGCAGAAAACCAACCAGTCTCATATTGCTGCTCACCTCCTTTACAAATAATTTGACATTTTTGTGGGTGCTCAATCTGACAAATAATCGTGCGAAACTCCCTAGTATTTATGACGGATCGTGGCACGACAGAGAAATGGTCGCTCATATATGCATAATTCGAAAGGGGGTTTGAGACAGGGTGCAGCACTAGGAACAGAGCGTTTGGAGAAATAGAACGCTAACGCAGCTAACGAAACTTTAAATTTGGGAAGTGTAAAGAGAGGTGAGGGTGGTTTTAGATTAAGCGGGATGATACATATTGGGAGGCTTCAACAGTTTAAGGAGAGGGAGGATAAACTATAGCCACACTGGTACAGAGGGTTCAGTCTAGGCAATTGTTGTTTCTTGCTAGTGACAGGAGAAATGACCCCCCCCCCACCACCACCAGGAACCCTAAATATGGCCTTTCAAATAGTCCCACACCAAAAAAGAATTTGGTCAAACCATTATTTGAGGCAGGCAAAAAAACGGAACAAAATGGTTAATTCTCTACCCTCAATGTCATTTTTTTTAAATTACCCCCAATCCCCTACCTACATAGTTTTAAGCAGGTCTGAACAAGAAACACCTATTTCTTTTTGGCCTGATGGACAAGGGGGATAGCAGCTAAAAGCACACGACCACAATGTGTTGGAATCAGTGAGGTTAATTCACTGTATATCATACACAGATAGGAGGAGGAATGTGGCCTCATTACGACACCACATCATCACATGCTGTGTCATGTGATGTGTTATTTTAGCCCACTGGTCGTAAATGGCGAGCCGCAACAATTAATTGCCGCGTGCCATTGAGCGAGGGTGAGGGCGGGGAATGGAGGGCAGGAAAACAGGGTGAATGGGCTGGTAGTGGTAGCGGGCATGGCTACTGGTATATGTGTGATGTGTTTCAGGGAAATGAGCCACAAGTCTCAAAATTGATATTTATCAGTCATTTATTAACTATAGATCTCTTTGGTGGAATGTTCTCGCTTTTTATTCTCGTTCTAATCCTTGAGGTCGCATAAATACATGCACAAATAATAACAATGTGTTGGTCATTGCTGTGACCTCCCTCCTCTCCCATTTATATATATTCAATTTTTATTCAGTATGTACATGTGCACTAATATGTATTGCTGACAATGACCTTCTACTGGGTAGGTCTTACATGATAAAAGTACCACCCTGTCCATTCAACGATAAAAGTACCACCCTGTCCATTCAATGATAAAAGTACCACCCTGTCCATTCAATGATAAAAGCACCACCCTGTCCATTCAATGATAAAAGTACCACCCTGTCCATTCAATGATAGAAGTACCACCCTGTCCATTCAATGATAAAAGTACCACCCTGTCCATTCAATGATAAAAGTACCACCCTGTCCATTCAATGATAAAAGTACCACCCTGTCCATTCAATGATAAAAGCACCACCCTGTCCATTCAATGATAAAAGCACCACACTGTCCATTCAATGATAAAAGTACCACCCTGTCCATTCAATGATAAAAGCACCACCCTGTCCATTCAATGATAAAAGCACCACCCTGTCCATTCAATGATAAAAGCACCACCCTGTCCATTCAATGATAAAAGCACCACCCTGTCCATTCAATGATAAAAGCACCACCCTGCCCATTCAATGATAAAAGCACCACCCTGCCCATTCAATGATAAAAGTACCACCCTGCCCATTCAATGATAAAAGTACCACCCTGTCCATTCAATGATAAAAGCACCACCCTGTCCATTCAATGATAAAAGTACCACCCTGTCCATTCAATGATAAAAGTACCACCATGTCCATTCAATGATAAAAGTACCACCCTGCCCATTCAATGATAAAAGCACCACCCTGCCCATTCAATGATAAAAGTACCACCCTGCCCATTCAATGATAAAAGTACCACCCTGTCCATTCAATGATAAAAGCACCACCCTGCCCATTCAATGATAAAAGTACCACCCTGTCCATTCAATGATAAAAGCACCACCCTGTCCATTCAATGATAAAAGTACCACCCTGCCCATTCAATGATAAAAGTACCACCCTGTCCATTCAATGATAAAAGTACCACCCAGTCCATTCAATGATAAAAGCACCACCCTGTCCATTCAATGATAAAAGTACCACCCTGCCCATTCAATGATAAAAGTACCACCCTGTCCATTCAATGATAAAAGCACCACCCTGTCCATTCAATGATAAAAGCACCACCCAGTCCATTCAATGATAAAAGTACCACCCTGTCCATTCAATGATAAAAGTACCACCCTGCCCATTCAATGATAAAAGTACCACCCTGTCCATTCAATGATAAAAGTACCACCCTGTCCATTCAATGATAAAAGCACCACCCTGTCCATTCAATGATAAAAGTACCACCCTGCCCATTCAATGGTAAAAGTACCACCCTGTCCATTCAATGATAAAAGTACCACCCTGCCCATTCAATGATAAAAGTACCACCCTGTCCATTCAATGATAAAAGTACCACCCTGCCCATTCAATGATAAAAGTACCACCCTGTCCATTCAATGATAAAAGTACCACCCTGTCCATTCAATGATAAAAGCACCACCCTGTCCATTCAATGATAAAAGTACCACCCTGCCCATTCAATGGTAAAAGTACCACCCTGTCCATTCAATGATAAAAGTACCACCCTGTCCATTCAATGATAAAAGTACCACCCTGTCCATTCAATGATAAAAGCACCACCCTGTCCATTCAATGATAAAAGTACCACCCTGTCCATTCAATGATAGAGACTTTGGCCTCATATTCCCTTTTCAGCATATCTTAACAAGGTTATTAGCCTGGATATAGATGCAGGTGTGGTTTATACTAAGGCAATCAATAGCTGGTATATGTGTGGCACTAATCATCAACAACTCAACAGTCTCACGTGCACAGTCCAGGCCCAGACCCTCAAAAATCAGATAAGAATGGTATGTCAGTGATTGGACGCCTACTGCGCTAATAGCTATCCCCGCCCTGGAGTATGGTCGTGATGGGATTATAATGGCATTTTGCGGTTTGGGGCGAGAGGCCTTTCCTCAATTTGGAGGGACTTTCCCAAATCTGAATCTAGACTGGAGAGGCTTTCCCTCAGTTTGGAGGGACTATCTCACCTCTGAGCCTAGACTGTGCAGCAATATTAGCTCCGGAGCTGATAACACTAATCAGCGTCTAATGGGAAATGTATTTATATAATAGGTCGGGGTATTTTGAGACTAGGATCTAAAAGAGTCTGGGGTATGATCATGTTGGAATAGAGGTCAGTGTGTCATAGCAGATTATAGTGAGACAGACATATTATATAGATATAAATACAAACATAAAAGTCGACATTTATTATGATATAAATAACAACACAAATGTAATAAGTGTGTGTATGTGTGGTGGTTGGGTGGGGGGGGGGCGAGAGTGTATTATCGTTACTAAATATTTGGTTTTGTAATCTTGTAAAAATTTAATGGTGTTAGTTACGAATCCTATCATTACTTTGCAAAGAGGAACTAGTAATGATTACATATTTACAATTTGACTTGATAGTTGTAATTTCATGCACACCAATTGTGCATATGATATTAGAATGGTTTTACAAGTGTACAAAAGCTTACGAAGTTCTTACATCCCCCCCCCCCGACCCCACAGTCTAGGCTCGCAGCCCCTCAGATCAGACCAGATGGGTATGTCAGTGATTGGACAGCCACGACCCTATTAAATGAGATTTTAATTGGATTTTGCGGTTAGGAGCGAGTGGTTTTCCCTCAGTTTGGAGGGATTCCATCAGCTACGATTATCCCTTTTTCTCCTTTATGTAACTGTATGCTTGACGAGAAATAAAAGTTCTATAATAATAATGATAATAGATATTGATACCAAGATGTAAAAAGTGTTGATCAATTATTCTCCAATAAGCCCATATAGGTGAAAGTCTACTGATTGGGTGCAAATAACCCGGTATAAGGCTGATATGCACAATATTTTTCTCGTAACTTATGATAAACTAAAGCTCCTGGGTCTTTTTGATAAGATAGGAAGCTCTGACGTCACCAAGTTACCAGCGCTTCCAGGCCCCTCGTTATGAAAAGTTTTTATCGATCTGAACTCGCGGGGAATCTCGTGAGAGATCTCGAGTGTTGTACAAGTGTTTGCACCTGCATGATTGGTGAAGGTGAGGTTGCTATGCAACGCTGGAAGCGACACCTTCTGTCGTTTCTTCGCATCATATTCTATATAAGTCACGTGTATAGCTGTAATTAACCAATCAGCGTTGAGTTCAGCCATTTAATTGTCAATATTAAAGGTGAATCGAGGAGGAGAAGGCTCATCGTAACATGCCAAGTACTGCCAAAACAGAATATGGGTGAGATTGTCAGAAAATGTACAATCGGCAGTTCTATTTACCTTTTTATATAAAACATTGAATTATTTCCCATTTATATGTGACCAAATATAGAAATAATATATCTCCTTTCAATAAGTTTTGCGAATTTAAGTATACATATGCATCACATACTGAGAATAGTGTATCATTATATAATGTTTGTGGCCGAATAAAAGTATTTAAATACAAATATTAAATCCTGCAAAGATTAAAAAGTGATAAATATTAGGTATATCTGAGCATATTTGATATTACGTTGATTCACAATATGTGTCCCATTATGTTGAATTATAATTTGAATTTCATTTTCGTCTTAGATTTGGGTTATTTGATGAAAGTGGAAAAGGCGAATTGTACATTTTCGCCCTGACCCTATAGATCTAATCAGTGATATATTTGAGTAACACAATTCCCCTAAGATCGTCAGAACATGAACAATTGGCAGCTCTACACATTTAGCAAATGCTGTTAAATTAAGCGAAGAAATGACAAATGCCGGGTATATCTGAGTATATTTGGTATTAAGTCGATCCAAAATATCTGGTTGTGTATTGAACTGTGTTTTGAACCTCATTTCAAATCAGAACATCATCTAAACACAAACTGAACCGGTATATGCAGAATCTTCTTGCTACCAAGCCAAACTAACACCAAAACACGAATAGAAGGTCGTCCCCCTATAAGGGCTCTCTAACATTCTTGACTAACTGTTTCATGCTATTATAATACCCATGCTTTATAGGAGTTAGTGTAGTTAGACACAGCAGTGGGTGGAAGACCATGGCTATTCTGCATAGAATTGCTGCCCGTGAGCCCATAATCTGGTCATGCTAATGAACTTCTTTAATTGTTATAGCCAGTGCACTTTGTGCCAGTCTACCAACATTCCAATTGTCATGATTTACAAAGATATTTGATGTTTTCTGCATAACAATTCTAATAAAAAAAGGATTCTGCCTATAGAATTAGGATTATTTGAGATAATTCATGAAGGCGAGTTGTACATTCTCAGGTGCGAGTTGTACACTCTCAGGTGACTTGAGCCAAGAGGTGAATGATCAGCGACACAATGTTATGGCATGCTACCGACCGGTGCTTGTAGAGTGTGGGGTAATAAATCCATAGGCTACTGATGAGGGCCATAAAGATGGGATCCATCTTGTACAAACAGTCTCAATACGCCTTATCAGATGCTCGCCAATCTTGCATGCTATATAAACGTATGGCTACATTCTGAGAAACAGTTTATTCTATCGGGATTTTCCATAGAAACGTTCGTATATTTGGTGTTCTTATATGAACCCTTCGTTATTTAGAGCCCATGGAGAAAAGAATTTGGAGAATTTGTTTTCCTCAAATCAACGAGATTATATTCACACATGTGAGTATAATCTCGATGCTCAAATAAATCGTTATGAAGGTTAATTCTTGTAATAGTCGCATATTGTTAGGTAGGCACACGCTAAATTTCTTAAATATCATGAAAAGTGGATTTAATGATTGAGATAAAGATATGTAATTAGTGGAGTTAGTGAATTAGTGGATATTACAGAACGAGTAAAGTGTACATCTAGTGTACATTAGCTATCAAGATCTAGGCTCAGAAATGAGAGAGTCCCTCCAAACTGAGGGAAACCCTCTCGCTTCAAATCACAAAATGTCATTAAACTCCCATTCCCACTCGCAGTAGGCGTCCAATCACTGATGAACGATTTCTTATCTGATCTGAGAGGCCCTGAGCCTAGACTGTAACCTTTTGCAGTGAAATTATCCATCATAAAGCTATAACATGATGATCAATATATATAATGACATAAAGTGAATAAGTTATTTAGGCGTTGTTATTATGCATCCTTATATAAAGCCTCAGGCAGGTTATGTTGAATAATAAATCATAGATATTCCCCAGTGTATCCGCTATTCGAGTGTGTATCCGCAATTCGAGTACGTACTCGAATAGTCTTCAATTCCGCTCCCTTCCCTAAATACCGCTCCGTAGTTCCTCCCCGGCCCGCTAGGGCCTCCGCATCGGAGCATCCATCCTTATACATCTACACATGGGCCAGGTTTTCAGAAAATGTACAATCGGCAGCGCTACACTTTCAGCAAATGTTTCTAAATTAGGCTGATAAAATGTGTAAAATATACTAGGTATTTCGTTAGAGTATATTGTTGATCTGTACACATCGATCACTAAAGTATGTCTGAGTATATAGTATTGCGATGATTAAAGACATCTATTCGGTTATATTGAAATGTATTTTGAACTTTCTCTTCGTCTACATTCTGGGTTATGTGAGGGTATTGGTGAAGGCACATTGTACATTTTCTGACGCACATATTATATATAGACCCACGTGACATATCTGCTTCTCATTCCGCATAACCTGATATTGGGCCAAGACCCAAGTGGGTCAAGTCGCCAGAAAATGTACAATTCACCTTCAACAATCCTCTCAAATAACCCAAATTTCGGACAAAAATAAAGTTCAAAATACAGTTCAACATAACCAAACAGACTGCTAAAACCAATGCAATGCCACATATACTCGAATTTACCTAGTATTGACCAAATTCCAGCCTAATTTAGCAGCATTTACTAAATGTGTACAGCTGCCGATTGTACATTTTCTGAACATCTGACCCAAGTAATTGTGGCAAGTGATGGGGGCTCTAATAGCAATATGCACCCACATTACACATGAACTGCTCTTTCTACACTATATAATATATTATATGATGGGAACATACTTGAATGTCCTTCTCAAGTTATATGGAACGCAATATTTACCCACACTCTAGGCCCAGAGTTGAGAGAGTCTCTACAAACTGAGGAAAAGCCTCTCGATCCAACCAACAAATGCCATTATAATCCCCTTAGCATGCTGACTCGAAGTTGATAGATATCATCATATTTAAAAAGATGAGATCAAGCCGATTTCAATTATTGTCAACATTAGGACATTTTGAAAAAGTGTATTTTGGGGTGCACAGTTACTGGTAAAGTAGCCAAATATAGGCCTACTCTGTATGATGACCTTAGAAATACATAGATGGATTAATTACACTGTCTTGAAATCATGGAAATGTATTCGTGCTATTAACAGCGCTAAGCTGAGAATATTCCAACAAAGATATCCTATAAATGAATCACTTCGAAAACTATCCAACTTGCGACTTGTGACTTATCTATCTGTAACACATCACATATATATTTCCAAGGTTGATATATTAAGAGATATTTGCAGAGAAATAAACAAGTATCGACTCATTACACCTAATGTGAAATGCATGCTTATAGTAACATCTCGGCAGAGATAGGGCCAGCCATTATAGCCATGAATAAATAAACACATCAATAAATAAATACGATGAGTTACAATACGAGCACTTAGACCTAAGCATCGGGTCATAAAGAGGGCTTGTATGGGCCTGGGAATCAATGGGTATATGCGAGTATGTGTGTGTAAGATAAGGGTTATATAAGCCTTATCTACTCATGTGTGCAATCAACACATTACGGCCAGGATACATGCTGCACGGCCACTCCCGCATATGGCTAAATCCGCCTGAAAATGTACAATAATGTTCTCCTTTTTTTCTATTTTTTTTTGTGAAATCATTCTGAAGACACTAGGTTGGTACCTGTTTTCTGGTCACCAGGAGTAGGTGTGGACACATTTGAAAAAAGGTTTTGAATTAATATGATGATTCAGAGGGATGGGACAGTGATGCAGAAGGGGATGAGATAGGATGAATGATTAAGAAATCCTATCAAATACCCCAAATCTAAGACAAAAATGAGCTTCAAAATACAGCTCAACCGAAAGGAACAGACAGTTTAACTCAAGACGATATAAGTATCACATGCACTCAGATATGCTCGGTATTTATCATTTCTCTGCATAATTTAGCAAAATTTGTTAAATGTGTAGAGCAGCCAATTGTACATTTCTCGATGAACCAGATCCATATAATATCCCTTATCTCTTCTTTATCGCCTATACATCGCACCCTTATCGCATTTACGGGGTATAATTCAGATCAAAGACGTTTATCATCGCACTGATGGTTAGTCTTCCATTGTGTTAAATGGAGGCGACACACCTGATATACAGTCTAGGCCCAAAGATGAGAGAGTCCCTTCAAACGGAGGGAAAGCCTCTCGCCTTAAACCGCAAAGTGTCATTATAATTCCATTAAGACCGTAAAATGACTTTATGTTCCCATTAAGAAGCTAAGTCCTAGGCCAGGAAACCGAATAGCGAAGAAGGTGTCCAACCACTGACATACCATTCGTATCTGATCTGAGGGTTTGGACATAGACAGAGATGCAAGAATGCTATATTACTCAAATGTCATTCTCACAAACATATATTCATATGAAATATTTTTGACAGTTTAGTGTTCAGAGCGGTAGAAATACATGTACCAAATTCCAAGACTGTCCTAAATGTATTTATGCGTTTCTAAGGTCATTCTAAGCAGTACATTTAACTAATCTTCTAGTGATTGACCGTCGATCGAGAAATATCGATAACCTTTCTGTGTTCCTGATGTTTACCATCATTGGAATCCACTTGATCCCAACTTTTCAAATATGATAGGTGTCTCAAAATCCGCGTTCTTCTATAACACATCACAAATGGTGCACCATAATATACCAGCACCTCAGAGGTTAGGTGGTGAACCACCTTGACAGGCCGGACCCTAGTTAGCCTTATGAATTATGGAGGAAGAATGTGCTCTGGCTGTATACGGACCGTGAAAGGGACACGAACTGAGTTGTCACAATTATTAGTAAATCGATATGAGGTGACTGATATATACGTATGTTATATATATGGGTCAGATCTTCAGAAAATGTACAATCGGCAGCTCTACACGTTTAGTAAATTCTGCTAAATTAGGCTGAAAAATGGTCAATGATAGGCATATATATGAATATATATCAGACAATCTGTTTGGTTATGTTGAACTGAATTTTAAACCGAATTTTTGTCCTAAATGTGGGTTATTTGAGAGGATTGGTGAAGGCAAATTGTACATTTTCAGGTCACTTCACCCAAATATGTCAGACTCGCTGTCGCTCATCTTTGTAAACATCATTATATATTTATCCAAGCGTTTAGTGGCGGTTTAAAAAATAATGGCAAAAGATAAATACTACTCATAACGATGCTGGTGACAATAGCTGTCTACAGAAAGATGTGTGTGTGTTGTTGTCACAGTTTGGGCTCAGAGTTCAGAGCGTCCCTTCAAACTAAGGGAAAGCCTCCCGGTCCAAACCGCAAAATGGCTTTATAAATTTGGATGCCGAGTCTAGGGCCAGGAAAGCCGATGATAGCGCAGTAGGCGTCCAATCACTGATATACCATTCTTCTCAGGTTTGAGAGGCTCTGAACCTAGACTGGCCTTTGATTTTAAAATTGTCGAAAATTTGCCAAATTAAACAGAAATGTTGGGGAAATATGACAAAACCCTGCCCCAGCTATAACTTTTGCTATTTTATTTTGTTTGTGAGCTGCAATTGCACATTATTCTGACAATTCCTTGGCCTTAAATATATTCTATTCCAGACCACACAGCTTGCCTATAGAGTGGTATACATCGACTGCTTTAAATTGAAACCACGTGAATCAATTCCATTGGGAAATCCAGTAACAATACCTCTCCCACTGGGACCACCTTAATAATGGTCCCAGTAATGGTATACCACCACACTAAGAATCAACTCACGAGAGAATAAGTTGAGTTGACTTGCCTCCCCGCTTGCCTCCGCACATCCCCCGTGGACATCCACACGTCTCCCGTCGTACTCTCCTCCGATGTATACAGTGATGTCCACACACGTATTGTTATGTCCAAACACTAAAAACTGTTTCTACACTATAGAATAAGCTCCAGTGGTACAATTCCCTATGCATGCATACCCACCAAGGGAAATAATATGCATTGCTAACGTAATATTATAATATATATATGCTCTCATCGGCGATGTGGTTTGTTATCCAAGAGGGAACGGTGACTACACTGAGAGGTAGGTGAGAGTGTTGGGTATGTATATGGGTGGTGTGAGGTATAGGTGTTCCTGCCACGGTACGGTGCCGCACGGTGATATACTGAGGACCAGTGTCGTGCTCATGCTTCCTATATACATGTATGCACATTAATACACATGCGTTCCGTGAAGGGGGCGCTCGTCACAGTCGAGAGAGGAACAGTGGGGAATAGGTCTCAACAACGAGGATGAACTGGGTTGGGCTCAGTCATGGGGTTAATACTTTGCAGTCTAGGCCCAAAGTTGAGAGAGTCCCTTCAAACGGAGGGAAATCCTCTCGGCTCAAACCGCAAAGTGCAATTATAATTCCATTAAAACCACAAAATGTCATTATATTCCCATTGAAACGCGGAGTCCTAGGCCAGGAAACCGATTAGCGAAGTAGGCTGACATACCATTCTTATGTGATCTGAGGGTTTGGACCTATCTAGAGTGAGCCTAGACTCAGAGTTGAGAGAGTCCCTACAAACTGAGGGAAAACCTGGGTCCCAAACCGTAAAGTTCCATTATAATCCCACTAATATGCATACTGCAAGGCCAGGAAAGCCATTAGCGCAGTAGGCGTCCAATTACTGGCATACAATACTTATCTGATCTGAGAGGCTGTAAGTATATACTGGACAACATAGATCGACTTGTGTATTCTTTGATTTGTGGTTGTTTCATAAACAAAATCTTGAAAAAGAATAAAAACTGTCATATAAGAGTCACTACAGCTTTGCCGGTTAGGCTGAGGGACTTGATGCTAGTCTATGAACAACCCTAAAACCTCAGAAACATTGTGTAAATATGTATGACATGTTGCGGTAAGACAAAAACAGTCTACCATCCATTCACTGGCTTATGTCATTCATAATGTGATTGACATTATTGTACTAGCCCTATATGGGTCGGATTTTCACAAAATGTGCAATTGGCAGCTCTACACATTTAATGAATTCTACTAAATTAGGCTGCAATTTGGTCAATACTAGGTAAATTCGAGTATATTCGGCATTGCATTGATTCTAGCAATCTGTTTGGTCAGGTTGAACTGTATTTTGAACTTTATTTCCGTCTGAAATTTGGGTTATTTGAGAGGATTGGTGAAGGTGAATTGTACATTTTCTGGCGATTTCACCCACATATTGATGACACACGCTGTGGGTGGGTGGGAGGGGTTAGTGGGAGGGGGGGCGGGAGTGGGACAGAGTGCAGATGTCCCTATTACGATTCTCTGTATCTATTTTTTCCCATCACGAATCTTTGCCAAGACCGTAACACTATTAAGTTTGTTGATCGAATTTGCCAAAAGTTCCATCATATTTTGTGTTGATGTTCGGACAGACGGGAGTCCATCTATAATCGTCAACTAAAGGCTTAAAAATATGTGTTGAGAGTACTGATACATAGTGATAAGTCGGTAGGCCTATACCATACTGCATCTTTGTCTTTATTTTTCGTTTTGATCCGTCATCTATATATAAATGACTCGGACTGTCAGAAAATGTATAATCGGCAACTAAATTCTACTATAAAACTAGGCTGAAAATGGTAAGTACTATAGATATATCTGAGTATATTGGTATTGTGTTGATGAAAATAACTTATTCGGTTATATTGAATTGAACTTTTAACTTCGATCTAAAGTGTGGGTTATATAAGAGTATCAAATTGGTGAAAGCGAATTGTACATTTTCTTACGCCCCGAACATACATATCCTAGGAGGTCTGATCTAACCCTGATATATAATGTTATATAGTTGGGTTTCCACGAGTATTAACTAGCATGCTACCACTGATGGCCATAGATGGGTGAAGTCACCAGAAAATGTACAATTCACCTTCCCCAATTCTCTCAAATAACCCAATTTTAGACGAAAATAAAGTTCAAACTACAGTTCAACCTGACCAAACAGATTGCTAGAAATATACTTGAATTTACCTAGTATTGACCAAATTGCAGCCTATTCTAGCATCATTTACTATCAAAAGTGTAGTGTACAGCTGCCAATTGTACATTTTATGAAAATCCGAGCCAGAAGGGACTTGTAGTGTACATGATAAGAGCAAGGGTCACTTAGGTGTGTGTGAGGATGATGGGTGGGGAGGAGGGGAGGGGGCGGGGGGGGGGGCGGCAGACCTATATCAAAGTGGTCGCCATCGCCGATCGCCTTTGGCTATGCACTACTTAGTAGCGAGTCTGCCTGTCCGCCGCCTCGCTGGTAGCACAGTCAGTGCGCGCGGTCAGAGATAAAGCAATAGGGATGTTCCGCAAGCAAACGTAACCGTATCCGTATCATTTTTGTGAATTACATTTTTATGTATAAAACATAAATTGTGAGATGAAACACTTTGCTTGATATGTAAGTATGTTACGTTTTTCCCGCCATGTTTTGCTGAACCTCGTTCTTCCTTTCCACGCATGTTTGTACATCAGAGATACACATACGTTTACGTATAGGTTAGACTTGCTGAACCTCCCTATTGCAAGACCCGAGATCTCTAAAGGAAAGACTCAATTCTTCTATATTCTAAAAGTGCAAGAGTCCATGCACGAGGTCAAATAAGAAATACTCGGTCTAGGCTCAAATCCGAATAGATCGAGTCCCTTCAAACTTAGGCAAGGGCTCTCGCTCCTAACCGCAACATGTCATTATAATCCCGTTAGGACCGCAAAATGCCAGAAAAGTCATTAGCGCAGTAGGCGTCCACACGCTGACATACTATGCTTATCTGATCTGAGTGGCTCTGAGTCTAGACTGTAATCAGTTGATTGGTTGGTTAACATATTAGTAGTCAGCGAGGTAGGACTTTATATTGGGCCCAGAGTTGGGAGAGTCCCTCCAATTATACACACCGAGGGGCAAAATCATTCACCTGGTATATAGTATATTTGGTATCGCATTGATTTAAAGTATCAGTTCTGTTATGTTAAACTGCAGATTGAGGCTCATTTGTGTCTTAAATTTGGGTTATTTGAGAGGATTGGTGAAGGCCAATTATACATTTTCTGGCGACTTCTAAAGGCGACTTCACCCATTTAGACGCGTTCGGTAAGCGCAATATGGTTCTTCAAAATAACCCTGGTGCATGAAATAAGATAATCTTTCAAGGAAGAATTACTAGTTTCTTTGCGACATGGAAGGGAACTTAACAATGTATAAGATTGCACAATGTATAATGACTACACTCAAGCATGAAAAGTCGGATATTAGTGGTGATGTCAAACTGAAGAGGAAATGATACAATGTAAATTACAATTATGCATATGTTGTACATGAGTCTATAGACAAAAATATATATTCACTCAGAACTTGACAAAATAAATCTGGGCATTTCCTTTTTGTAATGAATATGTCTAGCATTCTTCAGTAAGGCCAACAGAAATAGGTGTCTAGGTTCACCCCTCTCCCCACCTCAACCCCTACCTATAGAATAACATCAACATCAACATTAATATTTTAAACCGGCCAAAATTGGACTTTTTGACGAAATTAAATGAGGAACAGAATCCTCCTAAACAGAAACACTTAAAAAATATAATCTTTTCAGAAATAATTATCGTTACGAAACAAGCATGTTTTCACTTCCTGAACGGTTTCGGTTTTTTAAAAAAAAATAACACAACAATAAGGAACTTGCATAGCCGCCATTTCGAATCTTGATTTGCATGGAATTATGGGACTAATGGTACAGTGTAAAATCTATAGAAAACATGTCATTTATAGCATTGTATATTAATCAATGTCAATATCCATGTGTTATACATGTTTCCATAACACAAGCCTCCATCTTTCCCATAATGCATTTGGTTTTCATAGATCATTTCCACACGCCACGATATTGGTGATCAACAGTAATCTTGCAATTTTGAATAAAAATGTTGCCAAAAATGTCAGATTCCAACAGAATCCATCCCATGATGCACTCTAACAGACATGCGCAGTGGCACGTGCAAACAAATACCCTATTCTTTTTGGCCTGAGCAGGATTGGGTTGCCTTGGTGTTTGTCATCTCTGGCAGCTTATTTAGATGGTATCTCTAACCTCATGGCAGTCTATATAGACCTTACACCTCCATGTTGATGCCTACATTTGCCAATCAATGCCTTCATTACACCTATCCAGCTTAGGTTATAATTTAAGTCATATATACAGGGACACTTGTGTAACACCACTCCTATACATCCAGCATAATTCACCCCCAATTTACCTACAACCGTGCCCGAAACATTGTGTCGAATAGAAGATTTGAAGGGTGACGGAATTGGAAAGTCACTGCTTTTTCAGTAGAGGAAATTGGAAAAATGTTTCATCGCATTTAAATTAGATTTCAATTGAATTGAAGTAATGAGGGGTAGTTTATGTTGACATCAAACTGTCGTTCAATATCCGTTAAATTATATGTGCAACTGTTTGGTACAAAATATATGATTTGCCTGGGACATGAATAGTGTGAGAAAATAAAAAATATCTTGCCACAAGTATGACTCACCAGAGGTAGAAAATGTGATTTTCACAGAAAAGTTAAGTCTTAAATCGGAAAAAATGAATTTTGAGATAACATTCAAGACGAGATCAGGTGGATTTCAATTATGCTTACCATTAGGAAATTTAATAAGTAGTTATATATGTTTGACAAAGATGTTTGTGAGAGTTCTGGATGGAAAATTACTAGTACATTGATCTATTTGTGATGTGTCACAGAGAAATGAGTCGCAAAAGAAAATATTGTGTGTGTGACACATCACAAATAGATTAATGTATTATATTACTGAGTTGGTATGCGGTTTGTATGGATGTGGGTGAAATCGCCAGTAAATGTACAACTCGTCTTCACTAATCCTATCAAATAAGGCAAATTTAAGACGGGAAAGACTTTCAAAATGCAGTTCAACCTAATCAAACAGATGGCTAGAATCAATGCAATGCCGAATATACTTGGATGTATCTAGTATTGACCAAATTGCGCCCTAATTTAGCAGAATTTACTAAATGTGTACAGCTGCCAATTGTACATTTCCTGAAAATCTGACCCATATCTCGATTGTGTTCGTTTTCTCACGATCAGTACCTTCCAAAATTCACAATTAAATATTTCCACCGCGGGTAGACTCAGCTGACAAAAAGATACCATTTCAGAGAGATTTTATTGTTTCATTAATGTTCTAGAGCCACGGGCGTTCATTTTATGTAAGTATAAATCACTATATACTAATGGTGGTAGGGTCTGTTTTAGTACCTTATACATCAAAGTTTTCTCATATCTACATCTTATTTATATATCTTGCCTCAAGCTACACATGCTCCGTAGGAGTACATTCAAGAAATTACCAGGATTTCAGGAAGGGGATGATAAAGCTGCATTCCCAGGTAAATTGACCCAAACAGACTTTTTGTCAATTCTTTAATTTGGTTTTGGTGATATAACGCTGGAGAATAAACGAAAACATCCGTGTAGGATACTGCCTCTTTTGTTATGTATCTGTGAGTAATATTATATTGGCCTTAAATGAATAAAATAAAAAGAAGAAATTCGAATACTAAAAATGAAGAAACATTAGTGTTTCCTTAAAATCAGTGAGTTTGTAATGAAGTTGTAGCTTTTTCATGAAAATACCATTTTCTAAGTTTTTGTTGATGTTGTTCTAGTCTCATTACAGATTTAGTAAGATTGCTTAAAGGTAAATGTGTTCTCAAATCCTTTTTTAATTAGATTTTTGCCAAAGAATGTATAATATTAAAAAAGACGCATAACATAGTAAAGAGTCGAGGTTCACTACTAGGTAAAACTGTGAATATGATGTAACCGGCTCTTTTTCTGCACCCACTTGCCCTTCTCAGATCTTCACCTTGTTTTATACACCTCCATGAATACATACATTTCGTTTCTCATATCAGCGACATCACATTTTCACCCGATAAATGTACAACATCATCACATATTTATTACGGTTCGTTTTCTCCTGATACTGGCAAAGATAAGACGTTGTCATCTGGCCAACAGGGTAATGGATTGATAATAATCCGCCTCCCACCATTTACTTACGTCAAAGGTCTTGTTGACAACTCATGCAAAAGAAGTGCAAAGGACATAAAATTGATGTGTTACAGGAAAAATGAGTTACAAGTCAAAAAACATCAATTTTGAGATAACATCATATTCAGAAAGATGAGATCAAGCCGATTCTAATGGTAGTAAACAATATGGCATCTATAGTTAGTATTTCTATATTTGTGTATGCATGAAAGAAATGTTCGCACTATTTCTTGATGGTTAATCGCTAGTAAAGTAGTTGGATATATTAGGATAACCTCAGATATGTATTATAGACATATCCTATACACACTCTTGGAATTTGGCACATGTCTTTATGCTACTACCAGCGCAAAACGCTCCGAGTCAGGGTTCTTGTGAAAAATCATTTGAGAAATATAATTTTTGTGACTTGTGACTCATTTTTCTGTAACGCATCACATAATGCTTGAATGCACTGGCACATGTTTCATGAGCCCACTGATGCTATCGCCACGAAGTCTGACAAGCCCTGACTTCAGGTTAGATGGTTTGTTGACAAAAATATGGCGAAGAGGAAAAAATGAGTATAAGACATGACTGATGTCGTGCAAAGGTTGATGAGGGTTTTTACGTCCATGTGTGCCCTGTGGAGCCTTATCTCAGGGCTGATGACCTTTTGGTCCACGTGTATATATGATATATTTATATGTATGATATATAATCTGGGATGTGTTACAGGCATGAGTCACAAGTCGCAAAAAATGGATTTTGAGATGGAAGGAGGGGAAAGGCCTCCCACTCCTAACAACAGAATACCATCAGAAACTCCAGCTCTAGGGCAAGGAACGCCATTCGCGCAGTAGGCGTCCAATCACAGACATATAAGATTCTTATCTGATCTGAGAGGCTCGGACCCTAGACTGACTTATTTAGAATTGCGTCCTATAACAAATGTTTGTTTTTCACACAAAACAATATTAGACATAATCACTCGGACACATTAAATGTCATATTTTTATAAAAATTGTTGACAACGAGTGCAATCGGTAATGATGGCGCCGCACACTATATGACACTGGACAGCGGTCATTGCCACTGACCACTACCGCATAAACCATCGCCAGCACTGGGTCAAGACTACCTCACCACAGTTGAATGGACAATGCTGGTCCAGAGCCTGGTGTGTCAGAGGTTCAAACCGACACCAGGTCTCTCTTGGCTCTCTGCCACAAGGACCATGAGCGATAATATGGGTCCTGAAGCTGTGCGCTAATAGGACAAGTAAAACACGATGCGGGAAAAAGTCGTGCGCTAAGGGCAGCATTAATCATTGCTCGTTGTGTCTGCGTGGTGGTGGATCCGCTTACTATTCCTCCCTCACACATTTAACATACATACATTTCTAGGCCCAAAGATGAGAGTCCCTTCAAACAGAGGGAAAGCCTCTTCAGTCTAGGCCCATGCAAAGATTAGAGAGTCCCTTCAAACAGAGGTAAAGCCTCTCGCCTCAAACTCCCAAGTGCCATTATAATTTCATTAAGATCACAAAATGTGATTATAATCCAATTAGAACCCCGAGTTCTAGGCCAGGATACCGATTAGCATAATAGGCATCCAATCACTGACATACCATTCTTATCTGATCTGAGGGTTTGGGCCTAGACTGTACATTTCTAGATTGTATTATAAAAATCCTGATTTTCTTCCTTTATTAATGCAGTGAAACGTCTACTTACGGACACCTCTATAATTCAAACAACCCGCTATTACAGACACTTTGTGTCACTCCCTTTACTGTTCAGTTTCCTTATAGTGACACCTCTTCAATCTGGACATCTCGCCATTATGTACAGTTGAGCCTGTTTGTTTGGGTGTCCATCATAGAGAGGTTTTACTGTACACCTTCTCGTTTTGCAGCCAGGAATAAAATAACTTCTGTTGTACCTGCCAATATGATGGTTCTATTTTATAGTTATGAATTCGTTTTTATTATTTATTTCATTAATGTATAGCCGTACGTGTGTACTAGGACTAGTGTACTAGGACTAGGACTAGGACTAGTGTACTAGGACTAGGACAAGTCGCAATAAATGTTTTTTGAGATATCATTATATTTGGAAAGATGAGGGCAAGATGATTCCAATGATAGTAAACAGCAGGACATCTAATAAGCATTTTTATATTTTAAGTTGGATATTTTTATTTTTGAAAAAGAAATTGCAATATTTCTGGGTGGGCAATTACAAGGAAAATAACTAAATGGATAACTCCATGGATGACACACCCATGCCCCCTCCCAACCTCGCCTAATCCCCGATCCGCCCTGACCCCGACCTGTGTCACGAGGGGGACGCTAGGGGCGCTGAGGGAGCGGTGGGGGCGATTTGTCAATTCCTCCAGGATCAGACTTTCAGAAAATGTACAATTGGCAGCTGTACACATTGAATAAATTCTGCTAAATTAGGCTGCAATTTACCCATTACTAGGTAACTCCGTGTATATTCGGTATTGCATTGATTCTAGCAATCATTTTGGTTAGGTTGAACTGGATTTTGAGCTTTATTTTTGTCTGAAATTTGGGTTATTTGAGAGGATTGGTGAAGACAAATTGTACATTTTCTGGCGGTTTCACCCCTAAAGGATCTAACCTATGCGCATATATAGGAGGACCACAACACAAGGGGGATGCCAAGTATCCCATTACACACCAGGTATTGAGGCAAACTATGTGATTCCTGTTTGACAAGTCCATGACATACTTGTGCATAATATTGCATTCTATCCGCGGGTAACATCACATTAAGCCACAATAGGGGATTTGCATAGCCGCCATTTTGAATCTTGATTCACATGGAACTATGGGACTAATAGTACGGTCTAAAGTCTATGGAAAAGATGCCATGTTCAGCATGGAATATTTGGCGGTGCTCTAAAGTCAATATCCATGTGTTATACATGTTTCCATGACACAAGCCCCCATCTTTCCCATCATGCATTTCGTTTTTATAGATCATTTACACAACTTATGGTATTAGTGAAAACATTCTTGCAATTTTCGAAAAGACTTTGCTAAATATTTTTATGTTAGATTTCAACAAAATACATCCCATGATGCACTGTAACAGACATGCGCAGTGGCACATGCAAGTCCCCTATTGAGGAGAGACATGGCACACGAGCCAAATCTAAATAACAAGTCTAAATAACAAACACTCTGACATTTGCTTTAACCTCAACTCGCCCCGTTCTCTGTTGTCCCGAGAGAAGTATGATATTAAATATCAAGTATTGCTGTAATCACAAGGACTTTACCTAGCAAACCAGGTTTGCTTAACCATATTATGAACGCAATATGATATCACACACATTCGGTTTTGTGTTCACAATTGAAGGTTCTGTCTGGCATCACGATTTTATCCGAGCAGTATTGTATGGGTGAAGTCGTCAGAAAATGTACAATTGACCTTCACCAATCCGCTCAAATAACCCGAATTAAAGAAAAAAATGAGGTTCAAAATACAGTTCAACATAAAGTAACATTATTGTTTGAATCAAGGCAATACCAAATATATACTCAGATATACATAGTATTGAGTATTTTTCAGTCTAATTTAGCAGAATGTAGTAAAAATGTGCAGATCTGCCGATTGTACATTTTCTGAAAATCTGTCCAGTATGTTTACATAGCAAAGGGTCAGTCTAAGCTCAGAGTTGGGAGAGTCCCTTTAAACTGAGAGAAATTTTAAGTCTCTCACTCCGAGACGCAAAACGACATTAGGACGCCTATTCCCGGGCCAGGAAAGCCATTAATTAGTGTCCAAACGCTGACATACAATTCTCATCTGATCTGAGAGGCTCTAAGCCTACACACTGATGCAGTCTAGGCCAAAATCCTCACATCAGATAAGAATGGTATGTCAGTTATTGGATGCCTACTTCGCTAATTAGTTTTCTGGCCTAGGACTCGGTAATCTAATATAATGACATTTTGCGGTCTCAATGGAATTATAATGGCACTTTGCGGTTTGAGGTGAAAGGCTTTCCCTCCGTTTGAAGGGACTCTCTCATCTTTGGGCCTAGACTGGATGTATTCTAGTCTATATTTACAGCATATATTAAAAAAACTGTCAGTTTTTCTATTTAATATTCACATATGTTTTGACCTTTCACACGAATATTTTACCGGATTTTATGATTGCATCTTTTTAGATCAAAGCATAATACAAGAGATTGATGAACAAGATCAGTTGAGAGTGCAGAAGAAGAGAGGGGGATAGAGTTGGAGGGAGAGCAGCCGGAGGGCTATCGGGTGATGTATACCATCTCCCAGCATAAACTTGATAGCTTGATGTATGCACTACTATTATATTGCGTCAAAATAGCGAGACTAATTTTACACTATATCAAAGAAAAGCTGGCTTGGCTTTAGGGAATTCAGATGCATGAAATGAGGTATAAATCTATAGCGCAGGTGTTATGACTTTATTATTTTCTGTTCAAAGTGAGCACTACAACCTATAGGAAAAGTAGACTTTTAACACCAGCTTTATCAAATGTAATAAATAATAAATGTGATAAATAAAATAGTAGAATATGTGTAGATATATCATACTCAGAGATCTTAATATAGGGATGGAAAATAAGACTAGTAAATTATGCTTTATATTATGTGCACAACCCTGCGCCTGGACTATTTGCATTATGCTTATTAAGCGGTCACTGATTAGTGCAGAAGGTTCATATGAGTCGGGGTCAGCAAAATATGCACCATTCAGTCTAGGCCCAAAGATGAGAGAGCCCCTTCAAACGGAGGGAAAGGCTCTCGCCTCAAAAGGCAAAGACCGCAAAATGTCATTATAATCCGATAAGAACGCCCAGGCTAGGAAATCAATTAGCAAAGTAGGCGTTCAATCACTAATATACCATTCTTATCTCATCTGAAGGTTTGGGTCTGGACTGTACACTTGCGTCTGGCAGCTGAGAATTATCCAGGTAGTATCCCCAACGCCGTAACATGTATGTTAAGCCACTTTAGGCGAAATCGGTGAATTAATCTATATCAGTAAATTTGTATTATACATTTCTAGTGGGTAATATAAGTAATGCCATAAGCTACATCATGGGGATTCATATCACAAAGTGGGTAATAAAGCCTGTATATTACCCGCTTCACTCGCAATTAATTTCCGTCGTGTTTTCACTATTTTGTGCCATAAATATCGGGAAAAGTATAACAAATTCAGAATTAACCTTGTCCAATGTCCAAATTCCAGATTAAACTTGGGCTATCGTTCTGCAATCGCTATGACTCTGTGTAATATTATGGAAAATCGGTATCGCCGTCGGACAATTTTGTCTATTTATTATATACGCATTTTATATGAAACTCTGTATAGAGTGGGATACGTTGCATGTACATATCACTCAGTGGTATATGCAAAGGTTGCATGCGTATATCACTTAGTGTTATACGCATGCAATGCCACCTAAACCACCGGAAGTACTTTGGGAAAAGTGCACAACATTGCTGTAAAATGGTCCCCTTTTTAATTGATTATCAAAGAAATGTAATAAATCACTTAACTTTATTAAAGAAATGTAATAAATCACGTAACTAACTCCTTGACTTCAATTGCTTGGAGTATTGATGTGTAATAGTCACGCACTGTCATCATGCATTGCTCTGAAAACAACGTATCTAGAATGAGTTACGCATAGTGCGTATTGCACTAGTGAGTTAAGTGGGATTGACGTGGCAACAAATCAGATTTTTTTTACTAAGATTACCACTGAAACACAAATTTTTACTCGATTTTTTTTTAGATTTGCGATGATCAAAAGAATACATAATATACACCTGTTAAATAACTCGTTGGTTTCAGTCGCTTAGAATATTGACACTCCTTCAACCAACGTGTTAGTTACCCTGAATTTATATATGGTATAAGTAATAACTGATGATTAAACCGTGAGTATTTAGAAAACCACAATTAAAGCAACGAATCGGTTGATGGGTAAGATCGTCAAAAAATGTACAATCGGCAGCTCAACACATTTAGCAAATTCTGCTAAATTAGATTGAAAAACGGTCAATACTATACGTATATCTGAGTATATTGGATATTGCCTTGATTCAAAAATCTGTTCGGTTATGTTAAATTTAAGTTTAATTTATCAGAATTTACTAAATGTGTAGAGCTGCCAATTGTACATTTTCTGAAGATCTGACCCACATTATTATATCTCAGGAAAGGATGAAGAGACACGTGGACAGTTAGAGAAATAACAGAGAGACAAATGTCGTCTGCCCAGGAATAACAGGCAGAGAGACAAATGTCGTCTGCCCAGGAATAACAGGCAGAGAGACAAATGTCGTCTGCCCAGGAATAACAGACAGAGAGACAAATGTCGTCTGCCCAGAAATAACAGGCAGAGAGACAAATGTCGTCTGCCCAGGAATAACAGACAGAGAGACAAATGTCGTCTGCCCAGGAATAACAGGCAGAGAGGCAAATGTCGTCTGCCCAGGAATAGGGAGAGCAGGTGGAGGGAAGAGGTGGGCCAAAAATACACACCAGACAAAAATAATCACAAAAAATGGTAATTTCGGGGCAACTATGTTCTCAAGGTGCACCTAGTCGTCGGAGGGAAGCCTTGATAGCGATCTTGCGGTGGACGCGTTGTCGCATCGATTTGAATATCTACAGATGCATCAGTTATATAGGGAATACATGCCCCTAGGCACACACCTATGGGACATATCACAGATCTGCGCTGCAAAGTCTGGCCAGTCAAGTCAAATGTATTCAAGGATTTATCGGCCTTTCTGTAATCGCATGTGGCCTCATATCTTTATGTCATCTGGTAATTGTGGTGTGACCAGAATTATGTATAAATACCGCGAAGAAATTCTTGATTTCCACAATTCACAACTTTCTCTACCAACTACCGTGATTTATTCCGGAAAACATAAAGTATTTGGTTTCAAATTGGACTTTTTGCGAGCAGAGAGACCTCTAGGCTGGTATATATATGTACATGGGGGAGAGGGAAGAGGTAGGGGGAGGGAGGGGGAGGGGCATAGACAATATGCAGATGAATATCTGTGTAAAGGAATGCCATTAGCATACAAAGGCTTCATATATTTGAGTCTATTCTAACCACTTAATTGACTGCACTGTCCCGGACACTTTTTCTCAGGTAATTCAATCCGAGCCTTATAGGTATGATATTACAACGCGCTAACAGGCGTCACACTGCTTGGAGATGGAATTTCATCTACCCCATGTTCAAAGTCAATGCCATTCGGGATATTATTTGTATATAATATTATATTTATTTAGACAAGATATCAATTACCTCTGTAGTCATGTTAACACCTTATATTTACCCAGCGGTATGCGACATATAATAACCAAGCAACACTTCATAAACTATTTTAAACGACTGGTTTATTACTTGATTTCGTTGCTACTATAGTTTAGCTGGTGTAACTGGTCCTCTATTGGACTTCTGCAATGGCTTCAGCAACCCTCTCAAATAAATCGAATTTAAAACAGAAATGTGGTTCAAAATTCTGTTCAACATAATCAAACACATTGTTTGAATCAAGGCAATATCAAATATACTCAGATATAGGCCCACATGGTATTTATCATTTTACTAAATTTACGGAATTTACATTTGCAGAATTAACTAAATATGTAATCTGACCCTCATACTTTGTTAGGGTCCCTCGAGGGTTAGAGCATCCTCCCTATGCAGTGTGTTCGCTGCGTAGTAACTCATTTCGGAGTATATAGACACTGCCTAGGGAGGATGCTTTAGAAAGGTCGATTACAAACCTTTATTGTGTAATTTGGTATAACTTAATAAAACAATAAATGATAATAATAATTTAATAAAACACTTGTTTCTTTTTAACTCCTGATATTGGGCAGTATCGGCCATTAATTAGACATCAAGTGTTTTAGGAGGTACAATAGGGGTTTTCACTTTAACAAACAGTGGTTTACCTCTATAAACAGTGTTGATGACTGATATAAAGTATTTCACGATTTTTGACTCAAATGGCTTGCCATACTTGGGATGTACACATGTAGAGGTAAAGTCTGTTGCCCCAGGTACGACTTGCACCTATGGCCGCCATATGTTATGTCTGGTCATCTTAACAACTAGACAATAATATATAGGATAGAAATTCCATTTCATTTACTAATTGCATATGGGTCAATAGGGGATGTGTATGTCTCACTGTGCATGTCTACTGCAGTGCATGCAGGGATAGATTCTGTTCAAATCTGACATACAAATATTTGTCAACATTTTTATTGAAAATTGCAAAAATGTTTTCACCAATATCAGAGCTTGTATTAATTATCTATGAAAACCAAATGCATGATGGGAAATATGAGGACTTGGATCATGGAAACATGTATAACACATAAATATTGGCATTAGAGCACTGATAAATATCCCATGCTGAACATAACATGTTTTCTATAGATTTTAGACTACCATTAGTCCCATATTTCCATGCGAATCAAGATTCAAAATGGCGGCTATATGCAAATCCCCTATTCGTCAAAATATGGACATTCGTCTTCACCAATGCGGAAATAAATAACCCAAATAAAAAATAAGTTTTTAAATACATATCAAAATAACTGAATAGACTTTTTAAAATATATTCGTATGTACCCAGAATATTCACCTCAAATGGTTTATAACTATCGCAGGTTATGTTGTGTCAAGGAAATCTCTAGCTGAAAATAGCTATGTTTTTATGATAAAACAAAGGCCTTCAATATTATATTAGAATATGTATACTTTTATTATCGCTATATTTCTCTGTTCTACTGAGAATAGCGTCCTCGTAACGTAATGTATTTGCAGAATAAACCATTTAAACCAACACATAAATGGCCCTCAGGAATACCTGCATAGCAGAAGATTAATGTCCTATATCCTTTATATTTTGATGGAGATAAAGATGCATAAATTACTGGTGTGTTTAAGCTTCCATGACAAGATCCAGGGTAGTGCTGTTTTAATATGTGATGTGTTGCATGAAAATAAGTCACAAGTCACCCAAGAATTGATTTTGAGATATCATATTTGAAAGGATGAGATCAAACCTATTTTAATGACGTTAAACACTAGGATATCTTATAAGTACTGAAAAAAATGTTAGCGATATTTCTTGATTGTCCATCACTTTAGTAAAGTAGATAAATATACTCCTTAAGGTGACCTCAAATATGGATAAATACCTTCAGAATAGAATCTTGAAATTTGGTGCATGTATTCATGCTACTAGCAGCGCTAAACACCTAAAAATGGAAACATTCTGGGAAAGGTTTCCTATGGAAAACACATTTGAAAAATATTATTTTTTGCGACTTGTGACTTATTTTCCTCTGACACATGACATGAGCAGCAGTGTTGGAGTTTCCTCTAATCTATACCTCCTATTCTAATCTTTATCGTTATCTCTTTGTACATTCCCTCTTTAACTCTGCACCTGAGCAACCATCTATCTAATCATCAGCTGGAATTCAAGCCCCTACATCTACCCCCTCCCCCTTCCCCTCCCCCACACCCACACCTTTTCATCACTTTAGCGTGGCTTAGATTTTCACAACCAGTTTAAATCAAGCAATGGAAAAGAAAGCTTACGTCTCTCGCATCATTCTTAGTTAATACAACGAGAATATACTATTCTCGTTATAAGTATATTCTCGTTGGTTAATAGTATGGCATCCATAGAGTGTACCAAAGGGAGGTGGGTTTGGGAGGGGAGGGGGGATATATCTTATAAACAAGGTCCTTCTCGGTAAATATTACCTGCCTGCTCGCTCCCCCCACCCACCCTATACATACATATCCCCACCATGTACATTCTCGCATTCTTTAGATTTTTACAACCATTTTAAAGCAAGTCATGCAAGCAGTAGTGCTAATGGCCGACCGACATACCATGCACTTGCATCTGGGATGAAATAAACCTTCAAAAAGTCACCCAGTCGACAAGTCCTCCACTGCACGCAGCAAATCAACCCCTTGAGGTATTGCATACCAACAGGGCGTTTGTAATAACTATTGACTTACCGAGATCAGGCAATAGGGGATTTGCATGTCCGCCGTTTTGAATCTCGATTCGCTTGGAATTATTGGAGTTGTATGTCAGTGTAAATTCTATGGGTCAGATTTCAGAAAATTGGCAATTGACAATTGGCAGATGTACCCATTTAGTAATTTCTGCTAAACTAGGCTGCAATGTGGTCAATACTAGGTAAATTCGAGTATATTCGGCATTGCATTGATTCTGTTTGGTTAGGTTGAACTGTATTTGAACATTATTTCTGTCTGAAATTTGGGTTATTTGAAAGGATTGGTCAAGATGAATTGTACATTTTCTGCCTACTTCACCCATATAGAAAACATGTTATGTTCAGCATGGAATGTTTAACACCGATCTCATATGAATAGCCATGTATTTTACATGTTTCCATAAAACAAGAATTCCTCTTTCCCATCATGCATTTGGTTTTTATATATCATTCATAGATGCTATGATATTGGTAAAAGGATTCTTGCATTTTTAATAAAAAAATTTGCTAAATATTTGTATGTCAGGTTTGAACTGAATCCATCCCAGCATGCACTGTAATACACATACGCAGTGAGACATGCAAATCCCCTATTGGGAGTTTAGTTTATATATAATGGTATCATAAACTATTTATTCTATTGATCAATAGTGACATTTGCTGGTTCGTTTCATTATTTCATTTCAGCACATCGGTGGTTAAACGGACATGACATAATGTATGGCCTATGACTGCGTGAATAGACAGAGCCGATGAAAGCTATTTGACAGCGATGCGCTAAAAATATCTTTTTTCATATAAATGACGTCCAGTTATGTCAGGTACAATCACCTTGATACCAGTTAAAATAAAATGAATTGCTCCCTGTCTGTGCATAGTTGGGTAAATGGCCAAAAAGTGTACAATTCACCTTCACCAATCCTCTCAAATAACCCAAATTTCAGACGAAACAAAAGTTCAAAATACAGTTCAACCTAACCAAACAGATTGCTAGAATCAATGCAATGCCAAATATACTCGAATTTACCTAGTATTGCCCAAGTTGCAGCCTAATTTAGCAGGATTTACTAAATGTGTACAGCTGCCAATTGTGCACTTTGTGAAAATCTGACCCAGTCGAAGCTATGTGGGGAAAAGGAGCCAAGGTGTTGTAAAAGGGAGGGAGGGGGATGACACCGAGAGTGATCGTTGCAATCAATGATTTAGATCTAAATAACTGCTGACCCCTGGATGCGATTCTTCACATACCAGATGAGGGGGAGGAGCTTGGGGGAGGGGGAGGAGCTTGGGGAGGGGGAGCGGAGCTTGCGGGAGGGGGAGCGGAGCTTGGGGGAGGGGGAGGAGCTTGGGGGGAGGTAATGGGGGTGGGGATCGGGCCCTGAATCGTGTATGGGTCAGAAAATGTACAGATTCTAGGGTCAGAGCCTCTCAGATCAGATAAGTATAATGTGCCAGTGATTGGACGCCTACTGCGCTAATGGGTTTCCTGGTCCTGGGGTTGGTGTCCTAATGGGATTTTAAGGTTTGGGGCGAGACTTTTCCCCTCAGTTTGAAGGAGCTCTCTTCACTCTGAGCCTAGACTGGAGAGGCTTTCCCTCAGTTTGGAGGGACTCTCTCCACTCTAAGCCTAGACTGCACAATCGGCAGCTCTAAACATATGGTAAACTCTGCTAAGTTAGGCTGAAACATGACAAATATCATTCAAATTCTTTTGTTTAGGATGGTATTTCTCCTCCTTTTTTTGAAACATGAGATGGTTGGTATTGCGTTGATAAAAAAAAGTCTTTTCCGTTATGTTGAACCTCATTTTTTGTCTTAAATTTGGGTTGTTATTATCTCTCCTCGTTCTAACATAAACCAGAATTATTTGATCAATGGTGGGAATGGGGTTTTGGGGGTAACAACATCCTTCAAAGTCCAATGGAAATCCTTTTTAGAACTGTTTGTTTTGTCTTGCGTTAGACATTGAAGAGCCATTCTGTTTTAGAAGTTGAAATGTGGAGATTTATCACAGCAATATTAGCTTCGTGGGACTGGTATGACGGCAGTCAAAACATAGAGGGTCAAGTTTCCAGAAAATATACAAGTGGCCTTCACCAATCCTCTCAAATAACCCAAATTTAAGACGAAAATCAGGTTCAAAATACATTTCAACATAACCAGACAGATTTACCGAAGGAATACAAAACACAATATACTCAGATATACCTAGTATTTATCATTTTTCACTCTGATTTAGCCGAATTTGATAGATGTGTAGAACTGCAGATTGTGCATTTTCTGAAAATCTGACCCACGAACGTGTGTCCTTGTGATACTTAGAGCTTGCAATCCACAGAGAGAGAACACAGGAGGAGCCTGCTCTGTGTTTATTACCAGTGATTTATGGGTGGAATCGACAGACAATGTACAATTCGACTTCAACAATTCTCTCAAATAACTCTAATTGAAGACAAAAATGAGGTTTAAAATTCAGTTCAACATAACTTGACACATTGTTTGAATTGAGGCAATACCAAATATACTTAGATATATCTAGTATTGAGTATTTAATTGTCTGCCTAATTTAACAGAATTTACGAAATGTGCACATCTCCCGATTGTGCATTTTCTGAAGATCTGACCCTTGTACCCGCTGGAGGAAAGCTTCAGTGAGAGAAAGTTTTGACAGACAGAATGCTGGCTGTCTGAGTGTATGGATGGAGACAGTCAGGATTACTGACACTCTAAATTCTAAATCTTGCCATGATACATCCTATTTTGAAAATGTGCCATGACATAACGTAATAAATCTGTCGTTGTGCTGTGTTGTTTTAATTAGTATTATTTTGCAAACATGTCGTACTATGATGTTCATTTTAAAAATGTAGTAGCGATATAATGTAGATATATATATACATGTTCATGGACATTTGAATAAATATTTGTATTCAATAATCTAAACTGATTCAAATGTAATCTCTAGCTATGTGCAGCCTTTAAATATCCGACCTTATCTTTGAATCAGGAGATTCCGGAATCTAGTATTAAAGTTTGGACAAACCACTTTATTTAACCTCCCTTGTTATTATGTCCTCAATGGGGAGAGTAGATAGGTTGATAGATAGATTGGTAGGTATAGATAGATAGATAGATAGATAGATAGATATATAGATGATATATATCTATATAGAAAGATAGATAGATAGATAAGTAGATTGATAGATAGGTAGATAGATAGCTAGATACATTGAGGGATAGATGTACATAGATCGATTGATGGATATAGTAATAGATTAATAGATAGATCGCTATAGACTGAGGTTGAACGACTCACATAGAGAAAGATAGATATATCAATAGATATATCTATAGATATATCGATAGATAGATAAATATATAGATATACAGACTGATTGAGAAATACATACAGTAAAACATATGTCTACACATATATTCGGCTGCATTCTACATTTAAGATTGGTCTGAAGTAAGTTACGCAACGGTGACTTGTTTCTCGCCCCCCCCCCCCCTATCCCCCCCACCCACTCCGTTCAGCCCATGGAAAAGACCTTATAGTAATAGCACCTCCCGCCCAAATTATGCTCTAATGACAAGCTCTTTATGTATCTCCCTGATAGAGATTTCCGCTTTATACAGTCTGCAAAATGGAATCTCATAATCTACAGCGGCACATTTTTACCCACCATCAGCTGTCTACTATATATATACACACCTCAATGCAGGGGTATTTACTCTTGCTACTGGGCACGTCAGTTACTTTTTGTCCAGGGCATATAATCCATTCTAATATTCAAGTATTCAGGTCAACATTGATGTAAATTGATGTCGATCAATTTAGCTCATGTCTTGACAATTGATTTATTTGATTCACAATTAAGAAACGAAGTTTGGTATTTCACGATTGAGACTTGAGGGCGCTTGGGCATCCTAGATTCTTTTCTTTCATTCATGTTTTTTTTATTATTATTATCAATATTACTATTATTTTGCCAAGAGTTTCGTCCAATTTTTGGTTCAACGTTGGCCAGAATCCTATCAGTATTCTCATCGTGAAGGACTTTAACTTACACATGCCAACACCAAAAACAAAGTCATAATATAGGCAATAAAATTAACTTACATTCCATTCACTTTATCTTGTATCGGTGTCTTGGCTCTGCAAAATAGAAATACATTTATTAGGCCCTTAAGGAGAAGGAGGAGGAATGGGGAGGGTCAGATTGTTGGCTAAGAAGGCCGGGTGATTTGGCAGGGGGTGAAACTGTGTTTGCGTGTTGTCATGACAAGCAATGCAATAAATGGTCTCTGGAGCCAGGCTGAACATTCCGATTAAGGAGGGCGATCCCTGTAGCAATGACCAAACATTTGGGTGGTCATGGAATCAGCAAATGTACAGTCGGCAGCATTTGACTTCAATTCAACTAAATTCAACTAAATATGGATGAAAATCATAAATAATAATATTATTATTATTTAACTTTTTGAGCGAGGGACGTCCTCACAGCTTGAAAACTACCATGTGAAGTATTATTACTATTCAACTGTATTTCCAAATCAAGAACAGATACACAACACTTTATCTACAAGTGGAAAAAGGTGATAGCCTCTGAGTTTATCTGGCTATACCCTGTGTTTCTATATCTACGGTAGCATAACTGTACACAACAGTTTATACACAATACAATTAGACATTTTAAACACTAAATAGAGCAAGTTTAGCGTCTTCTTCGTTGAACTGTTCTTAAACGTCATTTTGTCTTGAATTAGAGTTTGTTGAGAGGATTGATCCCTGATTTATGATAGTATTGAAAGGACTTCTCGTAAATCAAACCAACGATGTTGATTATCTAACACTAAAGATCAGTATCTCATTTTATTAGAAAATTACTGAACTGATAAACAAGATTTTACTATATTCCTCATGCAAACCCCATCTTCCTCCCAACATGAAACAATATCAAGAACATGAGGCGAGAAGTGTGGATTGTCCAATCAATTTCATGATGGATTTATTCTAACCACTAAAAATCCGATGCTCTAACCCCAACAATACACCCCTTAATAAGATTGCCCCCAAGTTGGCCCCAACTGAAACAAGATCTAAAGTGTCAATTTTCCACTTTCGATCTCTCCACAAAAGAAAGCTTTAGTCATCACCTGAGATGAACGTGTTTACCTGGATGATTAACTTCAGTGTTCTCAGCCTGTTTACATCGACGCTTACAACTATTGGCATCACCCAGCCACAAGAGTTTGGAGAAGAAGTAACAGTCTAGGCTCAGAGTTGAGAGAGTCCCTCCAAACTGAGGGAAAGGTTCTAGCTCTGAACCCAAAAGGTCGGTTATTAATCCTTACTGAGTTCTGAAGCCTTTTGTTGGGGAGATCAGGGACCCTCCAATACCTAAATGTACTGTCTCTGGGGAGATGTTGTTTGGTTTGTCTTGTTTTTCCTGCAGTGAATGCGGCTGCCAACATTGGTTGCACAACAGGGGACAGACAGGTAACTGGTCTTACATCACATGATAGTGAGCACGGGGTAGGTAATGATCTAGCAGGACGGCCCAGGACATAGTCCATTTGCTTATGTCAAAAAAATGGCTCCCGTGTGAAATTCATGTTAATTTTTGCAGACAAACATTTTTTTGAAGCATTTAATGAGCAGAATTCAAAAATCGATGTCTGCAATTTTTCTAATTATTTTATCATACCGAAATTCAAGATGGCGTCCAAGATGGCTACTTGGACAATAAATGCACATAACTCTGGTTCTAATTAACATAAATGAATGATTTTGGTGTCCATTTCTATGTTTTCCATGTCAGGGAATCCAATGAAATAAAAATAAAGTTCAAGGCACATGATGCCTTTCCGCTAGGGGGCGCTATAAGTAATTTTTCACACATTTTCCTAAGAAATGGTAAGAAATACTTAAAATATCATTTAATTCTTATACACAAATAATTTATTCATTTTATTAAAGCAAAATATTCAATATCTTGTTAGTTATAACATTGGCAGTTCATTATTTATGACTTTTTCACTATAAGAATAATTGATAATTCCTGGGAATTCAGCCACAAATTTGGGTCCTTCCACATAGTAATTCAATCTTTAGTCCAGGCAATCTATACCAGAAAGGGCTGGAACAAATTGCAACAGGTTTCTCAATGGTTTTGGGTAGTATGAGTGCCCCTTATCAACATACTAAAAGTCTAGAGAAATCTAGGTGGGAAACCATGCCCAAAATCTCAAAAAACAAAATGGCCGCCTCTAAAACTTTGAAATGCGATAACTCAGTGTAAAATCAACATATATTCAAGTGTGAATACCCCTTTTTAATGCTTCCAGGCATTGGGAATCCAATGAAACAATAGTAAAGTCCATATAAATAATATTTATCAAGTTAGTGTACTGCTACAGAGAAGACATGGGAAAATATGTCTAGCAAATGCATCCTGTGAAGTGAAAAAAAATCTCATTTTCTATGAGAGCACACTAGGAAATAAGTTTCTGTAATCAAAGCTGTTAGACAAGCCTTTTGAATGGTGTATATAAAAAGAATAGTATAATGTATAACTCTGATACTTCAAGAAATACTTAACATCAATTTCCCTCTTGCATGAGGCACCTCACATGGTCACAATTGGTGTAGATCCCAAGTTTAATCTTTTGAAGGAAGTATACAATTTGTGGTAAGAGCGAGAGGGCACTGGGTAGATACATGGGGGAATTAGGGAACTTCTACAATTGAACCCCCTTCCAAGTTGAAATCTAGTGGACTAGTCTGTGTAAACCTTGCCTTTAGCATACAGATATACTGTATCATTTTGATGCAAAATTGCTGTATGTTGTATGATCTTCTCTAATAGCATTAATTTTTTATCTCTTTGGGGCACAAGATGGGAGGAGGAACAGCCTCAATACCAGTTAGTTCCCCCTTCTTATTGACATAGTTCTCAATACAAAACTAATGTGTGATGCTTTGAAAATACTAGCTTCAATGAACTATATATGAGCAACAACAAGACCAATGAAGATTTCTGCCTAGTTGGGGAAATTACCCCTGGAAGTTGTTCTCAGCCAGGACAAAGGAATAATCTCTATTTCATATACTCTATATGATATATAAATTCTACAACCATTTGCTTGAAGGGATTGGGTGGTCTAAGCCCCTTTTAACACTATACATTCAAATTCTACACAATAGAACGACTGGAGGATCAACAGAGGTTTTTTACTCTACCAAGAATAATAATTGTTCTCTAAATGCAAAGATGTGGTGAGGATATGATGCAATGATTGGTAACTGAAAGCTTTGAAAACTTTAGCTTGAAGTAATATCATGAATCTGGAATAAATATGTGTGTATGATAGGTTATAAGAGGGTTTCCATGTAGTAACACAAACTTATCCACCATGCATTGCCTAACTGTTAACTGAACTGGTCAGTAACTATGCCCATGTCTGGTAATTTGAAATCAAGGGGAATGACCCAATAGCAGCATAACACATCTCTTGTCTATACCTGCTTGTGCTGTGATCAACTAATCCATATCAAACTTTCCTATTTCAGACTATAGAATCCCTGAATGCAGATATGCTTATATTGCAAATAGCAGTTGAATTTGGCATGTGGCACTATTCCCATTTGTGAAAACACAGACTTGATAATAACATCTTTCCACAGCTCAAAGATGGCAAAAGAGCAAAGCATTTGGAGCATCAAATGTATGAGGAAAAGTCTAGAATACCAGGAGTGCAGAACACTGCTCCTATCCATGCAATAGCAGAATGTGATATAACATTAAATACTTTTAGTCTATGAGATTCAACTGCTATTTGCAACATAAATATATCTGTATCTGCTTCTGCCTATGCTCCAAAGACAAGCTGATGTGTTCTCTGATAACAAAGTACCCCTACTTGATATGTAGAGAAAGGTGGAGAAGGCTATATTCTACCTTACTGTAGTACAAAAAAGGCTCCCTGTCCTCATCATGCATGTCCATCCACAATTCCTACCATCTATATCAGCTGCTAATAAGTACCCCAGCCAAAGAATATGCTACCAAATTCAAACTTGAAAGGGAGATTGGAAATGGAAGTCTACTGACCTGCCCTTGACCAACTACTACAGATCATTTGCTACAGCTGTAGAGCTACTGCAAGTGTTCCTACCAGGTTATTATGGAATGCACTGCTGCATGTGGTCATGATGGTGAATGTGCACAGAGTTCAGGCCCTATTTACCAGGCTGATGAAGTCAGGATGACATGTCAGGTGCCATATACAGTGTATGGCTAATAGTTTTTTCCTGTGGAAGGTTCTTTATTTCTAGTGTCACAGCAATGCTTATGACAGCTTGTTTAGTGGAAAGATGTTATCAGATATCCTTGGTCATGAATGTACAATCTCACTGTATGGGACTTTGATTTTTCACTTCACAGGATGCATTTGAAGGGCAGTTTTCTTGTCATTTCTTTCATGTATCAGTATACTAACTTGTTAGATATTGGTTATATGGATTGTTTCATTGTTTCATTGGATCCCCCATGCCTGAAAACATTAATAAAGTGTATTCACACTTGAATATATGCTGATTTTATACTGAGTTATGGCATTTCAAAGTTTTAGAGGCGGCCATTTTGCTTTTTGAGATTTTGGGCATGTTCCTTCACCCAGGTTAATAAGGGGCACTCATACTACCCAAAACCATTGAGAAACCTTCTGTTGCAATTTGTCCTAGGTCAAACCATATTGTTACTGGACTACTGTTGAAAATCATGTTTGTGACTGCATTCCTTGGAAATATAAGTTACTTATTATTGAAAAAAAATCATAGAAAATCATCTACCAATGTTATATTAACTACCAAGAGATTGAATGAAAGCATAAAATGACTAAAGATTTTGTGTATAAGAATTGAAAGATATTTGAAGTATTTTTTATTGTTTTCTAGGAAAATATGTGAAAAATGACCTATAACGCCCCCTAGCGGAAAGGCATTAAGTGCCTCGGATTTTATTTTCATTTCATTGGATTCCCTGACATGGAAAACATAGAAATGGACACCAAAATCATTCATTTATGTTAATTAGAACCAAAGTTATGTGGATTTATTGTCCGAACAGCCATCTTGGACGCCATCTTGAATTTCGGTATGATAAAATAATTAAAAAAATTGCAGACATTGATTTTTGAATTCAGCTCATTGAATGCCTCAAAAAAATGTTTGTCTGCAAAAATTAACATGAATTTCACACGGGATGACATAACAGCATAGACTAACACACAGACACAGCATGTCTATACATGATGGGCAAGGGAGTCAGAAAGTGTACCATTTGTCTTCAACAATACCTTTCTAAACACCCACATTTAATAAAGAAATTGAGTTTAAAATTTGAATATGAAAATATTTTCTTCAATCAAGGATTGCTATAGTCCTCACTCACCCCTCACATAAAGCCCTCAGCCCTAATATAAACGTTAATGCCCTCAGTCCTCACACTAAGCCCTCAGTCCGAATATAAAGCCCTTGATCAGCCTTCACATAACCTTAAAGCCCTCAGTCCTCACATTAAGCCCTCAGCCTCACATAAACGTTAAAGCCCTCAGCCCTCACATAAACGTTTAGCCCTCAGCCCTCACACTAAGCCATCAGCCCTCACATAACGTCAAAGCCCTCAGCCCTCACATAAAGCCCTCAGCCCTCACATAAAGCCCTCAGCCCTCACATAAAGCCCTCAGCCCTCACATAAAGCCCTCAGCCCTCACATTAAGCCATCAGCCCTTACATTAAGCCCTCAGCCTCACATAAACGTTAAAGCCCTCAGCCCTCACATAAACGTTAAGCCCTCAGCCCTCACAGTAAGCCATCAGCCCTCACATAACGTCAAGGCCCTCAGCCCTAACATAACGTCAAAGCCCTCAGCCCTCACATAAAGCCCTCAGCCCTCACATAAAGCCCTCAGCCCTCACATAAAGCCCTCAGCCCTCACACAAAGCCCTCAGTCCTCACATAAAGCCCTCAGCCCTCACATTAAGCCCTCAGCCTCACATAAACGTTAAAGCCCTCAGCCCTCACATAAAGCCCTCAGCCCTCACACAAAGCCCTCAGTCCTCACATAAAGCCCTCAGCCCTCACATTAAGCCCTCAGCCTCACATAAACGTTAAAGCCCTCAGACCTCACATAAATGTTTAGCCCTCAGCCCTCAGATAAAGCCCTTAGCCTTCTACATACCTGGCTGCCAACTACTAAGGCAGTAAATAGGAAGGGACGAGTGTCGTGCGTTTGTCCGGGAACATGGTGGCGACCACCACATGAGGGCATCTAACACAGAGCCACATGAGAGAACCAGGTAGTATACACCACTAAATACATCACCACTGTGGTGAGGAGAGGAATCCTGTTGTGGTCGTCCACAGTCACTTGTGTCAACACACA
This sequence comes from Sthenelais limicola, assembly GCA_942159475.1. Classification (NCBI taxonomy): domain Eukaryota; kingdom Metazoa; phylum Annelida; class Polychaeta; order Phyllodocida; family Sigalionidae; genus Sthenelais; species Sthenelais limicola. The sequence continues at coordinate 23,140,463 of OW804101.1, forward strand.
ACACTAACTGTACTCACACTTTTATTATCGTACGACCAATAAAAATAATACTGCATTGTTAATGTATGTTACCAGCTCCAAAACAATCTAATGTCATAACCTAAACTATTGATGATTAAAGTTGTATTCTCTGGGGTATTCTCTTCTATTACGACAAGAAAGTTTTACCAAATTACATAAACACATTGAGACCTCAACTGCTGTTGTTATATGTTCATAAAAGAATTTGAAGTATAATTAGAAGATAGAGGTGGGCGGAGGTGGGCGGCATCATGTGAAAGTTTGTTGAATAAAATTTATTTTTAAAAAACAACAGGGTGAAATCTTCAAATGACTTTTAGAACACTTGTTGACAGATGTTAACTGAGAGTACATTTTCTCATACCCCAAAACGATCCTCAGACTACCGTTTTCCGAGGCCAGTATTTTTCGCCGCACTTTGTTCTAATGAGGAATACGAGAAGGCTAGACTCGATGGGAAAGCAGATATTTCCAAAGGGCCTCGTCTCACAAAGCCCACCACACTACTACTTCATGCGCACAATCGCTCGTTTTTTTCTATTTCACGTTTTATACAAACTTTGCCCGTCTGTATCATGTTTCATATTCCCAATATCATGTGAATGTATTATGTAAAGCGTCATCGCCGGTTCCTCTGCACAGCTTTTTGGGGAAAGCGTCGGATGGGAATAAATAAAAAGATTTATCAAAATACTTTTTGGTCATGCAGTGTGGCGCCTCGAGGAACAATATATAATGGGTCAAGTCGTGAGAAAATGTACAATTCGACTTTAAAAATCTTCCAGGTTAACCCGAATTTAAATCTTAAATGAAGTTCGATTGACAGTTCAACATAATAAAACTTGATCTTGGAATAAACATATTCAGATATACCTAGTATTAATAATTGTTTAACCAAATGTAGCGGAATTTATTAAATGGGCAGGATTTTCAGAAAATGTGCAATTGGCAGCTCTACACATTTAGTAAACCTTTCTAAATTAGACTGAAAAAAGAATGGTCAATACTAGGTACATCTGAGTATATTTGACATTACATTGATTCAAACAATCAGTTTGGTTATGTTGAATTGTATTTTGATTCATGTCTTTAATTTGGGTTATTTGAGAGGATTGGTGAAGATGAATTGTACATTTTCTGGCGATTTCACGCAAATGTGTAGAGCTGTCGATTGTACATTTTCTGATGATCTGAGCCATATGTATACAGGTGAGCTTGCCTTCAGCCAATTCACATGGGTAAAGTGAAATACAGTATAAATCTAGTTCTATTAGTCATAATATGATTTAATGAGAATGCCGCTTTAAATTTGGGGTTATTTGAAAGAATTTGTAAAGGCGAATTCAGACGATCACCTAGATGTCTCTAGATATATAATGGATTGGTTGCGATGTAATTGGACGAATAATCTCCTTTAATCGCAGTAAAAAATGTTAAATTCTTAATCAAATGATTGATTAATTTAATCACGTAATGAAGGGAACCTGTGATATTCATGTCAACAACATTATAATTATCATCAGTCACAAAATCTAATTTGGAACATTAAGCGACATATTCAAATCGCAAGATAATTTATATAAATTTATTGTAATCTGGAATTTTCGCGATGATAATTTGATTTGAAAAGTATTTCATTCAGGATATCAATTACACAGGGTGCTCTCATCACACCCTCAGGCATTAAATACACGGAGATATTAAATTATAATGATGAAGAGTGGTTACAATTACATAATAGTGACAAATTCTTGAAGAGAAAGTATTTATAATTACACAACCAGATTATCATTTTCGGGTGTGTGTGGGGACAGGACGGTCGAATTGATATAATGAAATACAAGAATACTGTTTGGCTACCTTCATATATAGCAGTGCTTAAAATACCTCCACCTGGCGCGGCGTGATTTGATTTTAAATCATTTCTACTGATTGGTTAATGCAAAATAAATCCGAAAAAACAACGTAAAATGGTGCGATGTATGATGTTTCGCCCAAGTACACGTCAACAGGTGTCAAACCGATCGCTCCATGTAGCGATTGGGTTCGTTTCCGTACCCCATTCGTATGGTTTCCTTATTTGATGTCATTACATTCTGAGCTATTCTGGCCATATGGGTTCACTCCATGATAGTTTCCCGTATCCGCATGACGGAGCCGTATCCGCATTACGGAGCCGTATCCGCATTATGGAGCCGTATCCGTACCAATGGAACCAGACCTCGTTTCGCGTATGCAATAGTGTGTGTGTGGGGGGGGGGGGGCGTCAGTGGGGAGGGGGTTGCTGTAAAAGGGGAGGGGGCGGGCAACAACGTGTGCTGGTTGCCGGCGTTCGTTTGGTCATGTACATTTCATGTACATTTCATGAAAAAGACACCAATGTGAATGTTAAGTGAAATGGGCAAGGAAGGGGAGAATACTCAGGCTTATAACTATATATATGCAAGACGGGGAAAATGTCTGGCATATATATATATATTATATTGACGGGACGGGAGGGACATATGATACGCTCAGTCAATATGTGCGGTGGAAAACAAGCATTCCATTGCAGACTGTGTGCTTACATACTGAGGGTAATATGCATTCCTCGTGCTGACGTTTTGTCCACCTGTTTGATTGCATACACACACAGAATTTATTAAGGGCTGTGGAATGTGGGGGTGCTTGGAAAAGAAGGGTATGGGGGAGCGGGGGGGGGGGGTAGGTGGACGATAGGGTAGGAGATGTGGGAGAGGGGGATGTATGGAGGATGGGGGAAAAGGTGTCGGATTTTCAGAAAATGTACAATTGGCAGCTGTGCACATTTAGTAAATTCTGCTAAATTTGACTGTAATTTGGTCAATACTAGGTAAATTCGTGTATATTTGGCATTGCATTGATTCTAGCAATCTGTTTGCTTAGGTTGAACTGTATTTTGAACTTAATTTTCGTCTGAAATTTGGGTTATTTGAGAGGATTGGTAAAGGCGAATTGTACAATTTCTGACGATATCACCCAAAGGGATGAAGGGACGGGTGCAGCCGCCGAGAGGAACAGAGCCATAGATGTATGTAGGTAAAAAAAGTATTGCTTCACAATTGTTCCTATGTGTGGGATGGGAGAAGGCATAAAATATCATTGAAATATGAACTATCTGTGAAATTCAGGGAATTTCTTCCCAAGTCATAATCTGTCTGGCAGACAAGGGGCGCCTGGGTGGATCATTATAATAATATTAAACTTTTTATAAGATCAAGTCAGGAAATGGCGTGGACAGGACCATAAAAATGCCTCTTCCTCTGCCCATCTTGCCGCCTGTGTTTTTTCTTGTCAGAAAAATGTAAATTCGCCTTTACCAAATCCTCTCAAATAACCAAAATTTAAAGCAGAATTTTGGTTCAAATGATTTTGCCCCGATTTTTGGCAGAACAATATACATAATGTATTCGCCACACTGGTGGCTATCATATCATTTTCAGCCTAATTTAGCAGAATTTCCTAAATGCAGTCTAGGTCCAAACCCTCAGATCAGATAAGAATGGTATGTCAGTGATTGGATACTTACTTTGTCAATCAATTTCCTGGCCCTAGGACTAGGCGTAATGGGAATATAATGACATTTTGCGGTCTAAACGGAATCATAATGACACTTTGCGGTTTGAGGCGAGAGACTTTCTCTCCGTTTGAAGGGACTCTCTCAACTTTGGGCCTAGACTGAATGTGTAGAGCTGCCGATTGTACATATTGAGACGCTCTGACCCCCAGATGTATTTAAAGATGGTGCGTTTTTCTGCACCGTGCAGACGTGTGGGGGGCTTATTTTAGTCTGGGTGATTATTATGCCACATCTCACATCCCCTACATATGGACAGTCCCATGCTGCACACAGACGTACCATGGGTCCAGGCCTCAGTTAATGTACAATCGGCAGCGCTACACATTTAATATATTCTGCTAAATTAGGCTGCAATTTGGTCAATACTAGGTCAATTCGAGTATATTCGGCATAGCATTGATTCTAGCAATCTGTTTGGTTAGGTTGAACTGCATTTTGAGAGTCTTTTCTGTCTTAAATTTGCGTTATTTGATAGGATTGGTGAAGAGGAATTGTACATTTTCTGGCAATTTCACCCTAATGTACAATCGGCAGGGCTAGACAGCTGTGATGTGTCACAGAAAAATGAGTAACAAGTTGCAAAAAAATAATTTTGATATATCATCATATTTGAAAAGATGAGATCAAGCTGATTCTAATGGTGGTAAATATTAACATATTTAATAAGTATTTCTATATTTTAAGTCTGATAAAAAATTTGCGAAATTAATTTTGAGATATCATCATATCATATGGATTCATGCTAAACACTCCAATAAAAACATTGTGAGAAAGGGTTATTGTGGATATACAATTCTCATCCCTAAACACACCGAAATACAAATTTAACATGAAACATGCGTAGGTAACATGTACTCATGGCATGTATATGTGTGTAGAAGAAATACCTGAACTATGAGTTAAAGGTACCGATATTTGATGTATTTTAATGTGTAAAATATCTATCGAATGTATGAACGATACAGTCATAAATAACCCGATTATCTTTTCGTATCTTTACTGGGAATACTTGTAAACAGTCTAGGCTCAGAGTTGAGAGACTCCCTCCAAACTGACGAAAAGCCTTTCGCCCTGAACCGCAATATGTCATTAGAATCCCATTAGGATGCATATATAGTCCTGGGCCAGGAAAGCTTAGCGCAGTAGGCGTCTAATCAGTGACAAGCCATTCTTATCTCAACTGAGAGGCTGCCAGCCTAGACTGCTAGATATGTGTGTACGTAGAGTGCTACATAAAGGTTATTTAAACTGAAGATACTCGCTAACACACACTTTACGTACATCATTTCACGTACATTACGTTACGTATATCAATCCTCATCATACGGACATTGACCTACAAACGCTCACCTGCCTCACCATCATCATCTTTCTCTTTAGCTTCAACACAGGCCGGTACGCGGCGCTAAGGGCGAGCCATCTGGCGACCAGAATTGGAACTAGGATAGAGACCATCTTAATGCACTTAGACTACTCAAACAAACATTACAACTCCTCCTAGCTCCTCCTAACCTAAACCACAACAAGATTATAAACATAAGATATGCATCTTTTTATATAGGTATATATTCTAATATTTTAAAGCTGGCAAATTTTGTGATTTTTCTTCAAAGGATTACTTTCTCTTTAAACCTCTTCAGTTGCCGATGGTGCAGGACTGTGAAACAGATGCCTTGTATTGACTTTCTCTCACAAAGAGTTACCCAGTTGGCGATTGAAACTATTATTGAACTTAGGGAAAGCCTCTCGCTCCATATTTAAAAATGCCTTTAGAATCCAGGGTCAGGAAAGCCATTAGCGCAGTAGGCGCCCAATCAGTGACATACCATTCATATCTCTTTTGAGAGGCTGTAAGCCTGGACTGACGATACAATACTAAATGCTATGAAATATTTACTATTGCTGAAATGTAAGAGAAAGGTTCATCAAACCCACACACCTTTAGACATAAAAGAAATAAGTTAAGGTTACGTGAATGATTACGAATGATTACAATATTTAAATTCCAGTAGCTAAAAAGTAATGTGGTAATGACGGCGCAATGGAATTAGTATTGTTGCAACTATCATCGTAAAAGATAAATATAAGAAATATTTAAAATTTTCCTTACAAATCTTGCTTTTGTGCACTACTCATACCTGTCCAGTTTTCATTCCTGTGGCATTCTCTCTCTTGATCTATTTTTTCTTTTCCCTCCCACTCGGTGCTCTAGTCTAGATATTTGGTTTTTTGTAATACTTCAACGCCATCCAAGCTTGAAATAAGACTACTTATGGCAATCCCCGTCTCTCTCCAGCTCACTTTTTCCATCATCTATGTTTTAGCATTGGTGGTTTAAAGTCCAATCTCAGTTAAACTCCTGCAAGAATGAATGGCAATCCTGTCCAACACATGTTCGCTGTCTCTACTCTCTCTCTCTCTGTCTCCTCTTCCTCCAATAGTTCCCTTACTTCAGGCCGTATACTCTTCACTCAACGCCCAACGCTCTAATATCTATAGATCTATCCATTCCCTGGCTGCAGGCCACATTTATAATCTTGCCTAGCAATGGAATGGTTCCAAGATTTTCGAAACATTTGGGGATGTGAGGTGTGAGGTGGCTAGTGCAAGAGCAAAACAAATATTGAAACGAACATATAAGCATATTTTAAGTTTAATTAATTAATTTTAATTTGATGATTATTAAATTTGAATAGTTCTGAGGGTCTCTTCAGTATTCTTGAAATATTTTTTGTAATTCTGCCAATATGTTTTTTTGCACACACAGACTTTATTCAGGAAAAGTTGGTCAACAAAATATTATATAATTATTAACAAATGTATATGGTTATATGTAATGCACCAAATAGGTAGGGGGCGGTGTAGATCGGAAACACACCTATTCTTATTTTGCCTAATATACATGTGATGAGACATGTCCTGGAAAATGACTCCCCAGTGGAAAGAAAATCTTTTTTTTTTCTTAAAAGAAAATTCCCCTATTGGCCATTTTCTGCCGATCTGCCCCATCGTGTATGTATACATGCCAAGGTAAAGACTGTCAGCTTTCAATGAGAACATCAAGGGTTGTGGACGAGTATGAAATGGGTGAGGTGAGGAGGGGCAGAGGAGAACAAGATGAAGGAGGTATAGAGTTAGCAGCGACGAGCAATAAAGGTTATTTAGGGGCCACCGTGTGTCGGGCTGAGCTACTCCTAATCACTCAACTGATCCACCCATAAATATATGTCCATAAATCTGTTACTTATAACCTGAGTCCCACTCCTACCAGACGCTAAAGCTTTACATCTAAAAGGTGAAACTGTTCTAGCTGACACAAGTAGAAGCAAAAGTTGTAAATAAATAAAGGTAAGATCTCTTTGGCCTGATGATAATCTAATCATAGTCTGGTTAAGCAATTTGCGCCATGTTGTTCATGATCAGAAAGTATAGGTTATACAGCTTGCTATGCTTGTGATAATGTCAGCTAGGGCTGCTGAAATCAGCAAGTGTGAAGGCAGTCTAGGCCCAAAGTTGAGAGAGTCCCTTCAAACGGAGGGAAAGTCTCTCACCTCAAACCGCAAAGTGCCATTATAATTCCATTAAGACCGCAAAATGTCATATTAATCCCAATAGAACTCCTAGTCCTAGGTCAGGAAACCGATTAGCGAAGTAGGCGTCCAATCACTGGCATACCTTTATTATCTCATCTGAGGGTTTGAGCCTGGACTTATACCTAGAAGACTTTAACATGGAAACTGGAACACCTTGGAACATGGACATTTTTATTTTTCCAAGAGTTGGAAGATGAATTGGACATGGACAAGTTTGATCCAACAGGTGTATTGAGAAAATATGTTATGATTATGAAGACATTCACGATCTAGGCATCTGAATCAATAAATCCTAACTACTTCCTATTCAATTGCCCTGAAGAAGTTCAGCCAATGATCGGAACGTATGGACTACAGTTGAAATAAATTGACAAAGATCTCACCGCAAGCTTGATGATTTAGTTGGTTCTTCTACCTATTTACAAATCTTAAATATAACTGCCTATTGAAGACGCCTAAACCCCGTATCCACTGAACGGTTTTTCTCAGGGTGGATCCAGTCGGCTGACAGGGACAACCAGACAGATGATTGGATTCTGAAGACACTCAGCTGACAGTCAAAAGTTCTTATACTGCCCAGTGGACACAGGGCTTAGAGATCTTATACAGGAAGAAATTGGGGAGAGTGGAAGCGATCCTGTACGTGCTCCTAGAACCAAGTCTGCAGCACAATCGGCAGCTCTACACATTCAGGAAATGCTGCTAAATTAGCCTGGAAATGGCCAATACTTGGTATATCTGAATATAGTCGATATTGCCTTGATTCAGACAATCAGTTTGGCTATGTTCAACTGAATTTTGAACCTCATTTTTGTCTTAAAAATATGTTATTTGAGACGATTGCTGAAGATGAATTGTACATTTTCTGACAATTTCACCCACTAGTAAAATTATCTGTGCTGTGCTAAGTATGCGGCAGGAGAAATTTCAGAATACCAGCCACAAGCCTTAATTGTGACAGGGAATAAACCAACAATATAACGCTTCATAAAGGCAAGGCTTGGAGCTGTCACAAGTATTTGCCTTGAGTCTATGGGAAAACTAACTGTGTTGACAAGCATGACAGTTGGTGTAAACCCAGGAGACTACACAGACGCACTGACGCCGGTTTAGTTAGCTGATTCGTTGTAGTTGTTACAAGTAAAGCCATATAGAAGTCAAGGCTTCAGAAAGTGTACAATCGGCATTAGAGTACATTCTGATAAATAAAGCTGGGAAGTGAGAAATACTAGGCACATATAAATATAATGTAAAAATATATTATAATACATAATAATGTAATAATATAAAAATATCTCAGTTTGTCTAACTTAATTTTGAACCTTATTTTCGTCTTAAATTAGGGTTATTTGAGAGAATTAGTGAAGGCGAGATGTACGTTTTCTGATGATCTGACCCATATGCATTTGTGATGACTTGGCAGTTTGGAATACACTTTTGTACCGAGTGGACGTTTCTTAAACGTTAAGTGCCTTTACCCTGAAGTATACTATTTGCCAAGAACCAGGTTGGCGAACGCCTTGAAATCGATCATGACATGTATATTACAGGCCTATTTCACAAGGGAAGAGTTATCCATTTATAATAAGCTTCATTAACATATGTTCTTACTGAAGTCCCAGCTAGGAAGTGAGCTCATGTAGATCTCACTATGAGCTCAGAAACTTCTCATGTATGTGATATCAGAACTGTGAGGTCTGGGTGAGGTTTTTGTGATCTTGCATATGTGATCTCACATGAATGGTTTCAGTGTGATCTCAGTGTGAGTTCACAAGTTCTAGCTCACATTTAGCTAACAGCTGTGATATCTCAGTGAGCTCAGAAACTTCTCATAGATGTGAGATCAGAACTATGAGGTCTGGGTGAGATGTTTGTGATCTTGCATATGTGATCTCACATGAATGGTTTCAGTGTGATCTCAGTGTGAGTTCACAAGTTTTAGCTCACATTTAGCTAACAACTGTGATATCTCAGTGAGCACAGAAACTTCTCATAGATGTGAGATCAGAACTATGAGGTCTGGGTGAGATGTTTGTGATCTTGCATATGTGATCTCACATGAATGGTTTCAGTGTGATCTCAGTGTGAGTTCACAAGTTTTAGCTCACATTTAGCTAACAACTGTGACATCTCAGTGAGCACAGAAACTTCTCATAGAACTATGAGGTCTGGGTGAGATGTTTGTGATCTTGCATATGTGATCTCACATGAATGATTGGTTTTTGGCAACATTGGTAGAGTGCCAATTTTTGAGACATTCGACCCACTAGTTGTCGGCTATCCTGTGCCGATGGAAAAGAAATAACCCCCCACAATTGTTGGCCCATGTCTCTAGTTTCCGTAGATACCAAGGACAAGTCAATCGGGCTAGAAATAAAAGCGTAGCAGTGTTTTTGTGAGGCCATGTCTGGTCGAAATATAAAATCTTCCATTATCGCCATGCCGAACGTCCCGCCGATCAGACATGGCCGATCGTTTCGCCACATCGTAGACGTTGTAGACATTGTTGAGAGTTGCCATTTGAGAAACTGAAAGAAGACATTACGGACTGTAGATGCTGCAAATTTCGAAAGTTCGGCGGAGATTCAGGGTGTTTTTAGAGCGCCCGGATTCGGAACAAAAAAAAAATTCGGGACCCCCAAAAAACGATAGGATGCTGTAAGTGGTTTTGACTTTTCCCGAATTTTTGACGGGGTGGCATCGGCCGATCCGTGCACAAAAAATATACAGACTTGACCGTCAATGTCTCTAGATCACGCAGGTCTTTGGTTTGAATCGATACGAGCAAGTGGGAGGCTATGAGAGACCAAAACTCGATGCAACCTCCAACCGGGCCAAGAGCAACATGTTTGGGCGATTTTTGTACAACATAACAAAAACGGAACAGTCGATTCGGGCCACTTTTAGGGCAGCTAGGGCTTAGATTTTCAGGTATGGCATGCAGCGGGGCCTGTTCCACCCTGGTGCCAAAGAAATTTCGATTCCAAGCATTCCTTCATATTCAAAACAAAGGATTCGTTTGAGATTGTAAAGTGGGTAGGAAGGGTCAGACTTTTTAGGTACATGTCTATGGCAGAACAAGTGAAAAATTCGACTTTTTTCTGGTGGCCCATAGACATTTTGTGAGACATTGACCTAGTCCAGTTTTTTCCCCTCTTTTCAAATCTGGCCTCCAATTTTTTCTATTGGCATTATTGGCGACGTTATTGGCAATTTGACTGTTCTCACCAGGTGGCAGCACCATAGAACTTGGCTTTCACTAGGTGCCCTCACAGGTTACTACATGCCATTTACAATTTATATTAGAACAAAAGTCTCACTAGTAATACTTATATGAGGCATTTATACCTTATAGATATTACACTTTATAAACTTGGAAATATTGAAAGCAATGAAATCAATACTTTATTTGTATAACTTACCTGCTTGATGTTGAAAAATGTTGTGAAGAAAGCACCCTTATAATTCTAATATTATTACTATGAGTACTACTGAAGTACCCAGATTGTCAAACACCAAGTTGCAATGGATACCTATGTCAGCCACAGGAGGGGATTGTATTAAGGGTAAGTTTAAGTGATGGAAATGGATGAGAAACTCTGAAAAAGTCAAGCAAAGGGACTGCATATAATATGCAGTCTCTCCTTGAATGCTCTTGGGCGAAATGCTTCTGTGGAGAAACTTTCTACCTTAGCACTGAGCACAACAAAAACAAGTCTAGCCTTGTCATCTTATTGATTAATAAGAGTGAGATTGTGTAAGAGTATGCTGTTAGTTCACCATATGAGGCCATTGTGACATTAGATATTGACCTCACCATGAGATCATAGTATGAGTATACTGTGAGGTCACATTGAGAGATCATATTGATGCCACTGTGAAGTTACACTTTGACCTCACCCGTGAGGTCATACGATGACCTCACAGTGAGATCATACTTATGACCTCACAGTGAGATCATAGTATGAGTATACTGTGAGGTCACATTGAGAGATCATTTTGATGCCACTGTGAAGTTACACTTTGACCTCACCCGTGAGGTCATAGTATGAGCTCACTGTGATAAATATTGTGAGCTCTCAGTGAGCTCACTGTGATCACACATTCTTAGCTGGGGTAGTTTAAGAATTAAATTGGAATTCACATCCGTTGCACATGAGAACGATAACAATTCATATTTTGAGAGAATGTTGTGACTAGAGGGAAAGTATAAGGGTCAGATCTTCAGAAAATGCACAATCGGCAGCTCAACACATTTAGTAAATTCTGCTAAATTAAACTGAAAAAGGACCAAAGCTTTGTATATCTGAGAATATTTTACATCACCTTGATTCAGACAATCTGTTTGGTCATGTTGAACTCAGTTCTGAACCTGATTTATGTCTTAAATTTCGGTTATTTGAGACGATTGGTGAAGACGAATTGTACATTTCACGATTTCACTCAGACGAAGGTGAAATCGCCAGAAAAATCCACCTTCACAAATCTTCTCAAATAACCCAAAATTAAGACAAAAGTGAGGATCAAAATACAGTTCAACATAACCAAACAGATTGTTTGAATCAAGATCTGCCGATTGTACATTTTCTGAAAATCTGACCCATCTGGTTTTGCCGTTAAGTGGTCACATTAGAAGATGGTGGAGGCGCTCGCGAGTCCCTCTCTGCTCTCTACATGAGGCCTAACGAGCTGCACCTGCTCCCGCGCGCCCCCTGGTCTAACCTGCACGTACCAAACCCAGGTTCACAATTCGCTCCAGGTTCCTCCGTGACCCCATATATGCGCCAGATCGTCAACAAATGTATAATCGGTAACTCTAAACATTTCAGCAAATTCTGGTAAATTAGACAGAAAAAATGTTATTATCTAAGTTTAATTGGTGTTAAATTGATTAAGCACATCTGTTTTATTAAGTTGTTCTAGATTTTGAACCTCATTTCAAATGGGAAAATGGGAAAATGTGTTGTAAAAAATACCTTAGGATCGAGTTAAGATAATATCCATGATGTAATGTTTTTCCTGAATAAAACTAAAATCTAAAGTCATTTTTGTCTTAAATCTGAATTATTTGATAAGATTGGTGAAGGCGAATAGTATATTTTCCGACAATCTGACCCATAAATCTAATCAATAGTACCACATAGACTCCTGTATATATCAGCATACTCTAAATGACCACATCTTACATGATTTCACATGTGTTTTACATGCTTCACATGCTCGATGCATTGTCACGCATGTAAACATACATGAGAGTCGATGAAGGTTGAAGTTAAATCGAAAAGTCAAAGGAACTTGGGGTTGTTTTGTCAGTGAGGAGATACGCCTAGGCTGAACCATATTTCACACCAAAATAAACCTGAAAATCTAAACTCAATGGTCGGTCGTCGGAACCAACTTACCAAGTCATGGGACTTGCGCTAGACCAGAGACGATGAGAAGATTTTGTTTGAAATGTACCATGTGCGCCTAACCTTCCCTATCCTGCCGCACCGCATTTTCCTTTATAAATATGTCCTTTATTTTTAAATATCCTATAGTACCAGACGTTTATCTATATAGGTAGGCTAACTATAACGTTATTTCTGTGGGGTGTTATATGGACTCTAAACTTATTATTTGTGGTGTGGAAGGTCTTGGATTGGAATCCAACGTGTTTAATAACGGTGACCACGCCCTCAACAATTTAAATTGGATTCACACTTTGAAGTGGAAGGTAAACTTATAGTAGTACTCTTCAGTGCAATCTCTTAGATCAGATAATAATACTATAATAAACGATTTGTATTTCCACATCACATGTACATGGGTCATTATACAGTAAAGAAATAAGAATAAAGTTATATATAAAGTATACAGAATGGTATGTTAGAGGAGCGAGAGGCTTTCCCTCAGTTTGGAGGGACTCTCTCAACTCTGAGCCCATGCAGACTCTGTAACTTGTATATAATATATGGATGGACTTTCATTGTACATGTACGCTCATATCGTAGTAAAAACGACGGATATCTTCAAACTTGTCATCTTGTATCATGACGTGTATCTTCCATTTCCCGCCAAAGACAGATACCGTACATGTACCACGTGAGTATACGTACGTCGCCATGGGGACAAGGGGCGGACGTGCCCGACAGAGCTGCCTGGGCTTCCCGGCCCTTCCTCCCGTCACAGACACCGCCTCACCTCCCCTAATAGACCGACCTTCTGATTTACATTAAGTCTTAGATTAGATCTTACTTCTAAATAATATTCGTTATCCATTTTACAATTACAAATCATGGTTTCGCTTCTCTTCTTTTTATATATCCAGTTCACAACCATCTTTATATCAAGGTCCTTTTTCTGCCGTGACCCCAGGGCTGTCCCGTGTATATAGAAGATCTATAAATCGAGTCCCCTTCCTTTCCTTTCCACCTCTTCGTTCTCTTTCGTATTTGTCTCATTTTAATCCCCATCTGGGTGAAGTCGCCAGAAAATGTACAATTCACCTTTACCAATCCTCTCAACTAACTAACTAAAATTTCAGACAAAAATAAAGTTCAAAATGCAGTTATACCTTACCAAACAGATTGCTAGAACCAATTCAATGCGAAATGTACTAGAATTTACCTAGTATTGGCCAAATTCCAGCCTAATTTAGCAGAATTCACTAAATGTGTAGAGCTGCTAATTGTACATTCTCTGAAAATCTGACCCATCTCTTCCATATCCTTCACCACCCTCTTCCGTACTCTTCCCCATGCATTGCCCCTCTTCCCCTCCTTTGCCTCCCTATATCACCTTCCCACTTCTTTATGTACTACTATATATACTCATCATTCCAAATGGTTCAATCTCCGCTCGTTACATGTTGTCCTATTGTACCTTGGTTACACAAATGGTTACACAAATGGCGGAGGAGCGTGAAGAGTGTTTAAGTGTCTATTTACCTGTCGTCACAAGCCATGCATATCACCTGGGAACCCATAAACTCACCCCACCCGCCCCATTGCCCCATCCTAGCTCATTCCCATCCTGCGGCAGAATAATCAAGCTTTCCCTCCATGCACTCCTCTTTTTCTCTTTCTCTGTTTCTCTCTCCCCTCTTCTCTCTCCCTCTCCCCCTCCCTCCCCCCCCCTCTCCCTATCTCTAGAGGTTTTCTATATATATCTCTCTCATTCTCTCCCTCACTCTCTCTCTCTTCGAGTCTCTCCATCTTTCTTCCATGCACTTTCTCACCCCCCCTCTCTCTCTCTCTCTCTCTCTCTCCACTCTCTCTCTCTCTTCCTATCTATCTATTTCTGTGTCCCCACACTCTATCTCCTATTCTCTTCCCCCCCCCCACCTTTCTCTCTCTCACCCAACTCTCCCACGCTCTTTCTCTCTCCTCTCCCTCTTTCTCTCCCCGCCCCCTCTCTCCTCTCTCTCTGGTGCTCTCTCCCTCTCCCCTCCTTCCCCCATTGCCATACGCAGTACTATAGTCTCTATCTCTAATTCAATCCCATCTTCCCCAACCGCTTTCTTTCTCGTAGCCCTCAATAAAGTGTTCCCTATGTAATTACCAATGATCCCAGAAGCTCAGTACAGCTCTATTTAAGCCATCTCCGATGATATCCATTTAGCATAATAGCGCCAATGCGTAAAGGAATTAAAGGAATGTGGGGTTAGGGTTCATATGTAAAGCTCTATATATAAACAGAGGCAAGAGAGTGGATTGTCCCGTGGTTTAGGGCTATTTGTATGTAAGTCCCATCTCTCATCTGTCCCCCATCTCCCTATTGCCACTGGTGTTTGTGTATCCTGTGTATTCAGGCTCTTCTCCAGTATAAAGACATGGGTTGTTAACCTGTAAAAGCTGGTCCTCATGCACTCACTTTAGCCCTGCACTACTGGATCATTGTTGCATAATTCTGGTGAATTAAAAACACCCAATGGACCTTTTATCAACATTGGAGTTAAGGTTAAGGGTTTAGAACTGCACCCAGGCCCGTGAGGCATTAATGACCGACATTGGGGGGCTTCTGGTGCACTTATCGCCTCTGGATAGTGCACAAGCTGTGAACTAGCAGGCCCGAAATGGAAGTTATTAATCATTTTAGTCTCTAGTTAGAGCCCCCAAGACCGTTCGAGGCCCTGAATACGATGTAAAGTATCATGTATAGACCTACATAATGCGGCGATAATTGCCTCGCCTGTTGATCAGGTACCATGATCAGGTCAAAGCCCCATCACAGTCTAGGCCCAAAGAGGAGAGTCCCTTCAATCGGAGGGAAGGCCTCTCGCAAACTGCAAAGTGCCATCATGAATCCATTAAGACCGAAAATGTCATTATAAGTCTATTAAAACGCCAAGTCCTAGGCCAGGAAACGGATTAGAGAAGTAGGGGTCCAATCATTGACACGCCATTCTTATCTGATCTGAGGGTCTGGGCCTCTAGAGACTGATCATTCTATAACTGATGTAAAATCAGGGTAGACCTTTGTCAGGTACTTGATAAATCTGTGAAGTGTGGATCTACAAGTTGTGACCTACTCCACCAAAGGGTTCCCATGTGGTCGTGTTTTCCCAATATGTGGCAATATGGATATACAGTCCAGGTCCAAACCCTCAGATCAGATAAGAATGGTATGTCAGTGATTAGACGCCTACTTCGCTTATCGGTTTCCTGACCCTAGGAATATATGCGTTTTAATGGGAATATAATGACATTTTGCGGTTTGAGGCGAGAGGCTTTCCCTCCGTTTGAAGGGACTCTCTCATGTTTGGGCCTAGACTGTATATATATCTAAACCGCCTAACATGTAAGATAATATTATGTGATAGCACCAGTAGTCTAACATGGGAACAGCTGCATTTAAATACACTTGCTGAGTTTTAATAATTAGAATTAATGATTGAGGTACAATTAACCAACCTGTAGGCCAGGATTGTGTCCATCCATCGACGGTTATCCCTGTGTGTTATTATGATAGAGTCCTCCTTAGACCAAGCTCTCCTATGTACGATGTACTACAGCTTAACATTGGAGCATATCTATGAAATCTTATAGCAATATAGTGTCCTTGCATGCAAAAATACAGTCCAGCTCGAGAGAAGATGTCATCAAGCTCTTATACCAAAGCTCCCAATATATAAACAGCATCAGAGAGACATCTAATGGGTTGAAGCAGTTTGCACCAAGGGTTGGAAGCTGAAACCTGCGCCGTATATATTCAAGGTGTCGTCACGAGAACGATCACTTGGTGTTTACAAGTCCCACTGCCTCCGCTTGAACATTAATACCATAAGGATTACATCAAGAGTGCTCCCTCTCTAACTTGTACATCTATATAGTATAGACCGAGTTCTGCAATGGTTTGACTCTGGCACCAAAGGTATACACGATACCTTTAGATGTGATGATGCAAAAGTATGGGTCCTGTCTTGTTAGGCTATTCCCAGCGTGAGATGGGCTGTCGTCAGCTTCCAACCAAGGTATCCTTATACGTTATGTTCTAATAACAGTGGACAGGCCTCATCTATGCGTAGAAGCTTGTCACACCTTTACAGACTATCAAGGGCACAGGGCTTCATGACATGGGTCTAGGTAGGGGCTTAGATCTAGCTGTAGTAAAAGTCCCTGGAGCTGTACATGTGATGTACTGCCAGTAAAGGTTATCTATCTGTAGGACGAGGTTTGGCAGTCCGTCCTCTTGCTGTGCTATTCCTGCTTCGGTAGTTGTTGCCTCCTCTTAAAGGGGTATGTGTATATGTAGGTAGGTTACCTGCATGTGCGCCACACACTGGTAGGTGAGTACAAGTGACTGGTAGCGCGGTAGACAGGTGACTGAGCGTTCCTCCTCATCATACCTGTACTCTCTCTTTCGTCCTCCAACCCCGCTCGACTCCGGTGCGTTCGTAAAGTCCGCTAAAACTTTTAAAGTTGGTTTAAAACATGTGAGCGAGTCCGAAAAAGGGTTATTTGATTACAACTTGTATAGGGAAAAGGTGGGTTACTTGGTGTTTTTTAACGGACGATTTTCGGATATATTGGGCTGCCATTCTGTGAGTAGTATACTGCCATAATATTGCTCAAAGTAGAGTGGCTGGGTGTGTTCAGAAGCTCGTGGAAACTGGAAAATGTAGTCACCTGGAACAAGTCAAACTCCAAGTCGCATTCAATATAAAGAAGGCGACGTGACCGCAGTTCCTTTATATAAAGCCGATATCAAGACCGTAAATCTTCAAACAAAATAACATTTCTCTTTCAAGAATGGTACATCTTTTTTACAGGTGGTTTGTACAGGATTATTGCAGGAGTGCCATGCGTTTTTAATATATTATGTAGGGTGATAAATTATTGTTGACTGAGTATTACAACATTGCATACATCTAGATTTGGGGGTTGTCATCGACATGATACAGTCTAGGCTCACAGCCTCTCACATCAGAAAAGAATTGTATGTCAGTGAGTGGACGCCTACTGCGCTAATAGCTTTCCTGACCCTGGAGTAGGCGTCCTAATGGGATTCAAGTGACATTTGCAGTTTGAGCTAGAGACTTTCCCTCAGTTTGGAGACTCTCTCAACACTGAGCCTAGACTGTTTTGGAGAATGGTCTTGAACAATGGTTCATGAGCGTTTGGAGGAATTATGCCAAATTACAATAATCACTGGTCACGGGAGGAAAACAAGGAAGCGGTGAGGTTGATGGAAGGAACGAGACCGAGGGCGGGAAAACCTGGCAATGGCGTCAGAACGTCAGAAATGTACAATCAGCATCTCTAACACATTTATTAAATTCTGTTAAATTAGGCATAACATAGCTTTGAGGTATATCTGGGTATAATTGCGTTGATTCGGAAAATCTGTTCGATTATGTTGAACTGAATTTTAACCTCATTTTTCTCTTAAATTTGAGTAGAGCATTCTATGCTCACAGTCTCTTAGATCAGATAAGAATAAAAACGTTAGCGATTGGACTAGAGGCACTAATGGCTTTACCCTGGATTAGGCGCCCTAATGGGATTCTAAATTGTATTTGGCGTATTGGAGCGAGAGGCTTTTCCTCAACTGGACAAAATCCTCCAAAACTTTGGACAAATGAGCTTTAGATGTGTTGGAAATGAAGGAACAACAAGTAGAAAATATTTAGTTTTTGACAGATGTTAACTGAGAATGCAGCTTTAAATCTGTGTTATTTGAAAGGATTGGTGAGACAAATTATTGTACATTTTCGGACGACCTGACCCATAAATAAGAGATGGAGGGGCGGTAAGGGGATCGATGAGGGGGCAGGAAGAGTGGAGAGGAGGAGGAGAGTGAGAAGGGAGGAAGTAAAGTGACAAGGAAGTAGGTTATGAGATATAACTAGATATAGCTAGCTAGGAAATAGTTAGAATATTAGCTAGAATAGTAGCTAAAATAGTAGCTAGAATATTAGCTAGAATAGTGGCTAAAATGAGATAGCTAGAATAGTGGCTAGAATCTGAACACTCTAGGTCCAAACCCTCACATCAGATAAGAATGGTATGCCAGCGATTAGATGCCTACTTCGCTTATAGCTATTCTGGCATAGGACTCGGCGTTTTAATGAGAATATAATGACATATTGCGGTCTTAATGGAATTATAATGGCACTTTGCGGTTTGAGGTGAGAGGCTTTCCCTCCATTCGAAGGGACTCTCTCAACTTTGGGCCTAGACTGTGAGTAACATGTGCGAGATTGGTTGAATAAAACGTAGATAGAGTGATGAGTAGCATGAGGAGAGATTCATCATGCCTTATTTGGTGTGAGGCTCCAGTTAGCATGTGTTTACGTACATAGGCTACAGAGCCTTCACGGCCTAGATACTTGTCCACGGCAGATAGGTCGTTAATGACTTCTTCATTCGCTTTTTATTTGCTCACACTTTTGCCCTTACCTCGATGTAATATATTACCAGGCTGGGAGCGAGACATACGGGTCAGGCCCTTGGCAAATGTACAAGTCGCCTTCTTCAACAATCCTCTCAAATAACCCAAATGTAAGACAAAATTTAGGTGCAAAATGCAGTTCAACATAATTGATTTTTTAATCAACGCGATGTCATGTATACTCAGCTAGACCTAGTATTTATTTATTATTTTTATATTTTAAAAAAAAGAAACCTTTTCATTGACCACATGCACAAATTTACATTTAGACAAATTTCTTACTAAAGATGCATAACCTTTATATATATATATATATCTGGTTGTTTTCATGCATTGCCATTTCAAACATTAAACTACAGAATAGAGCAATCTAATTAAAGTTACAAAGAGATAATTAAACGTTTATACCCACTTAATCATATTCATACTTTAACGCAAATTAAACCGAAATAAGGACATCAATTTCCCAGCAGTCAATACCGTCTCATATCAATTACATTCTGATTGATTTCTGAATATTTCTAACATTTTTAGCTTAATTTAGCAGAATTTCCTAAATACATCGAGCGGTCGATTGTACGTCTTCTGACGCCCCGACCCAAACTTTACTTCACTCATCAGAAAGTTCAGAAAATGCACAATCGGCAGCTCTACACATTTAGGAAATGCTGCTCAATTAGGCTGGACAATAGCCAATACATTGGATATCTGAATATATTCGATATTGCCTTGATTCAGACAATCAGTTTGGCTATGTTCAACTGAATTTTGAACCTAATTTTTGTCTTAAATTGGGGTTATTTGAGCTGATTGCTGAAGGCGAATTGTACATTTTCTGACAATTTCACCCATCATGTAAAACATTCCAGACCAGGATAGTGTTCAGATGCATGCCGTCTCCCCATGCGGCACCACTTTCTAATGAGAAAACAGTTTATAATCCTCAGCTTACATTGAAGCTATGTGCTTCAAAGCGTTATTACCTTTAATTATAGAACTAAATGACAGATGCCATATTCTCAACTCAATCTCATAGAACATTGTAAAATAATGGAGAATCATCCAGTAATTCAGGCACTAAATTAACCTCTGTCAGCTGAGAATTAATTAAAATAAATGCTCCAAAAGAACTAATTCTCTACAATATATCTACCTGTTGTGATAGCGCCCTTCACTGCCCCATATGCAGACTCGTAGGCATATCTGCTTCAAGATGGGCATTCATTTTAGGCCCTTTCAAGGGCAATTATAATTATTATCGAAATAAACGAATAATGATATTTGAGAGAGACCCTCCAAACGAAGGAAAAGCCTTTCACTCCAAACCGCAAAACTGCCATTAGAATCCCATTAGGACGCCTACTCCAGGGGCAGGAAACTATTAGCGCAGTAGGCGTCCAATCACTGAATACCATTCTCATCTGATGTGAGAGGCTGTCAGTCTAGACTGTATCAAAACTGTAACTCGAAAATTTTAATATATGCAATGTTTTTTTTGTTTTTTTTAAAAAATTATCTGAGGCCTATGATGACAACACTAATTTATCACCCTGCATTCATATTAAAAACGCATGGCGGAAGAATTGCCATCATGGCAAAACTATTCATACAGCCTCAGGGATTTGACAACTTGTATTCTCTTCACAGTGTAATCACATCAGCTTCATCATTTAAAGTATGCACTAAATCACCAACCATGCACTCCTCCAATAATGCTGTACAATCCACCTCTCAAACATCTCCCTCTCCTCGCATGTATTATGGTATCAAAGGTATATGGTATACTTAACGTCGGATAAATCAAATGGAAATGTTACCAAGGTAAATCTTTTTTTGTTTTTATAATTGTAAAAACATTAATATATCCTTCATTAATCAAAATCATTAATACAAACTATTACACCTGAAGAAGGGGACCTACAGCTCGAAAGCTTGTGGTTACAAATAAAATCAACATCAACAGGGTCAAGTTCTCAGAAAATGTACAATTGACCTTCACCAATCCCCGCAAATAACCCAAATTTAAGAAGAAAATTAGGTTCAAAATACAGTTCATCATAACAGAGAGATTTATTGAATGGATACAATACAGAATACATTCAGATATACCTAGTATTTATCATTTTTCACTCTAATTTAGCAGAATTTGAGAGATGTGCACAACTTTAAATTGTGCATCTTCTAAAAATCTGATCCAACAACTTTTAATGTACTCAACATCGATTCATCATTTAACCTCCGGCCCTCACCGATATACTGCGATACTTTCCCCTTCTACTAACTTAATAAAAATGTCGTCTGTTTGAAATAAGCTTAGTTGAAACAATCTTTTATTGATGGGAATTCAGATTTCGTTCCTGTTGGCACAATTATGATTAGGGCAAATGAAACCTGTATAATATAAAGTTAAAAGTTGCCATTACATGTGAAGTTAAGAACACCTGCGTGGGATGGGGAAATTACGACTGAAACTTGAATGATAAACTCTTGTGTTATTTTTGATACGTTTAATAAGTGCATTCCCCTCACGTTAGAATGATTTCGATTTTTCTTTACGTCATTTACACGACCTTTTTGCTGGGGGTGGTTTTTTTTTCATTTTTCCACCGAAAAATATCTCAGCTTGTTGGCTTGGAACATCCTCGGCGTGAAGCTAGATCCAGGCATCAGTTCATCCAGTGATGATATAGGTACAGTAAAGCCTTTACTTTGAGACACCTCTATAATCCGAACACCCCGCTATTAAGGACACTTTAATGTTTATTTTCCTTAAAGTGACACCTCTATAATCTTAACAACTCGCTATTATATACAGTTGGGCGCAGTATATTGCCCGTTATAGACAGGTTTTACTGTATTTGAAGACTGCAACCAGTTCCTCTCCACAGAGACAGTAACACTCTCTAGCTGGACCTCGTCTCTTAATCAAGTCGTGTAAACCAATCTATTAATAATATTATACTCATTCCATAACTTCATGACCTCATCCACCTATTATCATTGTATCAACCCCATGAATGTGAGAATATTACAATTAACCGCTAACCTGAACAGAGGAAACATAATCCTAGTGTTGTTAGTGGGATACATACTCTATTACATTCTCCACTAGTCACAATTATCTCACACCTGAATCAATTTAAAGCCAATTTTTGTCTAAAAATTAGATATATATATATTCTGTAGTCTGGATACTCACCAGACCAACAGTATTTGTTTAAAAACAATTTATTTGCGTTACAATTTCGGAAGGCCCGATATTCTCATGTACACAAGAAACATACAGTTACATAATTAATATCTACTAATGATCGCGTGACAATTGTGTAGGTCAATATGGTTTGAACAACACTAGTATTTTAAAGCATTCTGTTTATGGAAAGTTGAATGTGAAAGTTAAATTTGTTGACAGGTCAAACCCCTTGTCACTACCATGTTTATTGGATATGTCTGAAAAGAAATAAAAATCCTTATATATATCATATACTCAAGTCTATCCCATCCACAAGTCACTGAACTTTGGGCGCATTCTTCTTTGTACAACACCAAATCATCCCCCAAGTTATTCATTTCGGTGACCCACCAAAATCCTACTTTTGTATCTTGTATCTAACTTTGGGAATCATCCAATCTTGAAGGGAGAACTCAACTGACTGTCATCAGTCAGTGACATTCATCTCTCATGGGATTCCAGTGGCCTGACGGCCCTCTGTTTCCCCCCCTCCTGCCCCCCCCCCCCCCCCTCCTCCCACACCACCCCACCTCATCGAGATAATCAGCTCAATATTTATAAGGGTCAGATTTCCAGAAATGCACAATTGGCAGCTGTACACATTTAGTAAATTCAGCCAAATTAGGCTGCAGTTTGGCCAATACTAGGTAAATTTGGCAATGCATTGATTGTAGTAATCTGTTTGGTTAGGTTGAACTATATTATGAACTTTATTTTCGTCTGAAATTTGTATTATTTGAGTGGATTTGTGAAGGCGAATTATCCATTTTCTGACGATTTCACCCATATAATGTAAATGATCTAAAGGAGTGGGTGAAAGAGTCAATAATAAATGATTATAGAAATCTGATCAGAGTTAGATTAAAAGCGCACGAGAATTTTGGCCTCAGAGATTCAGAATTTAGAAATATCCTCATGGTTTTAGTGAAGGCCAGTTAAATAAAGCTTCTGGCTGGGGAGGAGCTTGGTGTTGACTGACATCTGAGCAATGATCAACAAGATACAAGAGATTAAAGACTAGAGGGCTTTGACGGGTCCTCTCCTGGTGTGGTGGTGGGCTTAGCTGCGATGTGGTATTAAATGGTTTCAAGACGATCCTTTTGGGGCTATTTTAGCTGGCATTCTTTACAAATAAGACATTAGAATGTTAGTCAAATCATTCATATTGGAGCGGGATTAATAACATTTATGAAGTAACTATTTCAAAATTTAATTTTCTAAGTTGGTATTTCACCAAGAACAGAAAAGAAATGTTCAGCGGCGGTAATACAGGTTGTGGGTCTGATGCCTCGTCTACTTATAGCTAGAATTTTGGAAGATTTTTGTTAATATTTTTGTCTAATAATTGTTGAATACTAGAAATTGAGTGTTCTTGGATTGTTATGATATTGTAATTATTTGACATTCTAGGCCCAAAGTTGAGAGAGTCCCTTCAAACGAAGGGATATCCTCTCGCCTCAAACCGCAAAGTGCCATTATATTTCCATTAAGACCGCAAAATATTATCATATTTCCATTATAACATCGAGTCCTGAGCCAGAAAACTGATTAGCAAAGTAGGCTGACATACCATTCTTATCTGATCTGAGGGTTTGGATCTAGAGTATTAAGGCGACCTTCATAACAAATTACTGCCGACTGTCCATTGGCCAGTCGGCACCTGTCAATCAAGATATAATATAATAATGAGCTATACTGGTCCCTTACTGTGCTACTACATCTAGGTTTTACCTGCAGTGTCAGTGGATGTATTTGTGGTAAGGATGTGAACTCTAATGTCAAATGTCAAAAGTTACAATTGTCGAGGATCAAGGCTGGAATGTTACTCTCCCCTTGTGCTGCTACCACATGTATGCACTTAAAAGGAAACAAGTAGAAGCCAGGGTAAAAAGGTACGCATGATATGTGATGGGTTACAACGAAATGAGTCACAAGTCGCAAAGAATTACCATTATTTGAAAAGATGAGATCAAGCTGATTCCTATGATGGTTTATAAACATAAGGACATTAATAAGTATTACTATGTTTCAAGTTTGATATTTTTATTTTTGAACAAAAACATTTGCAATATTTGTTGGTGGACAATTTTACTAGAAAAGTACCTAAATATATGTATCTTTATATGTTTCCTAATATATAACATGTATATATTCATCGTGCTAACACCTGATTGTATTGTTTGCCTAGCAACCCCAGTTCGCGTTCCCGGCAACCAGGCACTCTCTCACCTGGCGCCGAACGCTACGGTTCAGGAAAAATTTTTTACCTGGCGAATAATTTTTTCTACAAGATGGGTCTCTGTACTGCTTGCGGTTATAATCATAAACATGGTGCAACTGCTGAGCCAAGTAAGGCCACTTGTAAATATTTTAGAGAGGCATGCGACAAAAGCCAGGCTGCTACAGGTGATATGAAAGACTGGAAACTTTACCTGGATCTCGATGCTCTTTGCTCCTACGAGGAAGACCTTACTACGCACTCTCCTAGTCGTACTCAAACCGATCAGGTATCTATTTGGCAGCGGAGGTTTGACGAACAAAGTAGACAGATGGAAGCGATGTTTGATAAAATGACTAAATTGTCATTGTCCCTCCAGCCTCTGGTGGATCGTTCTAACGCTACTCCTACTTCCACTGTCACCTCCGCCATTCAAACTCCTGTCAAGTCCACCACTCAGACTCCTGTCAAGCCGGCCGTCTTGGATACATCTACTTCGGTTGTCTACACCGTCCCCCCTCAGGTCTTCTCCACCTACGCTAACCCGCTTCACTCTACTACGGGCCCGACATCGTCTTGGCTTTCTGATCCTGTCACTTCGGCCCTCCATCAAATTAATGCGGCTGTAGATCCGGAGACTGTTAAACGCAACGCAGGTATGGTCTATCGCCCTGAGTTTTATTACCAGCATCATCTTAATTCGGTTACCTTGAAGAATCTTGACCATAAGAAACTCTCGTACCGCCAGCTAATGTACGGGATGGTCATGGTGGCCCAACATCTATTTAGCTCAGGCGGAGATATCAAGTCCTACCTTTCGCATCTAGAGTTTGTCACTCGCCACGCTTCAGAGGGAGACTATTTAGATGTGGCTTATGCGAATTACGATCACCACGTAGTTGATATGTTTTTGCGCAGTCCTAGTGCTGGATTTCCTGACTGCGACAACAGAGGGTGTAACTACTGCTTCCACGGAGCAGTCTTGGCCAAACATTGTGATAATAATATATACTCCATACGATGGCGTTAAAAATACATGAATATATTGAATAGAATGTCCTGAAATTTCATCTTTTCCATTATGCATTTGGTTTATATAGATCATTTCCACAACCTATGATATTGGTGAAAACATTGTTGCAATTTTCCATAAAATTGTTGCTAAATATTTGTATGTCAGATTTGAACTGAATCTATTCCAGCATGCACTGTCATAGACATGCGCAGTGAGACATGCAAATCCCGATGCCCTGACCCATTATCTATGTATTTCATGATTCTGGTGAATGTCCATTTGAGATCTTCCTGTAATATGGCCCCTCTCTTTAGAGGAGCTACATGCCATTATAAAAGTAACAAAAATTAGGGAATTATAGCTTAGATAGACGCAGAAACTTCCGGGTACCCATGCGGGGCTTAGCTTCAAATGCACAAACCTCCAATACATACCTTTCCTAGATTCCCCAAAGGCAATTTCAGTTCTAGTGAAATTCTCAGGAACTCCCTTTATTAATGCCTCGGGTGATGTATGCAAAATATCATTATTATCTGACTTATTATGTAATTTTTAGTTGGGGTTAATGATCACATACCCTGAGATATAGTGGGAGTATAATGTATTCGTTGTCCGTAGCTTAACTAACATAACTGCTGAATATGTATGACCTTTATTATAAAGTGAATTAATGTTAAAATTGTCTAGGTGTTCTGAAGTTAACTAATATAGTTTTTAATTGGCAAATGAGAATTATCACGTATGTGAAACTTGGACCAATAACGTTTTCTAAAAAAGAAAATTACCATGCAACGTCCAACCTCAACATAACTGTTCATATCTCCTACTAAACGGACTCCAGCATATATATATGTCCACAAAAGGGCAATGTGCCCTAGACCGTCTAGCTTTAAGTTAACAGCAAGGTGCAGCTGGGGTCAAAATACTGAAGTTACTGGTATCTTCAATGTGCAGCTTTGTAAACGCATCAATTCTGTCAGCCCAGGTTTGTGAAAAGCCTAGCATCATACAGCCACATGTCATTAGTAGTTTTCATGAAAAGTGGAGAAAATCGTCTATATAGTATGTGCTTTCAGCAGCCCTATACCCCCTGTAGGAACCGAGAGATGGTATTGTACAGCATAGAATACCTTCACTATTACCTCGCCCTCCCCAAACACCACCAGCTCTGGGAACCTTGCCCGTCTTTGATCTCCTTAATAGATTATAAACAGGTCATAATATGCCCACCTGAGCTTTGGATACAGGTGTAATAATTGTTGGAACATAACACATATAATTAGCTTAAAATAACCAGCCCGTTTCAGGCATTGTGCCTATTTAAATCCATGCCTATAGAGAGGTGGAACCAAAGAGGCATGGAATAAAGGGTGGACGGCATAGGGTGGAAGGCATGAAAGGTAGCTTCAGGGTGTTGTTGTGTATCTAAAGATCTGGAGTGTTTCATGCATCATTCTATAGCACCTAATGGGGTATGTTCCAGGTTGAAAGGGCTTACCTACAGGGGGTCCATCCACCAACACCTCTTTCTCTCAATTCTGCCCACATTTCTTATGCTTCAAGCAGCACAAAACCCCCCACCGCTAGGGGCAGCAGTGGTTGTCATTGAAGAGTATTTACTATAAGCAATGATACCGTTAGCTCAGGTTCTCTTGTCATTTTGCTTTCATTTTAACTGCATCACATGTTTGTTTGTTCTGTTAGGTAGGACAAAGCTATAGAGTATCTTATATTATATATACTATTTTGGGTAATGCATACATTATCTTTGGTGAGATGTATAATGGGTCAGATCGTCAGAAAATGCACAATTCGTCTTCACAAATCCTCTCCAATATGACAAATTGAATACAAAATTGAGCTTCTAAATACAGTTCATTATAATCGAACAGATATTTTTAATCAACACAATATCATATCTACTCAGATATATCTAGTATTTATCATTTTTCAGCAGAATTTACTAAATGTGTTGAACTGCCGATTGTACATTTTCTGAAGACTTCTCCCATTATATTCATTGAGGGGCAGCCGGCGGCGAATTTTCCGGTGGATGGAATGATAACAAAATAACAAACTGTACAGTTGAACCTCTACTATGGATTCTCTCCTCTCCGGAAACCTAGCCGCTACACATGGGTCCGATACACGAATATAATTTACATGTCATTACTGATATTTCAAGGTACCTTGGAATCATAATAATATTGACAGAATCTCGGGTCTGGTTTATTGGATATCATTTGAAAAGTAAAAATATCTGTCATATAAAGCGAAAGTAGAGTCAGAAATGGTAACCACAATACATACAATACTCAAAAAGAGCTAATTGTCCCCTTTCTTTTATACAGAATAATTCGTTATGAATTGGAAATAATGCAAATTCAGAACAACACAATAAACCCCACCGTTATTCTTGGTAGATAGGGAAATGCATTCCGCTCTCTGGTAGGAACCATGATTGTCCATTGACTATAGGAAGCGTAAGAATCTTTCAAAGTGTGAAATATACTTCCTTGCTCATGTATTGCAGCCACTAGATACTTATTTAAATGGCGTCCTGTCTCGCAGCTCAAAGTGTCATCAGCCATGTGTAAGCTTACAGATTCCACTAGTTCTATGGCGTTTAGACCATTTGTGGCGTTTAGAGCCTTTGTGGCGTTTAGAGCATTTGTGCAAATAAAGCAGTCTGAATTTTAAAAAAAGATTTTCTATCTATATATCTATCTATCCATCCACCTATCCACCTATCCACCTATCCACCTATCCACCTATCCACCTATCCACCTATCCATCTATCCATCCATCCATCTATGTAAAGATTGACTTTGTTAATCTGCTTATAAATGCTGGAAGAGGTTCGTTCCGACCTTGCCGACTACCTTCTACCGAACTGCCTTGTGTGGCCGGATATTATATATATATAATTATATTATATATATATAATATTGAACTCTCTCCCGACATGTCTTACCCTTACCTCCTCAGAGGACAGCTAGAAATCGGGCGAGTCAGACGTTGAAAAGAATCAGAGACTTGGATTGTTGTTTTTTTTATTTCCATAGCATTTATCCGTCTATCTATCTATTTATCCATCTATTCATCTATCTATCCGACTATCTATCTATTCATCTATCTATCTATTCATCTATCTATTCATCTGTGTATCCGACTATCTATCTATTCATCTATATATCTATCTATCTATCTATCTATCCATCCATCTATCTATATCCATCTATCTATATTTCACTGTCTGTGTCCTTCTGCTTGATGTCTTAACAACACAATTGTCTCCTTCACTTGTCCCCGCCACTGGCGCGCCATGTATATTGCATAGCTAGGTACCAATAAGACATTCACACACATTCTCAAATTTGCTCTGCGGCATATCGGCGATGTTGTAAGTTCACATACATGATTACCATTCCCGTCCCTCTCTCCTCTTTATCGCTCTATTCTCCAGCCATTTATTTACGTAGATCCACAAAACAAACAATCACGCTGGTAAGGACTCGACATACAAAACTCTCTCCACACTTTTGTGCCGATCCCAGTTATATGACTCACAATACCCCTGGATCAAACAGCAAAATATTTGCTGTTCAGCTGGCGAGTCGTGCGTGGAAGGTCATTTACCGCGGAACTATAGTCTGTATGCGCGCGCAGATAAATTGGGTCAGATTTTCAGAAAATGTACAATTAGCAGCTGTACACATTTAGTAAATTCTGCTAAATTAGGTTGCAATTTGATTAATACTAGGTAAATTCAAGTATATTCGGCATTGCATTGATTCTAGCAATCGGTTTGGTTAGTGAGTGAGTGAGATTGGTTGCTTTACGTCCTTATCAACACGTTTAATATGGTTATATCAAGGGCGGGAGAGCTGAGAGGCAGGCAGTATATGATCATACACAGGAAATGGAGATAGAGAAGGGAGAGAGAGAGGACCCAGGACCGATCGGTTTAGTTAGGTTGAACTGAATTCTGAACTTTATTTTCATCCGAAATCTGAGTTATTTGAGAGGATTGGTGAAGGTGAATTGTACATTTTTTGGCGATTTCACCCATTTAGTGGCGCTTGTCTGCGAGGGGTGTAAAATGTCGGTATTAATGTGCCGCTTTGTCCTCACGTGGCCGGTACAGGGGGATGGGGAGGAGGGGGATCTGGAGGGGGTATTTGCAAATGTTTAGAATTTGTAGATAATTAGGATATGATACTAAGAGGATGTTTGTAAGGGCTTCTGATACATGGATAAGATTCGTGTGGTCAGGTGGTACGGCCGGCCCGGAGAGTAGGGCTGAAGCTGCTGGTGGGATCATAGGTCCCGCTATACAAATGTGAATAATAATAATAATAATAATTAATATTGCGTTGCTTCAATTTTAAAGAATCTGTTTGGTTATGTTCAACTGAATTCCTGTCTTAGATGTGGTTTATTCGTGGTTGGGGAAGGTACTGTAGTTTCTCTGTGGCCCTATCCCATACAGGGTCAGATTTTCAGAAAATGTACAATCGGCAGATCTACACATTGAGTAAATTCTGCTAAATTAGGCTGCAATTTGGTCAATACTAGGTAAATTCGAGTATATTCGGCATTGCTTTGATTCTACCAATCTGTTCGGTTATGTTGAACTGAATTTTGAACCTGATTTATGCTATATGGGTTATTTGAGAGGATTGGTGAAGGCGAATTGTACATTTTCTGGCGATTTCATCCTACATATCTAGGATGAGAATGCCCAGTTCTCCACACATGAGAAGAGCTAGGCGGCAGGGAAGGGGTGCGATACGTAGGCGTGAGGCAGAGAGAAAACATTGAAATCAAAGTCGGAGATGACAAGAAATTGGGAAAGACAAAATCTATCATGATATCCACTAGAAAAGATTAGATGCCCCTCATCAATAAAAGTATCTCCCTTTATGGTATTTTACATTCAGTTTAAATGGAATCCCAATAATTCCTTTTTGTAAACGATCTTAACAATTACAGTATGATCTCTTTAGATCCAGTTTCAAAATTCAATTTCAATTTCAATTTAAAAAATCCTTTATTGAAGATGGGTATTTTTTTTACAACAGGTCGGTCAGGAGATGAGTAATTATAATGGAAATGGCACGAAGGAATGTATGAATGAATAAATGAATGAATGAAGATACTAGCTACTAAAATGTTCATCCCATCAAGCAATATATAGGGATGGAACAGGTAAAATAAGTCGAGCAATATATTTGGGTTTCCTACAAAAGAAAAGCAAAACGTTTCTCACCTTTCCTACCCATACCATTAACTGAGAAGCACGTTTGACTTTTAACGCCTTTATCAGAATTGTTATTTGAGAAAATCAAAATGCCCTTAAACTTTCCCCCGCTTGCATCAAATGCATTTGAATAAAGTCATCATGGATTGATCCAAAGAAGTGTATGTACTATTTCTCAGTGGTAAACGATAGGGTTAAATACAGTGTTAGGGAGGTTCGGCAAGACTAACCTATACGTAAACGTATCCGTACCTCCTATATAGTTGTACATATACATCCATACTTAAATAGAAAGAAAGAGATTCAGCAAAACATAGCGGGCAAAACGTAATATAACATATTAAGCAAAATTTTTCATATAAAAATGTATATTTTATACATAGAAATGCGACGTAATTCACAAAAAAAGATACGTATACGGTTACGCAATTGAGGTAGGTTTGTTTGCGGAACGTCCCTAATAAAGTGTAAATGAATCCCTATGAC
Organism: Sthenelais limicola; assembly: GCA_942159475.1. Lineage (NCBI taxonomy): Eukaryota > Metazoa > Annelida > Polychaeta > Phyllodocida > Sigalionidae > Sthenelais > Sthenelais limicola. Next base: position 23,171,763 of record OW804101.1, read on the forward strand.
CAGCTTATCTCCCATCAAACATCATCATTTAATATTGACAGTTTCACTTTTTAATGTGAAGCTTTTTTGGCGAATAGTTTATTATACAATGTGACAGAACAAGGGAACATAATCCTGGTAGCGATTGCTATCATCGGTGGGCAATGGCCTGATTGTCTCCAGGATTTCCTCCTTTCACGGTGAGGCCAAAAAATTAATATGTTTCCTGTCCCCCAGCCCCCACCCACCCCTAGAACAACCTTATCTTTCCCCAACTTCTTTATGCCAAAAACCGTAAACATCAGGTATTTTCCTTCTGTTGTAAATCGTCACCTTTGGGTCTCAAATTTTGTCTTGAATAAAGTAATTTCTCTTGTTTAAACAGTGGCAAATCATAATTATGTTGTTCACTTTTTATATAGTCTTTGTTGTTCTCGGTGATAAGGAAAGCCTCCCCGCCTAGATCCTAGCCGGTGTATAATGGGTCAGATCTTATGAAAATGTATAATTGGCAGTTCTACATATTTAGTAAGTTCTGCTAAATTAGGCTGCTATTTGGTCAATACTAGGTAAATTCGAGTATATTTGGCATTGCATTGATTCTAGCAATCTGTTTGGTTAGGTTGAATTGTATTTTGAACTTTATTTTCTTCTGAAATTTTGGTTATTTGAGAGATTTGGTGATGGTGAATTGTGCATTTTCTGGCAACTTGATCAACATAGGAAACACAGCTATTTTTTGTCCTAATGTTTCCTGACACGTGCAGCTGTTGGAGCTGCTATAGGGACAGTGAACTTACTATTCAGTCTAGGCCCAAAGATGAGAGAGTCCCTTCAAACGGAGGGAAAGCCTCTCGCCTCAAACCGAAAAGTGCAATTATAATTCCATTGAGACCGCAAAATGTCATTGTATTCCCATTAGAACGCCGAGTCCTAGGCCAGGAAACCGATTAGCGAAGTAGGCGTCCAATCATTGACATACCACTCTTATCTGATCTGAGGGTTTGGACCTTAACTGCATTTTGGAAGTGGATAACTTAGAAAAAACCTATTTTCCATGATACAATGACTCCGATTGCAGACATTGGTGTGAAATACATTTTACTGGGAATTACGTAGAAATGGTCCCTTAAAGCATTTTGTTCCCTAAATATATGTTATGAACTACATTTTGAACGCTTGAATTGAGCTCAGTCTGAGTCATATCAATAAACGTTTGTCAACCATGCGAAATGCGCTTTCTTAGCTTTTATCTTGGTTAACATTCCGATTTCTAAAACATCTAACAAGAAAGAAAAACAAATTTCCCGAACCCTAAACAGAAGCTGGTAGCATACAGATGGTAGAGACAGTGCTAGGGCAGAAACCCGCCAGACAAAACCCCCCGATCAAAACCACGCCATCCCCAGGGGGAAGAACTCATCCTGGACAAAACCCATCTAGATTTGACAGATTTGATTTTGAAATTTTTTTTTATTCAGGACACAGACATTTCCATACGACAGTATGAATATTCCCAGAATAGCCTGAGTTTTAATTACTTTTAAGTTACATCAAGAGTAGATATTACTCATAAAATTAATACACGAAAAGAGAGTAAATAAAATATAAACAGAGGATTAATACAGCATTAAAAATGTAAGCCTAACCATGGTATAACGAATTTACGTGTTTATAAAAGGAATTCATGGAATTGTATATTATGTATAAATATGGAATATTCATATAGTTCAGTCTGGCCGGCCAAATGTTCAGGCAACAGGGTAAAACCACCAAGAGGTGAGCTGGGGTTGTGAAATAAATAATTATGTGAAGCTGATAACTATAATGAACTGTTAAAAGCCTGAATTTGAACTTTGAATTTGAATTTGAACAAGAGAAACTTGGCGGGGCTTACCCTTAGCTGGGTCTTACCCGAGATGGGTTCTGTCCAGGGGAGGGCGGGGGGGGCTATTCTGACTATTTGCCTGGCGGAGTTTGATCCTAGACACTTGTAGAGACACAAGAAACAACAGAGAAGGAGGAAAGCACAATAAAAGCAAAATAAAGACTTGATCCAAAGCAATTGTCTTATAAATATTTGAATAAAGCTGCTCAGATTTTAGCTAAAATCCCAACACACTCCCACATAGATAAAAAATACTGGAGACAAAAAAAATAAATACTGGAGATACCCACGGAACACGCCCAGTTTGTACAGAGAAGCAAACAGAAAATAATCACGGCAATCACCACCTGTGGACCCAACGTTACCACAAGTGCAGCTGGGTCAGATCTTCAGAAAATGCACAATCGGCAGCTCTACATAATTAGGAAATGCTGCTAAATTAGGCTGGAAAATGGCCAATACTTGGTATATCTGAATATATTCGATATTGCCTTGATTCAGCCAATCAGTTTGGCTGTGTTCAACTGAATTTTGAACCTCATTCCTGTCTTAAATTTGGGTTATTTGAGATGATTGCTGAAGGCGAATTGTACATTTTCTGACAATTTTGCCCAGCACGTCATTTGCTCGTTAGATATTTACTGCGGGCCTGCTATTTTCTGCGTTCCTGCTCTACCGAGAATTGTTTGCAAACAAAGAAAAAGCACAGTGCAAGCGGACACCGCCCGTACTTATCCCCGCACTCTCATTCCTAAAGTATGTAATTTTTGCAATTTTTCAAAGATGCCCAACTTTGAGTAGGATGGGACATAAAATATTCAAAACATGGTTTAAAACCTGGCCATGAAGTATTTATAGGTAAATATAGCTGGTGTAATGTCTGGTTGAATGTTTATCTACTCAAGTGCTGGCTAGCAACCCACACTCATGCTTTCAACCTGCGCCTTACATCTCAACACTCGCTGGCACCTGCTGGAAAATAGGGGACTTGCATAGCCGCCATTTTGAATCTGGATTCGCATGGAATTATGGGAGTAATGGTACAATATAAAATCTATAGAAAACTTGCCATGTTCAGCAAGGAATATTTATCAATGCTCTAATGTCAATATCCATGTGTTATACATGTTTCCATAACACAAGGCCCCATCTTTCCCATCATGCATTTGGTTTTCATATCATTTATAAAAGCTATGATATTGGTGAAAATATTCTTGCAATTTTTAGTAAAATGTTGCCAAATATTTGTATGTCAGATTTCATCAGAATCCATCCCAGGATCCATTGTAACAGACATGCGCAGTGGCACATGCAAGTCCCCTATTGGCCATTGCCATGGACGTCATGTTAGTTATAGATGTGCATGGAGTTATGGGACATGTGTGTTGAGAGGATGATGCGAATACCACACCGCTATTTCACTTTCATCCAGCAATTGTTGTCAAGAGCGGCTTTAGGTAAATTATTACAGTCGAACTTGTCTAGTTTGACACTGAGTAATCCGACAGATGAACCTCCTATCATTATTATTCAATGTTTATCAATGTCATAACATTGTATCATTATATTGTATTATTATTGTATTGTATTGTATTGTAATATTTTTATTCATGCTGTACATGTACATTCAAAATTGCAAGAAAAGGGTGTGTTTTATATCGTAAATATAATACAAAATAAACAAAACAAATAAAACTGTCTGCTAATTATAGCAGATCTTCCAGGCCACCCTCTGATCAATGTTAAAGTCTGATGTTCTTGATGTGATGTGTTATGTTCTGTGGCTGGTTATTTGTCATTTTGAGTTTCCTCAATATTACATACAATCTTCAACGACAAGTTTAAACATTCTATAACTAATTATTTTTGAGTAAAATTATACATCTTGAAGGAGCTATATATAATACGCCACATTAGCAAATGTAAACGAGGAAGAAGAAGAAGAAGAAGAAGAAGAAGAAAAGGGGGAAAGAAGAAGGAGAAGAAGAAGAAAGAAAGAAGAAATCCGATGAATCGAAGATTGGACGGTTTTCCTAATAGCCTCTGGTGCAGAAGGAGAAGAAAAGAAGAACAAGAAGAACAAGAAGAACAAGGGGAAAAGAGAAGAAAAGAAGAAGAAAAAGAAGAAAAAAGAAGAAATCAGTTGAATCGAAGATTTGACTGTTCCTAATAGCCTCTGGTGAACGAGATTCAACTGTATTTTCCTACCCTCGAGGATTATGACGTGATATTCTTGATTGTCCAGAATAGAGACATTCGCGCTCACACAAAAAAATGAAACGTCATCAATTACAGTTGACCTGTATCAAATATCCCTAGAGAATGTGTGTAATAGACAAAATTGCCCTCCAGATCTTGTCTCCTATAAGGTCTACTGGTAGACATAATTTGCCTGATACAGAATGAGACCACGGAATGTAATGCAATTACATTAAATATTCCGGTTTTAAATTCTAATTCATGACAGGGGTTATTCCCTCGTTGATAAGGACAGGTAATAGGTAATAGGTAAATGTTTAGTTAAGTTATATTTATTCAGTCTAGCATTAAATACAGGTTAACTAACCAGTTGGTTGAAGCAGCGTGAATATTGCACTCGTTGCTACACAATATGCTAAGCGACTGAAACCAATCAGTTAGTTAACAGATTTATTGTATATGCTTTCAATCATGAAAATAGAAAATAATTGAGTCATGAATTTGAAATTCAATGGTGATCTTAGTAAAATAAACAGAATGGTTGCCATGACAATCCTACGTAAATCACTAGTGAAATACGCACTATGCGGAACTCACTCTAGATACGTTGTGTTCAGAGCAATGCGTGTATAATAAGAGGTGTAATACCAGTATACATGTACATATTGATAACAAATGATACAGGAATAGTATTGTTGTACAGAATAGTGGTTATTATTTCCCTTCATGATAGCCAGTCCAGGTAATTAGCATATGGGTCAGGTGGTCAGAATATGGAATATCCACCAATCGGCAGCTCTACACATTTAGTAATCTCTGCTACATTAGGCTGAGAAGTCATTAAAAACTAGGTAAGTCTCACTTGGAATTGCGTTGAGTGAAGAAAGAATTGTTCGATTATATTGAACTTCTATATTTGAACCTCATTTCCCCCCTGAAATCAAATGAGGATTGGCGAAGGTGAATTGTACATTTTCTGACGCTCTGATCCATTCAGCTTCTCAGGTCAGATAAGAGTGGTATATATCAGTGCGCTGATGGCTTTCGTAGCCCTGGAGTATAGGCGTCCAAATGAGATTCTAATAGCATTTTGCGGCTTGCATTTTGCGGCAGTAGCTCTCTTTCTCCCCCTCTCTTCCACAGACGCTTCCTTAGTTTGAAGGGATTTTCTCAACTCTGAGCCTAGACGGTCAAAGTATTACACAGTATAGGTCCAAACCCTCAGATCCTGAAGATAAGAATGGTATGTCAGCCTACATTGCTAATCGGTTTCCTGGCCTAGGACTCGGCGTTTTAATGGGAATATAATGACATGTTGCGGTCTTAAGGGAATTACAATGGCACTTTGTGGTTTGAGGCAAGAGGCTTTCCCTTCATTTGAAGGGCTCTCTCAACTGTGGGCCTAGACTGTAGGGTCTTCCGATTACCCCTGAAAAATGACAAATGCTATTCCCCTATTGTCATACGTCTATAACATTTCCCTTTTTTGGATCCTCTAAGCGCAGAAAAGGGCCACTGCAATCCGCTTCTATTATAACGCTTTGCTGCATCTCTTGTTTATATATTTACCTTCCTATTGTTATTTCGCGGATAATGCTAAGGTACCTTTGACATACACTCTTCTCACCTTTACTAGCTATTGAATCCATTTCCTCCCACACCTTTCTTTTTCTTGCTAGTGTCTCATTGAGTTTTGAGTTTAATTATGTTTATTTAACCGATAGATCAAGGAGGTGGTCGGTACGCTCCTCGTGCGCTCTCTCTCTCTATCTCTCGATAACGCCCCCCCCCCCCTCTCCCCCTCGCCCTTTCTCTCACACACACTCTCCCTTCGCCTTACTCTCACACACACACACACTTCTCTCTTCTCTCTCCATCTCACGCCCCCCTCTCTAACACTTCTCTCTCACACACACCCTTCTCTCTCTCTCTCTTTCTCCCCCTCTCTTCCACACCTGCAACTGACGGGTTCCTCCACCCCCTAGTCACTGCCTTCGGTTTTAACATCTGCATTCAAACGTCCAGGGGCTGGAAACACTAAAAGGATTAATATCCCCCATTTCAAGCCAGCGGGTGCACTGTTCACTCGGCTTCGCTTTGAGATAATGCACTAAACATTGCACCAGCAGCCCCTAAATATCGGTCAATCGGGAATTAAGAAGCTGCAATTATTCCTGGAATAAGATAGGGATGTAGTGATCACGATGCCCGTGGGCGGCACTGTAATGTTATATGTTTGCACGAGGCAAATCAGAGAGAACGTGATGCTGGCTCAGTAGCACAATTTGGCAGGGGAGGGGGGGGGGATAAACGGAAGACATAATAGCTATTTATTATATGCCCCTAGCATAGAAGAATATTGAAATATCAACATTTTTGTGGTCTTTTTAATTGTCATAAAGTATCTAAAAGCTAAAAGAAAAACCAAATATGATAAATCCTTTTAGGTACAAAAGTATTATAATTGATTTCATGTGGCCTTCTGGCTATTCTTTATTAATCCAAATTAAATATTATAATATATGTGATGTGTTATAGACAGATGAATCACAAGTGGTAAAATTGATATTTGTCAAAGTGTTTATCCACAAGCATAATAACGCTGTCTGTGGCATGAATACATTTACCAAATCTCACGACAGTGTATACTTGTATTTCTAAGGTAATTTTATAGAGGATATTTCGCTATTTTACTAGGAATTATCCACCAAGAAATATTGCAAACTGTTTTTTCAAACATACAAATATCAAACTTAAAATATAGAAACACTTATTAGATGGCCTTACTGTTTATTATCATTGAAATCGACTTGATCTCATCTTTTGAAGTATGATGATCTCAAAATCTCATATTTGCGAGTTGGAACTCATTTTTTAAAACACATCTAATAAATATAGCAATTGGGGAAGGTTTACATTAAATATGATGGGTTAGGCAATTATATATTCAACCTGAAAATTGTATTAATATTGATATTAATTGTTCTCCTGTGTACTGTCTTTGCTTGGGAATCAATATTTGTTGTGTTGTTGGACAATTCTGGATCCACTCCTAAATTCTGCGCCATCAAGTATCTATGAGAAAAAGTTATTTTTAAAACGATTTTAACTATGGCAAACACTGTTTGACTTATACAACTCATACGCTAATTGCTTTCCCAGCCCTGGAGTATGGGTCCTAGGATTCAATCCCTGACATACTATTATCATATGACGTACTAATACATTTTAAAAATCAATGTATTATAATGTATGTAGAGAATGGATTAATTGAAAACTTTTGATGAATTTAAACGTAGGGAAAAGTTAATATTTTGCCATATAAACGTATAAACGGTAAATGACTTTTAAAAAAGCCTAGACTATATTTCAAATAAATGTTAATAAAAGTTTGGTTATCGAGGCCCTGAGCCCCCAACCACCCCCTTCCCTTAATCACCTGATTCCCTATAGCTACTACGTGTGAATGCAAAGGTAGATATTACTTACTTCTCTGATAAGTTCCACCTAAATTCAGAATTCCAAAGCTGAAAAAATACTCAAATGAAAACATTGAAAGTGAAGTCTTTAGGAAACTTAATCCTTATCGCAGTTACGCAGACTGGGCTCTGGTCTGAGGTAAAACTATTTTTCCTGGTGATCAATTTCATGGTTTCTCTGCTGATCTATGTCAATATAGAATACCAAATTGCAGTATATATATGTGTGTGCCTCATGTCTTACACAAAACGTCTATAATCTAGGTTTGTTTCGTTTCAATTAAGGTTTAATCGGAAACGTACAGATATATTATAGATAGATAGATAGATAGATAGATAGATAGATAGATAGATAGATAGATAGCAAATGAGTAGTGGGAGGAACTGCTGCAACAGAGGCTACCTCCCTTTTCTCACCAATAGTTAGCAACAATTTGATGTAAAACTGTGGAAATTAATACCATACGATGGATAAAAACATGTGAAATAGGTGAAAGAGACAGACATGTATACATACAGAGGGAGAGAGGGGGAGAGAGAGAAAGAGAGAGGAGAAAGAGAGAGGAGAAAGAGAGAGCAGTGAGAAAGAGGGAAGGAGAGGGAGAAGGGGGATAGGCAAAAACCACAGTAGCTGCGCATGCTCAAACAATCTACGTACGTACGTAGACAGTGTGAATGGACGATTAAATGAAGGCATTGAAAGGTTCATGTATGTGTCGTTTAATAACTGTAAATTGGGCGATATTAGGGTAGGAGCAGGGCACCAACATGTCAAGGACGTGTCTCTACCCGCCTCTATTATACGCTGACCAACTGTTGCCTGGCCAGATGTCCCATACAGCCAACACCAGCCCAGGCCAGCAAGGGCATTATTCTAATAACCAGAATGACATGGCACCATTGGAAGCAGTCAACATTCTTCTTGGTTCAGTTGAACAATGGGAGTAAATCTCCATATTTAGTTTTAGTTTTGGTTTTAAAAGTATGTTCATTCAGTCTTAAACATTTCATCATTTTCCGATGATATTCAGTCAATCCTGCTATGGCTATGGCTGATGTGAAATAATTACATCTAGATTTAATTATCATCTTCCGTTGATTTTAATTTGTAGCATTCACTGTTAGTCAACTCAATTGAAATGCCCTCACAAGAAATTCGATGACGCATTTTATTTACTGACCCCCAATGAGGGAAATTTGGTCAGATTTAGTTTGTTATTAAATGATTTTATTATGGCAGCTTGTTTGGGAGTAGGCTTTTGCCACTCCACTTGACAAATCAGGATAGAGTTTTCGCTGTCTACTTGATCTGTCCCAGATCTCCAATTGCAAAAGACACCACCAAAGCGTTTGAGCCGGCAGTTACACAAAATCATGAAAATAAAACCATTTGTTTTTTCGTAATCGCTGAGAAAGAAGCGTTAAGAAAAGTGGAAGTTCGTTTTCAGTGGAGTCTATGAACTCCCTCTATTTCTTCATTTAACAAAATGATATCCAAAACACAACTAACATACGTGTACTCTGTTTCAACAGTATCTCATTTCGACACCAACTCTTTTTTGACTTTATATGGAAGGGAAATACGAATAAAGAAAAGCTAATAAAAGGTTATAGTAAACATATAAGTAACAAAAGGTGCTTGAGACTACATAAATTCCCACACACAGTGAAAGGATGTGCAGCATTTTTTAGATAAGTGGAATTAGAACTTTAAACAGGAAGAAAACTGGGACTTTGTTGGAGGAGAGTGGGCAGACTGGAGTATACCGTAAGGTATTCATTTTCGAACAGTATTTATTTTCGCGATTTTCGCGCACTTATAATGTGCGCGAATTTGAACTGTACGCGAATATTACATTGTGGCATCGTTGGAGTATAGGGAGGGATTTTTGGTGCGCGAATGTATCCGCTCGATAAAGCCTGAAGAAGATCAATGCGCGAAAATTTAGCAGCGCGAAAATAAATACGTTTACAGTAGTCCTGTTGGCTGCACTGCCACGATATAATGCCAAAAGTAGAGATTAATATATGATGAGGGGGTGACGGGGTGTAGGCGACCAGCTGGCCGGCTGTCCTGCGGCAATTACCCGTCTCCCTATACACGGGGCAGGTGAGAGAGGGGCGGGGCCACATTTACTGCATCCCTCGCTAAATATACCCAAAATAACACTTCTTTATTATTCCATTCAGTAACATTCCATAGGTTGGGATAGCTGGTTAGTGAAAGGGAGATGTTTGTAGTAGCGCCCTTGTCATATATTTAGGCATTTCTTGCCTTTCACATGTATCTTTTCCATTTGGGTGAGGTCGCCAGAAAATGTACATTCCATCTACACATTTATTAAATTCTGCTAAATTAGACTGAAAAATGGGCAATTATGGGTATATCTGGGTATATTTGATATTGCCTTGATTCAAAGAATCTGTTTGGTTTGGTTGAGCTGAGTTTTGAACTTGATTTTTGTCTTAATTTCTGGTTATTTGAGAGGATTGGTGAAGGCGAATTGTACATTTTCTAGCGATTTTACCCATAATGGTATTTTGCGGTCAGGAGCGAGAGGCTTTCCCTCAGTTTGAAGTGACTCTGTCAGCTCTGAAAGTCATAATATGAGTAATTTTTGATAAGATTTCTTTTCTTGTAATCGCTGGGGAAATGCAGCTTTAAAGACTACCTTGCCGCACTGGAAACATCCTTAAGAGTGGTCTCCACTGGCTGCGGTAAGCCTTGCAATGGTGTTAATTGTGCTGGTTCTGTAGGTGGAGAGGAATGACGAGGTTCACTGGCCATGTAGGCAGGACCTCGCAACTTCTCACCATCACAACACCATCGCAAGGCTTTCCACAGAGCTTACCGCAGAGCTTATACCGCAGCCAGTGGAGACCACCCTTAATTATTCTCCAAGCTGAAAATGTAATAGCATCCTGACAAGGCCCATATTAAAACCCTTGAGTTATCATCATGTATGAGAAGATGAGGTCAAGCCGATTCCAATGATGGTAACGTTAGGACATCTAATACGTATACTTTTATATATTTTATGCAAGGAAGGAATGTTAGCGATACTTCTTAATGGTCACACCCTATAGTGTAGTATATAGTTAAATATACTCCTTAGGATAACTTCAGTTATGTATATTCAATATACACAGTCTTGGAATTTAGTACATGTATTCATACAACGAGCAGCGCAATGTATCTATAGAACAGAACATTCCAACAAAGACAACTTGTGAATGAATCGCATTGAGAAGTATCTGTTTTGTGACTCATTTTCCTGTGAGACATCTCAGTATTTTTTATTTTGTTTTTAAAATATCTGAGTTTTTCTTTCAAAAATTCAAAAACCCATGAAGAAAATAACCGCCGAGAGGGACACTATCTCGATTTGCTTCAAGCGATCGAGTTATAAATTATGTTGGTTGAAATGGCCAGTATGATAACTTCAAAGAAAAGTATTAATTATCTATACGAATACGTTATATAGTAAAACTACAACAGAACAAGACCACTTAGATTGTTTGCAACGTTCTGAGAGTAATTTTGCGCGTAACTTAGTTTCAATAAACAATTTCAAATGGAAGTAATGGCCGGCAAAGTGTTTGCGGATGTGCCTTGTTGGACAGATCAATGGGCCGTTAACCTGGCCTTTCACCCGTCTACTGAAGGGTCAGATTTTTAGTAAATGCACAATTGGCAGCTCTAGACATTTAGTAAATTCTGCTAAATTAGGCTGCAATTTAGTCAATATTAGGTGAATTCTAGTATATTCTGCATTGCATTGATTCTAGTAATCTGTTTGGTTATGTTGAATTGTATTTTGAACTTTATTTTCTTCTGAAATTTGGGTTATTTGAGAGGATTGGTGAGGGTCAATTGTACATTTTCTGGCGACTTCACTCTGGAGACATCTAAAGTACGCCACACACCAAGCAGATGTCCAGTATTTGGCACACTGACCACTTACTGACCACACTACTGACCATTAGCGCATTTGTTATATACCATGCCGCCTCTAATTACAGGTCTAGGCCTTGAGTCGGATCTGAATGCTGGCACTCTAGGTCCAAAGATGAGAGTCCCTTCAAACGAAGGGAAAGCCCTTCGCCTCAAATTTGACCACAAAGTGCCATTATAATTCCATTAGGACCACAAAATGTCATAATACTCCCATTAGAACGCCCAGTCCTAGGCCAGGAAACCGATTAGCGAAGTAAGCGTCCATTCGCTAACATACCATTCTTATCTGATCTGAGGGTTTGGACCTAGACTGGCTGGTACCACGCAGGTATTCAACATTTTATTGTTTGTTAATATGTGATGTGAAAATGAGTCTTAAGTCGCAAAGAATGGATTTTGAGATACCTTTATATGTGCACCTTGAATAGATTAAATTAATTGGGTTCCAATTATGTCAACATCTATATTTTTTTATTTTTTTTTGTGTGTGTGTTTTAATAATATGATTGAAATATTTATGGAAGGACAAGTACTAGCAAGTAGTTGAATATACTCCATAGAATGACCTATAGAGTATAGGTCATAGATATAATTATTCCATAGACTGTTTTGACAGTTGGTACATGTATACGACTTAAAGCGCTAGATGCCGCAAAGATGAGAACATTCAATCCTGCAAATAAAACACTGACAAATATCAATTTTGCGACACACCACAATTAAGGTATTTCGATTTACCTTTTCAAACATGTGAATTTTCTTGTTAATATGTTTCTTTAATGTATCTGGCATATAATAGTATAACACGAAGACTGTGTGACGAGTTATCACGAGTTAAGTTATTTGATGATATACGATTTTAAGGTCATTCTTTTGATCTTAGGTAGTGTATATGAATATATTTTAATTATTTTATTATCATTATACAAAAGTAATTATTTGATGCATATTGCGAAATGAAAATAGATCATTCAAAAAAACAAATAGCATATGGTACATTCAATGTTACGTTTTCTCAGGATTATTTCATTAGAATTCGACTCAGGCTGAGGGATTTGAGATTAGGGAGATCCCGCAAGAAATCTCTCGTAGCCGTATCCATATCTTTTTTTGTGAATTACGTCGCATTTTTATGTATGAAAAATAAATTATGAGATGAAACAGTTTGTTTGATACGTTATGTAACGTTTTTCTCGCCATGTTTTGCTGAACCTCTTTCTTTCTGTTCATGGATGTTTGTCAGAGCAACGAGAGTAAATTCAAGCCTGTTCCATACTCGTTGGTCAGAGATACGGATACGTTTGCGTATAGGTTAGACTTGCTGAAAAATCAATAATGACGTTATGTGGCGTGCATCTATAGATACTCCCCCCACCCACCCACCCACCCACCCTCAGCTTCCCCTGTGCAATATACCCGACACAAGCCGGAAGATACCCACATTGCATTGTCATCTGAAAAGGTGCGACGGACGGGTATGATGTCTTACAATAACAATCAGTGTAAGGACCCTCTCCCCTCACCTCACGGGTGAAAGCACCAGAAAGTGTACAATTCGCCTTCACCAATCCTCTCAAATAACCAGAATTTGAGACAAAAGTGGGGTTAAAAGTCCACTTCAACATAACCGAACACATTTTTTTAATCAAATATCAAATGTACGGTACTCAGATATACCAAGTATTTTCCCGCCATGTTTAACAGATTTTACTAAATGTGTAGAGCTCCCGAGTTTACATTTTCTGAAGATCTGACCCTGATATTGGCCAATTATTGCCCTGGAGGCAGGTGTTAACCCCTCCCTGGCTGCCCTCCTGTAGGGCTTCTCTCACTATAGAACCCAAGCTGTCACTTCTCGGGTTCTGGGCTTTAGTGCTATTGAGAGATTTGCATAAGGGTAAGAAAATAATTGATGTGTTTTCGGTCCACTGACTGCCCCCACACCAACACCCCCACACGCCCCACTAGAAAAACTTGACAATAATGAAGCATTTTTTCGATTTCGAAAATTACTTTTAGAAATAGTTAAAACATTAATTCTTATATATATCATCTCATTTGAGCCTCAAGTTTGGATTTGGATACAAAAATGTCTCTTGATTAAATCAGTGACAGATGAATTTGTATGTTATGTTGAAGATTTCAAATAGGCCTATCATTATTACAATATAGAATTGTTGGTTCTTAAATTTGTTATGCTACCAAGACAACATTCCAAAAGCCAAACCTTTATTAAAGTCTTGAATAGAAACTCAATACCCATCTCACAGCCCTCACCAAGAACACCACAGCTCATTATGTGTTGCAACTGAATACATCATGTGCCGCAGCAAAACACATCCAGAACACATTATAAGGGTCAGATTTTCAGAAAATGTTCAATTGCCAGCCGTACACGTTTGGGTAATACTGGTAAATTCGAGAATATTCAGTATTGCATTGACTCTAGCAATCTATTTGGTTGTGTTGAACTGTATTTTGAACTTTATTTTCATCTGAAATTTGGGTTATTTGAGAGGATTGGTGAAGGTGAATTGTACATTTTCTGGCGACTTGACCCATGTATATATATATATATATCTGCTAAAATTCGCCTTGAATTCTTCTCCAATGTAACACCTATTTTTGTGTTTGGCCTAAGTGGCAGTGGATGATTTAGAGGCGGTGTGGGGTCAGCGTTCCCCCTTTTTGTTGCGGAAAATAAGAATGTCACGTTAATATTTATATCCCAGAAGCTGAGAAAAAATCTTTGGTATTGATATTATGAATATTTATTCTCGCAACAACGCATCCCACATGAAAAGACCTTTTTTTTAAAATCCCTTTGAGTCTTTGAAGATGGCTATGGCTGGAGTGTCCAATGTCATCATAAGAGCTATAATGCCTAGAGCTAATGTAAGAGCATCCTATAATAACGGTCAAATGTGACATGATTGTGCTCTAGCTTTATTTCAAATTTTAAAAAGTATAGGGGTCTATTTTCCGAGCCACCTTCAGCACACAGACCACGCCAAAGCCTATTTACCAACACCTCATTCTTTATGAGAAAAATAAAGTCATTTTACAGACAGTCTAAACCCCATTTTGACTTCATTAACAAAATATAAAGACACCTAGCCTTCCATTTCCGGAACTTAATATAATCTTATCCGGTATGAATACTATGCAAATTTCATTTCAGACTTGTATTCATGTGTTCCATTAAGTTGTTAAAATGGAGGTCATGCTTCAATCGAACTTCGATCAAGTTCAAGAAAGAAAATGTGGAACTTCCACGCGTCCGACTCCGCCCTCTCTGCGATTTTAAAGGAGGGACTATTTCTATATTTAATGAAGGTGCGATGAAGCGATTCATCCGCGATTTATACAGAGCTTTGTTGTGGTCTCTATTGACAGGAAGTCCCCAAAGAGGGCGGGCTGGTCACTTTGAGGTGGCGGGGGCTCTTCGCTTCCGGCTCAATGCGCAGGCGTCAAAAACACCAAATTATAGCCTCCAGGAATGCTGGGTAGATGAGTCATTTTGTGCTTGGAATGGTATGGTTGTCTAATTGGGTGAAATCGCCAGAAAATGTACAATTCACCTTTACCAATCCTCCCAAATAACCCAAATTTAAGACAAATATATGGTTCGAAACTCAGTTCAACATAACCGAACTGATTGTTTGAATCATATATCAAATATATTCAGATATACCCAGTATTGATCATTTCTACTGTCTAATTTAGCAGAATGTACTAAATGTGTAGATCTGCCGATGGTACATTTTCTGACGATCTAACCCAATTGTATCACGTGAACAAATATTAAGCAAATTACAAATCAATAAGTGAAGGACTTATTGAATGATTTACAAGCATTCCCCTAACAAGATGTTTTAGATGATTGTGTATGAACCCAGTCCAGGTCCAGAGCCTCTCATATCAGATAATAATGTATGTCAGTAATTGGACACCTACTGCGCTAATGGCTTTCCCGACCCCGGAGTAGGCATCTTAATGGCATTTTGCGGTTTGGAGCGAGATGTTTTCCCTCAGTTTGGAGAGACTCTCTCAAATCTGAGCCTAGACTTGAACCATCTACATATTAAACAGAACATCTATGTCTGGTTGATTGTGTTCCGTATAGGCACTAGTATTATACCTTGTGTAAATCATCTGTACAAACCAAATGTATGATGGGAAAGATGAAGTCTTGTTTTATGGAAACATGTAAAGCACATGTCTATTTACATGAGAGCATCGTTTTCTATAGCTTTTGCTCTGACATACACCTCCCATAATTCCATGTGAATCAAGATTGAAGAGTGCAGACATGCAAATCCACTATTTAGCAGGATTAACTAAAATGTGTAGATCTGCAGAGTGTACATTTTCTGACGATCTGACTCATATGCTTGAATCTTTTTCATTCTTTTCCAACCCATCTAAAAGTTGTTTGACCGTGATTCACTTATAATCGTTCACCGGTCGCTATTTTCACTCAAACAGCAGCAGATATTGATAGATCAAGTCTATATAAGGCATAATATGAGTAACGGTTGTATAAACATATAATAATTGATAAATCCAGTCGTATAAGTCATAATATGAGCAACTCTTGTATAAACATATGCCAGCAGCAGAATATTGACGAATGCAGCCCTATAAGTCATAATATGAGTAACTCTTGTATTATATACATATAACAGCAGCAGATATTGATAGATCCAGTCCTATAAGTCATACTAACTATGAGTAACGCTTGTATAATATATAACAGCAGCAGAATATTGATAAATTCAGTCCCATAAGTCATAATATGAGTAACTCTTGTATTATTAACATATACCACCAGCAGAATATTGATGAATACAATCATATGAGTCATAATATGAGTAACACTTGTATTATATACATATACCAGTAGCAGAATATTAATGAATTCAGTCCTATAAGTCATAATATGAGTAACACTTGTATTATATATATACATATAACAGAAGCAGAATATTGATGAATCCGGTCCTATAAGTCATGATATGAGTAAATTTGGTAAGAATGTCTTTGCCATAATAGCTGAGAATGCAGCACTAAGAGGCGTCAGCAATCCGGTATGTAATTGCTCCTGTTACCCCTCCTACTGCCCCCCCCCCCTCCCCCCACCCCTCCTCCTCCTACCCATCCTGTGTCTCAGGCCCAGCGTCCCTTCCCAAGGCTCCCCTCACCTGAGGCACTGGATGCTCCAGGGTTACATAATCCTGGGGCTCTCGTTTAACACCTGCCCTGACCTCAACCTGACCCGGAAGTGCTGATAGGCGCATGCCCAGAGGACATACACAATCATTACACCCTGTATTTGCTGATGTACAGAATGGCAGCGCCGTCAACGGGTAGTGTGAGAAACTGGCACTATGACAGGATGGCCTATGTGTAGCGCTTACACAGATAACATTGTTAGATTGGTGTGTGAAGTGTAAAGGAAGGCTTTCTAGGTGTGAGAGTACATAAATATTGTATCCTAAAGGTGTGAGAATCGACTCAGAGAGGCTTCCTCACAGGAAGAGACATGCCGCTCTACTTTTTTTCATCTTTTAAAAATATTTATTTTTATTATTTATTTATTTTTTCAGTAAGTTTACTTGCTCACAGCCTCTCAGATAAGATATTATATATGTATCTTTATCTCTCTTTGGTGTGGAAAATAATAAGATGAGAATGGTATGTCAGTGATTGGACGCCTACTGCGCTATATAACGCTTAGATCTACTGCCCAGTACCCACCACTACCCACTGGGTGAATTAAATTAAATTAAATGTCATAAACATGTTTTAATCGAGATATTTAGCCCCTGCTATTTATTAGCAGTTTTATTTTGCAATCAATTCAGTCGGCATATATTTATGGGTCAGATCGTCAGATAATTACAATCGGCAGTTCTACACATTTAGTGAATTCTGCTAAATTAGGCTGGGAAATACTAACTACTAGGAATATGTGAGTATATTTGCATTGATTCAAAGTATCTGTTTAGTTGTGTTAAACTATATTTGGAATTTCACTTTTCTCTCATAATAGGTCATTTGAGAGCATTGGTGAACGCAAAGTGTACATTTTCTCGCGACTTGGTCCTTATAGTTGACATACCTTGATCTCTCATGTACATTTTGATCCATAGAATACATAGTGAGTACATTTCCTGGAGAAATGATCTCCTGGTTTATATACACATTTCCTCGTTTCTCAGTAAAACTCCTTCCATGCCACTTCTTCCAACGGTTTCCTTTCTCTCCTTACCACTTCCGGGACACTTCACTGTAAAAATGAGATGCGGACTGATTTAGGATATTTCCTGGAGAACACAACTTTTAATGAATTCTTCTGATGTTTGACTTTGACCGCCCCTCCCACCCCTTGCCTCATCATTTGCTCTGTTAATCGAAAATGTCCTAACTGTAGCGTGTGTCCTTCAGTTCTAAGATAAATCACGGGCCAAGTCGTCAGAAAATGTACAATCAGCCTTCACCAATCCTCTCAAATAACCCAAATTTAAGAAAAGAAGCAAGACATAAGGGTAAGTCTGATTGGCTGAACACACCTAAGGATAGGAATCCCTTATTTCTACCAACAATTTGTAACAGCACATTATTTGTTTATTATAATTATTGATATTCGTACATGCCCAACCTTGCCTTCCATTCTCTATCTCATCCTCGAAATTCACCTCTTTGTTGTATTGCTTTTTCTTTAAAAAAAACAACAAACAAACAACAAACAACAAACAACAAACAAACAACAAAGCAACTTTATTTCGTTAGCCTGCCATCTAGGCGTCTACAATTCTAACGCTGTCACGCACGACCTTATGTAATCAAATAGCATTTACTTTAATAAACGAGAACTTTATGCACTCGTGTTTTATAATTTTGTTTGTGTTTTCTTGTTTTCTGTACCACTGCCTCCCAGTAGCGAGGCCTTCTTTTATATCTTCAGCTATTAATGAAATGATCTCGAAAATCATTCATATATACTCTCCACTTTTCCCCCTTCCCCCCTTCTTTTGATTATTTTTTTCCCCGTACCGAATAGCTCTAAACTTTCTGCAGGTTTCTCTGCCGAATTGAATCATGCATGCAGATATCGTTTTTGTAGAAGATACGCTGTCTGTGAATGAAGTTTTTTGCTTGGATAAATAACCAATTAATAAAATCATGCTTCTTTCCCTCTTTCACCGTTCCCAGTAAGACCTGGATGGGCGTTACAAATTCTTTGTTGTATTACTTAATTGTTCATTTAACTTCGACGATTTTGCCATTTATTCAACCCTTACATGTACGCACAATGTCCACCAAAAATAGACCAGTGAAGGCACTTTATCAGTAGACCAGCAAAAGGTTCATCCTCAAGCATCCTATATCATGCCTTTTGTGAGTATTTAAAACTTATGTGTAGAAATATTTGGTTTGACCTTGACCTAATATTCTTGTAATTTAGTATTATAGTAGTGACATTACATCCAAGTTGATTTCCCCCTCTGTTTGGAGGCCCCCTATTCCCTATACTCCCCATGTTTGGAGGCCCCCTATTCCCTATACTCCCCATGTTTGGAGGCCTCCTATTCCCTATACTCCCCATGCTTGGAGGCCCCTATTCCCTATACTCCCCATGCTTGGAGGCCCCCTATTCCCTATACTCCCCATGTATGGAGGCCCCCTATTCCCTATACTCCCCATGTATGGAGGCCCCTACTCCCTATACTCCCCATGTTTGGAGGCCCCCTATTCCCTATACTCCCCATGTTTGGAGGCCCCCTAGTCCCTACTCCCCATGTTTGGAGGCCCCCTATTCCCTATACTCCCCATGTTTGGAGGCCTCCTATTCCCTATACTCCCCATGTTTGCAGGCCCCCTATTCCCTATACTCCCCATGTTTGGAGGCCCCCTATTCCCTATACTCCCCATGCTTGGAGGCCCCCTATTCCCTATACTCCCCATGTTTGGAGGCTCTTATTCCCTATACTCCCCATGTTTGGAGGCTCTTATTCCCTATACTCCCCATGTTTGGAGGCTCTTATTCCCTATACTCCCCATGTTTGGAGGCCCCCTATTCCCTATACTCCCCATGCTTGGAGACCCCTATTCCCTATACTCCCCATGTTTGGAGGCTCCTATTCCCTATACTCCCCATGTTTGGAGGCTCTTATTCCCTATACTCCCCATGTTTGGAGGCTCTTATTCCCTATACTCCCCATGTTTGGAGGCCCCCTATTCCCTATACTCCCCATGCTTGGAGACCCCTATTCCCTATACTCCCCATGTTTGGAGGCTCCTATTCCCTATACTCCCCATGTTTGGAGGCTCCTATTCCCTATACTCCCCATGTTTGGAGGCCCCCTATTCCCTATACTCCCCATGCTTGGAGGCCCCTATTCCCTATACTCCCCATGCTTGGAGGCCCTCTATTCCCTATACTCCCCATGTATGGAGGCCCCCTACTCCCTATACTCCCCATGTTTGGAGGCCCCCTATTCCCTATACTCCCCATGTTTGGAGGCCCCCTATTCCCTATACTCCCCATGTTTGGAGGCCCCCTATTCCCTACTCCCCATGTTTGGAGGCCCCCTATTCCCTATACTCCCCATGTTTGGAGGCCCCCTATTCCCTACTCCCCATGTTTGCAGGCCCCCTATTCCCCACCCTGTCTGATCCCAACACTGTCCTGAGCATGTGTGTGACATGTGCAGAGGACAGGACGTGAGGAGGATGGCTGTGTGACTCTCAGGTGTCGCAGCTGCTGGTGCTTTTCCTCCAAGTACCCAAAATCTCTTCCTCACGATGGATTTCTTATCCGGAAGGCTAGCACATGTATGATTAAGTCCTTAATATGGGGACACATTTCTAAACAAACTGCCTCTTCCTCCTCTCAACCTCACCTGATCCCAACCTAAACACTTACACACATTTCCCGTTTGTATTTGATATCTGCCTTCTTCACACAATTCTCAAACTTAGATCAGTAACGAAATCACATTTCCCAAGAGATTGCCAGGAAAGGCTTAACAGAACCTTGTCAACCAGAGGCAATATATATATGGCGTAGGGTGGCTTGGTACATTTGTAACTATATCTATAGATATCAAAATTGTTTTGTTGACCCTTATAATTGAATATTTGATATGTAAGTCACTAGGGCTAAAGTCTGCTTGCTTGTGTGGATACACATTATGGAATATTATTGAAGCTCGTCCTTTAGATTGCAAACCTACATGGACTGTCATGACTTGAACGATGCGTCGGTGATGGTTTTAAGCTATCGATATTTTTTACTTATTTCATGTCGAATATTTCATTATATGGATTACTATATATATGAAAATTATACATATATGTATAATTTTCCTTGATAAAATATTGAATTTTATAAAGTAATCTTTGTGTGCTTAGCGTCCCTTTTAAGTATATTCTGGACAAGAGTTTGTGTGTGAAAGATTATTGATTTGTAAAAATGTAATGTATTTTAATACTCTGAAGGGAATAATCTATGTAAATTTCAGTTGTATAGTTTAGTTATATTGTAATTATTTAAGTTTTCTACGACATTTGTATAATGATTGACAATCATTGAACGTCACTGCATAAGTTCTTGCTGAATAAAATCCTTAGAAAAATATATTTGTTTTATTTCTTTTAAAAGTGGAAGTTTAAATGAAATAAATCTTCGGGAAAAACTAATATAATTCATGATATGTTCAAGAGGTTTAATGTAATGTAAATACCACACCTCGGCCAATCCTATATTTACGGTATTTATAAATAATTCTGTATAATGTCTGTACGTTAAGATACCAACGTCCTTTCTTGTCTACTTTTTTAACCAGTTTGCTTAAATCCGCATCTTTTCATGAATATGGTATCCTTTTAATAATAAAATCAAAATTCATTCATAAAAACGGATTTTTATAAATCTTGAAATCACTTATCAGCAAAGCTGTCAGACTAGGAGTATTTGTAGTTGCATGACACTGTCGAAATTAATCCAATATTATTATAACTTCCATGTAATTATACTTAGCAATTACTGTGATAGGTATCTATAGGATAATTACGCATTGCTAATAACAATAAAGCAACGATTGTATTCTTATCAATGCATACTTGCATAATGTATGGATAGATTAAGATAAATCAAATACCCATTTAATTACTGGTGTGTTTCCTCTCTAGCCCAGATAGGACCAGATATACATAGGTTAATTGGGTGTAAAGCAACCAAAACATCCACTTCGATTATTATATGACATAAAGGAATAATTATGCCATTTAACCTATACAGCCAAGCTCAGGTCAGATAAGAATGGTATGTCAGTGATTGGACGCCTACATTGTTAATGGCTTTCCTGGCCCAGGAGAAGGTGTCCTAATGGCATTCTAATACCATTTTGTGGTTTGGAGCGAGAGGTTTTCCCTCAGTTACGAGGGATTCTTTCAACTCTGAGCCTAGACAGGAGAGGCTTCCTCAGTTTGGAGGGTCTCTCTCAAGTCTGACACTCGACTGGAGAGGCCTTCCCTCAGTTTGGAGGGACTCTCTAACTCTGAGCCTAGACTGGAGATGCTTTCCCTCAGTTTGGAAGGGCTCTCTCACCTCTGAGCCTAGACTGGAGAGGCTTTCCCTCAGTTTGGAGGGACTCTTTCACCTCTGAGCCTAGACTGGAGAGGTGCCCCTATAGTAACACCTATCTAACATGTGCATGGATCCTGGTGCTCACACACAAGCCATAAAACACTACACAGCCCCTGGACAAGGATCATTCAGACCTCGTATATTGTCGGTTTTATCATGACTCTATCTTGTTTTATTTGTTATTTATTAGGGGCTACTATTTGTAAAAGTTCCCCCGACCGTTAAGAAGGCAGTTATGCGTGAGACACTGCTGTTTTTTAAGGAGGATATTAAACATAGCCAGTGGCGAACTAGTTACATGTAGATGTGTAATGCTGTGTATCCACTGAGCCGATTTTCCGATGGCTGGGGGGGGGGGGGGGGGGGGGGGGGGGGGCGGGGCGGGGGTGAGGGTAAGGGGGGGGGGAGGTGCAGTTAGCTGACAAATTGGAGAAAAAGGCCAAAGAGGAATCCGGCTAACGGCCGTCAATAAATTATCTTAAACTTCCATGCATCTCCTCTGGCCCGTCTGCCCGACTGCCCTCTGGTTTTTTTCCTCAACTGTTCCTGGGTTGGGGTGGAAGTACTCGGTTCAGTGGAAAAGGGTCTTGATTAAAGCCCAGCTGTCCGAAGGTGTTGGATCTGGTGAATGTACATTTATTAATATACACATCAGGCACAACTTGACACGACTTCTCCAGGTGTATGCACTTGTCAATTGTAACCCAGTCTAGGTCCAAAGTTGAGAGAGTCCCTTCAAACGGAGCCTCACGCCTCAAATCGCAAAGTGACATTATATTCCCATTAGAACGCTATGTTCTAGGCCAGGAAACCGATTAGCGAAGTAGGTGTCCAATCACTGAATACCATTCTTATCCGATCTAAGGGTTTGGGCCTAGACTGTAACCCCACCGCCGACCTCCACGTGAGCGGTAATGGGGGATTAAGCAAATATGCCGCCACCCAGGGGGGAGGGGGGGGGGGATTTCCCTTAATCTACAGCAATATTAAATGGAGGTGGCAAATGTCCGCCATGGTTTGTATTTTGTATTTGCTATAGCCAAAAATAGGTATTTTTTAAATGTCCATCGAAAAATATGCAGAAAATGTAGATTACGCTACGTCTGAGTATGTTTTTGTTTTGGACAGCTGGTTTATTTTTTGGCATTCGATACCAAATATCGTCGACTACTAACATCAAGGTCAAATATGAAATATAATCCTTTTTACCACACGAACAAGTACAAATATCGATTCTTCTATACCATCAAGGACAAATATGGAATTTCACGTTTGAAAATATGACAATCGCAACAATGAAATCGTCGATTCTTATCGTCAAGGTCAAAGATAAAATTATCCTTTCTTACAACACAGTCCAATACAAAATATCGTCGAAAATTTCCGCAGCCGGCAGGATTCGAACCTGCGCGGGGAGACCCCAATGGATTTCGAGTCCATCGCCTTAACCACTCGGCCACGACTGCGCCTGATCGTATTTGTATTGTTCATAAAAAATATCCAGAAAATGTAGAGTGTGTCTGAATATTTTTCAGCCAGGCAGAAAATCATGAATAATGTCTTATCAGATCAGATCGTAGAAAATAGTAGTTTGTACGTGTTAATGAAACTGCCGGAATAAATATAAGGCACTCGCATACACAGTTTTGATGAGATAGAAGTTATTTTATTTTATAATTTGATAGGCCCAGACATAGCTTGTATATTATTATTTGGGTGAGTAAAGAAGTCATTAGTTTTCATTTAGACGACGTCTGAAAACATCCTTGAAGGAGAGCACGCATTTTCTGTAACTGTTTAAATAATTGTTGGCCTCTAAATAAAAAATAATAAAAAGAAATGCCTTTTTTTTCTTTTTTTTTCTTTAGTAATTTTATACAGCACATCTGTAATAACGACAGTTGAGTTATCGACAAACAAGTACATTGTACAATGAAGTTCTAATAATCAATTGAGGACATTAACATTGAGATATGGGCTCACAGATGATAATACAATGCAGAGTAACCATGGTCTTCCACCCACCTTACTCTATTTAACAAAGTCCAAAATAAGACCAAAGGTCAAGATCAGAAACAAAATAGATAATAGATTTACACTAATTTCTTACCCTGGGGTCTGGGGGCGGGGGATTTCATCATATTTGATGTATTCAGGAAAATGAGTCACAAGTCGCAAAATTTAGTTTCAGGGATTTATTCACATAATCTCTTCATTGTAATGTTCTGGTTTCGGGAGGGAATACCTTTCAGTGATATGGATCCATCTAGAGAGGAAATTATATAAAATACATCTCTGCGTTTTTAAGTATATTTAGTTACACTACTGGTAAATGCCCACCCAGAAATATTGCAAACCTGTTTTCAAATAGAAATATTATGAAACAAAATATATATAGTACACTTCTTAAATCTCTTTAATGTTTACCACCATTGGAATCCACTTGATCTCATATTTTCAAATATGATAATATCTCAAAATCCATTTTTTGCGACTTGTGACTCATTTACCTGAAACACATTACATTTGCCCAAATGGCCAGGATATCCCCCTTTGACCCTGGGGCGGGGGTGGAGTACAGGTGCATTATGCTACGGCCGGTTGTACATTTCACACGGTGTGCATTCACTGCTACACCCGATGGCCATCGCACTGGTGTGTAATCGCTCCATAACGAGATAATTAAAGGTAAGTGATATTAATGGACAATTGATTGGTAGCGAATACAAGGTACACCTCAGCTATTTTAATTAAAGCGAGCAAAGTCACCCTCAATAATGGTACTGATTACAATGCCTCTTATTTTGTATTGTTATCTTGACAAATATATTCTTTTGACAATTATATTCTGGGAATTATGTAAAAAGATGTGTAACCAATAGGAAGAAGCTCACGAATGATGCATATATATATGACCCCCCCCCCCCCCCCCCCCCCACACACACACACTTCCTTTTCAATAAATTGTCAGACCCTTTTGAAGTCATCGGTCGCACAGAGCACGTATACACGTTGTTACGCTGCATTACCAAAGCACTAAACATATTACAATATGCAGGTGTACTACTAGCCCCCACCCCCAAAAATGGCAGACCAGCTGAAAACTAAGGGGTGAGGTAACTTTCATTGCTTTTCAAGAAACCAGTCAGAAACTGTAACTGGTTTTTTTTGTGAGAATTTGCTTATAGAATGAAGATGATCAATAGGGGATTTGCATGTCTCACTGCGCATATCTATTACAGTGCATGATGGATTTCAAATCTGACATTCAAATATTTAGCAACACTTTTATCGAAAATTGCAATGATCTTTTCACCAATACCATAGCTTATTTAAATGATTTATACGAACCAAATGCATGATGGGAAAGATGAAGTCGGGTTTATGGAAACATGTAAAACATGAATATTTACATGAGATCACTGTTAAATATTTCATGCTGAACATAACATGTTTTCCATAGCTTATTAGACTGAGATGCAACTGCCATAACTCCATGCGAATCAAAATCCAAGATGGCGGACATGCAAATTACATTTGGAATGATGCCTACTTTACCTATGTTGTTTAATGATAAGATTTGATCAGCCATTTGCCATTTGCCATTATCAGGGAAAAAACTCAAACTTATAAGTATAACTTTAATTCGACGACCATATTGTACTATTTCAATGCAAAAATTATCTATTTATAAAACATTATACCACATAGATTGTAGGAACTCGACCTGAGTCAACGACCAAGGTGAGGCTGTTCCCTACATAAACTGAATGTTAAGATAAGTAAGAAAGGGTCAGAACACCTCCCGTATGGGTGGAGAGATTCCTTTCTATAGCGTCAAAATAACGAAATAAAAATGTTTTTTAATTCAATTCAATTTAAATCTCCTATTGTATACCACTAATGTGCCTACCTTGATACACCTGCATGTGACGACTCATGTACAGGTGAGCTGTGTGGAGCACCTTCACCCACATTAACCCATCTCCTGTAAACATAGTAACTTCATTATTATAGAAATAACCCCTGATTTGAGACCGTTTTATGTGTAACAAATAGTGTGGATATGAATGATAACTGAATGAACGTATACAAGTCAAGTCGTAAGTAAATGTCAAATCGGCAGCTCTACACATTGAATAATTCTGAAAGTTTAAAGCAGTACGTTAACGTCTGCAAAAAACAAAATATTTTCTACATTTTCTTCCATTCTTTCCCAGCCAATCTGAAAGTCATTTGACCGAAATTTTGGAGGACTCTCTCGAGTTGTTTTAGCTACAGAGCTTCTAAAACGTCCTTATTTGTATTTGGAGGGCCTGCCCTAATACTTTCTTATGATGATTTCTCTTATCATCGCTCACAAGCGGCTGTTTTCGCTTGTCTGTCAATTATCTTTTACAACAGTCTTATCTGCGCTCAAGCCTTAGTAGGAAACGATCAGACAGCAGATGAATGTCAATTAAAGAACTGTCCCAAATGTGGTGTCACAGGAAAATGAGTCACAAGTTGCAACACATTAATTTTTGAGATATCATCATATTTGAAAAGATGGGATCAAGCCCATTCCGATGATTGTAAACATTCGGGGCATCTAATAGTACTTCTGTATTATTTTATGCTTGGAAAAATAGTTAGCGATATTTCTTGAGCGCCAGTCATTAGACAATTATAGCTAAATATACTGCTCAGGCTCGGGACGGCCTCCTATACGCATCTATATGGATACATTAGACACGCAATCCTGGAATTTGGTACATGTATTACTACTATTAAGAATACTAAACTGACACAAAATGACAATATTCCTATGTATGAGGAGTTCTTATGATAAAGACATTTGAAAAAAATAACCATCTTTGCGACTTGTGACTAATCGCTAACTTTTGTTCATGCATATAATTATACACATATCGAAAAACCTATCTTTTTGCGACTTGTGACTCGATCGTTTATTGCTTCATAATATTTACATTTTATGTCAGAAATATAAAGTTCTATATAACATTAACGTTAAAGACATTAAGGAAAACAAATTAAGACATAAATAACGGTGGTTATGCACCAAGGTGCGAGGAATAATACCGTAGAGGTGTCAGATCATCAGAAAATATACAATCGGCAGATCTACACATTTAGCAATTTATGCTAAATTAGACTGAAAAATGGTCAATACTAGGCATATCGGAATATATTTGATATTGCCTTGATTCAAACAATCTGTTTGGTTATATTGAACTGAATTTTGAATCTAATTTATGTCTTAAATCTGGGTAGTTTGAGAGGATTGGTGAAGGCGAATTGTACATTTTTTGGCGATTTGACCAAGAGGGGTACACAGACAGTGTCTATCCCTCACTAGCCCTCTGTAAACCTTGCACACTTCACATCTCCGCCGCATGTATCGTGTAACTACTTAGAGGTCTCGTGACAGCCAATCTAAATATCACACTTCATGGCTAAAGGTCAAATTAAGGTCACCTAAGGCCAGAGCCTGCACTGCTTCTCTATACCATTTTAGATCCCCAAACATTCCTCTCGCGGTATTTTAGATCCAATAATCAGGTGGTGCACAGGTCTTTTTGACAGTTAGGGAGAGGTTCGGAAGTTTGGATTACTGATGAAGGCTTAAACAGTCTAGGCCCAAAGTTGAGAGAGTCCCTTCAAACGGAGAGAAAGGCTCTCGCCTCAAACCGCAAACTGCCATAATAATTCCATTAAGATCGCAAAATGTCATCATTAAAATTCCCATTAAAACGCCGAGTCATAGGCCAGGAAACCGATTAGCGAAGTAGGCGTCTAATCACTGACATACCATTCTTATATGATCTGAGGGTGTGGACCTAGACTGTAAATAAAAGTTGTATTTGCCAGTACCCTATTAACCCATAGGCTTCTTGGAAGAATCCGATACAAGAGACGGATCACCATACATCCACTCTATGCTCTATGCGTCCTAATGGGATTACAATGTCATTTTGCAGTTTGGACCGACAGGCTTTCCCTCAGTTTGGAGGGACTCTCTTGGAATAATATATATAATTTAAATATTTCTGTCACTATATATATTACATCCACCCAAATATTGAGAATTTGGTATCAACATGGATGTTATTCATGTTAAAGTCTCATGTTCACTGAGGTGGTTAAATATTGTTACGTCTTCAAGATAGTCAACATTTATCAATATCTTGATGTTGAGCAATCGGATGAGATACAGAGAGAAGTCCGGGGTAAGAATGTGGAGTAATGCAATTAATATATTCACATACACATAATGTTTTAATAATAGTTTCGCATTTAATATAGCGACGATAGATTAGCAATATACAATATGTTTGATATACATCCATTAGAAGTAATCACTGACGTTATACTGCCTCAGTTATTAGACTAATCGATCAGGCTCACAGCCTCTCAGATCAGATGAGAATGGTATGTCAGTGATTGGACGCCTACTGCTAATGGATTTTCTGGATCAGGAGTAGGCGTCGTGATGGGAATATAATGGTATTTTAATTGCGCTCGTAATGGGACTATATAATGGCATTTTGCGGTTAGGAGCGAGAGGCTTTCCCTCAGTTTGAAGGGACTCTCAAATTTGAACCAAGACCAAGTACCAAGTAATTGTACAATTATGAAAAATGGCCATTCAACGGTGGCTGCACTACATATCAGCTGTTCAATGGGTGCTATAACGAGTCTCTGCAATTAAGCCTTCACTTCTGATATAGTAATTTAATAGAATATATTTAATTGATAATATCAAAACCATGAAAACGCTATGGTGTGAACCATGGGTTAGCCCAATGATGATTACCGCCATAGTTATTATAAGAGTAAATAATGCCAAAACACATCATTAAAAAAAGGCCCTTCAAAGGAAATTGACACGCCCTTTCCCCCTTGGTTCTCTTACCTAATCGTTTTATGAACAGGTGCTTCAAAATGATGCATGAGAACTACCGCAATGTATGGAAATTCAGTCAATAAAATGTATAAGAAAAAAAAAGAATATCCCATTGTTATACATATATATCAGCATTTTGTCCCAAGACTGTTGTGCCACCCGATGATAGGAAAACCCGAAGATAGGAAAAATGTAAAATTAAGTTACTGAATTATTGATGTAGGAGACCTGGGAGGCGGCGAAAAAGTAAAGTAAGTAATGCCCAATCCCTAAAAGCACGACGTTGACTGGTATAATGTATAGTGTATGCTGGGCCCTAAAGCTTGTTTGTCAGGTGAAATGAAGCTATTAAAAACCGTTTTTCAAACAGAGACAACTTCTAAAAAGAAATAATTGTACAAAACATCATAGTCAATGGAGTTAATGATATCCTCAAAGAAACGATCTTAGCGATAAAGTGAAGAAGTGATCGATAGCAATTAATCTACGTTCTCAAATACTGCGTCGAAGTTTTATTTGATATCGTACATCCATGAGGCTATGTGTTATGGGTGAAATCACCAGAAAATGTACAATTCACCTTCACCAATCCTCTCAAAAAACCCAAATTGCAGACAAACATAAAATTCAAAATACAGTTCAATCTATCTAAACCGATTGCTAGAATCAATGTATCAGTATTGAATCAGTATTGACCAATTTGCAGCCTATTTTAGCATAATTTACTAAATGTGTACAACTGCCAATTGTACATTTTCTGAAAATCTGACCCCTGTAGTCCTCGATCCCTCACTATTCCTATAGAGAACTGTGGCTCATAATCGCTTGCACAAGTTTGCATTCGAGCCTTAATTGCAATGACGATATTAATTTATCTAAGTTATATTGATTTAACAATTGCACTCTTTGCATGTATACATGAAAGGAACAATTTGCAAAATGCACTATTAAATAATGGACGACGGGGAGGACTTTAAATCAATGTTGTGCTATTAATAGCAACGCATATGTATAAACCTATATGGCTGAAATCGCCAGAAAATGTATTTATATATAATCTGTCTTCACCAATCCTATCAATTAACGCAAATTTAAAACAGAAAGACTTTCAGAATGCAATTTAACCTAATCAAACATATTGCTAGAATCAATGCAATGCCGAATATACTCGAATTTACCTAGTATTGACCAAATTTCAGTCTAATTTAGCAGAATTTATGAAATGTGTAGAGCTGCTAATTGTACATTTTCTGAAAATCTGACCCATATATTCTACATAAACCTATAATATAAGATATATATCCAGCTATTATTCTCTAGAGTGAATAACTAGTTTAATCCTTTTCCCTTAAACCAGGCACCAGTCAGTCTTAAACTAGCAGAGTAAAACCAACGGCAGTGAATTTGTCTCCCATAGAATAAACACATAATAAAACATTACCTAAATATAGCCAGTGAAATCGACCGATGCTATCAATCCTAGATTATGGATCCTAGATTTATAATTCCCCACTGCATCAATATATATCTCTGAGCACAATCCAGACACTCGTTGCTCCTCACTGCTTAATACGTGTATTAAATACTTAGTTATCACTGTGTAGAAGAGAGGTTGTTTTCCATGGTGGCAATAATCCTCCAAGTATTTCACTTTGAAAGAGCCGCTATTGAGTTAAGCTGTAACAAGGTGCCATATTTGTACTTGCCGGGTGACCCCTGCTTTATATTGATTCAGTACAAGGTCGCTAGGTGCGGGCCGGTCTGCCTTTGATTACCTGTTGGTTAAATATTGTGTTGTTTAGAGGACTTCGCCGTTCCATGATGGCAAACAATCAGTGGCTGAGCCCAGGTAAACTATATGAGCTCAATACATATATGGGTCAGATATTCTGAAAATGTACAGATGATGGCAGATGTACACATTTACTAAATTCTGCTAAATTAGACTGAAACATAGGCAATAATAGGTATATCTGAGTATTTTTTTTATATATATTAATTGCTTTGATTCAAGCAATCTGTTTGGTTATGTTGAACTGAGTTTGAACTTAATTTTTGTCTTAATTTTTAGTTATTTGAGAGGATTGATGAAGGCGGATTGTGCATTTTCTGGCGATTTCACCCATAAACTTGGACCATTGCTAGTACTTTCGGATACGCTGGGAGAAGAACTTGATTCAGGGATTCAGTCGGGCTTGATATCGGAGAGGGAAGGGAGAAGAGGGCGTCGTTTGGAGTAAAGGGATTGATAACTTTGTAAGGCTAATTCATAGTTGAAGAAACACCGACAATTGTTCTACATGATGTGCGAACTATATGTCCGAAGTGATGTAAAAATGGGTTGAGGAGTGGAGTATGAGGAATTTTGAGAAATGGAGAAAGTAAACAAAGAGAAGATATCAATTTTGTGCTACCCACTTTCCCATATCCAGTTTCCCGATGAGTACCCCTTTGCTATTTGTTGTATTCATGTACAGCCCAAGTCATTACATTACATCAATAGGCCTAGTTATCAAAATACGCAATTGTCGCTCATGTGTTTCATGTGTTGCCTTATATAATATACATGCCATTATTGGAGTTTGATAATCTCCTATCTTGCAATTTCACGATGACGACAAGTTATCATATTAGCTATGCCATCTTCACCACAGACTCTTATTATGTCCCTCGCAATTGTGTTATCTTTGCCTCCATTTCCTCTTGAGTTTTCTTCGACCCCGCTGCATGTCCAATACCTTTCTCTTCTCTTCTACAAACACCCTGCTCCAATCGGCATGAAGAATAGATTATGGATGTACATACTTTCTTCTGCGCTCTCCCCTCCAATAAAACGTTCCCAATAATTAAAGTCACGTGAAGCCAATTATAAATCATTTCGCCTTAACACATCTCATCAATATCAACATTGAACAACAACAACAACAACAACCACAATGGGTATATGTTACAGATCTTCAGAAAATGTACAATCGACAGATGTACACATTTAGTAAATTCTGTTAAACTAGGATGCAATTTGGCCAATACTAGGCAATTTCGAGTATATTCGGCATTGCAATCTGTTTGGTTGTGTTGAACGATATTTCCAACCTGATTTATGTCTTACATTTGGGTTATTTGAGAGGATTGGTAAAAGACGAATTGTACATTTCTGGCGATTTAACCCATCTACATATATGAGACTGTAGACTGCATCCAGGGCCGCTGGAGTGTGTGTGTGTGTGTGCGTGTGAGGGTGCTGGGGGATTGCTAGGGGGTGCTAGTGGGGGGGGGGGGGGCTTCCCCCACCCACTCAACTGAGAATGTTTATGCATGTATGTATATACACACATTTCCGTAGAAGACGTGATGACATTAAGACGAAAGGCCATACATCTAGAGGATGGATACAAATAATTGCAGCAGCTATCCTGGATCACCTGATGCACGAATATACATCAATGTCATCAGTTACTCGAGACGCTCAACCAGCGTCTGCAGGTAACATACCAATAGGGGATTTGCATGTGCCACTGCGCATGTCTGTTACAGTGCATCCTGGGACGGCTTCTGTTAAAATCTGATATATATATAGAATTTTTATTCAGCAAACATGTACATTTGTTGTAATATAAGCGGGAAAAGGACAAGGTTCGGTCTCCTATGGAGTTCTTCCGAGTAGCCCTTTTAAAATAAAAAGTAAAGTATACATGACAATGTAGTTTGACAGTGTAACAGTGGTACAATTTCTATTCAATGATTTAACACAATTATAATTTGAATGGTAGTGGTTTTACGTTAATACATTTTGTTCGTTATTAGCTTATGGCTGCAGTCCTGTTTTTACTTTCTACCTCTATGTCTTAGATATTAGTTAAGACGCGTTATTTCTGCAGTTAGTTTTTATACAAATATTTGGCAATATTTTTATCGAAAAATTGCAAGAGTGTTTTCACCAATATCATAGCTTGTATAAATGATCATAGCTTGTATAAGTGATCTTTAAAAAACAATTGCATAATGAAAAATATGGGGATCTGTGTCATGGAAACATGTATTATTACTTATTGATATTGACATTAGAGTATTGATAAATATTCCAAACATGGCATGCTTTCTGTAGTTTTGTTACCGTACCATGTGTCCCATGATTCCATGCGAATCAAGGTTCAAAATGGCGGCTATGCACATTCCCTATAGGGGATATGCATGTCCCACTGCGCATACATGTCAGAAAAGTTACCTGAAAATGTACAATAGGAGTTATCCGAATTCGGATTTGGTGACTAGTGCAGAGGGACCAAAGCAGAGGGTCATGGGTAAATTTGACCGGAACTGGGGCCAAGCCACCTGTGTTTACATAATGTGGGTGCAGGTTCTAATGGATGCAGAGAGGGACCCTTAATAAAAGTCATTTTTAGAGGCAGAAAAAAACCCATCTAATATTGCCACCAAACTTGAGGATATATGAGACAACACCATGCCCTATCTTCATATTAATTTATTTTCCTAGATAATTATGGAAAACAATTTTTAGAACAAAATTGTCATCATGTCATTGGATGCGCTGTATGTAGGTGCAGGTTGAGTGCATGATACATGCACCTGTACACTGTGTGTGAGTGGGTGTTTGGAGGCACATACCTACAGCTGTGGTCAGAGCCCCACCCACGACTGGCCCCGCTCTCTGTAAGATACCAAACATATATATATTCAGTTTAACAGTTTTTCATTTTTCAACCAATCTCTGTAGAATTGAGTGTAGACCTGCCAATTGTATATTTTCTGATGAGCTTACCCATGTCTATTACAGTGCATGCTGGGATGGATTCAGCACAAATCTGAAATACAAATATTGAGCAACGTTTTTACCGAAAATTGCAAGAATATTTTCACCAATATCATAGCTTGTGTAAATGGTGTATAAAAACCAAATGCATGAAGGGAAAGATGAAGTCTGGTTTCATGGGATCATGTCTGAGACATGGCTATTTACATGAGATCACTTTTAAATATTCCATGCTCAACATAACATGTTTTTTATAGCTTTTTGGTCAGATTATTAGAACATGTACAATTCATCTTTACCAATCCTCTCAAATAACCCACATTTAAGACTAAAATGAGCTTCAAAACATAGTTCAACATGGCAAAACAGATTTTTGAAATTTATTTTCATCCGAAAATTAGGATATTTGAGAGGATTGGTAAAGGCGAATTGTACATTTTCTGGCGATTTCACCCAAATGCACTACCTAACCATACAATGGTGCAACACTTGTGCACATCCCAGTGTGTGTTCATGCTGAATTACTAAATTATTGAATAAATCAATGCGAATCTGTCAAACTTTTGGCCATGTTTGGTATTCATAAGAAACACCTTACCAATGTTGAACCAGAATCCAAATCATACAACAGGTGAATTATATATTATATAGTTCTTTCAATGTCAACTAGGATCGAAATCATTCCACTGTTAGATGTACGGTATTTCAAGCTATCAGGAACAAGTCAAGTCAAGTTAGATAATATTATAATTTTTTTCGCTCGAATCAATTCAGAAAAGGTCCGACATCTGCCCAGTGTGGGAGTCAGCTTTGTTGTGAGAGTCTATACTGGCGGGAATATCCCTGGTTACCAGCATAGCAATCCCATTCAGGTCTCAATATGGTCAATCTGTGATATAGCCATATATAAACTATATATAACGCGTCTGCCCAGTCAAATGGTGATTCCCTGGATAAAAGGAAATTCTACTCGAGTTATCAAACATAACATAAAAGGGAAAATAAAAATATTTCTTTCTTCAACGGCCCCTAGAATGGCAGCAGTACGTGTTGTCTGGAGGAGAAACCTGAGCAGGTATGAAGGCAAAGGATAGGAATCCAAGGGAAAAGTGAATACCAGCGTTAAATTTAAAACAGTCCTACGAGGGTGAAGTCGCCAGAAAATGTACAATTCACCTTCACCAATCCTCTCAAATAACCCAAATTTCAGACAAAAATAAAGTTCAAAATACAGTTCAACCTAACCAGACAGATTGCTAGAATCATGCAATGCCGAATATACTCGAATTTACCTAGTATTGACCATATTGCAGCCTATTTTAGCAGAATTTGCTTAATGTGTAGAGCTGCCAATTGTACAGCTTCTGAAAATCTGACCTACGTGTACATTCCTCCCTATAGCATCGCTAATCAGTCTATAGACTAATTAGAGCCTCTCAGATAAGATAAGAATGGTATGTAAGTGATTGGACGGCTACTGCGTTAATGGCTATTCTAGCCCTTGGAGTAGGCGTCCCAATGGGATTATGTCCTAATGAGTTTGGAGCGAGAGGCTTTTCCCCAGTTTGGAGGGACCCTCTCAACTCTGAGCCTAGACGATAATGGGGAACTGAAATGTGTACCCCAGTTTCCTGCCATGGAAATTGAAGAGTGACTAAAATAAAAGAAATACAATAAATGAAATATATGTTATACTCTTAAAAAAATAAAACTATATGATATGAACTGTTTAATCACTGTGGCTATACAATCGCACATTCGATCATACGAATATATTCTACCCACAAACATAGATCTATTACTCACCAACATAGATCTATACTTAAATAGTCATATCCATGCATAGATTTTGTTACACATATTCGAATATGCGCACATACGATATAGATAATTATAATATGAATTTCCTTACATATTTATTTTTTAATGTGCTGTGGGGAAACCGGTTTAAAGAAGACGGATGAGGTTTAAGTTATAGACATAAAGTATGGGCATATACTACGCACCACTACACCATTTAGAATACGGTAATGAATCTACACCCACGCAGCCGATCTCTTGCATCTTTGTAGCCAAGAAAAAAAGAAGAAGACTGAAAGATGGGGCTCGGATGCTGCTTCCTAGCCTTTGGTCACAAGCAATATGGTTGTGACGTACGTACACGAATTAAAGTGTCCCAAGTGACATTCTTCGGGTATAAAACATTCGACTTGATTTCTTCGATAATTACAATGATATGTTGATGGTGAAACATTTTAGGTGGCCATTAAGATTTAATGTGTGTACGTTGCTGTTGAGTGGGCAGTGAAGGGGGTGGGACTGGGGGTGGGGATAAAGTCCTTAGAACTAGAACGCCCTCCTTCTCAAGAATTCTCCTCTGAAGACATATGGGACAGATTTTCAGAAAATGTACTATTCGCAGCTCTACACATTTAGGAAATTCTGCTAAATTTGGCTGAAAAAGTATATTTGGTATATAAGTATATTTAGTATTGCATTTTTTTAAAGGTATTTAGTATTGCATTGCTTTAAAGTATCAGTTATGTTATGTTAAACTGCAATATTCTTGTGTTCTCCCTTTCCCCTTTTCCCCTTCCTCTCCTCTGTCACTTTAATTTCTTTCGGTCACTTTCTCTTCTCTCTTACTTTCTGTCTCTCTATTCCTGTCTACCTCCCTCTTCCTCTTTATTGTTCAGACTTTCAGAAAATGTACAATTCACCTTCGCCAATCTTCTCAAATAACCCAAATTTCAGACGAAATAAAGTTCAAAATACAGTTCAACCTAACCATACAGATTGCTAGAATCAATACAATGCCGAATATACTCGAATTTACCTGGTATTGACGTAATTGCAGCCTAATTTAGCAGAATTTACTCAATGTGTACAGCTGCCAATTGTTCATTTTCTGAAAATCTGACCCTTATATATGTCTCTCGCGCTCGCTCCCCGATCCATGCATCTCTCCACCTCTCTCAAAATTAATGGTGAAAACATGTCATGATACGCAGAAAGAGAACTTAGAGAAAAACGTTTTAAATGCTTTGCTAAGAGGTGCTGTGTTGAGGTATACATAATGGGCTCCGTCATTTATTTCTTCCTTGTGCAAATACCGCGTTCAGCATGGCCGCTCTCTGTGAATCATGTTTTCAGCGCTTAGTAATTCATCCCAGAGTGATGCTAGCCTTACTTGTCGTCCTCTCTTTACATACTTTTTGTCTTATTTTTGTTCTCTTTATGTTTTATTTTTGTCCAATCACAAACCTTCACCTAATGATCTTGTTTAGTTAGGCATGCAATAATGTGTTGATGTGTCGTGACAGATTATTGATAAATATATTTATATATATTATAATGTATGTATTCGGGTATATGAATATATAATATATTATATGTATAATATATATAATATATTATATGGATGTGACGATGACGTAATTATATCTATTTTACTGTAGTTGACATGGATGACAACAACGATTTATGAACACCCCAAAGACATGTCTTGCTGCATAAAAATGTTGAATAAACAAGTTATGGTTGGTACTGAGACACTAATAACTACCATTAGATATGTTATGTTATGTTAATAGAATAGAATACCATTGTCATTCTGATGTGGAATATTGAGAGAATAGTTTCCAGAGATTCATAACTTACTCTAAACCAGTGTGTAATAGGCAATCCGTGAGACTGACAAGAAAATATTGGATAGGGGGAGGGGGCTTCCACAGAAACGGCCCAGAAGAAATTCTGAAATTCCTGTATCGGTGATGATCAAACCTAACAATGCTAGTGCTTTACTTTAGAATGCCTGGATGTATTGGATGATCTCCCAAGAAAGAATTATATGACAGGTATATACTACCAGCATGCTTTAAGCCTTACCCTTCCCCCTTCTCCCTCCACCTCCACATGGGTCAGATTTTCAGAAAACATGTACAATTGACAGCTGTACACATTTAGTAAATTCTGGTAAATCAAGCTGCAATTTGGTCAATACTAGGTAAATTCGAGTATATATATTCGGCATTGCATTGATTCTAATAATCTGTTTGGTTAGGTTAAACTGCATTTTGAAAGTCCTTTTTGTCTTGAATTTGCGTTATTTGATAGGATTGCTGAAGTCGAATTATGAATTTTCTGGTGATTTCACCCTCCAACTTTAGTTCACCCCAGAGTTTGGGGAGAGAGGAGAGGTGTGCATGGTATCTATCTACATGTACTGAAGATATATGTTTGGGGGTGAAGTCGCCAAAAATATGTTTGGGGGTGAAGTCGCCAAAAAATGTACAATTCACATTCACTAATCCGCTGAAATAACCCAAATTTCAGACGAAAATAAAGTTCAAAATACAGTTCAACCTAACCAAACAGATTACTAGAATCAATGCAATGCCGAAAATACTCGAATTTACCCAGTATTGACCATATTGCAGCCTAATTTGGCAGAATGTGTGCAGCTGCTAATTGTACACTTTCTGAAAATCTTACCCTTGGTGTTTGTATTTAAAGATAAGAAGCGGAGTTCTTGTATTCATGGATCTTTTCTGTTGAGGCTATGTGGCCAATGTTTTTTCCTTGTGTAAAATCAGGCTTTACTGAGAACATCGTTTTATGCGACTTTACCGATACTGTGCCTTCGACAATAAACCTGTATATTGTGTATAAGTTTGTCCGGCATCATATATATGTAAGTTGTCAAAATGAATCCCTTTATGTAAATTTTTATTCCGATCCGATTTGTATTTATTCTTTTTGACGTTCCATACTGCATGACAGTAAGGATGGACCTGATTTATGTCTTAAATTTGGGTTATTGGAGAGGATTGGTGAAGACGAATTGTAAATACATGTATCTTGGATGGGTGGGAAAGAATTAACAAAAAGTAGATATTCTTTGACCGGTTTTTGACCGATGCTAACTGAGACTGCAGCTTTAAAAATACTGTTATGAATAACAACTTTGTTTTTTTAAATTGATTTTATATCTGATTCCTCCCACACTCACATGCTCTCAGTCCCTCCCCACCTTCCCCCTCCCTCTCCCACCTTTTATCTCTCCTCCTCTATCATACTTACTCCCCATCCATTGTGTTGGCTCCGATATTAAAAGACGGTGCGCCAGCAGGTCAGAAATGGAGGTTACTAATCCTTTCAGTCTCTGTCTAATTTAAGGTGGTAATGGTTCAGATTTTCAGAAAATGTACAATTGGCAGCTGTACACATTAAATGTTGTTAGAGTGTGCTAAATTAGGCTGCAATTTTGTCAATGTAAAAAAAATTCGAGTATATTCGGTAAAAAAAAATCGAGTATATTCAGCATTGCATTGTTTCTAACAATCTGTTTGGTTAGGTTGAACTGCATTTTGAACTTTATTTTTGTCTGAAATTTGTGTTTGTGTACATTTTCTAGCGATTTCCCTCATATATCAAGAAAAATGGCAATATATTATTCAATTTATTGAAAATGATGTGCATTTTGAAATCATATAAGGGTTTAACTAAAGTTTGGCAAGTAAAAACCGTACAGCAGTTTTGGCTATTTACCCCATTTCAACACATCATATTTCAGAACTTCATATCTCGGCTTCTGTTTTTCGTATCAACATAATTTTTGCAGGATATTATGTCCCATTTTACATTTCATATCTAAGCACATAAGACTCCTTTTCGCAGAGCAGGTCACATATTATGTCGAGATCTAATATAAATGTACCTATATTTAATTATCAGCTTGGGTGAAACGTGGAGCATGTTAAAATGAATGTTCTAGTAGTATATTAACTTAATATTTATTGTTTATTACTGAAGACATGATCATTAATTATAAAGGTTATAAAAGGGTGAAATCACCAGAAAATGTGCAATTCGCCTTCACCAATCCTCTCAAATAACCCATATTTAAGACCAAAATCAGGTTCAAAACACAATTCAACATAAGCAAACAGATTGTTTGAACCAAGGCGATACCAAATATTTAGCAGAATTTGCTAAATGTGTAGATCTGCTGATTGTACATTTTCTGAAGATCTGACCCTTATATTGAATAGGAATTAGATTGATCTAGATGTATTTTAATATTAAATTTGAACAGTAGATACTTTTTAAATTTGGCATATGAGAATTATCACTCGTGGGAAACTTTGACCAAATAACACTTTCTAAAACAAAACAAAGGAAGTATATGACAAGACCATCCAAGACAGTGACTGAAGTGTTATACCATATGCGAACGCCTGGTGAACACACGGAGTGGGGCAGTGATTCTATGTTTAAATGAAATGATGATTGAACAAATAAATCATGGGACATACCTGGCCGTCCCCCCTAACCCACCCCGACACACACATGATGCTCGGTAGGGCAAACACAAAGCATTTCTTCACCCATTGTTATTCAAGTTTTATATTTAAATGAACTTCTATATTAAATAACAAATATAGAGTGATTCTGCTATATAGCATTTATAAATATGAGAATAGAAGCCCAGGTCTTTTGCTTACCAAATGCACAGATGTTGACGACTCGTTTATTTACTTAGATCTTGCGAATATCTATTCAAATATTGTGCTATACATAAATAGCAGGTAAAATTAAACGGCAGGGGACTAAGACCTGAGATGTTGTGTATAGTTTTACACGATATTAAAGGCACACCTGCGTAATATACTGGTACTATATCGCGCTAGATTTGTGCTTGTACTCGTAGATCTAAACGTAAACACTAGAAAAGCGTCCATGATCGCTCAAATACAAACGTGGCCCGCACCAAATAATCCCTGCTTCTATATTGGCAGATATAAGCGTACAATGAGAAAATAATCCTGTGTTTTGTGATGTTTATAATTGTGGTGGATTTGCCTGCTCAGAAATGGGGATCTTCAGCCCAGGATCGCATTGGTCGTGCCCTTTATCCCGCCCTTTATAAAGACGTTCTCAGGTGACGAGATCACGGGTTCTACTCTATTGCTCTACCATGTCAAGCATTGTAGGTTCAAAAGAGGGTATTTGAAGTGACGTCATTTTGACTTTTTAGATTTAAAAAAATCTGACTGATCCTTTACAAAACTACCGAAACTGATCTTTTACAAGAGACAAGAGCATCTGATGTCCTGTTTGTGGGACATATAATGTTTAGTTGTCTAGATGATTAAGAATATGTAGTAGGTCTATTCATGAGTAATTTGACTTAATTTCTCTCAAATAATAAATGTTTCATAGATAATAAATGTAATCATCTCAATGTAGGTATTTAGGAATTCAACGTTACTCCTGGAAGAGCTGTCATTTGACAGATGGTGCAACAAATTGTATTTCATGAGATGGATTCCAACGATGTAACATTTAGAAAATCTAAAAGGTATTTCTATATTTTATGTTTAATTTCTTTATGTTTGCAAAAGAAAGTGCCAACATTTCTGGGAGAACAATTACTATAGCAGTAAAGTAACTAAATATACTCAAGGATGACTTTAGAAACTCAAGTATATAATTAATACACTGTCTTGGAATTTGGTACGTGTATTAAAGCGCTAGATACAACACAAATGAGATCATGATGTAAGATCATTCTTACAAAGAGATCTTGTGAATAAAACACTTAGATAATACCACTTTTGCGACTCTTGATTTGATTTGATTTGAAAATCATTTATTTATCGAATAGGATACAGGTGAAAAAATACGACAAATGGGCTGACAAACCTATGGAGTAAAACTCCATGTATTCCGGCTGTTACCGTGGAGAAAGATTTAGAGTTAACTATAAGACTCGTTTTCTGTGACACATCACATACCTATGCCAAGTCTTCCTCCTCGGGATCTGTGTTGCACAAAACACGCGACACTGGCTCACCTCTGGGCGACCTGTCCTTTATTGACCAATAACCATTCTGCAATGTGTTGACCTTGGTATAAACCTGTGTATATGTCTAAAACCAACATGTTACCCCGCACTGCGTCCCCATGATACAATCCACGGGGTGAGAAGGTCACGATCAAATGTTGAGAAACGTACTGAAACAAACGAGTTAGTCAACTGGTTTGTAAATTATTATGCATTTTGTGGACTTTTCCCAAAAGTTTTTTTCGTGGTTCAGGTTGCGAGGTTGCGTATATCACTCAGTGGTATACGCATGTGCGACGTATCACACTCTATGTTGTTTTGTGCGCAAACAACAAACAACAAACTTCTAATTGATGTTGTAATTAACATGTATATCAAGGTAACGTCTTTTTTTCTTTTTAAACATTTATATATAAACATAGGCTGAAAATATCATACATATATGAGAGCTTACAATAAAAATTAAAACAAAACAAACAAACAAACAAACATACCTCAAAAACGACTCAAAAAACCATTATAACTAAATTCAATGAACAAGGTGAAATGTTAGCAAAGCTATGATCTGCTCGTCGAATCTGTCTGCGTCAAATTACAATTATGTAGGCCCTATACACTAAACTATGGTACCTCGCTTATATTGTGTAACTGTAATGTGAACCAGAATTCTTATTCCTGTGTACTGGACCGTCTTATTAGGAAACTCAAAGAATACCAGATTAGTATGTTACTAAGTGGAATACGTGTAAGATGCACGGCGGTTTCACATCCTGTATGTCACCATTATATCATTGTATCATCTTTTATTCTCACTGATAAATACCAAAATAACAATTGTATAGGTTAGTCTAATATTGATGTTATTATTTGCTAAGTTGATCTTGTAGATCTTTGGTAGTTTCTATTATTTTCCATGTAACTAATAATGATAAGCTGAGAATATCAATCTAAATTGTGAGCTTACTGAAATAAAAGATAAACCAACAAACAAAACAATGCATGTGTAAAATCAACATCTTCTTGATATTAGAACATTTTATAGAAGACAATATTGCACCTGGTAACAGCATTGGCACAAATAAAGAGTATTAAGAACTAAAAGATCGTATTTTTGTTTTCTCGGCACACTAAAAGATCCTGAAAGTAAGATTTCTGATAAAGAAAGTTTAGAGAAAATATGTATATACCGTACTATGCAATATAATATACTAAAACAGTACACTCGAACACGATTGTAGTATTCAGGAACAATCTGATACTCTAGAAAAATGTATTCTTAATAATGCGAGGTACTTATATGTAGGCATGTCTGATTTGTTAACACTGAAGCATAGAAATCCGTGGATTAATTGATGCCATATTTTGTGATATAGCGTTGATTGTATTCTTTTTTCCGCTCTTCTTCCTACTTTATCAAAAAAGGAGAATTAGTTAAACTATAGAATTAGACCCAGACTTGTTCTATGGTTAAACGAAGTTCTTTTATTATTGTTACCCGTTTAGATGTAGAATACATAATGTATACATTTAATATGACAGTCTCTGCGATTTCCAGTCTTTAAGATGACTGTTTGTACCTGACGTTGAAATAAACGGTTGAGATATGAAGGTGTTTCCCCCCAAACAACATCTAAATGTCCCTGTTCCAACATTGTGTGCAGGTGTTGGACGAAAGTGGTTGAGATACTATCTCTGATCATGACTGCTTTCAGTACCCCTATCTAGTCATGTAAATAAAAGAACTCAATTGTTTTGTGTAATCATTCGAGGATTAGTCCCAGGCACATGTGATAGTGTATCTCTTCCTCTGGGTCAGATTTTCAGAAAATGTACAATTGGCAAATCTACACATTTAGGAAATGGTGCTAAATTTGGTTGAAAAATGATGAATATCGGGTATATCTGAGTATATTTGGGATCGCATTGATTTAAAGTATCAGTTCTGTTATGTTAAACGGCATTTTAAAGCTAATTTTTATCTTATAATGTGGGTTATTTGAGAGGACTGATGCAGGCGAATTATACATTTTCTGACAATCTGACCCACCTGATATGCTGAGGTGCCTGGACACCAGATCTATTTACATAAACTTTCCCTGTCATGACTTTATAAATTATATGTGATGTGTTACCGGAAAATTCGCAAAAGATTCGCAAAAAAAGATTTTGAGATACCATCCTATTTGAAAAGATCAGATCAAGCCGTAAACAGTTGGGCATCTAATAAGTATTTCTATATTTTAAGTTTGATTTTTTTTTTTTTTTAAAGTTTGCAATATTTCTGGGGGACAATTACTAGTAAAGTAGCTAAATATACTCTTTAAGATGATTTTAGACATGCATGGATATATTTAATACACTGAATAAAACACTTTGAAAAATCTCATTTTTGTTTTTTGTTTTTGCTAAACGTTTTTATTCAGTTTCCTGCCTTCTTGGCTCCATACATGCTAAGACATATTATGATAACATTTTTTTTATTCCATTTTTTTGGAAGTAATAAGACTCAGAGTAACAATGAACATGGCAAGATTTTGGGACGAAGCAATACATTGGAGAGTAGATCCTGTGTTGCGACTTGTGAAACATTGTCCTGAAACCCATCACATATGATATCAAATCTCAGAAGTGCACATTGATCCCCTCCTCACAGGTTCGTTACAAACAGGTGGTGAACACTTCCCTCGCTCGCAGGCACTGAATCACACACAATGAAAGAGATTGTGCGATGATGTGCGGGTAAAATATTACCTTATTGTTTACTCCACACTTTTTCATCAACAGCTATAAGTGTTTCTGGACAATATCATTTAGGATTTAAGTTTCGCGAATAATCTGTTTGGGTGAAATAACCTTCGGGAAAATGTCCACAAAATGGCTTTAAAATGTCCTTTATAGACTATTAGAGGCATATGATAAATTAGTTAACTAACTGGTTGGTTTCAGTCGCTAAATTTCTGCGTTCTGCGCCAGAAAATGAACAATTGTGATTTTGTAAATTCTGCTAAAAATACTGAAAAATGATTAAATACTGGAAAAGCTTATGTTGAACTAAATTTGGGTTATTTGGGTGGAGTGGTGAAGGTGAACTATTGACTCCCTGAT
Organism: Sthenelais limicola; assembly: GCA_942159475.1. Taxonomy (NCBI): domain Eukaryota; kingdom Metazoa; phylum Annelida; class Polychaeta; order Phyllodocida; family Sigalionidae; genus Sthenelais; species Sthenelais limicola. The sequence continues at coordinate 23,216,555 of OW804101.1, forward strand.
TCAGAAATTGTTTGTGGATTAAAGGATGAATGGTTATATTACGCATGCAGGATGGTTGGAGGATGGGAAGGTGCGGGGATTGATCTGTTGTTGGGGGAGGGGGCCTCATATATTGGTCAGATCATCGGAAAATGTACAATCGGCAGCTCCACTCATTTAGTAAATACTAGCTGCTAATTTAAGCTGAAAAGAATAAATACTGATGAATATAGCAACATTTTGTATTGTGTTGACGAAAAAACGTTGTTTGGTTATGTTGAGCTGTATTTCGAACCTCATTCCTGTCTTGAATCTGGGTTTAATATTTGAGATTACTGGTATAGGCGAATTGCACCTCTCTGACAGTCTGACCCATAATGTACTCCACTGTCACAATGTCACTGTATTATCAGCTGTCAAGGGCTTGCTTCCTGCTTCATGGGCCTCTTAAGCCTCTTCCTTATGATGCTCCCATCCCATCCCTGCTAATTCTAGGGCTACGCCGGTCACTCTCTTATATATATAAATGCGCAAAATCCTGAATTTGGTTAGAGATTCTAGAAAATGTACAATTGACAGACTCATTGTAAAGTTATACCATGTGAAACTGCCTTTGGTCATGTTTAGTAGAACAGAAATATCTGTAATGTTGACTCAAATGCATCGTTTTTACTTGTGTTATGGTAGTATTGAAAAGGTTAGTGTAGACTTTAAAGATAAAAATAAAGCAAATAATCTAATACTATTCGACGAAATTAAAATCAATGATGTTGGTATGATTCAGAAATAAACAGGCAAGGGAACAGCTTCCCCAAACCGTAACAACCATAAATTCCGTAATTTTATTTTATCTCGGCTCACACCAAAGATGTATATGTTTTATGTTCACGCAATGATTACATACAAGCTCAGTGTTTTTCTCACAACATCACACATTAAAGAGTGCAGTATATACGATTATTATTCTACTGACAATAAATCATTTTATAATTCAATTATCACTATATTTGTTACATGACTTTGACTTCAAAGTTAATGCATATGGTCTTACTATAGTGTAGAAATGGTATACGTCACTTTAGACATAACAATATTTAGATACGTGGGTGGGAATATTCAGTCAGTAGCGGCCCTAAAGAGGTTATCTATTGTAGATTAAAATATCAGAATAGTACATGTGGGTATAATTTATTTATTATAAATCAAATACATGTGTAGCAGCACAGGCCCGAAAAAGGTCTTATTTGTGTATGCACCGTGCACGAAGAAACAACACCATGGGTCATACACCAATGGTGCAGCCTAGACCCAAAGTTGAGAGATTCCCTTCAAATGAAGGTAAAGCTTCTCGTCTCAAAAAGCAAAGTGCCATTATAATTCCATTAAGACCACAAAATGCCATTATAGTCCCATTAAAACGCCGAGTCCTAGGCGAGAAAGCCGATTAGCGAAGTAGACGTCCAATCACTGACATAGGCCTACCACTCTTATTTGATCTGAGGGTTCGTACCTAGAGTGGATATCAAATCGAAGCTAAGAACGTCAACTATAAAGATATAGAACCATATACACTATAAACACAGTTCCAAGACTCTTATCTAACTGGACAAAATAAGTATGAAGTCATATCTAATAAATTGTACACGGACGTTTCACAGACGTTCCACGCACTTTGGTAAATACTGACTGTGCTTACGGACTATCCACCAGGTGTTATATTCACTCAGTCCTATGAACTGTACGTACTTGATCTGATACATAGCTAGACATTTTGTATTCTAGTGCCAACTCCTTGATAATTCGTTACATTGGTGTGAGTGGGCAACTTTCATGGCATGCATTCACACCTGCGTTTCGCTTGCTGCTAGCCATTATTCTAAAAGAGCAATATCAATAGTTATTGGTTCCCTCGGCTAAGCCCCTGCACATGCTACTAGACAAATATGAGGGTGGAAATCCTGAGATTTTCCACCACAGTACCCCTTAAGGTCAAAAGGCTTGAACCTTCTCACCTCGAGCGTACGAGGTGGATCAAGCAGGCGGCCACAAAAGTGGTCCGGGACTTTAGAGAACCGGAGATGTGAAATCCCTCTTCAAAGAAGCAATTTTATCAAGTTTGTCTACGTCTCCAATGTAATTTATACGTAGAATGAAAAGTGTGGAAACAGTACCGTGTTTTCATTATTATAAGATGATATTTTTGTCAATCGAGATTTAATGTCGTATTTTCATGGAATAACATTGGCGGTAGTAATAAAAACAAGGATGTTCTTGGTGATGGGACTCGGAGCTGTCTTTTCAGGTGAAAATTGAAAGCTAATATGTTGTAAAAGCCAGGTCTAAATGCAAACAATTTACATGTATATAAATGGACTCCACATAAATTGTATTCATATTCATCCGTTCACCAATCCATCTTTATAATATTGTACGATCTAAAGTACAAAGGTAAATATTACCAAATGTGATGTGTTTCAGGAGAATGAGTCACAAGTCGCGAAAATTTGATTTTGAGATATCATCATATTTGAAAAAATGAGATCAAGCCGATTCTAATGATAGTAAACAGTATGAAATAGGAAATAGGTTTTTCTATATTTTAGGTTAATACTTTTACTTTTGAAAAAAATGTTTGCAATATTTTTGGTGGACATTTACTAGTAAAGTAGTTAAATAAACTCTATACAATCACCTTAGAAATGCATGAATATATTTCATACACTGTCCAGAAATTTGGTGCGTAGATATATGACTAAAGGCGCTAAACCCTGCAACAATCAGAACATTTCAATAAAGAGATCTTGTAAAAGAAACACTTTGAAAAATATAATTTTTACGACTTGTGACTCATTTACCTGAGGCCTGAAACACATCACAAATATGAATGGTCGGTTATCAGTATACGCTTGATCTTGATACGGGTGAACAAAATGCATGGCTGATGTGTTTGTATAGAAACATCTTGATTTAGATACATGTATATCCAATTTTCAGAGCAATACTGACTGGTTAAATATAGGCTAGTTTAACTAAAAGAATCATAAATACGCAAAATATATTGTTTAGTGAAATATAAAGAATTCCTCTCAAGATAATATTGTATATATCACATTTTTGAAGTAAAATTGTATTGAGTTAAGTAAAATTTGCCCTGGTGATGGAATACAGTCACCAGTCTATAGGCTCACAACCTCTCAGATCAGATCAGAATGGAATACGTCAGTGATCGATTGGACGCCTACAGTCCCAACAGCTTAATTGCCTGGGCCTGGATTAGGCGTCCTAATGAGATTCTATAATGACATTTCGTGGTTTAGAGTGAGAAGCTTCCCTTCAGTTTGGAGGGATTCTTTCAACTCTGAGCCTATATATATATAGACTGGAGAGGCTTTCCGCAATTTTGGAGGGACCTTCTCGGTTCTGAGCCTATAGACTGGTCACATTGGTACAAATGATGAATGAAACATATATTCAACACGGTTATGATCAATATATAATGAGCTCTATAATAGTACATTCAAACGATCAAGTCTATACCATTAACAGCTTTTGCCTATGATTAAAGGCTTTAAACTGTACGAGTAATTATAATGTTCAGTTAATTATCTTTGAGTTCGCTATCCTGGGCGACACCAAGTACAGCATCCTTGAGGGTAAATTGTGAATTATATTCTCTTTCATTTGCATGAATATTGAAATACTCCACTGCACTGAATTCATGGGTCAGATTTTCAGAAAATGCACAATCTAAAGTTCTAACGTTACACATCTATCAAATTCTTGTGAATTAGAGTGAAAAATGATAAATACTAGGTATATCTGATAATATTCTGTATTGTATTCATTCAATAAATATGTCTGGTTATGATAGACTGTATTTTGAACCTAATTTGCGTCTGAAATTTGGGTTATTTGAGAGAATTGGTGTATGTGAATTGTACATTTTCTGCCAGCTTCCCCCATATGCATAGAGGCGTTACAAACCAGCGTCCCCTTCCTCTGTCCGAGATGCCCAATCTTGTCACCCAGCAGCGCCCTAGCTGCACCAGCCTCGCCGGTGTCATAACGAAAAGTGACCCTGTCTAAAAGTGACCCAGGGGTGCTCGATTGTTGACGTACGTGAACCGGCCCAATCGAAAAATGACCCAGCAAAAGGTTATAGTCGGGTACAAATGTAGGCCTACAATATTCTCCGTAGAAATCCTGTCAAATTTCCCACTTAAAATTAAGACTAAAATACGCTTCAAAATATAATTGTTTACCCATAGATGCATGGAGCAGGCCATAATTGCCTATCAACTAAACATAGGGGTTCCTGGGTTATCATTCAGTCTTTGTACCTCTGTCAGCGAACTACAAGAAGGTATAATTATTGCATAAACAAGGTGGGAGACTTCCTTGCTGCGCGAATTTAAATCCGCGCGAAAAGCTGTCAAAGTACTTAGATGTATCTGCGTGAAAATAAATACGTTTACAGTACACGTATATATACACCTGTCTGCCGGTCTAGCATGCATTATGCCTACATTTTCATGAGTTAAATACAGGTATGTATAGGTATAATGACAGGTGAGGAGAAGGAGTCCATGTCTTGTTCCTATCTTTAGTGAGAAAGGTACATGAAGGTGGCCGGGCCCACCACTCAGTGTCGCCCTCTCTCGTGTCCTGACTTAAATATGGTTCCCGCGGCCGTGCACATTGAATGTCATGACTTTTAATGACTAAGTTACATGATTTTTAATGACTAATTTACATGAATTTTACTGGCTATTTTGATGACTTCTTAAGTAAACGGATATTACAATCGTTTTTAATGTGTTCCATATCAATTTTACTAGCCTTTTCCTCTGATAGCCACTCCCATACAATGCTACCAACGATAATTCTGACAAATGGGAATTTGAACAAAATGTTGGTACATACAGGTGTTAAATGGAGGATTTTGGGGAACATTTGTAAATTTTCCAGTTTTTTTCGAAGTATCTGAATTCAGACAATAATGTGAAAAGATGCATCTCTGCTTTTATTCCCCAAGCTATAGGTGCTGGGTTGTCTAGTTTTAAATGACGTTTAAGAAAGAAATACGGAATTTAATGACTTTTGAATTTAATGACTTTTAATTATCATTATAAAGGTAAATCTGAATTTAATGATTTTTAATGGCCCGCGGGAACCATATTAAAGTCACGGGTCGGTCATCTCTGAAGGGTAGCATTCCAAGGACGATTATAAATTTATTTGGCAAATCAGTTTTATTCATGATAGCCTGCCATCTTGGCTTCTACAATGCTAAATAAAGTACCATTGCTTTTCACATCATATGCAATCCGTTTATTTCACTATTTTCCACACTCAACCCTATTATACAGTGTCCACCTTTGTTTTTTTATATAATAAAATCTGTTCTAGTTCATTTATTAGCCATCTCCATCCCACAGTTCTCTTTTTGCCTTTACTCAGCTGTAGGCCTAACATGTTACGTACATTTTGTAATATTTTCAGCTCTAGGTAGGTTCGCCATCTTCCAGAGTGATCGAATGTCTGACAGCACAAGTGGTCTAAATTTATGTCTGGCATTGCGCTTGCACGTTTGTCCGAAGAAAGAAAGGCATGGAGGAAAGACCATCCATTTGGCTTTGTAGCAAAACCTAAGAAGAATCCAGATAGCACCCTCAATCTAATGAACTGGGAGTGTGCAATTCCAGAAAAAAAAGAACAGCGTGAGAAGGCGGTCTTTACAAGCTGAGAATGATTTTGAAAGATGACTACTCATCTTCATTCACCGCCTAAATGTAAATTTGAGCCACGTACCACTTTTCCACCCGAATGTCTACCAACTGTCTGTCACTACTGGTTGAAGAAAAAGATTGGTGACCTGCTGTCACAATCAAACAGATTTTACTTGGAGTACAAGAGTTGCTCAACGAGCCAAATATCCGTGATCCAGCTCAAGCAGAGGCACACACCATACTGTCAAAACACATTAGAATATTAGCGGCCAGTACAGGGTCAAGTCCCGCGATCAATAGTGAAGATGTTCCTGGGCAATAACCAACTGTTGAACAGAACAATCATCGGCAGTAAAAGAAAGATTGGTGTAGGGACAATACGAATGAACCAGTATCGTATGTTATTTACATTTAACAAATAAAGGAATGTATACATAGATTTCACATGACGTCACCCAGTCGGCTGGGGTATCACAGTGACCGCCATTTTCAGGGGCATCGCTACGCTGGCCGTCTATGGCGGGGGTATCAAAACAAAGTTGATAAAACTCACAAGAGTAGATACTTGGGTAATTCTACATTAAAGGCAGATTATCTAACCTATCATGAAGGTATTGTTGTGTCAGATTAAAACTGGTAAAGGTTAAAACAGCCAGAAAACGATATTTTCAAGTATCGCAGCATACATAGCCATCTATCTTGACCCCAAACATGGCCAGGGCCGTGACGTCAGTGAAATCTATGTATAGGCTACTCACTCCATACATATTCTGTAGAGAGAAAAGGAAATTTCGCACGTTTTCATATTTGTAATCCATGCGACGATTTGTATATATATAATGTGATTCAATATGTTAAATAGAATTGGACCTATGTCATTCCACTGAGGGTTATGAAAACACTCTTGTTGCAAAGTACTTCAGCTGCTTCTTAAATTTTATATTCATCCTTATTATGATCTTGTTAATATCGATTAAGGCATCCAGTTCTTTTTTCCCTTCAAACTATTTTTAAGATATCTTGATACGGTTAGTAGTGTTGCATTATGTCTAGTGATACTCTAGTTCATGTTCATCTCGTTTTGATTGGCGGGTGTAAAAGGATAACTTATTGAAACCGGGCCGCCATTCACTTTCCGGTATAGAAATAAACATGAATATCTACCCATGTACGTTAATCAACAAAATAAATACAAAATTGTAATCACATCATTTAAACTTACGATATTGAGCGGTCAATATTGATATATTATCCAACGAATATTAATTTTTATGGGAGCAATGTGCCGTTTACGGTACACGATACCTCACTTTACTCATCCAATCGTGAATATTAATCAATTTTGTGGGATCGCCTGTGCTCGAGTTAAATTATTGGACTCGCACTGATTCTGTGCGCTCTCTAGGCGTATAGTAAAGCCTTTCCTTTGGAAATGTTATAACCCGACACTTTTTACTGCATTTTAAGTAAAAGGGCACATAGGACGGCCTTGCATACGTATCAAGTAAGCTCTATTATAGGGTTAGGTATTGGCTTTCAAGACTAGATGTCACCACGCGGTACAAGTGGCGCCACCTGGTGTCAAAGAAGTTATTTTAATAGGGGGGGGGGGGCTTGGGTTCAATATTCTGTTCAGATTAATGGGATATAAGCGCCAAAGTAACGCATGACAAAAATAAGGACTCAATATCATATCACAGGTCACTCAGCGGGCGTTTAGCCAGAATAATTCCTGGGTTTTCATAACCCAAACGATAACCGATCGGAGCCATATTCAGAGCAGTAATTTTATTTTATCAAGGTTGACTGTTCAATACCTCCATTGTTGAAACATGTTCAGTGCACTGAGGGGGGCGGGGTGAGTGAGTGAGAGAGATTGGTGGCTTTACGCCCTTATCAACACTTTGAAGTGTTATATCAAGGGCGGGAGAGCTGAGAGGGAGGCAGTTTATGATCATACCCAGGAAAAAGAGATAGAGACAGAAGGGCACTTTAAGGTCTCACCCAGGACCAGGCACTTTGCGGACACCATGGTCACTTTTGCGATCTAATCTAGAAGAGGTTGTTTTTTTTTAAAAAAAAAAAAGAAAGAAAGATTGCAGTGAACTGACTCTTGCCTCAATCGTTCTTATTACAATTTTACAACAATCAGAACGCAAGGATGACCCAACAAGTTTTTAATATTTTTTTTTTGTAATTTATTTTTGTACAAGTAGCCGATCTATTGTTGTTGTGGACGTCCCCTTCCGAATCCGCCTCTCTGAAAACAAGAAAGATGAGCATTACAAACTTGTTACAATGGACATGACATTTATATATATGAGATGTATATACGAGATGTCTTGGGGTGGTCGTTATTATTATGCGGATTATGCTTAATATTTTAATTTTACAAATCTTGTACTTTAAAACCTTATTCTATGTATTCTCATCTTTTGTTAAGGGTTACCTGGTAGAGCTCCAGTGGAGATGGATTAATGACCCTATTCGCTGATTTATACTATGTATATGTTTACTGAATAAAAGTTGTATAATAATAATAATATATATGTGTAGGACAGACTATAATTTAAGTACATGTATTAGCATACAGAATAAAAAAGAAAGAGATGGAAGGTGTGGACAAAAATACTGAAACATGCATGGCAAGGATATTCTTTTTTGAGTGTCGACCAATTTGTGGGCCTTATATTTTAGTCCACCCATCTCTCGGGTCAGAATCGTTTCGGACAAGCTTTAATACTGGGTCACAAGACTCCAGCGATTAAGGGCTATCAAACAACGAGGCTAGACACTGCGCGACCCAGTCGATAAAAGACCTAGCAACTGTTGTGAGCAGCAATCTGATCGCAAAGATTCATCAAAATAATTTGCAATCGGACCACTGTTCCCACTGTCTTTTAAAAGCCCCGAATTTGCTGACACTATAGATACCGTATTTACCCGTTTATACGCCCGGGCTTATATTGATTTCAAACGGTGATAGACCAGGCTTATTTTACAAGAATGCGTATACCCTCCAGCTTATAAACGGGCAAATACGACACATATAGAGTTGCAAGACGAGATGTCTTGGGGTGGTCGTTAAATGATGCTTCTCGCGAATTAACTGAATTATTAAGTCGATGGGGGAAATTGCCAGGTCACTACAATTGTTAAGGACTACAGAATGCAGTCAGAATCTAAACAGGATGATAAGACTAATAATTGATGTGTGAAAACTTACGAATTGGAATTCTGTGGTGGCACCAGCACCAACATCAGCCCTCTTGTCGCCTGATGGTCTGTCTCCACCACGTCTGTAGGCGGCACGGTCCTCTCCCATGCGGGATGGGCGGTCTCCACCATCTGGGCCTGCAACGAACACAACACATGGGTCAATTCACCAATATGTACAATTCACCTTCACTAATCCGCTCAAATAACCGAAATTTCAGACAAAAATACAGTTCAACCTAACCAAACAGATTGCTAAAATCAATGCTATGCCGAATATACTCGAATTTACCTAGTATTGACCAAATAGCAGAATTTACTATTTAAATGTATACAGCTAGCTGCCAATTGTACTGTTTCTGAAAATCCTTATATAGGATATTGCTACCCCCCCCCCCCCCCCCCCCCACACACACACACTTTTTTTGTTGACTACAAATACTAAATGGTTTTTGCCCCGTTAAAACAGTTTTTCCAGGCACATCCGACAGAAAGTATATATATTACGTTTTTAGTTCAATATCAACAATTTACAATTCAGTGGAAAATGGATGAATAGCCTTCTGCGAAGACAGCACGTCTTCCCGCTAACCTAAACGTTGTCTGTTTACTTAGAATATTACGTAAAATATTGGTCTCACGATAATCTAATGGGTGAATATATTGTAGTTCTTACATCGTGTATAGATATGCACTCGCGCATGTTAAAGATTCAGACATAATCAACGGCGCTCTAAATTTGTATAATCCAAACTGGATTTCATCTGCTTGATCTGCTAAAAACACTTACTCAGGACTGGGGAAATAATGTAACAAACAATTCTTTTAATGGGAAAAGCGTATCAGAGCCCAATTTTACTACCAACAAACACTCAGTCATTTTTTCCCGTTTGAGGCAAATTTAAGACTTTTACAAAGCATGAGCACGACTTCCAATGCCTTAAATTGTAAAAAATAATGATGTAAGATTATTTAAGGATCCACGGGCAGCGTACCCCTTTTATTTGGTCATTATGGACTCACAATAAGGGCGAGAGAGGAAACACATAAACATAATTGCAGCTGGGCTAGAGCTCGCCAGAATGATCAGTGCTGCTTGTTTAAAAATAACTTCATCCATTCTGAAGCAAGGTAATAGCCCAAGCGGTACACAAGTCACTTCAGATAAATGATAGTAACGTCATGTCTTGTTACCAGAATATTGCCCTCATATAATTATTCAAATGGTAAGTGCAAAACATATCTGCCGTAGAAGAATAACACCAATGGGATAAGAAATTAGTCGTGGCAGTTTACACAGATGAAAATAATTGGAAGGCAACTAATCAGTAATGTAGGGTGTTCAGTCCTCGCGCTAGATGTGCGGAAATCTTCCCGTTTTTGCATGTTGCTGAACATAATCAGGCATTTGAGAGGGTTATTATTGTTCGAATTTTACACTCTTAGTGTGATTTGAATCGTCAGAGTGCACGCTATTATCCCTGCCAGGTTGTTTCGACCCCCCAGTAAGATTTAGGATAACCAGTATTTTTTTCTTCCCTCCAGGCTCCAGAGTTAAACGAGAAGAAGCTTTGGCGTTGGCAGTGGCGGGTCTACAGGCTTTTTTTTTTACTAAGAAATTCAAGGTCGATATCAATGTTTTGCAAAAAAAGAACCTTAATGACGGGACTACTTATTGTTTTCGTAGGCCAACACTGTATTTAACAAGATTTACATTCAGATTCCATATAAGAAAAAAAAAACACGTTTCCTTAACGAGTCATTTACTGAAAGGCGTTAGAGGGGCCCGTCAACACAGGGTTCCCGCGGCCCAGAGCCCATAATTTTTCATGACTTTTAATGACCAATTCCGCCATTTTTTAATGACTTTTTAATGACCAAATGAAGTCATGTTAGCCGATTATTTATGACCTTTTTAAACATATCAATGTAATCTCCTCAAAATCAATGAATACATTTCTTAAAACAATGAATACTTGTATTGAATACAATGTAGATGCCAACTTTTTAAAGTCAGATGTGCGAGACACTATCTCAGCCATTAAAGCGTGGGGTCTGGGGCCCGCTTAGGGCCCCAGAAGCCAGAGGGTTTTCTTTGCTCTCCAGTGCATTTTCAGCATTTTTGGGGGTTAAATATTGTCCAAATGATAATATAAACTTCTGACTTTGATTCACATAAAAGATAGAAATATAGACTTGTACTTTTACAATTTTTTACTTTTAGTTTTACATGAAGAATGGTGGCTTTGGTGTATTTTCAGCATAATTTCCTTAGAGACTTCAGTGCTACAATTTTATAGATTTTTCACTTCTTCTACTTAGCAGATCCAGGGATGTCACTAAGTTTTGTGTAAGGTGGCTATTTAGGATTTTTAGCCGGCTGCACAACTTTTTCAATGCAGAATATGGTCAGGGAGGGGACTCAGATAGTTTTTCATGACTTTTTAATGACTCACAGTGAAAATTAATGACTTTTAAGGCCCTTAAAAACCCAAACTCAGAATTCATGACTTTTAATGACTTTTTAAGACCCGCGGGAACCCTGCTGAACAGCAAGGAACAAGGAGATCTTCGAAAATTTCAAGGTCATTTAATTCCAACAGAATTCGGCCCTTCGACCCAAATTCCCATTTTGAGGCCTTGGAATTCATTTGTGCAAATTCAAGACTTTTTAGGCCCCGCATTACTTATTACTGTTTACAGCAGAAGCAGTTGACCATATTTACTAAGCAGCTCACCAAGATATTCAACTCTTAACACTAATTGTGCCATCTACTTTACAAGCACAACACAATACATTAAAATACTCACCCTTGGGCCTGGGGCGGGATGCCTCTGGACGAGTCTGTCTCTTCAGTGTAGATGGTACAATCTCTGGGGGCAGGTGGAGGAAGTCCCTGAGGAACTGGATGCCCTCATTGGTGAGGTACCAGTAATAGTGACGCCAAGCGAACTGCTCAGTAACCAAACCCTTCGATTTGAGAGACTGCAATCACATCGAAGTAACAGATAAGTTTATTTCTCATTTATTAAAACAAGTATTACGATACGGTACATTTTACTGGCGATTAGTTTGTAAGTTCCTCAAATTATTTGACATTCCACAAGTAAAATCTAGTTCATGAATCATTTTCGAAGAACATTAAATCTAGCATTTTACCCCACTTTAGTCTCTGATTTGATAAACAATTTCACTGTCATAGCGTTGATTGAATGGAACTTTACAGAAAATAAAGATATTTTAGTGTCTTTTTGGCTTCACCGTAGTCATAGAACGAAAATACTCAGAAACTAGTCCGGTATTAAGGAAAACCGATGCATTCTCTTACTCAAAACAAGCATGACAGGGTCAGGGAAGAACTGAAATGAAGCCCCAATGGCAATGGCAATGTTACTGAACGTCGAGTGGATGATAGTCACATGGATGCATAATGAAGGGAATGCCGTGGATAACGATATATCGAATCATGGCAAAATAAATGATCAGGGTTAACTTACCTGGAGAGCCTTGATGACATGGAGGTTGGGCACCGTCTCCAGCTCGGGATGCTTGGCGGCATGGAAGTCCTTCTTGGCCACCATAACACCCTCCCTGAAGAGGTGTTCGAAGATCATAACGCGGTTCTTCTTGGGCATCAACATCCTGAAAGACAAGAAAAGCTATGGTCAGTAAGTTTATCAGTAACAGTTTTATTAAAGTACTGATAATGTCAATGAATGACATGACAGCTCGCTGTCACCGATCACAGGCATGAGTTCTGTAAGAGACGATCGTAAGTTCCCAACTTCAGATGTCAACAAATAAGTTCCCAAGATATCTGACATCTCCAAATAAGTTCCCAAGATATCTGACATCTCAGGTTGTTAGGATAGTAAGAGATCCACAGTATTTCATTGTAAACAATTCCGTCCGAGAGATAGTAAAGTGTAGGTTAGAAAATCCAGGGTTGAAGCCGACAGCAGGCATGTCTCCCGAGAATCCATGTTTTCCATGGGCAGGTTCGGGTATATTTATAACAATATTTCACCTTCAGAAATGGGTATACAGTATTTACGGCACACAGATAGATGGCAGAGATAGTTTATAACAAATTAATTTCACAAAATTGGACGGATGCTTAATATTAAGGCTGGATGGAGACGATTGTTTTCACTAATTCTACTCACTTGGCCTATTTTGGTAATGGCGGCTACCGGAAAAGGAAGTTGGGAAGGCTGTTTTTCCGGAACTTGGGAGTGATCAAAAAGTACAATTCAGGAACGCGTGAGCGGAACCACCTAGTCTAGCCAAAGTTAGATCATATGTATTGCAGTTTAGTTTGTGTGTTAAGATATAATAAACTAGTAAAACATATTTGTATTATTGGATTTTATAGTCATGAAACAATCAAATAGGAATATAGAAATCTTAGGGTTCCGTTTCAGTATATATGACAAGGTTTACATTTTACTCCGAGTCTGATAAACATGGCTGCGCCGGGCCCACTTGCATTGACGTGTTGTCTTTTAATATTATTCAGTGTTATCACAATATCCTCGCCTAGAAAGGGATATTCGGTCGAGGAGTTGCGCTATTACAGGTAGTTTCGCATATTGGTTCCCCAAATGTCCCTTGTTAGTGAATCAAATCATTCTTATAACCGGGTATCTGGCTCAGCAGTCGTCCGACGCATGCCCGTGAATGTTAGTCGGTACTTCGGGGCCGGGGAGGCCGTGAGCTTACTTACCGTCCGTACGGGAGTTTGTGCAGTCACGGGGCAACGTCTTCTGCCCTGTTCTGGGATCCTCTACTTCAGTTACCTCCCCGACAGATCTGTCTATTTTTGCGGAGAGGCATTGTAGTAGTACCTTTATCTTATTTTTTCCGAAGTAGTTAGGCCATAGCTGGGCAGAAGGTTTTTCGTCTTGTACGGTAACAATATTATTTTAGACTAGCAACTATATGGACCGTACATGTATTACTATTACCCTACTGTCTGGACTCTGGCTTCCCACCCCAATGCAATAAACTATATCCTCTTCTATTATGATTCATAGTCTTAGAGTTAGAGTTAGATTTATCCCGGGGCAAGTAAAAAATGGCTCTGGGCAAGTAAAATTTAATGTTACTTGCCCGAGTGGGCAAGTGGAAATCTGTACGGCCCCGATTTCAAAACTCTGTTGTGATGTCTACTTACAATGAAACAAGATACATACAGATCATTGTGATTTCGTTTACAATTCTGCAAATAAATTTGGGCAAGTGAAAAAGGGTGTTGGGCAAGTAAATCTTGGCTGCCACTTGCCCAATGGGCAAGTGAAGTTGGTAGTTTTTTTTCGAGCCCTGTTTATCCAAGTCATGAAGTCATGGAGTGGGCCTAGTGAAGTTGTCTCATCAGCTTCTGATCGATGTTTAATATAATATACCAACTATATATAAGACTCCATTACCCAGTTACTGCCAGTATGGCCCTACAAGTTACAACTGAATTTAATCTAACAAATATGGCGAGGTTAGGCCTGTAAAGTAGCCTACTCCCTAAGTCCTGATGGACTAGCCTTTTTTATTTAGTATGTTTATACACAGCAATCATCAGACAATACACAGATATTATAATAAGGCACGTACGTTGTACATTGTCAGTTATAATACAGTTGAGGTTGAGTATAATCGGTGAGCCTTTTATATATATCTACCACCCAAATTCAATATTGTAACTATTGTTTTCTTTATTTCAGGGATCGGGTAAAACGCATGTTTCAGCATGCCTACAACGGTTACCTCAGACACGCCTACCCTTATGACGAGCTCCGCCCAATCACATGTGATGGACATGACACATGGGGAGGGTCAGTATTTGATCGAAGATTTTTTTTGTTCAAAATTCTTTGTTCGGTGATATTATACATGCTCACTCTAAAAGAGTGTTTCGGTGTGCCCTGTGTCGTGCAGTACGGTGCCAATTCTGTCTAGCTTTCATTTATGCAATAAGTTAACTAGAGGTGATTTACACGTATTCAATATACCGTAATTAAGTTATCAATTCATATAATACAAGGAAAATTAAGATAGACATGAGATGAGTAATAAATGTGTGAATATGAGGATATGAAGTATCAGTGATAAAGATTCCTGACTATTAAAAATATCATTACATATATGATCGTGGTTACTGTCAACATTTTAAGACATTTTTGTTTCATGAATATTATATATCTAAATACGAGGCGAAACTATACAAATGAGGGAACTAAGATATGTCGGAATAAAAATCACTGGAGATCGAGCGAGGAACATTTTTATAAATGAGTAAACTAAGATATTATATCGGGATGAAAATATCGGGCGAGGAACGTTTTTTTACTAGACTACTTTCAATCATACTAAATTATATACATTTTTTTGCATTTTGTACTTATTTTTAAAACAATAAAATCTGTTTTGAAGCCTTAATTTGTTTTGCTTACTGGACTGTCCAAACAATAACAATGAAAGTACTTGATCGCGCGACCCGTTTTTTACTTTATTAAAATATTATTTATATTATTATTATATTATTTATTAAAATGATTTCTTTATTTTATTCTTATTTAGGAAGCTTCCATATGTGTTTTTGAAATATTTGCATTGCCTTAAGTCATCCTTAAAAGTCCTTCATTCTTTGTAACCGAAGATGACGATACTGTGCCTAGGGTCCTTCATTTTATAAATATACTGTCTTTTGCGTTCTCAGTTATTCTCTGACGCTGGTTGATGCTCTAGACACTCTTGCTGTGATGGGCAACTATACGGAATTTAGGCGTGTCACCGAACTCCTCACTGAAACTCTCGACTTCGACCGGGACATCAACGTGTCGGTGTTTGAGACCAACATTAGAGGTGACAAATACTGCCGTGTTCTTTTTTAATTTATAGAACATAACTCGAGATTTGAATTTAAATCCATAATCTTACTGAAAACTTCAGTCTTTATTGTCGATGTAGTGCCACATTTCGTCCAAGTTTTCAAAAAACAAATTCCACAAATCTTATTTTCTTGGGGCATCATAATGTCTTTAAAATCACATTTAAATATATAAACAGGTAGTAGAGATCCTAAATAATAAAAATTCACTTTTTTTGTCGAAAATTGTCGCTATTTTGTTGCATTCCTGCATTTGAAATTCACATCATATATTATCTTCCTATTGTCTCGACCACAGTGGTAGGCGGACTCCTGTCGGCACATCTGATGTCCAAGCGGGCCGGCCTTACACTAGAGCCCGGGTGGCCATGCTCGGGTCCATTGCTCAGAATGGCTGAGGACGCTGCTCGGAGGCTTCTCCCGGGTAAGTACTCTTATTCTTTATCAATTTTATTCAGACATGATTAACTGATATAGAGTTTCCTATTCTCAGTGATTCCCGAAGTAAGAAAAGCATCTGTTTGCAAATGTTCTTCAGTTTCGTTATTCATAGGATTTTGTTTCTAAGTAATCTAACAAATCTTTAAAATAACTCGGAAGTGAATATATATTACAGTGGCGGATCAAGAGCGCCATCCCCCTCCCCCCTAAAATACTCTATTAATTAACTTCTCCGAGCACAGAGCCTAGACTCGTACGTGTGTAGTCTTTGATTTTGATTTTTTACTGTCATTGATTGATCTATTTCTGTTTGAATATTGCTATTGTAATATTATAATTACCGAATGAAAAGTATTCAAAATTGAAGTAAAACAATAGTGTCCATTATTAAAGGAGCTGGTGAGGTTTCTACAATTAGAGATGTTAATTCAAAGGTTTAGCAGACTCACGTAAAGTCCATACGTGTACCAGAATACTCTATACTAATAAACCCCTTAGCGTAGTCAGGCCCCAGCTTGATGTGCCCATTGAGGTAGGCTGATGGACTTAGTGCTACTCTACCCAGTCCCGTACTCAATAGGAGTAATAATTAGACGTGACCAGAGTAAACTCTCTCCACTAATGTTACCATGCTACTGCGAAATCTAGGAACGTTTCTCAGCATTGGGTATCCAATACCTCATTAATTACTATGTATTAGCAAATAACTCCCTCGATTGTCACATTAACAATGTTTAGCACAAAAAAAATTAACACAATAGGAGTTGCAACCATGGTCCCTTAAGAAATTCCTTGATCCGCCACAGTAATATATTTTGAACTTTTCTTTTCTTTTTGATGCATTCATGAATTGTCAATTTTTCTTGGTTTTGCAGCATTCAATACTACGACGGGAATGCCTTACGGGACGGTCAACTTGAGACATGGGGTGCCGGCGGGGGAGACGACCATTACGTGTACGGCGGGAGTAACTACATTCATTGTGGAGTTTGGAGCTCTGTCCAGTCTGACCGGGGACCCCGTGTTTGAGAAGGTGGCCATGAGGGCGCTCAAGTCTATGTGGAACGCGCGGTCTGAAATAAACCTCGTGAGTCTCAGTCATCAGTATTCCATCAGTTTTATCTTAAGGTGCGCACACACCGTAGCCAATTCAGAAGTGGGGTAACTTGATGAGTTACTTGACGATGTAAGATTTGACTAAGTTTATTCTGTTATACAATTGTCGTAGCAATAGAGCAAAGAATTAGTCTGAAGAGTCTACCGCCTTTCCCACCAATAGTTAGGAAAAGAAGATATGTGATGTGTTACAGATAGATGAGTCGCAAAATTGATATTCTTTAAAGCGTTTTATTCAGAAAATCCGTTCGTAGGAATGTTCTCATTTTGAGGGGTATCTATCGCTTTGACTACATCTACTAAATGTCAAGATCGTGGTTAAATATATCCATGTATTTCTAAGCTCATCTTATAATATTTAACCGTATAATATTTAACTACTCGAGTAGTAATTGTCCGCCCAGAGATATTGCAAACTTTTTTTTTCAAAAATATCAAACTTAAAATATAGAAGTACTTAATAGGTGTCCTAACGTTTACCATCATTAGAATCGGCTTGATCTCATCTTTTCAAATATGATGATATCTCTGATATCTCAAAATTTATGTTTTGCGACTTGTGACGCGTTTTCCTGTTAAACATCACGTTTGTATTTTCCTGCTTAAATAGAATATCAAAAAAAGGACAAAATAGATCATTGATAATCAGACCGCCGCTATTGTGTCATTGATTGCAAGCCAATATTGAGTAAATCAATTAGTAGGAGTCTCCCCTCTGAAGGGTAAGTTTATGATACCCTTGACCCTCATTATCTGCGATATTAGATGATTATCTTTATAGGTCCACTCAGTTTTAAAATATAATGCACCTGTTTTCTCCTAACAGGTGGGAAACCACATTGATGTCAACTCGGGCAAGTGGACGGCAGTGGACTCAGGTATAGGAGCAGGAGTGGATTCCTATTTCGAGTACCTTGTCAAAGGATCCATCCTTTTCCAGAAGTCAGAGCTCATGGAAATGTTTCGCTGTACGTACCTGTGCCATAACAAGATGCTTATTTGTATATATGGGTGAAGTTGCTAGAAAATGTACAATTCGCTTTCACTGATCCTTTCAAATAACTTCAATGTTTGACAAAAATAAAGTTCAGAATACAATTCAACATAACCGAACAGATATTTAAAATCAACGCAATGCCAAATAAATATGCCTATAGTATTGATCATTTTCCATTCCTAATTTAGCAGAATTTACTAAACATGAAGGCCTGCCGATTGTACATTTTCTAATGACCTAACCCATATAAATATATTTTACTTCTATTTATTTCCTAGAGCAGTGACTTTGTGACTTTATGACTTTATATTGCTATTGGGAAATTCAGTTATACACTATCATAACATTAAGGGTGTGGAACTTTGTTATGAAATGACTAAAGTCATTTCTTTATATGGGACGTTATAATTACCATGTAATGTTATTACTATGCAATGTTATTACTACGTTATTACTTAATTGTGTTCTTCAGCCTACTTAGAATCCATTGAACGTTTCCTGAAGAGAGACGACTGGTACCTATGGTCTAATATGAAGAAAGGAACCGTGTCACTCCCCGTATTCCAGTCATTAGAAGCTTTCTGGCCAGGAATGCAGGTATATATCTTTCACTTAACGTTCCACTAACTATTGTGTATTGTCTATGTATATGTTAATATCCTTTCATCCTTATTCGAAATATAACAAATGTTCATATCATTATAGCCTTTTCTCCCAATATTTCTGGGAAATAAATATGGACAATCCTCCTGATCTGATGAGCCTCTGCCGACACCTGTCATTTGGAGTTTGTTTCCTCTACTGACATCGGAACATTGATTTGTTTTATTTCATTTAGAGGCCAAATCTTAAATTACAATATACTTCACATGGAAAAACGTAATGCCCCTCAAGGACGTTTTCATACGTTGCCTGAGTTAAATGACTTAGGAAAATAATATTCCTTTCATCTCAGAAGAAAACAATATTATACACATTATATAAACCAACAAGTTGTAATCGATACCTCTACAAAACCAAATCAATTCAAAGTTTTAAATCATTTCCGATACAACCATACATTGCCGAAATAATAAAAAACCTAAATAACTAATAATTCAAATTCAAATTCTGATGTCATTCTGATCCTTGCTAGATCGAATGTTAGCAGTATCCATATCCAATTTTAGAAATATACCGTTAAGTTAAATTATACTTCTTTTTACAGAGCCTGTTAGGGGATATTGATAAGGGCATGAAGACGATTCACAATTACCACCAAGTCTGGAAACAGTATGGATTTACGCCAGAGTTTTATAATATACCAAAATCCGAGGCACACAACAATAGAGAGGGATACCCCTTGCGACCGGGTATGTCTTTAATTTGCGCATATCCAGTGCCGTGTTTACCATCTTTAAACATTCTAGGGCATACACCTTTGTTTTAATAAGGGACAGTTCATAATTAACCACGGGGGTGGGGGGGGGGGTTGAATTTGCAAAAAATTCTTGTGCAAAATTGTATGACCCCCTTGAAAGTTTGTGCTAAATTCCATGACCCTCCCCCCCCCCCATATCATTGTAGTTCTGAGTGCAAAAAATGATGCCCCCCCCCCAAACACACACACTTTTAGAATCTCCCCCCTCCCCCAAAGTGCCCCCCTTCAGAGTCTGCATAAATGGTGTGCGCCCCACCCCCTCCCCCAGTGGTTAAAAGTGAACAGTCCCTAATTTATGAACCTTTGATGATGGCGACCAAACTTCTGAAACATGTCACATGAAAATGCACAATAAAGCCAACTAAAAACCTGAACTTTTGTGTCTTGGTATATTGAGGAATTCTACCTACTCCCTGAATTTGTTTTATAATCTGTAAATGGGTTATATTCATGGGGTGTACTAACGTATGGTTGTTTTATCTTTGTGTAGAATTGATAGAAAGCGCCATGTACCTGTACCAAGCAACTAAAGATCCGTTCCTGATAGAACTGGGTGTGGACATCCTGGAGTCTATAGAGCATTCAGCCAAAACTCCATGTGGATACGCTACGGTAGGTAGTCATCCTTCATCGTCGGTCTTAAGGGCCTAGTCCACTAAGCCGATTCTATTGCTATTTTGCGCCGCAGAGGACACTTTTCCACTAAGTTCCGGCGTAGTGGATTAGTGCGTAGAATCAGCGTAGTGGATTAGGGCCTTTAGTGTGGGTTCTACTTATCAAGAAGTAGCTTGTAATGTTCCTACGACTGGTTCTTCCTCGAACTTTTGTGTGTGTAGGCAACTTAAACAACTCTCATATTCTAATGTAGGGGAATCGCACTACTAACTGGGCGGTTGAAAACCAACTTATTTATCAGAGGACTGCAGATGTATTTTTTATTATGTCCCAACGTTTCTCATATTCTCTGTCTCATAATCTGCTTTGGGGGTCATCAAAATGTCTGTCTCTAAATTATTCTGAACAGGTAGGTTATGGTATTCGCCCCACTGTTAGAGCATTCTGTGGAAACCCTGACACGTGTATTAGGTCAGAATGTGTATTACCAGTTATACATTTTCGGTGCAATAAATAATTTATCTTTCTAGTAAAGGCTCTAGATAATAAAAATTCACTTTTTTTTTCTCTCGTTAATTGTCAGTACTTTTGGCCTGACCACACTTGCACCCTTCACAGATATATTGACACTTTTGTCACGTCACGTCACAAAAAAAAAGATATATTGATCTTAATTGACTTTCCCTACTTTTCTTGGAAGTAGTTTTAATTCTGTTCTATAAAAATCATCATGAATTAAAATGTTTTCATTTTCATTTCCTTCTCTTAGATCCGCGATGTCAGAAACCACCAACTTGAGAATCGCATGGAGTCATTTTTCTTGGCGGAAACGACCAAGTACCTTTACCTTCTCTTCGACACAGATAACTTCATTCATAATATCGGCAACAAAGGGACGGTTGTCAACACCCCCAATGGAGAATGCATCATAGATTCAGGTTTTGTGTTTTCCCTTGTTAGGTTATACCTTGTTAGGTTTCTACCAAAATCAGTATTCTTGAAACATTATAAACAAATTGTCGAATTTCATCGAAATTTCATCATTTTTAACCTAATATTTTTCAAAAAATAAATTCTACAATTTTCAGAAACATTTCGCAAAGTTCTATTTACCAAATTTCGTCGAAACTTTTCAAAGATAGATATCAATAAACTAACTTTTCAATTTCCCCCTGCAAGAAATATTTCAGTATTGTTGCCATGGCCCCAATTCCATGTACGGGTTATAATCTGGAACTGACGATGGCGAATTTTCCTTGTTATTTTTAGGCGGTTATGTGTTCAATACGGAGGCCCACCCAGTCGACACCGCTGCCCTCTACTGCTGCAGCCCCGAGAAGAAAAACCACGACACCATCATACAGAACTTCCACGATAACGTAGATCTCTTATCCCTCCTGGACTTGGTCGAGCCGAAGAAAGATATGTTCAGCACATCCAAAACACGGAGAAAACCTAAACCCCGCAAGCAAGATACACCATCTTCTAAACCCACTTATCCCGATGTGCAGACAACAACGGTTATTGAGCAGCCAAAACATCTAGTAAAGGAAGCACTTGACACAAGTAACATTCAGGCTGGTAGGGTAAAGATCGCCGGTGACAAATACGCAACCCATTTAAAAAAGCATGTTAAAAAGATTTTGGAAGATGTGAGTATATCGCCCGAGTCCAAAGATGACATGGTCGATAGGATAATTAACACTTTGCATATGGCAGTTCATGAAGAAAATGAAGCTGCCAAGGGGAATACTATTCAAGGTGGAAACTCTGCAGAGACTAATAAGGTTGAAGTAAAGGACAGTGGTAACAATTTGGAACCACCTTCTGTAATGACTGAGCAGTCCACGAACCTAGGATCTAACGACCCCCCGCAGCAATCAGCTGAATCTTCATTATCTAAATACCAAGATACCATGGCACATGGTGTCCAGGATACTAGAGTAAGATATGATGAAGCAGAGTATAAGAAGTATATACAGACGCTAGATAAGGAGTATACCAGCGATGAGGAGGAAGATAGTGAAGAAGTGTGCCGCCCTGAAGACAGGGAACTGGAGGAGTTACTTGGCGATGTGGCCAAGGATGAGAATATCATGGAGGATGAACTGGAGGCTAGGCTTCTCACTTGTCCAGCCCAGCCTTTCTACATGAGAATGTCACTCATGGGCGAAATGTTTGAGCCTCAATTGTGATATAGTTAGTAGCTTTGATGAGAATGCGAAGTACCACCAGGGTCATGCTTAAATGGGTGAGATCGCCAGAAAATGTACAATTCGTCTTCACCAATCCTCTCAAATAACCCAAATTTAAGACATAAATCAGGTTCAAAATTCAGTTCAGCAGAACCAAACAGATTGTTTGAAGCAAGGCCATATCAAATATACTCCGATATACCTACCATTAACCAAATTTCAGTTTAATTTAGCCGAATTTACTAAATGTGTAGATCTACCGATTGTACATTGTCTGAAGATCTGATCCAAACACTGAAAGTTTTCAAGAGAAAAAAAAGTCAATTCATATTTAGAGACTACTTACTAACAGTACTGAGTCATTTTGAATTGATTTGAAGACAACAAATTAAATTAAATAAATTTTTGGGAATTTTATTTTTTGAAAATATTGACGAAATTTGGGCGATCAATTTTTTTGAAAATAGTGTAATCCGCGTGATATTTGACAATTTCGGAATGTTTTAAAAACTACTGAAGAATTGCATTCCTGTGGCACTGACCTGTGTTAATCGTTGCAATGTGTTAATTTAACTTACACACCCTTTGTTGCATGTTTTGTGTTAATTGTTAACTTTAATGATATTATTTAATAGCGTAAGATGTGGAATGAATAGCGTAAGATGTGGAATGGTGTTGTATTGGGATATTTTCAGTGCAATCATTGCATTGCATTCAGTCGGGACCAAGATAGGAAATAACATCAAGGCTTCTTATAGTGTTTACGCATGAATGGATGGTATGTACATGTTGAGTTGGGAAAATTCAAGTTAAATTCAGTATCCTTCATGTTGGCTTTTTCATTTGTTTATTCTATATGTAATAGCCACTGGTAATAGCCATTCAGTCGCGTAGCTTGTTTAAATTCGGGTTATTCACTGTTAAATATAAGATTTTCAACATCATCGGTAACTGATAACAATCCTATTGGTTCAAATGAAATTATTGGTTTATTGAGCGTTCTCATGACCCACGTTAAAGGTTTCTTCCACTAATGCCCCGATATTCATTAGAACCTGGGATTTCTTTCAAACGAATGAGAAATACTTTAAAGTGTCTCCAGAATCAAGACGTTAACTGGTTACTTCTCAGTATTAGGAGTTTCTAGATTCCCCATACTTCCTTATTTATTCCTAAAGACTTCCCCTCCTGAATGTCATTGTAACTTAAAGTGTTATTTTGATTTTTGAAAATTTGGGACATACTCAAGTAAAAGATCTAAAATTGTCTTAAATGTATTTGCCTGAAGGGACAAATAGAAATAGTGTTTGAAAATTGAAATGAGAATTTGGCTCAGATGAGATTTCTCCATTAAAATGTCAAGTACTTAAAGTCTTAAATTTCTTCAGCCGCGGGAATCCTGAATAAGCAAAGCAATACTCGTTATACATGTGCTACACGTTTTATTGTTCATGTATCATCAGTCAGATTACAACGTAAAAAGCCACACGTCAATACACAACAAAACTGTCATGTAATCGTGAAAGTAATTTTGTGTTATCTGTTATTTATACAGTAGACTAAACAGAAGAGTGAATGGAGGATGAGTGAGAGTGGGTGCAAGTGTAAAGTCCGTGTGTGTCGTCATGAAATGTAATAAAATATATCTAAAGCTTACTGTAAATAAAAGGGTTCAACCCATTATGTACCAAGTCAGAAAAAAAGTAATAAAACATGGAATATACACCAAAGATGTTACCGTTTTGTGTAAAAGAACACAAGTTATTCTAAATCTTGCGTATAATGTATACATAGGATACATTTTATGTATACATAGGATACATTTTCAGATCTTAAAAAGTCTCCTTTGCTCCAACTCAGTTGGCCGGCTCAGTAGCATTCTCCTCCCGGGGTACCGGGGTGTTCTCTTGGTCGGCAATGGACGGACGTTCCATATTTTTCTTAAATGTCTGGTGGAGAAGGCCGCCCCTTTGCTTGACTGTCCTGTATCAAAACAGAGTGTAGACTAATAATTTATAGATCTATATATATAAAAAACAAATCAAATCTATATTCAGGTTACAGTCGTTGGTTACACGCCATTTTAACCATTTATTTTAAATAATAGTTCAGCATAATTTAACCGATTGTTTGAATCAATATAAAAATACCAAATACTCTCAGACATAGCTAGTATCGTTTTTGGACACTTTTTGACGAAATTTGGCAAATCTGATTCAGACCCTTGAAATATTTATTTTAGATATTAGAGTGATGGAAGTCTTCAGTATTCATTGATTGAATCAGTATTTTTGACCTTAAATAAAATTTAAAATTTCACCCAAATTCCATCATTTCTAACCAAAGATTCTAAACAAACAAAAATATAAAATTTTCAGAAAAAGTTAACAAAATTTTGTCGAAACTTTCAAAGAATAAAATCATCTGAATAACTTTCAAATTTCACCCGAACTCCCCTATTTATTTATGCATGGATGCTTTTCCCCCTGCCAGAAATATTCCAGTATTTTTACCATCATCTACCATGGCCACACTTCATCCCTGAAATTTAGACGATTAGTGATCCAAATTTTAACTGTAAATGGTAGAATTTAATTGGGAGAGATTTACATTTTGGGGAAGTTGTAAAAAATAAGATTTCAGTATAAATATTGAAGACTTGAGTTTGTGAATGTGATTGGAATGTTTACCTATGTGGCTCGATGCCCATGAGTTTGGCGGTGCAAGGCGAGAAGAAGTTGTCAGTTGGACTCATGAACTTCTGCCTCAGCTGTTCTCTCTTCACGTTAATAGGAGTTTCTGGAGCTGGAGGTACAGCAGACGCATTAGATTGGTCTTGTGCTGACATGGTGACGCCTCTGGTAACTTCGTCTATAATAGAATATTATCACGATTATACGTATACCCTACGGCAATTAATTGCGAAGTATTAAGGCTCATGGATCGCAATATTACATCGAAACGCTTACCGGTATATATATTATGATAATATTGAAAGTCTAATATGAATTTGATCCCAGTTGAGTCGTTCAACTTGTCCTGAAGACTAGAAACTGGGTGGTGCACAGCACTTTACTCTTTAGGGAGGATGGGGGGGGGGGGGGGGGGGAAGAGAAAAAATGGTATATAGTCATAGTCAGGTTTTTCTGACCCATACATACACTACTCACTAGGCCTAGTCAGACTCAGAGAAGTGTACACAGATACTTGGATGCCCAGTCTATCTATTCTAGGTCAGATAAGGCTGACTACACTGAAGTGAAGACAGGAACCTGGGTCAGTGGCTGGAGATGGAACTGTCTTCATTCTGTCATCGTTGGTCAGCAAGTTATAGG
Organism: Sthenelais limicola; assembly: GCA_942159475.1. Taxonomy (NCBI): domain Eukaryota; kingdom Metazoa; phylum Annelida; class Polychaeta; order Phyllodocida; family Sigalionidae; genus Sthenelais; species Sthenelais limicola. Next base: position 23,242,482 of record OW804101.1, read on the forward strand.
CTTTATTATTATTATAGAAGCCACTATTCAGTCAACTACAGAGTGCACCTTCATACTGTTCGCGATGGTAAATTATTACAGTGCAAATGCTGTGGTAGTCTAGCTAGCTGGTGCCATGTCAATTGTCATGAAAAGTTGCTCTAGCTCGGCATTCTTTAACTAAATTATAAGTACCGTATTACCTTAGCCTAGGCTTATACTATGTTATAGTTATAGTACTACTACTAGTAATACACGCTTTGCCGTCACGGCAAACATGGTTATTCTTTCTGCAAGCATTAAGATTTACCGATAGGCCCCTGTCCCTGTAGTCAACGAACCTGTCTCTGCATCTCTCGAGATCCAGTATCGGGACATATATATAGGCACAGGCAAAACCGCTGCCCGACTAAACGGGCGCCATTTCTGGAGTGGGCGGGTACAACTTCTAATGCTAGATCTACCAGTTTATTCACAAATCCCTTGAGACTTTTTACACATGTTAAGAAACACTACTTACGGTGCCGTTCAATCCAAGCTTTTTCTCTTACAATTCGCTGTCGCGATCTACTCAGCTCTCTGCCTTTGGAGTCACAGCTTTCACAGCTTGAAATTTGGAGTTGAACTTGGCGAGTTATTTCAAATCAGGCGCCATTAAAAGTGTCGCGCTACCGACTCTCAAAGTCATACATCACACATTTATTTTCCGCACACCTACTCACATATAATTGAGACATCAACGTTATTGTATTGAATTAAATAACTAACGAGCTAAATGATTGTATAATATTTATAAGATTAGTTTTGTTTTGATAGCGGTAAATGAATACTGGAATAAGGCTATAAGAGACCTTTGACCTCTGACCCAGTTATACAAGTAAACAGCACGCGTGGATGCGTTTTGGCGGACTCGGGAACATTTGCAACATATTTGTCATGGATTCTCCGGAGGATCGCCTATATTTTCCAGTCACCAATGTTAAATTTGATGGTATGTATATAATAAAAGCGCACAGTAGTGTTTTATTGAAGTGACATAAGTTAATATTCCTGTTTTAATGCCGTTTATAATATCTAGGCCTCGCCCCATAGTGGCCATACCGTTAGCCGTTACTTACTTAGCCGATTAGGGTTCCCAGTTCTAGCCAGTTCTGCAACTGGGAAGCTGCTTTCAACCTTATACACTGACAATTGAGCCATAAAACTATACCATTAGTATTTCGATACATGTAGGGAAATTAAGACCTGACAAAAGTAGGCCCAACGTGGCATAATAATATGTTGATAATCAAATCATAATGCATGCACACTGCATGATCATCGATTATATAGGCTACATTTATGACAATGAATGAGTGATGGCACGGATTAAATTAATCTTAGCTGTACACATTATAATTACAAAATATTCCTGAATGAGGTAAAATTTATACGGGTTTAACATGAAACATGTCAGTAAAATTTCACGCCGCTTCATTTCAGATTTGCATGATTGGTCAAGTCCTCATAAGAATCAGGCGGTTACCATAGCATCTGTCAAGAAACCGCGCTACCAGAGACAGAAAAGTGTGACTGGCACTTTATCCGAACTCAACGAGGAGAAGGTGGCATTGTTTCGTCACGAGCAGCGAGTGTACGCCATTAATGAGCGATGCCCACACGCAGGTAGGCCTACCATATAGCTAAATTTAAATACATTTTTTTAAAATTCAGATTTATTAACAATTCAGTAATTAGAAGCTTCAAACTGTCCACTAGTCAGACAAATTTATAAAAGACAAATCATCATTATTTATTATGATACAAATTAACACTTGCACCTATCTCGCATTATGGAATTTTTATTCAGGAAACATATACATTAGTAGTAATATAACTCAGGAAAAGGACATGGTTCGATCTCCACTGGAGTTCTTCCGAGTAGTCCCTAGAAGAAGTTTAGAAGTTAGACAAGTGATGAGAAGAACATGAGGGTGAATTTGTCAGAAATTTTACAATTCGCCTTCACAAATCCCCTCAAATAACCCTAAAATTAATTAATTTAAGACACAAATGAGGGTCAGAATATAAAGCAACACCACAAAACAGATTATTCTAGCCAACCCAGTACCAAATATAGTCAGATATATTATTATATTATTTATCATTTTTCAGCCTGATTTAACAGAATACACTATATGTGTACAGCTGCATTGTGCATTTCCGAAGGATCTGACCCTTCCTTGATATACAAACCATTGATTTGATATTGATTACGCGCAGGCTCAGATGATATTACAATTTGACATTTATTTCTTTTTGACTATTTAATTCCGAACGCCTGAAGAAAGTCCAAAGTGGTCCGAGACGTCGGGAATTGTAGGCCTACCACCATATTGAATAAAACCACCAAAAATATATTTGCTGCCTTCTTCCCATTCAAATCAACCGACCATGCAACTGGGGAAAAAACAATATTCTTATACCAGATTAATTCTTATTCTTATTTTGAATGACACAGGCTACCTCGAGCTGGATTGCTAATTGCTATAACTTTAAATTTCGCTGTCGGGCTTAAAATTATAGACTCGACTCTCTTCTCTTTAGACCATTGACATAAATTATACACTAGTTCTCTACCCTATCACTCCATGTAAAAACTCGGACTTAAAATTATAGTTCCTTCCTAATAACTATATTTCATAAAAAAAAATTATGAGACAACAGTGGAAAACTCGTTTATTCATAGCATTACAGCTTCATCAATTAACACATAGACGTCGTGTCCTCACATTTCGCTTAAACTTTCGGTTACACATTCTCGACACATTATGTGTCGTCTGTTACACAATTATATCTAATAGCCCGATAGAGGTTTCAAATCGGTCGAGATGGAGGGTCAAATCGCACGACACCCCAAAGGGCTAGAGGGCTATTAGATATTTATTACATATTGAGTTATCGATTTATTTGTTATATTTTATGTGTAATGGAACTACACATTCGATACAAATATCTCATATAAATAGTAGCGCGTTGGTTCACTGTATTGTCCCTGACGAAGCCCCCCACCTCCCCCCCCCCCCCCCTCCTAACAGGGCGAAATATTAGAATAAAGGTAACCATCTAAGAAGTCGACTTGAGTGATCATTCCCTTCCACCGAATCATTAATTCTTATTTGTTTTCTACATTTAGGTGGGCCCTTACACCTGGGAGATATAGAAGATTTGCCAGATAAGTCGTTGTGCGTCCGATGTCCCTGGCACAGCTGGCGTTTTGACCTGGAGACGGGCCGAGTATGCCACCCCAAGGGTAAAGACCTCAGCGCTGTAGTTTACCCTGTTCGGATCCGGGAGGACGGCACCATATTGGTGGGATTCCAGCAGTTCAGCCCTACCTACTTCCATGCAAGTCTGGATGACATTCACTGAGATGCCAGTTGATATTAATGTCAGGAAAATCTTTTCTGAATGATTTTAAAGAATGGATTTTAAAGTTCCTCTACAGCGGATCTCTCTCTATATATACATGAGAGAGTTATTGTTGAATACGGTTCATTGTGTTTATCTAATTTATTTTTGTTTTTACCGCCTATTGGCTTTGTGATAACTGTTATTCATTGTTATTTGACGATATATTTAGTTCGCTAAATATATTTCTTTGCATGGTTTGATACATAATGTTTTCGCCGATGAGACAACTAGAACGAAGGGAACGAAAATGATCTAGCCATAAAATGTTTTATCAAAACTACCGCAAGTCAAACCACATCTATTGGTTTTTATATAAGGGGCTCTGAACGTTCTTGCATTTATACAACATGTTCTAGCATGTTCTAATTTTGTGTTTTTTGACAATTTTAGGAAAGAATATGGTCACTTGGTGTCTGATAGTACCTAATTATCTTCTTGACCTGATTTACGTTCACGCATAGGCACACATATTCATTCTTTAATTCATTCACTTTTAAATTGATCTACATTTTGCTATGATTTCTGTATTTCCGGAGAACAAACTGTCCACCGCATGACTAGATATAGAGGACATTGTATATAGTATGTGTATGTGTGTTTAGGGCCTTTCTTGGATGGTGTTATTTTGGCGCCTTAAATGTGTTTTCCTGTCAAGAGACCTTGCCATGTAGGCCTATAGTTAGCATGAAGTGGTTTTAATATACACGTATACATGTAATATGTATTGAGTAACCAGCCTAGGCAAAATTAGGCTACGCATTTATGTCATTTTATTTTTTTTTATCATTCATGTATTTATAAAAGAATATATTATCATTCATGTATTTATAAAATAGTGTGATATTGATGGGATTCAGGAACAACGGTAACCGATAATTCAGTCCCTGCAGATCGAGAGGTGCTTTTAAATTACTGATACTAAGTTTTGGCTCCATATTACTTGTACAGTATAATGCCGATTCTGTACAGTAGTGCTGATTTTGTATCCCAGTTTTAACCTAAGGTTGGGTATGTAAGGTTTACTATGTATAACACCCGGCTCTGAGCTAAACTTTTCAGGACTCGAGGAACACCGTTCCCAGGAACGAGACAGTTTTGGTTGTAATTGTATACCGTCTGAATAAAGATTTTGTTAAAAAAATATAATGCATAGGCCTACTGCTTTTTCTTCTTTATGGAATAAAAGGTCATGGCCGTGACATCATATTGGCCTTTTCATACAATCCACGTCATTTTACATTCTTTATTCTGTAACATCTCTTACTCAGTCTAGGGCCGAACCCTCAGATCAGATAACAATGGTATGTCAGTGAGTGGACGCCTACTTCGCTAATCGGTTTTCTGGCCAATGACTAGGAGTTCTAATGGGATTATAATGACATTTTGCGGTCTTAATGGAATTATAATGGCACTTTGCGGTTTGAGGCGAGAGGCTTCCCCCCGTTTGAAGGGACTCTCATCTTTGGGCCTAGACTACTCTATTATAGCCATATATTATGTATCATTTACACATATGACAATGTATTTGAAAACCTTGTCATTACCTTTTTATAGTATGACGTTTTAAATAAGCATTCAACTACAAAATATTTAAAAAAAAAAAATTATTACTTATGATGTATTGTTCGGTCATTTAAACTTGAATTTCATTGAAACTTTTAACAGTAATCTACGATACAATACATTATAATAACTTTATATTGGATAACTTATTCTCATTATGGAATATGTAGTGAACCCTAAGTTTGCTTATCGGTTTGGGAAGTATAACTAATACGCTAGATGCAGTTAAACTATATACGCCCGGTGGCGTGATGGAGTACAATACAGTAGCCTACAAGACTACCATGGCAGGGTCTTGTACAGGATGGCAGTGGACGAGGCCGGTCCTAGCCTTGCTCCCCTTCCAGACGTGCCCAGGAATGGTCCTGGATGATGCAGGTGATGTTGGTCCTGGTCCTGGGGAGCAGACAAGTGGATTCTCCTCCAGATCCACTGATTGCCGGCTAAGCCTGCCCTCTGGTGGAGCACGGTGGTGCTACCTAGTAGCAACTGTGAGAGTTGAGGTAGCCTGATGTAGGTGCACTAACACTACACTCCCCCCGCCCCCCCCCCCCCCCAGGTTTTTGACATCATATATGATAATGGAGAATAATACGGTGCCAACCTCTTTGATCCCATTAAATGGAATGTCCCACCACAGCTATATGCAGCTATTGAGGTGTCAGCGATGGTGGGCCAGAGCATTTAGGGTCTTGTGTGGGTAGTGGTGGTGGTGGGGGGGGGGGGGGGGGGGTCTCCGTGTAGAGGACCTAGCACCACCCTAGCGACTGGGCTTACTAGTCTAATTAATTATCACTTTAACCCAATATTGGCCATAATTAATTATACTTAGTTATTATCAACATTGGTAATACTGTTAAGTAATCCGTCATACCTTAGCCATAATTATGCTGGCCATAAATCATATTTTATTACTATTATACATTAGTCATATTTATAGTTGGGTAATTATCCTATACCTCTAATTCTATTGTAGAAATAGTTAATCTCATTAACAGCCTAATCAGTAATATCAGTTAATATTAGCCATTCAGGGGAGGTTCAAACTGGATGCTTCAGTGGATCCGTGCACCACTCTCAGGGTTCCCGCCTAACTGTAATTCGTATAATCAATTTATTCACTAGCTGCCAGACTCAAAAGCTGTATTCACAAATAATGGTCATATGTCGCAATGGTTCCAGATTAGCAAAGGTGTGAAGCAGGGAGATCCCATATCATCTGTCCTGTTCACGATTTGTGTGGAAGAAATGGCCCAGGCCATCAGGAAAGACAATGAGATTGAAGCTATTAAAACTGGAGATAGCTTAACGAAAATTATTCAGTTCGCAGACGATACCACTATAATTTCTAAAGATGAAACCTCCCTTCTCAGAGCTTTAGAGGTATTGAGGAGGTTCGGGGAGGCCTCTGGTCTCCCTTTAAATCCCTCTAAATCTGTTGGTTTTTTGGTTGGAAATATTGTTTTGAAGTCCTCAAAAGCTAAGGAAATTCAGTGGAAAAATTGTATTAATATCCTAGGTGTATCTTTGATGAGCCCTGGAAACGAAAAAGAAATGTCTAAAGTAAATGTGGAAAAATGTTTAGAAAAAATGCTAAATGTAGCATGCAATGACTGGAGAAATAGATTTCTTACTTTAAAAGTTAGAGTTGTAGTATCTAACACCTTTATTTTACCTGTTATATAACATGTTATGTCTTGTGTTAATCTAGACACGAAAGCAAGGAAAAAAGTTGATTCCTTGATTCTTAATTTTGTCTGGAATAATGATAAGAAGTTTCCTATAAATGCAGATTTTCTCTCCCAAAGAACAGAGCTAGGAGGCATGGGTTATAGAAGATTATTATGAAGTAAATAGGTTAATGTGGATCCAGAGAATAATGAATACGGAAAATAGATCCTGGTTTTCAATTTTAGAGCATGACATGAATATGCCTAAAGAAGAGATTTTCTTGACTAGAAACAAACCTACAAAAGCGTTGAATGGCTTCTACAGAGAATTGTTCCTGTACTGGAATAGATGTTTTTATAGTAAAATGCCTCAAAATATTTCGCAGGTGAGAAAAGAGAGAATATGGTCTAATAATAATATCAAAATAAAACGAAAAACCCTAGAGTGGCCTAGATGGAAAGAAAAAGGTATAAATGTATAAGGTGATATTATCGATGAGCAAGGAACATTAATGTCTACCCAGCAGCTCAAAGATGATTATAACATTGAAACTTCTTTCCAAGAGAGATTAAATTTGGGAAGAGCTATTCCTAGGGAGTGGCTAAGATTATGTAGAATCAACACTGGTATCCCTGACGATAATAAAGTCGAGATCATAATATTAGAGGAAAGTTTTGACATCTTGAAATGCTCCCACAAAATGCTTTATCAAGCCATTGTAGGAAAAAAGAAATTAAACATTGGAAAATTTGAGAAGTGGAGAAGGTTTCTGAATATGTCTGAACAAGAATTCAAAGACACAGATTGGAAAAAAAATATTTTCTCGAACGTACAAAGTGAGCGTGGAAACTAGGATCCAATCATTTCAATATAAGCTGTTGCATAATATAATAGTGTGTAATGAATATATATTTAATAACAGGATAAAATTGTCTCCGACCTGTAACTTCTGTAATCATAGAGATGATCCATGTCATTTTTTTCATTTTATGTAAGGGGACAGATAAAGTTTGGAGAGATCTGTTAAACTGGATTATCGAGGCTGATTTCTTTAATGTGAATACTCAAGGTAATCCCATTATTAAAAGAAACACAAGGGGGGAAGTTATCATCAAACCCACCGAAATTATGTTTGGTATTGAAGAAAATAATAATGTGAACATTATCAATTGGATATTTCTACAGACAAAAGCTTATATTTATAGACGTAAACTTTTCCACAATGGGGAGTTCTCGTTAATTACTGTATTGCTTGAACTAAGATTTAGAGTTGAGATTTATGTCAAAAGTTTATTCATGTATAAAAAAAAATAGAAAACAATCATTGCCTTGGCGTACCCTTGAACAATGTCTAAAAGAAGCTACAACGTAAGGTAGAATGATGTTTATTGGAATTTTATACTGCCTAAAGATGGTTTATCTCAAAAATCGTATCCTATTAAACAGAGAGAGCCAAGGGGAAAAAATAAGAAAAGTGTCCTTTTCGTAGTACATATACCTAAAAACAACATAAGGAAAAATCTACCTATGCCCTGGATACCTTTTAAACAGATATCATGAAGGAATTATTTCTTGGAGATAGATTCTTCAAAATAAGGAGCTCTATATATGTACAACTTGTCGGTTATTCTCTTTCGCTTTTGCTTGAAATAATGAACATTGATTAAAATGGAGAGAGGGTACGATGTAAAATGGTGTAATCGACCCCGGAGGGGATTTCTGTTGATAGGCTGAATAAAAACTTTTAAAAAACAAAAAAACAACAACAACAACAACAACAAATAAAATTATTCACTAGCCTCCGTGGAAATTCGGTAGGAGGCCTAACCTCGTAGGCTACCCATGTGGATAACTCAATTTCACTAAATAAAATGTATTCATATGTGTGTGGCGAACCAATCCAATGATTTTCTCTATTCCAAGATCATATGCAGTCGATTGACAGCAATAGTTTATAGTAAAGCCTATTAATAGCAAACTGAATTTTACTGACGAAAAGGTTATGAAATACATTCATACGTTTAGCAAACAAAATGATGTCTTTCACACATTGCGTCACACATATTATTGAATGGGAGGGACTTATTATCTTTACCTCGAGAAAAGAACATACCCCTTTTTGTATTATCATTTACTTTTTACTTTTTACCTTACATGTTAATTAAGCGCTTTTGAGCAGCTTGCTGGTAAGAGCGCTATACACAATTTTATAAATAATAAATAATGATACGAAGCGCATGATAGCATGATAGCTGTAGTGTGTCCCCTTGTCTTGTCAGCCATCTGTAAGAAAACGATGCCAAATATACCCCCTTTCCATTTCTACTTAGACCTAGCAATATACTACGGCTAATTTCAGAACAATAAATTCACTATCATCAAATACAAGTGGCACTGATCGACTTACGTACATGTAGGCTATATGGACTTTTAAGCAGTAGAACTAGATTCGTTTATCATCGTTCATTATTCGGTAGAGAAGCTAACAAAAATATGATGGATGGTTTTGCAAAGAGGCAACATCATGTAACATCAAAAGTATGCATCATGACGTCGGCTTGCGCATCCAACCCAGTGACAGAAGTAGATGATCGAAAGCCCCCTGGAGAAATTCATAACTGGGGCAATAATAGGTCAGTCCCTATAATTCTTATCAACCTTATTGTCATAGCCTATATACTGCGGGAAGAACTGTTTGCGACGGAAACTTAACCTTTTCCCACGTAGCTAGAAATATTTAAGGTCAATAAAAATATTATGTGCAAGAATAGGAGTATAAATTAATATAATATATATTTATATATACATTCCAAGAAAAAGCCTACTTGAAGTCCAACTGCACTTAATAACAACAGCTATTATAACCATGCAAGGCAGCATATAGATAACCTCTTTTTAATAATATGTAATTATAGAAGTGACTAATTATTATGCATTCATAGTTAGGCCTACGGCACTTACGGTAATACCCACTGCTTCGCAAGTAGATGCGTTGAATTATAATTTACTTACTCTGCATATGTTAGAACAAGTTAGGGGTCATCGTTTTTTTGTATGAATTGGATCAGATCTTCAACAAATGTACAATTGCATGGCAGCTCTACACATTTAGTAAATTCTGATTAAACAGGATTAATTAGAAAATTAAACTGAAAAATGGCAAATGATTGGTATATCTGAGTATATTTGACATTGCCTTGATTCAAGCCATCTGTTTGGTTATGTTGAACTGAATTTTGAACCTGATTTATGTCTACAATTTGGGTTATTTGAGAGGATTTGTGAAGACGAATTGTACATTTTCTGGCGATTTCACCCAATTAGGTAGAGGGCTGTGAGACATCTCTTGGTGAAATTAAAGTTTTAAACAGAACTATTTGTTACCAAACCATATTTATTAAAGTTGTACTAATAATTTAATGCTTCATAATATTTTAAATATGGTCATCCGAAATTTATAATAATTGAATTAATCCCAAATAACCCCTATATATATTCTTACCTCAGAAATGACAAAGGTGACACAATCCCCATTTAAAGCGTTGTTTCCTGATCGATTTCTTGGCTGAAACTTGGTTTGACATTTAAAATTTATCATAATGTTATGTTGAACACAACCACAGTAATCCTATATACATTTTGAATTGAAATATTGTTTATCTGTCAGAAGATACATGTGTTTGAGGTGTGACGAAAAGGATGACTTCTGGATGACATCCAACTCTTCCAGCCGAGTTAAAATGCCCAAACTATTATATATATTGAAAGTTACTTGTAATCAATTAGATTATTTGACCCTTGACCCTTATATTTGGCATCGTTTTCTTACAGATGACTGACAAGACAAAGGGACACACTACAGCTATCCTTTAGTATGGCTTGAAGGCAAATACTGAACTTACATGTTATTTTGCTGTCCACTCTTTTGTTCAAAGTAATAACTATAATGATATATTTGTATCTGAGTATAACGTAGTTTATATTATTTTTTGCATTTGTATCTTCTTAGATTTCTTCTGGTCGGACCAACTCATATCACGCAACAGTAGACTATTGGCGCAGGTGAATTGTGGTTTTGTATAAAATTAAGTATTTGAAAGGAATGTTGTGCAAAATACACAGAGAGCTGCTTGGTTTGTTATCAGCAAAATTGTTCCATAATCTTCTCGATATTGAAACATATAAATTATGTGTGTCACCCGACTGGATTATGCATGGCCAAAAGTAAGTAAATGAGCCCCAAAAATGGTGCTTTAAAACACTGCTACAACTAAACTGGTGTACCTATGGACCATGTATAGTAACCCCTAGGAAAAACTTGACAAAATGGCTCCCTCGCTGTCTTCTTTGGGTGGAGCAAATGAAAACTCTGCCCACAGTTGTTTAATTCGTCACATCCACTATTGAAAGGTAACAAGTAGGGATGTAGGATAATAAACTTCGATCTTATTGTCTTAGGGAGTGGTTAGAAACTTCTACAACTCTCCACAAACTACCGCAACCCTAGCTGCCCCATTTGAATAGCGTCTGTGCCATACATAGCCCTGTATTATATGTCTGTCTTCATATAGCTTACCCACAACCCGCCCACAACCCAATCACACTGGCCTGGCTTAGGAAGCATTACACAGCTGCTTTAGCCTTGACATTCGGCAACTTCTACTTTTTCCCCAGGAAAAAGTCAAAATGACTTCTATTTTCAATTGAAACCGTTGCAATGCCACTTAGGGTCCATGGCTTATTATTATATAGCCCTGACTATTCTTGACCTTGTCTCAGCATTTTTCCCAGTGTGAAAATTTCTAATTACCCACAATAGTCCTTCCGGCCATTTTTCTACACTTTAGCTCAGGGTAATTTATCAAACTGTTCTCACCCGCAAAACAATGTCTGTAAATCCATTGGCTAATTTTCGCGAGGCATGTTCCAGTCTGCCATCGAAGACTAGCTCTCAATGTTGACATGCAGCTAGAAAAGTGTGCAACTTGAACAGAATAGCCAACAGCTGCCACATGATCAGGCCACAACAATGACATCATAGATAGGAGCGGGGATTCCCTAAACAAACCATACAACTGTGGGCCTCATATTCAAGGTAGAGAATCATTGATTATAAAATTAAAAAGCTAACAAAGTATAGCTGACAAATCCTGACACAAAGTTAGAGGATTTATTTTCATGAGTTTCATTCAGACATACATCTGCCATGCCCCCTACCAACTCCAAGGCTAACTAATAAAATTGATTACAGCCGTTCTCTTTTAACTGGTTCGGTTCTGGCTCAAAACATATATCTCTGTGTGTTGCGTTGATTCATTTCTCGCTCAACTACTGACCCTAAATATTCATCAGAGAATGACCCTGAATTCTTCAATAGAATCTGATTGTCTGCTGGTCGTTGGGTTGGTTGAACCCATATGACCACTGCAGACAGCTCAAAGCAAAACGTCTGCACGTCTGCAATGTATTCACGGCACCGAAGCCCTACCTTCAAGGCTAGGCCGAGTGGCAGGGTGGGAGGAAGGCTACATGCCCGGGGCTACATCCCATCGCCAAATTTTATTCTATTTACTTTCACTAGCAAATATCCGTGCTTCACACGGGATTTGCTAGTGGGACAGTGGGGCCCACATCTTCCCACTCTCCTTGTTCCCTCTCCAACCATCTTTCTCTTTCAAGTTGTCTCTGTAAGTAAGTATCTGTATTAACATTCATACCTCAAAAGGAACCCTGTTAAGATGTTTTTTTTTGTCACTGTTGTATTGTTGTTGCCTCCCACTTGTTCTGCCCCTCCCCCCCCCCCCCCTGCCCCCAGTGGGACAGTGGGGCCCACATCTTCCCAATCTCCTTCCCTGCCCTCCCCTTCCCCCTGCCCGTCCCCCGCACCCCCCTATTGCATTAGACATGTTCCTCCGATCCCACTCTCACTCCCGATCCCTCTCCCGATCCCACTCCCGAGAGAGAGTGAGTGAGAGAGAGTGAGAGGGAGCGAGAGGGAGACAGGAGAGAGATGGAGGGAGAGAGAGAGTTAGAGGCTGATAAAGAACTAAGTGTCTTTGTCTGCACTTTGTCTGTGATAAAAGCCCCTGTCCCCCTCCTCTCCTCACACTTTCCTAATCCTAATTGCGTCATGACCTCAATCCAACCAATATGCAAATTGCCTCATTCTGGTGTAGGGGCACTGATAGGGGATTGTTTTCAGGCACCAATGGGGACCCTGGATGGGGGTGTTCAATTTCAACCCATTTTAAACCCATTTATAACCCTGATGTCCTCCAAAAGTGTTAATGAAATGTTATAGAGATTCTCTTCTAACCTAACCATAGCAAACCATACAAATCGTAATATCTTGCAGCGGTTATACTTTCTTGATGACGTCAAAATCAAGGAGGATTGTGGGTAGTTGTGGTAGTGGCAAATCATGGCAACATACATAAATATTGATTTGGGCCTATTTTGGACGTTTCAAATGCCTCTATCAAGGTTGTAATAGTTACTAGGGATATTTCCATAGGCCTACTAGGCATACATGTAACAATCCTGCGTATATATAATAATGATGACTCTATGAAGCTCCGGCAACCTCCATGGAACCTCTGGAATTACCTCCGGGAAACCTCTGGGAATCTCTGTGGTACCTCCAGCCGCCACTAGGGTCTACATATCCAGGACTGCTGCCATTCTCTGCTTATATTAGTTCATTATGCCATGATAGGTGTGCGTATTCACAAAAACATGGCCAGATTAGCCCATGGCATAAACATGCCTGGATTGCACTAGTGGAATCCGTTTTTCGAATGCAACCAATCTACAACGTTATTTTGATTGGTTGCGTAAATTTAGTTGCGCCAATCAATGACGCTCATTTCATGACGCTCATTTCATGACGCAACATTGTAAGCGCTTGTTTTTGCCGAGTCCGAGGGTTGCGAGACATGCAATGAAGGTAAATAACTCTTAAATAGGCTAACTCTTAAATCATGGCATAAAAATATAACTAAACTTGAGCTGCATATGGGGCAACGGATTCACAAAACGCTTCTGGCTTTTGGTGAGTGTCTTTCACGCGTGCCTTTGGCACTTGTGAAAGACACTCACCAAATGCCACTTGCATTTTGTGAATCCGTTACCCCATATGCATCTCGCATTTAGTTATATCTTATTATATTATAACTAATTATTGATTAATGTTAGAGCCTCCAGACATCGACCATCTATTTTGTTATATATTGCTCTAACTTATGACGAAGTTTATACTTATTTGCTCATTGTATTTATATGTATATTCTATTATAAACTATTATATTATTATAAACTATTATATCATCATTATTATATTCTATTATAAACTATTATATTATTATAAATTATTATATTATTATAAACACCTTTTGATACTTGTTGAAATATTCATGACCTCTGTGAGGAGCTTGATGTATCTTAGGTTTGGAACAAGGACCCAACCTCACCTCAAGGATTGATAAGGAATAAAACTGGACTTGCAAAGTATTTTCTCTGTACTTTATTCTTCCCTGGAGGAGCGATTTAAAAATGCACTACCAGCTATGCATGCGCAAATCTGCGCAATTTTTCCTTTTGCCACATACACAAAGTCTATGATAAACTCAAACATGTCCCTGAATATCTAAGAATTCCGAATACATTAAAAGCATGTAAATAACAAAAGAAGTGGTGCATTATTCAATCGGTGCGCACCGAATGGATGTCCATTGGATCGTCTCTCAACCAGATATTTCAGAGGGATTTCCCCCTTGTTAGCATACGTCATATATTGGAAGTGAGGGTATAATATAATGCTAATGATCTCATTTGTTCTCATTAGCATAGTGTGACGTTTTGTGGAATTCCATTCCTCATGTCAAACAGATATTTGTTATTTTCATTGTTCCTGCTGGGGCTGTTGTATAAGCTAAGGAAGGAATTTTCTGTGTGAATTCAGAAGCACACTTTCTTTCCTTCCTTTGATTGGTTGGAATACAGATTCCTACCCATCATTGATTGTATATAGGCTACTCCTACACACTGGGAATTTCATACATAGGAAGTGCTATGTATAGGTTTACTACTACTTTATTTTATGCCTTTATTATATATTACTCTTGTATATTGACATGTATGTATGTATTGGGTAGTAACCCCCCTCTCACCTAGTGACAGGCCTGCGTGCCCAGTCACGTGGGTGACCCCCGCGTCACCCACCAACGCAGTCTAATAAACACTCTTATAATAGTCATTGCTGTGAACGGACCTTCTTATTCCATCGCTCCCTATAACATAACATCTGGTGGAGAACCTAAACGTTCCTAAAAACTTTTAAAAAGTTAATTTAACTGGACATTTTAATTTTACCAAAATGTACCATGTTACCCAAACGATCCAATAGAATTAGCAACCCAAACTACAAGGGAGTTTCCGACTATAGGAAACAGCTTGGACTACGGGCCACTAAACCTACACCGATTAGGAGAAATATTACACCTCAACATTCGTCAGAATCAGAAGTAGAACCACATTCGGATTCAGACGTGTATTCTCCAGTTTTCAAGACTTCTATACAGCAACAAAAGGACGATTTAGTGGAATTTTTGAGGAAAGGTGGGAACAAACCAACTACAATTCCTACCTATTCTCAGGACGATAGCTTCATTGCCTACCGATCTGCTAGAGAATCGGATAGCTCTTCATCTACAGATAGCACCCTGGCTGATACTACTGAACGTTTCTCTGGTTTGTACGACTTTAAAGCCCTAGCAGACCTGGAAAAAGGGGAAGAAAGACGGCAAAAGGAGCTAGCCGATACCCTGAATCAGGAAAAGTTGAAGCAGCAAAAGTTAAAAGCAGAGGCAGCAGAACTAGCACAGGAAATAGAGAAGAACAGGCAATTTAACGAGGTTAAACAACTTCGAATAGATCAAGAAAAAGTCAGAAAGCAACAATTAATTACAGCTATGGGTGAGAATGAAGAACGAGAAAGGGCACAGAAATTTTCCCTCCCAACAGGGGAAGTTATTGCCATAAGAATATGGCTCTCCTTAGCTTATACAACAGGCACCTAGTGTCTATTTCAGTATTGGACATATCAATTGATTGTATTTTAAGTGCCAATCGTCAGACCATAGTCATGTATACATGTCAATAATTATGTCCCTACTGGTGATTCATTGTTCAGTGAAGCATAAAACCAACTGATTGGTCTGTTTGTTTGTTTCTAACTGTGACTAATAACTGGATTGTCTATTAGAAACTATAAAGCAGTGTGACGTTTACGGAATTCTGTTGGTCCTATGAACAGTTTGGCTATCTTTGGTACTCCCATTACCTTTAGAACTCTGATGATACATACACACACTCTATGCAGGACAGGGTATTTTTAACTTTTACTTTGTGAATCATCTTGAGCTGTAACTACCCTTATCTTATATATAATTGTCTACAGTTGATTGATTCCTATTGTACTCTGATCTTTCTGTTATTATTATTATTGCTTTTTACAAAATGAGTGTATAGTATCCTACCTCTTCTTCCTTAATTGAGATTTGGTTATTTCTAGGAGGGATGGTACCCGCGTGCATTGTTATTATATTAGACTGAGTATTGTATGGTCCTGTTGATATTGCTGAATTTATTTATGTAGGTAACACTAAATCACAGAATCCAATATATTTGTGACTCTCATAAAATAGCTGTAATTTATAACCAATAGACAGGTGTCTTCATTTATTTATTTCTCATCATTATTTTTCTTATTTTACCATTGGGACCCAAATAGTGATATGTGTAACATTGAAATCAATTTTGTTCACTGTAAGAACTTAGCCTCAGTGAAGTCCATACATAATTCCGAATACAACCAATTATAGCCTGAGCAACCAATTATACTGAAAACCTAGCATATAACCTCGGTGGTGCAGAAGTCTTTAGTTTGAGGTATATAAAAAGCTATAAGCTAAAAGCTATATAAAAATAGACATTGCGCACACGCATGTAGGGGCTATAGGGGTTCCCCACTACCCCTCCTCTCTTGAATGGGCATCTACAGGCCACTCATGTAGTGGTATGCAGAGGAAAAACCGATACCAAATTTGTTAGTTTTAATCAGTTTTTCTTCACTTAAATCGTTTCTCCAGGACATATGATATCTTTAGGGTGTTTATCTCAAAGATAGTCATTACATTTCAGGATCTTCCACAGCTGGTAATGCATCTTTAAACAATAGAATAATATCCACCTTAGTCCTTTGACACAGACATATTTTTTCCCTTCACTACCCTTGCTAGAGATATGATTAATATTTACGTGGAGAAGTAACCTATACGATCACAGATATATCATTATTAAACATTGATAGTATTTAAGCCTGGAAGAGATCCAGAGTCGATACACAGAAACGGCAATGCTGGCAAATCATCTCACTGGAAAGAACATAGGAAGAAGTGCAACATCCGGTTATGTTTTTATTTAATAAAAGAACCTAGCTATTGCGGCACCATTGTACTGACGGTGGTACTTCTTTGAACCTTTGAACCTGAAAAAATGTTACTGATATTTCATGGATGGACAATTAGTAGTAAAGTAGTTAAATATACATCTTTAGTATGATGTTAGAAAGACAGATACATATTAAATACGTACAGTACCGTACATTTTAGGCTGTTTTCATAACATAACTTTGTATTATACTTCTGAAGAGCTATCTTCATCCTGATCTTGACAGATGTTTACCCATAACGTATAAACGTTATTTTGTTTTCAGGATAATCATAGACATATATACCATAGGTAGGAGCCCGGGGAAGGAGCAGTAAAAGTTAAATTATAGAGTAATGGTTTTTAGTTTTTTTTTCACATGTTGCCATCCAAGTCATTCCCCTGATTCTTATCCCTTTCTCCATGTCTTTGTGCAATGACAAACATGCATGAAAAGCATACAATCATTAATGAGCATGCTGCTATCAAAATATAAACCAACACAAAAGGTCCAGCCACATTGTACAAAGCACCAAACACAAGAGGACCAATAATACCAGCTAATGTACAACCAAGTTGAGATGCTCCAACTACAACAGAATCAAGTGGCATATAAGCATCACAGAAAGTTAACCCAGCTGCAAAAAGTGGAGCATATGATATAGATAAAGTAATAAGTGTCACCCATATCACAATTTCATGGGTTTGTATGGGTAGAGCTAGAGAAATAATGGCTGTTGCAATAAGTACAATGCAAACCATGATAGTAAATTGAGTATGAATATATTTGTTGATGATTGCACCTAGACCTCTAGATATGGTGAGGGATGTGAAGAAAATAAATAGGAAATCAATTGATTTGTCTTTAGTCCATCCAATATATTCTACTAGGAATACTACTATAAACATGTGAACTATGTGAAATAAACTATGTGAAAATGTGAAGGCACCTTGTAATGATATGAAAACATTTTCAAAAGATATTTTGCAAGTTAGTCTAGAATAAATCCTATGAACCAAGGACCTCTTATCATTTTCCTCATTTGGCGATATTTTCCTTTCTTTCTTTTCTATGTGACCTTTCACATACCAACATTTATATGTTATAATTGCAATTGTAAACAGCATCAGGGCATTAAGAAGGAAGAGTAATCCAGTTATTGCATATATGGTATATGGACCTGGGTGTCAGGAAAAGTGATTGTTGTATTGTCCAATACATCAGTGTTGATGATGTGATGTTGATGAGTGATAAATGGCTTAACAATAACTGGTGAAATAAGCCAGCCTACACCAAATACACAGGCTAGTCCAGCAACCCATGGTGCATTATCCACTCCCCAGATATCCACCATGGCTGTGTAGCATGCTGAAAAGTATAAAAAATTAGGTGTGTTATTGTAAAATATTTTATTTTTGCAGCGTTCAATATAGTAGATCTATACACTTTGTAACTGTGTTAGAGCCATTGGGCCTGTTGTATAAGAAAGACTACAAAAACTTTATGCAACAGGCCCATCGTTAATTTATAATCATTAAACAATTAAAGGGCATTTCAATTTAGAAAATAACCAAGAAGGACATTACCATTGATACAAGTCATATGGACATGTGCTATATCTAGTGTCATACATAGGAAAGTTCATGCTTACCACCATCAACAAATACCCTACAGATGCCATGCAGGCTAAATAATGTGACCATTGAAACAAGGTTTGGACACCAGGGAATTGCAGCAAGAAGGAAGGCTGTAGAAAGCTGAGCCAGTCCAAGAGGCACCCAGTGAGAAAACCTTCTGTTGATGACTGGCAGTAGAGCAGAACCAAAGACACCACCAACTGCCTTGGCAGTAATTATGGAAGAAGTCTCTGCTACTGTTGAATTGTTTATGAGGGCCAGATCAAGTAAAGTAGACCCAGGAATGGCATGGCCTATACCCTAGAAAAAAAGTTTTTGTCCAATCACTAGATTCATTCTAGCATTATGAAATATGTAGAGAAATTTCAATGTATATTATATTTATATTAAAGCCCAATGACATATAGATAGAACCTAATGAGAATGTGATATGAGGGATGAGAGACACTATTGCTCTGCCAAGATGTTTTTTTTTTTCGTGGCCCACAAGCCGATAGGCGAGTGGGTTATGAAAAAAAGACAAACATCGAGTACCACATTCAAATTTAGGTTCTATATTCACTCGCACATTGCTATGTATACATCTGTATACTGGGGGGAGGACGAGAGTATGGCAATGTCATACCACATGTGTTGAACTGGTGCAAATTACCACACTACTCCCGCCCATACAAATAGCATGTGGTACATGCACCAATGTGGAGTAATATAACAAGGCTGAGATTATTTGTAAGGGTATATCTGTACATTAATTAACTTTCTTTTATAAATACACTCGTGTAAATAAAGAGGATCTCTATTGGTTCCAAATGAAACAACATCAGTTGAAGTATGTTTTAAATATGGAGGTATTAAATCAAAGACCTTTTCTGTATTACTGTGACAAATCTATATACCTATAGGGTCTATCATGACATCAAAATTAATGTTTGTCATAGATTTTGATAAATATACATACGAGAATAACCAATGTGAGGTTCAACATCAAACCAAGAAACAGCTTCTTAGCCCATGGTGTATCTGTGGGTATGTCTGTGCCCTGAACCGTTTCTTCTTCATTTGCAATATCTGACAAAAAGCTTTTTGTAGTTTCTGTTTCATCCATCTTCATAAGAATTTGTAAGGTCCTCTTTACTTATGCAATCTTGATCTACCTGTTGAATGAATTTGTTAATCTTATAGCTGCAAGAACCGGTAACAAACAGTTTAACTGTGTGATAAAGAATTGTTTTCCCTATGAGAAGACTATTACACTATCACCTTCCACTGGTATAATCCATGTGAACATTGTTTTAAAAGAATTAAGAAAGAACAGACCGGGATCCAGATAGGGAAATCCACAATAGGTGTACAACACATTAAATTAGAACCAATTAACAACATCATGCCAAATGAAAGATATGTTGACAGTGAAGTTTAGATGTGTGCAAAAGTTTCACTATTCTACTAGAAAGAATCTGATGATAACAAGATTAAGATTAAACAAGTGATATTGTATGGTTTCTTTCACTGATTAGTAGACTGCCATGAAGAGTGATACAAGTGAAACATAGAGTTGTAATGAAGATATATGAAAATGATCTGTGTAAATAGTTATTGTTTTTTTCTCCGTATTGTAAACTCCACAGTTGCATAAAAAAGTAAAAATGAAAGGAATGTATGTACATGTATTTGACATACCTAGCTGCCTACCTCACACAAAGATAGCATGTGTTATCTTATTTGGGTTATCCTCTTCACAATGTTCAAAAGGTTAGCACCAATTTGTTTATCTCATTCCTCAATGAGGTCTATATTCCATGGTGTATTTTCGTTCTTGGGGACTGCTTCAGGTCTTGGTGACCCTCTTCTCCCTAATAATGTAGATGTACAGGATTCTGTGAGTAACTGAATATATTATTTATAACTCTATTCAGGCTGTCAGACTAGCCTACTGTGACGCCCCCTACATCATCATAATATTATATGGGTGTACCTACTGACATATCAAATGGAAGAAATTTCTGCATCAGCTGCCCTACGACTAATGCACTATATTCTACGCACTTTGTTCTTCAATTCAATTCAATGAACTTCTTATTCATACAAGAACGGTGTACAAAAACGAGACCTGCTTCTAAAAGTGGATTCCCGGTCTTCCAGCAGGTTCCTGACTATAGTTGGGACTGATAGAATACATTTTGATTTTACATTATCATGCCAAACATAATTTGAGGGTTATTTTTCTAGATGTCGTGGTTAAAGGGAGAAGTAGTTTATAGTAACACGGAGTAACACAAGCGATAAACATCAGCTTCTCATCTATCTAGCTAACAGGTAATATGATCTATCGATCTGATCAACCAATATGTTATGACACATTACGTAACATTGCATAACCTCATTACATTTATATAATTATTAATTATCACCTCTTTATTAGGGCTATATTAGTCTACTTATACAAGCCATTGTGCAGGATATGAGGATACGCCCCTCATCTCCTAATGAGAGTCTGTACTGTAACAATATAATTTGAATACACAACCGCGCACTGCTGTGATACGGAAGAGAGTGACTGGGTCGAATAGTTTGTTTATGTTCGAGCGACCTTACGTCACAGTAGGGGAATCCAGGCACGCGATTGGTCCGCTAGATGTGGGCGTGGCCAGATCGCAGGAGCCACCCAGACCCAAATATGGGCATCGATGTGTCGATTATGTGTACTATGAATTAAGAATAACTGGCGTATGATATAAATAAAATTATTTATCATGTATGCTTGAAAGGCCTGACTCACAACAAAAATTGAGGAAACCATGAAATGCCCGCGTTAACGAGGATATAATGATACAGTAAAAAGGATACCTGTTAAGGAGATTATCAATCTATCATCATTACAGAGCGTCATGAAATTTCTCCAATTTGGAGTAAGGCCAAAAAAAAAATAGGTGTGTTTCCGATTTATCTGGCTGAAAACTAGGTAGGGGGGGTAACTTTTTTTTTTGTTAATTTTTTTTGTTTGGAAACCACCTCCCAGGAACTGAAAAAAATGTCTTTTTCATAACAATAGTTGTTTTGAACATGGGAAATGTGCTTTTTGACAGTTTTGGGTTAGGAAAACCCGTTTTCCTGCTTATAAGCTTTTTTTGTCAAAAAATCCAAAAAAAGTTAGACATGATGGGGAAAAAATCAGGTATGGTAATTTTTTTTAGGTAGGGTAAGGTTTTTCTAGGTAGGTGGTGGTGGTGGTGGTGGTGGTGGTGGTGGGGGGTAAATCGGAAACACACCTATTTTTTTTTGTCTAATACCTTTTATATGAAACATTAATGGTGGCACTATCCTTCAGGGTTTTCAAACCACATTTTAGTTGCCTTAGGAATTCAAACAGAGAAATCTTGTTCTCGTGATTAATGTTTCATTTTATATGTACCATATGTACATTGAACCTTGCGTTTAGCATTATTATAATATATCATTCTGTGTTTAGGTTCATCTTCTGGGGTACTTAGCATAATGTGTATTGTGTTAATTTTTCTAACTACAGAAGAATCCTAGTGCTTTACCCAATACATAAATACAGATGCTGTTAAAATGCGCTGGGCAATTGCAGTAATACCGCTATTACACCATAGAGTCGCCGTCATGCCATAATTATTGGAAAGAAAAGAGATATTCCTATCTCAGCATATTAATTGTATAGGAATAAAACCAATATTTTGACAAAAAGGTAGTAAAACATCTAATTTAAATCATGTCTTCACATTAACGTTTTTACACTGTGTTCCGTGTTAAAAGCTTATGAGAAAAATGATAAAACTGTAAACATAGTGTACTGGATGAATAGGGTATGATCTTATACTTAATAAGCAAAGATGACGGTATCTGAAGCATAGATGTAGGAATAGAAATATTTGCCATAACCTTCCTGTACTTCGTCTGCATTTTGCTGATATTCCCTGTTATATGTAGGCCTCTGCCAAAGAGTATATATACTCGCACAATTATATTTTTCCTTATTCTTCCTCATGAAAACAAATGATTTGAGAGAACTATTTATGCATATGTATCACAAAAGGTTAACACGGCAGCGTAAAGTGGAGCGAGTGATAGAGCTTAAGTAATAGGTGTCACCCATAATAAAAATGTTATGGGTTTGTATTGGCAGAGCTAGAGAAATAGCTATAGTTTGGCGCCGGATCCCTTAACAGGGAAGGGGGAAGGAGGAAGAGGGAAGAGGGAAGAGGGAAGAGGGAAGGGGTTGCTGTGGCAGCCCCACATAATTCACTAGTGAAATATGCACTTTATATAACTCACTCTAGATTCATTGTTTTCAGAGCAATGCATATAATAAAAAGTGAAAAACAATCTGCTAGTCTGTAGTTCCTTCGTACTAGAAGTGAGTATTTTATTAACCTATTAGCCTATGGTGGCACTCTCTCAGCAATACTATTGTAGGTGAGCAAGAGCTCCATAGCAACCGAATAGAATACACATGATATAAATGCATAATGGATATTGTAAATGATTACATGTTTTCAGACACATTTTATTGATTGAAGAATTCACAATAGTGATACGTTTCTCATCGTCAAAGAAACCCAAATTACATAAACATTCAATTAAATCAAATATAAATTTGTTCATAATACTAGGCAAGAAATGTTTTCAATATATTGATTATTCAGTCATTAAATTCATTTGAATAAGTTAGACAATTATTGATATATTATAGGTGTCACAACCACTATAGTTCTCCAGAAATGTTGGGTTGTAAGAGTCTCCTATTATGCTTGTATCAACTCTATGTTCCATACAAGATGGGCCAAACGCTTCGCATGTTTTTATTTTTTCACTTTCTGCATTCCAGCATCTCTGTGCACAGATGCACAGTTGTATTTGACACCTCAAACGATGTTCTAATTATGTGCTCTTTTAAACGTTGTCCAGAATCAAGCCAAGTCCTTTTGCCTTTCAAAGTTGTTGGTAAATCTGAACAAGGGAACACGATTCACTTTCAATTCTGTAATGATTTGAAATAGAAGTATCAACATAGTACACGGCAAATAAACAGAAATTGATTTTTCCCTTGGTTTTCCTACTTTTCTCTCAAGTGATATTGGGAAAGAATACAATTCAATGAGAATGCAGGAAACTAATGATAGACAGCAAATTAGATCTAAAGATCATTCTTCTTGAGATGAATGATTTATTTTTACATACGTACATGATTTCAATGCCGTGATATGGGGGATGCCTTCTGAAGAGTCAAATCTCATACCAATGCTATTATGCATACCAAAGTGTTGTTGTGGTTGCACGTTAAACAAATAAAGCAATTAGGTTGGTTTGTGACGTCACGTTCTTCACGAGTGCAGCGTCGCGCTGGCTTGCAAGCTTTGAAAGTTTTCAGATATTGTTCTGATAATACGGCAATAAATGCAGTATTAATAAGGGCTGATGTCAAAATAGGGTTGTGGTGGCTATAAGATGACCTTAGAAATGCATGAATATATTAACACTGTCCTGAAATTTGGTACATGTATTCATTCTACAAATAACGTAAAGCACCCCAACAAATACATCTTGTGAATAAATCGCTTTGGAAAATATCATTTCTGCGACCTGTGACCCATATTCCTGAAACACATCACATAATATGCGACAACCAAGTCATGTCACAGCTAGAGTCGCTGAGTGTAAAGCCATACATACATACTCATGATTTCGCAAATCGTACAATTTTCACCAGTACGACTAATTGTGGGTGTTTTGGGGGTAACTAATCTGAAATTCATTTCTGAGGCAACATTAACACAAATAAACACAAAGCAACTGTTAACAAACACAAGGAAACTGGGGATGAGGTGTGGGGTGGCAGAATTGATGTACTAGGGTGTCTACTAAGGTATTATAATTTATTTGATATTTCTTCAGTATATCATGCATGCGATGCCTTCCTTTTTGTCACGACCTGACACCAGGCTTAGCATAGGCTAAAACACACTCATAGTTTTCTGTATCAGATATCACTCTAGCAATTATAGTTAAATTGTTAAAGTACAAGAAATGATAAACACACATGCATGATGTGGAAATCCGCCCACATTTTTCTCATGTTTTGACACCTCAATTGAAATAGTTTTGTCGCACAGCAAGCTGCCGAAAAAATTGCGTCAATGAAAAAGATATAAGCAAAGTGCTGCCTTAAAGATGTAAGCAAAGTGCCAATCAGTGGAGAACTAACTTCAAATCAACACTATTATCCTTACCTAGGCCTTTTGCAAATACTTGTACTTCACAGAGGGTCAGTATTTCATTTGGTCCCATTAATTGAATTATGACATAGCGACCAGCAATGTTAGGACACGTCACGTCCAACCAGCCCCCCACTGCTGCTTCCTGGTGGTGGCAAAGGACATTATGCTCATTGCTATGATCATCATACCCCACATAGACATTGAAATTTCTCAGTCTGTTGTCTGTGAAATGGAAAATATTTTTATCATTAACTTAGTTCAAGTTGTATTTTCCCTCCGGGAAACCATGATTGACGTTAATGGTTTTAAGCCTTGTGTCTACAAAAACAGGTACTGACCTACTCTAGACTTGGGACCATTGAGTGATCTATTATAGTAGGCCTCTGAGTAGGAGGGCATACTATTATGTATCAAAAGCCGGCTAAGAGGGGAGGTATCTAGTGTTTTTAGTCAACATTGGGGAATGGGTCTAATAAAGATAATTTTTATTTTGAAAAGGTTTTTGGGTGGACAATTACTAGTAAAGTGGCTAAATATTCTCTATAGGATGACCTTAGGAACACAAGAATATTAATCACACTGTCTTGAAATTTGGTATATGTATTCATACGACTTTCAAGATGAAAGCAAAGAGATCTTGTGGGGAAAACACGTTGAAAATATCAATTTTGCGACTTGTGACTTGTTTTCACTTTTGGAGTGTTAAGCGCATTACGTCATGTGAACATGATTATCAAAATAGTGCAGTAAATATACTCTTGCAATCCGAAGGTCATCCCATGGAGTATACTTAGTTCATTTACTGGTAATTAACAACCCAGAAATATTGCAAAAGTTGTTTTTACAAATAAAACTATAAAACTTAAAAATATGGAAATATTCGATAGCTGTCCTAGTGTTTACCATAATTAGAATCGGCTTGATCTCAACTTTTCAAATATGGTGATATCTCAAATATTTGTTTGCGTCTTTGTGACTCATTTGTTTGTGATTAACACATCACGTAAATTAATAGTAATGAAATATAGCGAGTTTACTATTCATTAGCATCAACATAGAAAATTAGGTTGATAGTCAAGATCATGAATGTTCATTTACTGTATTTGGCTTGAATAGAATGTGCCGCCATGGACCAAACATTGAATCTTAGACACAATACAAGTAGGATAAAGGAGATGAACTAATGAATTTAGGCTAGTTCAGTTTTACCAAAAGCCATGTATTACATTCAGAGCAGATTTAAATTAGGAACTTAAAATTACTTATTCATCGGAATTAAATGAAAATGATGAATTAATAATACATACAGCAGCAGTCTCCTCTATTAAGAATCCTAATTGTGTGGATGGCATAATTTCCATCCAGATCAACCTTCCACCAAGGTTGGTTTCCATTGGCATGCGTGCAGGAACCACCACCATAATTATTGTTGAGATTGCCATCCACAACTACTTGTGGATTGGTAGAAGGATAAATATATGCGTTCTTTCCCAGAGCTATGTTTGATGTATCTACTCCTATAAAATTTATGTGAAAAGGATAACAAGGTTTCATTTGAATGTACATTTCTTCAATGATGACATCGACAAAAAAGATTTCCACTGTATTTTTATGTGTGTATGTATATTGTTTATTTCCGAAAACAGTACATGATAAAAATATACGATAATATACATCGGAAATGGGTCAGTCCTCTTCTGTGGCAGCCACAGCTCTTCCAGAGGGTCCCTTAGACTAGACTTTTTTAGATTACAAGTTACGGTATATAGAGGTATAAAGTGACTAGTTACCTACATTACTGCAATGGGATGCACTAGCTATATCTGTATCAAGGTGTGACCCATGGTATTGGGTTTCCTTGTGTATAATTTTGTGGACGCCGTCCTTTTGTTAAATTTGGGTTAATTTAAGTTTGATGGATAAAATGAGAGAAAATGGGTTGTGTGTTTGTACAGGTAGTGTATCCCATTTTCAAAATCAGCTATGTCCTGGCATTCTTACGAACACTGCGTTGACTGCTGTTTATATATTTTTACATTCTTTAAAATGTTATGATGACTAGAGGGTCTAGATGCATGTGGGGTAACATTCTGGCGAACACTGGCCCCAATTTGCATCCACATCCTTCACAATTTGTATAAGTATTTTCGACTAGCTTAATAATGTTTTGTACGGCCTGCCCGATAGAGATCGATGTTGGGGTCTCTCCATTATCCCATGTGGGAGAAGAAGTTTTCTTCAAGGTATATTTTGAATTCAACCAGTGTTGGGCAGTTTCTCCCAGCTGGTGGAATTTTATTGAAAAGGGTTGGGGCTTGTACAATAAATGATTTTCTGATCCTCTCTGTTTTTGTCATTGGTATTTTTAGGACTTTACTCTTTGCCAGACTTCGCAGATTGATTTTTCTGTTGTCAAGGTATCTTTTGTCACTACTCATCTCATATGCTAGGTGGAGAAGGTGTGAGTCTCTCCTTTCATTCAGATATTCCATATTTATCTCTGTGTGGATTTCCTTGACACTATCAGTTTTTTTCTTGTTGTATGCTAGTCTTAGAAATGAGTTTTGTATGGATTGTAGCCTGTCTAGGTGTTTTTTCTGTGCCGGGGCATAGAACATATCACAAAAGTCAAACACAGGGCGAACCATGGTCTTATAGATGAGGATTGTGATTTTACTAGAGAGGGCTTGATTGATTTTGGCAGTGGCTCTAAGTCTCTGTATTCCCTGTTTGATTTTTGAGGTTAGGTGTGGGTTGAATGTTAGGCTGCTATCAATTTCAAGGCCAAGGTATTTGTATTGTGTGACATGCTCTAATTCGGCGTTGTTGAGGCTTAATGCATTTGTATTTGACTTTGGTGTACGTAGGGCTATGCTCATGGCTTTGCTTTTTTGTACATTTACTGAGATTTTGTTCATTGTGCACCATTTTCCCACAGCGTCCAGGTCTTGTTGGAGTTCTTCGTACAAAGTTTCTCCCTTTGGACGCGAGTGGAATAGTACTGTGTCGTCAGCAAAGAGTTGTATCTGTGACTGTGTGATAACTCTGTGGAGGTCATTTATATATAGTAGGAACAGGAGAGGCCCCAACACCGTTCCCTGAGGGACCCCATATGTGACTTTGGCCCTGCCGGAGGTAACACCATTTGCTTGCACTCTTTGGTATCTGTTACTTAGGTAGTCTCGGAACCAATCTATTACTTTTGGTGAGAGGTGGAATGTTGTTAGTTTTTTAAGTAGTTTCTCATGGTCCACCGTATCGAAAGCTTTCCGGAAGTCTAGGTAGACTAGGGAGACAGGATCTTTTTTGTTTTTAAATTCGTATACATATTCAAAGTTTGTAGTAAACCCTGAGCTGTTGAACTTTTGTCTGTTTTTAAGGTCTCAAAGATATTGAAGAATTCAGGGTCATTCTTCAATATAAATTTAGGGTCAGCAGTTGGGTGAGAAATGTTTGTTTTGTTTTAAATGTTTTTATTCAGCCAGAGACATTATGTTGTCATACACTATTCTCAGTTTTAGCTGATGGAAAAAGTTAAATGATTATCAAATCCATACATCAAAATCAAAATAATATAATTCATAAGTTATAAAGTAAAGTCAGATCTTACAGACATATTTATCGTTAGAAATGAATCAACGCAACACACAGAGAACTATGTTTCTAAGCCAGAAACAAACCAAATAGAATGAGAAAAGCTATAATCATTTTAATGCTTATACACTAGACAGATTACAGCGATTACACAGGGCCTGGGCTGATTGGCTTATCATGACTGGACCAATTAATTACCTTGATAGATAAAGGATCCAATCAACCACAGGTTAACAATAAATGAAATTAGTTGGATAGGAGGCTAGAGTGATCGGCATCACACCTGACCAATTCCCTCCCTTTCACTCTTAATCAGTACCCCCTCCCCTTTGCTGACCTGCTGGTCATGTCCCTTCCCCTCCCTCCTAAGTGATCAGCATCTAAGATAACAGTAACATGGACATTGGCACATACTTTGGAGAACAGAAAGAAGTTCATGAGTGTGTGGCGGGAAGAAAGGTGGTTAGGCCGCTGAGCCAGGAGGGGGCATGGCAGATACATTTCTGAATAAGACTTAAATATTCAAAGAGTAGCTTCAAATTTTACAGTATAATGAGGAGAGTAGGTACTCTTATATCTAGTTTCATGGGGACCAGTGAGGTATGCAGAGTAATTGCCACTGGTTGGTGGGGAGGGCGGGGGGGGGGGGGATGGGGGGTCAATTGTCAATGCAGAAGGTGGCCTTGTAGCATACCTTACAACCACCCATTCACTCTCAGTTCTTCAACAGCACACACACCAAAGAGTCATTCAAAGTATTCCTAAGTGTCCAAAGAAAAACTGCGTTACTATGGAACAATCTCGATGTTGACACAAGAAACATAAATGATTATAAGGTTTTCACAGCCTTAACCAAGGCTGAATGTATGTTACCTATATTCTCTTAAAACTGTAAATATCCTCCTATCTCTCACCCCTCATCCTATCATCGTAGTTCTCTCCTAGTTCCTTCTCTTAACTAGTCTCTTTCTATTTGTGTTGTTACATGCATAAACAGGTCACAGTTTATCGAACCAAAAGGTAATAGCCACTCAACCAGATTTAACTGTTCAAATGGTTAAAACTGAGGCTCATTTCCTACCAATTATACACATGTCACTGTACTCTGCAAGAATAGATTGTATATCGTCATATTATTTTGTGTATCGATTAATAAACGTTTCTAATAAAAAAAAATAAAAATAAAGGCATACCCTTGTAAGTATCATTATATATTATATTTCTTATTATATAGTATATTTCTTATTTCACTTCTTATTTCATTCACTTATTTCATGTCCAATTTCACTTTAGTTTAGCTTAGTTTCGCCTATAGTGCACTAGGATATTTTGGCACAATAAAACCAGAAGATTCTCCAAGAAAACAGGAGGCTCTTTGCTTCATCAAGGGAACGGCCGAAAGATCTGGGTATAAATCCTAAACGGTACCTAGAGGCCTGTTGACCTGTTCGTCAATATGATGTAAAAGCCTTGATGAATAAAAGATTTCTCTATTCTATTCTATTCTATTCTAACAAGAGCAAGGAACAGTAGGGGTTAGATGTTTGTAAGTATAGATAATTTGTTGGGCTTATTGGTAACACATTCTCATCAAGCTAGTGCTTAATGCAAGGTGTTAGCAAGTAAAAATGCAATGTGAGGGGGTGTATACAGTAGCTTGTAGTTTAGGTGATAAAGCCCTGGTTATTGGAAGCTGTACATATGCTGTGTTTGTAGGTCAGGTTCTGGTTGAGCGACCTGGCCTAGAGAGAGAGAGTGTTATGTAACATTTTCCTAGCCTAATTAGCCAATGTATTGTTTCAATTTTGATGCTTTTTGGGACAAACAAATCATCCTTGATAATTGATATTGTAGGCACCCAACGGAAGACCTATCTAGACAGCTGTTTATTTAGAATGTTGGACCACCTTATTTTAAAACATCTTCAGCAATAAAGAATTCTGGAATTGAATTGAATTGATACGGAATGATATATGTTTGATATATACCTGTATTTTTCTCTTTACAATAGGAAAGCTAAGGAAGCTGGTATGAGAAATAAATAAAAATGTATATAATGTTGCGCCAAAATTATGAAATGATGAGCTTAGCAGAATAATGAATCAGTCCTCCCCAAACTCAATGAATGAACAAACAAATACATGATTAAGCAGTATTTTCGTGGGCAAGGGCAGGCCTAAAAGAATAGAGATAATCGCCCACCCCAACCCTGCTTTAGTGAAAATCGGGGATGTACACTAAGTTTTTTCACCTCAGGAATTACGATAGGCTGTCTAATTTGTACGTGGAGCAGCTTCCTCCAGCTTCCTCTGCTGTACGGCAGCATTTCATTGTACGATATGCTTGTAATATGATTTGAATGAAAAATACATATCGAAACATATCTGTCAAACTACTACCACTGAGATCTGCATTTACTCTATTATTAACAAATACTCTAGATATCCTTATATGATTCTTAAAAGTAAATTGTTTACAATTCTTTGATTATTTAAGGGCCTCCTGCCAGATCTGGTGAAGAAACATGTTTCTGTGCTGGAAGGAGTGTAGACACCTTTTCAACTAAAGAACTATTGTTATTGTGCTTTGAGAAATACAATTATTCATACATATGATATAAGTGTATCATAGTTGTATGTATAGTAATATATTGCCCTTACCTGATATCCTGACGAAAACATGCTGGCAGAGTAACTGAGAGAGGACCAACAAACTAAAAAAACAATTATGATAGGAAAATCAAGCTGATATCATGAAGAACTGTTCAACATGGATATAATCAATTACTTTGTGCATTACCTCCTGTATTTTGAATCGATATCATTTTAGGATTTGATGTATACATTTTCTTTCAAACTAAAATATCTTACAAACTATCTCACTAATTTCCAAACTAAACTGTCGTAACAAAATATGCATAGTAGCAAAAATAGAACTTTTGTGAGCAACAGAAGTGAAGTGGAAATTGATCGTCACTATCTATACAGACAGTACTGTTATGTAAGTTCATTTTGATCTTAAACTAATAGTTAAGCTCATCCTCCCTGTGGCAGTGTGGTTGTCACGTTACTGTCCACTCGTACATAGTAACTGGTTGCAGTGTATAGGGCCTGCCTAGGGAGGATGGGTTCTGATGTGCTTTAGTTAATAAATGGGCGAGATCTTGACTAATCCAGAACAACACCTAGATGTTCCAAGTGGAAAATGCAAAAGGTGTCCATATATGGTACAAATGGTGTACCTACAGTAGAAACTTCATTGCTCCATATACTGTTAACACACAAACACTTGTGAATTTGGTCCATGGCAAATCA
This sequence comes from Sthenelais limicola, assembly GCA_942159475.1. NCBI lineage: Eukaryota > Metazoa > Annelida > Polychaeta > Phyllodocida > Sigalionidae > Sthenelais > Sthenelais limicola. Next base: position 23,274,421 of record OW804101.1, read on the forward strand.
CAATTGATTTGCACGTAGCAGTTGATATATAGAAGTTATTAGCCCATGAGTCATTACATTAATAAGTCAACATCTAAGTTATAAAATATGATCATATGGCCACTCATCTGATCATAAAATATAAATGCTCTTATGTTAGGGGTCCAAGTAAGTTATTTATTTATTTGTTTAATATCCGAGCTACCACTGCACCAACTGACTCTAGACCCTATTCATAATTTATATTAAACATATATGGACCGATTTATTCTTCAGACAACACTTTCTTTTCTTTTAAAATAGAAAAAAAATCTTATTCATAGCCAATACAAAATAACTCTTATTCATATAATAGCCAATAGAGGAGACCCACGTGAGGTTATAATATAGGTTGATGTGTCTAGCTGGTATTTCTATATCCAGCCAGTAAGTACTGGACAGCTCTATAGCCAAATAATTAACCCTATACCTTGCTACTATGTACGCTTGATGGGCTGTATTTACAGCTAGACAGCTCTAGGGCAAAAATCATCAATAAAACATATAGATCCTGAATAAGAGTTCTGCTTGAGACTTCTCAGGCCACTTTCTGTAACAATGGGCACACATCGAATTGGTTCAACATCAAGGACAAAGGATAAAGGACAGTCTTCTGTGGCTACATATTATGACAAAGCTAAAGCTTTTAATAGCATCGACCACACAATTTTAAAACAAAAACTATCCTTTCATAAGATACATCCAAAACTAATTTGAATCATTGAAAATTATCTGTTAAACAGAACCCAACGCGCTATTCTAAATGGATTTACTTCGAGTCCTGAGACTATAAACAGAGGCGTTCCTCAGGGTAGTCATTTAGGACCAATCATATTCCTCATTTATATCCTGTCTAACAAATGTTGATACCCTTGGAAATTTAATTAATGTCACTCTGTATGCGGACAACACCGCTTTGACGGTAACTGGCCCCAACTTAGCACGTCCTATGGTAGTCACTCAGGAGTGTGCCACTTGTATTAGCCACTGGATTGAATGTAACAGTCTACTTTTAAATGAAAAAAAAAAAATTACAGATCTTAGGCCCTAGATCGTATCTAAAAAAGATCAATTTTGCAGAGCTGGGTAAAGTCTATCTAAACGGTATCCAAATTAAGCTATGTAAAACTGTCAAATACTTAGGCTTTAAGATTGATAGGCTTGCAGGTATGAATGATCACATATACAAAATCCATCAGTTTAGGAAGATCCGAGTATTTATCACAAAGGACATGGCTATAACTATTCTGAAAACCTATATCCTATCCATTTTAGAATATGGGATAATTTTCTTGTGTATGGCAAATGCCAACATAAGAAATAAGTTAGAAAGATTACTAATAAGACCTATTAAAATTGCCTTTCTGAATGACCTGAGAGATATTGAAGCACTAAGAAATTATTGTAATGTAAAAAGTCTGGAAAAAAGGGGGAAAATTGCAATACTCAGTATTATGCAAAACAAAAAGCATGACCCGAATTTTGTTCAACTAATAAACAGCGAAACCAGACTGGCTGACGGGTATGTAATGAAGATCATAAGGCCTAATAGGAATAGGAATAATAATAGGAATAAGAATACATTGCACTACATTGGTCCATCACTATGGAACAACCTCCCAGCTAATATGAGGAATCTTGAATGGAATAGCATTAAGAAAATATTAAAAAGGGATAATCGCTGGTTATGATATGTCTTGCAATTAACCATTGTCTTTTTTGTGCTGATCGCTATTGTACTAACCATAGGAAAGTCCACGAGGGACCTAACCTAATTCGGTATAAATAGTCTGCACATGCATATGATTCTGTAATTTAAGAGACATGTACACCCATTATGCCCTGCTCATATAATATGACAGAGTATTATATCTCACGATCTTAGCTGATGTCAAAACTGCCTTGAAAAATGACTAAAAACACAAACTTCTCTTATACTCATGTGTAATTTTAGATGCTTTTATTTTCATATTGAAGGTAAGAAGATGAAAAAAAAGTTTCTGCCCAACATCTGTGTGCATGGCAATTTTTAACAACTGTGTATATCATTAGGATCTTCTACAAAAATGGATCCGACTTCTTCTGCATGTATATAAGTCCAACTGAAATGTATAATCTTAAATGGTTAAACATTTAAAACTTTAAAAAGTATATATATTGATATGTTGCTCAAACGAAAATCTGTAATTGTATTTTTGATTGCGTATCACGGGAATATAAGGTTTATCTAAGACTGAACACAAATAAAATTTTTCTAAAAAAAAAATCAAGAGAGGTGTAAAACAAGGTGACCCCATTTCCTCGATTTTGTTTATAATTGTTGTAGAAATGTTAGCACAGAATATAAAAAGTAATAATGATATAAAAGGAATAAATCTTGGAGAATATGAATCCAAAATTGATTTGACAATCACTGTACACGACAAGGTTTTGCTGGTAAAAGCTGTTAGGCTAATAGAAGAATTTTATTTTGCCTCAAATTGAACTCAAAGAAAACTAATGGTTTCAATGTAGGTGAAATTCGCTTAACGAACAGAGATATGTTACAATTCAGCTGGGAAAGGCAAATAAAAATACTAGAGGTAACACTCCTGTCAGCCAGGAACGAGGACGTTGTTATACAATTAAATGTCAATGACCTAATCATGAAAACAAAAAATGTTATAAATGAAGGGAATAATAGATCCCTAACCATTAAGGGAAGGGTCTTGGTGGTGAACGTATTCGTCTAACCTCTATTCCAACACTCTCTGGCCTGGGTCCCCATCTCACCTAATTTGCAGAAAGAAATCGAGAATATTATCATGACATTTATATGGAAAGGGCCTTCACATAAGATTAGTACAGATTGTTTGGTACAAAAAATAGAGGATGGAGGCCAGGGACACATCAAGGTGGTAGTGGAAACGAATAGAATAAATGGATACAAAGATTACTAGAAAATCAGAATACTAGCCACTTTCAAGCACGAAAGTTTATTTTTGAGTAGGTATAAACCTAGAGAATATTTAGATAAATTTTATAGAGATATTTCTGGGGTTTGGAACAGGTATTACTAAAGTTTCGAACCAGTGTCAGCCACACAAATGGTAATTGTTTCAGTACGAATCATGGGTAAAAATAAGGCCTGAATGTATTAGGTGATGTTTTAAATGAGCAAGGAAAATTCATGTCAGTTCTAGAGTTGAGAACAGAATATGATATTGATTTTTACCAGTCATGAAGAAACGATTTAAAAAATGCCATTCCTGCCAGCTGGTGGCATACACTAGCAAATGAGCTGGCATCACCTGATATCAATACATTAAATATACATCATTAAGTATTAAAATCGGTCCTTTTACATTTGATGTTAGAACAGCTAATGCTAAGCTCATATATAATGCCTTGGTCTCGAAGAGGAAACCAAAGATATCGAAATTAAATGGTTGGAAAGCCATTTTGGATTTGGATGATGAGCAAAGTGAGAAGATTGAATGGAAGAAAGTATTTTTACGTCCCTAAAAGGCGACAAGCGAGTCCAGAATACATGCCTTTCAGCATAGAGTTAGACACAGAACCATCACATGTAATGAAGTATTAAAAAATATGAAATTGAAAATTTGTGCTCCTTCTGTGGAAAAAGAGATGACATTAAACACTTCCTTGTGGAATGTGATGAAACAAAAAAGTTGCGGGAAAAAGTACTGCTGCTTGTATGTTCGATGGGTCATTTAGACTCATTCAAAAATGGCAAAACCTTGTTTAACAGGATAGATAATAAGAGTTGTTTTTAAGCCCGAAGAAATCATTTTCGGAATAGATATAAATGACAGAAACACAAAGGAAGAGTAGAATAGAGAAAAACCCCATAAGGAGCCTTCTTAGTCAACCAGTGTTAAATACCTTATCATTTTATTCTGTTCAAGAGGACAGAGCTTTATACACAAATTTGTTGTTCATCAATCCGGCGAGAAAAGCGCGTTGCCACATAGTTTTTGTTTTCACAATATACCCCCCCCCCCCCCACACACACACACCCTGATAAGGGAGGCTCGCGATAGTTCCTTTGGTTGGATTATTTTAACAGGCAACGCTTCCTACCCAGGGTCTCTTACCAGATAAAACACATATTTTTGTAAAACGTATCGATTTGTATTCCAGAACATTGCACTTAGGGTATGGTGTATGGTGTATATGTTATCGACTCCACGAAAGAAGTGATTTTTGTTGATATATTGAATAAAAAGTTGTTTTTTTTAAAGAAAAAAAAAAGAATTAAAAACATTAATTTTATATAACAATGTCTTACATATATCTCTCACTCCAACCTTTCCCTTTTGAATGGCTTGGGTTAAACTACATAAGAATAATATAAAAAAAGATGTAGACTTAGCTATACACAAGACTACCGACCACCCCTACCTAAGTCCTAATATAATACTGAAAGGAGGAAAGAATACACCTTACCAAAGTACCCGATGAGGCAAACAGCCGAAACCGCTTCTATATAGATACAAATTAAATAGGAGAAAACATTCTCTCCTATAGTTACTTGAATATCCCCCCCCCCCCCGCGTTTATTTTCCCTAACATAAATCCACCCGCCTTTATAAATATCTCTCCACACCACATACCCATTAGCAAGAAGGCAAGGGACTGTTGCAAGACTAGTACTACTATAGTTTATCCAAAAAGTAGTTGACACGTGATTCCTTAGGTCCTTTAAGGGGAGGGAAAAGTGGGAGATTTCCGATTTCTATTTATGACAAGGACCTGTCTGCTCTTTGCCTAGGGAGTTGCTCATTGCAATCAACCATGGAGAAACAGAGCCAGTATAACCAGCTCTGCCTTCCTTCTAAGCAAAACAACAGCTGCTGCACATAGAACAGAGGCAGCGCAATACAGTACAGCTGTACATTTGGCCATGGTTGGTCGCAAACGGCCATGGTTGGTCGCAAACGGCAATGGTCGGTCGCAAACGGTGATTCGGGGGCAATTAGTTTGAAGTCAAAATTCTCCCAATTTTCCCTCTCCTTATGGATCCATAACGTTTGTGGTCCTTAAAGTGACCATGAACCCATTTAGTGATCCTTTAACATCCTAATCCCATCTTTTAAAATTATGATGGTAGCATCAAAATCTATTTGTGACTTAAGACTCATTCTTCTGTGACACACCACATACTATTATAAAGCAAATAGGACATATTATAAAGAAAAATTATAGTCTAATATAGTGGATATGGGGTTATTTTACCCTTATGTGATATGGGTCGGCCTTCAAGGTCAAGGCTCACTATTTTGACCTTGTTTCACGAGTAACAGAATTTCTACTTAATCATGATGATGATTAACTTAATGTTCTAATCCCTTGTACATCGTAACCTTCCTAACTAATTCCTGGTGATATAAAAAAGATGGAATCCATAATGTATCAGATTTGTGTGAGATTGAAAATAGTGAGCAAATTCATTTTGATACATGTACACATCAACATCCCAAAGGGACAATGGTTTGACATCTAGAGTTATAAATATACTAGCAAAGTACCCGTCCTCCGGACGGTCAGCCTCTTCCTCTCACTCTCTCTCCCCTCCTCAGCCCTCCTCCTCTCTCCCTCCCTCTCCTCCTTTTCTCCCCATGCCTCTCCCTCTCTCCCCCTGTCCTTACACTACCCCTCTCCTTTCCCCTGCCCTCTTCTCTCTCACCCTCTTCTCTGTATCTGCTTCTCCCTCTCCCTATCCGATTTCCTCCACCCTCTCCTTGTTCTATTTTCATTCTCTCCCTCCTTCTCCCCCTTTCCTCTCCCTCTCTCCCTTTCCTCCCTCCCATCTTTTTCTCTCCCCTCTTCTCCTTCTACCTCTCCTTATCTGATTCCCCGACCCTCTCCCTCTGCATCTTTGCCTTCCCCCTCCCCTTCTGATCTCTCTCACCTCACCTCCCCCTCTCTCTTTTTCCTTGCTCTCCCCCTCCCTGTCTGATCTCCCCCTTCTCCCTCCCTGTTTTTTGTTCTTTGCCATCCCCCTCTGTGCTCTCCCCTTCCCCTCTGCTTCTCTCCCCTTGCTCTTCTTCTCTCTTTCCCTATTCCTCTCTCTCTTCTTCTCCTCCCCCTCCCCTCTCCCATACATACCCTTCCCTTGCATCTCTGGGTCACATGATCAATTGGTTCAAGGGCTCATTGATCATTGCCTCTGGGTATCATGATCATTGGTTTGACCATACCTTCTTCCCTAGTATTGTCCTGTTATAGTTGTTATAATGAGCAAGCCTAGAGCTATTAGTAAAATTATGTTGAACATACAGGATTCTATGAGTAACTGAATTTTATATTATTTGTATTTGAAGGATCAACTAGTATCATTATCTGTGATTTCATCACTTATTATTGCTTAGCGGTGGCCATTTCCTCCTGGCAGATTCATCTTCAGATGTAGGCTGCACCAGGTGTTGAGTATGAATAGTACAGACTGGCTGTATGCAGGCACATGGGTGGAGCCACCCAATTATGTAGAATTGTTCTCATCAAAACATGTTCAACAATTCATGAGGTAGTTGATAAAGTTTAGTATGTAGCCCAGATGATATTATTGCGTAGAATTGTTCTCATCAAAACATGTTTAACAATTGCAAATTTTAAATTGTAATTGAACAAATATAACCCACTTAGTTTTGCGGTTTTTGAAATGAATTTAATATTATCTACTACATATTTGTTCTGCCTCACCCACATGTATGAAGTAATGTGCCCTACAAATGTACCAACGATGCTGATTCAAGGTTTGGGTATTGTCCTGGCTATCGACACTTGGGGCCCACAGACGAGTGGAAGTGAAAGCCAGGAGCTTGCTTGTGTGTGTGTTATGTGTTCTACTACAACACACTACAGTACATGGTTCAGGACTGTCTAAACTTAGATATTTTACTGAGGTGAGTTCTTGGTTTATATTCACAGAGATTACAATGTTTCATCTTACAATTTGGTAAATAGTTTAGACTAGCTCTTGCCTTATGTGGTTGTGCTATAGTAGTTCATATATCGCAATAAGGTAAAATTAGACAGCAATCAGTTGCCTGCTAATACTCAAAATATCCAAGAAAAAACTTCATTTTACACTCTCCATGACATTTAATAAAAATTAACATTAACCAGCTTGTTGTTTTTAATTCTTCTCTCTTGCTATGATTTGGGATCAGGGAGAATATTATTTCTCTCTTTTCCGATGTCTAGTTTGGGATAAAAAAAAATTATATAACCAGTTTTGTTGTTGCTTAAGAACGTGTGTTCATTGTTAATAATAGTCAAATAGTTGAAAATAATCCTTAGTATAACCTCAGATATGCATGGATAAATTCAATCCCCAGTCGTCCAATCTATATATACTATTAACAGCACTAAACACTAAACAATAATGGAAACATTGTGGACAAGGGTTCTTGTAAAAGAATCACTTTGGAAAATATCCATCTTGCAACTTGCGACTCATTTATCTGTAACATCACATATACACCAGATATTGCGTTTGTGTAAATTTTATCAATTACACCCACATTAAGTAGTGTGTGCGTCAGCTCATTTGGTGAGCCAAACAAAGCAACTCGGGGAAGTCGCCAAAAATGTACAATTCACCTTCACCAATCCTTTCAAATAACCCACATTTCAGACGGAAATAAAGTTCAAAATACAGTTCAAGCTAACCAGACAGATTGCTAGAATCACTGCAATGCCTAATATACTCGAATTTACCTAGTATTGACCAAACTGCAGTCTAATTTAGCAGAATTTCAAAAAATTGATTAAAGAAACCTTCCTCTAAACACTTGTACTGTTATAATAATATGTTATGTTCAACTTTGAATGTACAAAATGTTTTTCATCATTTTATTCATCTTTACTATTCCCATCTCATCTCATATCATTGCACTCCATATCCACACTATAATTCCTAAAACTAATATTATCTGATTATACCCTGTGCATGTAAAGTGCCAGGGTTGGGGTGAAAATCAGACAAAGAGTTTGATCCCCAATAATAAATGGGCAGGCACATGCCTAACCCAATTTATAACACCTGGTTAAATAAAGGAACAAAAAAATAAAAAAAATGTACTAAATGTGTAGAGCTGCTAATTGTACATTTTCTGAAAACCTGACCCAACTATTCATTGGCTTGGGACCATTGCATGTGTCCGTCCAGCTGAGATGCCCCTCATCCCTCTATGTTAGATTCTCTGTCTCTATACATCACCTCTTATTATTGTACCTGTCATTGGTATTATTGGGCAAATGACCGTTGCCAATTTCCAACCATTTCATTATAAAATCTGATTAAAAAAAAATTGTTATTATTGGGCAAATGACCGTTGCCTGAACCCTCTACAGGATAACCTCCTCATAGGGGTCTAAGAATAAGCAGGAATAGCCACAATTAGCCCACTGTTGCATATTGCCTGGTCCTAACTATACTCGTAGATCTGCACGTTTGTGGGTGTACTCCACTAAATATAGAAGGTGTGGACCCAGTCAAAGAATTGGGTATTCTATAGACTGATGTCATACATAGGGGATATTCCAACCTAGCTGACCTGGCCCCCGTTGCATAAAAAGGTGTGCTGAGTCTGTGATGTGCTGGTACTGTGTTGACACTGTGCTGAAAGTTGCATTGTATAATAGGCGTTCTGTGTTGGGGCTGTGTAGGGGCTGTGTTGGAGGTGTGTTGGAGGTGTGTTGGAGGTGTGTTGGTTCTGTATTGGTTTTGAAATTTTATGTTGGGAAAATATCTTGATACACAAGAGTTTCACCACAGATTTCCATAAGGTGGCAAAGGATACTTCCTCAATGAGACAGTAATTATTTTATTGGAATTTGTTGAAAAACAAAGAGGCTCTCTGAATAATGAGTGATAATGATATATTTTCTCTACACAACAAATTGTTATGGATCAAAATTTGGTAGCTTATAGAAAATATTGTATATTGTCATATAGTCATATATAAGTATTACCAAAGGTAGAAAAATATGTTTTCAATTATGATCCTCAATAAAAACCATTCCCATACAAATCCATTGAAAATGCATTCTCATGTACAAATCAAACTGATATGTACAGGGGATACATGTATATCCTAATACAATTTACAGCCTGTCAAACTTGTCTCAAAGCTTTGAGTAGGGGGAGAGCCCTTATAGTTCAATGACCATATAGTGTAATCAATTATTGCTGTGATATGTTCACCAATTAAGGAATCCATACTGAGAGTTGAATTTTAGTGTTGGTTACAAGAGTAAACGCTCTTGTCCTAGTAATTGTAGTTATGTACTCCAGAAATAGACATCATCAGACAGCAGATTCCAGGTTGAGTCCACAAAATGAGTAGGGGGGCAGGTGGGCTTTGTTCCCCTTAGAAGTTCTATGTTGCTCAATGTAAATTGTTTTTGCAAGAGAATGAACACATTATTAATTCTGAAGACTCACAGAAGCCTATGTAATGTATCATTTAAGTGCCTGAATAATGGTTGTGGTTTAAATATTTGTACAAAGTTTTGAAATTAAATGTCCAATGCAAAAAGATGCCTCCAAATTGTTATGAAAGTATACAACTTGTTTTAACCAATGTTTAACTTGTATTTTGTACATGTTCTTGTATTGATAGGATGATGGGTACATTTAAAAAAGGTAATGCAGCCTTAATTCTATTTAGAATGTATACAAATCACCACAAAGGTTTAGGCCAAGTTAATTGTAGTGCAGTCCCCCTCCCCCACCATGAAAAAAGAATTGCTAGCCCCCCCCACACACACACACTCACTCTCCAATACTCTGTCAATATACACAAGGTGGAGCTACCTGCACTTTAAAATAATGTCCCTTGTGAAATTTTCTTCAATTAGTTAAAAGTAAGAAAACTTGTGTACATACTTCATGTATATTAATATGCATCTTTTGCATAATGGAATCAATTGTTATGACTATCAATTTTTACTTAGGATTGACAAAAGGTTTGAACACACCTCCAACACACTTTGGACACGCTGTGAGATAGGGCCGTGTTGAAGGTGTGTTGGGGGTATGTTGGGGGTGTGTTGAAAGCTCTAACATGTGTCCAAAACCACTCAAAACACCAATCTGAGCACGTGCTCAAAGGGTGTTCGAAGGGTGCTCAGTTTATGCAACAGGGGCCTGTTTGGTTGTTTGTTTTGAATTTCCCAGGGTCTGTGGTGAGGGCATAATTGGGCCTTAGGCTACTTCTATAACTGGTCTTACACAGTGCCTCTATATTAGGATGAATACACCCGTCTATATGTATAGGCAGTTGATAAAGGACACTTAAGAGGGGTTTGATTGACAGGCCACCCACATATATAGACTATGGCAGATCAAAAAATTTACCATGAGCAAGTCTCATAGCCACAAATATCCAAAACATAAAAAAAATTATTAATTAATGTGTAAAACCTTTGATATATATCATTTTTTACTCATTAAGAAATGGTATATATCAATGAATAAATTTCAGGGACCTTCAAATTAGGTACGAATAGACTTAGGCTACCCTCAAGGTCTGAAACTTTTCATTGTGCAACAGAATTCTTGCCTTGAAATTTGTCTAAGTCCCCACAAACAAGCAGGAATGTCCACAATTAACCCACTGATGCACATTTCATATGTCTGCTTGTTCCTGGGTGTACCCTACAAGAAGGTGTGTACCCAATTAAAACTTATTCCATGGATTGATGTCATTTATAGGGGATATTCTAATCTAGCTTCTGACATTTAATGGTCATTCTAAGTCTGTCAATGAGCATCAATGAATAGGCAACAAGCAGGCCTCATATTCTTAAATGTTTATAAGTGAAACTTCTTGCACTTCAGCTTCAACATATGTATGACTGAGGTCTAGGTTTGATACAGAATCATTGTTTATTTTAGTATCAACGATTAAATTAATCAAATAATGAATGGGATCATTTATCCCAACAAACAAGCATCTATGATTTGGTTGTGTAACAGGTTCTTGTTTGTTGCACAAAGAATGAGCGGCGATTTCTACAAATTTCAACGAGCAACAGAAAGGCTAAAAACAACCACAAATTTGCAACGAACAGGCATTGTGCAACAGCCTTCTGAGGGTTTGGACCTAGAGTGTTATGACCGCCAGCCATGCCTCTGGACAGTCTGGTCTAGATACCCTAATGGCCCAGAACCTCATTTAACTCACTTTTCTTGCTTAATTTGATCTTAGCGTCCCTAATTCTTTCCCCAATGAAGGAATGACATCAATAACTAAATGTTTGAGTTTAAGAGAAAAGAAAAATATCTTGGGCTCACTTTTCTCTTAAACGATATTAGTGAAATTAAAGTATAAAATGACTTGAAAATGAAGTGGACAACCAATAAGTAAATTTCATCACAGCCATACAGGGTAATAGAGATATAAATTTGAAATACAAACTCAGCTGTCAAACATGCCACTTGCAATAACACACAATCTTAGACCTTGTGTCATAGGAAAACTATTCCCAAATCAACTTCTAGTTGTATCCATATGGATATACAATTTCACTTTGTGGGACAAAGTTGGCCCCCCCCCCATGTTTAAATTTCTTCCTACATCCCTGCAGTATTGAGGTAATGTCCCACTGTGTGCAGCAACATGGGATTCCCTAGCAACGGGAGAGATAGGGAGAGTGATCAGAGGGGGAGGGAGAGAGTGAGGAAAAGGAGAGGCAGAGGTGAGGGGAGAGAAATCAGAGTCAGAGGGGGAGGGGAAGAGGAAAGAAGCAGAGGGAGCGGGTCAGAGAAATCAGATAGGGAGAGGGATAATAGGATAGAGAGAAGAGGGGGAGAGAAAGATGGGAGGGAGAGGTTGGGGGAGAGGAAAGAGGGAGGGGAGGGAGAGGGAAGGAGAGGGAAGAAGAGGGAAGGAGAGGGAAGGAGAGGGAAGGAGAGGGAAGGAGAGGGAAGGAGAGGGAAGGAGAGGGAAGGAGAGGGAAGGAGAGGGAAGGAGAGGGAAGGAGAGGGAAGGAGAGGGAAGGAGAGGGAAGGAGAGGGAAGGAGAGGGAAGGAGAGGGAAGGAGAGGGAAGGAGAGGGAAGGAGAGGGAAGGAGAGAGAAGGAGAGGGAAGGAGAGGGAAGGAGAGGGAAGGAGAGGGAAGGAGAGAATGAAAGAAGCAGAGGGACAGGGTGGGGGAAATCGGATAGGGTGAGGGACAGGAAGATAGAGAGGAAAGAGGGGGAGAGAGAATAGGACAGCAGAGAGAAGTGGGGTAGGGCAGGGTGAGAAAGGGGAGACAAGGAGGAGAGGCAGGGAGAGAGGAGGGGGAGAGACATTGAGAGGAAGAGGCTGACCGTCCGGAGGACGGGTACTTTGCTAGTCCACAATAAAACTGTTTGGACGCTACTTAGATAATATATTCAGGTAACAACCTATATTGCATTTCCAGATACTAAAAGCATTTAGTTTGTTCAGGGGATGGATAGGGAGTTCAGATCGTAAGATGTTGCATGGTGACCTACTTGTTGCATTTAAGTTAGGGTTCTCCGTCGGCTGCAGGATCTCCCTATTAAAGCTGAATACATAGTCAGTACTGCTGCAGGCAGGAATTCCAGGAACTAATGCACGAAAACGAAGGAGTAACAATATCCTTTTCCAACTATGCCTGAGAAAGAACATTGCTTCGGTGAATACAAAACACAAAGAAAACCAGGTTGTTACTGTATTATTTTTCATTTCAGGAACCACTGAACTACCATTCATTATTCATTATTCAGCTGAATAACTTTTTTCTGAATCCAGCAAAATCTGTTTTTATTCTTTCTGCTGGTAATCCAATAATATTGGATTTCCTAAAGAATTATTATATTATTTACAAGATATCAGACAAATCAATGCTATTTATTACTTGTAAATCCCTCCAAGCTCATATAGCTGTTTTGTACTCACAAATTAAAAAAATACAGGGTGTATATACTTGGACTTCATTATATTATTCAGGTGGGATAGTCACAGACATCGCAGAACTCCTGCACATCGCAGATTCAAAAGTAGTAGTTATCAGAGACATTTTCTGTAACATCTCAGGCATAACATCACTCTGGACCTTGAACTTGTGTTGCCACCTAGCAATATCATCATCCCCCGCTGCATGTTCTTTGGCAGCCGCAGCAGCATTGGTACCACCGGCAGAATCAAACTCACTATCAAGGTAAGTGGTCAATTTATCCAGATCAAGATATACCTTCCAGTAATCAGTAGAAGCAGTCTTCTGCTTAGCCTTTTCACATGCTTCCCTGAAGAATTTGCAAGAATTTATACCCGGGTGTGGGTGACTAAAACCCCAAGCTAGTCACTTCCCCATAGTGTATGCTGAAGGTATGAATAAAGGGGAATGGTAGATCCATGGTAACAGCAAAGAAACAGGTCTCACTACACAAATAACCTATTATACACATTTTATTGTTGTCAACATGTATGTTATTCAATTTCCTTTTAACTCATCCTGATACAAATTCAGCGGAATAACTTTTTTCTGAATCCATCAAAATCTGATTTTATTTCTGCAGGTAATCCAATAATATTGGATTCCCTAAAGAATTAATGTATCAGCTAAACATACTGAGATTTTAAGGAAATGATTCAATGATTCAATGATTCAATGATCTGATATGGTGAGAAAATGGGGAAAAAACCTTTTCCTCATTGAATCCTATAGCGAATGGTAATAAATTTCTGTGGTCCCTGAAATAAAAGCTAATCAGGCAACATATGGTTTGTATTGGCTTTTTGAGTTCAGCCAACCATGTTCTTTCTCAGGTCCTCCCTCTCTATGTCTAATTCCTGCCATTTCTGTGTATTGTTGTGTGTTACAGCCTCCAGTTCATGTCACTGTGTAATTTAAATGTGTATGAGATGTGTTACAGGAAAATGAGTCACAGGTGGCAAAAAATAGCTTTTAAGATATCATCATATTTGAAAAGATGAGATCAAGCCGATTCTAATAATAGTAAACATTAGGACAGCTAAGACATATTTCTACATTAAATCTTCATGTTTGATATTCCTATTTTTGAGAAAAATGTTTGCAATATTCCTGGGTTGATAGTTACTAGTAAAGTAGCAAAATATACCTTATATCATGACTTAAGAAATGCAAAGATATATTTAATCAGGGAGATATACAGAGGGAGTGGAAGCCACGGGCTGATCGTACAGGACCATGATTGTCAGGGTTATATTATCGCTATTGTACACCAGGTGGCACTGTCGTGCTGTTGAATTTAGACAAAGTATCCTGCTACCACTTTTAGCTATATCGTTTAATCATGAATCAGTAAACAACCGCTAAGTTGTTCCATCAGCATATTTATTACATACGTATGTGATTACAGAGAGCCTGATTCGGGGGTGCGATTAGAAATCTCGTATCACATACATATGTGATTACAACCGAACTATTTTCGAGCATCACATGACTTGATCTGACCAATGAGAAGCCAGAATTAAAATCGTCTGCTTGACCCGCTTTTTCAATGCCGGCACGGCCGTACATTCGCTAGTTCAAGTGACCAGCAACAAACAGCAAGATGTGTATTTGCCGGAGCAAATCAGCAACGAAAGTTTTGTTCTCCATGTTGAGAAAGTAATTTGAGAAATATGATATGTATTGCTTATTTATTGTCTAAATAAAAGACAAAAGTTATGGTTTGTTGACATTTTTTGTGAACATATCATGACTTGGTAACCAGGGAGAGAAAAAGTAATCCCCACTTCGAAGAATAAGAATCTAAATATGGCGAGACCTATGGAAATAAAATAACTAAATAGCTTCAAAATCCAGAAAATATACGATAAAGAATTATTCAGTCGTAGATGGTCAGATTTAAATGAATCGGTGGAAAGAAACGCCTAGAGTAAGTGAATTAATCTGCATAGTAATATCAAGTATTTCCGGTTAAATTGACTTTGAAGATCGCCGTCATGGCCAAAGATCGATTGAAATCAGGGTAAAATGCTATTAAAATTGTGTTAATCTTGTTGATCTAGTATGAAATAAATACCGAATAGCCCTCTGTCAATGTCAAATCGATCTCGACGTCGGGTCAAAGCGCACTCCACCCCTTCGGGGTGTTGTGCGCTTTGACCCTCCGTCTCAATCGATTTGACATCGACATCAGGCTATTCGGTATAAATATAATCTTTGACACATTGCCTTTTCCCAGCAATACCATTACAGTCACATAGTTAGAAATAGCTTTAACATTGATTGGCCATTGGATGATTACCTTTTCCCAGCAACACTATAACAGTCACATAGTTAGAAATAGCTTTGAAAATTGATTGGCTATTGGATGGGGGTGGGGGTGAGTGGACCTGATTCACAGCGCCACAAGCTGTAGTGGCATTATTCTTAACTATTGGGGTACCACACATGGAACCTGGCTTCCACTCCCTCTGTATATATACCTCCCTGATTTAATACACTGTCTTGAAATTTGGTAAAGGAATTCATACAACTTTGAACGGTACATACTGCAAAGAGGAGAACCTTTCTACGAAGGAATCTTGTGAATAAAACACTTTGTAAAATACCAATTTTGCGATATGTGACTCATTTCCCTGTAACAGATCACATAATATAATAATTCGGCCCTCTTCCATACATGTTAAAACAAGAGCCATGACCGATGTTCTGGCAAGTTCCCTTATACGTTTGAGTTGAAGAGAAAGATAGGCATGATATGTATATCTAGCCCCTACTTTTAAGGACTTTAATAGAAGAAATGTTCAGTGCAGATGATTCTAGAGAATCTAGAAAGTTTTTGAAGAACAATTATATATATATGTTAAGGCATACAGAATAAAAATGATATTCACCCTATAATTATTGATAATTACTTATTGATATTTGTGCTAAGGTAGGTGAAATTTGAAGATCTATAATTTATTAGACTTGTTGTATTGTAATAATGATCTAAGGTTTATCAAACATGGATTATTGTATTTAGAATAGTCCATGCTCAGATATGGTTAATAAAGAGTACTGTGTTGTGTTGCAACAGAATTAGAATATAATGTTAGGTTTTTCTCTGGTATTTTCAGAGGTACTGATCAGCATATGAGAGGTTGGGCACAAGCAGACCCCAGGAAAGTGAAAGGAATTAACAACCCCCAATACAGAGATTCTGAATGATGGAAGGTGTAAGAATAGAGACCAGCCCATTGGTCACTTCCCCCGGGCATAGCTGGAGCTTGTCCAGACCGCTCTGTTTCTCTGTGCTCATTGCCTCCTTCACGTATTTCATCCTTGGTGCCCTTATCGTTGTGCCAGCAGTAGCAATAGGACCACTACAGAATGCAGGTGTGCTCCAGACCTCAGCAGATGTAGGCCTCTTCTCATCCATCCCTGATATCTCATGCGGTGTTATTGGACTTTTGGCATGGGTCATCATGGATAAGTTCGGAAGACGAGTGACTTACATAGTTACTTTTGTGTTCTTCATTATTGGCTGGGCTTGTATTATACCTCTTAATATGGCAGTATTTGTTGGCCAGGCCAGCATTGGCATTAGCACATGTTTGTGTCAGGCTGTCAGTTTTGTTTACATCGGGGAGATAGCGATGCCTGCTCACCGTGGGAAACTGGCCATGGGTCTTAACATATTCCTTATGATGGCCTCCTTGGTGATGACACTTCTGTCTCTATACATTTCTATAAGCCATGTGGCTGTAATTTTAATCTGTTTCACCTGCCTGATTCTTATAGCAGCCTTTTTATTGCTAGAAGAATCACCTCGCCTGCTGGCAAAAAATAGAAAGTACGGAGACGCAGCTCTAGTTCTCCAAAGATTAAGGGGTGCAGCAACAGATATTTCTGATGAATATTCTGACATAGTCTCTAACGCAAGAGAAACAGCATCAGTGTCTCCTGAATCAGTATCTAAATCACCAAGGGTTTGGAAAAGTGTTGTAATGTCTACACTGCTCACACTTACGCCAGTTCTCGCTGGTTCAATCGTAATCCTCCGATACAATACTATTATCGTAAAAGATGCAGGATGGACTGAAAATCCACTCTTGGTTCTATGTGTGAGTTACTCTGGTGGCCTAGTAGGAACCATTCTGGGAATACCTATCATAGACAAAGCAGGGCGAAGGGTTACATTGTTGGTATCATTAACAGTTTTAATAGTTCTACTGGTTGGATTAGGTTATCCATCATACATGAAGTCAGATTCTCATAGTGCTCTTAAATGGCTAGCCCTTGTGACATCTGTTCTATACAATTTAGTAGCTAACGGTATACTAGTACCCTGTTGTTGTATTACTGCTGCAGAACTATTACCACTTGCTGTACGAGCTAAGGTTACCATACAATTTGTTCCTTCTTCTACCCTTTCGTTCATAATTACCTTCATATCGCCACTTCTATTTGAGTCTGTTGGTGTCTTCTTTTCAATGTGGATGTTAGCTGCAGCATGTTTAGTTCTGGCAGTTATCATTTGGAGGTTTTTACCTGAGACCAAGGGTAAAACTCTGGAGGAAATAGAAAAGCTATTCTTATACGAATATGATGAAAATAATTTAGAAAAGGCGATAGCTGATGAAAGTGATGTAAATACTTCAAAAAAGGAGAGAGATGATGAATATGATGTAAATACATCAGAAAAGGAGAGAGATGATGAATATGATGTAAATACATCAGAAAAGGAGAGAGATGATGAATATGATGTAAATACATCAGAAAAGGAGAGAGATGATGAATATGATGTAAATACATCAGAAAAGGAGAGAGCTGATGTAAAGAGAGCTGAGCTGATGTAAATGGCTCAATGTATTGCTAACCCATGTCCTCCCAATAAGGTAGGTTGAAGAATATTGATCTGTCTTCGATAATAAATTAAATTCAGCTGCCGATTGAGAAATGAATCAACGCAACACAAATGGTTATGTTACAGTTCAGAACAGAGAAAAGAAGAGGTCTGAATGAATTTAATCGGGGTTATTTATACCCCACGAATCCACAATCAAGTTCGAGAGGATCCCCCTGGATTGACCAATCAATCATAACATCACAGCAGGTGTCCAATTAAAAACAATGTTACATACATGATAAATGAAAATGAGGCATCTAATCTTTTTATCAGAAATAGATCTCAATACATTAACGGGACTTGCTGTGTCATAACACAAAGTAGTATATATAATTTATACATCTAATATATAATTGTTTTTAATTCCATCATAGGTGTACAATTTTTTTCTAATTCTTAGGGCTAGGATGGAAAAAGGCAACATATTCTGCTTATAGCAGTTCTTCCATGTGAGCCCGAAAATAATGAAAGACAGTATTTGTGATATATTTCAAAAGGAAGAACATCATGCTCATAGTTATTATTTTACGTTTCATTACGCTACACATATTAATTGTTATAGACAGCTAGTTTTGAGTTGATAGTTGTTATTCTTATTTACAAGGCATACCTGTTTTGTTCTTGTTGGAAAGAAATGTTATCTTCTTTTACATACGACACCTTGAATCATAATATAATTCATAATTAACAGGTTCCTATTCTCATTAATGCTGGTTATCCTCTCACACCGCAAGTTCCAGCTGTGCCAGATGCTTCCCTCCCGACCAAAGCAGAGCCAGAGTGGCCTGTTTACACTTTTGACTATCAGAGGTTGTTGTATTTTTTTACTTCTTTGTATTCTTTGAATTTCATGTATCACCTTCTGATAACACATTTTGTATTTGGGTGAAATCGCCAGAAAATGTACAATTTTTCTTTGTCAATCCTCTGAAATAACCCAAAGTTCAGACGAAAATAAAGTTCAAAATACAGTTCAACCTAACCAAACCGATTATTAGAATCAATGCAATGCCGAATAGGCCTATATACTCGAATTTACCTAGTATTGACCACATTGCAGCCTTATTTAGAAGAATTGACTAAATGTGTACATTTTCTAAACTCAGTAACAGTAACTCAGTAACTCGGTAACGGCCAGAAGAGATGGTACCAAGTTGTATCATAGGCATGTAGACCTATTTGTCACCTTCTATATATTTACTGAGCTCTTGTAGTATCTGTTTGACAAATAAAAAACATCTTATCTTATCTTATCTTAAAGAATCTGACCCAATTGTGTATCCTTCTACTCTGCCTGGTAATGTAGGGATTGGACTAAGCTCTTTGAGCTCCAACCGCGGCAGATGTATGTTTGGTTTGTTTGATTAAATTACTTTTGCTGGCGAGGACCTGTAAGAACCTGGTTGTGTTATTATTTTCGGTTGCGATCTAGACGGGTTGTGGCCCTATGCGAAAAACATTTTCATCCAAAATAAACACAAAAACACAAGCTTACAATCACCACCCATGCCTCTATTACAGAGAACCTATGTATCCCCAGACCCCATTTAACTCACTTTTCTCGCTTAATTTGATCGTAGCCTCTCTAATTCCTTGCCAAATCGAAAGGGAATTGCATCAATAACTACATGTGTGAGTTTGAAGGAAAAACATAGAAGTCCCACATTTGAAGATATTAGTGAAATTAAAATAGAATCACTCGAAAATGAGAGAAATGTAAAAAGGCTGGCTGCTCTGGGACTCAACCTCACAACGTCCAGTTTGAAAGTCTGAAGCTTTAGCCACTTGGCTATAGGGGAATATAGTAGGCCATATGCATACAAACACATTGATTCATCACAGTTTAGGAGGAGAATGGAGGAAATGAATTATCTTTGAAGGTCCCTTTGTTGTGGATCCATGATTTTCAAATAGATGTGATGGACAAAGATCTTTCAAATCTTAGCTCAAAAACAGGCTTTATTCATTCTGCACATGCCATTCACTACCTTTACATCATGTCATTCTTTATTCAGCTTGAATGTCAACCTTTGCTGAATAAAAACTATTTGTTGTATTAACTAGAAATTCAAAGTTTTAAAATACCTGTTCTCATTGACGCAGGAGCTAATTTTCTCATTTATTTCAGGCCGTTTTTATAGAGCTTTGCGTGCTAAAGCATGGGCGATGCAAACTAAAAATTGTCATGTAAGGGTTTATATAGCGGATGGTTCTGCACAAACCTCTAGAAAAAAGGTTGTTATTTCTTTTAGATAAGAAAATAATGCTTTTATATGTACATTCATAGTCGGACGAAAGCTTAAGAGGTCTGTCTAACCCTAAACGCTATGGCATCTGACCCCATCCGGGCTTGTCACATGGAGCACTGTGGACATGACACTTATTGAAATACAGTTACTGCATTTGGAAAAAGATAATATCATATATCTTAAAAAGAATTCACATATTGGCATCCAATTCCCTCCCATGATTTCTAACCCTTTCTCCTTGTCTTTGGGCGATGACAAACATGGATGAAAAGCATACAATCATTAAAGAGCATCCTGCTATTAAGATATATATAAAAACAAAGGGGCCAATAGAATTGTACAAAGTGCCAAACACAAAAGGGCAAACAATACCAGCCATTGTGACACCAAGTTGGGTCACCCCTACTACGACAGAATCAAGTGCCATATAAGTATCACAGAAGGTTAATGTAGCTGCATATAGGGGAGCATGGGATATAGCTAAAATAATAAGTGTCCCCCATATTACAATTTCATGGGTTTGTATGGGTAGTGCTAGAGAAATAGTGGCTGCTACTATAAATGCAATGCAAACTGTGATAGTAATTTTAGTGTGAATATATTTGTTCATGATTGCACCAATACCTCTAGATATGGTGAAGGATATGTAGAACACAGACAATAAACTAATTGATTTATCTTTAGTCCATCCAATATATTCTACTAGGAATACTACTAGAAACATTGAACAAGTGTTTGCAATTAAATCGAACGAAAATGCAAAAGCCCCTTGCAACAATGTAAGAATACTTTCAAAAGATAATTTTCCAGTTAGTCTAAAACAGAGTCTATGAATTAACGACTTCTTATCATATTTCCCATTAGAAGCCTTTTTCATAACTGGTTTTTCAATGTGACTTTTCACATACCAATATTTGTATGTTATAATTGCAATTATAAACAGCATCACAGCGTTTAGACTGAAGAGTATTCCGGTTATTGCATATGGTACATAGACCTGGGTCTCAGAAACAGTAATTGTTGTGTTGTCCCAAACAGCAGTGTTGTTGCCTAGTGTCAGTTCCACTTGAGTGATGAAAGGCCTGACAATAAGTGGGGACAATAAGCTGCCAATACCAAATACACAGCATAATCCAGCAAACCACGGTGCATTGTCCACTCCCCAGATATCAGCCGTAGCGGTGTAAACTGCTGCAATATGTAGAGCATTACTTTGTTTGATGCTGATGACAAGATTGTATGCTTTCAGATTAAACATTAGTGTAGGTTACTTACTCAATTGCTTTTGACCAAAATCAGTTGATATTCTCAAATAATTCTCTTTTGCTACATTCAATATGGTAGATACATGTCTATGTCCTGTAAATGATGAGTGTGGTATTCTGGTATTACAAAGATGATGTTTGTCATTCATCAAGACAAGACAAGAGCACCCACTTACCTCCTCCAACATATGCCCTGCCAATGCCATGCAGGCTAAACAAAGTGACCATGGAGACAAGGTTTGGACACCAGGGAACTGCAGCAAGAAGGAAGGCTGTAGAAAGCTGAGCCAGTCCAAGAGGCACCCAGTGAGAAAACCTTCTGTTGATGACTGGCAGCAGAATAGAACCAAAGATGCCACCTACTGACCTTGCAGTCATTATGGAAGAAGTCTCTGCTATTGTTGAATGTGTTACATGTGCCAGATCAAGTAAAGTGGGACCAGGAATAGCTGTGCCTATACCCTAGAACAAAATGTAGTTTGTACCCAATTACTAGATAGTCATTCTTTATCTATAACATTATATAATATGTAAATGAATTTTCCATAGACACTAACAAAAACTTTGCCATCTTTGGATATTCACTAAGTATGTTTGAAGGTTTTACATGTTAAATATTGCATTATATGACTGATATTTCTAATTCAAGTCTTTTTCCTTGGTATTCACATATTCGTAGATACATAGTGTCAAATATATTAAGTAAAGTATACTTTTACAGTATTATTTCATACACACAACAATCATGAATGTTAGGAGTAACATTATGCCAAGAAAAAGCTTCTTAGACCATGGTGTGTCTGTAGGTATTGCTGGGTCCTGTACTCTTTCCTCTTCATTTGCAATATCTGACAAAAACCCTTTCCTTGTTTCTGGCTCATTCATCTCCATAATTATGCGGGCCCTAGAAGAACTAGTCAGGACAGAAATGCAGATCTTTCAGAATGCAGGTCTTTCCCTGTGTCGGTATCTGAATAAAGCACAATCAAAAACAATGAGAATCCAAGAATTTATTTGCACGACTAAGAGATACACATTTTGTTATGCTCTTCAGATTTAAGAATCTGGTCTTCCAGTGCATGCCATGCAACAGACCTAGTAGAAACTAAAGAACCTAACTGATAACTATAATGTGACGATAAAATGTTGAGATATTTTCCGTATTTGATGACAGATTTGAAAATATTATTGCAATAACAAACTGATACAATTAGGTGGCAGACACTTTGTCAATGTAGTTTGCAAAGCTCTACTTGTCTTCACATTTGACTTTCTTGTTATTAGAGTATACCAGTAACACTAGAATTATGTTTCTTCATTTTAGATCATTGGTTAATTGTATTATTCTCACAAGGTTTCTAGTGATATAAATATATCAGCTGCATCAGGACTGGTGTACAAAAGTTCCATTTGATTAATTTTTATCTAATGTTCGATTTTTGTTTTTGTTTTTGTATAGACATAAGCTTGTCTGGCACCTATCTGTCTGTCCTTGGACGATCCACACCTTTTGGATGAACAGTGCCAACACGGATATTTTTATTTTCAAAATTTGTATACACAAGACATGATTGTTGGTATTGAGTGTGGAATTTCTTCTCCCTCTGACACCCACAAAGATGAGATCAAGCCGATTCCAATGAATGTAAACATTGGGACATCTAATAAGATTTTCTATATTTTAAATTTGAATATTTTTATTATTGAAAAAAAGTTTGTAATACTTATCATGGGTGGAGAATTATTAATTAAGTAGCTACAAAATGTATTGATATATCAAATACACAGTTTTGAAATTTGATACATGCATGTATGCTACTTGCAGCACTAAGCATTCAAAAGATCTTTTGAATAAAGCACTTTAAAAAATATCATATTTTGCGACTTGTTACCCATTTTCCTGAAACACATCACATATATATACCCCCCCTGATTCAAGGCAATGAATTCACTATGACGAAATACACATGGTACTTACCTATGGCTATGTTCTCACATTGTGACTACATACCAGGGAACGGTACTTGAGAAGATGTTGAATGCCATGATTGTAATGGGGGTCAGATCATCAGAAGATGTACAATCTGTAGCTCTATACTTTTAGTAAAGTCTATTGAATCAAGCTGGAGAATCATAAATAATAGGTATATCTGGCATATTTCTGGCGAAGGGTTGATTCAGATTCTATTTAGTTATTTTTAAGCTTATATTATATACTTCTTCAGATTTGTCATAAATTTAATATTTTGAGAGGATTGGTAAAGGCCAATGGTGCAATCTTAGGTGATTTAGTCCATGGATCATGGTGTGATGACCCAGATCTGGCCCTGATTTACAACATTTATACCATATATCCGCGAATAAATTCCAGTGGTCTTTGTAGGGGGAGGTGGAGTTTAGGGGATAACAGTGGTAATTTCCTCCAAACTAAATTTTAACTGAATAGAAAATTCTTTAACTTGTTTATTAAGCAGTTCCCTTGCATTAGGCCTATGACATGTTAACCGACAAATATTAATGCTGCTCTCTCAGTTAACGTCAGTAAAAAATATATTTTCTACACTTTCTTCCATTCTTTTCCAAACCATCTAAAAGTCATTTTAGAGGGTTCTGTACGTTTTTCTTTAATAGGGCTTCTACAACTTCCTTATTTGTATTTGGAGGACCTGCCCAGATCCTTTCCTATGATGACTTCACTAATATTATCTCTCATCGGTGGCTGTTTTCGCTCTGCCGATTTGCCTTCAAATTCTTGTATAAACACACAACAGCAGCGGAATATTGATAAGTTCAGTCCTATAAGTCCTAACATGAGTAAATGTTGTAAGATTGTCGTTGAGAATGTATATTCATTAGTAGGTTATAAATATCTGATGCCTAGATGTAGTAGTAAGGATTTAATAGGTCAGGGATTCTGAATCTTTCTTAGAAGTACGATTTCTTATGTATGTCCACTTGGTAGGAAGGCACGTGTAGTCAAAGAAAGAGGAAATCTTCTACTGCCTATTCTGAAGTGTAGGATTGAAGTAGTAAGTATTAGGAGATGTTGAAGTTATGTTTTAATTATCATGCCTTATTCGAGGGTATATGGTACCATCTGATTTAGACTTTGTTTGACCGGGATATGACTGCTGCATGATACTGGCTACACTTATCACCGAGGCTGTGCATATCAACGAAGAACATCTGAGCTAAAGCACCGATAAAACACCTCTATCTCAATAAATGGGCTCATCAGGCTGTGATTATTTAGGTTGCATAAATAATAACATTGATTTTCTGTTTCTTGGGATTAAATTGTGAGTCGTCCATATATATAGATTAATGTTTATGATGTCTGTGCAATGCTTATACCTATCCTTATACATATGCTTATTCCAGGGTAAGTATACTTACACTTGTCGTAGGCTAGTTGTATAGGATAGTATTTTCCCTACATCCAACATTAGATCGAAATCTTCTTAAAGCTGCATTTACAGCTATTAGGACAAGCAAAATCTCACCACATTTACTCGTACTATATATATATATTATTGAAATTTTATTCTGCTTTATAAAACAGTACACATAACTGGACCAATGCCTCTACATAGTGGGCTTGAATTTTTCAATATTATGGGCCTGAATTTATCAATATTTTGCTGCTGTTATCTAATGTATGTATGTATTTATATAATAACTTTATTTCCAGTTCAACAGATAAATAGTAATAATGCAATCTCAGGAAAAAGGGATAAAGAATGATATACAATCAATTCATAACTTTCTGTGCTGACACAGGTATTCCTATTCTCCTAGTTTTCCTAGATCTCTATAATATATATCTAATATATAAAGCTCAAGAAGAGTTTTTTTGACAGAGATGTTCTGGGAATCTGTGATATCCCTATCTGTTTTTCTGGTCTGTACAGGTCCATCGACCCTGTCTGGAGGACATATATATGTGGTTTGTGAAGGTATCTGGGGTGAAAATGTGATTTTGAAGCCTTTTTTTAACAAAGGTGAACTATTGATTGGGAGGGTGAGGAGACAGAGGAAAGATAAGCTTCAGACTGTTAGTTGTCAACCGTTCCTTGAATGTGCAGAGAACATAGAAGGCAGAGCTTACTAGCCAATGGCTCACACCTGACACCTGATGATTTATGGAAGAACTAGAGCTAGCACTGTTACCTCCTGTATTTGCCACAACTCAAGTGCCTCACCACATGGGCTTTCAGAGGTGGAGAAGGAGGGTGGGTTATGGGGAGACATAGAGATAGAGAGAGGAGAAAGATGAGAAAGGAAAGGGGGATTCAGAAGAGAGACAGAGGAACAGAAGCAGAGAGTAGGGGTGGATTTTGTAGAATTAAAGGGAGATAGTTTGTGATACATCTTTAGAGTAGAGGATGACACACAGACAGAGATGGACTTAAGAGGGAGAAGGAATTCTGTGGTTCACTAGACAATCTACTTCTTCCGAGTCTTGACATCAAGGACACTTCAAGGGAGAGGAACAGAACATAGAAGACAAGGGATGGAGGAAAGCAGCTGGAGGCTAGGAAGGAGGAGGTGGATTGGAATAGCGAAGAGATACTAAGGGGAGAGAGGATAGATCAAGCAAGGGAAGGGAGAGGATGAAGAGATTGTGTGCATGGAAAAGGGAGGCCGAGCGAGAGTGATTAGAGGGATATATGAAGACAGAATGGAGTAGGGAGGTTAAGAAAGTTCCAGGGAGAGGATGAAATGGCAAAAGATGGGGGAGGGATGGGTGCTGATAGAGAGGGAGAGAGAGACAAGTAAATAAGAGATATATATTACAGAGAGACACATATTCACAGAAAGACAGATGAAGTTGGACATAGAGGTGCGGAGAGGAGATAATGGAGGTGTACAGAGCCAGAGGTGAATGAGAGAGAGAGAGCGATGGCCAGGTATGAGGACAGAGGCCCGGCAGAGACATGCTAGAAAAGCATGGAAATAAAATGAAACTAGGCATACATTTGAACGAAATGACCCTCTAGGGGGCTTTGTGAGACAAAGTGAGCTATTGATTGGAAGGGTGAGGAGACAGAGGAAAGATAAGCTTCAGACTCTTAATTGTCAACCGTTTCCTGAATATGCAGAAAACAAAACTGAGAAATGATAAATACTATATTCTGGTATTGCGTTGAATTAATATATCTGTTTGGTTATGTTAAACTGTACTTTGGACCTTATTTCTTGCTTAACTTTGAATTATTTGAGAGGATTGGTGGACGCAGATCGTACATTTTATGATGGCTTCATCCCCAAAAGCTTGCACAGGTGTAAGTAATGTATTATGCAAACCCTATAGTTCAGTCCATTCATGCAGTGTGACATTACTTGGTGTGTGTGGGGGGGGGGGGATGAACAATGTGTATCATATATCAATAGCCAATGCCATCAGGACCTCATAGTCCACAACCGTACAATACCCTATGCCTTGAAATACATTTTGTGCTAATATCAAATTGAATAAAAGTATTCTTACTTATCTATTAAAGACCTGTGCAGATAAACTTGAAACCGCTTGAATGTAAGCGAAAAGTCCATTTGCATTTTTCTGTGACATACACAAATAATTTTTAAAAAATCAGTTACGTAGCATTAAAAATATCTGTCTGGTGACTCAGCATATACAAATATGTACTCCAAACATATTTTTTTTCATGGTTAGCAATTCTTTCCTAATGTGTGACCCATGTCCTGTAAACACACAGAAACATGTCAAGAACCGATCGGTTGAACAAAATTAACAAGAATCTCAAGGTGTCAATGACCAATCGATTATTTGTTCATAAGACACAAGAAGGTATATGATATGTATGCGCATATTCTACAACAGGGAGTTCCATATCTGTGATGTAGAACTAGTCCTACATCAACGGGACTTGACGTCATACTAAGACGTCATACCGCGGATACGCTAAAAAACAAACTTTTATCGACGATCTTTTCTCGTGATTCCTCTGGTAATAATCCACACTAATAAACAATGAAAACATCTAAAGGAAGAAGAGGGCACATATATACTAATAAACATATGGTACTCGTTCTACGTGGGCAAGGGAAATGTAGAACTACATTTCCCGCCTGCTTTGAACTCGGTTCCATATATGTGGTGAATGTATGTCAAAAATAATATGCCATGTACGATGTATTCTCAGAAATGAAATTGATGTCCCTCCCCACTAAAAAACCTGTTACAGTCTAGGTCCAAACACATCACATAAGATCACATAAGAATGGTATGTTAGTGGTTGGACGCCTACTTCGTTAATCAGTTTCCTGTACTAGGACTAGGCATTCTAATGGGAATATAATGACATTTTGTGGTCTTAATGGAATCAAAATGGAATTAAAATGGCACTGTGCGGTTTGAGGCGAGAGGCTTCTCTCCGTTTGGAGGGACTCTCTCAACGTTGGGACTAGACTGGTTATAAGGATATTAGTTACTGTTGTACAGTCACTGTCAAGTGGTTATTGTAACATATTAGTCACTCACTTGACAGGTCCGGGAAGATTATCACCTCAGGCAGAGACTAAACTGGTTGAACACATTATATGATGGGAAACTATGAGTAATTGACGAGATGATATTTGGATTAATTGGTTATCTTGTATGAGCACGTTAGCGGTTTCTCTGGTGTAAAGTATGAATGTTTTTAACCAATAATGTTTATCACTGTTTTGTATTGCCTTTTTCATAGCTGCCTTTTTCTTAAGACCTATTTGGGCGTATCTAGAGCTCTTTCTGATGTTTCCCATTTCTCATTATGTATAATGAACCTGATGAACATTTTCTTTTCTTTTATTGATATTTCCTTTTTTATCTACTGAGAATTAATGTAATGCTGTATGACTAAGAATAGTGTCCGCTATAGTACACAATATTATGTTATTGCAGAATAAGTACTTTAAAACACAAAAAAACATTAGATGAGAATGTAGCTTTTAAGGGACAGAAACAAACCAATACAAAATGAATACAACAAGTAATTCTCTGTTTTTATTGTGGCTTATTTAATTTGAGTATTTTTTTCTCCCTGTGCCCCCCAGCCTTTCACTTGTTCAAAAGATCTGTGGATCCTTCTCTACCCAGTACAGAGTTGTCACATAATTATGGATCTTTTATGCTAACATCAGTTGGCGTGACACCACCGTTATCTATGGCGGACAACCTTGGATACATAACAAGTGAACCGTGGAATATTTATTATTGATACTAATTTATAGGCTACTCATTATAGTTTCCTCCAGCCATGCATTCACCTGCTTATACAAGAACCCAAACATGCAGACCTTCATTCATGCTCTCCTGATTTTGGGGTGAGACTGTTCAATAATATAAGCACACGCTGATCCTATAGATTGAGCGCTAGCCAACAATTCAATAGAAACAGG
The DNA here is from genome assembly GCA_942159475.1 of Sthenelais limicola. Taxonomy (NCBI): domain Eukaryota; kingdom Metazoa; phylum Annelida; class Polychaeta; order Phyllodocida; family Sigalionidae; genus Sthenelais; species Sthenelais limicola. Next base: position 23,303,207 of record OW804101.1, read on the forward strand.
GGAAAGCAAACCACCTAGAAGGCGTCTTTTATATTGGAATTAATAGCGGGAATTGGAATACATAGCCCACATCTGAGGATTTATATGTACCTATCTTTACAGATGTACACTCTGTGTACCGACAATTTGGAATCCACACAGAAATTATTTGATATTTGAGAAATAGGAAATGTAATGGATTTTAATACAACCAAGGAACACATTTGGAAATAGTTCATTGACCTACATAGCTCCATGTGAGTAATGATTCAAGATTGATTTGCTATTGGACTAATCGGTCAGCAGAGGGTGAACGGAAATAGGAGGTAATTAAATGGATCGTTCCAATTGCAGAAATTTGAATGTGAGCTAGAGATTCAATAGTCTCTCTGTAATTCCTCAAACAGGTATATCCCATCAAAGAAACTTATATCATATTGCCTTCCCAACAGAAATATTCAGCACAAAGTAAAAATGGAAGAGATTATTGAGAATATGCAAAACAGTCCACTTAAAGCAAAACCAGAATATCCCAAAGACATACTTGAGTTCATAAGAAGTGACAACACCAACAGCTTGAGAGAAATACTTGACAGCTCTGATGATAATATGAAAGATACAATGTTCAAGGGGACATTTACTTATGATGACATTTCCAAGATAGCTGATAAAATTGATTCTTTACGCTTTTCCCTTCTACCCAGGAGTAGATTATCGCTTATGATAGCGGCTGCTGCATGCAATATCATGAAATTACTCCTGGAGAAAGGGATTCCCCATACTGCTCCAGACCACCCTTTCAGCATGGTACACTACCTACTGTACTGTGCTTACTTCAATCCACAAGATCTACAAAGGTACATAGAATTCTACCATTACTTACTATCAGCGCTCTCTCCTGATGACTTAAAAGCTATGCTACTACAAGAGGGTCCTGATGGGTTAAACCCACTGGAGCTATCAGTGAAGCTGGAGCTCTATGACTTCTTCCATGTAGTGATGAACACAAAGGGTGTCTACTTACACCGCTCATATGAATATGCATTAGTCAAGTTCAACATGTATGATGTCACTGACTATGAACATCCAGACAGCACAAGGGGTCTGACATCACCTCTCAGCTTCCTGATGCTGATTGATCATGAGATACTCAATACAAGCTCAATGAGTTCATTCCTTTCATCACCCATCATTCAAAAATGGTTCAGGAACAGATATGACTCACATCTTTCTACTTATATCATCTCAATAGGCCTATTTCTGCCGCATTTCATACCGTTTTTCCTTTTGATTCAGTCTTGTTTCTCAGCTGAAATATTTTACCCTGAGCTCTTTCAGAAGATCAAGATTGAATCAAGAAATGCATCAACAGGTACAACACATTCAATTGATACTTGTTTTAATGTGTCTCAGGGTCCCTATAATATTGTATTACCAGTGATCTGTATAACATTAGCAATAGTAATGATATGTTCTGTAACTTCCCTATTACACTATACTCGCAAGGTGATCAATGTCAGTACTATGCCTTCTCAAACAAAACCATCTATATTGAAAACATTTTTCTTTTATGGTGTAGCATTTATTTGTGAATGTATTTCAGTAACCATGGTAGTAGTAATGATGCTGGTGTACAGTGGATGGTTTCATGCACCTTCATTCTTCATTCATTTCTATGATATTTCAATTAAAGTTTATTTCATATTTTACTGTTTACACTTCATGCAAATTACATCTCTGGGGTACATTGTCATTGCATTCAAGCAGATTATCTTTGACACTGGAAGGTTTTTATTGATAACAGTTGTTGTACAATTTTGTTTTGCTGATGCCTTTTACAAAGCTGTCACAAAATTTGGCATGGTTAAGACTGATACTGATTTTACAAACTATTTGTATATTATTTATGATGCTCTGAAACTTACTGTAAATACAGCAAATTTGGGTGAAAATCCTGATTTAATCATAATATTTTTTCATGGTCTTCATTTTACATTGGTTACAGTTGTTCTTCTGAACCTGCTCATTGCAATATATTCTCAGTCTGTCTCATCTATTGCTAGTTTCAAACAAGAAATTATCATGTTACAGCGAAATATATTGATACATGACACATATGAGTAATTCTCCCAAACGGGCAGCATTTGATTTCAGAAGCCCATTTTTTAAGAAAAAAAAAATTCGTTCAATCTCTACAATATTTGGTGTACATATAGCGGGGAATATCAGCATAATGCAGGTGAAGTTTGGGAAGGCTTGGACCAATATTTCGATCCTAAACCTATGATTCAGATACCTATATTTTCCCTATTATTTTGCCTTATTTCAGCCTCATGAAGCCCGATTAATCAAATTATTTCGTGTAAAAATGAGATATATTACTCACCAATTTGTCTAGCAAAATTAAATAAAAATTCAAAGCTACAGAATGGATGTTTGTTGGTAAACGACGACCTGGTTCTACTCAGAAGTTTGACTTGATTTTGTAAAAATATTCATGTTATTACTATAAAATCATTGTGTTGGAAGAGGAGGATCTCTCTTTTTTGTAATGATTATGGCGTAACGGCGACGCTATGGCGTAACGGCGACATTGGTACATAAACTCTCCTGACTTTAACAACACCAATATGCAATCATATTTATATTTTTCATCATTTTAAGGCAGGCTTAGATAATTATTAGGAAAGACGAAATTTCATGAAAATGTTTTTTTAAAAAAATTATTGTAGATATATCACATGTCGTAACACGACATAAAATATTCCCATAACAGTTCAAGGACTTTTTTGTGAGGTATTATAAAGCTTCAGGGATGTTATGGGCTAATAACGTTTGGTTTTATCTAAATATACATACGTATACATCTTTCCCACACAACAAACTAAATGCAGTTTGATATATTTAGTTACTCTTGGCATATTTTATTGTTATGAAGTCAATATATGTCGTAACGGCGACACAATTATTCCAAAACAATATTTTCCAATTCTAAATCAGTTCAAATTAATGAATACATGAATATTGTGTTTTTTCATAACAATGAACATGTGTGCATGTGTAGAAACCGTTTCTGTTCAGCAGAAGAAATATATTTTCTAAATTAGGCTGTGTATTATATTCAAATTCCATGATTATCATATATTTTCTATCCTAAAAAAGCTGTTTTATAACAATGGTGGCACAGATTTTAGCATAAGAGCTTTGAAAGGGGGGTTCCCACAGCCTAATTTTTGCCAAGGAATTCGAAAAAAGTGGTTATAATCATGTGTGGTCATCCGAAATACAGATTGTAGAGACCCTAGGCTGGAAAACCAAATGATGCCCGATTGGGAGAATTACTCATATATATTCCTAAAGGTATCCATGTTGACTAGAGTCATGAAACCTATTGCTATGTACTTTCTAAAAAAGAATTTTGTATACGAAAATGAGAGGGTTTATCTTCTAGTTGAAAGTTAAAGAAAGTTCTTTTCCTTCATTGATCACTGTTGTCACACCTAGGCACGTAGCTTAATTCAAGATGGCGGAATGTGAGTTTCACACTTTTTCACATTTTTTAGTTCAGAGGTTACAAGATATATGCCACAAAACTGAATCAACAGATTTCTTCCTATATGATTAAAAAATTATATGTTTCAGTCATGTACAAACATTTGTCTCTTGTAATGGCCGTTTGAAATATCACATGGTAAACATATAACTCATTTCAGATACCACCATAACTCCTGAGTTTTACTACTCAATTAAGCTGGTACCACACGCTTTTTGTATAGGGTTGATGTGGCTTTGGTGATATTAGGGATGGCGCATAATCCTAACTAAGTTCATGATTTTGTAGATATTTTTCAACTACAACTCTGATATTTGAAATGATGAAATGGAGGGCTGGTATCATTTACCTGGTCGCCAAAGAATCATAAGGGATAAGTTTTTACTCCACAATGAAAGGAGGATTTTCCACTGTTTCTATGCACAGGAGTGTGTTCCTACTATACAAATATTTTCTCATAACAGCACTTGTCATAGTGGGTTTGTGCCACCAAAAAAGATTTGACTCGGACCCATGCAATCCTATTGCTAACAATTCCTACTTGTAAGGTTCTATCATATTCTGCATGCATCCCATTCTATCTCTGTACAGGGTCAATTTTTGGCAATATATAAATGTAGTCCAATATACACCTATCATCATGCTATTATCAAGCTCTTACTACTTGAAAACAAATTAAGACTGCAAGAACCAATGAACTAATAATCTTGTAACTTCCCAACAATGTTGAAAAGTTACAACGTTGTTATGCCCTCCCCCATGTAGGTGTGCTGATTAATAAAGTGGGACATTAATGGGTAGTTGGTTCATCATCAGGGCTTCCTACACGCATCAAACAACCTTTTAACGAAATAATGGCCCCATATCCTTTGTAGCTACATGTTCTTTAGAATCTACATACTTGCAAGTTAATATCATATGCACCATCCCAAGTGGCACCCGTCTCTCTTAGGCCACCTCTCCCAAGACCAACATGACCAGCTACCACCTCTCCAAATGACAGCAGAAATCATCAAAAACAACTATAAGAAAAAAGAGAAAATTCTATCCCCTCTGAGGTACCTTACCTCCTACCCTATTCTTTCATTAAGTCAGCACTCATAGACCCTGTGGATGAAGACTATGATTTCTTGGATGATTAAGTGACACTTATAACCCTCACATAGATTCTTGTTTTGAATTACAACCCGGTGTGTCTTCCACATTTAACAATCATTTGTTATTATTTGAGCTGAGTCAAACGTTCTATGTCCGACACATAACTTCAACCCTTCAACTTCTTAGCCATCTAATATACCCATAACATCTACATTTGCCTAGATGACTTCCCTGTCTTGCTCTCTTCCAGACAATCAGTGCCCACCAGAAACCTTATCAATAACAGGAGCCCTCGAACAGTCCACTACCAGCAAATTCCCAAACATCCCGGGCATTACTGCTAGGGCATTACTGCAGAGGTATAAGGAGTAGTGAGGGGTATGCAATTCACCAAGCACTGATATTTAGTTTTAAAGATAAGAAGATAATTATTATTATCTTAATGACACATATAATGAGTCATGTGACATTAGATGATAATTAATTTTGAACTTCTGACATAGAGTATGTGAAGAATTGCGAACATTAGCTAATTTAATGACCTTCCTTAGATCTTTTAATGGAATGATTTTGCCTGGTGGGAATGGAGTTTGTTTGAGCTGTGAATGTTGTGGGTATGATATGGGGAAATACTTTCTAAATGTACCTTTCGTAAATACCCAACATTGTATCTCACTTGAACGTGAAGGTGATAAAACTGTTTGATTTTAATGAATCTTTTGAGAGTAATCTGAATGTGTATGAATGTCATGTGACTAATAAAGCGCGTCATTAAAGTAATCATTATCTTATCCTGTTATGTTATTATCTTCAAAACTAAATATCAGTGTTGGGTGAACTGCACACCCCTTACTACAGTAAGGTGCAGCACTAAGCCAGGTGAGACTCATGTGCTGCCGCCATAACCTTTACTATGATAACAAAAATGGCATGCCTGGCATCAGCGTCTGCCAACAACCAGGTGCGCTGCACACAATTAAACAAATAGGATGTGAGACTGAGAGCAAGTCTATGTAAAAAGATTTTTAATGGAGTAAATAGTTTCAGGAAGTCAGGAATAATAATACTTAGAATTGGAACTGAGGTCTTGGAGGTAAAAATGATGGTGAATATGTTAATTCTAATAAGTCCTGAATACTCCAAATAATCAATATCATAAATAAATTGTTTGTATTTAAATATGCCAGAAACATGATTTGGGACAAAAATCAAATGATTCTCTTAGGACAAAACTGTTTCCACCGTTTGAAATATAATTTCTGAATTGTTTGGGGCTGTAAAACCAGAAAGGAAAAACAACAGTTATGATAATATAATAATGACAATGATCATGGTTCATTTTTCATTTTACCTGTGACAACATTTGTTTGTCAATAGTTATCTGTTTAAAAGAATTGGTTAACATTATTGGATACAATTCACTTAATGTGTAACTCAAATGTTTTTTTACATAGGTTATGTGTCCTGAAACCTTGCTCTTGATCCCATACTCAACCCTTTTGACATATTCAACATGCTTTCATATTAAGCCCTAAAAGGTCAGATCATAAGAAAGTGTACAATCGGCAGTTCTACACATTTAGTAAATTCTGCTAAATCAGGCTGAGAAATGATAAATACTGTTGCTAATGCTAATGCTAATGCTAATTTACTCGTGTTGTTTTAGTCTTGATAGGTTGATGTAGGCTTTAAACCTAAAAAATATAAAAAAAGAATATACAGACAAGCTCACTAGATCTAATTTTCGTTGTTTGTTTTAAGATTTTTATTCAGCTACGACATTTTGCATGAATATAAACAATAATTCTCAGTGCGTGCTGAGTTTAGAAAAATGTTAGGAAAAATATCAGACAAATATAATAATAATATATATATAGTAACATCATAATAATGACATGAGATTTAAAAACACACACCCAGGGCAGTGTCCATTTTCATGACAGTCCTTGAAATAGTCGTAAGAATAGGATATCACACCATATAATCAAAATAATCTCAGGCAATAGAGACTTTTGCCTCTGCGAGCGACACACAATATAGAGCAACCTCAAAATGAACGTGAATGAAAAATAGCAACACCCAGTACATTGGATTGACAAGAGAGCTGCTATAGGATAGCAACACCCGGTACATGAACTAGACGCGGAAGCGCTGCCGTATAGCAACACACGCCGGATTTCAGTAATTTATGCTGTAAAATAGCAACACTCAGTTCATGAGTGCGTCTAGATTCCAAAATTCGTTCCTCAGTTTGAAACTCTTTATCAGGACCTTTTTAATTTCTTTTTTGAATATTTTTTTATCATCTATTACCTTTATACCGTGAGGGAGGTCGTTCCAGAAGTTATAAATCCTGACAAAGAGGCTTCTCCTGATCGATTCCTTTTTCCTGTCTTCAATTTGTACCGGATATGGGTCTCTTAGATTATAATTATATAGAGGGCGATTTAATACAAGATAATTCCAAAAAACACTGAAAAAACGTTGGAGACGTCTATAACAGAGTGGCAATAGATTGCAATTATTATGAATATCGATGTTTCTAACTCTATTTTCTGCTCTCCTCCGTCTGAAACCCTGACACAGCCTTAAACAGTTATTCTGGATTAATTGTATCCTTCTTGTTTCGTTTCTTGGTGCCAGGTCGAATACTAGCCCACCATACTCTAGAATAGGCAAGATATAAGTTTTATAAATCAGTATCGATATATTTTTAGAGATATAGAATCTTACTCTGGCTAATCTTCTGTACAGAAAAATGGCTGTTGAACAAACCGAGTTTATATACGGAATCATATTTAACCTGTCATCCAAGAGGAAACCTAGGTATTTAAAGTTATTCACCCTATCAATGGCTTGACCATTACAATACACAAAATAATCATTAGCATTCAACTCTGTTTTTCCACGAAAAATCTGTAATTTCGTTTTTTTAGTATTTAATGTTAAACCATTTCTATCGGTCCAGTTCTGGAATTTTAGTATATCACTCTGAACCTTCTCTAGGTCCTGGTTTACATCAATCTTATTTAAAATCACACAGTCGTCGGCGTACATGACAATGTCCCCCTCGAATCCCACATCTATCACATCACTAATATAAAAAATGAAGAGTAAAGGCCCTAAAATACTTCCCTGGGCCACCCCAGCATGCAGCAGTTCAGGCTCAGAACATACATCACCCAACTGAGTCAATTGACTTCTATTCGTCGAATAGCTTTTGATTAAATTTACCAGATTTTCACAGATGCCAACTTTACTTAATTTAAACAGAAGAATATTAATATTAATAGAATTGAAAGCCTTAGACAAATCGAAATAGACTGTGATAGTATCATGACCCTTATCTTTGTTCTTTAATACATTCCTCAAGAAGGAGTAGATCGCACTATCAGTACTGAAACCTGATCTAAAACCATATTGCTGTGGTATCAAATAATCAATTTCATGGAGATGTTGTTCAATTTTCTCTCTCATGAGCTCTTCAAAAATCTTTCCCATCATTGGGGAGATCGAAATAGATCTAATGTCAACGATCTTTCTAGAATTAGCTTTCTTTGGTATATGGACGCATAAAGATTGTTTCCATGAAGTTGGGAAAAAATTCTCGACACGTATCCTGTTTAATAACAAAACAAAATTATCGATAATTGAAAGAAGGGCAAACTTGAGAAATGTAGAATTCATACCCAAAACACCACAGGATTTTTTCACATCAATATGATTGATTACCTTGATAACTCTCTCTGTCATGATTACATCATTCCATTCAAAATTGGGCAAGTCCCTACCTCTATTAAAAATAAAATTAAGGTTATCAGGAGATGACTTTGGAAGTATGTTGCAGAAATAATTATAAGCATAATTTGCTGCATCCTTTCCATGTAAAGTGACACCATCTGAACTAATAATATGTTCTATACGGCTGTCCTTTGGTTTAGAAGTACCATAAACATTTGCTAAATGCTCCCAGAATTTTTTTTCATTCTTAGAGTATCTATTACATATATCTACCCTGGCCTAGTTTTTTAAGGTTTCCCCCGCCGAAGGCGGTACGAGCGCCAAAGGCGCTCGTACTGGGAAACCTTATATAGGTTCCAGTTTTGGCCGCCTGTTCTTTGGGCGTCCGCGTCGCCCCCTTATAAGGAAAACCCGACTCCGCCTGTTCCCACCTGAATTTCCGACGCACTTGCGTACACACGTACACATCGCGGTGATTTTGCGCTCCCGCATATTGATAAAAATCGCTATTTCTACTCGAAATAAGTTGCCAAAAACATGAAATTCAGAAAGAGCATGCTTTTCTACCCCTAAATATGTTTTTATATCAAGGTCAGTTTTTAAAATAAAGCATAGGTGAGCGAAACCTTTCAGTAGGCCTAAGTAAACAAAAAGATCGCCAAAGTAGGCCTACATTATTGAGTCAGGTTGGGAGAAAATGTACAATTCGCCTGCACCATTCCTCTCAGATTTGAGAAAGAAATCAGGTTCAAAATACAGTTTAACATAACCAAGCAGATTCGGTCAATCAATCTTACACCAAATATACTCAGATATAGCTAGAATTTTTCGTTTTTCCGAATAAATTAGCAAGATTTACCAAATGTGTAGCCGACGATTGTACATTTTCTGACGACCTGACCCTATTGGGTTGTGGCAGGCATATCGCAGGGAAATTACGCTCCCGCGAAGTACTAAAAAACACTATTTCTGCTTTTCTACCCCTACATATTTAATTTTATCAACATCTGTAAGTAAATAAGGAAGATATGAAGGAAACTCTACTGGATATTGATGCTGATGCCGGCGACGACGCAATAATGAAGGCCTACTTTGACCTGGCCGTGCTTCTAATTTGCACGTTAGTAACGCGTCCTTGGCAACGCTTTTTCCCGCGTGGAGTGGGGCGGGAAGGTGGGATCGAAGTGAGGATGTGTGTAGAGTGGGGCTGGGGGTTGCTTAGGACTTTGCCTCTGATAGAATTAAGGGATTCGGGGGAAACCATTGTTTCCTTGGTCACAGCCAAAATTTCTTGTTTAATCTAAATATTTTCCTCTGCACAAGAACTTTAAGATCTTTGGCATGTGCCCAGTCATTTGCCTCCTTACTTTTTATAGCTTTTCGATAAGCTTTGTTTTTCTGTTTTTCCATTTTTCCTTATTAACCGTGTTAATTTGATGTCCCTGACGATCTTGCCATTCCTAATATTATAGTTTCTATAGGGATATAATTTATCCTGCAACTTCTGAAACTGATTCATCATAGCATTACTGGCTAGATCAATATCAAGAGAGTCGTCTCGTGGTAAAATATGCACATCATTATCATATATACTCTGCCTTATCACATTAAACACCATGTTTCTGATGGGGCGAGCTCTGTACGAAGCACATATACCTTTGGCTGGAGATTTACATTTTTTTATAATCATATACACAGGGTAGTGATCGCTAATGTTCTCACTTATTGTCCCTTTTTTCATTATATTTTTACAATCGCTAGCTAAGAAGTCGATTAATGATGAACTATCCATTGTGACTCTGGTGGGGCTAGTTATGTGTTGAAAGATACCTTTGCTCTCAATAATAGTGAGAAAACGTCGAGTGTTAACATTATCTATCTTTAGATCTAAATTAATATCTCCACCGAACACAGCAATTCCGAATTGAATTTTCGTTCAAACATTTCACTAGATTATCTAGGGTTTTGAAAAACTCTGATAAGGAACCACTCGGAGGCCGATAAATTACAGATAATAACATAGCCTTCCTGTTACCTGGTTTGATTTTACAAGTTAGAATCTCAGCGTTAACATCATTGTGGCTTAAATTAGCTAGTGTCTGACATGGGAAGGTATCGCGATAATATATTATAATACCCCCTCCTCGTTTCTTCACCGATCTATCTTGAATTTATAGCCATTCACACGTAACATAACGTCGGTAATGTCACGACTCAGCCATGTTTCTGTTAAACATACAATATCATACAATCCGTTCAAATATTCGTGTTTCAAGTAATCTAGTTTAGTGTACAAACTACAAGTATTGAAGAACATAACTTTCAGTCCTTTGCTCGCAGAGACGTCTATATTACTGTCACACATCATCGTTCGAGAAGAAACAAAACAACCTTCGCCCAACATAAAAACTGCTATAACTAACCAAATAATCGCAGGCTGATAACATAATCTTGCCTATGATTGTATTATACCATTTAGGAGTCAGACAGACCCCACGCACATCGTAGAAATTGACAGAACATCTTTATTAACACTTACTTCAGTTGTCAAAAAGTTCCTTACGGGTCTATCGCCACCATCTTATCATTTGAGACCGGAAGTGATAATTGGCCGGACGTGACCTTTGACCCTTAGGTGTCGTAATCGACAATGAATGTTAATTTTCAAAATCAGTGGAAATATACCAATACAAGAGCATTTAAACAAAAGGATGTCCGCTATATCACCATTAATGTGAGAATTACGTTCAGATAATTTGTCTACACAGATTAGTTTGGCTTTCGTGGCTGGAAGTGCTCGCCATTACAGCATTTGAGTACCCCTTTCCCGCAGCACAAGATGGCCGCCATTCAAAACATTGCCATGCGAACAGGCTAAACATATTTACAAAAAACAGTGGCATTGGAAATATGAAAGAGACAGACCTCTACATTGTTTGTCATAGTTTAGTGGACTGACTGTTGGTGATATCGTGCAAGTCTGTTGCTGATTCATGTAGTTTGTATGCGTCCATGTGGAGATTTAGTGCGAGAGGGCGGAGTTGCCGTGTTGACCTATTTGCCTCCGTCGTTGACATGTCTATACCAGAACTGTTGAGTATGTCCATGTAAACACTATCATCGCCCCTTGATCTGCTTAGTTTTGGGAGACTAGTGTGCACCATTGTCTCGTTGAAGCTACTACTGATGTCATCAGACGTATTTTCCAATATATTGAATGGATTTGACGTAGAAACTGTTGCTGACGACTTCCTACTGTCAAGTTTCCTTGCTGCTACTCGTGGATTCCTGTAACCATCTTTGTCAACCACTGCTGGTAGGCGTTTCGATGGCGACTTGACTTTCTTGGACACCAATGCTTGGAAGGAATTAGTAGCAATGGCGTTAGCTATCTCACTTCTAACCTTCATGAGGATCACTCTCAGTTGGTTTTTCCCCTGCCAAGTATCTTTCTCCAGTCGTTCGTCACCGAGGTAACAACCAGCACCCCAGTAGAGATTGCTAGTTGCCTCGATTAATTTGACTTGTCCAGTGCTTACAAGTTTATTCACCAGATGAATGTTCTGGTAGAACTTACATCTCACGATGTCTGACATAATGTCTACCTGCCTGTTTTTCCACTGCTCAATTGTGAAGACTCTATCTCCAATGGCCTTAATTTCCCTTTGACATTGCTGCTCGAGTAACGACTTGGCGATGTCGTCCTTGCCATGATCAATACACTTCTTATACATAAATGCTTGCTCAGAGCAGTTGAACCACACATCATTATACATAAATTCGCAAGGGAAAAAGTTGCTTAAATACGCCTTTTCACTCTGAAAAGCGATGCCATTCTTTACCTTCATGATTTTGACATTTTCCACTGAGAACTGATCATCCAGAGTATGTAATTCCCCCGAATTATATGTTACACCGTTGATCATTACTTGGTCACCTTTAGGCTTAGTACATTTGGGATCTGCTCCTGCATCTACAGCTTTCTTGGCCAATAGTCGCATGAGATTTTTCTTCTGCCTCATTTCAACACTGTCGTGCTCATGAAAGAACATGTACTTTTTCTTGAACCAAACCTTGGATGGAAAGGTTTTCTCATCTTTAACCCATTGGGGACGGGAGGCTGCCTGGAGGCAGCCTTTTCAATTGGCCTGGAGGACGGGAGGCTGCCTGCAGGCAGCCTGCTATAAGTTGCCTGGAGGACGGGAGGCTGCCTGCAGGCAGCCATTTTTTATATAAATTGAAGGGGGCATAACTTAATAAAAAATAGACGGATTTTGATGAAATTTAAAATATATGTATACAAACACACTAGAAATATCTTTATAGGTATGTTGTCATGGAGACAATAATGATGACGTCATAACTAACATACGTAAATGCTGGAAAGTGAATTTGGAGCAAGGTTGCCGCCATATTGCACCCAATGGAGACCCATTATTTTAATCATTGAAGACCAAATTCTAGAAATTATGAAAAAAAAATGATCAATAACTGTTTACACCTATTAAACGATGGACATATGACACATATTATTTGAAGAAAATATTCTTAAAGTGTTTTTATACCCTAAACCTCATATTAAACATCCTGAAGCCCAAAAAGGGGGAAAAGGGCCCCCATCAGCCATGCAAATTATGTGTAAACTGCCCCCGTCCTCAATGGGTTAAAGGGATCACGTTTACATATAAGGGCTTCCTTCAAAGCTCGATGAACTACCTTAATGACAATTGGTTGGTGACTGCCTCTTTTGGCATTTGACTTGACTTCTCTATAGGCTATATCAACAGAGCCTTCCCAGGACGTAGGAAATAACATTTTAATAATTTTCCTGGCCAGAACAACAGTGTCTTCGTTTCGTACCAAGGGACATCCCTCCAAAACCACGTAAGTTTCTTTCTGTTGTTGTCGATTAATTTCAAGATCATCTTTAAGCTTTTCTGCTTGCGAACATAGGTAACTAGATTTCCTTGCCTGTGCCTCCAGCTTACTGTCAAGCGAATCGACTGATACCTTGCATTTACCTTCCAGTTCATTTAGATCATCTTTGGTGGCCATTTTATTTTGTATATCCTCCATCGACTCCTTTAGTTTTAGCTGGTTGGAAAGGAGTTGTTGCAATAAGTCAATATGATTATCACTCGTCGCAGATAGGGTACTAACTCTTTGAAACACAGTTGTAATGTCTTTATCCATTTCTTTCCCTTTTGCCGCCAGTTTAAGTATATCGTCGTAATTAGGGTCAGCATTTCTGAGCCTTTTCTGATCGACAGCATCCATCGGTGATAATTCGCTACTCGTTCTCTTACCTCCGCCAACCGGAGTACTGGCTACCATGGGCCGGGAGAAATCGACAATCATATCGCCGGCTTCGTCTTCGTTGTTTTGGTCTGCCATTTTCACTCTATCATCGCCCATAGGCCAGTCAACGTATGATCAAAAGTCCAGATATCTTCAAATATTCACTTTTAAAAAATCCTGACACCACAGATTTAGTGTAGGTATGGTATTTCCTCACCGTACACAAATATGTTCTCTAGAATAGCGTGAGGCCCGAATAAATCACCAATTCGGTACACCTAGCAGGATCGATTCAAAAACACGTTTGTCATTTTGAAATTCCCGCCTTTATTGAGGATTCACAAAGTTTAAAAAGATGATTAAGAGTCCAATTGAAAAAAGTGGGATGTTGGCATATCACCGAAATGAATAATTTGGGAGATGATGAGATTATACAGCAAGATAAACAGGACCAAATCCTTTAATATGATAACTTGGTGACATGTGGGGGAAGTGGTTATAAATAGACCACAAGATTAAAAGTGGTTGATGGGCAATAGCTTAGATTGTTTTGAGAGAAACAAACCGATACAAAATAGTAACATATTGATGAAAGCTACTTCTCACTTTTTATTATGGCTGTTTTACATTTGTAAAATTTTATATTTTTTCTCTGCCACCCACATCCTTTCAATCTTTCAAAAGATCTGTAGATCCTTTTCTACCCAGTTCAGTGTTGTCTTATAGCTAACATCAGTTGTCATGACACCACCATTATCGCTGACAGCCAAAGTTTAAAAGCATCACTCTGTTCATTGTTCACCGAATGAATGAACTGTTGAATATTTAATATACACTGAGGGTGATTTGTCATTACAGTTTCCTTCAGCGATGCATTCACCTGTCTATGTTGAAATATAGAAGCCCTGACATGCAGAACTGCATCAATGCTGTCCTCATTCTGGGGTGAGCCTGTTAAAAACATAAGTCTATAATTATGTCCCATCCTATAGATTGTGCGGGAGCCTACAAATCAATATAAACAGGGGATAGCACCCTGAGGTGGGAATTGGAAATAATTATTCAAATCTGAGGATGTATATGTTCCTGATGTCTACTGTACAGACGGCCACTCTGTGAACCAACAATTGGGAATCCACACAGACATTATTGATATTTGAGAAAGAGGAATTGCAATGGATTTATATACAACCAATGAACACATTTGGAAATGATTCTTTTGTTTTCATAAGATAATTGATCTACATAGCTCCATGTGAGTAAAGATTTGAGATTAATTTTCTATTTGGCTAATAGGTGAATGGAAGGTGAATGAAAATAGAAGATAATTAATTGGTTAATTCTAATAGCAGATTTCGATGACTTCTGCGCATGTCTATTACAGTGCATGGGTAGATGGATTCAGCTAATTCCGACAATTTTATGGAAAAATGCAAGGATCTTTTCCCAATATCATTGCTTGTATAAAATGATTTATAAAAACCAAATGCATGCTGGGGAAGATGAACTGATTTACACAAGATCTCAATAAATATTCCATGCTGAACATTGCAGGATTTCTATAGCTGTTACACTCACATACAACTCAGATAATTACATATGAATTAAGATTCAAGATGGTGGACATGCAAAGGAAATTTCAAATGTGAGTTAGATATTCAATACTCATTTTGCAACTGTTTAAACAGGTATACTTCATCAAGAAACCTTTAATCATAGTGTCTTTCTACCAGAAATATTAAGCACAAGGTAAAAATGGAAGAGATTATTGAGAATATGCAAAACAGTCCACTTAAAGCAAAACCAGAATATCCCAAAGACATACTTGAGTTCATAAGAAGTGACAATACCAATGGCTTGAGAGAAATACTTGAAAGCTCTGATGATGATCTGAAAGATACAATATTCAAGGGGACATTTACTTATGATGACATTTCCAAGATAGCTGATAGAATTGATTCTTTACGCTTTTCCCTTCTACCCAGGAGTACATTATCACTTACGATAGCAGCTGCTGCATGCAATATCATGAAGTTACTCCTGGAGAAAGGGATTGCCCATAATGCATGTGACCACCCTTTCAGCATGGTACACTACCTACTGTACTGTGCTTACTTCAATCCACAAGATCTACAAAGGTACATAGAATTCTACCATTACTTACTATCAGCGCTCTCTCCCGATGACTTAAAAGCTATGCTACTACAAGAGGGTCCTGATGGGTTAAACCCACTGGAGCTATCAGTGAAGCTGGAGCTCTATGACTTCTTCTATGCAGTGATGAACACAAAGGGTGTCTACTTACACCACTCATATGAATATGCATTAGTCAAGTTCAACATGTATGATGTCACTGACTATGAACATCCAGACAGCACAAGGGGTCTGACATCACCTCTCAGCTTCCTGATGCTGACTGATCATGAGATACTCAATACAAGCTCAATGAGTTCATTCCTGTCATCACCCATCATTCAAAAATGGTTCAGGAACAGATATGACTCACATCTTCCTACTTATATCATCTCAATAGGCCTATTTCTGCCGCATTTCATACCGTTTTTCCTTTTGATTCAGTCTTGTTTCTCAGCTGAAATATTTTACCCTGAGCTCTTTCAGAAGATCAAGATTGAATCAAGAAATGCATCAACAGGTACAACACATTCAATTGATACTTGTTTTAATGTGTCTCAGGGTCCCTATAATATGGTATTACCAGTGATCTGTATAACAATAGCAATAGTAATGATATGTTCTGTAACTTCCCTATTACATTGTACCCGCAAGATGATCAATGTCAGTACTATGCCTTCTCAAACAAAACCATCTATATTGAAAACATTGTTCTTCTATGGTGTAGCATTTATTTGTGAATGCCATTCAGTAGCCATGGTAGTAGTAATTATCCTGGTGTACAGTGGATGGTTTCATGCACCTTCATTCTTCATTCATTTCTATGATATTTCAATTAAAGTTTATTTCATATTTTACTGTTTACACTTCATGCAAATTACATCTCTGGGATACATTGTCATTGCATTCAAGCAGATTATCCTCGACACTGGAAGGTTTTGTTTCATAATGTTCTTTGTTCAATTTTGTTTTGCTGATGCATTTTACAGAGCTATTACAAAATTTGGCATGGTTAAAAGTGATACTGACTTTACAAACTATTGGTCCATTTCTTATGATGCTTTAAAACTAACGGTAAATACAGTAAATCTGGGTGAAAATCCTGATTTAATCATAATATTTCTCCATTGTTTTCATTTTACATTGGTTCCAGTCTTATTGTTTAACCTGCTTATTGCAATATATTCTCAGTCTGTCTCATCCATTGCTAATTTCAGACAAGACGTTATCATGTTACAGCGAAACTTGTTGATACATGACACATATATATTTTTTAAGGTATCCATGATGACTAGAGTCATGAAACCTATCGCTATGTACTTCCTCAAAAAGAATTTTATATACGAAAATGAGAGGGTTTATCTTCTAGTTGAAACTTAAAGACAGTTGTTTACTTTCAGCGATGGTACTGTGGAATACTAGAACACTTCAATGAACCTCTTACCACCTTAATTAGGGATGTGGGGCCCGGCTACAGTTTCATATTCTCACCCCATGTACTATAGAAGAAGACCAACATTGCGGTGACCTAGTCCTGCCATAAAATGTAAAAAATCAATTGTTATATCAAATGGCCTGATGTACGTTTTGAATCGATTGAGACGGAGGGTCAAATGGTACGACACCCCGAAGGGGTGGAGTACGATTTGACCCGACGTCGAGATCGATTCAAAATGTACAGAGGGCCATTTGATATTTATTTCATACGTAATCAAAAAGAGAAGACTATTTTAATGACATTTTACCTTAGTTTCCTTATCGGAACTTAGCTTGAAAACTTTCGAAACGTGCAAGGCAGCGCTACACAGCAGAGCGCAACGTCACCAAGTGCGCAACGTCGGCAAACCAATGAAATTGCGTCATATTGGTCACGTGTTTATGCCCCGCTCAAATAGCCCACGTGTGCTATTTGACATTTCGAATAGCACCCCCGAATAGCACCCGTGAAATCGCACACGTATGTAATAAAAGGTAGAATAAGACAAATAAATTGAATGCCACCAAATCACAAATGTTAACCTTAGTTTTACTCCACAATGAAGTTGGTACCACATGCTACTTGTATAGGCTTGATGTGACTTTGGTGATGGTGCATAATCTTAACTACAAGTTTATATGATTTTGTAAATATTCTTCTACCAAATCTCTAGCATTTGAATTGATGAAATGGACGGTCTGTGTAATTTTGTTGGATCCTGATTAATTGGAAGGGATAAGTTTGTTCTCCATGCATCTCATTCTGTCTCTGTACAGGGTCAATTCTTGGCACTATATAAATGTAATCCATTATACATCTTTTATTGTAGTAATCTATCTGTTAAAGTTGTTGTAGAATTGCGTCAACATTGTTGGTAAGTCATTGAAAAGGTGAGAGGAACACATATATGATGATCAACCTAAAATATTTTAAAATAAAATCCCACGTACATGCATCCGGAAAGTAGGCCTATACCACCGAGAGTTGGTTATACAGAGCTGTAGTATTTTGAAATACACTAAGATTAATTACTACGACGGAAGTATGTCTCGATAACATTTCTGATTTGCTGCTAATCAAAATTTCACGAACAATATCGATGAAAATATCCCATGATTATGCACGCCGTTCTACTTCAAGCATGGAATTGAAACGATCACAGTAAATTTTATTTAGCATTAATGATGTGGATCGTTCGCAATTTTATTGATAAAATCCTTATAGTTCGCCTGTTTCAAGTCACTGCTAACTATTGCTTCTGTACCTCCAACCAAACACTGGCAGGTCATCGATCACTAATTATTGACCCATATAATGAGGTTTAATAGGCCTAAACATATAATATAACTACATACTAATTGTGTATAGTAGACTTGTTGGTGTACCAGCTGTATTATTTTTGTTAATTTAGAATAGTTATACCGTGTATCAACAAATACAATAATGCTTACAACTAGTCATGTAACTGGTACAATGTCTGGTTTGCATTTCAGATCTGCTTCAGTGATATGGGCTCACGGGTAATATATTCGGTTAAGAAATCCATGGTGTTTCGCCCACTGCTGTCTCTAACTACCATTTAGTGCGATCATAGGTTCTATACTAAGGGACTTAATAGTTGGTTGGTTGGTTGTGGTTTGGTATAAGTCAGTTTGAGGTTACTGCTTGACTTGCTCATGAGTGGGGTTTGTGGGGTTTGTGGGGTTTGTGGGGTTTGGGTTTGGGTTTGGGTTTGGGTTTGGGTTTGGGTTTGTCAAGTTTCTGCTTGACTTGTGGTTGTAAATTTGTGGTGTTTTTACGTTGGATGTTTTTATTATTATGTTTTTATTATTATGTTTTTATTATTATGTTTTTATTATTATGTTTTTATTATTATGTTTTTATTATTATGTTTTTATTATTATGTTTTTATTATTATGTTTTTATTATTATGTTTTTATTATTATGTTTTTATTATTATGTTTTTATTATTATACCGATCAGCTTTATAGAAGCTATTCTAATGAAGCTCTAGTTTAATAGCTCAAGTGTCCTTTTCTTTCCAGTTCACTCCAGGTTCAGCTATTGAAAAACGGCGGAAAAGCACATTTTTCTTGTCATGTATACATTTGTATCGTGATTTACCCGACTTCGCCTTAGTTAACTTGCATGTGCCACTGTGAGGAGTTGAAGAAACCTGAATCTATTTAACCAGAACCAAATTCAACCCCTGTTTTGGGGTCTGAACTATATCACGTTTGCTAAATCGGCCATATTAGTTACAATTGATTGGTCTTCATATTGTAGAAAATAGGGCATTGTTTTGGAAGGGGGTATAGCAACTCTATAATTGGGTGTGAGGGGGTGGTCTGCCCGCTAGCCACACCTCCTCCTTCCAACAGATGAATTATTCTTTTTAGTAATCTCTCCCTAACATCTCTGCATAGTCTACATAAGCGATGTCCATGATCAAATATTTAAGATCAAGTTGCAAGGGAATAAATTGTGTTTTAAACTCTCATCGAATCGCTGCCTTTTGCCAAATTTTACTTTATTATTATCAGAACTCCCATCAATATAATTAAGTTTAATACCATATAATAGTGGTCCCCTAAATCCTATATGTAATGGCCACTAAGTTACGTGAATGACCCACCACATAAAGCCTACATCCTACACAAAGCCTATATCCAAATCAGCTTAGTGGGTTAGAAGTAGTATAGCTTTATAGTGAAGTAATGAAAACATTGTAGTGAGAGCACTGAACAATTATCTTGGCGGTGTGTGGGTGTACACGGGGGCGAGGGCGGTGTATTTATACAGACCCCTTCTTATTTCTGTAATCTTGCTAAGCTACTTGATAATGTAAAATGCTGTGGCCTTAATCTGTACTGTTAGTACTCAGACACCTTGTGATAATGGGGGAGGTGCCTAATATTTTTCAAGTGATTTGTAAGTTTTTGTAAACTCTTAATGTCATAGAAATCATTAACATGATGTTAAGTATACCATTAAGTAAGGCCATTTTATAAGATTATGAAATCATGTTATAGCTAGCCCCTTCAGCGAACGTGTCGTTTTTCAATAGCTCAGGTGAATTCCCCCCCCCCCCCCCCACTTTTGATATGTTTCATAGTTTATGGGCATGTTGCCTACGTTAGAGAAACCGCGGGAGTCCATGATTGTCATGGTGATGATAATATAATCTTGTATTTGTTAAAATAGGAAAGAGCTGTGACAAATATAGATGATGTGTTTCTAGAAATTCTATCCGGGTCTGCCAACACATAGTGCATTAGGGACTTTGATTAAGCATCGAAGGAATTGGATTCGAGACAAAGACATACGTACCAAAATAGAGGCAACATCAGTGGTACATACAAGCCCCGTATTACATCATCAAAATATTATATGCAATAATATGTACTGTAGCTAGGCAATTGTCAGGTTCGGATGGCTTGAAAAACAGTATGCGTTGATATTGTGATTTAATTCAATGCACAGTTTTGTCTGATGGCATATGTGCTGCGTATTACAGGATGCTGTAAAAAATATTCTGTGTGGGGAGAAGGCACACTGCCACCTGGTGCAACGAGAACTAACCAGTGAAGTTTTCTATTTTAGTTCAAAAGAAATTCTGACGTCCTTCCTTTGTAATTAACTTCTTTATTTACCAATAAATAATTATCATATATTTTGTATTAAGTCAATGAATGGGCCGCGGCATCAAGAAATGTGTATCGTCTATACACTTTATAATTTTAGTACATTCTGCTGAAAATATAAACACTAGGTACATAGGTCTTTCCTTCTTAGATAGATTTGCTATGGATACTAATCATTTCATCATAAGATCTTTGCAGTTTGAGAAGAATGCCTTAATTTATTTCTTGGAAACAATCAGTGCCTCAGCTCTCAGTAGAACATCATAATCGATTGCTGGGATGAATACCTCAATCACATTGTAGTAGTATCCATATGTCCGTTGGATATTGTAGCTTTCACATGACATAAATCATCGAAACTGGTATTACCTGAGCCCCACATATTAATAGTGTTAAAGCGAGAGCTAAGTCAGGGAAAAGGTGTTTACCGACTGTTCTTGAAACGGCCTATGCTCAAATCATGTGGACGAGAAACCGTTGGTGCATTATACAAATTTGTTCCAGCAACCCCTTTCAACCAGTATCTGTCATCAGATGACTGATAAAGTAAACGCAACATATCTTAAGGAAACAATCAAA
The DNA here is from genome assembly GCA_942159475.1 of Sthenelais limicola. Taxonomy (NCBI): domain Eukaryota; kingdom Metazoa; phylum Annelida; class Polychaeta; order Phyllodocida; family Sigalionidae; genus Sthenelais; species Sthenelais limicola. The sequence continues at coordinate 23,324,709 of OW804101.1, forward strand.
GTACAAACTCCTTGCACTTCAGCCACTTTATAGTTTGGAACATCATAATGTCCAGAAAAGCGTGCAGAGCTAGACAGTCCTGCATTGGCATATTTTAGAAATAGATTGCAGATGCAAGATATGATACTTTTATGATTAATTTCAATCATTGAATCACCTGCAGCTAACACAGGGGCCTTTATAAATAATTTATTTTCTCCATTCTCCTTAATCACCATAAGGAGAATGGGGTATCAAAGTAAAACTGAAATGCAATGAATCAATGGATATTGGTAGTGATTATGCATGTCACCTACAGCAAGTCTCAGTGGTCAAGTGGTTAGAGTGTTAGACTTCTAAAAAGGACATTGTGAGTTTGAATCCCAATTTGCATTTTTTTTAAAGAATTTCACTAATATCTCCACATCTGAGGCTCGGTTTACTTTTAAACTCACACATTTAGTTGTTGTTGTCATTCCCTTTCAATTGGTTAATGAATTAGAGAGGCTAAGATCAAATTAAGCAAGAAAAGGGAGTTTAATGGGGTTCTGGGAGATATAGTTCCCCAGACCAGAGCTTTGGGTGGCAGTAATAAGCTTGTGTTTATTTTCAGCGAAAATGGTTTTTGCATTGGGCCATGACTCGTCTAACTTATATTGACTTGATATATTTCACTGGGTTTTCCATACGAAATTGTATCCACACTTGAATGTTCATTTTACCTGGAGCTATATATATATGGCGTCAAAGATTTAGCAATAGCATATTCCCCGACCTAGATTTACTGGGACTTTAATAAGTTAATGAGGGGCACCATTACTAAAGAAACCTTCTGTTGCAATTTGTCATAGGTCCAGCTCATTTATCACCTACAACTCCCGGACCAGCCTAATGGGTCATAGATCAAAAGTAACAGAACATTTTGATTTGGGCCAAGAAACAAAAACGGTCCCCCCTGATTCCAGTTTCAAATGGATTTCCTGTCTACAAAATTCAAACTTTTGATTTTTCTAATATATTTGCTGAGAATGAAGCCTAAATAAAATTTGAAATGTGGCTTAATTGCTCTTTATTTCACTCACATACATAATCAAAGGTTTCCTGTGATACCTATGTATACAGGCATGGAGGCCCTAAACTAACCCAATGTCACATTACTAGCAAGGCCACATTACAAACATTATTTACTCAAAGATGAAATACATTTTATTACAGCAAACCTATATTACATTTAAGTATTGTTCTCAGATTTTGCAGGTATATGTATAACTTATAGTGTGTATTTATTAGGTATGTTTATGTATGTATATGTACATGTATGTTATCATAGTTTGAATAGATAGGTAACATCCAGCAGGATAAGGCCACCCATGACCACAGTAACAAAGGCAATGGATAACCTTCCCATGATGTCCGCTGCTGGAGCCTCCACTGCATCCATGACTGGAAACCTCACTGCAATGTAAAGTTTTTTTCTTTATATTTTATTTGTTGTTCATACTACAAAGTCCTCAAAATGCCACAGATTATATCTAGTTTGCTTGCCAGAAAGTTTCCAAACATGTATGTTTAACTTAGTGCTAACTGTTCATATTGTAATATATGCTAGCAGATCTTAATAAGAAAAATGAATGTTTGTATTAAATCATCATAATGACATGGTTCAGGACTGTACCCAACCTCCTGAAGAGCCTTGCGTTATAAATCATATTGTCAGGATGTACTGATGGACCCACAATGTTTGGGATACTCAGTGCACTAACTAGCCATCACAGATGACCTCGTATATTGCATTGTATACAAGGTCGTCAATTGGACGTGCTAGAAACAGGACAGTTCAAAGTTCACTAGTTTGTCCAGAAAAAGTACTCAACCAATTCCTATTAAACTGCATGTCCTTAATCTATAACATTTTGGGATGCTTACGGTACATTCTTGGGAGAGGATCTACAAAATACACAGAGAACTGCTAGGCTTATTATCGGCAAATCTGTTCCAGAATCTTTTTTATATTGAAACATGGTGCCCCAACTTGTTTATGTCTCATTGTGCATGACCAAAGGTATGTAAATGAGCCGAAAAAATGGTGCACAAAAATACTGCTACACCTGAACTGCCTTATGCTTATGGACCAGGTTGTAACTCCTTTGAAACAACTAACAAAGATGGCACTGTAACAGGATTTTTCTGGAGATGCCACTGTAAAAAAGCTTGCTGTGGATGAATTGACTTCCAGCCACTAATTCTAAGGTAACACATATACTGACATAAGGTACTAATGTTTTCATTGTCATACTGAGTAGTTACAAACTTCTACAACTCTCCACAAACTACCGCAACCCTAGCCACCCTGTTTGAATCGAGCCCTATTCAAAGCCCAGTAATAGGGCTAATAAAGCTATGCATTAACATAATAATACATGGAGTTGCTTGACTTCACCTACAATACATCACCAGAAATTCATACAGCAAGTAGAAAAGAAAGGGATATAATCTGGTATAAAGTCATTGGAGTACATCACTCCAGTTTCACCTTCACTCTCATCAACACAACACCACTATATTTGAACCATTGTATAAACCAATAGCTCTACATTAGCTGCTGTTTAGGACTCCATTCTAGAAGAGGGAACTTTCAACCAGGGAATATTAGTATATATATGCCTCCCTGCTCCAACCCTTAGCTATAACCTACAATGTTCACTGCTCAAATTTCAGTGAGGAATACGCAAGCTGACTTGCAGTGCACCTTCATATAACCAAAGGACGCCTCCATGGTAGACAAAGGAATGGCATTGGAGTGGGGCCTCAGGAAACTAGGGTCTAAATAGTAGTTGGTTCCCTATTCTTACCCTCACCACAGCAACTAAAAGAATAGCAGAACATTGTGACAACCATACAACACAACGAGCTGATAACTTAGTGGTAGAATCCTCATCAAAGATTCATGTCTGGTTCAGATTTCAGAGAAATGAGAAACTGTGTATTTATATAATCAGACAGGAGCTGGAAATAGAATAGACAGAGACAATGAATCTATTTCAAACAAACTGTTATTACCCTCAGAACAGTTGATGACTTGTGGTGCCCAGACACCACTGAGTTGACACTGGGAGATGACCCAGCCTATAGGGTCACTTGCCGTCGTGTCGTTGAAGCAGGTGACGTTGACCCAGGTGCCCGGTGACCGGTCCGTCGTGTTGACCATTCTGTCTTCCCAGGCCCCCAGTAGTGGACAGGTCACCTCTACACATTAAATGAAATGTAATATATTAGTATACACATTTTCTCTCAACCTGGCCAATTATATGTGTATAGACCTGTATAAGTTAACTTTTATTTCATGTCTTTCTCCGTATCATGTAACATATATATCTAAAACCGCATTGACAAAAATGTGTAGGCCTACATCAAATTTCCTGCGAAATATTTGTTGACATGTGACCCAACATGAAAGCGATATTTCCATATTCATACTATATGACTGAATGGGTTATTCTCTCTTCCCTCCCCTGCCCCTGCCCCCCCCCCCCTCCTTGACCTCCTTGACCTAAATGAAGCTTAATAAGGCCTATTAGAAGGACAGTATACTCATCAAATGTTCATTGATACGTTGAGTCTTACACATATATGCTATAACAAGATTCAAGTTTTTTCTTTTGAAAAAAAAACCCACACAAAATGGTATCAATAAAGAGACGTCCCTACCAACACAGTGCCTGGGTACCACAGGAGATATGGTGCCATCATACATGCAGGACATGGGGAACACCCATTCATCCCGCCCAAACCAGTAACCAGGGAGACACGTCGCCTCAATGACGTCACCGGGTTTAGCGTTAAGTGCACCGACTCTGCCGTTCTGCACGATGGGGGGCAGGCACAGGTTCTCTGAAAGTGGAAATGTAACATGATAGGTAAGGAACTTTCTTTCCTTATCAAAAGAATTAATAATAGGCCTAGAAGCGATATTCCCCAATCGGTAACATCAGGGACAATCATTGGTAGACTTTGTCCAATTTAAAACATTAGCCCAAATGTTAGGCCTAGAATCTACTCATCATCAGATTTATATATAAAACAAGAAGCTGTGCCTCTTGAGCCCACATAGGCCTATAGATGCACAGAAGGAAAACGCTGACAGAAACAAGTTTTTGCTTCCCGAATGCAACCACTGAGTCACATGACTAAACGGTGTGATGTCATAGGTTGTCGCAATATATGTTGCGATGCAGCGCAGTCGCTTTGTGGCAGCCCACTTGGCGGTAGATGCCAGTCTGCGCACTGGTTAAAAATAGCCTGTTTTCTATATGCGGGAAAAGAATCTTTCTATAAGCTTTATCACATTTAAAGTTGAGGAAAACACTAAAAAGATACAAATTCAATAAAACCTAGATGCACCACCTTGAGTTAGCTAAATTGTGACCATAATTACCAGTAGATCTATTGTACTTCATAATCTCTTTCTTTACTTATTACCTTAGATGATCCTATATGACCCGGCAGTCCCTAATTAATCCGTACCTGTGCAGGAGCCAAGGCTAGGGCTCCACTCTCCATCCAGGTCACATTGCGCCACCCTGTGAGTGACCCCGTCACTACTGTAGCCGGGGTGACACGTGACATTAACAGTGGTGCGGTATTTGGTCTCCTTTGTGTCTATCACTGCATGTGACAGCTTACCCAGCCCCTCGCACTGGATCGCTAAACGTGAAATAATATATTATAATAAAATTACAACTTGTCTGAAATTACACAATGGAGAAGGCCTATGGGAGTTCCTTTTGTCAAACCCAAATTGGGACCAAATTAAACTTCCAGATTTTTCATTCCTGTGTAGGCCTATGCCAATATTCCACTTTTTCATATATGATTCCTATTAATTTATCCTTGAAATCATCCATTAATTTGGAAAATATGTAGGTGCTTTGGAGGCCAAGAAAAAAAATAGGTGTGTTTCCGATTTACCCCCCCCCCCCTACCTAGAAAAACCTTCCCCTACCTAAAAATTGTTTACCATACCCTATTTTTTTTTACCGCATCTTACTTTTTTCATTTTTTTTTACCAAGAAAGCATATAAAAGCAGGAAAAATGGGTTTTCCTAACCGAAACTGTCAAAAGGCACATTCCCCATGCTTAAAACAACTATTGTTATGAAATAGATATTTTTTTCAGCTCCTGGGAGGTCGTTTCCTAAAAAAGAAAAATAATAAAAAAAAAAGTTACCACCCCCCTACCCCATCCCCCCTACCTAGCCAGATAAATCGGAAACACACCTATATTTTTTTTGGCCAAATCAAAATCATTCATGGTACGTCAGTTTTGTTTGCTTTGTGTATTAATATATCAACACAATCTTAATGGGGGGGGGGGGATGAGGAGGTTGAGGGGGAGCATCGGAAGCGGGGGAAGTGGTATTGATAGTATCGCAAAAGCTTACGTTGACAGTCCAGACTGATGGGTGTCCAACTCAGCTTCCTGCGCCTGCATGTGATGTTCGCTGATCTCACTCCGTCGTTCTGTTTGTGTCCATGGATACATTCATATGTCGTCATCTCACCAGGCTGGACGCTGAGTGACGCAATCCTGGTGTTGGTGACGACAGGAGGTTCCTTGCAACGATCTGAGGATAGAGCTACCATGTATCAACACTGGCAAGGATGTATAAAGTTTTAGTTCCCGTTGGTTGGTCTGAGGTGGCCCGTTATAGACGCACAGAGTGGCCAGCGGGACCGGTAGTGGCCACTCTATGCCGGAACAGACTGAAGTGATAGTAACAGCCCAACCAGCGGGGACTAAAGCCATTAGATTCTTCGTTTATGGTCCTCACTGGGCTCTAAGCCTGACGGGACCATAAACTCAGGTTCTGACAGCTCAATAAAGCCTTTGGCTTTATAAAGGTCTGGATTTATATTTTGTGTTTTAGAGCAAGCATTACAATTTTTCCCAATAAATCACAACTTCATTTCACTAGTCTCTTGTCAAGGTGTGTGTGCATGTCTTGGAATAAAGAAAGAACAGTTAATAATTATGTCCGCAGAGATGAGCCTATGTACAGGACCTTTGCGCTTCCTGTTCCGGTTCTGGTGCAGTGGCGCCACAGACTGCTTGCACTCCCTGTTATATGTGGGTAATCGATAGTCCAGAAGTATCAAACCGCTTTAGGCCCTTCGGGGTGATTTATTTGTGTACATGCTTTAGTGTACTACTACTACCGTTTCGGTTTTGCTTTTGTTTGGTTGTTTTGAATCGGAAATACAACCCATCCACCCACCCTAGCTCGCTCTGTCCCTCCTACCTACAATATGCATTTGATTTAGTATTAAATACCGTAGACGTACTGTGTACGTCTACGCTACCCGCCCTTTAAATACATGTTGTCAACAAGCTATCCATTTCGAATATATCCCATTTGCCGGTTACGTTTATCAGCGTAAACGTGAGTTTCGGGAACGGGTGCAGTTGGCACAGTGGTTCCCTTAGGGCGCAAACGTGGTGGCGCAAACGTGCCAACGCATCCCCATAGGATTAGTATAGAAATATCGAAAATCTATTTTACAGCCTAGATTGATTATTTCTTCGGACAGAACTTGCAGAGAACATCATATCGTTGCGATTTCTGCGTAAGGTTGTCAGCTATCGGTATGTTTACTAGGAAAACGACGCGGCCAGGTTGAGATGTGTAACGTATTCAGCCATGGCTGTAAAGGCCCGGGGCGACAGAAGGATTCGAAATATGCCTGCTGCACACCGCCTTTCTCAAGGCGGTTTTTGGTCGCCTCTCGTCCAGAAAATTACCGCAGCAAGACACTTAATTGTGGGAAGTAAATTGGTTATATTTCACCAGATCTGAACGATTTAAAATTTTTTATATTTAAAAATAAATGATCGTCCCACCCACCCCACCTTTCCCTGCCCCTCCTACCTACAATATCCACTTGATTTAGTGTTAAATACCGAGCCTACACATCACCAATGTGCTGAGTAGGCTCCCGCCCTATAAATAGCCTATACATGTTTGTGAGCATGGGTATTATGTAAGGGTGGCAGTGGCTATATGGTTGAAGCTATGTAAACATGGCGGGAGTGAGTGACAACAGATAGAGGGTGCATGAATGTTTTCAAAATAGCATTGCTAGACCATGAATGCATTATTTTTTCCAGACAAAAAGGTAGCTAACTAAGTCAAGTTTCTCTCAGACGAATTACAGGTCGCCACTTACAGGGAAAACGTTAAAAAGAAGGCCATAAGTATGGGTCGTGTCTATATGGGGAGTGGACGCTGATGGGTTGGGTGACGTCACAAATTGTTGATGTAGGCTTATCCGCCCACAGAGGGCGAGTCGGTCACATCTCGTCAAGGAAAGAATGATATTCCCTTGGTATATAATATGTAATAGCATGAATCAAATAGCCAACATACCTTCACATGTGATAATTTTGTCCCAGGAACCTGATTGTGTACAGCGTAGTTGGTTGGTCTGCTTGCCATCAGCAAACCTCTTGTTAGCGCCTACACATGTGTAGGTGAGGGTGGCATTGTATGTCACTTCTGACCCCAGCCTGGAAGCTTTCTGAACAATGGGCGGTGGTGGACATACCACAGCTGTAATATGAGGGTGATGAAGGCAGACGATAATTTACTAACAGTAATTGTCATAAAGTTGGTAATAATGATAGAAGCTCAATGGCCACACACCGCTTAATAAACTTTGGTGGCATTGGAAAGAGCTTTAAAATGAGCACACTGAGGCAGGGGAAAGAGTGACCATGCACTATTCAGTTGTTAACGTTTGTATACCTACTAACATACCAGACTTTATATCCATAGACAGAAAGAGAAGAACATGGATGCTCTTTCAAATGGCCATAACGTCTGAATGAAACACTAGCGTTTAGATATGTCGGTGAGCAAGTGAGTGAGTGAATGGGAGAGTGACTCGCACATGTGAGTGAGTGGGTCTGAGACCAAGTATATATGGACTCCTCAGAACAGCTGACATACAAATTAAGGTCTCCAAAGGAAACTGAAGATCCAAGTTTTTCAAATAATGATTGATTGATTGATTGAAATACTAATGAGGACCCTATCACTTACATGACACCACCCTTGTATGGGAGGCAATATGGAACTCAACCTACAAGATGTACCACCAAAGCACAATTACCTGGAGACGTTATCAGCTATAAGGTATTGCTGGAAATGAATATTTATGAGGAGTGACTGGTTCCTAGTTGAAGACTTGTTGTTTCAAAGCTTTAGTTGGAGATGATTCGGCATTTAACTTATGCTTAGGAGGAGAATGAAAGTATTAAACTTAATTAAAGGCTATCATAACAATTATAAAATTGACGTGGTGTACTCACGTATGCATGCTGTTTGGTTGCCATGCCACAGCCCTGGATGGTCACAGGTGAGGAGGTTGTTAGTGGTAGAGCTGTCATCAAACGTGTACCCCTCCTTACACTTCACCTCTGCTACCGTATCATACCACACTTCGGTCGTGTTAACCTCTGCATGAGTTACGTTAAGTGGTGAGCACGTCTGTCCTATAATATAAGATCTATATGAGTCACAGACTTTAAAGTAAAACACTGGGCTGGAACACTTGCAGGGCATACAGCTCAATTATGATTTATAAGTGGGAACTCACATTATAATACTGGTTTCTGGGCAATGATATTGTCAGAATCAATCAAGTAATTTCTTTCCCGCTCTCCCAGACCCTTAGACTGGGTGCCTTCATATTAGTAGCTGTATGACACTAACTAGGGCTGAGTGAGTTCCTGAGTGAGTTAGGTGTGGTCATGGTCTAGTGAGTCTGTAGTAAACAGTCAAAGTGACCACTTTACTTCAAGGTCAACTTAGCTATAGGGCTCCACCCCAAGTTAGGGACTTTGCTGTATTAGCCATTTTTTTACATTATACGGAATTAAAAATTCGTGAATGTTAGTGAATTGCGTACCATTCTGTCAATCATCCTGAGTAGCCAGTTCATGTGATACATTTTGAGGTGTTGGTTGAGGGTTGGTGTGAGGAGTGTGGACACTTATCTGGGAGGATATCTGGATGCCCATCTCTGTGTGATGTAATTCACACCAACACTACTAACTTGGCACTTATGCAAAGACTGCTTGATTGACAACCTTCTACCATCTCTGCAGTAAATCCATGAAGGCCAGTGTGACATCCTATTGGTTAGGACTGTTTGATTGACAACCTTCTACCATCTCTGCAGTAAATCCCTGAAGGCCAGTGTGACATCCTATTGGTTTACATGTCTTGTATTCTATTAGCTATCTTGGTTTGATTGACAACTGTAGAGAGGACCACCCATGACTGAATCTGAGTGATCTACACCTACTACACCCTTTGCGATTTCTGGGTTTCAAAAGAGTGTTATGTTCTTTATCCAATATTATTATCACAAAATTTACACATATAATTAAGCATAAGCATTTTTAATTAAATATTAAGCATTTTCAGTTGAGCAAAAACTAAACTGCTAACTATGACTTGCCATTGCGCACAAATAGTTGTCCGTAGAATTCGTTTCCTTGGGAAACGCACAATATATACATTAACTTAAACTGATTATAAAGTTAAACAGAAAAATAGTTCATTAAATGATTGATTAACTTAAAAAACTTATAACTTGTTTCTTAATCCTTGGGTATGAACATGTTTTCTTTGTTTATAAGTTCATCAATAGGGGACTTGCATGTGCCACTGCGCATGTCTGGTACAGTGCATCATGGGATGGATTCTGATGAAATCTGACATACAAATATTTGGGAACATTTCTATAAAAAATTGCATGAATGTTTTCACGAATATCACAGCTTTTATAAATTTTCTATGAAAACCAAATGCATGATGGGAACAATGGAGGCTTGTGTTGTGGAATCATGTATAACACATATATATTGATATTAGACCATTGATAAATAGTCCATGCTGAATATGACATGATTTCTATAGATTTTATACTGTACCATTAGTCCCATAATGCTATGTGAATAAGGATTCAAAATGGCGGCCATGCAACTCCCCTATTGTGCAATAGGGATTTTCTCCATACTTTTCTAAGAATAAAAGACCATCATTCCATACCTGCATAATTATAGTGAAAAATTTTAGTAAAAGGAGAGAATTAATTGATATAGGCAGTCTTCACACAATATGAAAAAGAATTTTTGGAATTGTGCATGCAACAGTTTCAAATATAGACTGCCCTGAATCTCTGCTTTTGTTTCACATATGACAGTAACATTTAACAGAAAAACTCTAAAAACTAAAAGGAACCTTATAAAATGAATTAAGGCAATTAAAGTTTTAGTCCCTAACTTAGCACACACCACTATAGAAATACTACCTTACACTGGTCACGGTCTACTGATCCACTTTCCACTTGACCTCAATTCTCAAAAGTATACATAAATATTTAGCTGTGTTTTTACTGTTGAAATCAAATGAAAGAGCTCCCTGATGTCTTTCTGCTGCCACTATTTGTTGTTATACATCCATATGCTTTATAGGTTTGCATTTCTAAAGCAGGTAGAAGTCAGGGACTATAGATATTTAGCTTAGATTACAATATATACTGTCTGTGTGCATTCACTTCCACTGAAAAGGAAGTTTACCAGACCTCCCAGCTTGTCATTTATGCATAGCACCCTGGTAAGATGTCAGCCTTCACTATCCAAATAGCAGACAGAGTCTTCTCTATTAAATGGTGCTTTACAGCCACACAGATTATTGGATTATTCATTATAGTGTGCATAACATAATATCTTAGTTTTCCTCAATGTCTGAACAGAGGATATAGTCAGTCCAGTGTCCCCCTTTAAAGAATCACTTCTTCAACAGGATGCATTCAACAATCAACAAGGTATGTTTGAAATCAAAATGGAATTGAACGGACGGTTGAAGGTTTGAGAAGGAAGTGAGGCTTGAGATAGTGGTTAGGGTAGGTGTGGAGGGGAGGAGGGAGTAGGGTTGAGTGTGCGTAATGCGGTATGTGTGTGTTAATAGGGTGAGCAGGGAGGAATATATAGTAAGAGGGAGAGGACACGACCTATTGATGTCCCATGCATTTTGCCACTGCTGGACACAGTGGAAAGAGGATACAAATATAGACTTACTTGCGCTGACAACAGTATGCAACGTGTGACAGCAATCACAAGCCTAATTATGAAAGTCCCCCGCCCCCATGACAACATTGTTACACATTGATCAGCCAGGTAGCTTTGATTTTCCCTTCCCTTGCCAGCTACATCATATTAGTCCCACACTTATAAATAACTTTGAACTTGCTAGTATTGGTATATTTGCAGGGTCTCGGATAGTTGGGGGACCTGATTGAGTAAACACAATGCTGTGTATAGGAGAAAGTATGTTTTGAATTGATTTTTTTTTTAACAAATTTTATTGACAAAGTTTCACAGAGTGATAGTTCTCATTCGTCGAAATCTTCTGGTGATACAAACTTTTTGTTTTAATCAAAGTTAGATCTTCCTTTTACACTTTACTACATTTAATATCTTTAAATTTTTAATCACAATTATACATCGATTTAATACACATAATTAATTAATCTTCTACTTCAGCATATACACTTTTCTACATTTTTTTTGCCATAATTTTAAACACATACCCAATGGGTCAGTCCACAATGATAAGAACAAACATATTTTACGAACCCAAGTGATTTATAGAAATATTCAATACTAGTATTCTTCAAATCATACCATAAGTTACACAATCTACTATACAGGCTCGTCACTTTCTACTCGATTCTTATTTTACCTTTTCATACTAGTTCGGCTCTGGCTTTTAGATCTTTTTTCAGATTTGGCCATGACATATTTTTGCATGCAACACTAAGTCCATTCCACATATATGTGGTCCCAGATAATTTGGACTTTTTCTTAACTTTTCTGTTTTCGGCTGAACTACTATCATATTGACCCCTTCAGCTTGTCTTGTGTGTCTGGGCATTTCTAACCTGTATTCTTCTAGATCTTTTAGGTTATACATTAAGCCAAATATAGCTATGAGTCCTCTTTTTTCTATTGTTTGGAACCCATGTCTCGCCATTATGTACATTATTGAGTTCAATTTGCCTTAGCCCTCTATTAAATACACTCTGTATTTTTCTAATGATGTTTGCATTTGCTAACTTATAGAACATAAGTCCATACTCAGAGAGAGGTAATATATGGGACTTCAGAATAGTTACAGCAGTTCTTTGATCGATATAATATCTGATCCTCCCTAGTTGCGTGATTTTTGCCTGTACAGAATTTTTTATTTTTGAGAAGTGATCATTAAAACTCAGGCAACTGTCAATATTGAAGCCCAAATATTTTACTGATCTCACTTGCAAGAGTGTAATCCCATTTATATATATAGAGCCCGGGTTTCTACCTCTGATCTTATGATCACTGGCTAAACATTACAATATTTGGTCATGACACTCAAAAGATCATTTATTTAAATGGATTGGGTTAGAAACCTCCAGATGCAATAAAGTCATATCTAAAAGTAGTTAGTTAAACCCAAAAATACCTCACTGCATGATTTGTAGATTTGAATAAATACAAGTGATGTTAGGGCGACGGGAGCAGGTGAAATGATGATGATTGGTGTGGGTCGGTGAGTGTTAAGAAAATATGTTTATGTTTGTTTTAAGATGTTTATTCAGCAAAGCAAAAATTATGTAGTATGTACACTATTCTCATTTCGAGCTGATTTTTAGAAAAATGTTACAAAAATTATTCAGTCGGCACAGCAACAGCTTGACAAGTAGAGCCGATTAGGCTTGAATTATCATGCGAAAATAACTAAGTTATACAAAAGAAATAGAAGATCAAGAAAAATAAAAACCATCACCTAGGGCAGCATCCTTTAACAACATTCCTAGGAGCATCGTTTCACCCTCAAATATCAATCAAAATACAAAGGAGCAAAATAAGTTTCAAGTAATAATCTGATATTAGCCATCAGGACTGAAAGGGCGATTTCATACAGGCATAAACCTTCGACAACGTACTAATAATTCAAACAGTTTTGGACACATTTGTAGTCATTCATATCCAGAGTATAAACGCGAGATATTACGATTTGTATAGAGTTTGCTATGGTTAGTGTTAGGTTATATGAATATGAAAAACAGTTGCCGACGACCTCCCGTCCTCCCAGCCATCCCGTGAATATCTGCACACATGGATCGTCCATAGAACTAGCTTGCAAACCAGCCGGGAAAATCCCGGCTCTTTCTATAGAACACACAAGTTGTCAGGCGTTTTGCCGAGCTCTGCAGTTGACTTCATGGCTTCGCCATCAGTCACCTGCAGAGATTTAGCAGAAGAATCTGTATTTCGTTACCTTTTTAATGGAATAATCGCGGAGTTTCTACATGGAATATGACAGCAATACATGCACGTGATAATCCTAGGCTAGTTGTTTGTTGTTAGTTGCAAAGACGGAAGTGTCTGACCGGAAGGAGCGTGCTCAATACACTATGAGAAGCCTTACGTATCATTTCCCATGCATTTCAGTCATGTGGCCCAACTTTCACGGTCAGTCGATCGGCCGATATGCAGTCGCCATTCACGCTAGTGTTAACGTAATTTGAACGAAGATTGTCATTTACTTGCGTGCATTTTGGTTAAACTGACTTAACTCAAGTATAGCTTTGTTATTTTGCTGGCTATTGATGTGCCTGGATGGATACGTTTGTAGGAAAATGAGTGCGAGAAAGCTTTTGCAGACCCGGGGCCCCCTCTCTAATAATCGCTGTACATTTATGGCGATGCGTTCGTAGTGTTTCGGAAATAGCATCCGCTTATCGAAATAAGCGCTTGGGCATCCGTTCGTCAAGCCATCAGGATTTGGAATCTCCCATACATTTTGGGTGTTTGAGAAGGCATTTTTACATATGTTCTTTATTTGATTTTTAAAAAAGGTAAGATCGTTATTAACCTTTACTTCTCTAGGAAGTGAGTTCCAGAAACTTAGGATTTTACCAAAAAGACTCTTACGAATCCTTTCTTTGTGCCAGGGAGTTAATATCACTCTATTTTCCCTCATGTTATAGTCATGTTGTGGGAAATTCTCCACAAAGTTATGACAATTCCAGAAGACTCCAAAGAATTTTTGTAGTCTTCTGTAACATAACGGAATAATTCCTAGACTATTATGTAATTCTACGTTATTAACCCTATAAGCCCCTCTTCTCGTTTTAACACCAATGCACAACCGAAGACAATTATTTTGAGCTACCTGGAGTCTTTTTAGGTCCTTTTGACTACCTAAATCCATAGTTAGAGTACTTGATTCTAGCACTGGAAGGATATATGTCTTAAATATTAGGAGTGCAATATCTCTACTAATATAGTGTCTTATTCTCGCAAGCCTTTTGTACAATAAGTTAGTTCTTACACAGACATTGTTTATGTGACAAGACATCGTTAATCCACTATCAAGGAGATATCCGAGATACCTAAAACTTTGGACATTATCAATCTGGACACCATTGTTATATATGATATAATCATCATGGTTTTTTTTCCTTGTGCCGTAAAAGGTTTGCAATTTGGTTTTAGAGTTGTTAATAGTCAAACCATTTTTTTCTGTCCAGGTCTTAAATTTGTTCACATCGTCTTGGACATCAACCAAATCTCTATTGGATCTTATACAATGGAGAAGAACACAATCATCAGCGTATAAGATTATCTTCCCAGCAAAATTTATATCAACCACATCGTTAATGTACAAAACAAACAGTAAAGGTCCCAAGATACTGCCTTGGGCCACGCCAGCATGTAGGAAGCGCCTATCAGACATATTGCCATTCAGACAGACCAACTGTTCTCGGTTCGTCGAGTAGGAATTCAAAAGAGAAATCAGCCGTGGACCAAAGCCTAGTTTTTTCAATTTATGCATCAAGATTTTAATATTTATTGAATTGAAAGCTTTAGAGAGATCAAAATATGTTGCGACTGTATCTAAGCTATTGTCTTTATTTTCAACGACTATTTTCATAAATTCATAGATGGCGGTGTCCACGCTTTTTCCTACCCGAAAACCATGCTGGGATGGGGCAAGAATGTTTTGATCAAGAAGGTAGTTGGAAATCTTTTCTGACAGAATCTTCTCAAATATCTTACTGGTCATAGGGGCTATCGAGATGGGCCTAATATCATTTATATCTCTCGAATTTTTCTTTTTTGGAATCAGGGTGCAAAGCGAAATCTTCCATGACTGTGGGAAGGATCCAGAAAGTCAAATTTTGTCAAGTAGGGAGGTAAATTTGGTTGCACATGATAACAAGGCAAGTTTCAGAAAGGATGTATTTACATCTAAGATTCCACTAGATTTAGTTTCATCGATATTCTGAATATGCTTTACGACATCGTCCCTGGAAATTTCCCCGTCCCACTCAAAGACATCAAGGTTATTCTCCATGTCTTCATTAGCTGAGAAAACTTCAACAGAGGATTTAGGCATTATATCACAGAAGAACCTATTGCTGTAATTTGCAGCATCAAGGCCCATCAATTTGTTCCCATCAACATCAATAACATGATCGATCGACGTCTGAGAAGCCCCTTTAATACCGTATAAGGTTGAAATATGATTCCAGAATTTCTTGTCATTTCGACTAAAACGCTGACATATATCATTCAAACCTTCCCTTTTTAATCTGATAATCAAACGCTGTACTTCTATACGTAGGGCCCTGGCCTGTCTGAAATCCTCAACATTTTTGCTTTTTGTAGCCTTCTTAAATTGTCTATTTTTTCTCATTACAAGCTGTCGTAGGTCTCTATTATGTAGAAGTTGGCCATTTTTTATCTTAAAGGTTTGCACTGGATATAGATCTTCCTGAATTTTTTTAAATTCACCCATTAAATTGTTACCTAACACTTCAAGATCTGGCTCAGACCAAAGTTCTTCATCAATATTAGATACCTGATCGTTAACAGCTTCATACGACATTCTCGAGGTTGGTCTACATTTGAAGGTGGCACCACTGTTAGGTAAACTATTTGTCTTACCTTTCTTTAGAATTACAAAAACAGGGACATGGTCACTTATATTTTCATAGATGTTTCCTGTATCCGCAACATTCTTACAATTAGTGGCAATGAAGTCGATCAGAGTACACGAATCAGAAGTAATACGTGTGGGTTCTGAGATATGCTGTATTAATCCAAACGAGTCTAATAAATTTATAAAACGTCTGGTAGATACATTTTGCTTTAGCAAATTGATGTTGGCATCACCACCTAAGATTAAGTTAGAATTTCTATAACGATTGTTCACAGTACCCAATAAAGTTTGGTTCAACGCTGTGAAGAAACTCTAAACAGAGCTACTTGGAGGTCTGTAAATAACAGATAACACAATTGATTTATTCATACCAGCCTTCAATTTGCATCCAAGAATTTCACAGTCATTGTTGTTTACACACAGGGCCTCTTCTAAACTAACATTGAATGTGCTTCTAAAATACACTAGTAGACCGCCACCACGTTTACCATTGACCCGGTCCTGTCTGACAAAGCTATATCCATTTATATCTAGCATTGAGTCAGGGATATCGACAGACAACCAACTTTCCACAATGCATATAACATCGTAGAAACCATTCACGAATTCGTTTCTTAGGTAGTTTAGCTTGTGAAATAGACTGCATACATTAAAAAACACAATCTTCAGCCCTTTCTTAGTCGAGACATCAATGTTCTGGTAACAATACATTATATAAATCAGTCGACAGTAAAGGGACGAAGGTTTGAAAAGAAGTGAGGCTGAGAGGAACAGAGAGAGGGAGTGAGTATGTGTTGTGGGAGTGTATGAGACCAAAGCAAACTACGATCTCCAACACTTGGTCATTCTAACAGTCAATCCTAAATTCCACTAACACTGTTTTAAAATAACCAATCCCTACAAGTGGGTGAATGACCGTTTCCGCACAATGAATTACGATTTTCATTTCCCAATTGCAGAATTAGTAGCTACAAGCAGTATGTACCCGGTTGTAGCTTCCCTGTAAGCCTGTATTATGACCCCCTATCCATCTTAACTACCAAGTCGTTGGCAAAAACATACGAATTTACAAATTTAGCAGTTGTAACATATGCACCGCATTACTGGTTGCAAGCAAATTAACAAGTGCTTGCAAATTTACGAATCTTATGATTTTTTATTTCTAATATTATATGCATCACCCTAACTATTCTTAAAATTCACAAACTAATGTTGACTTGGTCCACTAAATATACTTTCTATTCGACTGAATTGGAAAGGTAAATTATATTCACGTACAGAAGAAACTACTGCATGTACTTACTGTAACAATTGATGTCTGTGTTGCCCAAGTTCCAGTGTCCCTCCACACCACAGGAGAAGGCCCTGCTCTTCCTACCACTGGAGAAGCGGTGTCTATTGTGACACGTCAGCTCGCCGAGCCTGTCTACCAGCGTCCACTTCGCGTTAGCCGAATATGGGAATGGCTCACACCTGGAGGCTGCAAAGTCAATGGTACTTTCTTGTTACTTTGAGAGGGCGGGAATAGGGTGGTTCCTTCTCTCCCTCACAGGCCTCATGTGCCTCGCTTTATCTCTCTCATCTCTCCCCTTCCCTTTTCCTTATATAAATGCCCCTCCCTCTTCCTGCACCCTTGAATTTGAACGAAACCCTGCTAAGCATTTGTTAGACACAGTCCATGTTACTTTGAGATATGTGTAGATTCCGAGAACATATCGATAGAAAGGTACGATATAGGTCTCAGAGTTTGCCTTATATATAGAGGATATTATTTGTTCTCTACAGTCTTGTATATCTTCTTCAAAATCCATTGTCTAATTTCTTTTATTTCGTGTGTAATTAATGAATATTATGTTAGTCTTCGTTAGGTTCTATTTAAATTAATGCACATCATTTGATGAGCTCCTGATGAAGGGCAAGTGCGCCCGAAAGCTTGAGAAATTCAATAAAACTAACAACATCTTTATTGTTTCTTCTTCATCTACCATCATTTAATCTCCGGCCCACCCCGATATATAGCATAGCGATATCCCTGTCCTCCCCTAATTTAAATCGTATCCACTGAATCTTATCATTTAATTACATCTTGTTTTACTCTTTATCTTCTAAACTTTATTTTAATCCTATCGTATTAATTAAGCTCATTCAAC
The DNA here is from genome assembly GCA_942159475.1 of Sthenelais limicola. Lineage (NCBI taxonomy): Eukaryota > Metazoa > Annelida > Polychaeta > Phyllodocida > Sigalionidae > Sthenelais > Sthenelais limicola. Next base: position 23,342,899 of record OW804101.1, read on the forward strand.
TCCTATTATCAGATTAGATAAACTCATATAATAGAAATCCTATTAATATCTTAATATTAAAATTATGATTTGTAAGAGAAACCCACCTTGGCAGCCACCTGCCACATGAGTCCATGCCCCAGACTCAAGACATGTGATATCAAAGAAGGAGAGGCCAGTGTGGTGCTTGTAGCCGGCATCACATGTGTAGCGCACTGTCTGGCCTGCCCAGAATGAGCTACCAGCTCCTGCTGCGGCTGTAACATGCACTACACTGGGCGGATCATCGCAGACCCTCCCTGCATGGTGGAAATAGAAGTAATCATTGTAGGTAACAACATCCATGCAGCTATAGCAGCATTCTTAAATGATTATTACCATTAATTCATTATGTGATTTAATTAGCGCTATAGGACCCTGTACGTTGACTACACAGATAACCAGGTAGCTAGCATTAGGGCTTTAATGGACCCAAGTCCACATCTGCAGCCAGATATGTTTATACAAGAATATGAATCGGTATCGAATCGGTAGAGCAAAAAATGTTGATTAAATAACCTTTAGATGGGCTGGAAAAGAAAGGAACCAAATCTTTAGGTTTTGCCCAATGTTAACTGAGATCGCAGCTTTAATTTGGGTAACACTTACTGATACATGCATGAGAGAGCTGGGACCAGGTTTTGTCTTTCTGACACTCTATAGAGTGCGCCTTGGCGAGGTCTGGGAAGAAGCCTTCAGTGCAGGTGTATACTCCTGGTGCACCCATCCTCGTGTTCTTAGGTGCATCAAACCTGGTGTTGGCCAGCTTGGGGAAGCTGGTCTGGGCTGGGCAGTCGACAGCTGCAATAGTTGAATAGACAAGCACGGCATTTAGCAAAGGGGGAGCTTCCTACAGCTGTTTTATCTTAAACCACATACACGTGCATACTAACAGGGCAAATCGCTTGAATTTAGTTACCGGTTGGTGTACTTATACAGTGTGTGACTGGCAAAATATTTGATACAACATATTAGAACAATATATATATATATGTTCTCTTGGTGAGAAGTATGTATGTTTTAATCCAGAACGAACCAAACAACCCAACACAAAAAGTCACCAATACTTTAGAGGTATCAAATGACATATGTACGTGAATGAATTATTATCAGTATAATTATTGTAACGCTTTCTAATGTCTGATCCTTTCCTTTCATTTTTCCATTTCTTCTTATGAATATATATACTAAATGACTATGTCTCTTAACGTATGTGACATTGGTATAACATATCGTTTCAATTTCATGTCTGTCTTTCTGTGGTGTAACACTTAAGCAAACGTATAACATATTGCCGTTTCTCTGATAGCATGAAACCCGAATGTATTGCAACGTAAGTGAGTAGGGGCCAGTGAAATCGACCCAAGCTGAACTGCTTACTAATATGTTTCCAAATTTGCCTGAAAGAATTTGTAGCTGACCCCGGAATTGCTGCTGCATTGTACCTTATAATTACATTCCTAGCTGTAGAAAACAAAGATAACAATAGAGTGTGTCTTACGTTGGCAGCTCGGGGGGAGGTTGCTCCACTTGCCCTTATAAGGATCTCTCGTCCCGGTGCCACAGGTGCTGGTCCAGCTGTCGTACTTGCCCTCAAACATGTAGCCTGTGAAGGCACACGTATAGTGGGCCGTGGTACCAAGCGTCTTCCCTGTCACTGTCACGCGGGTGTCCTGTTCCTCCAGGGGTGCACTGCATGTAACTTCTGGTAATGAATGAGTCGCAATATGTGCTTTAGTTTGCCGCTTATACAGGAGCACTATTGTTATTAGGTTAGGTTTATTAGGTTATTAAAAATAATTAATAGTTAATTATTATGAAAAACACAGTGGCAACAGTGCCCTTATGATAGATTGCATAATTAAATTAGTTAGAGATGACCTCACAGGACGTGCGTCCATACACCCCTGCGGGCGTGCTACATTGCGTGCGTGATTGAAAACTGGAAAAAGGAAACCATCAGAAGAAGTCTGTTTGTTAAAATTCTGACTTTCTGGAATAATCTTCCTCAAGATGTAAGATCGATAGAGGATAAGGATGCAAAATGTCGCTGGATAAAAATCTTAAAACAAAAACATTATATAGGTGAATAGGTGAAATGGTATTGCGGTGGTCGCAACACTACCGTGCAGTAGCGCGCGGCGAATAGCGCCACTGGGATGACCCAGATAAAAGTATGATGGCTGCCGTGGTTGGTGAAAAGAGCCAACACTATGATCGTTCTGTTTTAATGCCATGAGTCTACTACATCGTACTATGAGCCAACACTCTCTTTCATGCTATGCCATGCGACACCATATCATAACAGCTACTGAGATTGGCATGTCCTTATAAATACTCACATTCCCACCCCTGGGCTATTATACAGCCATTTCATACCTATAACATTGAATCACTCCATACAAATAAAATCCCTTATACATATCAATTACCTTCACAGTTTCCTGGATACTTGGCACTCCAGCCATCTGCGGTGCAGGTGATTGTTTTGTTCCCCATGTAGCCGTGGAATGTGTGGCCTTGGTCGCACACGTAGGTAATGGCATGCCCCATCGGGTAGACTGAGCTTGCCGCGCCTCCTAGCGTGTACGAGTTCCTTACTCTAGGTGGGCTTTCACAGAATAGTGCTGAAGCAGGAAGATGGCGGATGATTTATAGAGATTAAAGTATCTGTGTCTCTTCATTTACATTATTATATGTATACATCCATTCATGGCAACACCATATTTTCAACCGCGTTGCACATACATCAACCACTTCACCAGAAAGATCTGTTACATTAACTATGAAATATCCAAATATACATACCCTAGACTCATAACTTTGTAATCACATGAGAATATCGAGACTTGTCCACGAAATTGTATGCAATAAAAACCTATAAAAAACTCTCTCTTTATCCTTTTGATTTTATGATCCACCAATATAATGACCATACAAATAAAGCCACCGCCACTTACCAGAGCAGGGGTCAGGAGGAGGAGGGTTATCCCAGTGCCCTGTAGCATTACAGGTCATGCTCCACCCTAGCACCCCACGTGTGATCCAGGTGCCCTCACTGCAAGTGTAACTGGCCGTGTCTCCATATACCCACTGTGACCGGCCTACAGGCTGTACAGTACCTGGACCTTGTGTCTGGTATGGTGCCTCACACCTTATCACTGCAAATATAATCTACACATTGCAGGCTATCACAGAATATCAGTCAATATCTGGGTGCAGGAACAGTCAGAGTATGAGTATAGGAGCGAGAAACCATATTCTACATGAATTATAATCTACTCATAGTGTTTCATACAAGTTTATGTATTATTGTTGTATGTATGCTGGAGGAGGGTTGCAATAACAGAATCCTTATGGTACACGTACCATAAGAAATTTAAAATCTAATTTTAGTGACTAGTTGCGTATATTCTCTTCTGTTTATAAATGCTTGTGTTCATGCATTCTGAAAACTGTAATAAAGGGCATATAATTCATCAACGAGATTAAAAACGTTTTAATCTGGTTGAATACATATAGGATGGTACTTAGCTCCCACAATCCGAAACTACAAACTAACTAAACTTTCTAATTGCCTGTATATCATAAATCTTATTTTACTTTATAGATGAGATATATACTGTTATTTCCTATAGATCTCCTAAATATGTTGTGTATTGAATTATGACTACATTTTATTGTAAATACTGTACTTATCAAGGCAACCTAACACAGTGTAAACGTTTTTATCTTTTCCCTCCACCCTTCATCATCTCATTGTTTGTATGAGTAGGAGTATGGAATAGCGCCTCAACTACAAGAGGTATATCAAAGCCCCAAAGAAAATCTATCAACAATATAATTATAAAACGAAGAAGTAGAACTTGGCATAGAACAACTAAGACTGACATGTGCATTGTGTATCAACTAGGGATGACCAAGCATAAGGAGCGGCCTCTGAGCAGGTGACTTGCTGTGTGGGCTGCCCTAGAGTCTGGAACCAAGTCTTCTTGTTGTCACACGTATAGGTGGTCACTCCATGGGGGGTGGTCACGTCAGTCACTTTACTAGCTCCACTCACATCGACTGGATTACCACAATCTCCCAGAGCTGCAATATTCACAATATCATCTGATCCTATGTATTATATATAGGCATACATGTGTACATGGGATGTACTATCATGGTCATAACAATTTAAGAACAACTATGGTTGAAGTTGTATATCCATATGTTTCCTTAGAGAAATAAAAGAGTTCAATCAATCTTCCCTAACACTTCATACCGGGGTGACTCAAGAACTCAAGAACTCAATGGTTAGGTTCTGTACATCAAGGATCTGTGGACATAAATGTTAAGTTCTTCTACAACATGATAAAGAATAATAAATAATTGGTTCAGTTTATGCTGAGCTTGCTGTTTAAAAATTGTTCTCTCTTAAGTGTAGCCTGTGCGTTGTACTAAGGTCGAGGCTTGTTATTTGACATGGATGGGAAAGATGATGCACGCTATGATTTATAACCTCTATATAAATGAGATATTGAATTATGTAAGATATCTTTAATGAACGAAATGGGAGTAGAAGCTCCAGCTAGCACCATTATAGTTCTGATATACCCGGCCTCATGTCTCATGCCAGAACTGGTCAATGGAATCTCTTGGATTCACTAAATATGGGAGGGTACTGGCCTATGGTTTTATCTATTTAAGTATAATCATAAGTTGGAGGATAGACCTCGGACACTTAGCCTCTTGGGACGTCACTCCCGGAAGCTATGTACCAGAAACAACTCGCAGGAGACAAGTAGCCACTTGGAAGAGGGGATGGGAAAAAAATAGACCCTTGCCGTTGACTTTTTTGGGAGGATAGTTGTCTATAGAGTTGTGCAATTTCACAGTTATCTGACCCAGTATTCATTACCAAATGTATAGAAGTAGTAGAGCGATTAGTTATGTTTAAGTGGGTAGGGTGCTGGATCGGCCATAATTATTAAAAACAAGGTTATCGATACATGCTTATGATCTAGATCATACATATCTTTGTATCTCCCAAACTCAACGTATGATGGATTATCATACCTCAGGAGATACGTTATTCAAAGTTCGTAAATTATTTTCATTTTGTAAAAACCTAAAGAGTTAAAATACAGCTAATGATCTATATCTATTTCTTGTGATCTCGGTAATATAATTCGTGATGGTTTACTGTGCTTCAGGAGCTATGCTAGGGGGATTTGTGATTTAATATGTTTTTGATTCATTGCCTATCTGATAAACCATTTATGTTAGGAAAACAAACTTTACATGAAGCAATTAAACATCTTCCTACCTTCACAAGCATCAAAGGCTGTTGTGGTCCACGTCCCATTTGACTCACACATAGCTGTGGGTGATTCAATAAGGTCCTTATTATATCCTACAGCGCAATTGCAATCTACAATGGTACCTGCTGGTGCATCCCAATTAATCAATTGGTTAGTGATAGTTGCAGTGTATAGGCCTACACTACTGCATACTACACCGGGGGCCTTGGGAACCAAGCCACAGTGATTCGCTGTAAGAGAGTCATGATATGATTTAAATGAATCAGTCTCGTTTCGTTTAACAAAACACGAACATCCTATTTAAATAGTATGCGATCTAGTGCTAAACCATCACCATAATGAAGGATCTTATTGGGATCAGGGCTATCTATAGTCTGTCAGGAAAGTACTTGACATGGAATTCCTTCATCTCTTTTAGAAGAGGAAAAAGTGGGGGATACATATGAAAGGGGCCTCACTTCCTCTCTTCTTAAAGTGGGGGATATATATGAAATGGGCCTGCCTTCCTCTCTTCTTAAAGGAGTGACGGAATCCCGTATAACTACTTTTTGAACAGACTATACATGTTTTAAAACACTTAAATGTAGAGGGCACATGAACGCAGCCGTTCTAGATAGAAGAGGTACTTTAAATTAGAACTTACGGATGCACATCTCTCCAGACCAGGTAAGCCTACCCGCCCCAGCCTTATCCACACAGGTGAGGGTGAGGACCTTGACCCCAGGTTGACCAGCTACCATGTGGTCAGTGATGCAGCTGTAGGTGGCGGACTCTCCCGCAGGAAGGTACGATGTCCATGGGGATATTCTGGTGGCATTCTGTATGCTAGGCAGATTCCAACATATCACCTCTGTAAAATAAATGATATAACATATAAACGATGATATCACCATAATATTTATCCTAAATCAAATATAGCCCCCAAATATATTGCAATTATTATTAATATTGACTTGAAAATTGGATAAAATCCCAGATTATTGTTATTAATAATAATAGTGCATCGGAACCATAGTATGAACCCGGCTCTACAGGACGAAACGCAAAACGCGTGAAGAATTATATATATATATATATGGTCGATTCTCATGAAATGGTTCCAAATGGAAAATTGTCATTTTTACAAGTTTTCTTTCAATAGATCTTTCCTGTGTAGTCATGCATTATAATTAATGTTTCTATTGCTATCAGACTTTGTATTCTGAACAAATGCGTACCCACTTCTCCATATCTTCAATGAATATTTAGGAAATTACAGCCTGAAATATGCTGAAAAAATACCTTCCACCCCAAATATCAAATACATCATTTCTAAAATTAATTAAGATTACATGGATATGTTTGTTTATTTATCCATATGTGCCAAGAGTTTCATGAAGAATAATCCACGAAAAGATTGTTCACTACACTCTGGAATTAAATACTTAGAGAATGAGAGAAATATATACTTATTATGGCCGTCAGCGTCCGTGACGCTGATAATGGGATGTAAAATATATTAAAAAATCATGCAAAAAATGGTTTCTGTATGCTTGATGAATGATGGACACATGGGTGTATTGAAATCGAAAGAAAAATATTCATCAATATTCCTCATTGATCTTGAGATCTTATGTTTACAAATGGGGAAGTTTTTTGTGCGGAGGGCTCCCGTCACCGTCCGTGACGTCTCCCGTCACCGTCCGTGACGGCCATTCTTCACTGATTACCTGATGATCCAATGGGAGTAGGTCTAAATCCCATATACCATTTGAAAGTGATTTTATTTTTTTTGAAAGAGAAAGTGATTTTATTCTTCTTTAAGGTCATGCAATCTTTTTATTATTTTATTGTTCTATTAATGAATTACATGACTACAAATATTTGTGTGACCATCACCGTCCGTGACGCCATCTATTTAAGAGTATATTTCCCACAGTTTTCATACCTAAGATGTGCAGTTTCAGGGTATAGAAGAGTATGATATAGCAATTTCATTTCATTTCAATGACATTTCCATTTGGAACCGTTTCATGAGAATTGACCATATAATTATATCTTTTATTTGTTCCAAATTTGACTAAACTTGGATTTAATCAACAGCGTTTTCTCAATACGATATGTTGTTAAGACAGTGATCCAGGTGTTTGGTTATGGCTGTATTCCCGGCTAATTGTTGATGACTGTGAATATTATGTATAATGATAATTATACATCGGGGCCTGGACTTACCAGTAGTTGTGGAACATATGTATGGATGGAGACCGATGTCTGATGACCGATGAATTGTCGCATACCCGGCGTTACTCAGTAGTAGTATACGGTTTGGAAGGGGACTGAGGGTCACCCAGTCTAGAACCTGGCTTCTATACCTGAGGAAATGTGTTCCATTCGAAGTGCCAGCTATCCAGAACGACTCAGTAGACTTTCTAAAAGTAAACGCATAGAAGCATTACCAGCCCTTTCTTCCATACATGATTGGATGCCAACTTCTGGTAGAGGGATAAGGGAACAACCACGTGGGAGTCTTATACCGAAATAAAGTTGTTCATCAAACAGATCTTGTGGTTCCAGTCATAAACAGTGAGTTATGCGTAGGTTTGGAGGTGCAATGTATATACTCTGTATGTGGGACAGCCATGTTGAATCCCCTGTTTGCAGCTGTCCATCTCCACATGGAGTAGTACTAGTAGAGGTGGATACGCTGTAAAGGTTTGGGGCTAGCAAAAGGTACGTGTCCAGGTATCAAACACATTTACTTGTATTGAACTTGATATGTGCATCTCATAGCTCATCGGGTGATCCCTGCAATATAGGCGGTAACAGTTCTCCTGTGCACCCGGCACTAACCTAGTTTAATCAGCCCTAAACAATCCTTGATTACTTGGATATATAGAGGGAGTTTATGCCAATATACACTATCGGGCATATCACACAATTCATTTAATTTCCTTGAATGGGACATCTATAAATCTGAAAATCGTGGGAACATCTGTGTACATTTGTTTTTAGTTTAAATTTGTTTGTTCAGTATTATTAGGCAACTCTATTTAAAAATCGATAAGAAACGGGTAATTATATTCGTTATTGACAACTTGATAATATTAATATTATGTTCAAACAGAGTCTATTAACGTCCAGTAAGTATTCCGCTGAGAGATAGTTGTAAATACTGAGCTATAGTGTGTAACAAATACATACGTTCATTGTCTGGGCTGGTTTCCGTCTCGTTCCCCCACCCCCATCCCGTTCTTTAGGACGAGATTTACTCTTATTGCTTATACTTTGTGGTCATGACCTTTTGTTAACTATAAGTAATTGCTTCAAATGAACTTTGAAATGGCCAGTTTTGTAGTAATACCGCTGTATTTGGGGGAGGCTACGACAGTTATTCATGCTGAGAATTATATTATAACCCTGAGGGCCTTTTGACAAAGGCGGATCGTCGCTGAAAATCTAGAAATGATGGGATAATACAAATGTGTTATAGATGTGAGATCACAAATTATTACTAGTAATAGAGCACCAACATCAGTACACACAAAGACCCAGTATACTCACTTCACCTCAGGGAGTGCCAGAAGCTGTAGAGATATGTATTTATCCCTGATGTATGCTAGACGTCCTCCTGCAGTCCTACAAGCTTTCTGAGCGTCCGGCTTGTTTAGACTGACTATCTCCTCCACCCAGAAACAGTCAGTCACATTGTGACGTGTCCAGCAATATCGGGGTGGGTACTCACTTACTGCAAACCACATATGGTATCTTTAATAATCTTAATAACTAGTTCGTAACCAACCTACTGCTGTAAGGAACCTATAATTATATGTGCTGGAAATTATTTTTCATTATTTCATTATCTTTAAACTGAGTAATATTCATGAAAAGTAATGTAAAATCTAGATGTTCTCTATTTTGCTTGTAAATTATATTTAAATCAGCTGTGCTGGGAATAATGTACCTTCATAATGCTCTAGCTGAATAAAAATGTTCACAAAAAACCTGAAAAACAGCCTTGCCTAGACATCAGAAATTGAGAACAACTTTTGGAAACAAAACAAAGAATACAATCAATCAGTAATAACAATAAAGTTCTTTATTTGCCATGACTAGTATATACAAAATAGGTTGTAGACATCAGATCTGGATCTGGTCTTCCTGTGCATACCTTGCTATAAGGGGTTGACTAATTGGTTTTGGGTTGACTAGGGGTTTGTTGAGGAGCTATGACACACAATGTTTCATCTTTTCCATGGCGCTATCTCAATGATTTTCTTGAGAAAAGGAAGATCGAGCCATGCGTTCTAAGAACAAGACTTAGTGGTAAAATAATTGTTCACTAAGGTCAGGAGGTACCCTAATTGGGTTGATTCACCGGCCTTGGAAGGACTTGCTTGGGTGTGAGGGGTGGACATATTAAATAAAACCCACATTTAAGACGAAAATCAGGTTCAAAATACAGGTCAACAAAACCAGACAGATTTATTGAATGAACACTATACAGAATATACTCAGATATACCTATTTATAATTTTTCACTCTAATTTAGCAGAATTTGATAGATGTGTAGAACTGTAAATTGTGCATTTTCTGAAAATCTGACCCATATGTTCTTGTATAGGAGTCTAATATTTTGGGAAATTCATCAAGGTTGTCCCCCGAACATTGAAACAGCTATAAACGCCGCCCCTGTCAGATAGGGACTGCTCAAAGCGCCTGCTAGACCCAGCTAGACACTGCACCTTCCCACTTATAATTGAGTTAAATTCTACTACTGATGTAAACACCAGACTGGTACACTTACGTTGTATGGAGAGAGTGTAGGGTGAGATCTCGTAGTGGAAGCTGTCAGTGAAGAGGTAGCTGGTGCTGCCATGCCAGGTGAGGGAGGACAGCAGTGTCGTCTCAACATCCCCTGTATCAGGCTCGGTCTCTGAGGTTAGTAGCACTGTCTGCTCCACCTCTAGCAGTGCCAGGCTATATTAATGTACATAGAATGAGTCAATAAATGCAACTGTATTAATACAGGTTTAGCCGGGAGTTCATCAAGGGATGGACTACTGGGTGTTACATCATGATAAGGCAGAACGCCTAGACCCCACCCTCGGGTGACATCATATTGTTACAATGAATGAAATATTGTACATGCAACTTTAAAAAACGACTAGAAACAAGGATTTACATGATTAGGACAATGCTTAGACCCATGTAGGCTAAGATATATTATCCATTATAATATACACGCAGAGGGGTTTCCAATTCTTTGTCTGACATGTTTTCAGAATCTAATATTTTGCCAACTCAGAATCTATCATTTTGCAAAATGATGTTCTGCTCAGTACAGTTCCGTCGACCCTCTCCGGAGGACAACGTATGTGGTTTGTTATGGTATCTAGGGTGAAAATATGATTTTGAAGCCCTTTTTAGTTTTTTAGTTGTCTTCTATACATCTATTTTTAGCCGGGGAAACCCTTTGGGAGAGCCTTTCTGGGACTTTCTGGAACAATGTCATTTATGTCCCACCATCCGCGACAATGCGGGATTCCCTAGCAACGGAATTTATAAGTAGTTTAAAGACTGTTAATTAATACTGTTTGACGAAAAATCAAAGTCTATGATGTCAGACACATTCTATTCAACTAACATTTTGTATTGTTCATACAACATGATTATTATAAATGGGCAAGGCAAAATCGTTCCCTATACCGTAAAAGCTATAGCATCACAAAAATGGTACTTACAAAAGGAAGGAAAGTCGATGATTATAATTATCTGATTGAGGTGAGACAGTATGATGAAGGAGAAGCCCATCACAACACATTTCTCAGCCAAAAGATGCCAGAAACCCCAACTCAGAACAAACTGTGCTTGGTTTACTTCACCAAGCATTGCACATTATGTAGTACATATATATTCTGAATATGAGAAACTTCGCCACAAAGTTGATTGATGACAAATGAGATTTGGATCTCATTTGTCATCAAATGATTTCACAATTATGGAATATATTTAATGTATTAAATATGGGTATAACTGCAGCAGTCTCGAGCCACCATGCCTTTTGGACACCGTACTGTCTCTTGGTTACCAATGTTGTTTGTATTGTTGCTACACTTGTTCCTGGCAGTTGGGTTTGAATAAATCAGTTTGTGAGCGATCGAGCAAGGGACAGGTTCAGAAAATTATTTTTTTCTTGGACATCGCAGCCGTAAATGGAAAAAAAATCATGTATTAATGTCGCAGATTAACTGTTAATACTGCTCTAAACTACATAATCGCCCAAGTTGTTGGGTTGAAGTCAATCGTCGTGCCAAACTGGAAAGATTGTCTGTTGTCGCTAGTTCGACTGATTCTTCTAAGATGAACGCGGCCAAGGTTGCGGAGCTCTTGGGTATCGCGATCGACAAGTTGCCAAGTCCTGATTCCCAGGATTACATAGATCTAGTGGAGAAAGCTATCGATGTTGCAAGTGCACAGTCTGATAAGAAAAATGACTTACTTCAAAAGATTGCCGATGCGGAGAAAGAGCTGTCACGTTTGACGCTATCCAATAGACCAACAAACATAGCCGGAAAGGCCGGTGACTCTACTGACAGTCGGCCTAACCCCGGTCCTTGGCAGCACCCAGATCTGAGTAAGTTGCGCCCGGAATTCTACATTGAACATTTGGGCTCTCATGAGGAAATGTCGTATAGAGATCTGATGTACGGTGGTATCTGTGTATTGAATAGCCTGGTGGAAGCGAATGTTTCTGCTGGTGTCATTAAGGGCTATTTGAACCACCTCCAATTCATCTCGTACAAAGGACATCGCAATGTTTTTGTTGATCATGCCTTAGTTGCATATGAACACTCTACCACTATGCGAGTTCTTCAAGGAAAGATTTCGAATTGGCCCTGTGTCGACGGGTTATCTGAGTCGATGTATCTTAGTGCGGATAACACTACAGCTATTCGGGATTTGATGGCTAAACGAGACAGATATCCTCGTAATTCTTCGTCTCACTTCAAATCAGAATCAAACCGGAAGCTGATTGAAGAAAAGGGTCCCATGTAAGACTTCTCCAAATGGGTAAAAGGCGCCTGTTGGAGATGGAATAATGATCGTTCTTGTGAGAATTGTCCATTTCAACATGGTTTCTGTGGCCTGTGTAAAGGTAGTCACAAAGCCAATACTTGCAAGATTCATCTAGATTGGGTAAAACAACATGGCAGTTTTGCGACATCAGCTGGCACTACGAGCCCACCTCCAACCGGAAGTGGCCAGTGACAAGATGGCGGCGGTAATGAACTTTCAACAATTTTGCAGGATGAAATTGTTGATAATATTCCTCTTGTTCAACCTGAGACTTCCAGTTCTGTCATCGACACCCAATCCCTGCCTATACTTATCGATTCCGCCTTATCTATAGTTGATTGGGGCCTGTTGGAAGGTGTTAGGCGCCAATTCAAGCCGGCGGCATGGGCCCGTGTCTTAGTCTCCGAGGAATACACAGATCCGGATTGTCACTATCTGATCGTTGTACCCATATGTATTATGGGAATGTTTGGTCATTACAAATTGGGTCGATGCTCGAGCACGTATATCGTCAGAAAATTCCGAAGCGGAAACTGTACCATGTGTTTTTATTTATGCCTCTGTTTACTTTTATCGTTCGCGCTATTGTGAAGCACACAGGGCTGTACCGGCTTGTATCTACATGCAATATGAAGTTTTGCCAAGAATTTATAGTGAACCTCTTAGTGTTCAAGAGAAATGGCATTGGGTAGTTTGATAGATATTAGTAGGCTCAAGGGGCTAACACTGCTGTCCTTAAACATCAGGTCTGTGAGAAATAAAACTGCTGAGTTAAATGATACCATGCTATGCGGCAACATTAAGATAATAGCCCTACAAGAAACATGGTTAGACGAGGCTGATAATAATGATTATATATTGCACAATAAGAATTATAACATATACAGGGAGGATAGAACTACCTTAGCCAATGGGCATGTAAAAAAAGGTGGTGGTCTATGCTGTTTGGTTGATAAAAGTTTTATTATCGACACTGCTATATTTGCTAATCTTAACATGTGTAATGAGCACATCGAGGCACAAATCCTTAGATGCAAACCTGGCAACAGGAGGAAAATCATAATATGTAACCTGTACCGCCCCCCGGCGGGAAATAAGAGGATATTTATTGATAATCTATCTGAAATCTTGTCAGCTATTAAGGATAATGCCCTTAACTGTGAAATAATCGTATGCGGAGATGTAAATATTAATATGTTAGATACTAAAAATGATACGGTGCTTGAGCTAAACCACCTACTAGTGGAGAATTCGTTAGTACAAAAGGTGCATGTACCGACAAGAGTGTCTAATAATAAGAAATCTGTGTTGGACATCATAGCCACAAATCATAAACATTGCCTTAAGGCTGGTGTAAGGCTGCGTTTCCACTGGTTCGCTCTTTTGGCCCGCTCATGGCCCGCTCTTTTTTATAGTCTTGAGCGCATAACAAGCAAAGTTTGAGCGAAACCAGAGCGGTCTAATAGAATCGGTTATTGCGCTCTATGTACGCTCTAAAAAGTGGCTATGTGCGCTTCTTTAGAAGAGCGCAGGACGTTGCGCTTATATCTGATCTGTTTGATATGAGCGCAGCAACACAAGGCTCTTTCTACCTGTTAAAGAAGCGGACCAAGAGCGCAGTAAGAGCGCACAAACTCATTTACCATTGATTTCATATAGGAAACAAGCGCAGCAGTAGAATCTCAGTAGAATCGCTCTGCGCTTGTATTGCGCTAAAAATATTAGCGGATGAAGAGCGACTGACAAGCGCCCCATAAACAAGCGCAGCAAGAGCGAGCCATGAGCACATATATAAGCGAACCAGTGGAATCGGACCTTAATTCAGAATAGTCTTTCCGATCATTTCCCAGTTTATCTAAACCTAAAGAAAGCCAAAAGTACTTTGGTTAAGGAGAAAAGATACACTAGAAATTATGATGTATTAGACTGGAATGACTTTGATGTATACTGCAATGAGGTCAATGATAACTTAGTACTAGATATGAATGCTAGCGCTGACCAAATATGGACCGCATTCAAAAAACCCCTGACTGATTACCTGGATACCAATTGTCCATTTATATCGAAAACTATAGTACATAGGGGTAAGCATCTCTTAAACAGAGAGTGTCTGACTGCAATTAGGGTTAGAGATAGTCTCTTTGTTATTGCAAATAGGACAAACCTACCGGTAGACAGAACCAGAGCTGCTCATGCAAGAGCAACAGCTGCTAGGTTAGTAAGAAATGCGAAGAGATCGTTCATTTATAATATTTTACATGCTTACAATAACAACAGTAAGAAGTTTTGGAACGAACTAAATAGTCTGCTCGGGAAAAAAGAAAATAAATTGCCAGAAACATTCTATCATGAAAACAAATTAGTCTCGGGGCTTGAAGCTTGCAACACCTTGAATGTTGTATATCAGAAGATGGGAGAAACAAACATCAGGTCCAGTGAAAATTTTGTTGATTATTTGGCTATTAATGATGATGATCAGGTGGTATCAACCAGGATTAACATTTCAGAAGTCTTGGTCCGTGAATACCTAACTTCAGTCGACGCTAACAAAAATAGTGGCTTTGACTGGGTGAATACTAAAGTGCTTAGATCGTATCTTTATAAGATGTGCACGAAGTTTACTCATTTACTGAAATTTTGTGTTAATCATAGTGCGGTCCCCAGGGAATGGAAAAGGTATTATATTAAACCAATCCCTAAATGTAATAACCCCAGGAAATTATTAGATCTGGGCCCTATCGCAATTGAACCTCTGACATCGAAAGTCCTTGAATCTTTTATATGTACAGCTCTAAGAAATCATATGGATATTAACAAGTTTTTTGCTGCGGAACAGGGGGGGGGTTTAGAAAACATTTTTCCACAAACAGAAGTGTATTTGAATTTACAGAACCAATTCTTAAAGGGATAGATAGCGGAAAAGTTTTGGTCGCCACCTATTACGATGTGGCCAAAGCGTTTAATTCTGTTGACCATATGATTTTCATGAGAAAACTGGAATGCTATAAGATCAACCCATGTATTATAAAAATTATCAAAGAGTACCTAACTGATAGGATCCAATGCACTAAGCTCGGGAAACATTTATCCAATGAAGTCTTAATTAATAAAGGGGTACCCCAAGGCAGCTTGGTGGGCCCCTTAATCTTTTTGATTTATGTAAATGATCTTCCCCGATGTATTAGAGATGTAAGAGATAATGTTGAAGTTTCGGTTGATATAAACATCACCATCTATGCTGATGATACCGCTGTGACGGTAACTGGCACTAACATAAATGATTGTATTGCTGTCTCGCAACGCTCTACTAATTCCATCAGTAAGTGGATGCGTGATAACAAACTTATTTTAAATGCTGACAAATGTCAATTGCAATTACTTGGATCGAAACGCAAATTGAATCGCATTAACCTTGATAACATTGGTAAAAATTATGTCGATGGCAAAGCTATTAAGCTAGCTAAGAATGTAAGATACTTGGGATATGTTATAGATCCCTTCTTATGTTTCGATTGTCACTTTATCAAAATGAGATTCACTCTTCAGGCGAAAGTAAATATATTAGCGAGGTTAAGATCATGCCTTGACAAGAAGATTACATCACTAATTGTGAAAAGCCATGTCTATTCGCTAGCCGAATATGGGAACGTTTTCTTTAATATGGCAACAGCTAGTAATGTAAAAAAAATACAGAGTGTCCTGAATAGGGCGGTTCGTTTAGTATATTGGAATGAAGAGAGGAGTTTGGAAGATATGTGTGAAGACCTCAATGTCATCAGTTTCAAAAGAAGGGGGGAGATTGCAATTATGAACCTGATGTATAATTTCAAGGAAGATCAATCTAAAATTGTAGTAATGCCCCGTGCCACACGGCAGGCGGAAGGAATTAATTTAATCCAAACGAATCCGAGGTCCGAGAAATTCCTGAGGTCTCCACACAATAAGGGGCCAAGTGAATGGAACAAGCTTACACCTCGCTTGAAAATATTACCGTGGCCCAAACTAAAACAGCATTTGAAAAATGTGAGATAAATTGTAAAAACCGGGATGGAAGAGTTGAGTCTAGTAAAATTATACTGGACGGATAGTAAAATTATGAGCTTAGAATGGCTGTATAACAGTAAAAAATTGGTGTAACAAATGAGTTTTTGTTTTTATATTTGCGAACAAATCATGTTTTCTTCTGTTTTTATTTTTCTTCGTTCTTGAGGCTAAAAATACAAAAAAATGTAGTAGTGATCTGTATAGGTAATGATGATATGAGAGAGTAATATTGATGAAATGTCACTTAATACCAGACGTTTTGAAGATATAATAGATATGTACTTAATGGCTTAAACGGATAATGTTTTTTTGTATTGATTGTTAAATATCGTTTGTACTTGGAGATTAGACGTATCACTGTTGTGAATATCTGCCAATAAAATTGTTTAAAAAAAAAAATCGATGGAGTCGTCAACGGTTTTAAATTAGTGGACCCTTCAGCAAATGTGACACCGTATTTCCGCCATAATTATTCGTCCTGCTACTTTCCTCTTGCAACCATGTTTAAATTGGAGGATCAACTTATCGCCGAGTTAGAGTCTGGAAAAATGTCAATTGTCAGCGACATGCCCGTGTGTACACATTCGGTAGGAGTCATCAGCAAACCGAATGGTGATATTCGTTTGATTACTGACTGTCGTCGACCATTGAAAACTTCAGTCAACAACTATACACGATCTGTTTTCTCACGTTTCCAATATGTAAAAGTGGACGATGTGGTTAGCAAGTTAAATCGTTATAGTTATATGTGTTCTGTAGACTTGACTTCTGCGTATAGAAGTGTGGCGATTCACCCTTCTCAACGAACATATTTTGGTATTTCGTGGAACTTTGACAACCACGATGTACACCTGTGTGATAATTTTATGTGCTTTGGGTCGCGTGTGGCCCCATTTTATTTTACTCGTATTACCAATGCTGTCTGTCGTGTGTTACAAGCTAGGGGACATTCTGTAGTCTCATATATTGATGACTTTTTGATTTGGGCAGAAACATATGATGATTGTATTCGTAGTCAACAAGCCTTGATTAACCTGGTTCGAGAGTTAGGATTCTACGTTAATTGGCGTAAAACTACTAGCCCATCTCAGATTTGTGTTTTCTTAGGCATTGAGGTTGATTCTGTGAATTGTCAATTACGTTTACCTGATCGCAAGATAGCCAAAGTTATGAGAGAAATAGAATTTTTCTCTGGTAGGAACTGGGTTACCGTTCGGCAGCTTAGACGTGTTGCAGGTGTGCTTAGCCATGCTGCTAGAGTCATAAAAGGTGGAAAAATTCATACAAAACGAATACTAGACTTCCTCAATGAGATGATCAAACATGACGTTAGACGTGCACGTATTAGCAATGCCTTACGTGCAGATATTATGTGGTGGAAAGACTCTGCGGATGTATTTAATGGTACATACGATTTCTCACATGTCAATAATGAGCATATTATAGATCTTGAGTTTGCTCCAGGGGCCTTCAAGGCAAATTACCAAGGTGAAATAGTGTCTGGTACATACGTTTTTGTCGGGGATAATCCCACTAGTATTGTTTCAGCCAAGGTTTTTGTACCTATAGTTCCTGATAAAAGGTCTGAATGTGTTATGGAATTATATGTGGTTGATTATGTATTTCGTTGCTTGGCAGAGAGCCTCAAAAACACTAATATTAGCATCAGAGGTATTTCTACGAAAACTAGAACTGTTCTATCATCTTGCAAACCCGTGTCTGAAGTAGAGGTTGATATTGTACGAGATTTATTTTGGCAATGTGTGAAGGCTAATATCCGTCTTTTTCCGTCTTGCTTCTGCAGGGCGGCTTGAGCAAAGAGTTATTGATGTCAGAAAACAAGCCTTAGCAGAGTCAAGTATTGGTACACGAAACAGTCAATGGAAAAAGTACTATCATTTCTGTAATATATACAACAAGGAACCTGTACCAGTGAATGCTGAAAACCAGTGAATGCTGAAATAGTGTCCATGTTCTTAGTATTGGCATCATCGAGCCTTTGCTATACGTCACTGAACAATCTTCTGTCAGCCATCAACCATTTGGCGAAAATACACGATGGAATAGACCTTCGTAAGAACTTCAGTATTACGTTATTAATGAAAGGTCTTCGACGAAGTTTAGGTGACAAATCAGCCCCCAAGGAAGCTATATTACCTGAAGAACTGTGTAAAATCTTCCAGTCCGTAGATTTGTCGTCAACTAAGCAGAGGGCATGCTGGTTGGGTATTCTGTTATGCTATAGGACAATGCTGCGAAAATGTCATGTGTTTTCTGGCCCTTATAATGTACATTTGCTAAAGGTTTCCAATGTTACCTTTCATGACTGGGGCTGCAAGATAACGGTTCCATCTGCTAAAAACAATCAATATGGGTTATCAACCCTGGAGTGCCCTGTATCTTACTGTTACTCGGACTTGTGTCTACCGTCTCAGCTAAAATCGTGGTTGGATGTAAATAATGCCAAGGCTGAGGAGCCTTTGATTTCTTATAACCAAGGGACACCAGTTGCGTATGAGTTTGCATTACAGACTTTCAAACGTTGGGCAATCAATGCTGGTATTCTAAAAGATCTAGGTCTACATAGCCTTAGAAGAGGTTCTGTCGTTAATATGTATATGGCGGGTATGTCAGTATCAGACTGCGATATCTGTCAACTCCTCTGGAATACAGGATCAATATTGAAAGGAAAATCGCCATCAACTTCTCCTCCATGTCGGCCTTCACCTAACTTTTTTACTCCTTTATTGGGGTTGGGCAAGTGAAACCCGACTATGACAATCATGTCAGATGTACCTGCAACTCCTCTCTTGTCTTCAAACTTATTTGCGTGCAGTTATGGAATATATTTAATGTATTAAATATGGGTATAACTGCAGCAGTCTCGAGCCACCATGCCTTTCGGCCACCGTACTGTCTCTTGGTTACC
The DNA here is from genome assembly GCA_942159475.1 of Sthenelais limicola. NCBI lineage: Eukaryota > Metazoa > Annelida > Polychaeta > Phyllodocida > Sigalionidae > Sthenelais > Sthenelais limicola. The sequence continues at coordinate 23,362,252 of OW804101.1, forward strand.
AATGTTGTTTGTATTGTTGCTACGCTTGTTCCCGGCAGTTGGGTTTGAATGAATCAGTTTGTGAGCGATCGAGCAAGGGACAGGTTCAGAAAATTATTTTTTTCTTTTATTTGTTTTTTTTTGTTTATTTGAATAAATAGGGGCAAGTGAAACCCGACTATGACAATCATGTCAGATGTACCTGCAACTCCTCTCTCGTCTTCGAACTTATTTGCGTGCAGTTATGGAATATATTTAATGTATTAAATATGGGTATAACTGCAGCAGTCTCGAGCCACCATGCCTTTCGGCCACCGTACTGTCTCTTGATTACCAATGTTGTTTGTATTGTTGCTACGCTTGTTCCCGGCAGTTGGGTTTGAATGAATCAGTTTATGAGCGATCGAGCAAGGGACAGGTTCAGAAAATTATTTTTTTCTTTTATTTGTTTTTTTTGTTTATTTGAATAAATAGGGGCAAGTGAAACCCGACTATGACAATCATGTCAGATGTACCTGCAACTCCTCTCTCGTCTTCAAACTTATTTGCGTGCAGTTATATAACATTACACCAGAGATGAGAACAATATTATAGGTAGAAAACGTGAAACAATGGAAATTAAATTCGAATAACAATGAGGAAAATGCAAGAAAGTACCTTGTATGTAGGATGACATAGGTGAGAAAAATCCCAATTGCACGCACCACAGACATCGCCCCAGCCTGTAGTTTTGGCCGCGCCGGTCATCTGGCTTTTGTGAAATAGCTAAATATTTGGGTAACATTTTATGGTAGGCCAAGAGAAAAATAGGTTGTCCTGCATGATCTCCTATTAGTAATTGTTGCTTGTAGTTCCATTTGCTTTGGGGAAAAGTTTTAAAGTTGAACCTTGGCAAAATATGAGAGTATCCTGCTGGGGATGTTTGGCTACAGATAGTACACTAATGCACAGAAACAGATAGACAGTCAGCTATATACTAAAGTAGAAACAATACAGAAATGTAGCCCGTCATGGAGCAAGGGTTAAAACATGTCTTTCTTAAGTTCATTAACAGTTTCTCTCTATAGACATACATTAATATGAGAAGGGAAAAGAGCTTATCACCTTTAGTTTTATGTACACAAAAAACCTTCTGACAGGAAACAGGTGTATGATGTCCATATTATTTGGCCTAACTCGTGGGAGCCACTGCAGCCTCCGAGACAAGACCTGTTGCGCCGGACAACATTGTCACAAGTGAGGGATTATGGGTCCTGCTAGACTTAGCATTACCTCCGCTTTATATTGATATACAAATCTCCTACTATTGTCTTGATTGATTGATCAGAATCCTGATAATACAGGCAGGGTTTTATTCCCTCCTGGTCTTTAGGTTTATTCCACTTATTATCACTTGTTAATTTTCATCTTTTTCAGTCCTCCGTCTTAGACATATTCCTTGATTATTATATCCCCTCCCAATATTGACTTAGATAAAACAAGACATACATCCCGAGTACCACTTCTATTGTATTTCTATTGTATTTTTAATGTATTAGCGTAATTGCTGCAAAATAATAATGATCTTGGGTCTTTGCCTGAGCCTGACCTGAGGGAATGGACGGTATATGTCTATGTAGTATCACTGTGGTGCCGTCTAGGTTAGAATGGTTCATGGAGAAAGTTCAGCTTTGGTGCATTCTTTCCCTCTCTTAGAGCCATCAGGTCAGGAATATTGAGTTAATTCATTGTATTCTATCATACTCTTACCGGAACAATTCTATTCCAGATTACTTATACTGGTCCTCTAACTATAATGGGTTCTACTTCTATATATAATATATTCGACTGCGATTTCTAGAAGTCTCTAGACTACTGTTTTAAACGTGTATCTTCTTGACCTTTTCGGAGTCATAGTGTAAATTCGACACTCAATTTTAAAGTTGGGGAAACTCATGGAAATCTTAGGAAGATATATGTGGTCATGGTATACATTTTTCTAATTTTCAATATGAAACTTTTCCAAATCTCAGCCATGTAATGTATTGATTGTCAAAATCATAACAGGCAAATGTGTTTGCTGGATCGGAATGAATCTTTGAATTTTTTATGATTTGCAGATTTTATTTGCAGTATTAGTTGATATAACATCGAGATCGATTTCAACCTGTCCCTTATTATTATAGTAGTCCCCGGCCACGAAAGCTGGTCTCCAGCCTTGCGAACACAGCACCTCTCTAAGATAGTCCCTATTGGTACTGGGTATAGGCCTCCGCAATAGCAAAGTGTCCTGGTTGACGATGGACCAATGTAATAGATGACATGGACTGGTCCAAAGGCCAGTCCACAAGGGTGAGATATCCAGATTGATGTGAGTTAAAACATGTGTCTATTGTATTGACAGTATGCATGCACCTCTGTGATAAAACATCCTTCCAAATAAAAAGTTGACTATGCATGTAGATGTGTAGTAGCTATGTGATGAATTAATTATTAACACCCTAGCTGGTATACAACAAATGTTATAATCATATATATACAGCACACATTGTATGGGGCTGCATATACTATGTGTATACATATACATTGATCGTATTGATAGGGTGTGGATGTTTGCGCCCCGGCTACTGTGTGCTCTGGGGATTGCGACAGTTTCCCATTGCTATTGAGGAAGGAATCGGTTGCGATATTTCCTGTTTCGAAACAGGAAATATATTATGTATATCCCTGTTTTCTCCATTCCAAGATAACTTGTAATAGTTTACATAATATATGTATGTGCATTGTACCTAGGCCACATTTAAAAACTTAGAACCTAAATTGTTGTTACAATGCATTGGGGTCATTGCATAACAAATGTCTATCTACGATGTCGTGGAATTTTTTTTCTACGACTACGACGTCTGTTTGCGACTCGTAAAAATAAACGACAGGTGCATTGCATAATAGGGAATCGTGAATTGGAGGATTCCTCGTGGCTTAAAAAATAACATTAAATGACAATTTGAAGGTAGAGAGACATTAAAACGCCGAAATGGTGTATGGGAGAACATCATCCATAATTGTAATTTATTATAATTTAAAAAATCTGGCTTTTATTACTTTCACCTAAAAATATGCTAGAAAATTACGAAAATTATTTTGAAGTTCAAAAAATAAATAAATGTGCAATGTATCAAATTCATAAAATATCATTTAACATTGAATACTGGCATATTTGGATAGCTAAATTTGACATCTTTTCACTATTAATATATTTTAGGATGGGTAAATGTGTTATCTGTGCAGCGCAGAGCATGTTTGTTATGCAAGGCAGAATATTCATGCAGTGAACATAGAATTGTTTATTTTTTCACTAAAATGATGTATGTCGATATTTTTTCCATGAAATAAATAGCCATAAGCATAAGTATTCAGGTTTGAATTTTGGTCTAATTATGGCCATTCTTAGAGTAAGAAATAATCCCAAACATTTATCATGTCAGTATTGACGCAGCGTAGAAAATCGATCGTGGATGCCAAGAGATGTACGATGTCGTAGAGGATGTCGTAGAAAGTTATGCAATACACTCATTGCAGATGGCTGTCTACGATGTCGTAGTATCAATCCACGACCTCGCAAATTGTTATGCAACGGGGGCATTGTCTTGTATTCTTGATTAGATCTTATGTGCGTGTCACCACACTAGAAGAATGGTTTCATCAGAAGTGCACCTCCAATTGTACATCAATTCAATACAACATTGACACTATTCATACTGCGATCCAAGTTGCCATTTCATGATCTAGGGTGGAAAACAACAATTATCGGGAATTTTAATGCAGACATAATTATCATTCCCCATTTGATTGATTTTATTCACATGATAATAATAATAATGAACTACAAGAGGATACTTTGATGCTTCTCTTTTGTTTACATCTCACACAAGTCCACTTCCTTTACGTTCGCGCACCTGGCAGTTGTATTACAATATACCAAAATAATCATCAGAATAACTACACAAATTATTTAAATGATTGATCACGTAAGCTGTAAAATCCTTTGTTAACATTACATTTACATTCTTAACAATGTAACAAAGAATAACAAATAAACTTCGAGCTACGGTATATAAAGTATATTTAAAAAGAGACCAATATGCTACTACATATGTAGTAGCATATTGGTCTCTTTTTAAATGAAGATTCACTATGGTCTGCGGCCGAGTCGGGGAACATTAGAGGAAGCTTGGTCGTCTCAATATCTTAGGCCGTCACACCAGGATCCTGACCATCGAATTGTTGTGATTATTGCCTATGTTCTTTCCATTGAGTTGATGAGCCAGCGTTGCACGTCTGTGATATCGCCTCCGGATCTCTTCCGGGCTTAAACTATCGATATTCATTAAATGTGATCGTATAGGTTACTTCTGCGAGAATATTATGAATATGATAAGGATAGTGGGGGAAAGAACTAATCTCCGTGTCAAAGGCAAAGGGAGGAAAATATGTTTTAACATCGCTCCGAGTTAAATAAGAATATAAAGAAAGTACATATGCAATTCCAGTTTTATTCCTGAAATCGTCTTGAGGTTGAGAGGTGTTCCCAACCTGAACCTGATCATACAAAGCTCTGATAGAGACCTTATGAAATCATGAACATATACATCAAGGTATTTGTACACAAATGAGGAATATATAAATAAATAATATGCAATAACAAGCACAAACTACATCATTAATTAGAGTAATATTTAACATGATGAATGATCGAAGTAATAAGAGCAAGTGTTTAATCAATATTACGCAATAATTAAATAATTATAATACTTCTGGAACATCAGCTACTCTGCACGTGAAGACGCCAAACGGCTACCAGGAGAACTACAGGAACATCTCGGAGCTGCAGGACATCCTTGGAGACCCAGTGAAATCCTCGGAGATCCAGGGAAATCCACTGAATTCCTTGGAAAGTCCATAAAGATACTTCACGTGATCGTAATACTACCCCGCCTCCCCCCCCCCCCCCCAACCAAGGAAAGTAAAATTTTGGAGTGAGGAAAAACATATTTAACGAAAACCGAAATTTTATGTAATAGTAAACCCCATCAACATGAAAAATTACGATCATAGGGATGCTGAAGAGCATCAACAATAGCTCTTTTAAGAAAAATGTTTCCAAGGGTAATAAATACCAACATTTAAGTTTCTTCAAGCAAAACAATTGCACAAATATTATAATTTCAACATATAATTATAATATCAAACATCAATTATATGTCAATTTTCCGAACATAAAAAGATATTAACTTATATATTGACTGGATATATAGACTATTAAGGAGTCATCCATTAATTAGTGCTACTGGTTGGCTTCATTAGTACGATGAGGTCACTTATCTTTTCACAGGATGAAGAGCTAGCGACGAGGGTTGTTTTAATTTCACACACCCTTCTCCACCCTGAAGAAGAACAGTCCTATATATATGCTAGAGAGTTTAGCCACTGAAATCTTGCCTCCTTTGCTATCATAACTACTGTAGTACATATTACGAGAGATCCCGTCTATGGTGAAGCCCTTAGGGTTGGGAATATCTACGGAGAAATGATGAGTTTTTAGACAGCGAAAAAACAATCAATAGATAAGAATGGCAATGAATTAATCATAGCCATAAGGTCAGTCAACTTAAATAAAACCCTACAAAATGTGCAACTACAGTGGTTTATCTTCTTCATTCCTAATCACATAAGCATACATATATACACACATGTATACACATACATATATGATTAAACAATGCATCGGCATAATTGTTTCAATACACTTTAATAGTATAATAAACTGCTACATCCTCGACCAAAGTTGGAGGGTTATCATATTGTTATGTAACCTATTACAATCATTTTTACTCCCCCCCCCCCAAAATACATTTAAATATATGTAATAAAAGTTTAGATCGGTAGATATCTATATGTAAGAATATTATGTGTCTGGCGCTAGTAGACTGATATATGTGATGCTATACACGATACAAGAGATTTGGGTGTTCATTGGATTGAAATATTGTTATTACTGTTAAGCTCTTGTACAGATTAAATATCACTCATGCGAGTCAAACCTTATAATGGCTTGATTAAACTTATAATGGTTTAAAGTATAATCCTTGAAATAACATTATCAATATGAATACATGAACTATTCCAACCAAATTAAACACTATAGACTCACAGTTGGATATGACAGTGCCTCGGTAGATCTTGTCATCTACCACATCTGTCCAGAAGACGAGCGATCCCTGGCCCGCCACTGTCGTTTTATTATAGCTTAGTCCAGTGCGATTGTGTTTCGCAAGCCGGACACCAAGGATACATAGGATCGTTGTTTTGTGTCCAAACTTCTGATCTCGTGGCGGTTGGATAATATGATATATGTGTTGGTAATTTCACTGAAAATAATAGAGAAAGTTTTGTATCGTTCAGAATGAAAAGTATGGGAATGCTGCATCTCTGACAAACAAATAATTCAGCACTTCAAATAACTGGAGGAAAGTTTCTAGCATATTGGGCGAAAGAATCCATTGCCTACTACTCGAAAGTGAATGGAAATCAACTAGATGAGAATATTAATTGTTGGGAGCTTATTAATGTGTAACCTTAAATTTATAAATAAGGAATTACATGGCAAAATATATAGGTAAATGTAAGGAGGCGGTAAATATGGTACACCTCCCATAGGATTATTTATATCCTTAATCCAAAGACATAAAAGTGTGTATTTTTTAAATTGAGTTCAGCGTTGTGTGTGTCTTAATAGAATTAATAGAATATTATAATTGTAAGACTGAAAAACTATAACTTATCGACATACCACTCGGTACGCATGTGATGTAATGTGATCTAATGTAGGGAAGAAGTACACGTATACATATTTAGATAAAATGATAAAATGTCATCAAACTTCAGGTTACAACCAGGCCCTCTTTTGCCAGTCACCATCGATTCTCTAGCTCTTGACTTGTCAGTTAATTTTGCTCGGCGGTTCATACACAGTAGCTGTTTCTATAGAGAACGTGATGATTTGTATCATATATAATAATAAAATGAATGAAATCAACACCCCAATTAACGTTAATATTATTGCCCAAATTGAGGTTAATAATAACATAAATCCTAGGCTAATATTAATGTTAAGATCCACGTTAATATAGACATCAAGATTGCGTAAAAATGGTGTTAAGATTCACCTTAATATTGACATCAATATTGCGTAAAATTGGCGTTTAGATTTACGTTAGTATTGACGTTAAGATTGCGCAAAAAAGATGGTATGATTGATGCTAAGATTGACGTTAATATTGCGCAAAGTTGAGTCCACACATTCACGTGAAGATTAACGTTAACCATTAAAGTATAGTTGCTCTAAAATGTAGGTTAAATAGCCGTTAAGTTAACGTCAATTTGTTACTTGGGTAATTGCTCAACATCTCCACATAGAAACTGAGAAAGCAAAGACGATAGATCTATAGACATGCATGTTTTTTCTTGGTATGACTAGATTTAAAGATGGTGAATGAAATAAAATAATTATAAATGATACATTTCGAAATTGGTGGGAAATAGCACTGGCAACTCATAATTAAAAGTTATATCAAAACCAAAGAGTTTATATACTAATAATTGAGGCATATGTAATGCGAGTGGTCCGGACACGGTCGAGTTTTATTACCTTTTAAGGGCTGGTTCCATTGGTACGGATACGGATACGGATACGGATACGGCAAAATTCGCTCACATTAAAATATACAGGCATGTTTCCATGTGTGCGGATCCGTACACGTCAACAGGTACGGATACGGATACGGTAAAACCGATCGCTCCATGTAGCGATCGGGACGTTTCCGTACTCCATTCGTATGGTTTCCCTCTTTGATGCCATTACATTCTAGACGTATGGGTTCACTCCAAAATAGGTTACCGTATCCGCATGACGGATTCGTATCCGTACTAACATTCGTATCCGTACCAATGGAACCAGCCCTTTAGGGTGAAACAAACAGAAGGCATCAGTTAGCAATCGTGGCACATGAATTCATAGAAAAAATGTCACAATTAAATTCTTAATTCCATGCCTAGCTTCCTATCGGTGGACAGTGACAATTGGAATATTTGCTTTTTCAATACACTTCTTTTGATTAAAATATACATTTGAGTTCTATTCTTATCCAACAAACTATCTGATATGTGACGTATGGGGAGCCAATATGGTTGATAAAGTAAGTCTAAAGGGAGAACATAATACGCTGGCTTACAATTTTTCTCGTCGCTTCCATCGCCACAATCGTTGTCTCCATCGCACTTGCGATGGTAAAATATACAGAGCCCGTTCTTACATCTGAACTGGTAACCTAATGAGCACTGCCGCGATCCAGAATCTAATCAGAATCTTCTTGGTAAGAAAGTCACATTTGAACCTACTTGACATCTATAGGGCAGTACCTAGGTAACTAAATAATACACTTTACAATTACAATGGATCAAATATGTACACTACTATGGTTCTTTCGTAGCAGTAATGTTTTAAACAAGAGATATGTACTTTATGGAAATTGTGGTAATTGTGGAAATTGTTAACAAGGGTTAACTTGGGGAGGTAAAAAAATGAAAAATAATTTAGTCAGGGTAACAAATATCTTTAGGTGGGATAGGGAACACCTTTCCTTCCGGGTGGGGGCGGGGGAGGGAGCGGGGGAGGGGGGGGGGGACGAATTTGTGCACCTGTAACGTGTGAGCGACATATCAGACACAGCGTCCTCATCATCCACAGGCTTAATCGACAAACTGACATAGCCATTTCTTATGATCGACAAACCACATAGACCCTTTCTTAGAGGGACAAATCGACATTAGGATTCTGGGAACGAGGGACAAATCGACATTAGGATTCTGGGGACAAGGGACAAATGCTCATCCTTAGTGTGACAAATCGACATTATAAGGTGACAAATCGACAAATTGACATAGCCATTTCTCATGATCGACAAACGCCATAGACCCTTTCTTAGACCAACAAATGGACATGGGATTCTGGGGACAAGGGACAAATACTCATCCTTAGCGGGACAAATCGACATCTCAGACAGCATCTGTGGAACGTGCAGGAAGAACTTCTGTTATTTTTTTTTATTTTTTTTAAATAGATTCGTATTGAGCGAAAATGTCACACAATGTGATACTTTTCAGTTCCTTCCAACACATCATGATACATAAAAAATAATCCAATCTTTGAGATGAAACTAATTAACAGTTTGTATTGTTCATACAACATGATCAATGCGTTGCATTATTATTACTGTATACTGTACTTTATTGGCTTGTTGATACAATACATTCAACAAAAGATGAATGATGAATGAACGCAAATCCGCCAAGAGGGTACCAAATAAAAGAAATACCCTGACTTCAGGTACAGACGTTGACGATGATATTCGCAGTGCTCTGCAGAGTTTAGGAGGAGGTGGTGCATGGCGATCATCTAAAATGGGCGTGCAAGTGGCAGCTGCTTCTGGCAGGGCAGGAGGCTTCTTCCTGCGTACTGGCGTTATGGGTTGTGGGACGCTCTCTCTAGGGCTGACCCATACTATTTTGCCTGAAATCGGAAGTCTTAAGTGTAAAATTATATTACACGAGCGTAAGCAAAGTCCATGTGCGAAACTATAAAATCGTAAATTCATAATCGTTATAAGTTACACCATCTCAAGAAAATGTCAAAAATTATTAACTTTGATGATATGCAAGACTTATCAGTGTTCACAGCTATATTATTCATGTTTAGAACATTATTGAGAGTTTCTCACGTCACTAAATCCCCTCATACACTGCTATGGTCAGACATTAATTTCCATGGTTGGGGCATGGTAGTTCGTGTACGTTCCTCCAAGACTACTTCTGCTAGAGATAAACCAAGTTATATACCCGTTAATAAGCTAAAAGACAATAATATCTGCCCTGTGTATTGGCTTTTGCAATTGTTCAAACATTTCAAATTCTCTTTCAATGATCCAATCTTCCCCATGAAAGACAGTGCTTGCCTAACCTACGGTTGCTTCTCCATGACTTTGAGAAAATTCCTATTTGAAGCTAATATTGTGGGGAATTTTTCTTCTCATTCGCTGCGACGGGGGTCGGCGACTCATATGGCTTATTCCGGCTGTTCAGTGTCAGAAATCAAAGGCAGAGGCCTATGGAAATCAAACTGTGTATTTAAATATGGAGATCAAGAGACGTATGGATGAGAAGCTCACAGAACATTTATAACTTTTGATCAACTCGTACAGTTGCTCAGGGCTTGTCCCCCTTCTCTGCTTTTATATTTTCTCTATCTAGGTCTGGCGGTTTGGAGGATAAAGCTATAATATTCCTGCCAGCCCGTCATTATCGTTATGCTTGAGGGGGTCGGGATATGTAAAGACGAAACCACAGTATTCATCCCATACAGCTGACGACCGGAAGAGCCGGAAGCGCCCGGAGTTGGAGTGTCCAAGGCGACGTTGCCACCTTCCTATAAAAGCGGGCGCATCGACGATGGAACATCATTCCTCCGTGAGTCACCGAGCAGTGCACATCGTCAGCAGAATTTGAATTTTGAGAAAAAAATATATATTTATTATGGAGGATAAAGTTAAAATATTCCTGCCAGCCCGTCGTTATCGTTATGCTTGAGGGGGTCGGGATGTAAAATCGTAAATTCATAATCGTTATAAGTTATTAGTAAAATACTCGTTGGATTCGTAACTAATACAATTTCACAACATTACAAAACTATAATGCACCTTATAATTCCATTTGGAGTTTAACCTTTGTTAGATTATTTTAATGTGTTAATGATGTTGCCTGAAAAGTAATATGTAATTATAATCTAGACTCACTATTTAATAGGGAGGAAGGTGCTATTGAGGATTTCCACTTCCCCGACATCCATATTATGTGGTAGAAGGCGACATATCGGCGGGAGACTGGGTAGAATATTCAATGCGCCGCGCCCAGTCGTCGTCCAGTTTTATGCACAGAGCATGCTGCGAGTAAAGTGTGTGTTCATCACCGAAGACGAAGTCTGGCCCTACTCTAACATACAGGTGAGCCAAGTAACCTGTGGAACACAGAACAACATATCGGTTAATGGAGAGAATGGCACAGACGCGAGTAATAGGATATTTGTGGAACAATACTCCACAGGAATCGAGTTCCATTCTGTGATGGTGGTCTTCCTCTAGTACCTGGGAGGAGGAGGTGAAAGTGTAGTCACGAGCCCGATTCGAACGACAAAAGATGCCCATGCCACTGGGCCAGCGCTTTAGAGCACTCGTCCATCCCACATCCCCACAGTCACTTCACTGACTTATATAGTTAGTATGGGTATCCATCCGTGTGTTCTGTTCCGCCTCACAGCGCACTGCAAAAAACAGTATATCATGTCGCTATACGTCATCGTGTTTCTGGATTTCCAAAACCCCCACAACACAAGTTCATATGCAATAATCCCAGGAATCGCCTTGAGGAGGAGAATAGGTAACTGACAGCCGTCTAATATCATTACTCTGTTGTATTAACAGTTATTGTGAGACAGTAACCAATATAAATATAACACAATTATTATTATATAGAATATAAAGAATTATTTATGATATTTATGGGACTTGTGACATCAGATGTTCTAAGATATTTCCTTTAGTCCGACGACTATGATAAGTTCTTTTTTTATACTTTTTAGATTATTTTTAATGTGAGAAACAGCTTAAACATTGTGGATAGGAATACATTTAACCAATATGCGCAAATTGATGTAATATACAACATGTAGAGATAGCGCGGCGTAGGTACAGGTCATGGAGAGTGCGCGTGTACCCAGACACAATATTAATGTAAACTGAGTATGTGAGTAGTATAAGGAAAGTCGACATTTTAAAGGGCGACACTAATACAATACACTCGGGAGGTTGAAAAGGAATTCATGATTACTTTAAAGTCATACAATGTTATACCTCCTTGTGTCATATTAATATCCCACATGCCAATGCACCTAAACGCTTCGCGCTAGCATTAAAGCTGAAACAAGGTCTCCAAGTTTGAGAAACTAAGTGCACTCACCTCGGCAGCCATCATACTTTTGTCCGTGCGAGAATCTGGGTCAAGCGTCAAGCTAACCGCGCGGCGTTGCCACAACGGGCACGATCTATTTTAATAACTTCTTTATGTTGGCCTGACGCATTTAAACATCAACTTTAAGGGTTATCATTACTCATATCCTTTTCTGCCTTACATTAATTCTAAGTTCTATTAGGTAACTCTTCCCTAAGGTTACGTGGCAATTCAGTCACTGGTATCTTTATATTCAATATCAACTTTTCAAAACTTTAACTACGTAATTATTACGTAATATTACAGGGCACCTTTGCCACTGTTATTTGCCACATTTTAACTATTAATTATTTTTAATTGTGTAATTATTACGCAAGGTTATGTGGTACTGTGATAACATTAGTATCACTGTTTCTACTTTAATTTTAATTATCACATTTTAAGGGATTTTGTGTGCAAAAAGGCCGTGCACTATTCACGATATGGGAACGCTGAAAATACCAACATGCAATAACCATGTCTGAGCGTGCAATAACCAACATGCCTGACCATGCAATATCGGGCTCACAATTGGCAAATTGGAAAGTTTATCATGCAAATCAGGCAAATGGGGATGATAAGGCTGCTTAGGGTTGAAAAGCTATCCTGCTGGACTGGAAATTTTTACTATATTCTTAAGAGAAATTGGTAAAATGATGACTTTCCTTGGAAGTTTTTCATGCAATATACATAGCTCTCTTTGAAAGATTGTGGCCCTGACAGTTTGCAACCTGACACTAAGGGATGTGCTTGAATTTCTCACCATGGTCATTTATTGGTAGACCATAAAACCTTGCTCTCCATGGTCATTCATTGGTAGTCCATAAAATGAACTGGCCTCACATCCCGACGGGCACTGAGTGCAATTGAGTGTGATAGCACTGTGATCATTTTGTGATTGACCGCAAACTAGTGAATTGTGATACCTATAGCATTGAATCACAGTGAAATGGACATACCATTAGCAACCATTATGTGAAATCCATTGCGTCTATTTCCTCCCATGTTGATGGTGGTCACACACTTGTGGTGGATCAAGTTCTCATTCATGTTCATTTATGTTTGTATTAAACATGTGTTACTCAACCAATTGTATCTGTGAATACATGTTTTCTTCAAAATTCAATCATATGGGTGTGATCCCAATTGCGCATATATTGCACATTCAAAATCGCGTCTGAATACACTGGCAATACCTGGCACTGCAGGCTCACTCACCTGGCATTCACACTTACTGTCGTGCATCTGACACTCCATTCTCTGACACGCATACTCACTCTCTGACACCAGGAATAGGAATACACACCATTTGTAGGTTTATCCAATCGGAATTGACAAAAGTATAAAATAACAAAAAAACGTGAAATACATCAAAATTGCTATTATATTTCTCGAATCGATTCCATACACTATGTATGGGTTTGACTTTGATTTTGGGGGATGTGCAATTGACTAAAATAATAATGTCCTTCATTCCGTCTTCTGCCGTGTGAGCACATATCATGCCATTGCTTTAATGTTTGTATCATTATGAAGAAGACAAATGCCTCTTTCAGGAAATGTATACTTTTTTATACATATTTCCATTATTTTTCACAGTCACTAATTGGAATCAAACGTGATGCAGACTGATTACATTATTATTATGGGTTTGATCTCAATTGCACATAAAATGCGCATTCAAAATCGCGTCTAAATACTAATTATATAAATTTCATTGTCAGCAGGTGGCGCAACTGGTAACTGGGGTGCATTTACAATTTCTTTTACCATGAAAGTGCACCTGATACACTTGTGTGGCATATACCACCATAGATATTCCATATCATGTACACAAAGATGCTATAAGTGACATACCTTTATAGTTTATTTGTTTAATTTTGTTGTTTGATGTGAAAAAAAGTTTTGAACAAAGTACCCCCCATCATTGCATACTTCATCAGCTGAAGTAGACTGGGGCACCCTGATTTCAATTAGAACTGGAATAACCCTTCCCAGCAATGTGGCTGTCTGACAGGATGGACATAATGACTAAATAATTGATGTATTACCAGGAAAAATTAATTATGAGTAATTCCGAATAATATTATTCTGCAATAAAAGCAATACAATGAGGTAAAAATTGTGCATGAAATATCCCACTCAAATGCCAGAAGAATTTGCTGATTTTTGCACTAATATTGCGTTATACCCTTAGCGCAACCATCTCGCAATCATTGCGCAATAATTATTGCGCAAAAAGCGTCCACGCTCATCACAGAACTATGGCGAGATGATTGCGCATTAAAAATCGCGTAGAATCGCGTTCATTTGCCCGTCGGGATGTGTTACTTTATGACCCACCCAGCTTAGGGAAAAAATCTTGATTAATAGTTGATATTCAAACATATTTCAATACACTAGATTCATATAGCCCATGTTTTATGCATCATTTTGCTAGTTTCAGCATATTTGACCGACATTTGACATCAAATGTTTGATTGTGAATATCTTTTAATAGCTTGGTCTGAGAAATGAATCACTCTTTCTATCTTTTTATGAGATTTGTCTACAGTTAATCAATTCTTTAAATTATAGAATAGCTTTTTTATTGTGTGTTTCAACTTAGTATGAAAATACACATTTTTTTGACCGACACAGTGATCTCCGAACGCATAATTTCACATGTGTAGTGGGTCCGCCACCCGGAATACAGCGAGGCTGTCGACTATCGCCAAACACCATCCAGGCTACGACAGCGGGGGCACTTCTACCAGCGCCGGAGACGACTACCACCAGTTCCGGCCAGTTCCGTCAGGGGGCGACATACGACCACCGTGCAGACGACACTGCAGACACCCTCCGACGGACGGTAGGCGGAGGATACTACTACCTCCGCAAGGGGATCCAGGCTTCGCTTAACACTACGGACTCGAGCCGCGCCGCGGACCGAGATACTTCTGTTGTTCAAATTAAGCACCCTTGCTTCAGTGACAATACCTTTGTAACTGTATACCTTTGGGAAATAAACCAGGTTCAAACGAATCTCCTCGTATTCGTGATTCTTTACGGAATTTCGTAACCTCGCGCCCACGAATCTGCGGTTCACTACACATGTGAATATTTCATATCTAAATGAGAGCAAATACATTATAAGAATCGTTACATTAAAGCAGCAATATTACTTCATACTGATGTCATATTTTCTTCATTATAGAAGAATTTGTAATATCGATTTAGCAACACTCAGTGAAGGCATGATGGGTCGTTGTCAAAATGGCAGCCATTCTTCGTTGACATTTGCTTTTAGAAAATTATATTACAGAAAAACTTACTGTAGTATTGGGAAGATATTATCTTTTCTAACAAATCAAATATAAAGCAACATATACGACAATTTTCATTATTCTAGCAGTTCTCGTTTTAATCATATTTCTATCAAAAGTGTCGGAGGTCACTATCTCCTAAAGGCCCATATGCTGGAACCAGCAAAAGGATGCATACAACGTTAAAATTTTCTTTTAAATAAAATGTTTTCGAAACTCATTTCCCTGTGACACATCACATATGGTTTTTATTACACCTGGGCCGACAAGCTGTGATTGGGACGTGTGATAAACTAAGTATTACCAACTCAAACCATGTATTATCAACCATATATTATGAACGATGTATTGCCATGACAGTTGGATAGTGGAAATTAAAAGGAACTGTGAAAGTGTTCATATTTCATGACCTTCTTCTGAAAGTTTTCATATATTATGATTCTCTTTTGAAAGTTTTCATATATTACCATTATCTTCTGAAAGTTTTATTATACATTGTGAGATTGACTTGGACAGTGAGCTATAACAGGAGGGACTTGTTTTGTCTGCACTCTATTATCACTATTGGTGGTATGGAGGGGGCAAATGGGGATGATAAGGCTGCTTAGGGTTGAAAAGCTAACGAAAGGATATCTTGATTGGTTCTAATTGTTGATTAATGGGCCCATTAGTGATAAGGGGCATGTGGCTGTCATTCATAGCCAGCTAGGGTTTGTATTTGGTGAAGTTTCTAACTAAATCTTTTCTAAATGTGAATGATAACTTGTAAACAAATCATAGAAATAATATGAGATGTGTTTCAGGAAAATGAGCCACAAGTTATTACCAATTTTCCACAAGATACTCACGTTTGCAGTAAAAGCAAACTTCCATTGAAACTAGCAGCATAGTGAATGAATGAAAGGAATGCAGTGAGTAAATACCTGATTTAGGATCCTTATTACATGATCATGGTGTGGATGATGTTACGGTTGCCGTCATACCGTTCTAACAGGAGCTCCTGTAGCCGCTCCTCACGTAACTTAGAGTCTGTAACATAATACACACATAAATGTGGTGAAATAGTTAATCTGTTATGCAATGAAGACGGAGCTGTTCTGTTGTGGTTAATTACTTTCAAGTTAAAGAGCGTTTTTACAATTATCCTCTAGATTCCACCAAAATGGGAGTGTACAAATTCACGAAGTTAAGTCCATTGTATCATGTTGTGACACTAGATAAAATTGCGAAAAAATGTGTGGGCTTACCATATGATGGTGAATTTATTGTGAAGCCATTGTTGCATCACTCATAAAGAACTTCCTTGCTCTTTGCAATTAATTCCGTCACAATTGTAAATTCTGTTATATCTGCATTCATGAATTGGACATTCTGTTATATCTGGTATGCGGTAAGAAGGGATGCGGTAAGAAGGGACCATAGAGTGACCGGTGCCTCGCCAGCTCTTAACCACTGACACATGTTTGGGGCGTGAGGCTCTCTATGAGGGACTAGACAGGCAATATATTGAATTTGAATAAATGCTGGCTCACACTATTCTAGTATTGAAATAATTAAAAAATATTTAAATATTCGTCCTATTCTTTTGTGAATATTGAAGATATAAATTACACACAGATATAAACAGTGCTTGAAATGGACACTCATAAATGTATGTCATTTCGCAATCCTCCCAAATGCTCAGTTAGTATAGTGCAACTTCAAGAGCCCCAGTCTCAGTAACCCTAAACCTTGTGGTAACAGTCAAAGAGATGTTATGGGTAAAACGCGATCAAGCGCGCAGGGGGTATGGGAGATGCTATCTGGACCCTCGGGTAATATGCTGGACTGTACTGGATTGGATGATTATTTCTCTCCCAGCATCAATTTGAATTTTAAAGTTATTTTTCCTAGGTGCCTACGTCAGGGTAAGCTTTGTTGATTTATGAGCTAAAACTGTGAGGAATTATTGCCCAATAAGAATTTAGGATCCTTATTTTATCATTATACCCTTCCCAACATATTGTCTGAGAGGATCTGTAATGTGTAGAGGTTTGAAAAACTTAAAAGAAAATGCCAGACGTAGGCACCCCCACCCCGACGTAGGCACCCCACCCCCGACATCTAGGCCTACGTCGGGGGAGGGCTGCCTACGTCGGGCTAAGTTTTCTTGCCATTCAGTCAAATATTTCCCACACATATTGTACATTATGCTCAGAATCTGAAGTCGTTAATAGTACACATTGCTCAAAAGGCACTATAAGTTTGAAAGATGAATAATAACAGAATATTTAAATAAATTGTGCCCCGACGTAGGCACCTGCAGATTTTAGCCAAATTCATTTCTACCATGAAAACTAACTAACTAACTCATATTAAACCATTAACTTATACACTTGTGACTGTTATACGCTTAGACACTTGTGACTGTTATATGCTCAAACTTTTACAGGTTCTGCTCAGGACTGGCGTGCGGTGAGTGGAAAATGGAGAAAATATTTATAGTTGGTGACTCAAGACTGCGTAATCTTCGCCCACACCTAATCCCGTTCACTACGGCAGCCCAATATAACAACATCTCAGTATTTCCTTTCTCAGGGGCTTCTATGAAGCTTTCTGTGAACCTCGCATACGACAGGCTAGTCAGTGAACGACCAGGAGTGGTAATTTACGAATCTGGCCTTTGCACAATTACCAAGAAACAAGATGGACTGGTAAACTTAACATGGCCCTCCATAAATGACGCGGTAGAGAAATACCGCGAACACATGGATTATGTTGAGGCACTCACAAATCAGGCAATCTACCCCAGAGAGCCAATAGTAATATTTGGGACCATAATCGGAATGGATTTGGCGATATACAATAGGCAAGACTCCAACAGACAACAAGACACCCTGAATGACATGATCTCAAAGATAAATCCAGCTATAATAACCAAGAATGTTTCGAATGGACTTCCTACTCCCTACCTACATGACCACGTCCACCACAACT
Organism: Sthenelais limicola; assembly: GCA_942159475.1. Taxonomy (NCBI): domain Eukaryota; kingdom Metazoa; phylum Annelida; class Polychaeta; order Phyllodocida; family Sigalionidae; genus Sthenelais; species Sthenelais limicola. The sequence goes on from OW804101.1 coordinate 23,380,647, forward strand.
GCAAAAAAACCCACAAAAATTATTACAACAGACTTGATGATGACGCCTGCCATCTAAAACCAAAAGGACGAGACCACTGGGCCAAACAAATTGCAAAGACAATTGATAAGTTAATGAACTGAGACCAAAAACCGCAAGTACCAACCCTCACCTCATTATCTTGTTGTATGTTTTGTGATGTTGATTCGTGCCGAAATAATTACTTCATATTTTTATTGTTTATAGTCTGAATCTTTACCAGTCACTTATGTTAGATCAGAAACGGAGGGTCCTCTGTTTCCTACTCGCTGTAGGCGGCCCATATGTTCATTATTATATAAGGCAGCTTACCCCAGGTCTTCCAACTCGATCATCGAGATTATAATAATTACGTGGTTAAAACAAGTTCTATGAGATCGGTCGTCAGTCTGTCTCACACCGTTGAGCATTATTACCATTGTATTTGATAAGAACTCCTATTTCGACTGATATATAACATTGCAGTTATTCAACTATGTATGTAGAGTTGCTTAACCATAACAAATTTTCGTAGGCGGAGCATCCAGGTTTGCCCCCGCATGCTGTGAAGAAAGCATCGCAGCGAATCAAAATGATAATGTAACAAACATTGAAATATCACTCTCAGATAAAGAGGAATTTAACAATGTAAAGGGTTTTAAGATATTGAGTCTAAATATTAGAAGTTTATGGAACAAATTAGCTGAATTAGAAGTAGTAGTTAATCAACTACCGATGGACGTGCTGTGTCTGTCTGAAACGTGGTTAGATAAACGTATGTATGATAGCTTAATACACTTAGAAGGCTTCAACTGTCAGAGGCAAGACAGAAACACAGATAAGAGGAATGGAGGAGGCTTAATAACCTATATTAAAGACAAATATGAAATACTGCCAATCAATGATGAGATTCAGATCTGCACTAATGACATTGAAATTCAAACAATCAGGATAATGATAAATAAGGTAAAGACCATCTCCATCCTTAATGTCTACCGGTGTCCAAATGGGTCTCTGACAGAAGCTATGCAAAAGCTATCAACAGTACTGGAATCTCTACCAAAGAATGACGAAGTAACATTGGTCGGGGATTTTAATATCAATTATGCCATACCCTCAAATGGCAGGGCCCACTTGCAATCGCGAGAATATAAAACCTCATTAAAGCAGGTAATAAATGTTCCGACCAGAATAACCTCAAACACTCAAACTACAATCGACCTAATCTTTACTAACTCTAAATTTGTGAGGAAATGTGGTACGCTCAATATTAACTTGAGTGACCACAAACCAACTTACCTTGTAATAAAGAAATTAAAGGAACAATACAAGCTTGTAACATTTACATGTCGCTCATACAAGAAGTTAGATGAGGAAATCCTGGCAAACAGGCTTCTGTCTCGCAACTGGGCTAGGCTATTTGAGTCACAAAACCCTGAAAAATGCTGGGAGAACATGCTACAAGTAATTACCGAAGAGGTTGATAAAATGTGTCCAAAGAAAGAAATGAGAAATGTAAGGGCGAGGAAGTCATGGGTCACGGGGGACATATTGGAACTAATGAAGGAAAGAGATAGACTATTTAGAGCTGCAAAAAAGAACAATAACCTGGGTCTACTTGAACAAGCAAAAGCTATGAGAAGAAGAGTAAATCACTTGACAAGAAACTTAAAAAATAATTACATAAAGGATGAATTAGAACAGAACAGAAATGATCCAAAAAAATTCTGGAAAAGCCTAAACCCACTATTAAATAATATGAAAAAAGGCAGTACGAATGAAATAACCCTTATGAAAGATGATCAGCAGGTCGATCCAAATCTAGTCCCCCATGAATTCAATGACTTCTTTGCATCCGTAGGTAATAACCTAGCTAAGAATATATCGCCTCCAACCGAGGTGGAGACCAGACTGTTCCAGGGGGTAATTAATGATGAAACCCAGTCGAAATTCTCATACTTACCAATCTCAGAGGATGAACTGGTTGAAACCATAAAAACCATTCCATCCTCAAAGTCCTCAGGCTATGAAAATCTACCATCATGGCTACTAAAGAAAATCCTAGTAATGCTAGCAAAACAAATGGTACAAGTAATAAATCTAACCTATGAAAAAAGTTGTATCCCAACCGAATGGAAGCGGTCAAAGGTTACTCCCCTCTACAAATCTGGTCCCACCTCAAACCCCAGTAATTACAGGCCTGTCTCAGCAATAACCCTCCCTGCAAAACTACTAGAAAAGACCATGAATAAGCAAATAATGTATTATCTGGAAAGCAATGATCTACTATTTAATTTTCAGTATGGGTTTAGACAGGGACGATCAACAAAAGATGCCCTTCTAAACTACCTATTGGAAGTATACAAAAATATGAATGATGACAAGATAACTAGGGCAGCCTACCTCGACTTCAGGAAAGCTTTTGACACTGTAAATCACTCACCCCTCATCGAAAAATTCATCGAAAAGCAATTGGGATTAGAGATAAAGAACTAGAGTGGTTCAAAAATTATCTGACTAATAGATTCCAAGCGGTAGAGGTCAACAAAAGAAAATCCAAATTAAATGATATAACATGTGGTGTCCCACAGGGAACAACCCTAGGCCCACTTTTATTCAGCATCTACATTAATGATATGCCAAAGTATATAACAAACTCTAAGATCCAGTTGTTTGCAGACGACACCATAATTTTTGCGAATGGCACAAACGCCCTAGAAGCCACAAAACTGCTTCAACAGGACCTAAATGCCTTAATATATTGGTGTAAAACAAATAAAATTTCAATAAATTATGATAAGTCAAAGGTACAAACATTTCTACCCAAACAATTCCTGAGGTTGAGGTGGGTAAACCAAAACCAATCGATGTTAAAGGTGCACCAACTGACCCTGGATGGGAACACTATGGAAGATGTAGAAACCTACAAATACCTGGGAGTGGAAGTAGATAGAAACCTAAAATTCAAAAACGCAGTTAACAAACTAACAAACATTATGAACTACAAGTGCTGGCAAATATCGAAATTGAAAGGGAAAATTCCACAAGATACACTTCTTCTAATTTATAAAGTTATGGTCCTACCCCTTATCGACCAAACAGATCTCTTCCATGACTCCCACACGACAACAGGTACGAACAGGTTACAAATTATACAAAACAAGATACTTCGCAGAATATATGGTCTCTCATCCAGGGCCAATGTGGAGGACTTACATGTGAGAAAAAACCTGTTACCTCTTAAACATAGAAGACGATTACATATTCTACAGGCGGGACATGCTCTTGCAGGCGATCCAAGATTTTTAGACATTAGAAACTTAAACACAAGAAATTTTGCAACAGATAGGAGACCTTTGAAACAGATTATTCCGAAAAATGAGCAAATTAGGAAATCAATATTACATAGAATCCCATACTCTTGGAATGCCCTGCAGGCCATACGCCACAGAATAACTGACCCCAGTATATTTAAAATAATTGCCAAGAAAACCCTTATTTGGACAGACCAGTACTTCATTGAGTGAAAAAACCCAATCTGTAACTAGTAATTCTAATAACCCAAAAGTCACTAGATCTGAGTTTCTACTGCTTATAAGCCTAGTGCGCTAGTCAGCTAAAATAATTATTGTAAAATTCAACAAAATGTACTAGACAGTGTGCTACCTTCGTCAATGACGACTGTAGATTTGTTCACTGTGTCACCTTTAAATGTAATGTCAGGAAACGTGGAAACCTCCCTTAGCTGGAGTCGTGTTCCCTGAAAGCGATTATATTTCGAAATAAATGTATCTTAATCTTAATCTTAATCTTAACAGGAGAAGTCACACAAATTAGATTTTTTTCTTTCATGAACATTATTGGCCTTATATGCATATATCATAGTTACCACTACTGGGGGTTGATTTTATATATTTGTTACAGCTTTTATTGCCCCGACGTAGGCACCCTGTGATTTTAGCCATTTTTTAAAGCCAAAAAGTGTGGATAAAAATAATATCGCCTATATTTTCCCTAGAACTTAACACAAAACACTTATTAAATGGTCGGATCCCTTTCATGAAGTAGAACTTCTGATATAAATTCATCATTTTGAGTGTCTACGTTCTCATTTGATTTATTTCAGTTTTTAAAAACCTCAATTTTCAGCTATATTTTCTCATTTCATGTACAAAATCCACATTCTCAGATTAATAAACCATATATGGCCAGAAAGCTCGAGGTGGGTTCTAAATGATAGGAATGAAATATAAACAAAAAAAAATAAAATGTATCCTCAGTGAACCTTGGAATCCCAAAACACTCATTGCCCCCATTTGGTGAGAATTGACCATTTATTTCACCCCTGTGGAGTTGCCCATACCTTCAGCATTGTATCAGTTCATCAAGGCGGGTGATAACATGAAAATTACCGCACCCTTGGCTGATAAACACAAATAGGTCCGGCAGCTAAGCCTGATCACCGGAAGTCAAATTGTGTATTCATGTGCCGATACTTCCGACAATGGAATTGTTGATCATTGATCTTGTTTTCTCTTGAAATAATAAATATAAAGCTTCAAAATGAAAAGTTCTACCGTGTAATCGTCGATTGTTCTCGCTGTTTTCTCTCTAAATAGGATAGCTAAATGTTCAAAATAAAGTTCTAATGAAGAATTAGATTTAAATCATTAATTCTGTAAAAGTATATTGATATAAAATCGGTATAAGTTTATCATAAAAACATGAACAAAGCGCCGGGTCTCGGGCAAGGCTCTGAAGCAAAGCAGGGCCCGTTGCACCACTTTTTGGTGATATTGTAGCGTTAACATTATATTAAGGATACGTTAAGGATAATATTAACAATATGATTTTGCCAGTGATGCATGAGACTGGTCGTAGGCCTATCCGTAACCAGACAGGTAGCAACATACCCATACATTTTGTCATTTTTGTACACAAGAAAATTATTTTAAATCATGAAATCTACTTATCATATGTATCATCACCATTTCTGAGAAAAAATACTTTTGAAAATACTCACAGTATTGTATAACAGACAACGGAAATCATTTAGCGCTACGATAAGGATATCCCATGCTCAAAGGCACGTTGTTAAAAAATCCCATTTAAGGACACAAAACATGACTTAAGGACACGATATTGGCTGGTGCAACAGTAAAGTGTTAAGGATATTTTAAGGACACGATTTTTACTTAACGATTCCTCATGCAACACTACTGTCAGTCACGACAATGATGGCTGAAGACAAGGCAGTGTTTGACCTCGTCGGGGAAGATTTTTTCCTCTAACCTAGCGAAGCAGAAGGTTATGAGGAAATCTTGCTTACTAAAGATGATCTGAACGATTTGCTGTTCAATGGACTCGAACCAATCACAGAAAATATTGATATTAGTTAATGTAGTTTTAATACAATAAGCTAAGGCTCAGCGTATAAATAGAGATGAAATCAAAATTGGCATATATCCATATAATATACGGCTAGAGCGATTTCTAGGAAAGGAGGTAGAAAAGAAATGGTAGAAAGAAGGTTTTCTTTGTCCAGAATGTTCTCGGAATTTGTTGTTTTACAAACCACTTTACTCATCTGTAGAGGTCTGTCCCCCCTCTCTGGATGTCGTTGTGTGTGGTTTGTGAAGGTATTTGGGGTGGAAATGTGATTTTGAAGCCTTTTTTAAATCGGGATAACCACACTCTATTTATAGCCTGGGAAAGCCCCTGTGAGATACTACGTCATTTCCCACAACCTACGTCCAGGGGGACCTAGGGGGAGCATGAGGAAGAGGGGAGGGAGAGTGTGGGGGGATCGGAGAGGGGAGGGGAGCATGATTTTCTAATCAAACTTGAATATATAATTATAAAAGTTTCTACCACTCTACCAAATGTAAAACAAATGTAAAATATGGAAAACATTATTTAAAAGCAACTTCATCATAAAAACTAAAACAAAATGTAATCCAAAATATATCAGGAAATCTGGGAAGATCAACACACTTCAGAGTAGTGCTGACAAATCATAAATGCTATCCCCTTTTTCTCCTTTATGTAACTGTATGCTTAATGAGAAAGAAAAGTTCTATAATGATAATGAGGAAGAGGGGAGGGAGATGGGGGAGGCAGAAGGGCGGGGGAAAATCGGAGATGGGGTTGGGAGAGAAAAACAGGTATGAAAGACAGAGAAGAGGGGGAAGGAAAAGAGGGAGAGGGGGAGGTGTGGGGAGAGAGAGTGACCGTCCGGAGGACGGGTACTTTGCTAGTTCCAAATAAAAAAACAGTACGGTAGCATTTATATTTATTGCAATATTTTCTTTTTCAATAATTTCAGGCCACCAGAAGGTTTGTCGATTGGCTGAGAGAAGAGCAAAATGTAGAAGAAAATATGCCATCGACAGGTAAGAATAAACGATTAAGTAAAGAGAGTCTAGTGTTGAGAGAGAAAAAGTGAAATCTGACAAGAAAACTTCAGCTATTCTAGTAATCGATCATGATATTTTCTGTTATAATGCTATTTAAATGAGGTAAAACAAGATTATTTATTTCAAATAATTTTTTTTCAGATATCTCCGCGAACATAACTATCCTGAAAGCGTCATCACCAGTGATAAATTCCGCTCATCTCGTGAAGTGTTGCACGCAAAAAGGAAAGATTTGAAATCTATGGGCCTTGGAAATAAACCAAACCGAGAAGAGGCTCTTTCAGATACAATGATTGATAAGCTATGTTCATCAGGAGAGTTGGGGAATATGAACGATGCAAAATACCTTGTTTTTCTTTCTGACCCAAGGATTTGGTTTCCGTGGAAGCCATGAAAGCAGACAAATGACTTGGTCAGATGTTAAGTTGTGCACAGATGAACAAGGCAGAGAATATCTATCGTTTAAGGAAAAACTACCTAAGACGAGGAAGGGAGACAGTCTCTCCGGCTGTCGGGCATTTTCACCCAAAATATTCCCCACCAAGAACGAACGTTGCCCGATTTCCTTCTACAAAAGATTACAAAGAATTTGCTCAACACAGGCCAGACACAATGAAGGAAGCCAACGGCCCCTTCTATCTGTGCGTAAAAACAAAAATAAAGGAATCAAATCCTATTTGGTACGCTGCCCAGCCTATGCAATTTACCAGGTAAAATAACAAATCACAGCCTCAGGAAAAATACCTGTCAGAATCTGATTGACTCTGGTGTCCCCCCATCTTGGTATGCCAGATTACAGGGCATAAAAATGTCAATAGCCTATAGCTGCCTATACGACAGCCAACATTGAACAACAAAGGGCTATGTAGGACATTATCACATCTGCTTCTACCAACCAGGGGAAAAAAACAGTTCTTCGACTCTATCTGCTCCTCCTACCAGAGCTGCCCTCCCGATCCCCGGCCCTTTGGCTTCATCAACCGCCTCGTCAACCATGGCCCTGGTCCCATCAACCGGAGATAACAGGCAAGGCCAAGTGGTAGAAAGGCTACTGCAAACAAGCAGTGGAATGTTTGCCTCAGCTACAATCCATGGCAATATCAATTTGAACATTAACTACAATGTTTCTTCGTCCCAACTAAATGTCTCCTCAAAAACACCGGGCTTAGAGAAGTAAATGGAAGTGGATTTATTTTTGTTCATAACATGGCAGCTACCATGACAGTTAGTGACAGCCGTTTAAGGAAAAACTAACTAAGACGAGGAAGGGAGACAGTCCCTCCGGCTGTCGGGCATTTTCACCCAAAATATTCCCCACCAGGAACGAACGTTGCCCGATTTCCCTTTGGCTTCATCAACCGCCTCGTCAACCGTGGCCTTGGTCCCATCAACTGGAGATAACAGGCAAGGCCAAGTGGTAGAAAGGCTACTGCAAACAAGCAGTGGAATGTTTGCCTCAGCTAAAATCCATGGCAATATCAATTTGAACATTAACTACAATGTTTCTTCGTCCCAACTAAATGTCTCCCCCAAAACACCGGCTTCGGTTGCGGAGGGAGATGTTAAGGTTAATATAAATATAATGAGGTTACACAATGTAACGTAATGTTACATAACAGAGACCTCGGGGCTATCCTGCGCTCCGCCCCTCAGTCTCCCCCCGCAACCTCGATGGATAAAACTTCGACAGACCCCACCGTAGCTAGCAGCCATATAAATACATATCAACTGAATAACTTAATTTAGGGTGATCAAAGTTGAAGATCAAAGCTGTTACTTATATAAACAGTCAGACACAAGGATAATAACGGCCTCCAGTTTTACGCTACAGATAAACACAGTTTACAAACATCGTTAAACTTGAACACAAAACAGGGCTAAACTGACCTCAACGTGTATACCAAGCACTAGACTAAGAAGGGGTTATATACGTAGGTTGGTATTGTTTCAGAAAAATGATTGTGGAAAATGATTACCAACTGGTTGAATCACTCTTGTATTCGGTTGAAATTAGTGTAGAATGAGGAGTCTATTTGAATATGCGTTTTTGCGAATTAATTTATATAACATTATGGTCTGACGTTTCGAAATGAGCTGTCCTTATGTTGTTAGTATTGCCTATGTTCTTTCCATTGAGTCAATGAGCCATGGTTGCACTTCTGTGATATCGCCTCCGGATCTGTTCCAGGCTTAAACACTATCGATATTTGAATAATAATATTATCACGATCGTATGGTTTCCTTTTGTGAGAATATAATATTATGAATATATATAATAAGGATAGTGGGGGAAAGAACTAATCTCCGAATCAAAGGCATAGGGTGGATAAAGCTGAGATGAGCTGTCCTTATGTTGTTAGTATTGCCTATGTTCTTTCCATTGAGTCAATGAGCCATGGTTGCACTTCTGTGATATCGCCTCCGGATCTCTTCCAGGCTTAAACACTATCGATATTTGAATAATAATATTATCGTGATCGTATGGTTTCCTTCTGTGAGAATATAATATTATGAATATATATAATAAGGATAGTGGGGGAAAGAACTAATCTCCGAATCAAAGGCATAGGGTGGATAATATATGTTTTAACGCTCCTCCGAGTTAAATAAGAATAGAGAAAATACTTTTGCAATTCCAGTTTTTATTCCTGAACTCCTTGGAGAGGTTGAGGTCCGTGTTCCCCAACCTGAACATACAGAAGTCTCAAGGAGACCTTATTAAATCATAAACGGATACATCGAAGTATTTGCAATATAAATCAGGATAAAATTCAAATGATAAAAAACATGAAAAATATTCAAATATAACAGGAACTGGAACAACGTCGAACATAAACGATGGTTGAAGTTATAACGAATGAATATTTACCAATTATCAAATATAAATTATGACATCATATTATCTCTGGAATATCATCTACTCTGGATACGAGTACCACAACGGGGATCGGGTCGGAGGAAACACATTTCCTTAACGGGATCTAAACTTAGGTCATCAATCTTCAGAAGATCCTGCATGGCTTTCTCAAATGCATAATCAGTAGTCTTGTATTTGTTGAAGCCACATGTGTCTGTAGAAATAAAAGAAAATATTGAGATAACTATATCAATGAAGACAATTTGTTAATACTAGCACAGATTATTTTTTAATAAATTTTATTGACAAAGTTTCACATAGTGATAGTTCTCATTCGTCGAATGATATGTTAACAGAAATTATTGTACACATGAATAATTTCCTGAATTTGATTAAAATAATAGGAATTTCTTAGGATATAGCAAATACATGATTGAAAGCATAATTACCTGGCCATGTGGAGGTACTCTTGAGAGCTTCCATTTAACTTGAAGAATCCATGATATTGAAGTATGTCAAGGAATAAAACCCAGCAGAATATACTGCATAGGTTTGCAGCAACAAGGACCAAGACTGCATTGCCGGGATTAACCTAGGATTACCATTGCTGCAGAGATACAAAGTGAAACCATCGTGATTCAAGCCATTATATGTATCACATAGATTAATTAGATTGCATGGTAAAATGGCGGGCCAACTAACGCCCTGTTTCTATGGCAGCCAACCATAACTGCGCATCAGAATGTCTATTTACAGAAGATAAATGTACTAACTATAATATAGTAACTAGGAATGAGCTCTGGTCTGAAGTGAAATGAACCAGTCACTGGTTATAGTTGTCAACAATATTTATCAAATAAAAACAATCAGACTTTATTTATAGTGGACAAAACTCACCGACAGGCTGAACATTCTTGAAGTGAAGTTTTGGAGTCACAGTCATTTGTAAATCAATCCAGGAGACATTGACAATCCAGGTGAAATTGAGTGCACCGGCTTACCTATGGTGCTATAGGTGATCCTCCCATTGGAAGTTGCCCTGTCTATGGCAATAATGTCTGAAATACATGCACAAATAAATCAAGATTCAAAGTTAATTCATGGAATGAAATAATTAGGAATAACTAGATCATTACAAGTTTAAAGAATATATCTTTACATCTCAGAACTAGTCTATCAGCGCATGTCTTCCCCTTTTATTGGAAGATACAATCATGGAAATGTACCATGATCGGGCCCTAGCGGTGTTTCCTCTGTATTCCATATTGTACTTTAGAAATGTATGGATGTTCCACCAGGCATCAAAATTTTGGTCTCTTGCCGAATCCAGAGAAAACACCATCAGCAGAACTCATGCGTTTGCTGGTGGCTCACTACCTATTTTCCTAAAAATCATGAGAGCCACAACATGACACCTGGCTAAACCAGGTTACTAAATCACCTCTCCCTACCTTGATCTTATGGGAGAGAGAGGTGAACCTAAGGGAGAGAGGGCGATTAGATACATAATATGGGAACAGTAAAATGTACAAATAACCGTAGCACCATGGTCCAGGGCCCCTCTAACATTTCTTCCACATCAACTGGAATAAAAGAGATAATTAGTAATTAGTGCATCAAAATCAGAATACGGACGAACACGGACGAACAAACACGAACAAACACGAACAAGGACGAAGTCTTAGCCTTAACCCTTGACGAAGTCTTAGCCTTAACCCTTGACGAAGTCTTAGCCTTAACCCTTGACGAAGTCTTAGCCTTAACCCTTGACGAAGTCTTAGCCTTAACCCTTGACGAAGTCTTAGCCTTAACCCTTGACGAAGTCTTAGCCTTAACCCTTGACGAAGTCTTAGCCTTAACCCTTGACGAAGTCTTAGCCTTAACCCTTGACGAAGTCTTAGCCTTAACCCTTGACGAAGTCTTAGCCTTAACCCTTGACGAAGTCTTAGCCTTAACCCTTGACGAAGTCTTAGCCTTAACCCTTGACGAAGTCTTAGCCTTAACCCTTGACGAAGTCTTAGCCTTAACCCTTGACGAAGTCTTAGCCTTAACCCTTGACGAAGTCTTAGCCTTAACCCTTGACGAAGTCTTAGCCTTAACCCTTGACGAAGTCTTAGCCTTAACCCTTGACGAAGTCTTAGCCTTAACCCTTGACGAAGTCTTAGCCTTAACCCTTGACGAAGTCTTAGCCTTAACCCTTGACGAAGTCTTAGCCTTAACCCTTGACGAAGTCTTAGCCTTAACCCTTGACGAAGTCTTAGCCTTAACCCTTGACGAAGTCTTAGCCTTAACCCTTGACGAAGTCTTAGCCTTAACCCTTGACGAAGTCTTAGCCTTAACCCTTGACGAAGTCTTAGCCTTAACCCTTGACGAAGTCTTAGCCTTAACCCTTGACGAAGTCTTAGCCTTAACCCTTGACGAAGTCTTAGCCTTAACCCTTGACGAAGTCTTAGCCTTAACCCTTGACGAAGTCTTAGCCTTAACCCTTGACGAAGTCTTAGCCTTAACCCTTGACGAAGTCTTAGCCTTAACCCTTGACGAAGTCTTAGCCTTAACCCTTGACGAAGTCTTAGCCTTAACCCTTGACGAAGTCTTAGCCTTAACCCTTGACGAAGTCTTAGCCTTAACCCTTGACGAAGTCTTAGCCTTAACCCTTGACGAAGTCTTAGCCTTAACCCTTGACGAAGTCTTAGCCTTAACCCTTGACGAAGTCTTAGCCTTAACCCTTGACGAAGTCTTAGCCTTAACCCTTGACGAAGTCTTAGCCTTAACCCTTGACGAAGTCTTAGCCTTAACCCTTGACGAAGTCTTAGCCTTAACCCTTGACGAAGTCTTAGCCTTAACCCTTGACGAAGTCTTAGCCTTAACCCTTGACGAAGTCTTAGCCTTAACCCTTGACGAAGTCTTAGCCTTAACCCTTGACGAAGTCTTAGCCTTAACCCTTGACGAAGTCTTAGCCTTAACCCTTGAAGAAGTCTTAGCCTTAACCCTTGAAGAAGTCTTAGCCTTAACCCTTGAAGAAGTCTTAGCCTTAACCCTTGAAGAAGTCTTAGCCTTAACCCTTGAAGAAGTCTTAGCCTTAACCCTTGAAGAAGTCTTAGCCTTAACCCTTGAAGAAGTCTTAGCCTTAACCCTTGAAGAAGTCTTAGCCTTAACCCTTGAAGAAGTCTTAGCCTTAACCCTTGAAGAAGTCTTAGCCTTAACCCTTGAAGAAGTCTTAGCCTTAACCCTTGAAGAAGTCTTAGCCTTAACCCTTGAAGAAGTCTTAGCCTTAACCCTTGAAGAAGTCTTAGCCTTAACCCTTGAAGAAGTCTTAGCCTTAACCCTTGAAGAAGTCTTAGCCTTAACCCTTGAAGAAGTCTTAGCCTTAACCCTTGAAGAAGTCTTAGCCTTAACCCTTGAAGAAGTCTTAGCCTTAACCCTTGAAGAAGTCTTAGCCTTAACCCTTGAAGAAGTCTTAGCCTTAACCCTTGAAGAAGTCTTAGCCTTAACCCTTGAAGAAGTCTTAGCCTTAACCCTTGAAGAAGTCTTAGCCTTAACCCTTGAAGAAGTCTTAGCCTTAACCCTTGAAGAAGTCTTAGCCTTAACCCTTGAAGAAGTCTTAGCCTTAACCCTTGAAGAAGTCTTAGCCTTAACCCTTGAAGAACTCTTAGCCTTAACCCTTGAAGAACTCTTAGCCTTAACCCTTGAAGAACTCTTAGCCTTAACCCTTGAAGAACTCTTAGCCTTAACCCTTGAAGAACTCTTAGCCTTAACCCTTGAAGAACTCTTAGCCTTAACCCTTGACGAAGTCTTAGCCTTAACCCTTGACGAAGTCTTAGCCTTAACCCTTGACGAACTCTTAGCCTTAACCCTTGACGAACTCTTAGCCTTAACCCTTGACGAAGTCTTAGCCTTAACCCTTGACGAAGTCTTAGCCTTAACCCTTGACGAAGTCTTAGCCTTAACCCTTGACGAAGTCTTAGCCTTAACCCTTGACGAAGTCTTAGCCTTAACCCTTGACGAAGTCTTAGCCTTAACCCTTGACGAAGTCTTAGCCTTAACCCTTGACGAAGTCTTAGCCTTAACCCTTGACGAAGTCTTAGCCTTAACCCTTGACGAAGTCTTAGCCTTAACCCTTGACGAAGTCTTAGCCTTAACCCTTGACGAAGTCTTAGCCTTAACCCTTGAAGAAGTCTTAGCCTTAACCCTTGAAGAAGTCTTAGCCTTAACCCTTGAAGAAGTCTTAGCCTTAACCCTTGAAGAAGTCTTAGCCTTAACCCTTGAAGAAGTCTTAGCCTTAACCCTTGAAGAAGTCTTAGCCTTAACCCTTGAAGAAGTCTTAGCCTTAACCCTTGAAGAAGTCTTAGCCTTAACCCTTGAAGAACTCTTAGCCTTAACCCTTGAACACCTCTTAGCCTTAACCCTTGAAGAACTCTTAGCCTTAACCCTTGAAGAACTCTTAGCCTTAACCCTTGAACACCTCTTAGCCTTAACCCTTGAACACCTCTTAGCCTTAACCCTTGAACACCTCTTAGCCTTAACCCTTGAACACCTCTTAGCCTTAACCCTTGAACACCTCTTAGCCTTAACCCTTGAACACCTCTTAGCCTTAACCCTTGAACACCTCTTAGCCTTAACCCTTGAACACCTCTTAGCCTTAACCCTTGAACACCTCTTAGCCTTAACCCTTGAAGAACTCTTAGCCTTAACCCTTGAACACCTCTTAGCCTTAACCCTTGAACACCTCTTAGCCTTAACCCTTGAACACCTCTTAGCCTTAACCCTTGAAGAACGCTTAGCCTTAACCCTTGAAGAACGCTTAGCCTTAACCCTTGAAGAACGCTTAGCCTTAACCCTTGAAGAACGCTTAGCCTTAACCCTTGAAGAACGCTTAGCGTAGCCAAACCTCCTAGCCTTAGCGTAGCCAAACCTCCTAGCCTTAGCGTAGCCAAACCTCCTAGCCTTAGCGTAGCCAAACCTCCTAGCCTTAGCGTAGCCAAACCTCCTAGCCTTAGCGTAGCCAAACCTCCTAGCCTTAGCGTAGCCAAACCTCCTAGCCTTAGCGTAGCCAAACCTCCTAGCCTTAGCGTAGCCAAACCTCCTAGCCTTAGCGTAGCCAAACCTCCTAGCCTTAGCGTAGCCAAACCTCCTAGCCTTAGCGTAGCCAAACCTCCTAGCCTTAGCGTAGCCAAACCTCCTAGCCTTAGCGTAGCCAAACCTCCTAGCCTTAGCGTAGCCAAACCTCCTAGCCTTAGCGTAGCCAAACCTCCTAGCCTTAGCGTAGCCAAACCTCCTAGCCTTAGCGTAGCCAAACCTCCTAGCCTTAGCGTAGCCAAACCTCCTAGCCTTAGCGTAGCCAAACCTCCTAGCCTTAGCGTAGCCAAACCTCCTAGCCTTAGCGTAGCCAAACCTCCTAGCCTTAGCGTAGCCAAACCTCCTAGCCTTAGCGTAGCCAAACCTCCTAGCCTTAGCGTAGCCAAACCTCCTAGCCTTAGCGTAGCCAAACCTCCTAGCCTTAGCGTAGCCAAACCTCCTAGCCTTAGCGTAGCCAAACCTCCTAGCCTTAGCGTAGCCAAACCTCCTAGCCTTAGCGTAGCCAAACCTCCTAGCCTTAGCGTAGCCAAACCTCCTAGCCTTAGCGTAGCCAAACCTCCTAGCCTTAGCGTAGCCAAACCTCCTAGCCTTAGCGTAGCCAAACCTCCTAGCCTTAGCGTAGCCAAACCTCCTAGCCTTAGCGTAGCCAAACCTCCTAGCCTTAGCGTAGCCAAACCTCCTAGCCTTAGCGTAGCCAAACCTCCTAGCCTTAGCGTAGCCAAACCTCCTAGCCTTAGCGTAGCCAAACCTCCTAGCCTTAGCGTAGCCAAACCTCCTAGCCTTAGCGTAGCCAAACCTCCTAGCCTTAGCGTAGCCAAACCTCCTAGCCTTAGCGTAGCCAAACCTCCTAGCCTTAGCGTAGCCAAACCTCCTAGCCTTAGCGTAGCCAAACCTCCTAGCCTTAGCGTAGCCAAACCTCCTAGCCTTAGCGTAGCCAAACCTCCTAGCCTTAGCGTAGCCAAACCTCCTAGCCTTAGCGTAGCCAAACCTCCTAGCCTTAGCGTAGCCAAACCTCCTAGCCTTAGCGTAGCCAAACCTCCTAGCCTTAGCGTAGCCAAACCTCCTAGCCTTAGCGTAGCCAAACCTCCTAGCCTTAGCGTGCCCAAACTCCTAGCCTTAGCGTGCCCAAACTCCTAGCCTTAGCGTGCCCAAACTCCTAGCCTTAGCGTAGCCCAACCTCTTAGCCTTAGCGTAGCCCAACCTCTTAGCCTTAGCGTGCCCAACCTCTTAGCCTTAGCGTGCCCAACCTCTTAGCCTTAGCGTGCCCAACCTCTTAGCCTTAGCGTGCCCAACCTCCTAGCCTTAGCGTGCCCAACCTCCTAGCCTTAGCGTGCCCAACCTCTTAGCCTTAGCGTGCCCAACCTCTTAGCCTTAGCGTGCCCAACCTCTTAGCCTTAGCGTGCCCAACCTCTTAGCCTTAGCGTGCCCAACCTCTTAGCCTTAGCGTGCCCATCCTCTTAGCCTTAGCGTGCCCAACTTCTTAGCCTTAGCGTGCCCAACCTCTTAGCCTTAGCGTGCCCAAACTCTTAGCCTTAGCGTGCCCAACCTCTTAGCCTTAGCGTGCCCAACCTCTTAGCCTTAGCGTGCCCAACCTCTTAGCCTTAGCGTGCCCAACCTCTTAGCCTTAGCGTGCCCAACCTCTTAGCCTTAGCGTGCCCAACCTCTTAGCCTTAGCGTGCCCAACCTCTTAGCCTTAGCGTGCCCAACCTCTTAGCCTTAGCGTGCCCAACCTCTTAGCCTTAGCGTGCCCAACCTCTTAGCCTTAGCGTGCCCAACCTCTTAGCGTGCCCAACTTAGCGTGCCCAACTTCTTAGCCTTAGCGTGCCCAACTTCTTAGCCACCTCCTCCTAGCCGTAGCGTACTGGCCAACCTCTTCCTAGCCGTAGCGTACTGGCCAACCACCTCCTAGCCGTAGCGTGGCCAACCTCCTCCTAGCCGTAGCGTGGCCAACCTCCTCCTAGCCGTAGCATGGCCAACCTCCTAGCCGTAGCGTACTGGCTAACCTTCTCCTAGCCGTAGCATGGCCAACCTCCTAGCTGTTGCGTACTGGCCAACCTCCTCCTAGCCGTAGCGTGGCCAACCTCCTCCTAGCCGTAGCGTGGCCAACCTCCTCCTAGCCGTAGCGTGGCCAACCTCCTCCTAGCCGTAGCGTGGCCAACCTCCTCCTAGCCGTAGCGTGGCCAACCTCCTCCTAGCCGTAGCGTGGCCAACCTCCTAGCCGTAGCGTGGCCATCCTCCTAGCCGTAGCGTGGCCATCCTCCTAGCCGTAGCGTGACCAACCTCCTAGCCGTAGCGTGGCCAACCTCCTAGCCGTAGCGTGGCCAACCTCCTAGCCGTAGCTTGGCCAACCTCCTAGCCGTAGCGTGGCCAACCTCCTAGCTGTAGTGTGGCCAACCTCCTAGCCGTAGTGTGGCCAACCTCCTAGCCGTAGCGTGGCCAACCTCCTAGCCTTAGCCTAACCTTAGACTTAGTCTAACCTTAGCCTCACCCTTACCTTAGCCTTAGTGTATCCTTAGCCTTAGCCCGTAGACTTAGCCTTACCTAACCTTAGCCTTACCTAACCTTAGTCTTACCTAACCTAAGCCTAACATTAGCCTTAGCCTTACCTAGCCTAAGCCTAACCTAACCTAAGCCTTACCTAACCTTAGCCTTGTCTACCCCAAGCCTTACCTAACCTTAGCCTTGCCTAACCTAAGCCTAACCTAACCTAACCTAACCTTAGCCTTGCCTAACCTAAGCCTAACCTAACCTAAGCCTAACCTAACCCTTACCTAGCTTAGCCTTACCCAAGACTGCATTGCCGGGATTAACCTAGGAATACCATTGCTGCGGAGATAAAAAGTGGAACCATTGTAATTCAAGCCATTTATATTTATATATTACACATTATATGTTATAATTACTGGAGAGAAGGGGCATAGCATATCAGTCGGGGGAAGGGAATGTTTCTAATACTTCTGATAAAGCACCCAACTTCAGTCCACCTGTGAAAACTACAACATGGACAACAATACCACTTAGACAGTTGCAGGCCAGACAATGAACATTCATTAATTTTACCAACAACATTCAACATTCAGACAATAGCATAATACCATCCAAAGAAGCACATACTCCAGCACTTTAGCCGCATATTCTAGGAATTTATATAAACATCTGAAATACGAACCCACGAGTAAGCTACATACAAAATCACCCAAGTTACTAACAGGATCTCAGCTATTATCCAGAAACAGTCCTGAAGGAAAATGTAAAAATGAGAGCCAGGCTATTATAATCCTGAGATCAATCTAAACCAATGTGTGAATATAGAATTTGAACCAAAAGAATATAGGCTACTCCATTTTAAATTTAATCTGAGTATGTAATTGCACCCTAGTGGATACAGCACCAAGGACCCTATTTTGTAGCTCAAGAGAATTCTGTTGAGTGAACGGCTGCGGAATGAACAGGCTTCTCTTCTTTCTTCAACAGACTTTGCATAACTGTGATTATATTGGCTAACTGTCCTAAATTCTGTAATTTAACGTCTTCTTGAATTCTAAGATATATTGCAAGGCATATCTTATCACTGCATGGTGGAGTCAAACCCGGCAGAAGATTGTGAGACTAGAACATTGATTTAATTTGCTAAATATGGGAAATCCCGCTGAGCAGGACGATATGCAGAATGTTATAGATCGGGAAAAGTATGAAGAAGAACAAGACGACGTAGTGTTACCTGAAATAAATAATGCCGATTTGTTGCGACTCCTTGAAAGGAATGTCGCACGATTTGGTAATTTGGACACAGTCCTTGAAAATACTAGAGAAACCAGATCACGATGTCAGGTTGGCAATAAGAAATAATAAGTAGTCAAATCCATGGGAGCCATATAACATAATAGACATGGGTGGCTAGAAAAATACCTTTTAAATGCAAACCTTATCTTAACACTATACATGACGGCCATCTTGCAAGACACCCGTATATTGCAATCTTTGTCAAATACCATAATTCATGATCGACTCCGAGTACACATCCATTACTCGGTAACACAATAGGTATATGTCGTATAAATAAACGACAATAGAAATCGTGGACATCACGAAAACCACTCCAAGAAAATCCAGGGCCAGAACCCGAGGGCGAAATCCAAGACAACAAACACAGTGAAATAAATGGACAATCGAACAATTACAGACCCAGGTTTAAACTAATATGAACAAAAGTCGCCTATATATGTACCATAGTTACCATAGGTTGCTATTATTAATATCCACAGGGGAGCAGTCAATGGCCAATCAACCTGATGAAGGTCGGAAATGATCGAATGCACGTAAGATCGGGCAGTAATCGATGTGAATAAAACCTAAAATATTGCAAATGAAGTGGTTGAACCTAATAAACATTAGAACTGAGTCGTGCACGGTTCAAGAATGAATACAGCATGTACACCATCGCGGTTTGTGCAACTTAGAAGAAATCCGACTTGCTCAGACCACAAGGTAAAAAAAAGATAGATCGGAAAATCCTTTTTGAGAATCCTTTTCGAAAATAACATCAAATCCTACTTCAGTGTACATGTCACCGCCGTACACGCACAATCGATGGAAACCATATAATACTGCATAGTAAATACTATGTATAGAAAGCACCGAACCTGAAACAGAAAACACGCACGTCTATACTTACCCCCTTACACCCGGCCGGCCCACACTAGAATGAATAACTACGATTCAATTTCAAAGTCATTTTTGGCGCCTCAATTTGATCAGCCAATGAGAGGGTCGGTTGAGAAATATTCATAGGACAGCGCGTCTTTCGGGCCGGCACTTCCAGCCAAGTTACACCATTCAAAGCTCTCAGTAGGCCCTATACGCGAAACAATCAATAAGTGGGAGGGTGGGAGGGTGGGAGGGGATTCAATGGCCCATCCTGACGTACATTTCAAGGTCCCTATTTCCAACTGCGTATTTGACTCGGGCACGGACAGTGTGAGGATTGCGAGGGTGGGTGGGTCGGGGAGGAGAGCCTTTGAAATATCATTTAGAACTTATTCTTTCATGGTATGTGGTAAAATATGAATCGTTATAGGCCTAGATAGTTCTCTCTGGCAGCTGAACTAGAAGCAGGGCCAACAGAAAGAGGGAGGCCAGGCTAGAATTAATTATCCGTGTAAAACTATAGTTCTGTTGTAGCCAATAGATCTCTTTCGAGCTACGGATACCAGTCTCGGCCATCCATGATTGCACTAATCCTGCAACACCCGCACATGCTCATTATTATGGTAAAATAATGTTATGTAATCTTAATTTCAACTAAGAAGTGCACATTGTTTCGGAATATTTGTGTCGCCGGTACAACATTATATATTAGCTTCAAAACAATGAAATTTATACCTAAAAAGTAACCAAACACTAGATCACCTGCATGTGCTGTTGTATATAGGTAGGCTATCGTTGTGTGTTGTTTATGTCCGTATTCAGTAAAATTATATAAAATAATGATAATTACATTTTACGCCGAAAAATGGCAGGGGCGTCGGAACCGGGGGGGGGGGGGGGGGGGGGGGGGACAGGCAGGACATGCCCCCCCCCACACACACACAAAATAAAAAATTCTATAGCATAAGAAAAGGTCAAACTCAATACTGAAAAGGTCAAACGCCAGAGGATTTATCCGAATTAATCTAACCTGTTTTGTGACTTTGGGTCTTTAATGATAGTTAAATGTCTATCCTTACCCCAATCTACTACAATAAATATACATTTTAAACATTAACATTGTGTGGGCCTAAGCTTAGGATTGAGAGACCTAATTATGGGAAATTTGCTAGGTCACTATTAGGGCCTATGTGATTTTGTATATATATATATTAAATTTGTATTCAGTATACATGTACAATAATATACAATACTGAAAAGGTCAAGACCATCCACAATTAGATATTCCTGGTCAACCATAAACCATAGATCTAGTAGTTTAATGAAACCAAAGTTTGGCATTATGGGGCAAATTATTAAACTGTCTTGAAAACAAAACGGTCCAAAACATTTCAATTATATTAAAGCATTATTCATATGGATATTTCGCTTCCACACAGTACACATTACATACTCCTCTGTGAGTGAGAGTTAATTCTTTCGAAATTAACATTTTTCATGATGTAATCAAGAATTATTGGGGGGCGGTGGGGGGGCATTATAAGTTGGCCAATATGATATTTTTCATAGATTCATTTTTCAAATATTAAAATATTTCTGATTTGGTCATGCTTTTTAGCATTGGGAAGATGCCAAAGACAATCGGAATGATTAAATATTAATTAACTCTGACAACTGTCACAGAAATATTATATCAATTGAATTACAGGAGCCAATGGGGATCCAGAAGTTAGGGCCTAACAATGCTTAGAGCCCAGATGCTAGTGCCCAGACAAATTGTGACATTTTCTAGGCCATCTCACACAGAGGTGTATGTAATGGATACACTGTGTTAGGACTAATGGGATCATAAATAATGAGATTTTAGATGTTCAATGTAACACTAAGAAAAGCTGGTAAATAGTATCATTTTCACTGAGACAGACCTTCAGTACTGTAGTGATCTTAGGACCATGTAAATTTGGGGCTTTAATGACCCTCAATGATATCACCACTATTTTGTTGTTTGGGAGAAACATGATTATAATTCATTACATTTTGAACGCCATCGGATTGGATAATATGTGTGAGCAAAAGTAACATATATGTGATGTGTCACAGGAAAATGAGTCAAAAGTCACAAAAGATGAATTTTGAGATATCAACATATTTGAAAAGATGAGTTCTAAGAGGTTCCAATGATGGTAAACACAAGGACATCTGATAAGTACTTCAATATTTTTCTCAGAAAAGACTTGCATTTCAGGGTTGGAAATCGAAAAAAGAAATGAAATTAAGATGAGAGGTTTGTGGATTATTTTCAGTACTACCACAATGATAATACAAGGGGGGTCATTTTATATAATCATAAAAATACATTGATATGAGGACAATTAATTCCCATATGTTTTATTAATGCATAGGTATAACTAGATACTGAGCACATATCACCTAAAGACCGCCATCGCGTATCCTGACATAAAATAGGTGGACAATAGGTTTTGGCCAATTCCAGTGAGAGTTTAGATATCAGGAAATTTATAATACTATTTTTTCAAGATTTAAGAATCTGCTCCATTGGTTCAAGGAGATTTTTCATGCCATTTATTTTTTCTATATCTTTTTACAGCTGTACATTGAATATCATCCTATCGACATACCATTTATAGGGGTTTTCCATACTCACCCCCAAATTACCTTGATGTGACCTTCGCACATATACCAAATTGTACATAAAGTAATGCTCATGACTTGAATAATGAATGTTTAATTCCCAGAAAAGCGATCCCTATATTTTCCTTGGCTTAAGAGACACATTAAGAGCAAAGACGCCATTTGCACCACTTTTCTGAGAATGGTCCTTTAATGCAAGAAAAAAAGCAATATTTCTTAAGGTGCAATCACTAGTCTAATAGTTAAATATAGCCTACTCTTTAGGATGACCTCAGATATGTTAAAATATAGTCTTGAAGTCTGGTACATGTATTCATACCAAAAGTGGTAACCACTCTACTAATTAGAACATTCCAACAAATAAAACACTTTGAAAAGTATCAATTTTTCAAGTTGTGACTCATTGTCCTGGGACACATCACATATATACCTTTAAATACAAAGCTATCTGTTTGAATCTACAGTGTTATTAATTTTAGCGGGTGCATTAGTAGTGTGGTGATATAATCGATTGATGTATCTGGTCTGTCAATAAGGTGTAAAAGTAAGAACTTAGGTGGTGGGAAAAATATGAGGAAATAGTGAATTCTTGTATTTTTAAAACCTTAATTTACAAAGTTCTGATTTCAAATTTGTATGCTAAAAGATGTCTTCAAATTGTAACGAAAATATGCTGTCCCCCCACTTCAAATTAGCTTCCGACGCCCCTGGCTAACTCTATCACAGATGTCCAAAATCAAATGCTCCAGCATCAGACGGACCAAGCGCCGACGCAGAATCGCGGCCAGCAAAAGCCGGTGACGGAAACCCACGCGCCGCCGGTCTCCCCGACGGGCCCTGCCCCAACGTCTCCCGTGACGCGAACATCTGCGTCCAACGCCCAGAACCACCTCGCTGGACAGGTAGGTACCAGGGCCAGGGTATTCAATTGGCAATTGCCAACATTGTTAAATTTCATGAGCAATTCCACCAATTGGTCAACATAATATGACAATAAATTAGATTTTTGAATTTTTAATGAGAAATCTTGGTCTGGAGTTATTTTAATCAATTAGGCTCATAATGACGAGGCATTATAGGGCATTGAATGGGTGGCGCCACCTTCACGACTTAGAACTGAACTCTGGACAAGTCTGTCATACACGCCACTTGGACTCTCGCTCGCAACCTAGTCAGAAGCGAAATCGCCCACCCTCCGCCCTAAATCTTTTACCAAAAGACTTCACAAAAACTATCCCACGAAGGGTTATTTCTTTTAATACTCAACTATTTATTATCCAGCAATCTCAACAGACAATGTGATACTTATGTGATATACTACAACATTTATTTTATTCAACAAATGAAAATGTTCATCGCTGGACCTTCATAACCTTTTACCCAAAATAATAAACAAAATGTATTTTAATTTACTCTTCGCCTCCTCATTTAATGCTAGCAGCTTCCCCGATGGGAAATACATAAGAAATACCCACTTTTGCATATCTGACATCAATGTTTTAAATTCTATGGACAATTGTAATTACCCCAGCTTGCTCGCTGTATAAGGCGACACATATCTTCTGGGTCCAACTCCACTGGATCATAGGTACGTACAAGATATGCCATGACCTACAAGACAGGCCGGGGGAACCAACCTAATTGTGCCTCGTCAAAAAACAGAGCGTTTTAGAAGGAGTCAGCTAGTACTAGTACAGCTAATAATATCATTATATAAGTGACTACACGCAGCATTAAATTGCTAAATCAGTGTTGAGATATATGTAGCCTACCCAAATCAAATAAAACTGGATCTGAATTATAGGGTAATTTGAAACACGAATTATGTAATCTTATCCGGTAGACTATATATACTGTGAGCGGTATGATCTTTATGATGTTTTGTAAATATGTCCAAAAATGTCCAAAAAATGTTGAGATATGTAATATAATGAGACTCTGAAGCAATTCGAATACATTGGTAATCCGTGAGATGGCGGTAAAGTGAGTGACTATTACATGAGAATGAAATATTTAATGTACAATTGGCACCTGTACGCATTTAGTAAATTCTGCTGAATTAGGCTGCAATTTGGTCAATACTAGGCAATTTGGTCAATACTAGGTAAATTCAAGTATATTCGACATTGCATTGATTCTAGCAATCTGTCTGGTTATATAGGTTGAACTGTATTTTGTACTTTATTTTCGTCTTAAATGTGGGTTATTTTAGGGGATTGGGGAAGGTGAATTGTACATTTTCTGACGACTTCACCCACCCTATATATATGATCGGGGAAAATCTTCATGGTTATTTAAATGTTACAATAGGAGAGTAGCACGTATCCTAAGTCCCATGTAATTATGACAGTTTGCTGTCAGAGTAAAAGCTAGAGAAAACATGCAGTATTCAGTATATATACGGTCCCGGTATATTAAGTACCGGTATATTTGTTTATCAAGGTTTCAATATAATATAACTCATAATTATTATGAGTTATTCATTATGTGAAAGCTCAAGTCTTGGTCTTCCTATTGGCTTCCAGATATCATTAGTTTTAGCTATAGAATTGTTATTGAATTAATCTATCCTGGCATGTATATAGTAACTGAGATGCGCAGCGGTACATGAACATTCCCCCTTCCCCACCCCTACCCCCATTAACAACTGGCTTTGCGTCCTGCTGTCTGAATCAAAATCACCATCAACAACAGCTACCGGCCAGGGCACTTGCAGTACATAGGTGTCTCTAGTCGATTTCTCCTCGGAACTCCCTCTTGTCAAGATCGTGTATCCCTTCACTCGTTATATTTCCGATAAACCTGGCGCCTATATGGATTAAGCTCCACAAGCCAGGTTCACAACATTTGTATTTTATTTTTGTAAAATTCCATCATTTATTAATACCAACTCGTAACACATTATTGGAGCATTATGAAAATGTTATGTATGTGGAATAAAGACTTCTGATACATAGTCAAATATACAAATGATATATATGCTTTGTTATACAAGCGGCCATTTAATGATAGTAATGAAGATATAAAAAATAATAGTAATGAAGATATAAAAAAAGACCTAATACTAAATATACGAATCTCTTTTATATCTCTTGCCAGACAATTATGTGGAATTTCTGGGCTATGGTAACTCTATGATCATAACACATTTATTGATCCAATTTTGATTCATTAACTAACGTCGACTCAAGGGGCTCTCGTCTTCTCAGGTCATTGGTCAGATAACTATTATCACATTTTTCTCTTTTCGTAGTTCCACATTAAATCTGAAACTTTGGTCGCTTAAATCCAGTCATATTTGCAGGAGAGTACGTAGGACCTAAATCGCAGAGTAAAGCAATTGTGGAGTTCATCTACTTCAAGTGGCACATTATTTAAGATTCGATCCCGGATCCTTCATGCCGATTTGATTGATTGGGTCAATTCTATGTTATACATTTGTTTTTCACAAGTCAGGTCTTCCATTGAGTACCATTGCCTTATATACTAACAGTGTGGAACAAATAATTGTCACAAGTAACACAATATCATTGAGTTTGCCTCAGAATGGAATTTTACACATTTTAATTCAGTTGCTACCATTAATTTTAGATATATTGGCAAAGAATTGATGTTTTCAAAATTATTATTGATTAATGTTTCCATAGTTTCACATTTAATTAAGCGACGTTAAAGTTGCCCCTGAATAGCTCCACTTGACTACCAGCCATTATTATAGTATTTACAAATTAAAACATAATATTTTTGCATCTCATCTCAAGGTTTAACATAATACTTTACAACCTATCACCAAGATAAATATGTGTACATATATTTCCCTAAACCCTCATGCACACGTCCCGTATGAATAGTAACATCTGACAGAATCATAATTGCGTTACAAGGTTTAAAGATGGGCTTCCAGAATAGCAATTAAACTATATACTAACAGAATAGCAATTAAACTACTAGGAAAATCACATTTAATGAATGGCACCGGTTTCTTTTCTATTCATAGGAATACAAATGGTGATGTCTGACGATCATGCGTATATCATGCGTGTAATACTCTAGGCGTTATTTCCATTGACTATTTTGCTTGTTGTTTATGTGCCGAGGTTTACCCCTGTTAAAGGTTACCTCTAAATATTGGGAGAAGCAATTTTTTGCACAAGTTGTGTAGGGAGGAGGGACTATACTATAGAGGGCCTGATTAGCCAGCGGCGTCACACATACTAATATATAGGCTATCAGAGTATCTAGTTCCTTCTCGTCAAGGTATTTAGTCAACAGAGCCCCCAGACCTGCTACATATATATATTTTAGGGACGACTAACTGCCAAAAGGAGAAGCTTCTATAATTCTAGTTTTATTGACGATGTTATATTACTGATATTCCTAATTTGCCTCCATTTATCCAGAGACCAGTCACTCCTAATAATAATATAATTATATAGTATTCATTACCAGTAATGACTCGAGGCTGGGGGTGTACACATGTGTACATACACTTGTCAGGGACACACTTTCTTTGTCTGAATCAACTATGCATGAAACCTATAGCTACTCATCTATTGATGCCTGGTTACTAATAAAGATCCCAACAAGTAATATTGCGACTATTATATCAAGCTCAGCTTCCCATTAAGCAACATACAAACTAATTGGGTATACTGCTATTTTTCTCTTTCTTCACACATTCAATGAATAATTGTAATTTGTCCACAGATAACTAATCCGATACAAAAGAGACGGAAATGTTTTTGTACTGTTTTGGAAACCCATCTTTAAAGTCTTTTCCGTACACTCTAAACACAGACACCATTCCGCGGATTTAATGCAGCCTTGGCAAGTCATGGCAAATCAGCCTTATAGGGAAATTGGAATGTGTAAATCGGGTCCAGCTAGGCAACCCTTTAACTATCTTGTATTATAAGAAGATGAAACAGTATTGCATGCCTAATGCCGACATGGAAGGTACTCCTGCATTTCGATGCTTGTTACACATGTATAGTCTGACACAAATCAACTCAACAATCCCTATTTTGCCTGAAACCCCCACCAGTTGACACTCTCCCATTCAGTGTATAATGTTTTGTCTCTGATCCCAGCAGTTGCAGTTGGTTTAAACGAGGTTTGTTGTACAGAACAAAGTAGGCCTACGTTTTCCCCATTGGTCCAGCTGAAGTAGTATGTAGGAAATATCCTTTGGTCCAGGCTGATCCTACCCTTGTTGATGCTGACACCTATGGAGCGGCGGTCGTAGCACCGGGTGTAGCACTAGTTAGTGGATGGCCAATCTGAGAACTGCAATAATGAAAGTAAGGAACTATAGTGGTTACTTCAGTATGGCTAGTCTCAGTAACGGTGATTAACCCCCATCTAACTTCCTTGAGTTATTCACAACCCATCAAAGGCACTAAATGTTTTGGACTTTTTTACAATGAGAAGCAATTAAGGTATGATTGAATTTGTAAGAAATTAATGGTGTTTTCTTCTGGACATCTGACATGTTTTTCGTTTTGAATCTATTATTTCTTTACGGCTTGGAAAATCCCCTCGACCAGTCTAGGTCCAAAGCCTCAGATCAGATAAGAATGGTATGTGAGTGATTAGACGCCTACTTCACTGATCGGATTCCTGGCCTCGGACTAGGCATTCTAATGGGAATATAATGACATTTTGCGGTGTTATTGGAATTATAATATTCAAAGATAGGATGGCGGGAAACCCGAAAAGACCCTAAAATAGCGGGACCAGCCTATAGGGAATGAAATAGTAGAAGGAAATAACATCACACTACAAATTCTCGGCAGAAATTTACATTAATGTACATAGATTGGCTGTGTATCATTTTTGGAGCAGTCTTACTTCTTGCATTAACGAAATCAATGGAGAAAGAAACAGAGCGTGGAGAAGCCCAAGCGACGATGGCCACCATAGCGAACACCGCGGAAAAAGTTGGCATCGCAGGACAGCACGAGAGCCATAAAAATGAAGAAAAGGTAGGAAATACCATTAAAATACATGAAAATAAGACACAGGATGTGACAGAGAGCAAAAACATGACGAAAGATACGGTAGGAGAAAATAAACATGAAGAAATACCAGTAGTGAATTTAGCCGACACTCACATAAAGACTAGCACTGACAGCAATACTGACAGTAATCTACGTCAGTCACAGTCGACGAGGAAGCCGGAGGTCAAATTAGATTCATTGTTAAAGATCGGAAAGAATAATGGTCAAAAAAGATCCACTATTACAAAAGATTCTTTAAGTAAGAAACAACTCTCAGATCGAATCATCCATTCAAAAACAAGTAATAACAGGGAAAGAATGGAAAATAAATATATGGCTCGTGCGAAAATGTCATCGCCGTCAAATGGGACAATGACGCAGAGATCCACCCACCGTGAGTCGGAGATAGAGTCAGTCGAGGTGCCCACCGAACCGTTGGTAATAGATAAAAACTTTAAAGCTGTGACAAGGGAAGAATATGAGAAGGAGCTAGCCCAAGATAAACTAATTGGGGACGAATTAGATGACAAAATGATAGAGGTACTGACGGAGAAAGTTCTAGAGAGAATAACTGAAAGGAAACTTCAAAGTCTAGCAGGGAGAGCATCAGCCATAAGTATGGAGATAGAGACGGACAAATTTAACCTCAATATAGGCGCATTAGCTAGGAAGGTAGATAACATGTTCAAATGGGCCGAGCTAAGATATCAGAAACTGAACTCTAGATTGAAAGAAATAGAAGATACTTATCAGGGAGTTCTGAACAACACGAAAATAATAGAGACGGAGGGCATGATGTTCAAGTGGTGGGCGGAGACTACAAAAGAACAGGGTAGGACCATTGATTTGGTGGCGAGAAATGGGCTGAAAAGAATGGACACGGATATCAACCAAGCCATCTTAGACATTAGACGGCAGCTGACTAAGATTAGCGGAGGAGTAGGAGAGATAGATGGGGAATTTGCAGGAATGAATTCCAGGTTAAAAAATCTCAGAACAGAAGTCAGAGACATCGGCAGTGTTAGATCGATATGGCCCGAGTCGGAAACGAAGACAGATGGATCGACCCATATAATCCTAGAGGGGATACCAGAGAACTGGGATAAATATGAGATAATAAGTGGGGAAACAACACAAATAACCGAAAACACAGAAAGATTTGTATACGAATTTATAAATTCAGTACAAAGAGTAAATAAAGATCAACTCAAGGAAGTGTACAGAGTAGGGGTGAAAGGCGATGGAAAAGTCAGAGCGATCTACATAGAGCTCGATAAGCCTGAGACAAAAAAAGCTATCCTAAATAAATCAAGGGAACTTAGAAGAAAATCAGGAACGAGTGTATGGTTCAACAAATACTTCCCCAACAACAAAGATCCAGACCATAGATTAGTAGTGGACTGTCATAAGTTGCTTCGCACAAAAGGCCATGATGCCGAACTTGTACTTAGTCATATAAAAATCGGGTCGGTAATTTACTCGCATGGCGACTTGAAGCTCCTCCCAAAGGGATGCCGTCCGCTGGACGTATCTCATTTTCCTGTGGAAGGAGGGGGACTGGGCTTCCATGGCGAGTATAGCCCGTTTTCAAATTTTTTCCCGACACCAGTGATGTACAAACAGGTCTCATATGTTACTTCAGAACATGCATATCAAACGCAAAAAGCATATCACTACCAACGGCCAGACATTGCGCGGAAGATGTCACACACATTAAGCCCCGCCTACACGAAGGCAATGGGTGAGAAGCTGGATCGTGCGGCGACTCCGCAGAAACTGGCCGAGTGGCATCTAAAAGAAGAGGAAATCTTGATGGAAATTGTCACTAAAAAATTCGAACAGAATAAAGAAATAAGGGAATTATTATTAGATCCTGAGATTAAGAACTTTTACGAGGTAACCGGATCTAAGAAATGGGGAGTGGGCCGCAGAGTGCGTGGTGTCAAGACTAACAATGGCGGCCGCGTGCCACTCCTGTTGAAGTCTTTTACTGGCGAGAACCGCTTTGGAAAACTCTTAGAGAAACTACGGGCTGAAGTTAAGTTTGACTGAGACCTTTGGATATATACCGCACTAGAAGTTCTGGTTAATAAGCGAGCAACACCATGAATCGACCGGGAAGAGATCTCCTGGTACTGTGCGATTCACGAGGGGCAGGACTCAGTGCCAGTCTCCACAA
This sequence comes from Sthenelais limicola, assembly GCA_942159475.1. NCBI lineage: Eukaryota > Metazoa > Annelida > Polychaeta > Phyllodocida > Sigalionidae > Sthenelais > Sthenelais limicola. The sequence continues at coordinate 23,410,470 of OW804101.1, forward strand.
AATGGCGCCGGAGGTAAACACAAAAGTGTTCGTGTCACCAGGAGCTGATACGATCACACTAGTGAGAAAGGCAAGAGATTCAATTATGATAAACAAACCAAAGGCTGTTTTTATATTGTCTGGAATCTGTAATGTGACAATGAAGGATAAAGTAACAAAAGAAGTTAGGCTGAGATACGATAGCGAGACAGTGTTAGACACCACAACGACTGATGATATGAACAGAGCTGAGACAATAATAACGAGTTACACCCCACCAAATGCTGTAAAACCGAGAATAGCCTTCGGCTCCACCTTCGGCATTGACTTGGTTATATATAATAGGTCTCAGGCCAGGAAGAGTAAGAAGCTCAGCGAAGTACTAACCGAACCAAAATTAATGGCGATAACAGAGGACCAAGAGCCATTAAACAGGCAGATACTGGCTTATAATAGTAGTGTCAGACGATATAATACAGCCAATGGTATGCCTACACCACATCTGGGATCTCTTATACACAAGCACAGAGCGTCACGAAAGAATAGAGCTGACAGGATGATATATGATACACTATATCATTTACTTTCGGATGACGGGTGCCATCTAACCAACGAGCTCACCAACAAAGTAGCAGCGAGAGTAATGGTGGCCTATAAGCAACTCGCAAATAATAACCAATAGGAGTAAATGTCAACGAGAGGAAGAGAAAATGTAATCATTGAGGGAAGAAAGATCACTCCTGTCTGAACCTTGCGCTCGGTAGAACCCTGGTTCAGAAAGGAGAACCCAATCAATGTATGTGAACGAAGAAGTAAATCTGGTGCAAGATATAGACGGAAGGACTGTGGTCATAAACCATATAATGTCTTCTACTTTTAATTCAATTTAGATCGACATATTTTATAATATCAGATATCTCTTAACTACCATCTCAATTTGAGATGACAAAATTCCAACTCTGGTTCCACATGAACTATGCCAGGAGTTCTGAACACTAGATCTAACTCTGGAGACTCAAAACAGAACAATGAAGAGAAGAAAGAAGTAAGAAATGAAAGAAAAGTGAAGAAAGAAGTGAAAAAAAGACTGTCAAGAAAACTATTAAAAGGACTAAAATAACCTGGAGTATATATACATATATATATTGTGATATATTACGATATTAGAATATATATTGTGTAGTTTAAAAGATCAATGGTAAAACTTAGGACTTGGAAACTAAAACCGATAAATTATAGTCGGAAGTTTGGAATTTAAGGTTAAGTTGAAAACTCATATAAATATAGAAATGAAACCGGCGGAAAGTCAGGTCACTCTCACTGGTGAAAGGCGCTTGGTAGAACCCATGAGCCATTTGAGAGGGACCTGTACAAAAATGCTGGGAAGGGAGAATTAGTAGAAATAAGAAACCAAGCCGAGAATGAAATACAAAATAATAATAAAACGTCGTAAGGTGGGGGATTGGGTGTTTGTATGATGCATGTAAAGATATAGTATGAAACTATTGAGGAATCTGCACAACTTGATATTGGCACGTAGGAGGAGGAAGGATCAAAGGGTAATTCTCCCATCTACAAGAGGATTAACTCGGTGACCCTGAATCTGAAGGACATTCCAGGTTAAGTAAATGCAGAGAAGACTAAAGGTATTGTGAGTTATTTACTTTACTTTGGGTGAACAATGATTGTTTAAACCAAGCAAATGATTGTTTAGACCGAGTGGAGGGAATCATTTACTAAAACCAGAAATTGTGTATGTAAAGGGAAAGGATCTTATACATGAATAAGATCGACATATAATAAGGAATATTAATATAAAATGTTGGTTTGCATGTATAGTTGAATTACCAATCACCTACTCAATTGAGTACTTGAGGAACGACATAATGAATATGGAGACCCATAACTGGGCCCATTCCTTCAACTTAAATAGGCCCTATAGGTGTTGGCCGCGATTAATTGGTTCAAATTATATTATATAGTTCACAGATATTGGAAAAGAAAAAGTAGCAAATATTAAAGAATAGGAATAAGATCGGAGAAAACTGTAAATAGTAGACACAACACAGTATAGCGTTATGTCAAACTATCTGAGACGAGCCATTATTTCCTTGAATATACAGAGTGAAATGATGGTTGACCGAATTATGTTGTTGTTGGGGGTTTGTCAAAATGTCCACCCAGTAAAGGGGGACATCAAATTGAATTGGGACAATGGATAATGAGAGCGGACAAAGGTCAAATGTAGAAATGGGGACGTGCACTGATCAAATTAAGACCTTTAAAACATTAAAAGGGCTGAAACTTATGTCTTGGAACATAAGAAGTTTGCTACAGAAGGACGAACAAATCGAAGAATTTATGTTTAACACTGAACCGCATTTATTATCTTTTCAAGAAACATGGTTGAATAAGAATGTACCGGATAGCAAAATAGCGAAGGAAGGTTATAATATTGTTAGACTAGATAGGAGTAGAAAGAGGAGAGGAGGAGGATTAATATCCTATGTCCACTCGTCACTGAATGTTAATAGTCAAGAGTTCGTAGAGATGAATACCTCTAACGAACACATTGAAATACAGGTATTTGAAGTAGGGAAAAGATTTATGAAAAGCAAGGTAATCCTGAATGTATATAGACCTCCACAAGGGCAAATATCAATAGCAATAGAAAGAATCGAAGAGATTCTGGGGAATTTAGACACAACAAAAGAAATTATAATAATGGGGGACTTTAATTATAGCGCAAAAACGGTAGAAGAAGGTACTTCGGTAGGGGCAGAGAAATTTAGGAATATACTTAATAAATTCAACCTTCAACAACTAATAACAGTAAACACAAGAATCAGTAAGAGTTCCTCAAGTATAATAGACCATATCTATACAAATATCAAAGATGTGAATAAGAGAGGCACGATTAATGTTAATTTAAGCGATCACCTTCCGATATACGTTCAGATAAAGAAAGAACGAACAAGTTATAAAACCGAGTCTTTTACAGCAAGGAATACGAAATGCCTTGATTTATCTATATTAAAGCAAATCATTTCTGACCTTGATTGGACGGAATTATACGAAACGAGGGATGTAAACGAAGCTTGGGAATTAATCTATAATAAGATCAACACTATTCTAAACAGAATGTGCCCAGTGAAATGGTTTAAGAAAGTAAGGGCTATACCGTCATGGTATGATAAATCTATTATAGAGTTGGGGAAACTAAGAGATAAAGCATTCAGGATTGCCCACAAAACAGGGAAAGATGTTGATTGGCAGAAGGCAAAGCAACTTAGAGGCAGAGTAAATACTGAAATCAAAAATGCGAAAAACAAATACCTAAAAGAAAAGATCCGAGAAAATAGAAATAACCCACATAAATTCTGGGAAATTCTGAAACCCTTGATATCTGAGGAAAAAAATAAAAAATCAGAAAAAATAGTTATACATAAGGTAGGGGAGAAACTAGAAGGAACTCAGGCGGCAGAGGCGATAAATGATTATTTTGTGGGCATAGGCCCTAACCTAGCTAACAAGATAAAAGTTATCACTAGCTCGGACTCTGAGAAAAAAATGGACCGACAAAATATTATCTCGGATAGATCATTTGATTTTAGGGAAATAAGCAGAGCTGATGTTGAAGTCGCGTTAATGAAAGTAGGAAATTACAAAGCCTCTGGCCTTGAACTGATGCCCACCAGAATATTTAAACCATGTATGTTGGCACTTAGTGCACAATTCGCTTATTTGTACAATCTTTCGCTGTCTAACGCTGAGATACCAAGGGACTTCAAGAAAGCCAACGTCACTCCGTTATATAAGGAAGGGGATAAAAATGACCCAGGGAATTATCGACCGATATCCTGCATAAGTCTCCCCGCAAAAATACTAGAGAGCTGCGTGCAGTCACAACTTGCGTATTATCTCGAAAGTAACTTTATGCTGTCTGAAAACCAGTTTGGTTTCAGGGCAGGAAAGTCCATAGTAGAGGCTCACGATAACCTGCTCAGTTCAGTATACGATAACCTTAATACAAAAAAAGCAACAGATCTTATTTTCCTTGATTTTAAAAAAGCTTTCGATACGGTAAATCATAAATTATTATTACAGAAATTATTATATTATGGAGTAGAAGGGAATTCTTTTAATTGGTTTGAAAATTATTTGTCTGAAAGGTATCAGAAAGTAACTATAAGCAGTGGGTCTTCCTCTTTGAAACCAGTAATATGTGGGGTGCCTCAGGGGACGTCGTTGGGCCCCCTTATGTTCTTAGTGTATATCAACGACTTACCAAATGTGGTTAAAAACAGCAGAATCCAATTATTTGCCGACGATACGGTGGTGTATCAAAATAGATCTTTAGGCAGTCCCAGTATACAAGGACTACAACAAGATTTAGATAACATCGTAAGATGGTGCGCAATAAATAAAATATCGTTGAATACTGGAAAATGTAAGAGCCTAACGATAAGGACAAAGGAGGACCATAATAATATAGTATCTTACAATGTTGATGATCAGGAGTTAGACAATGCGGTGAGTTATAAGTACCTTGGTATCGAAGTAGACAAACAGCTAACCTTTAAGAAATTCATGATTAAGAAAGAAAACACTGTGAGAACAAGGGTTAAGGCCATGTCCAAGCTATACGGGGCCTGTGATAAAAGTACATTATTGTTGATATACAAAGTTATGATAAGACCCATAATTGACTATGGGGATGTGTTTTATTCTGCGGCAGCACAAACTCGACTGCAAAAACTGCAAACATTGCAGAATTCGGCCTTAAAGATAGTGTTACACTTACCTAAATTGACGAGTACGGCGCAGGTACACAAAACACTTAACATAACAAGTCTCCAGACAAGACGAGAATCACACATATTGGACATGGCATTCCTGCGTTCCTTAAACAATGAGCTAATGGACTCAAAAAGCGTAAATTTAAGGCGGTTAGCTAAAGGAAAGAAACTAATAGTTCCTTGTCCTAAAATTGAAACTTTTAAAAGATCTTATGTCTATAAAATGACCCAACTCTGGAATAATCTGCCAGATGAGGTTCAATTGATCAAAGAGAGGAAGAATTTTAGACATTATCTGAAATACAAATTTGTACAAACCTATGACGGATTTCTTAAAGTAACACAAGAAGTATGATGTGTACTGGTTAAAACATAATATCTTTACAGGCGCTCGGTAGAACCCTGTACACTAATATGTATAACCGAATGTTCCAAATGATCAGTATTATCTCTGTGCAAATTGTAATAATTGAATGTAACTGTTGGATGATGATAATGTTTAATACCACAAAATAAGTGTAGACTAGGATGAAATGTGAAAGCTAAATATCATATGTCCAGGAATGTTGTAGAAGAAGAAGATAAGTGAGGAGGTACTGAAATAGCCAATTGTAAATAATAGTATCCGTCCATGACTGACTGTAGATAAAACCCTCAAGGTTAACAAATGCCGTCCATGATATTGAAACCAAATTATTTTGAACATGTAATGGGATTGTAAACCCATCTAATAAGTGAAGGTCGATATAACGACAGGGATGGGGAATGGAAGGGAAATACCATTTAATTCACTGTTAATGAAGACATGTCAATTAGCATTTAGGGGGGGAGGGGGAATCATAATTTGAATTTTCGAGAATTAGGGGGTTGAGTGTGAATCATCTACAAACTCAACTTACCCAATGTATTGTATTGTATGTAAGAGCGATAAACTATGAAGTAGATCATAATGCTCCGTTATAAATATAATTAAGCTGACTTATTTCGTTTACTGAATATTTCAGCCGCGAGAAGGAATACAAGGTAAACCTAAAGTAAATTGTTAGCGTTAAGAATTGTGACCGTGACAGATATTTTTGTTATATTATCTTATAATTTAATGGGAGGTCGTTTGGAAGACCTGCATGCATGCAGATGTCCTTACCCACTTCCTGGATTTTTGAATGATGTTAATGATTAATCGTACTATGAAGAACAACTCAAATGTAACTGTATATTAAATCCTGAATAAAAATATTATATATATATATAATGGCCCTTCGCGGGTTGAGGCGAGAGGCTTTCCCTCCCTTTGAAGGGACTCTCTCAACTTTGGGCCCAGACTGTCGACAGAACTTTCCTGAGTATCTCAATTTTTGCGCTCAAACTTTGGATAATTGGTGAACACGCTCATGGCGAGGAACATATATCGATCATATTAATAAATTGAGGATCCAATGAATTCCATCAAAATTGTTGTCTTCGAATGTTTTCTAATTTGCATGGCTTAATATTGGTATGAATCTGGCGGAAGCAAGATCAACCTAATCTTTTATAAAAGCCGGGTCTTATAGACGAGGCGAGGGTATTCGTAGCCAGTGAACCATGTAGGGAGGACCTCGCCACCTCTCTTCACCTACAGAACCAGCACAACAAAGCAATTCTACGAATTATATTAGAATAGCCATCTATACAAAGCGAAGATTTACTACGAAGTATCTGTAGTAAAACTGTATCGAATGATTGGCACCCTGTGTGACTTGGTTTTGATGGTTTTATATTATTTGTTAATGTCTAAGCCTTAATATATATGTATAAAGTTGTAGTCCCATTATGTTTAAATTCAGCAGTTTTAGTGTTATAAATCTTTACTTAAACAGCTGCTATGAGAAAAGAAAGGGGTTGAACGGTGGACTGTTCTATTACATCTTCTAGTGCTTTACTCCCCATACCTTCAATGTGGTTCATATCAAGGAGGTACGGGTTTAAACCCCAAACTGTGTGCCTATCTCTGTTTATATGTATGCCTATGAAGTCCCGTCGTTACAGCTTTCTGCAAGCCTGTCTCCCTTCTTGAACTAAGTGACTCAGCCATATTATTGTTGGGTATCTAAGGGTAATAGCGCCTAGCAAAATATGTCAAGAGGCTTATATCTACTACCTAAGTAATCCAAAAATGCAAATGAAAATCAGTAATGGAAATTTAGAGAAAAAGTAATGAGGTAACGGGCGATGTGGAAGTCATTATGTCAATGGAAAACAAGATCACTATCTAAAGAACGTGGGAATAGAACAAATATGTTGGGGGGAGATGATTGTTTTTAATGTGAAGTTATATCAATTACTCTATATAGATATGGTTACTACCCCCATCCTTCACGCGTGAATTTCGCGATAGTTTACCACACTATTCCCGCCCATACAAATAGCATGTGGTACATACACCAACGTGGAGTAATAGACTACACCACACTGAATTGGGGTAACATTCAGATGTATTATAGGACAACAATCTTCATATACTATGATAATAACAATCTAATCATTATTTCAAAATGTTACTAAACTACCACCATGATTGTATGAGTAAATAATAATATTGAAGGTAAATGCCAGCATCGTCAGCATTGCTGCAGGCGGAAGTTCAAGGAACTAATGCATGAACAAATAGGAGTAACAATATTTCGTCTCAAGAAAGAACATGGTTAGATGAATACACAATGCTAAAACAACAGGATGTTATCATATTATTTTATATTTTAGGGACGACTGAAGTTTACTCCCATTCATTATGGAGCTCAATGGGGGAAAAGCATATATTCTCAGTTTTTATTAAATAACTTTTTTTTAGTTCTATGACCCCCTGTTCTTTTTGGAGTGAAAAATAATGTCAGCTATGTATTTTAAAGGAAATCGCATGATTCAATCATCTGAAATTCTGAAAAGATGGGGGAGTAAGCCTTCTTCTCATTGATTCCTATAGTGAATGGTAGTCAATGGTTCCTGAAATAAACACTAATTCATTGATATATGGTTTTTATTGGCTTTTTGCGTTCTTCCAACCATGTTCTTTCCAAATCCAAAAATCCATGATTCCTTCTTTTTTGATTGAACGCTGGCAGTTACCTTTAAGTACTGCATATAATGGCTGTTGAAAATTGAAAACTGAAAACTATAGCTAAAGCCTGGGTTCCACTGCCAAGCCGCTTCTCCCGTTTCTTTGGTCCCGCTACTTCGAAAGTAATGGGAAGTAGCCGTTTGAAATCAAACATGTTTGAATCAAAACAGCTATGCCTGCTACTTGCTCCCTCTTCTAAAAGTAGCTGGACCAAAGAAACGGGAGTAGTAGTGGGAAAAGTAGACTTAAGTTACACATAGGAAGCATTATTACATATTGTATAATGTATCATTATTACTCGGTTGTTCAAGTGATCTTTATCTCCTGCCTTTCTGGAAGAACTGTCGGTTGACCGAAGGAATGTGCCATTTTCTACAATGTATGTAGAATCTACTTCTAGAAATAAAAATCTCTTCCTCTATATGTAGATAGAATTGCCATACTATTTCTTTATTAATATTCATATTATTAGGTTCCACTGTTGAGTAAAAGAAAAACCAGCACAGGTGTTTTTTGTAACAAACTACTCATATCTCCTTTCTCACAGAAGAGAATTGTCAGAAAATATACAATCAGCAGTTCTGCATGTTTAGTAAAATGTTAAAACCAGGTATATCTGAGTAGCTTTGGTGGTGAATCAAACAATCCTTTTGGGTATGAAATTTGAAATTTTGGTCAATTGAGAGGATTGATGAGGCGAATTGTACTTTATCTGGTGATTTTACCAATGTATTATATGACCATGAATAGGCCTATATAAAATCCATCCACACAGAATACATGTGTGTTAACATGACCTGTGCTAACCACTCATATGGTTCATATCATATTCGCAAACCACTTAATTGATTGCATCTCCTCCCCTCATGTTGGGGGAGAAAATGTACAATTCGCCTTCACCAATCTTCTCAAACAACCCAAAATAAAGACAGAAATGAGGATCAAAATACAGTTCAACATGACCAAACTGATTATATCTTGGGAATATCAAATATACCCAGATACACACATTATTGACCATTTTCCTGTCTAATTTTTCAGAAGTTACTAAATTGTAGATCTGCTGATTGTGCATTGTCAGAAGATCTGACCCTGTTGCCCCTTTGCTCCTCACCCACCTCATTGCATGCATTACCTAAAAGTTATCAATTCTTATTTCCCATTATCTATAATTAATTCCGTAAGAGAAAAGTGTAATTCTCCACATCTCCTTCTAAACTGCTGGAGGGAATGCCACGATCTTCATGGTGAACATACTTAGGCATAGTGGGAACCCGTTCCACTATGTTTTTTATGAGCGCTTTCCCCAAAAATAAGGGTTTAAAAAGGGTTTCAAATTCAATTTACACCCATTTCTTTAACGCCCACCTGTTTACATCTGAGTTTCTTTATTGAAGAATGCTGTAACTAGACAACCAGCGCTCATGAGGACAATAGGTTCAATGATGGTCATAAGAAAGAACGTGTTGTCATAGCGACAGAGTTCAATGTTGCATCATGTTAATTAATAATGGGTACACCCTTGATTCTTTTCAACAGACATCTTTATTCAGGTAGAGTGGGTTTTGTTGTGTCCTGTCTTATAATACACAGTTTTCACAGTGGGGTTGACGTATTAAGGATTTTAATCGGTTTTATACTCAAGTATATTTCCTAAGAATATGATAAGATACTAGCCACCCTCGCTGACACCCTGGAACTGCAAAGAAAGAGTACAAAGGTGAAAAAGGGAGGACCAAAGTTCATCAACTTTGTGAGAGCAGGAGAGGAACCAACTAGAAAGAGAACGGAGGGAAGTGGGCTGCTAGTGACATCAGGTGACTGGGAGATGCGAGCAGACATTAACACACGCTTGGTATTTCCCAGGGAGGTAGCAGCCACCAACCAGAGGCCTGACATAGTGATCTGGTCACCGTCAACTAAGCAGGTCATAATAGTGGAGTTGACTGTGCCATGGGAAGAGAGAATAGAGGAAGCGTATGAGCGGAAAAAGACCAAGTACCAGGACCTAGTCAGTGAATGCCAACAACGAGGCTGGAAGGTATGGTGCTTCCCTGTGGAGACAGGACCAGCAGGCATCTGTACCATCGATGTTTATAACAAATGGGTTGTGATATACAGATATCTGACATGGGTGGATGGATGATTAAAGAAGGCATAAGTATTAAAGATACTAGTGGTAGCATTATTAAATAACTAGAGACACCAGTGGGCAAAATAACCATGGCAATTCTTATCTGAATTAAATCCGTGAGCCTACGTCATAATTATGTTTCACTGTATTGTTTGACTTGCTGTATAAACATCCTGAATTTAAAAAAAAGTCACCTGCCTTTTAAACAACCCATATCTTGTCAATGGTGTGGTGAGTAGATATAATGACATTGCTCACTGACGATTTGACCCATCAATTTCTGCCAACTGTTATTATTAGTATGTACACAGTAGTACCTGAATCTTAAGTCGCACAAAATTACATTTTTGAAATGTTCTTCGACAGGAACCGTTTCGCAGAATATTTGACATTTTTTTGGGGGTGTTTACCGCTGGTAGTAGCATGCATGTATGTGTTAATGTCGGAGTATATTTATGTGTGTTATGGGTTAAGATTTAATTTCATTGTTTTATTGTTCAAGTAATTAAGGTGTCTAAATAAAGTAATTAATTGTATTAAATGAACTTGGCCATAGTCAGTCAGTGTGTTATCCGCTTTCGCAATAGGACGCGGTCCGAGGCATTGCCCCCTCATGATGGCATTTATCATATTAGTGGAATTGGAAGTTTAAACAGGACAATGTCCTTAAGAATGGCTCATATCATAAAGAAACCACAATGCAACAACACAACACTAACGCAGCCACTATTGACTATTGGTACATTATTATTGTTCTAGGGGATATCTCGAGGGGTCTGCAATGCAGATGCCCTCGGCCTAGCGCCTCTCAAGATATCCCCACGAGGTAGTAATGTACAAATACTAAGTGGATGCGTTAGTGTTGTGTTGACCAGTGCGTTATTGTTGCTAAATCTCCCTATTATCTGATGGGTAGAAGCTGCCTTAATTAGGGTGAATATAAAACGCTCCACAATTATATCAAATAAGAAAAATACCCGAGATAAGGATAGTCCTAGCATTTGACAACTTGTTAGTCTCCCCTTCTTCATCACAACAACTAGCACACGTGTGAGATTAATATTTGGGTGCAATATTAGGGAGGTTCAGTAAGCCTAAGGTAATCGTATCCGTATCTCTGATAAACATACCTTAACAGCAATAAAGAGGATCGGCGAAACATGTCGGGAAAACGTAACGTTAAATATCAAGCAAAATGTTTCATCTCACAATTCATATTTCATACATAACAATGCGACGTAATTCACAAAAAAGACTATGTAATTGCGATAGGTTTGCTTGTGGAACCTCCTCAATGCTGCTTATAGAAATCCAGTTCTCTATTCAATAACGATGTTGCTATGATGGCAAGAACTAATTAATACAATGCAGCATATCATGAATTTCGATTCATCGGGAAGTATATTAATTAATAATTGATATCAATAATTTATCACTTTTGCATTTTCTTCTATCAAAATAGTTTCATTCAACGACAATATAGTAGCAATCAATCAATCGTTTCTATATTTTATATAAAAAGTAAGTTTTTATGTCAAGACATCATATATGTATACATTGGAATATTGAACAATGGTACAACAATGGCCACCCTAAGAGGTCTTACACATAATAGATAATTGTACATATGTATCACCCATGCACCGTATAGTATATCATGATATAGTGGTTGGTGGTAATTATAAATTGGTTGTTTGGACGGATATTCACTGCAACCAATAATTATAAGGTGTTAGTAAAGGAATTAGTGAAGATAATCTTCTGGCTTAATATATGTTAGTTATATTCACAATGGTCGCCACACCGTTTGCATTTTATTACAATAACAGCAAGTTCTAGTCTAAGTTTGTCCCAAAATTACCGATCAAACACCACTTACTGTGCTTATGTAACAGGTCCAAAGCATATTAATGTTAATATGAGAAGTTGTATCAGTGCACCACTAGAGATTACCTGAGAGCATCGATATACTTACATACAACCAACACGATCACCGTTTACATACACACAAAGTGTAAATTACGCTTGCCATCATATTAACATTGATGCTCGTAGTAGTCACACATAGCAAGAGCTTAGCCTCAATTACATCCATGTGAGGAGTGAGATTAATGCATTAAGTCTTGGATTAGGATCTACATGTGGAAGCTCAATGGCAGATGTGGCCTTCCCAGCAACAAGTTACACAATCAGACAACTATGGATATGGGTCAGATTTTCAGGTTTTCACAAAATGTACATTCGGCAGCTCTACAAAATTAGTAACTTCTGCTAAATTAGACTGAAAAATATAAATAATTAGTATATCATAGTATCCTTCGCATTGTGTTGATAAACAATGTCTCTTTTATTGTGTTAAACTGTATTTTGAGCGTCACTTCTATTAAATTTGGTCATTTGAGAGAATAGGTGAAGGTAAATTGTACATTTTCTGATGATCTCACCCATTACCTTTGCCTCACGAATATATAATGTGTTACTGGAAAATGAGTCACAAGTCACACAAATTAGATTTTGAGTTATCATCATATTTGAAAAGATGAGATCAAGGGGATTCCAATGATGGTAAAGTTTAGGACAACTAATAACTACGTTTATAAATATATGAGTAATTCTCCCAATAGGGCATCATTTGGTTTTTCAGCCTAGGTTATCTACAACTTGTATTTAGTATGATCACACATGTTCATAACCATTTTATTTGAATTCCTTGGCAAAAATAAGGCTGCGGGAACCCCACTTTCAAAGTTCCTATACCAAAATCCTCGCCGCTATGGTGATAAAAGGGCTATTTCAGGCTTAGCTAGAAAATAACTACATGGAATTTTAATATAATACACTGGCGGATTTAGAAAATATGTTACTTCTCCAGAAAAAAATGGTTTCTATACACATGCACACATGTACATTATTATGAAAAAACACAATTTTTATGTAATTACTAATTTACACTGATCTAGACATTGAAAATAATCATTTTGGAATATTTGTGTCGCCGTTACGACATATATTAGCTTCAACACAATCAAATACCCCAAGAGTAATGATTAATATTTAATTACATCTAGTTTTTTGTGGAGGGACGATGTATTCGACCATATGTATCTATAGTTAGATAAAGGGAAAAGTTATTAGCTCACGACATTCCTGAAATCTTGTATTACCTCAGATAAAATTCTTTGAACAGGTGTGGGAATAGTTTCTGTCGCGTTACGACATGTACTTTTTTTCCCATATCTAATTTTTTTTTTGCAATTTCGCCTTTTCTAATAATTGTTTAGGTGTACCTGAATTTGGTATCAAATATTGATATGAATAAATACAGATGCTATTGAGTTTTAGTCCATTTTGGGTAAGATTTCGCGTGCACTTATTATACAACAGACCGCGTTGGTCTAGTGGCGCCACCTGACGTGTCATCATGGACTAAAATCAATATACAACTCGGATTTAGCGTTTGAACGGTCTGTACTCACGCTAAAATCCTCGTTGTCTATTGCTATAGCAGTGAGCCTTTGTTGTAATGTCGCCGTTACGCCATTACGTCGCCGTTACGCCATAATTAATAGAAATAAAGAGACCCTCCTAATTTCACAGTAATTGTATAGAAATAAAACGGATATTTTTACAAAAATGTATTCAAACTTTGGTTACAACCAGGTCCTATTTGAACGGCTAACGTCGATTAACTGGCTGTGACTTTGTCATTTGATATTGCTGGCATAAATTACTGGGTATTTCATCTCAAAGTAACACTATAATATTTGATAAATCTGGTTTAATATGGCCGAAATAAGGCAAAAAATAGAGATTCGACAGATTTTATTTTTTCTAAAAAATTGGCAGCCTGAAATCGAATGCTGCCCGTTTGGGAAAATTACTTATATGTTTATATTTTTTATGGTCAACCACTGGTAAAGTAGGTAAATATACTCTTTAGGATAACCTCAGATATGCATAGATATCTGTAATGCCGCGCATATGGACACATTTCGACATACTACTTACTACCTTGGACAATGCAGGCGACCGTTAACGTATCGCCGATCGCCGCCACTTTGTGGATACCAGATCCAGACGTTATGGCCGCTAGAGGGAACTGTCCTTCGCCGTTCTTCATTTCTGCATTACTTATAGTATACTTCTATTAATTTCATGAACACATCTTGTTGTTGTCGTGATCATGAGTAAAAGTCAGAGTATTGATATTAGACAGTGTATGTGTTTTTATTCTCCTCCTCTAGCGAATCCAAGGGTCATTACATATCCTCAATATACGGGTCAGATTTTCAGAAAACGCACATTCGGCAGCTCTACAAACTTGGTAACTTCTGCTAAATTAGACTGAAAAAATATAAATAATTGGTATATCAGAGTATCTTTGGCATTGTGTTGTAAAAATAGTATCTCTTTCATTGTGTTAAACTGTATTTTGAGCGTCACTTTTCTCTTAAATTTGGGTCATTTGAGAGGATTGGTGAAGGTGAATTGTCCATTTTCTGGCGATCTCACCCATAATCTTGAAATTTGGTACATGCATTCATGCTACTCTAGCAGTGCGACACACCTATGATCGGGGTATGTATCGCCTTGCCAAGACTCAACTAACGATGGTCAAACACATACCGGTGCTCAATTCCTCTCAATTGCATGTTGGTCAATTGATGACCCAACAATGTCACATCCCATTTCTAATGCAGCAGTCTCTAATAGATCAGATTTAAGATTAAGATATTTTTTTTATTCTGAAAGTGCATCGATTCGATGTTATTCCCAGCTGGTTCTGAGACCGGCATTTACTAATATATATTTTGCATCGAGCTCTATTTATGTATAGTACATGTCACAAAATGTACAGTCAGCAGCTCTATGGACTTTTGCTATCTGTAGGTAACGTCAGTTTTATCTTAAATATGGGTATGAGTGATGTAAATTTACGAGGACTGGTTCAGGTAATTAGGTACGTTATCTGGCAACATTTGTCCTTTTTAAATAAACATTTTTATTCAGGTATTGTAATCACACACAGCAATATTTATGAGTGGTTTTAAACTACATTCTTCATTCAGCTGTTGCACATACAAAGCAATATTTATGATAGCTGTACATACAACCCATTCAAGTGACTGACCTATTCACGCGTACACAGTAGCACGGTATAAGGTGATGATTCGGCTATATTTATGAATGGTTTTCGTTGTGCCCTAGAACTCTTTCTTAATCACTATCTGGGGTTGCCGAGGTCACCACAACTAAGCAGAGCCTGCCTGCAATACTAATTAGTGTGTGACAATGCACTTGGCTAAACGTCCTGCAGTGCGATATGCTATTTGGATTTTACCCTAGTTACACCAAGTCTTTATGGCTTTATATAACCACCTGGGGTTATGAACCTATGGTCAACTTGACCGCCACATAGTGGCCAGTGGGATCTCAAGCCGGCTACCTCAGATTACCTTTACGCCCCTTCCAGGATACATCTGTCGCTTGTTTTTTTTCAATATTTTCCAAATATCAGGCACAAATAAAGTTTAAAGTACAGTTCAACCTTACCAAACAGATCGTCTGAATCAATACAACGCCGAATATACTCGAATTTACCTAGTATTGACCAAATTCCAGCCTAATTTAGCAGCATGCACTAGCTTTGGTAAAGACATGTTGAAAACCAGAGGAGAGAAAGGGAACGAGTTTTGCTGACCTCACCAATGCTTGTATACACAAGTACTCTATAGTTGGCATATTAGAGACGGCCACCTGCTACCGATATATATATAAACATGCAAACATGCAATCAATGACAGCCAGATATAGAATATGAGATTCTCTCACTCACTCTCCCAATATCGTTGTCACACGCCCGCAGACTGCGACAAATTAACTCGTGAAGCATAGGCAGGTTTTTTTTGATTCCGTGTATATATGCGGGTGGCAATCATCCCCTTACAGTCCTCGGCTTTCTTTGGAACCGTTTTTGAGGTAGAGCCACTAACGTCCAACCCTTGAAGTTTCATCTACTACATGGATACAACATAGTGTCATATTGTATGTCATTGCTCTTGGACGATAGGCACTTGGAGGTATTCCACTATTTTATCATCTTCATCACCATTTTTCGTTATTATATTTAGGTATACCACTGAAGACATTATATTAGGGTGTTCTTTTTCATTTCTGCTATATTATATTCCACAATGGGGGCCTTACAGGAGGACTAACATTTCAAATGTCCAAATCCTTAATTTTGTTATAGGAATCATAGTAAACAACAATAGCTAAACTCAACATTGTATTCCAACACGATCGGGCAAACGGTTCATACTTTCCAGCTCTGTATGTTTTGGGACAATTTCGCTATCATTTGCTTCGCCCCTTTTTATCTGAAAATACTTAATTCCTTACAGAAAGGCACTATCTAGTGTCCACTGGAACCTTCTTGGTCATGGAAGCTATGCCTCATTACCATTACTGCCAAGTATGATCACCATCTGTTTTCTTCATTATTTAAAACCTTACTATGGGTATTGATTGTAATTACTCGATATATTTATATTTCTACAAAACGACTATTTATATACATTTTGAAAGTAGTTATGAGTATCGTAAGATGTCATTTCTCTACAATCATTACACTTAGTTTATACCTTCTTATTTGACAAGGCGATTCCTGACACATATTACGAGGTTCCTGCGTGGCTCGTAGTATGGTCTGCAGATTCTAAACCTATATTCAACTGATAATGATTCTTGAATGCTGCAGTGTTACCTGTTGGTATAGTTATGCGAGCCTTACAAGTCACGGTGCCCCGATGACAATTGACAGAGTTTGATTTGTTAGACGTTTTAGAAACCCTGTAGCAAAAACAACTGTACAAAATCCCCCAAAATTGTGCTTAACTGATTTTAGACGGGTTGGAAAAGTGTGAAAGAGAAGTTAGAACATATTTCTTTTACCGACGTTAATGCGTACATTGGTATTGCTGAGTGGCATTGATAGATTACTGATGATGCTGTGAATGAAGGAATCAATCCGCCCTGTCAACCATTGTGTAACTATGCATACAACTAACCATGCCTAGCATTCTGGCTACACAGTGTACAAGGTAAATAACGTTGTGGTGCAATATTAACATTCTATCCCATTAACTTCTACAGGAGGAAGGTAACAACTTGTAACAGTGTACTTGGGTAAGATTTTCATAAAATGCATAATTGGCAGCTGTACACATTTAGTAAATTCTACTTAATTAGGCTGCAATTTGGTCAATACTAGGGGAATTCGAGTATATTCGGCGTTGCATTGGTTCTAGAATCTGTTTTATTAGGTTGAACTGTATTTTGAACTTTATTTTTGTCTGAAATTTGGGTTATTTGAGATGATTGGTGAAGTCGAATTGTACTTTTTTGGCAACTTCACCCACTTCTGTACACAATAAATTCTGGTTTGGGGGACGCCTCCTGTTCCTCATTCCAGCATGAGTTATTTATCTATGACAATTGGATATTCTGAGGTAGATGTGTGTATAGGTTCACCATCACAAGTTAGAAGGAATGCAATTATTTCAGAAGGGTCACGAGTTTGTATTCCCTATTTGGGATTTGTTCCAAGGGAATAAGTCACAAGTCGCAAAAACTATATTTCTGAAAGTCATTTATTTCTTTGAGGGAATATTTCCATCATGCGGTGGTCTAGTCCATTAGTTCGTATAAACGCATGTGTTAAATCTCAAAACAGTGTATTAAACATGTTCATTCACATCTAATTTCTTTATTAGCAATCATCCACCCAAAAATATTGTAAACTTTTATTTCAAAATAAAAATATTATCAAAGTTTAAAAAAGGAAATATGACTTATATTGTAAAGTTATGGCCATATCTTTATTGATTTGGCTATAACCAAATGGCTGTCCTGTTATTTAATATCATTGGAATCGGCTTGATCTCATCTTCTCAAATATGATGATATCTCAAAATCCGTTTTTTTTCGACTTGTGACTTTAGAGCGGACCATTACTAATAAAGTAGCTAAACATGCTCTCTATATAGGACGATCTTCCAAATGCATGGATATATTTAATACACTGTCCTGTAATTTGCTACAGGTATTCATTCTCCAAAAATCAGAACATTCCACCAGAGAGACCTTGCGAATAGTTCACTTCAGAAAATATGAGTTTTGCGAATTGTGACTCATTTTCCTGAAACACATGATATTTGCAAAGTCTGTGAAGTTCTGCAAAGCATGCAATTGTGGCTGCCTTCATACAAGACCCGTTTAGTGATGCACGATAGCTCCTATTGGTTGAGCAACATCTACATAAGTGAAACCAATAGCACACCTTCAAGATCTCAGTACATGTTAGAGCATCACACCATAACCTGCAGAAACCTAATAGTGAGGGTGGAAGGTGTTTAGCACCACCTGCTGCATCAGTGACTCCATGCGCCTTCTCAACTCCACGCATCAACTCCACTAATACACAGGCATTTAATCACTTCTGGAAATAATCCGTTTCTCCAAAGATTGGCAACAAGGTTTGTTCCCTTTCTGAGGGTAGAAAATAGTAGATTCACAGACAAAAGTCATTTCTGGCTTGAATGTGAAGCCCGAGCGAGATGTTACCTCCTCTTAGCTGGACTTTTCAAACCTACTTTGGAAATCATATATTTTTTGTGAATTTAGGCGAACTTCTGTTATGCTTAAATGCTTGGGTGAAATCGCCAGAAAATGTACAATTCGCCTTCAACAATGCTCTCAAATAACCCACAAGTAACACAAAAATTAGGTTAAACATGACCAAACAGATTGTTTGATTCAACTCAATACCAAATATACTCAGATATATTTAGTATTCTCCAGCCTATTTTAGCAGAATTTACTAAATATGTAGATCTGCCAATTGTACACATTGTGAAGATCTGACCCTTTCATTTTCAATACATTACTTTATTTACATGATACTTCGCTATTGGACGAGAAGAGGAAGATATTACCAAATCCTACCTGAGCTGTATTCTGCAATACCCCAAGTTTAGCAAATCATATCGTTTCGAAACATTCAAATCGACTTCATATTCTCAGCATGGACAATCATATATAGCCTACTAGAAAGGAATAAAACAAATCTCAGCACCGGACCAATTATGAGGAATGCATTATTACCACTTGTCATCCTTCTGACATCCACATTCATCCTTAGAGGAGTGCATAGTGGTAATGCAACTGTAGAGGAGGAGGAGATACTGACACTTGTAGGTTTCCATTCACTGACGGGTGACTGGCCTAGTGGAGCGGCCCTGCGGTTTGTGACGGAGGAAGCACTGGAGTATATCAACAACCAGACTGATATACTGCCCGGGTATAGACTTAACATTACATGGATAGATGCACAGGTACGCTCATGCTTGTATTGTTTTTATGTTTTCACTTTTATTCAGGCAATTCAGGAGACATTTCATAGATACCCGCTCACATATGGATGAGATCGTCAGAAAATGGTCAATTCACCTTCACCAATCCTCTCAAATGACCCAGATTTAATAGAAAAATACAAATACAAAATAATACAGTTTAACACGATGAAAGAGACATTTTTCATCAACACAATGCCAAAGATAGTTTGATATATGTATGCATGTACGCATTATCTATATTTTTTCAGTCTAATTTAGCAGAAGTTCCCGAGGTTGTAGAGCTGCCATATGTGCATTTTCTGAAAATCTGACCCATTGTATATGGAGAGATTTCTTTTTATTTCATTGAGGCCAATACTACAATAAATTCAACATGAAAACACGTTATATCTATCATGGATCTTTTCAAACGTTGCCTATATATAAGAAAATCGATCATTACTGCATCTAAAACATGGAATAATAAAAACACCTCCTACTAAATACTACACAAGAGAGAGAGCTTATAATACTTCATTGATCTGGTTATTTATTATCATTCTGATATAGTCCGTCCGATATTATGATGTGGTTTTCGTTGTGTTCTGAGATACTTCTATTTTAGTTAAGCGGTGGGGTTACAGGGATGTAAACTTAATACTATTGTTACACAATGCTATTATTGATAACACTAGTTATTAGAAATATTTAGGTATAGAATATAACAGCGAAAATTTAGTGAGAAGAAAGACTCCCGACAAGTTAATATTACAAATACCTTGAAGTGTTCAGAGTGCCGCTTATTGAGCGAAAAACATACATAAGATGCCAGTGTCTATTTCTATCTATTTGACAACAAATATAAATTTATAACAAATGTATGCTGTATCTTATTATAAACGAGGATTTTAAGTTCAGTATGGCTTGCCTGGCATGCCTGGTAGTGACGTGTCCAACCAAGCAGAGCTCATCTGCAATACTAACAAGTGTGTGACAATGTACTAGACCATACTTCGTGCAGTGCGATGTAGCATGTGGTATAGTTTTACCTTACCTGGTTTCATTTTACTATTTTGAAAAAAGCGATATGAAGTGGACGATTGGGAGGGAATAAAGGGGCATTCCCAGGATCCATCCTCCCGATTAAAAAAAAATTGCTTTCCTCATATTTTTAAAACTTTAGAACAAAACGGGGATTTAGCGGTAGATAATAGGGAGGTCCCGCAAGCAAACTTATCTCAGTGACGTAATGACATAATTGAGATTAGTTTTTGTGAATTACATTGCATTTTTATGTATACAAAATAAATCGTCAGATGAAACATTTTGCTTGATTATTATTATATTATATTATATTATTATCATATTATATATTATGCTACGTTTTTCCCGCCCGGTTTTGCTGAACATATTTCTTCCTATTAATGTATGTTTGTATACATCAGAGATATGGATGCGTTTACGTTTACGTTTACGTATAGGTTAAACTTGCTGAACCTCCCTAATGCATGGTGGCCAGCCAGTGAGCGGCCTGGGATCCTCACCATTAGACCCCGCTGTAAGAATAATATTTCAAATAATCCCAATAAGGCTTCTGTTAGGGACATACACACAATGTGTAAATTACGCTTGCCATCATATTAACATTGATGCTCGTAGTAGTCACACATAGCAAGAGCTTAGCCTCAATTACATCCACGTGAGGAGTGAGATTAATGCATTAAGTCTTGGATTAGGATCTACATGTGGAAGCTCAATGGCAGCTGTGGCCTTCCCAGCAAGTATATCTTGTTCCATTAAATAGGAATAATTAACATCGACAGAAATGTCTTACATTTAATACAAATGTGTCAATAGTAAAAGATTGCAGACTAGACGCTTAATAATACCATACTCACTATACATAACTTCTAATCCTCACCCTCATTTCCTCATTCGCCCTCCAGAGGTTTCCCATAGTGCCTTGCGCGTGTGTAGGATCCAGTTGCAGACGCAAGGCCTAAGCCATTGAGCCATCCTAAACTTTGAGGTTCAACACATAATTAATTTATTAAAGCTTGATAAATACAAATAAACTTACTAAATCTAAACAATACCTTTCTATCTATCCCCGGAGAATATATATATTTTAATGACTTGTTAAAACTAAATTTATCTCATGATTTTTGACAAAAATTCTACTGCCGACCTCAGAACTTGTTGTCAACAACGAAGCTGGATTTTACGACATTGACCATGTTCATATTCTTTTTATATTTTCAGATTAGTTAGGATAGTGGTGTTTACTAGTTACAAAAAAGAATATCTTCAAGTTGAATGGATTAGAATTTGTTTTTTTCCTCTGTTTGTTATTGTTTTACATCACTCATAAGGGACCCATAACATACAAGTCAAGAGAGAAAACCTCACCTCAGCTTGACAAGTGATTTTTTGGGACGGGTACATATGAAAACCAGTAATTTTCTTATTATTTCCAGAAGGTAAATCCTTTAAACTATAATATCCTAAGTAATCAACCAACAATCACTACAATATAGGACTTATAAAAAGGATGATTTGTCAGCGTTTTCAGTACAAGTCAATGGCAATTCAGTAACCGGAACCTGCACGTGATTTTGCGAGACAGTTCGAGATCTGTAACCTCTGAAGGGCGAATATAACCTTTCAGAAACACATTAGCTGAATATATTGTAATTTCATGTATTATGTATCACCTCGCTTGAAACCATACATCGAATCTAACGGCACAACAAAAACAACCTGCAATGGTTGAGCGTGCTGGAAGTTGTACATTTGGGTCAGATCGTCAGAAAATGTACTCGCCATACTAGCCGCCATCACAATGGGCTTTGCAACAGGCCTCGGTGATAGGCATAATTATTGCTGAGGCCTATTGCAAACATTTATTGCGAAGGTCACCACACCTTTGCAATAGACCTTCCCAATTAATCGTGAAAGACTTGGTGATGTCTGCAATACCATGCTTATCGCAAACAAATATTAAATACGTCTAACATTTCTGCAATAGACAGCAAAGCATTTCTTATCGTGAGGCATGTTGCAAAGGCTATTGCACTGCCCTCCAAGATGGAATTAGTGTCATTTCTATTGCAGAGGATTATTGCAAAGTATATTGCAAGGTTTATCACGGCCAGTGTGCGCCTGCCTTTAAGTGTCAGTTCTGTTAGGTTACACTGTATTTTGAAACTCATTTTGTCTAAAATGTGGGTTATTTGAGTGGATTGGTGAAGGCGAATTGAATATTTGACCCATAATGACCTGAATACAAACTTGTAAACATTTTTTCCTAATCTCGGCCATGACAGTGTAACGGCGGGTACGGGGTGTACAAGCTGACAGAGCTCCTCTACCGGCCGCCCACCAAACTACTCATCATCGGGGGTGGGTGCTCCATTGTGTGCAGAGACGCCTCAGCCTTCTCCCACAACTACCAACTCTCCCATGTATGTATACTCAGCCTTCTCCCACAACTACCGACTCTCTCATGTATGTATACTCAGCCTTCTCCAACCACTACCAACTCTCTCATGTACGTATACTCAGCCTTCTCCCACAACTACCGACTCTCTCATGTATGTATACTCAGCCTTCTCCCACAACTACCAACTCTCTCATGTATGTATAATCAGCCTTCTCCCACAACTACCAACTCTCCCATGTATGTATACTCAGCCTTCTCCCACAACTACCAACTCTCTCATGTACGTATACTCAGCCTTCTCCCACAACTACCAACTCTCTCATGTATGTATACTCAGCCTTCTCCCACAACTACCAACTCTCTCATGTACGTATACTCAGCCTTCTCCCACAACTACCAACTCTCCCATGTATGTATACTCAGCCTTCTCCCACAACTACCAACTCTCCCATGTATGTATACTCAGCCTTCTCCCACAACTACCAACTCTCTCATGTATGTATACTCAGCCTTCTCCCACAACTACCAACTCTCCCATGTATGTATACTCAGCCTTCTCCCACAACTACCAACTCTCTCATGTATGTATACTCAGCCTTCTCCCACAACTACCGACTCTCCCATGTACGTATAATCAGCCTTCTCCCACAACTACCAACTCTCTCATGTATGTATACTCAGCCTTCTCCCACAACTACCGACTCTCTCATGTATGTATACTCAGCCTTCTCCCACAACTACCAACTCTCCCATGTATGTATACTCAGCCTTCTCCCACAACTACCAACTCTCCCATGTATGTATACTCAGCCTTCTCCCACAACTACCAACTCTCTCATGTATGTATACTCAGCCTTCTCCCACAACTACCAACTCTCTCATGTATGTATACTCAGCCTTCTCCCACAACTACCAACTCTCTCATGTATGTATACTCAGCCTTCTCCCACAACTACCAACTCTCTCATGTATGTATACTCAGCCTTCTCCCACAACTACCAACTCTCTCATGTATGTATAATCAGCCTTCTCCCACAACTACCAACTCTCTCATGTATGTATACTCAGCCTTCTCCCACAACTACCAACTCTCTCATGTATGTATACTCAGCCTTCTCCCACAACTACCAACTCTCTCATGTATACTCAGCCTTCTCCCACAACTACCAACTCTCTCATGTATGTATACTCAGCCTTCTCCCACAACTACCAACTCTCTCATGTACGTATACTCAGCCTTCTCCCACAACTACCAACTCTCTCATGTATGTATACTCAGCCTTCTCCCACAACTACTGACTCTCTCATGTATGTATACTCAGCCTTCTCCCACAACTACCAACTCTCTCATGTATGTATACTCAGCCTTCTCCCACAACTACCAACTCTCTCATGTACGTATACTCAGCCTTCTCCCACAACTACCAACTCTCTCATGTATGTATACTCAGCCTTCTCCCACAACTACCAACTCTCTCATGTATGTATACTCAGCCTTCTCCCACAACTACCAACTCTCTCATGTACGTATACTCAGCCTTCTCCCACAACTACCGACTCTCTCATGTATGTATACTCAGCCTTCTCCCACAACTACTGACTCTCTCATGTATGTATACTCAGCCTTCTCCCACAACTACCAACTCTCTCATGTACGTATACTCAGCCTTCTCCCACAACTACCAACTCTCTCATGTATGTATACTCAGCCTTCTCCCACAACTACCAACTCTCTCATGTACGTATACTCAGCCTTCTCCCACAACTACCAACTCTCTCATGTACGTATACTCAGCCTTCTCCCACAACTACCAACTCTCCCATGTATGTATACTCAGCCTTCTCCCACAACTACCAACTCTCTCATGTACGTATACTCAGCCTTCTCCCACAACTACCAACTCTCTCATGTACGTATACTCAGCCTTCTCCCACAACTACCAACTCTCTCATGTATGTATACTCAGCCTTCTCCCACAACTACCAACTCTCTCATGTACGTATAATCAGCCTTCTCCCACAACTACCGACTCTCTCATGTATGTATACTCAGCCTTCTCCCACAACTACCAACTCTCTCATGTATGTATACTCAGCCTTCTCCCACAACTACCAACTCTCTCATGTATGTATAATCAGCCTTCTCCCACAACTACCAACTCTCCCATGTATGTATACTCAGCCTTCTCCCACAACTACCAACTCTCTCATGTACGTATAATCAGCCTTCTCCCACAACTACCGACTCTCTCATGTACGTATACTCAGCCTTCTCCCACAACTACCAACTCTCTCATGTACGTATAATCAGCCTTCTCCCACAACTACCAACTCTCTCATGTATGTATAATCAGCCTTCTCCCACAACTACCGACTCTCTCATGTATGTATACTCAGCCTTCTCCCACAACTACCAACTCTCTCATGTATGTATACTCAGCCTTCTCCCACAACTACCAACTCTCTCATGTATGTATAATCAGCCTTCTCCCACAACTACCAACTCTCTCATGTATGTATACTCAGCCTTCTCCCACAACTACCAACTCTCCCATGTATGTATACTCAGCCTTCTCCCACAACTACCAACTCTCTCATGTATGTATACTCAGCCTTCTCCCACAACTACCAACTCTCTCATGTACGTATACTCAGCCTTCTCCCACAACTACCAACTCTCTCATGTATGTATACTCAGCCTTCTCCCACAACTACCAACTCTCTCATGTATGTATACTCAGCCTTCTCCCACAACTACCAACTCTCTCATGTACGTATAATCAGCCTTCTCCCACAACTACCGACTCTCTCATGTATGTATACTCAGCCTTCTCCCACAACTACCAACTCTCTCATGTATGTATACTCAGCCTTCTCCCACAACTACCAACTCTCTCATGTATGTATACTCAGCCTTCTCCCACAACTACCAACTCTCTCATGTACGTATACTCAGCCTTCTCCCACAACTACCAACTCTCTCATGTACGTATACTCAGCCTTCTCCCACAACTACCAACTCTCTCATGTACGTATACTCAGCCTTCTCCCACAACTACCAACTCTCTCATGTATGTATACTCAGCCTTCTCCCACAACTACCAACTCTCTCATGTACGTATAATCAGCCTTCTCCCACAACTACCGACTCTCTCATGTATGTATACTCAGCCTTCTCCCACAACTACCAACTCTCTCATGTATGTATACTCAGCCTTCTCCCACAACTACCAACTCTCTCATGTACGTATACTCAGCCTTCTCCCACAACTACCAACTCTCTCATGTACGTATAATCAGCCTTCTCCCACAACTACCGACTCTCTCATGTATGTATAATCAGCCTTCTCCCACAACTACCGACTCTCTCATGTATGTATACTCAGCCTTCTCCCACAACTACCAACTCTCTCATGTACGTATAATCAGCCTTCTCCCACAACTACCGACTCTCTCATGTACGTATACTCAGCCTTCTCCCACAACTACCAACTCTCTCATGTACGTATAATCAGCCTTCTCCCACAACTACCAACTCTCTCATGTATGTATACTCAGCCTTCTCCCACAACTACCAACTCTCTCATGTACGTATACTCAGCCTTCTCCCACAACTACCAACTCTCTCATGTACGTATAATCAGCCTTCTCCCACAACTACCGACTCTCTCATGTATGTATACTCAGCCTTCTCCCACAACTACCAACTCTCTCATGTATGTATACTCAGCCTTCTCCCACAACTACCAACTCTCTCATGTACGTATACTACCACTCCGGGCTTCAGCCGTTAGGGCCCAACACCTCTAGGACCCAATGACACTAGGGTCCACTTTCGCTTATTTTCAGACGTTAACATCTTGCCTTTTGTCCCTAATGTCCGTGGTTTCTGGGCCCTAGCGTCGTTGGGCCCTAACGTCTGGATTTTCTATTGGTTAACTCTCTCCTACTGCCTTGAAAATGTTCTGTTATATGTGTCATTATTGTGTCCGGTTTAACCTTCTCTGTTTGAAATTACTCGGTGGGTCCGTGAAAACTTTCTCCAAGCAAATGTCCCTTATAATTCATGTTCTATTTCTTCCTGTGAGTCTAATCTTGCTCTAGTTTTGTATACGCCGAGATGGCAGGTATTTGAATAAAAGGCTTTCAAAAACACAAAGAACGACTGGAGCCCATTATTTTATTTTCATTTTTTATGGGCATGTATAAGCTGTATAATCAGCTACTTACAACAAAACCCATCTTAACAAATCTAATCATGTTAAAGCTTATATCACCAGATCCATCAATAGTAGCAAAAAAACTGAAAAAGTTCTTCCAAATTTTGGGCAAATGACTTTTGGCTGGGTTGGAAATGAATGTTCCGTTTTTGTCCGACGTTAACTGAGAGTTCAGCTTAAAGACAAATGGCAAATCGGCATGGGTTGTTACTTTACACACTTTACACACATATTCAATAGATCAATCATTCTATTTGTCACATACACAGCTGCAATTCCTTCATTGATCCTAATATGTACGTAATGCATTACCAGATATCCCCGGAGGCTGCTAACCCCATACTATCAGACAAGTCGCTCTACCCACGCTTCTACCGAATATGGCCACCGGAGACCTCCCGCAACCACATGCTCATAGAACTCTTCAACTTCTACAACTGGACCAAGGTGGCCACCATATTTGAGTTTTATGACATGTTCCACTTGGTAGGTATTGAGAGACTAGTATCAAAAGCTTCTTTATTATACGGGTCAGATTTTCAAAAAAATGTACAATTGGCGGCTGTACACATTGAGTAAATTATGCTAAAATAGGCTGCCAATGCTAGTAGACTGGAGGCAGTATTTCAAAGCGGCTTAGCAATCACTTAAGCAGGCACAGAATGTTAGAGGGTGGCATCCACCATGGATTGGTAGCCTGGTCAACACTGATTAAATTCATGGTGGATGCCACTTGCGCTGACCTATGTTTGCCGAGAAAATCCAAGATGGCCGCCAATTTGTCTGACTTTTTCATTTTTTTGTAAATAACTCTGAGAATAATGCACTTAAATCTTTGTTTTTTTCGGCAAATATAGGTATTTATCGTTGTTCAATATTATTTAGCAGAATTGACTAAATGTGTAGAGCTGGCGATTGTACATTTTCTGACGACCTAACCCATCTATAAATATCTCACACAGTCGACAGAGCACCTGGTGGAGCTTATGGAACCTAATAATATCACCCTGCTGACGTCAGAGCTTATACAGAAGGACCCCACCCAGCAGGTCCGCAACCTCAAGGTAAACATCTCAGTCTGCCATATATATGTGATGTCGAACAATAATACAAATTTATGTGATGTGGTTTAGGATAATGAGTCACAAGTCGCAAGATTTGGATTCTGAGATATCATCATATTTGAAAAGATGAGATCAAGCCGATTCTAATGAAACAGTAGGACATCTAACACGTACTTCTATATTTTTAAGTTTGATATTATTATTTTTGAAAAAAAAATTGGAATATTTCTGGTTGGACATGTACTTGTAAGGTAGCTAAATTTACCATACAAGATGACCTTAGAAATGCATGGATATATTCAATACACAGTCTTGACATTTGGCACATGTATTCATGCAAACATTTCCATAAAGACATCTTGTGAATAGTTCACTTCGATAAATATCCATTTTACCTGTAACACATCACATATTTGATATTGCAACAGACATGAACAAAACATGTTTGACCAATTTTGAGCACTGCGGCAAAGCACTGCAAGGGCCATAATGTCCCTTTAAATCATCTGCAATATCATTTAACTACAATATTAAATCTGCATTTTGTTCAATCAAAAACAAATGGCGCTGTGAAAATTATTCAAATTTATTTGACATTTCGCACAGGCCCTGCTAAAAGCACTGGTTACACCCTAGTTTAATTTCAAGCCATTCCACTTTTTTTTTTAGAAAATAAGTTGATGATTCGCGTCAGCTGGGGAGGGCATACATGTTTTTTTCCATTATGTACATTCTACATGTTACTCGTTGAACATTTGCAGGCACTGGACGCCCGGATTATTGTAGGGAACTTCTGGGAGGTGATGCAGAGAAAGGTCCTCTGTGAGGTGAGTCTCTTTAACTTACGCTGAAGTTAGTAATGGGTGAAGTCGCCAGAAAATGTACAATTGAGCTTCAGTAATCCTCTCCCAAATTTCAGACGAAAATAAAGTTCAAAATACAGTTCAACCTAACCAAACCGATTGCTAGAATCAATGCAATGCCGAATATACTCGAATTTACCTAGTATTGACCAAATTGCAGCCTAACTTCCTTAAGTTACTAAAATGTGTACAGCTGCCAATTTCACATTTTCTGAAACTCTGACCAATAGATTTTAATTTCCTTATCACATTTACAACAAGCGTCTTGTATACAATGTAAAATTAAAGAGAACGTTAGGGAAAGAAGAATAATCTCTGTGATTATCACAGTCTTCCGAGTGTCCCTTATCTTTCGTTGAAATTGGCTATCTCGTCTTTACCTAACTTAAGGGCCTAGTCCACTAAGCCGATTCTCATGCGATGTTGCGCCGCAGAGGACTCTTTTACCCTAAATTCTGTGCACAAGAATCGGCTTAGTGGACTAGGCCCTTTAACATATTCATAGACAAAGCCGATACTATGCCTGTCTACCACATGGACAGTAAACATGATATGAACAAGTATATTCAAGTGCAAAAATCAAATATTTGTTCAAGGAACCTTAGCTTCACAGGCTAGATAGGTATCATAACAGTTAAATAGCAACGATAACAACCCTATACTTACAATGAATGAATGGAAGTACAGGGTAACATGGCAAAGGTATAGGGTATCTCGCATAATCAATCATCAATTCAATCTCACCATACATCTACCTGGGGGTTGTTATAGGGAGGTTCAGTAAGTCTCTCCTTATACCTAAACACAAACGTATTCGTATCTCTGATGATACAAACGGATGTTAAAGGAAGAAAGATGTTCAGCAAAATGTGGTGTGAAAAACGTAACAATTCTTTTCTTCATGACACACCTGCCCTACAACTGGTGTGCCAGAAAGAAAAGAATCATCCTGGGTTCATGTGTCCTTAACATTAAGGTGTTTGGAGTATAGAGGTGTCTGCAAATAGAACTTTTACATTACTTTTCATTTAAAAAAACCCATTAAAGGTCAATACAATATTTAAATATATTACTTACTTGTGAACATACGCATATATATCCACCATGGATATGTTTAGTGCGTTGCATCTCTTTTTCATAATATATTTTATTATATGCGCATTCCATATATGAGAGATGCAATAAGTGGGGTCCTATAAAAATACTCACATAGGATACTTGTTACATACTTCTGAACAGGTTAAGGACTATCCACGTAATTCACAGACGTATAAGAAATGTTTCTTAAGGGCCTCGTCCACTAATAGTACAGGCATTTTAGGTCAATTTTAGGCCAAACCCGGAATAAAATAATGTAAAGCTGATTTTTGGATATATGATGCGGGACATATGGGGGAACATTCCCTGAAAAGTCCCCACCTGGGGACTGTGTGCTTTTTGAGATTTTGACGTTTTTGCATCATTTTCCGCAAAATAGCATTGGTCTCTATGGGAAAAAGCACCTGGTTCAGGCCATTATTGCCATCATTAAGAATATTTGGCATTGTTATTTGCAGGGAATATAACATATAAAATATACTGTACAGGTTGAGGTACCATAGTAAACATGGATGTATGGAGATTCCAAAAATATATATTTCAACAAAATATCTTTTTTTTTAAATTTTGTTGCCATGGCAACGGTCAGATGTTGGTGAAAAAAGCATTTTTTTTAGATCAGGTCATAATATTTGGGGACCTAATTGTCTGCATTGTGCATGTTGTGACACATTTTTTAAATTTGGCATGTTGTTAAATAAGGCCTGAAATTTTCAAAAAGCACCAGCTACAAGTTGGTAGACACCCCTGGTGGCCAGTAGCTGCAAAATTCAAGATGGCCACCCAAAACAGTAAATATGGCATATCTTGGCTTCTATTTGGTAGATCTTCAACTATAATACCATTTTATTGATGTTTTTAGGTATGAGGAATTCATTTCTGATGGTCATTTTATGTTCCAAGGTCATTTTCAAGGTCAAAATCCAATATGGCCCCTACTGAGTAACAAGAATGTTATCTCAGCTCTCGTTGTAGGCCTATATTCATGCCGTTGGTGTACATATTCATTAATAAGAACAATTTTCTTAGGATCAAGGGTGTAAGGAATCTCTTTTTTATGTCACTTTTTGATTTGTAGGTCATCTTGAAGGTCATGATTCAATATGGCTGCTGCTAGGAACCAGAATATCATATATCTTAACTGCCGTTATTGCTAGATCCAAGTAAAATACCATTTTTTCTATGTTTTAAGCTCTAGATCGATGTATAAGAGCAGTTATTCTACAAGTGCTGAGATAACATTCTTGTTACTCAGTAGGGGCCATATTGGATTTTGACCTTGAAAATGACCTTGGAACATAAAATGACCATCAGAAATGAATTCCTCATACCTAAAAACATCAATAAAATGGTATTATAGTTGAAGATCTACCAAATAGAAGCCAAGATATGCCATATTTACTGTTTTGGGTGGCCATCTTGAATTTTGCAGCTACTGGCCACCAGGGGTGTCTACCAACTTGTAGCTGGTGCTTTTTGAAAATTTCAGGCCTTATTTAACAACATGCCAAATTTAAAAAATGTGTCACAACATGCACAATGCAGACAATTAGGTCCCCAAATATTATGACCTGATCTAAGAAAATGCTTTTTTCACCAACATCTGACCGTTGCCATGGCAACAAAATTTTAAAAAAAAGATATTTTGTTGAAATATATATTTTTGGAATCTCCATACGTCCATGTTTACTATGGTACCTCAACCTGTACAGTATATTTTATATATGTTATATTCCCTGCAAATAACAGTGCCAAATATTCTTAATGTTGGCAATAATGGCCTGAACCAGGTGCTTTTTCCCATAGAGACCAATGCTATTTTGTGGAAAATGATGCAAAAACGTCAAAATCTCAAAAAGCACACAGTCCCCAGATGGGGACTTTTCAGGGAATGTTCCCCCATATGTCCCGCATCATATATCCAAAAATCAGCTTTACATTATTTTATTCCGGGTTCCATGCTAAAATGCCTGTACTATAAGCCGATTCTCATGCAATTCTCATAGAATAGTGTAAAATAGAATAGTGTAAAATAGTCCTGTGCGGCGCAAAATCGCATGAGAATCGGCTTAGTAGACCAGGCTCTGGACCATCATTTCGACAGAGGAAATCCTGTGCAACATCTAGCATAGTCCTGATTTACTAACATGCAAATCATCATTCTTGGGTGCACAACTATCTGCTAACATTTTCCAGGTACCACATTATAGAAGACTATGTCCCTGACTGCATCACTCATCCTGTATAGGCTCTTCTGAGTTAGCCACAAAAATGTAGTAAAGAGTGAACCATCTAATAATATATAAAACTGGCAGAAATTGTCCAATCTACACATTTAGTCAATTTTGCTTAATTTAACTGAAAAATGGTCAATACTAGTTATATCTGAATATATTTGATATTGTGTTGACTCAGACAATCTGTTTGGTGATGTTGGACTATATTTTAAACCTCATTTTTGTCTTACATCTGAGTTATTTGATGGGATTGGTGAAGGCGAATTGTATATTTTCTGGCGACTTCACCCATATATATAATGCTGGCAGAAATTGTTCCGTTTGGATTTGTGAAGTTGGTATCAGCTTATACATCTAAGCTTCCTGGTCAATGCTCATGAATTGATCAATTGATTAACATGTATTCTACAAAAGCAATGAGGTATTTGACAATCGTTCCAAAGCACACAACAGCTTGACAATTCTAAATCTGGGAATGAGCATTCTGATGTGTTTTAGATCTCTAAAACATTTCACAAAACAAAGGCAAATCTTTTGGAAAGAATAGTTTTGACTAATTGTTGGCCTGACATTCTGTCATTTTATGGCTACTTTGAGATGGCTGGGGTAATGGTAATAACATAGTCTTGTGTTTGGATAATCACTGAGCGTAATGCCCCGTGTTGTTAATAATCAATAAATGAATTGTGTTAGAATAGTACCACAAACATACTTCCTCAGAAAGCGGCATATTACCTACCTTGCCCAAGGTCACACATTGTTGGGCTACTCTAACAATGTTACAAAGGCTCTGATTAATGCTCCTACTCCATTGATCTGGATATATTAGCATTACTTAGGCTGCGTTTCCACTGGCTCGCTCTTTTGGCGCGCTCATGGCGCGCTCTTTTTTATTGTCTTGAGCGCATAACAAGCGAAGGATGAGCGAAACTAGAGCGGTCTAATGGAATCGGTTACTGCCCTCTCTGTACGCTCTAAAAAGTGGCTATGTGCGCTTCTTTAGAAGAGCGCAGGACATTGCGCTCATATCTGACGTGTTTGATTTGAGTGCAACAACACAGCGCTCTTTCTACCTGTTAAACTAGCGAACCAAGAGCGCAGTAAGAGCGCACAAACGCATTTACCATTGATTTAATATAGGAAACAAGCGCAACACTAGAATCTCAGTAGAATCGCTCTGCGCTTGTATTGCGCTAAAAATATTAGCGGATGAAGAGCGACTGACAAGCACCCCATAAACAAGTGCAGCAAGAGCGAGCAATGAGCGCAGATACAAGCGAGCCAGTGGGATCCCACCTTTAGAAAGGTATTTTCCTATTGCTATTTTGGTAAACCATCGATATTTCCATTTATTTCTATGTGCATACAATAAACCTGCTTAGGACTTATGTCAAAAGTACAACATTGTGGAGCTGCTGGTGCATAATCCCAAGGCAAGGTAGTGGACCAACAGGTCAAAATGGAAGTTATTAATCCTTTTAGGCTCTGTCTGAATTGGTTATGGAACTTTTTGTTCCAGTCTTTCCAGCCCATCTTAAAGTTATTTGACCAAAACCTTGGAGGATTCTGTCCAGTTGTTTTTGCTAAAGGGCTTCTGAAACTTGCTCATTTGTATTGAGACGACCCGCCTAAATCACTTATTATTGCTCATGCAGCCCTTTGCTCGGTGATTAGACATCAAATTCTTGTATACCATATACCAGCAGGAGAATATTGATAAATCCAGTCCTATAAGTCTTAACAGGAGTGAATTTGGAAAGATTTATTTTTATCGAATAGCTGAGAATGCAGTTTACAGCCATTTAGGCTACATGATCACGAATGTCATGCCTTGGGGCAGGGTATCATTGTCAACATAATATAACATAAATTTGATACTTTTGTCTGATATAGAAATGAAATAACTCCATTTGAATCAAGATTCAAGACGGCATAGATTGCCAAAAACTAGTATAATTTTGAACTACAAATTAGCCGGATTCATTCATCTTAGTTTACCTCAATGCTGTAAACTGTTACCCCGATTATGTAAATAGCTTATGTAAATAAACAACCTGAAACCTCAAAAAAATCCCCTCATGAGAAGGCAGTATGAAAACATCTACAATTCAACTGTGCTCGAAGTGTTATATTGCAGTTTTACGTATGTTTATGACAGTTTTTCCACCTTTTTGACAGTTTAGTGTTAGTGGTAGTGTGTTAGTGGTAGTGTGTTAGTGGTAGTAATACACGTACCGAATTCCAAAACTGTGTGCTAAATGTATCTATGCGTTTCTGAGGTCACCCATAATATAGTATATTTATTAATTTACTAATGATTGACCCTCGAGAAATATTGCTACATTTGTTTAATGCATAAACTAATATAGAAGTACTTATTATATAGATGTCCCTAATGTTAACAATCATTGGAATCAGATTGATCCAATCTTTCCAAATTATGATGATATCTCAAAATTAATTTTTGCGACTCATTTCCTTGTGACACATGACATGTTACAATGATAAAGATACATTAATTGAATGATTAATGGCTATACCATATATATGTCTACTGTTACAGGCTTACAAACAAGGGTTGTATGGACCCCACATCGTGTGGATCTTGATTGGTTGGATCCCAGACACGTGGTGGGAGAAACCAGACCCTTCCATAGACTGCACCAAGGAACAACTGAAGATAGCTTCTGAAGGGGCCATATACGGTACGAGTTGTGTACATGATCAAATTATATGGGTAAAGTCATCAGAAAATGTACAATTCGCCTTCACTAATTCTCACAAACAACCCTTATTTAAGACATAAATCAGGTTCCAAATTCAGTTCAACATAACCGGGCAGATTGTTCGAATCAAGGCAATATCAAATTTATTTACTCAAATGTACCTGGTATTGTGTATTTTACAGTCTAATTTAGCAGAATTTACTAAATGTGTAGAGCTGCCAATTCTACATTTTCTGAAGATCTGACCCATATATCATTTAATGATAAAATATGGATGGTTGGGTGAACCCTCAGTAAGCTTGAAGCATCCATAACATAAGTATACCAATTACATAGCAATTTAACTTGTCTTTGAGCAGGGGGCTGACATAGAGTCCAAAATCTGATCTCATCCCCGTAACAATCTACACACATCTAGGAACATGTCACACTTTATTCCAACAGGATTGCACTGCAGGTTGAGATTTTACAGCTGTGTCAATATCTTTTCCTCTTTCTCCATAACCTCCGTAGTAGAGCTTTTATATTGGAAAATTGGAAGTTCTATCTAAGTCCAGTAATTTTATGAGTTACTTTCCTGAGTCTGTATATGAACTTGTTATTACAAGTACATTATCAGTTCCTCTCATGTACTGAACAGTCATTGGCAGCTCATTATGTTTTGGCAACTTTTACTCAAAATTGTCACACCCATTTGCTAACCCATTATCTTATTTTGATTACGTATGTTTATGTAATATTATCAATATAAATTAGCATAACTATTAATATCCATAATTGTATAACTTGTATAATAATAAATATAACCATGTTATATACCTATATACATGTTACATCAATAAAGCTCTACATGTTATGTAATACCATGCTCGCTATGTTAGTTGGTCAGGCATGGCAAGCACGTGACCAGCCTGACCCTTATTGGTTAATGAATTATGCATAATTAAGGAAACCATGCTTCGGCCTGATTGGCCTATATTATCATGTGACTACAAGCCACATTATTACGTATGAATAAAGAACCAGTTCAAGATAAACCAATGGTCTGACAACTACTCTCACCGTCTTCATTAATGGGCTAATGACCTATGTATATATTGTAATTAATCATCCATCTCCTGTGTTACAGGAAAATGAGTCACAAGTCGCAAAACATGGATTTTGAGACATCATTATATTTGAGAAGGTGTGATTAAGATGATTCCAATGATAGTAAACAGTAGGACATCTAATAAGTATATATATTTAAGTTTGAAATATTAGTTTAAAAAAAGGTTTGCAATATTTCTGGGTGGATATTTACTAGAAAAGTAGCTAAATATGCTCTATAAGATGACCTTAAAAATGCAAGGATATTCAATATACTGTATTGAAATTGAAAGCACATGTATTCATGCTACTATCAGGGCTAAACACCTAAAAAATGAAACTATTCCAGCTCCGAGATCTTGTGATTGAGACATTTGAAAAATAACTCTTTAGCGACTTGTGACTCATTTTCCTGAAACACATCTCAAATGGTGAAATACTCATGAGCCATACCTTTATGAAAATACCTGTCATTATTCTCAGGCAACTGCTTGGTAGAGAGATCCAATATGGAGACAGTGACAGTGACAGGCCTGACACCACGTAACATCGATCATATGCTGCTGGCCAAGAAACCTGATGCTTACTCCCTCATGGCCTTTGTGGAGAGATTCTTCTTCTGGGACACAGTGCTGGCCGCTTCACTTGCACTGAATAAAACCATGAGTGATTTGAACAATGCACCTGTCAATAGCTGTAAGTTTTTAAGACAGATTAAACAAATGGACACTCTAGTCTAGAGCGTAATGATAGGCATCATATTGAGTATGGGTATTAAGGCTGGGTTCCACTGGCTGGCTACTTCTCTCGCTGCTGCTTCCGCTTCTTGATGAAAGAAGTGGGAGCAGAAGGGGGAGAGTAATGGGGATGGGTGCCATTGAGCCCCGCTACAAAGCTGTGTTACTTCCCGCTTCTTTTGGAGTGTTTTTGAAGCGTAGAGTGCTTCCGCTTCTATCAAACATGTTTGATTTGAAGCGGCCTCTACTTTGTAGCGGGAGGTAGCAGGAAATATTGGGGGCTGAAGTGGGGCAATGGCATCACTCTATGCTACTTCTCATGCTACTTGATGCGTCCATTTCTATGTGAAAATAAAATGTTATCTGCTTACATTTCTGAGTAGCGTTAGAAGTAGGGGTGGAAGTAGCGGGGCAATAGCACCCATTCCGGTATACCTTCAGTTGCTTGCTCCCGCTTTTAAAGAAGCGGAAGCAAGCAACTGAAGGTATACCAGGAATGGGTATGGAACGGGAAGAGTAGCGGGAGTAGTAGCTGGCCAGTGGAACCCAGCTTTTAGGACAAATGCTGTTTGAGTGCATTCTACTGATTTTACATGGCTCTGAGGCTCAGATAGAAAATTACTGACTTTTTACTGACTGCAAGAATGCTGTACTTGATTTTTTTTGTACTAAAATCTTTATTCAGGAATTAATAACAATATAATACAATCTCACCCCTGGGGTGATTTACGTCATGCCCTGACAGCTTACAAATTATATTTTCAATCAAGGTATCGCATCATCTGAACATCAATCAAACAGGTCTTAATAGTTAGATCTCTCTATCAATCGTATACAAGTTATGAAAAATATTCGAACATACAATTTTACACAATTTTAAAGAGTCATTTTTATCTATCATACAGTTAAATACATATATTTTTAAAAAGATTTTATACTAAAAACATGGGACATTTCTTGGTGTCTCACTTGATAATTGCTAAGGCTCATAAATTGTCACCAAAAACAAAATGGCGGCTATACAAATCCCCTATTGCCAACTTAATTCTGGTGGAGAACACAACTGCCTACCTTTTTCAGCTTTGTATGGGAAGAAGCTGACTGACTTCAGCTACACAGACAATGATATGGGACTGCTCATTAAGGAGAACATCGGAAGGGTCAAGTTTGAAGGAGCCCTTGGACTAGAACAGTTCGATGAAAATGGCGATCCTAAAAGTGTCTTTGACATCTGGTACCAAGTCAGTAAGTTCTTACTGTGATTAACTACATCAACAACTATTTACCAAAATTTTATCCTGTTCTTTTCCTACCCATCTGAAAGTCATTGAACCTTCACAAGCTAGAGGCATTCACAATGGTCTAAATTCATATTTTGGGGACCTGCAAAGCTCCTTTCCTTTCCTTCACTTATTATCGCTCACTGGTTACCGTTTTTGCTTGGCCAGCAA
Source organism: Sthenelais limicola (assembly GCA_942159475.1). Lineage (NCBI taxonomy): Eukaryota > Metazoa > Annelida > Polychaeta > Phyllodocida > Sigalionidae > Sthenelais > Sthenelais limicola. The sequence goes on from OW804101.1 coordinate 23,448,801, forward strand.
ATTATTGTACAAAATGTAGAACAGCAACAGAATATTGATACATTAAGTCATATAAGTCATAATGTGGTAAAATTTTGTTTGTAATAGTTGAGAATACAGCTTTAATATAAGGTCTAATGTTAATTTGGTTCCCCCTAGATGGAGTGAGGGTAAAGCAAGGTTACTACTACCCAGACAAGGGTGGGGTAGCTCTACTTGAGTGGCTCAACCCTGGAGCAATACCTTGGAGTGGTGAGTACAGTTTATACTCTTTATCTACCTGATACATCTACCCAGCTTTTGCATAAACCCTGGCAAAATCAGAACATATCAATAAAGAGATCTTGTAAAGAAACACTTTGGAAAATATCATTTTTGCGACTTGCGACTCATTTACATGAAACACATCACATATATGGTGATTTGTTGAGTGGATGTGATATGTGATGACTTAATCCTCATGGCAGGAGGGAGGGTACCTAGTGACGCAACACAAGTGATAGTAAAGAAGATCTTTCTGAGTATGGCCATCTACATACCTCTGGTCGCCATAGCAGGGATTGGTATACTCCTCTCCTTACTCTTCCTCATCTTCAACATCGTGTTCAGGGACAAGAGGAAAGTATTGACATGTTGCTTATGGATCAGATCGTCAGAAAATGTTCAATTCACCTTCACCAATCCTCTCAAATAACCTAGATTTCAGACAAAAACAATTCAAAACAGTTCAACCTAACCAAACTGATTGCTTGAATCAATTTCAGTCTAATTTTAGCAGAATATATTCTATGTGTGGAGCTGCCAATCGTACATTTTCTGAAGATCTAACCCTTATTGTGCTTCCCAATGGGAATAATTCCATCCAATCATAAGTCCTTTAATTGAATAGCATTCTCATTATAATCACATATAGTCTTAAGAAGCATTTTGTTTCGTTAGAATCAGATGTACTTAGATACAACAGTGGATGGTTATTCTTCTTTGAATTATCACCCATGAGCCCATGATATGTAAATATCCTCAATTCATTATAAGTTGCATTGTACACTGTGCATTGGTTATTGCTACCTTAACTATCATTTACGGAGGATTTGCTGTATGAAAATAATAAAGAAAGAAAATGTATCAGATCACATGCTTTGTGCATAACTTGGCAAGAATGTGTTGGTCGTCAGAGCTGAGGATGCAATTTTAATGTTCTGCATGTACTGCTTGATTACAGGGTGATAAAGATGTCCTCCCCGCGCATGAACAACCTGATACTGGTGGGCTGCGTGCTTATGTTTGCCACCGTGTTTCTGCACGAACAGGATGAGGCCAATACAACACTATTCTGTACTGTAAGTGACTTTGCTGTGAATAAGGCGGGGCCACACTAGACACAATAGGCATTGCGATAGGCCTCATGATAAGAAATGCATCGCCACATGTCGCAGAAATATCAGACATATTTAATATTTGTTGGCAATAAACATGGCATCGCGGGTGTCACCATGCATTTGCGATCTATTGCGATATATTGCGATCTATTGCGAAGGTGTGGTGACGTTTTCAATATGCTCCACAATAGCACTCCGCAATAACTGGGCCTATCGTGAAGGTCTGTTGCGAAGCTTATTGCGAGGATTTTGCGACTAGTATGGCGCAGCGTTATGCTTTATTTTTCTTCCAGATTCGTTCATATTTCATAGATTGATTCCTAAGATTAAAGCTGCAATCTCAGCTATTACAAAAAATACATCTTACCAATGTACCCTTTGCTTGAAGTTACTTAAAGTGGTCAAATGGAGTTTTGAGAGAAAGCTACTTTAGCTATTTTGATGGACTGCAAATCCAAACGAGAAAAAAAGTTTCAAAAGTGCATTTAAGGGTAATCTTTAAAACAAAAGTGTCACTACATCGTCTTTAAGTGCTAAATGATGGGCAAAACAATTCATAATATATTATTTATGAGTTCAAAATCAATAACGAAAGACTTTATTCTAGACAATCATACACTACAAACACACCTTGGCAATACTTGACACGTTTCACTAAACCCAAAGACTCAAGTATGCTTTAGAGAAAGCTTAAATCAATATACCCCTTCACATGAGGTTTCTTCTTTCACTGTTTATTGTCGGGAGTGAATCGTGCTAAATGACAGCACACTTCAGACAGGGAACTTATTCCCAATAATTTCTCTTCCAGATAAAAGGCTTCACAGCTACGCTAGGCTTTTCTTTGGTCTTTGGTGCGTTATTTTCAAAGACATGGCGAGTGCATGTTATTTTCTCCACCAAAAGTGCAAAGTCAGTAGTAAGTAAACTACTTTAGGGAGGTTCCGCAAGCATACCTATCTCAATTACGTAACCGTATCCGTGTTTTGGGGGGGAATTATGTCGCATTTTTGTATGTATAGAAAATGAATTGTGGGATGAAACATTTTGCTTGATATGTTACCTTACGTTTTTCCCGCCATTTTTTGCTGAACCTCTTTCTTCCTTCTAACATATGTTTGTATATTAGAGGTACGGATACGTTTACGTATAGGGTAGACTTGCTGACCCTCCCTATTCATGTTATAATGTTCAGCTATTACGACAAACACAAATCTCATTATTATGAGTTACAGTACTGCATTTATCATTACATAGTTTCTCGTGCTAAATGCAGAACTTTTAAAAGAAATATTTTCTGAGCTAGAAAACGAAGTGCATGTCTTAAGTTAGTTAATTACGGTACATCTATTGCTAACCTTGCAACAAGTATATTTGTATCGCCATTACTAGAATTTAACTCTGGTCCGAGGGACTGGAAGAGCTATGGCTGCCATAGAAGGGGCTATTTCCATTTCCGCTGCAAACTGTTATATTTGTATTAACTGTCATGTATTTCCGGGAATAAACAATATACATATATTATACAGGTATAGTCGCTATTAGTAACGGTTCTGTACTGTATCATAATGTGCTTAGTTAATAATACATTTGCTTATAATCTTTACATCCCTATTGATATTTATATCTTGTTGTTTATAGACATTATCTTCATTTTTCAGTCCATATCAGACGCCAAGTTATTTGGAGTCGTTCTCATCATTGTGGGTGTGAACCTGATAGTGTTAGTTCTTTGGGCTGTGATTGACCCTTACTATCTGCACACCATGACAAAATCTGGAGAGGTAAAGTCCATTTGTGATGTGTTCCAGGGAAATGAGTCCCAAGTCGCAAAATTGATAATGTCTTTGTGGGAATATTTTCATGTTTGATGTGTTTAGTGCTGGACGATGTATGAATAGATTTACCAAATTTCAAGACAGTGTATTAAATATATCCACGCATTTCTAAGGTCAACTTATATAGTATATTGAGCTACTTTGCTAGTAAATGTCCACAGAAATATTGCAAACCTTTTTTCTTTTTTTAAATAAAATATGAAACTTAAAATATAGAAGTACTTATTAGAAGTCCTACTATTTACTATCATTGGAATCCCCTTGATCTCATATTTTTGAAATAATGATATCTCATAATCCATTTTTTGCGACTTGTGCCTCATTTTCCTGTAACACATCACATCTTACCATTTCTTGCCCTTAATTCTTTCAGACATCAAGATTCTTATTGTTAGGATTAGCTTCCTAGCCTTAATCTGGATTCACTGTTTGTGTTCAATGGTTGGAAGAGACTTGAATCTATTTGGTCATTTTGAGGTTTTGAGGTTAAGACAAACATATATAGTTAACATTTTGATTATATTTGTTGACAATCACATTTGGTGACAACTGTCTTTCCCAAAATAACTTGCTGTAAATGTAGTTGAAGTAATAGAAAACAAATTCTGTATACATGTATAAATATTAGGGTCAGATCGTTAGATAAACATCCTTGATTTAAAGTATCAGTTCTGTAATGTTAAACTGCAATTGAAGCACATTCTTCTCTCAAATGTGGGTTAGTTGAGAGGATTGGTGAAGGCGAATTGTATATTTTCTGAAGATCTGACCAATTATATTAGCATCTATTCAATTTACAAAGAAGAAATCAGGAGAATTGAAGAAGAGTAAATAATTATAATTAAATAAGCATTAAAATATCATGTAATTACTTCACATAGAGGATATCGGGAGACGAGGACATGATTATAGAGTACTTGCTGCCTGTGTGTAGATCTAACTACAGCGTCTACTTCTCTGGGGGACTCTACGTCATACAGGGTCTACTTTTGGCATTTGGTGCCTTCCTTGCCTGGGAGACCAAGAAGGTATAGTACATCATTGTGATTTGTTACAGGAAAATGAGTCACAATTGGGGTGTTTTTTCAAAGTGTTTTTTTCACAAGATTTCTTTGTAGGAATGTTCTCATGTTTTAGTCGTTTAGTCCTTGAGGTCGCATTAAAACGTGTACACAATTTAAAGACAGTGTTTTACATGTAGCCTATCCATGACTACTTCCATGCATTTCTAAGGTCATCGTCATTTTTTTCAAAAATATCAAACGTAAGATATAGAAATAGACAGCAGATGTCCTAATATCTCCCATCAAATGTCAAGGCTGTATATTTTATTTTGTTTAAACATTTTATTTCGAAAAACAATTCCACACAAAATGGTACGTTTCATGTTCCCGAAAACGATATGTTGCAACGGCCAAATAACAATGATACAATAATACAATATGTCTTAACTTTACAAGCATTAACATATCTATCTTTCGAGTTATACTAAATATCCACTTAAATTAAGAAGAATCACATGTAATTAGAATCCTTTTATTTGTTTGTTTTTCTGTGCCGATACTAAATTAAATACCTTGAAGCTATCCGCGTAAGAGATAAAACCACGAAGTGTTATATTGAAGGTATTTCAACATGTCTGAGGTAATCATAATAGTGGAACTCCACTAGAGGAAAAACAGCAGCGACACATCTTCTTGTTGCCCATTAACATCAGTTCATTTAATGTTTGCAATGAAAACGCAAATGGAGGAGTGTCAGATGTGTTGCCACATTTTCTGTGAACTGTTGTTCCTCTATGGATATTTGTTGCAAAGATTTAGTGGGCAACAAGGGCAACAAGACAATTTGTCGCCGCCGTTTTTTCTCTAGTGGAGTTCCGCTATATTTAACTACTTTACTAGCACTTGGTTGACCATAAAGAAATGTTAGAATCCGCGTGATGTGATCTTTTCAAATATATAATGATACCGCCAAAACCGATTTTCTGTGACTTGTGGATCATTTTCCTGGAACACATTGTATTTCTCTTGCAGGTAAAGATAGAGGCCCTGAATGATTCCCAGTTGATAGGCACATGTATATATAATGTAATGATACTGAGCGCCTTAGCTGTGGGGCTGGGGCTGGTGCTCTCACATGAGATACACCTCGTCGCCTCCCTCAATGCTGTCTTCATACTACTGGCCACCTTCTGTACACAGCTCATCGTATTCCTACCCAAGGTAAGCTGCCGTAACAGCGGGATTTGCATGTCTCAGTGCGCATGTCTACTGCACTGCATGTTGGGATGGGTTCAGTTCAAATCTGACATACAAATAATTATTAACATTTTAATCGAAAACTGCAAGAATCTTGTCACCAATATCACAGCTTATATAAATGATCTATGAAAAAAACAAAATGTATGATGGGAAAGATGGGGAAATGGTCATGAAAACATATATAACACATGGATATTGACATTAGAGCATTAATAGATGTCCCATGCTGAACATAACATGTTTTCTATAGATTTTAGACTGGACCCTAATTCCATGCGAATCAAGATTCAAAATGGTTATAAGGTCAATATCCATGTGTCATACATCTTTCTATAAAACAAGTCCCTATCTTTCCCATCATGCATTTAGTTTTCACAAATCATTTATACAAGCTATGATATTGGTGAAAACGTTCTTGGAATTTTCGATAAAATATTTTTATGTCAGACTTGATCAGAATCTATCCCAGGATATACTGTAATATATTTAGACATGCGCAGTGAGACATGCAAATCCCATATAGGTCACTTGCATGTCTCCCATTTTAAAGCATTGTTTCCATGGAATCGTGGAAGTTGTTTATCGGTGTAGAAACTATTGGAAAATATTTCAGCATGGAACATTCGTGATTTTAATAGATGGTCTAATGGGAGAAATTAAGCAAGATTATTAGTAACAATATTCTGCTTATTTAAAAAAAAGTGTGACTGAATGTATGATCTCCGATTTGAACTAAATCAACCCCAGCATATTGTGCACAGCGGCATATATGTAGATCCACGATCAAATAAGAAACGTTTATGTGTGTTTTAAAGGTATATTCTATGGAGATTTTCTGAAATAGCGAGCATTGTTAGAGTATCAGAGTTTTTATATTAATATTTTGCTATAATCATACAACTGCCCCATATTATTTTCACCTTAAATCTTTGCTGAGGGATTTCAAATGTACTTGTAACATGACCAAATAATAACATCTTCAATGATTATAACAAGAACCGACTGATCAGTTCCTCCGTTATCCACCAGGTGGTAGCAGTAGCGCGGGGTCAGGCAGACGTTAAACCTGGGGACACCAGCACAGGCTCCACCGCAGTAACCCGGATACAGGTCAAGGCAGCAGACGACCACTGATGGGTTACCATGGTGACCCTATATAATAGTAACCAAGGAGACATGTCAAATATCATACTGGAGATCTACAAATTTGATCTGATTTGTGACAAAGCATATCAATCTCTTCATTTTTCTTTGATAAACTTATTCTCGAACTTTTCACATTGTGATAATTCTCATCTCAAGAAGCGAAACTCGAAAGAAAAACATCTAGGATTAATCTTAATAGTAACATATCATGTACTGAGACATTTAGGGACCAAGATCATCACTAAGTTCTACTGTTACTCGTTTTAAAGCATTATCTCTATAATGATTATTTCATGACATTAGTTCATACCAGCACCAATTTGTGTTTCTTTTCATTTTTAAAACTTGTTTTACTGGGATTATTCGAATATTTCCTTGTGGTATCTGGATAGATACATTATTAGATCCATTAAAGAACCTTATAAGTATCAAAGCTGTACACTGATTCCAAGTAGTGTATACTATAATTATATTATATTATATGTGTTATTGTATGCATTGATAAATATTCCGATCTAATGTATAATTTCACAATGAAGGACTTCAGAATTTATTAGGTTAACCTATATGACACACCTGATGGCAACATATCAATAATAGCTAACTTGCATTCGAAAGAGCAGATGAACGGATCCTATTTAAATATGGGATCGTCCAACAAGTCCCTATCTTTCCCATCATGCATTTAGTTTTCACAAATCATTTATACAAGCTATGATATTGGTGAAAACGTTCTTGGAATTTTCGATAAAATATTTTACAGTCTGCCAAATCATGCATCACCATTTTTTGCTACTGCAATGGGACCTCGGATCCCATAATCCCTTAAGCAAAATGGCATCAGCGCAAAGGGGGTATTGTATATGATGTTATCTAATATGACAAAGGTTAAAGAGGAATAATGGTCAACAGCCTGGCTTTAAAATAATTATTTCTATTTAGACCTCTTTTTGAGATGAATACAACCTTTTTGTCAAAATCATCTCATGAGGAATAAAGAATTCTTGTATGTTGACTTAGATTATTTAAGACATATAATATGAATATCGTGAATGTATCATGGGTGAAGTCTCTGGAAGCATAAAGTACAAGGGAAGAACAATGTGTAGCCAGAGTAATCGTCTGGTGGGAGTAAATGTATCACATCATGTGAAATTTTGTCGAATAAACATTTAAAAGAAAGAAAATGAGCGAGTGGTCTCTCACAGTGTCACCTGGTGGAATATCACAAAAATATTCCTTTCCACTTATATATATATATGTTGACGTCACCCATCCCACCGAGCAGTATTATATCATGCATAGGCAGTGGATTGATTTCATCTAAATTCTACATTTGGGTCAGATCTTCAATAAAAGTACAATTCACCTTCACCAATCCTCTCAAGTTACCCAAATTCTAGACAGGAAGGAATGCGTTTAAATATAATTCAACATAACCGAACAGGTTATCAGAATCAACGCAATACAAAATGTGACTCGAGATGTTTAGTATCTATAATCCTGTAGCCCAACTTAGCAAAAGTTACACAACATGGCGAGCCGCCAATTGTGCATCCTGACAATCTGACCAATATATGGGTCAAATCGCCAAAAAATGTACAATTTGTCTTGACCAATCCTATCAAATCTCGCAAATTTCAGACGAAAATAAAGTTCAAAATACAGTTTAACTTAGCCAAACAGATTGCTAGAATCAATGCAATGCCGAATATAATCGAATTTACCCAGCATTGACCAAATTGCAGCCTAATTTGGCAGAATCTATTAAATGTGTAGAGCTGCCAATTGTACATTTTCTGAAGATCTGACCCTGATGTATACAGTTTAACTTAACCAATCTGTATTACTTAGCCATATATGTATTACACCTCTGGAATGGTGGAAGTGAGAACAAGGCGTGTTATAAATGGCATGGAAGTCATCATTGTTTTATACCATATCCTGGACAGGAAGTGAATCACGTCCATAGCAGTATAACAGATTTGTCAAAAAAATGTGGAGTTAGTGATAAAAGCATGACATTTTGCAGAAAGGTAGTTTTTTATATATTCATATTATATATTTAGTTTCTTGATATATTTCATGATTATTTAGGATTATATATCCAGTCACATATTTTATATAATGATTTCATTTACATTTAACATCCGTATCAGCCATGGTCAATCCCTACATGTGTAGTGTAAATAAGGTATGAAATAGTTGATAAATTATGAAAATAAGAAATGGCTTTGATGTTGATACAAAGTTCTACTATTCCGCAGGCAATATATTGAGAGGTAGAGCTAGGTTAGCCTTGGAGAAGTATCATGAATAGCAACGAAGCATCTCACCTCGGGTATAGGCTAGAGCTCTGAATAATGAATGAGCAGAGATAGACTCTGGATATTCTATTTTCAAACATGATATTTATATCAAATGTCATGTGACCAACATGGTCTTTGGGCATGTGTGCCCACATCCAATCACCTTTATTAAATTGCAAGTAACCAATAATAAATGATATGAATTAATCAACCACAGGGGGGGGTACTTATGGCACCCCATTTGCAGGTGCAGGTGCAGGTGCCTGGGGCAGAGGAAGAGGCAGAGGTGCGTATTCGATGTATGGTAACGAACCGATTCAGTTCCCTGACGAAGAATACATGAATGAGATCGGTCTAGATAGAAGAGATAGAGACGAATTGCATAGAGAGGACAATCATAGATCCGACGATTCAACTGAAGATGCCTGAAAGAAACACAGATAAGATCGATCTTTTAATTTTTACTGACTCTAGGGGAAGAAACCTAGATCGATATTTGCAAATGAACAATGTACTTGTATATGCATTCCCCGGAGCCAGAATAATAGATCTCTATCTCCAAGTAAAACTAACTCTCATGAACGAAAGGGTGTATCCCAGAATGATCCTCATAATGGGAGGAATATGCGACATAACTAAAAAGCGATTCGATGATAGGAGGGTGGTACTTAGAGATATAGGTGTTGCGCATACGGCTAACTCAGTACTAAACACAATTAGAAATGTATGGTTGGAGGCTGAAACCCAATTTCCAGATATCCTCTTCTCTTTCGCTGGGATTTGTGGTATGAATGTCGCTAGATATAACAGAGACTTTAACAGATACTTGTGGCAGTCCAATCTGGATCAGATAGTAAACATGATAAATATGCAATTACTATCGTGGCATGTTCACAAAGGTATTATTTTCCCGACCATAACCAGCCGGGTACATCGGAGAACTAGGAACAAAGTCAAGGCTTTCTACACATATTTTACAGATGGTCTTCATCCAGGAGAGAGATTATTACAAGAATGGGCACACAATATTGCTCGTTTCTATGAAAGGAACATTATTATTCTATAGAATGGAGATGGTTCGAATAAACAGAATGGCAAAGGCCAACTGTAATAAGAGAACACATCAAAGCATACAAGAAACAAGACCTAGAGCTATTTCATTAAAACTTTTTCTACTGGGATATAAGGCAAAGGCCTACCCACGACAATGTTGCAGTATTTGTGTATATAAAACAGTGATATCAACAACACTTTTCTCGTATCGTTATATTTATGTTTTGATGGATGAGTATGTATACAAGTGGCAAAGGCCATTCACCCAAGTAGAACTGAACATGTGTATAGAGATAAGAAGTTCAAAACAACATGACTGAGATTAAATTGAACAAATTACTCGAAACTAAAGGAAAAAAATTTATTCATATGAATATTAGATCGCTTATGAATAAGATACACCTAATACAAGCTGACTTTGCAAATAGTGACTTAGAATCGATAGTATGTACAGAATCCTGGCTTAATAAGGACATTGAAGACTCAATGATAGCGGTAGAAGGTTTTAATCATGTAAGATGGGACCGAAAGGTGAATAAGAAAGGGGGAGGGATAGTATCCTATATTAATAAAAATACAGATTATGAAAGTTGTGAGAAATATAACCAAAGCGATGGTAATCTGGAACTACAGGTAATAAGAATAAAGTATGAGAAAATGAATGATATTATACAATTGAATATATACAGACCCCCTTCTGCTAGCAGTAAAATAGCTGTGGATAAAATAATTCAGATCTATAAAGAAATTAGTGACGAATATAAGTCTGCGAAAATCTTTTTGATGGGAGACTTTAACATCAACCTTTTGAAGAATGATGCCAATAGTAAACATCTAAAAGATAGTTTAAGAATAAATGGACTCAATCAGTTCATAAAGAAGCCAACTAGACATAGTGATAATCCGAGCTTAATAGATCACATAACAAGCAGTGAAGATACCAATATAAAATCTGTAGGGACTGTATGCTATGGAATTAGCGACCACTTACCAATTTACTTTGTGTATAAGAAAACAAAAACAAGACTGAAAAAAACATTGCAAAAAGGTAGATCGTATAGGAGATATTCTCCTCAACTTATGAAAGAAAGACTCCTAGAGAAAGATTGGGATAAGATATGGACTGAACAATGCCCTGATAAGGCTTGGGAGATGATTTATCACAACATACTGGAGATTCTTAATGATATATGCCCAGTGAAAAGCTTTTATGTAAGAATAAAACCGACTCCATGGGTAACACAAGAGCTGATAGAACTTAAACATGAAAGGGATCAGTACCTAGAAAGATATACTAAGTTACATAACGAGGAGGATAAACAGAGAGCTAACCAACTTAGAAATGTAGTAAATAGAGCATTTAAAAGAGCGAAGAATGACTATATTAAAGGAAAATTAGATGAAAACAAAGGGGATCCAAAGAAGTTTTGGAAAATTGTCAAAGATGTAATCCCTAATAACGAGAAAAATAAGGGAATTAAACAAGTGATTGATCCAAAAACTCAAAAACTTGCTAACAAAGAGGAGACTCCGGATATTATTAACAACTACTTCACCTCTATAGGTGCAGAGATTAATGATAACACACCTAAAGAAAGAAATCCGAATACATTAGAGAATAGAATCTCTGATAAGCAGCCACTCAATCTGCAGGTACCCACCCTAGAAGAACTAATAACACTGATAAAAGAAATTGACTCCAATAAATCGTCAGGATGTCTAAACATAAATTCAAGAGTATATAAAGACGCCCTGATAGCTATACCTGACATCTTCCATTATGTAATTGGACTTTCAATTAGAAAAAATCTATTTCCTACGGCATGGAAAGGAGCAATTGTAACACCGCTTCCCAAAAAAGGCAATTCCAACCTAGTAGAAAATATTAGACCTATATCCCTAACCCACATCTGTGGAAAAATTCTAGAAAAAATTATTAACAGAGCATTAATGACTCATATGGAGGAAGAAGGTTTCATCTCTGATAATCAATATGGATATAGAAGACAGAAATCAACAACAGCCTATGTAACATCTCTACTCAGTCCAATTTTACAGGGTTTCAACAACAAAAAATTCATCTCATGCACATTTTTCGACTACAGAAAAGCGTTCGATTGTGTCCCACATCAACCTTTAATTGATAAAATGAAACTATACAATATTAGTAGTAATGTGACAAAAATAATGACAAGTTACCTGAATGGCAGATGCCAACAGGTAAGGATAGCAGAACACATTTCCAAAAAAGCAGGCCTAGTAACAGGAGTCCCACAAGGGTCGATTTTAGGACCATCTATGTTCATTATCTACATCAATGATATCACAAAGTTAGAAATAAAAGGAGTGATGAACTTATATGCAGATGATATAGCTCTTGTAAATATAGAAAACACCTATGAAGAATTGATTGGATCATTGCAACATGATTGTGAGAAAATTATGAAATGGAGTAATTATAACAAGTTGAGTGTCAATACTAGTAAAACTAAATCAATGATAATTGGGAATAGAGCCCAATTACAAAGACATAATAAGGAAATACCTATTGAACTCGACAATGGGTCACAAATAGAATGGGTAACACACTTTAGGTATCTTGGAATAACCATTCAAGAAGATTTAAAATTCGACAAGAGTTACAATTCTATGATAGGTCAAATATCATCTAGACTAAAAACAATCCAGCTAATCAGAGCCAGCCTCACAAAGAACTGTGCTATGAAACTTACCAAATCTATGGTTTTATGTCACTTGGACTATATTAACTTCTGTTATATGACACTTAATAAAAATCAACTTGATAAAATCCAATCAATTCAAAACAGAGCATTGAAACTGGCCTTGAAATTACCTAAGCTTTATCCCACAATTCAACTCCATAGAAATACAAAAACCTTACTCTTCTACAAGAAAATGAACTTTAATCTATTAAAGCAGATCCATTTTGATGTCCACCACAATAATCGAGAGAAAATATTTCAGCAAAAAACTCCTGGAAATACCAGAAGGCATGATGGTGTTATCCTTGAGCAGAAATTGCCTAAATATGAAATCTACAGAAAGGCATTCTTATACCAGGGAGCTAGCCTTTGGAATAATTTACAGTTAGATCTTAGACAAGAAACTGATGTCATAATTTTTAAGAAAAGATTGAAAAACCTATATCTAGAGCAAGAATAATGAAAACAATAACAACTTTAATATCAAAGTATAACGTTAAGCTATAAGAACTGAACTATGCAGAATCGATTCATCGGTGAATATATTTGGGTGACGCAACAGTGACTATTATGACGCATCATCAGGTGTGCGTCGTGTGAGCCAATCAATGCATGCCATCCCCTCACCCATTCGTTCCACCTGGAGGAACCCTCACTTTCCCTCCATCGCTCAACGCATATAGAGGTGTTGCCACGAGAAATTTTATTCTTCTCTTATTGGATCGTGTGTTTTGCTCTTTATTCACAATGACTAAGGCAAAGCTGTGTAGTAATTGTTCTACGGTACATGTTTTCCCAATCGGAGAAAATTGTACGAGCGAGAAGACAGATTTTGTGGAGAATGCAACGTTAGCCTCTCGTATTGACGGTTTGGAGTCCATGGTCAAGAATTTGGTGGCGTCGTTGGAACTTAAGAAATCCGCTGAACGAAGTGAGGTCAAGGCGTCAGATAGTGCTTCCAGTACAGATGAAATCTTCTTGTCTACAGGGGGAAGGGCTCCAAATCGGGAGGAGTCTATTTATGATGTGGGCAAGGCTGCGTATCGTGGACACCGTACAATCCTCCATCTCATCTCATCTCATTCCACCAAACCACCATATTAATATCAATTTTCTATCCCATTTTTTCCTGAACTATGTAATGACATTTCAAGCCAGGTGCGAGGTGTAAATCATACTTGTATTTTATGAGAATGATCCTCGTTTGAACAAGGGTGGCAAAGGCCAAACCCTCTCTGTAATACCTGGAAAAATAAAATAATTAAAAAAAAAAAAAAATGTAAATGTCCTGGGAGCGAGGGACACTTCATTATCAATTACTCTGTCATTATAGGGAGATGTCTCAGTCTAGGGGCTGATGGACAATTCCTAATAATGGTTCGTGTAGAATGTGTGTATCTCGCTAGCTGTATAATAATAACTCTAGTAGAGCAAAGGTCCGAACTGAAGAACTGAATAGGCTTTATTGGTTCCAATCTTTTGACACCCAAACAGTCAATAGAGTTGTAACAATAGCTGGTAGCTGTAGACAGGATAATGGTAATTTTACATTAATCTTTTGAATATTTGTGTCCATTCCTCAGATTGGATTTTGCTTCATTGTGAACCACTGTAAAGGATCAGCTCTATCAGGATAGAGTAAAAAGGAAATTCATCTTGAGTAATCAGTAATGCTCTTCATGCCTCAATTATCGACCATACTTTTGCAATTCATATAAAGTGTTGAAGCAAGGGAAGGTAGTAGAGATGGGCAACCCATACAGTCTGCTACAGCAGGGATCTGGGGCTTTCTAAGACATGGTGAAAGCCCTGGGGAAGGGTAACGTCACACAGCTCATGAAGGCTACTCATAATCACATTAAGTTATATATTTAAACTAAACAAGTAAATTGCTCCCATAAATGGTAGGACCTCTCCTACCAAATAGATCTAAAATACGCTAATTGTATCATGCTAAATGTAAAGGTAAGTGTTTAAGGAAGCGCTAAATGTAATTCTATTTGTAGAATTAATACTACTTAACTTATTAGATATTATTGTACTTCTATGATGAATATCTTAGGGTTAAATCAGATATATTATATTGTTTTGAATTGACAAATGATAATTATCGCAGATTGTGAAACTTCGCTCAATAGAATTTTTTTTTTAGAAAAGAAGCCAATTCCAATGATGGAAAACATTGGGACATCTAATATGTATGTATTTTTGTATGCATGAAAAGAGTTAGCGATATTTCTTGATGATAAATAGAATAATAATATGCTCCTTGGTATCCATGTAGGGAACTGCGTTTTGATGTAATCTTTATTAAATTTATATTATTGGCCTGAAATGAAACAAAAAAGAGAAAAACAAAAGGATTACCTCAGATATGGATAAATAAATTCATTTTCCTGTATCACAATAGAAGACAATTGTCAGAAGGATAGTTAGCATCATACTGTAGTGGTCTATAAATGTCAATGCACCAATACAAATAATGGGCTACCTGCCTGACACTACCAATTATACCTTCCTCCAGGGCAGACCAGGTAGGTAGTGGTTTACCTGTCTACCAGTCAGCATGGATTACCTGCCTGTTCTCCTGGAGAGCCTGGTCCTCCAATCCAGTCTCGTCTTTATCTATGATGGTAGGTTTTTATATTTTTTAAAAACAATGTTTCATTTTAAAGCAACTAATATCCATCAAAATCTACAAATTTGACTGCATAAGGATTGAACAAAGGATACAGGTGAAATAACTGATTGGTAAAATCCAGGTTAAACAAAAAATCATAACATAGATACTGGTATATTGAGCTCTATATTTCTTCCCAGTAATTTCCCTTTTTTCATATTTAAATCCACTTTACATGAAAACTGCTGGAGATTGGATGGAAAATCTGTTATTCCTGTATTATCTAAGGCATTGTGTACTAGAATATATTTTTAAAAGACTACTAAACCCCTCATATTGAGCTACAGGATCTTTTTTTAGTTTACAATATTTAATTTGTCAAAGTCCACTTTACGCAAAAACTGCAGGATAATGGACGGAGAACTTTTAATCCTGAGTTATTAAGATTATTGTCTACCAAGTTATGTAAAAAAGCAAATACTGAATAATTATGGCATTAAATAGGATGTGCCGTAGGCTGCCCTATACAGGGTGTATATATAATGTATCTTATGAAACATACGATAGCAAGTGAATACATCTGCTCTTATCGATAACCTGGATGTCATAAAATGTAATTTGGTAATTAAGAATATTCTATAAGATTTTGTTCAATCACATACTTTTATTGCCCTGGGGCATGTTAATGATAATGTCTACTAGATTGAGGTTATATTTTTAAAACAAGTGGCGAAAATGCTACTTATAGAAATTCTGACTCTCTTAACATAAAGCAGCAAGGACGTCTTATTATTTATTTCCATTTTATATGTATATGTGAAGTGCAATCGTCTAATAATTCCCAATTCTCTTATAATGGCATCAAATGGTATATGCATACTCATGTCATGTTTCTAATAATCTTGATGATTATTTCAAATGTGTTTTGGCAACATAAATGGGAGACACCTTTTTTATTACCTTGAATAAGGGTCCAACTTATGCATACATACATGTTTAAAGTTAAATATGCTAATTTGCTGAGATATGGATCTATAATGCATATGCATGGTATGCAGAAAAGTTGACTATAGTACATGTCCCTTTACTTTTTCGTTGATAAGCAAAAAACAGTTGTAGATTGATGATTCTTTCTGGTGTTCTTTGAAACTAGAGTAGTTCTCCTATTACATGAATACATATTTGCCTAAAAAAGAATTTATGATTAATATTGGATTGAGAACACAATGTCTAGGCGTATGCACAGTATGCCTAAAGTTGACAATTACATACATCTAAAAACGATACATAAACTATTCAAATAGAATCTCTAAAATCATCCTATAATATGTAAAAGTATTTTGCCTACAGGATCATCACAAGTTTGAACTACGTATATACATTGGTTATATTCTTTTTATATGGGAAATGACTATTCTTTTGTACCTGATTCTAAAAATGACCCATTTTAGGATTTTTTTTAAAAAGTTGGAATTGTTAATATTCATTTGAAACCAGCAAAAGTAGAGTTCGGATTGTAGCATATTTAATGTCGGATTTAATAAACCAAAATATTATGTATAAAGTCAATACTCCTTTAGATATAATTTGAAAACCTTATGGACGCCAAAAAAATAGAATTGACCTTATACACCCAACAGTATACAAGCAACCCCTACATAATGGTCAATAATCAATCCTTTAGTAGAGATGGTCAAAATAAATGGAATCACATCATCAGTGAAGAAAGGTCGCAGAAAAATAAATAAAAAGACTACTTCCCCTCAGGTTGTAACCAACTAAGATTGAACAGATCTTAGTCGCACTCAGGGCTACTTGTTGGCCGTATTGTAGAACTACAGACCAGTCCTACTCGTGTTGGACATCTGCTTCCAAGCTGATCGCTTACATCAACAATAATACAATAAAATATGTTAGGAGGAGCACAGATGAAAAATGCATGTGTTTGGCTTTTATTTTGCTTCAAAATGTATAATCAGCTTCATGTTTAAACAACTAGTGCTGCTATATATATGGGTCAGATTTTCAGAAAATGTACAATTGGCAGCTCTATACACATTTAGTAAATTCTGCTAAATTAGGCTGAGCAATGATGAATACCGGGTATATCTGAGTATATTTAGTATCGCATTGATTTAAAGTATCAGTTATGTTATGTTAAACTGCATTTTGAAGCTCATTTTTGTCTTAAATGTGGATTATTTGAGAGGATTGGTGAAAAGGAATTGTACATTTTCCGAAAATCTGACCCATATGCAGTACGCTGTAGCTAGAATAGTTCTATGCTTATTCTCTCATGTTTTACTCTAGTTTTACTCTTTACAGGTTAGTAGTCTGTGGGAGAGTGACTGAGTAGCTGGTACTAGACACCTGACGAGGACGTGACCTCAGCATTAACATTAAACAATTCTTTATTTGCTTTTGTGACAAAAAGGTTGTGGTCTGCTCTTGACTTCCCTTGGCCCTATCACCAAACCTAATCTAATGTATATCAATCCCAGATAACCAATTTATTCAGATCTATACCTGCCTGATGATGCCAAATAAGTTTAGGGCAGAACCTCATATTGTTATATACCTGTCATGCCCACCCTATAACATCACTCAAGTTCTGAACCCTGCATCATGTTCCTATCAGACACTATTTACTATTCGTGCTCAGGGTGTGAGAAGAATACAATTCACCAGAAGCCAAACATCCCTCTAAAACTTGCTCTCCACCTGAACCAAGCTAAAATGATTCACAACCATTTAATTCATCATTCAATGTAAAGAAAGTAATCATGACAAAACCAGGTTTCAAAACCAGGCATGTATTATACTGTTAGGCATATAGAAGAATCGTTCTTAGGTGCCTCTGTTATAATTGAGCCGTTGCTAAAGTAGCAGAGGGAATGTGCTGAATACACAGACAGCTGTGTTTGTTTTGATAAAGCAAATGGTAAACGTTCTTGGTGATCTTATCTATAGACAACTGTTTATTGTGTTTTGTAAAAGTAAACGTATTTATTTTCGCGCAGATAGATTTTCGCGCACTAAGTACTTTGACATCTTTTCGCACGGATTGAAATTCGCGCATCAATGAAGTCTCACACCTTGTTTATGCAATACTTATACCTTTTGCGTAGGACTTATTTTCACGGAGGAAGGTGGGCGTGCGAAAATAGCAAAAATAAATACTGCGGGAACATTAATACCTTTGCAGTAGTAAATCCTTTTATTGTTCTTATCCATACCAATGGTCATCATGGTTGTATAAATAACGCAGTCTTACCCATGCAATGGAGCACAGGTGTATGTGTATATCTGATTTCTTTGTCCACAGACTTTGTATACCCTTTATCATGACCATACAGGAGCGAGTGGTTGCTTAGTGGTATTATGTTAGCTTGCTTAATGCTTACCATTACATATGGTATGGATCCATTTCTTGAGCTGAGGCAGATACTAATGTACTGTGAATTTTAAATGGTGAAATGCATCTCTAAATGCATAATTCTTCATCTAGATTAATGGCAACATTAATCAATAGTGTTATTCCTATTTTGATGTTTTCGCATTGGCTGATGGGTGGGGGGATGACTTATAGTCAGCCACCTTCATTTGTCATGTATCTCTCTCTACCTCTCTCCCTCTCCCTTTCTCTCTCTCTACCTCCCTCTCCCTTTCTCTCTACCTCTGTCTCCCTTTGTCTCCTTCTCTCCCTTTCTCTCTCTACCTCTCTCTCCCTTTCTCTCTCTCTACCTCCCTCTCCCTTTCTCTCTACCTCTGTCTCCCTTTGTCTCCTTCTCTCCCTTTCTCTCTCTACCTCTCTCTCCCTTTCTCTCTCTCTCTACCTCACTCTCTACCACACTACCTCTCTCTCCCTTTCTCTCCCTTTCTCTCTCTCCCTCCTCTCTCTTCCCCTATCTCCCTTTCTCCCTCCTCTCTCTCTACACTTATCCATTCTACACTCCCATTCTCTTTTCTCTCCCTCCCCTTTCAGTCTCTTTCTCTCCTTCCCTCCCCTTGTCTGTCTCTACCATCTCTACCTTCCTCCCATCTCTCTCTCCCCCTCTCCCCTCTGTTGGTATCGTTTTGTCTGCCCCTCTCTTTTGTCTCTTCCCATCTCTTCCTCGTCTCTCTATGTTTCTCCTCTCCCCCTCTCTCAACCACTCTCTAGCTCTCCCCTGCCTCTCTCCTCCCCTCTCTGTCTCTCTTTCTCCTATATCGCTGTCTTGCTCTCTTGTAAATCTCCTATCCTGCTCACTCTCTCTCGCTCTCTTCTGCTCACTCTCTCTTTCCTTCCTGCTCGCTTGCTCCCTTTCTCTCTCTTTCCCTCTCTCATCCTTCTCGCTCTACTCTCCACTGTTTCTTCTCAGACTGTCCCACCCTTCTTTAAGATAATCTGCTCTGTGGACAAGGGACATAAACATGGCCAGCTGCTCTTGTCCTTTGCTTAATCATTCCTGTATTCCTACAATGTACATTAAAATGGATGGTCCTATCAATCACGGTTGTGAGAAGGGAGACAAGACACGTTGATGGCATAGTCCTAGTTGTAGATGATCCCGCAAAAGTATAGCATTCGCCCCACTGTAAAAGGTCTGGTAATTTGGAATAATTTACCTGCCCAATTAGGTTGGTATGGGGCAGTGGAAATATGGATTTTTTAGGATAGTGATGGCTTTGTATGCACTATCTTTCACATGGGTTGAGCGACTAATTCAGTCAGTTAATATTAATCAAGGATTCAGTTGGACCTGTTCTAGCATCTTAATCTAATTTTGCATTTTGGCCTACAACATGATCACACTCATTTAGAACTATTTTTTTAGCATATTTATAAAGCGATTATTGATAAGGATATACAAGGCTCACGGAGACTATTATCGAGAATTGTCAATGGTTTTCTGCCAAGGGCTATAATAAATGATATGGCTCTCTCATCTTTAGTTTAGGCAATCATCAATCAAATTATCAATGAAGTATATGTGTATATCAATAAGCTAAACAATTGCGCTATCACTACTCCCCCTAGAAGAAATGCTAATTATATGTAGAGGAGCAAAAAGCCCATAGAATTGAAGTAAATTTTGAGGAAGCCCCTTGGATTCATCAAAAACACAACAAATGTAAATTTCAGGATTCAAATTTTAAATTGTGCCATGCTCAGGATCAGAAAAGGAAGGAATTGTGAAAATAAGAGTACATGTTGATCTATTTGGATTGATTTCTCTTATTGACATTGCATACAAATTGTTTGACTGCCAGGTAAAAAGTCTCTGATGACTCATGTCTCATGGGTATTTACTTTACCGATCCATATCCATTAGAAACATGCATCTGTGGGCGGAGCAAGATGAAACTGGTTCTATTTGATCAGCAACATTGGTACATAAACAATTTTTTTCTTAAACAGCTGCCATAGTAAGTTGACCAACAAACATAATTCCTCAGAAGTGACAGTTCTGCCAAACTGTTCATAAGCTCACTTCATTAACTGTTCCTCACTTTATTAACATATATCCCACAGATGCATGCCTCTAATGGATATAGATTGGTAAAGTAAATACCAATACACATTTCAACCGTAGCACTGTAGCACATGTGGTCTTCTTCAGGGGAATACTCATGATAATAATAATGTTGCTTATATATGGGTTTGACTTTAGGCACAGTTTGACACATTTTACACATTTGAAACATTAATGACACATTTGACTCATTTGGCACTAAGTGCACTTAGAGAGGTTTAAGTGTAACATTATGAAAAGGGAGAAGAGGGGACAGGTTGTACAGTGGGTTATAAAGACTAGGATATTTATATAATGTTCATAAATATGAGATTATTGAAGTTCTATAGTTTTATGACTTCAAGTTCAAGCATTATTATTTTGCACAGATGGTTGACGATTACTTGTGATGAAAAAAGTTCATATAAAATATGAGATATAAAGGAAAGGTTGTTCAGATGGTTGCTTTGCCATAAACATGACCACTTCATGGCATTTTCTACATTCATTCTTAATCATTTTTCCTGATGGCAAACACTGTGAAGCTTAAATAGTTTGGACAGCAGTTAGATGTATGGAGTCATATTGCGCATTGGCACAATCCTATCGTACAGTTCTATTATAACAAAAATAAATAACAAATAAGAAAACAATCATTGAAAGAGCATTCATTGTAAAGAGTTAGTTCTACTGTATTCTTTGTGATGAGACGATGGTTGCACTAAAACTCCTCTGATTGATGCATAAGTAATCCTAGCGCATTTGGCTGTTCCATTTCACTCCAAATATAGTATGTGGGGATCATTGATGGCTTTGAAGTGCTGTGCTGTGCTTCTCGCAGCTTTTACAACAATTCATGTCAAATTTAGAAGTAAAACACATTGCCTACTTGTTTTGGGGGGTTTTATTTTTATTGATCTAGGGCCAATATGATATCTACAGTTACATCAAAACTGAAAAATACGCCTTATCCAACATGGTTCAGATGTTACCTACATTTAAAAGAATATAATAGCAATAACCAACCAAGTTAATAATGACAATTAGGAGTTCACAACTCAACATATAACAGCTTCTATAGTCCTTAATTTCATCTACCTGATTCTCCTCTTGATTAAACTACCGTCGAGTACCTTATGAAGATCATTCGATGTATTACTGGCATTCTCTTCGGTTTACACATAATCTAAACAAGGATGATATTATCTCCTTTTCAGTACAATCTTATAATATACCAAAGTAACCATCCTCTGGACGGTCCCCCTCTCACCCACACTTCCCCCCGCTCCCTTTTTTTCTCCCCCTCTTCTGTCTCTCATACCTTTTACCCCTACCCTCCCCTCTCAAATTCACCCAATCTCTTCCTCCCACCTTCACACTCCCTCTCCCACTTTCCCTCCCTCCCCCTCTCTTCCCTCCCCCTTCCCTCTCTTGCGCCCTCTTTTCCCTCCCCCTCTTCTCTGTCTTTCATATCTTTTTCCCTCCCCTCCCTTCCCTCCCCACTAACACTCCTTCAATCTGAACTGAGTGGCAAAGTGAACACTGTATTATAGATAATTGTATACCAAAGTTATATAAGAGGCAAACAATTAATGTCCAACAACAAAGTAATATAATTATGTGATACCTTCTATAACTCGGTTAAGTTAATCATGAAATAGACACGCTCACATGGTCTTACCCCCTCAACCAGAAATAATAACATGTTTCACTAACTACATAACAATATTATCACCTTGTATATTCTTTTTTCACAATTTGTATATGATTAAGGCAGGCGATGGGAAGAGCATCACCAAGGCAACATCCTGCAATAAAAAGTGTTGAAAAAAAGAAGACACCTTTATTATAATACACTATGTCCACATTGCTTATACTACACACAATCTTGTATAGGTAGAATCTTTGTTTATTACTTTGCATATGCATACATGATTATACACATTGAGTTTAGAATGTTTTAACACAAGGTGCAACTAACCTGTCCAGAGCAGTCATGATATTACTCCATCAACAATTTGCTTCTCTTATACTTACGTTTTTACTACACTTTGTATGTGTACATTTTATATTAGCTACTTTTCATTTTAATAAATCATATTGGCAACAGTAGAACTTTGTTTTTGTTGGTCTTTCTCCTCCTTAACATATACCTAGGGTCAATGTTACATACCTTGATCATGTCCATAAAATTTTCTTTCTTTTTTTCAAAGGTTTTATTTTATTTTAACCTGCCATCAAGGCTCATACAATTCTAAAGGGCTAGCAGATCGTGTCCCTTATCTTTTATGTTATTTTTTTAAAATTTTCTATCTATTCTTGCACCGGCTCCAAGAGCCTTCATCAACATAAATAAATATTCCGACCCAGTCAACAGTTGATTCATCTCTCAGGTAGAACATCTATTTGCTTCCTTGTCTACCAAACTTAGACCGAAGACAAGAGACTGTACATGACAAGGCAATCATGAATCATGTAAGGGCATTTTAGATCGAGTGGTCATCTTGCTGGACCCGTTGTCCATAAAATCTTAATTTTATTTTATTTTGAATATTTTATTCTGCATAATCATTACATCCAAGCAAATGCTGTTCTCAATTTCACAGATTTGGTTTTCAAAAATAGTCAATAATTAATTATGTAGTGGGTTTGGGTATTGTATAAGAAAGGTATGGGACATTTAGTGTCCAGTCTTATTGTTGTGTGGTGCTGTCCGCTGAGGTTGGTACGCTTGTACTAACCCAGTGGGCAGTACCAGCTTATATCATTAACATTTGCCCTTTTAGGAAGAAGTTTCCTTAATGTTCTTATTTTACCCTGTGTGTATGTCACTCTTTATCTTATTATTACAAGCCTTTTGTACCACACTTGTGTTCATAACTTCCGAGAATAGGGTTGTCATCTCTCTGTATTTACATATCAACCTGCGGATGTGACACCATGTTTGTGTTGGTGTGTGGTTTATGAGGTGGCCGGACCATCTCCACTGGTCAGGTCGTTGGGGAGCTTGTCCCGTGTTGCTTAATAAAAGCTGTGCAAAAGGTCTTTCCTTGTTGGAGTCTTTTATTGGCGTAGTTGAGCGGATCGGATCCGAAAGATCACTACAATTATACATTTAACTTTAGTTTAAACCATAGCTGGCCAATTCCACCAATTTGACAACATTTGGCCCCCAACGGTGGAAAGTGATAAAATGGGCTTCGATCAAATTAATTACCATTAATTTGATTATTTTTTTTGATTGGATGGTTCTACTAACCTGTGGAACCACATTTTTGGCATTTTTAGCCCAATTTTTTTTATCATTATTTCAAAATCACATTTTGGGGGCAAAAATCGTTTTTTTAAAGTGCCAATAGTCTGTGGAATTGCTAAATTTCTAAATAATCTTCAAAATTACACATTTTTTTGTATATGTTGTGATAGTAGGTTACGTGAATATGATCTGTGTAAAAAAAAAATGCAAAAAAAATATTTTTTGGCCAAAGCCATCAAAATAATAATAAAAAAAATGTGGGTACCCCCCTGCTGTATCCTACCGTCGCCCTAGTTGCTTAAGGTGGACAAATCTGAAAAAAAAATGAAAATTATCAAATGATGTTAAATAATGGTAAAATGCATTGGGTTACAAATGTATAGAACATCAGATGTATTTATCTAAGTTTTTCATGACTCATAGGCAAAAAATAACATGATTTCAAAAATCACTGGAACAGGAGACTTTGTATCCTACCGTCGGCCTTATTTAAGGGTTTTAAGGGCCTTATAAGGCATAAGTTTAATAATAAACTTTAAATTTGACATTTATTAATTGACTTTGCTTAATATCAGTCTATGCATATCAAAATTCATAAATTTCCGAGTAGTTTTTACATGATCCTTAGAGCAAAATGCTTTTTAGTTGTGCTGTCTCCTACCGTCTCCCTGGCTGTCTCCTACCGTATTCTGCCGTTTTTTGCCCTAAAATTTGCCATCACAAACTGTTATTTGGCTGTAACTTTTCTTCTAGTTAGAATATTTTCACAAACTAAAAAGCATTATCACCCTTATGTCGAGCCCTATTAGGTACAACATAGTTCAATTCAGTATGTGCATGGTTTTTTTTTTATATATTTCTAATCTAAATCTCCATTTATTTCCCTACTTTGTTCGGCAAAGCACATAAGTGAAGCAGAAAATATATACCTTTTCCCCAGCTCGATTTGTGATGGATTAATTACACATTCACTGTCATAATCATTTTATATCATTTTCTGAGTATTCATCTATACATAATTATATAATAGGATGGAAAATAAAATATAAATATTAACTTTACTTGCATTTTATATTCTTATTCACATAGGCCGATGGTAGGAGACATGCTATTTTTGTCATTTTTTCCATATTTGGGAGCTATTTTTCGACCCCCTGTAAAAAAAAACTAATAATCAGTATTGTTCCATACTTGGTAGTCCAATGCGCATATATATAAGGTTGATAAAGAATACCAACTCCACGGATTAATGTAAAATTTATTTTTGGATACCCAAAATATAGTACATATAGTAGTAATATTTATATAGTATCTGTATTTATATAGTATAGTTTTTGGATACCCAGTGGGGGGCTAAATGTTGTCAAATTGGTGGAAATGGCCAGCTACAATATTCTATCACAACATCACAACTCTAGTATACTACACAATGTCTCACATAGTAAAATGATTTTTGTTCATGCATATAATTACATGAACAGGACAATAACTTCTGTAACCAGGTCTTCCAGTTGATTAGTTAGTTTAGTTAGTTTTATAATTCCTTGTCCTTTGATGTATATGTTGATGCAACCAATTGATTTAATTATTTCTCATACCCATTGCAGACACTGCATCCAGGGCATTTGAGTACCATGCACAGCGCTACGGGCCGGCATTCAGGGTGGGTGCAGGGTCAGAGGTCAGGGTGAAGGATGTACTAGAGCTGTTTGACACCAACACTAAGAAGTCCTACAACTTTGTCATCTCCTGCAGTACCCCCTGCTTGCTGCACACCCTTAGCCTGGTAGCTATATTCATCTACTCCAAATGTGCAGAAAGATAGGACGAGATTCATTTTAGTCCCCTTTGTAGAGATCTTACAAAGTATAGCAAGCTATAGCAATGTAACAGTCATAAGAGTAATCAGAAATCATAGTGGCTTTGTGGCAGATATTATTAGCATATGGCCTTGTCTGTATAAATTGATTGGACTTCATGTGTAAGGATTGGACTTCATGTGTCCTGCTTTGCTTGATATGATCCAGTAGGAAAAGTTCAGATACTATTTGTTCAAAAAGGGACACTTTGTTAGTGCACTTTCGTGCTATACTGAAAGGGAGGGGGTTTTATTCTTCTTTTTTATTTCATTTTTTAAAGTTTACTTCGCAAAACGGCACTCATACTAGAAAACCTTATATAGGTTCCACTTTTGCCCGCTGTACTCACAAACGTCTGTGCACCATCTATTTAAATGAAAATACAACTCTGCATCCTGCCACCCTAATTTCAGATGAACTTGTGTACATGCGGAGATTTTATGCTCCTGCAAAGTTATAAAAAAGCTATTTCTACTTGAAATACATTGCCAAGATGTTGAAATTCAGAAAGAGCATACATTTCTACCCCCATGTACGTTGACAATTGACGGTTTGGGTGAAATAACTTCCACTGAGCAGATTAGTGAACAAGGCTATTTAAGACTACAGAAAACATTATGTCTTGTTTCAAGATGCTCTTATGCGTACAAGTCATTCTATGACAAAGCTTGGGTCATTGATATCTCTGCAGTTAATATGTGCCCATCTTGAAAAATTGACAACATGATTATACATGTATGTTTCATTTCATCCTATCAAGTATTAAGCTACTTCATCCTATGGTACTGATATATAGAATAATTTCTGTAAACCAGAAAATGTCATCATAATCTCACATTGGGACCTCCAAATACCATTATACTCCCATTTGGATGCCTACTTCTGACCCAGAAAAGCCATTAGCTCAGTAGGCTTCTTCAGGTGTTCTCATTTTGCTTATAATATAAGGTTATTCCATGTATCTTTTAGGAAATATTGTTTTGTTGCTCCATTCGTTTATAGGAGTGATTACTTATGCGTTGCCGTTGAAACAACGTATTGTGGAGTTGTATACGTTGTGTCCGTATACAACTCCACACTCTGAGTTGTACCGTAAACAACTCCACGCTCTGAGTGGCATCCTGAAGGCGCCTATCAGCGTGGCCGCCAAAAGTAGGCCCAACTAACAGGAATCACGCTATTGGAGTGATCAGTTGTCAACACACACAGAATTGGAGTTAGAACAGTGAAATTGGATCAAAACGAAGGAAATAAACTTAAATACTTTCATCTTTATTTAAGTATATCCTTTGTTAAAGCATTAATGTGGTTTTAAAACTATTTAAAGCTTCGAAAACGTTGGAAATGGATTCGAAAATGGGAGCGGTTTTCCCGCAGTAGCCAAATGACAACCAGATGATCTGCAGATCGTCGTAACTTTCAATGCAGGTCGAGGTGTAATTAGACGAACATACAAAGCTTACCTTGTTCGCTGAAGTATGTTTCATAATTCCTAGTGGAGTCAGCCGCTGGGTGGAGGGCACATGAGAGGAAGGAATGTACTCCAGTCACACTTTAACGTAAGGTTCAAGAAATTTGAACCTTCACAAAACTAGGGAATTGACCAAAATCCGAAAGAGTACTGGTTAAGTCAGCCGCAGGTGAGTGCCTGGGACGGTGGGCGGGCATGTGCCCTCCACCCAGCGGCTGCCTCCACTAGGAATTATGAAACATACTTCAGCGAACAAGGTAAGCTTTGTATGTTCGTCTAATTCCTAGGTGTCGCCAGCCGCTAGGGTGGCGACCCCATGAGACTTTAACCTGGTCAATTCCTGTCCTAAGTCTGTAACCTCAGAGAGGTAAAGAACTATGTACAGTGGGAGGAGAGCTAATTGTTTTTGGGTCTCCTTCCCTTCTTTGCTTCGGCTCCTCTATGAGAGTCCAGAAGGTGTGAAGCCGTGGAGGTTGTGACATTAATGGGCTTCTGATAGAATTTACGGAAGATGTTTTCATCTTTCCATACTGCCGTTTCCATAATCTGATGTATTGGAACATGGATGAGGGCTAATTTGGAGGTGGTTGCCCCTCTCACACTATGTGCCTTGAAGGTCGTGGTGTCAATGCCAGACGCCTTGAGAGTACATCTAATGTATTTGGCGATAGTGGAGTTCTGTACTGGCTTGTGAGGTTTGGTATGACTAATAAAAAGGGGACCTGAGATGACATCATCCTCGTCTGAAGGTCTCAAATCCTTGGTTCTATAGATGTAGTGCCTGAGGCAATTTATAATGCATAGGCGCTTGTTCTTGGTGTAAGCCTCAAGAGAAATCTTTCCTAGGGCTTTGCCCACCGAACTCGTCTTGATTACCTCGGACAATAGGATGGTAGCTTTCTCCTTGCCCGAGAAGATAATGTCCTCACATTTGATAGAGCGCAAAGTTTGCACTCGTTGGCTAGTGACCATCATCAAAAGAGTGGCCACCTTCTGAGTTAGCTGAGGAAGATTTAAATTCCTATGAGGGAAAAGCTGCTGTAGGTAGTTAAGCACAATGTCCGGATCCCAGGTCTCTGAGTATCTGGTTTTTGGCGGTCGTTGAGAGAACATGCCCTTAATGATTCGGGATACGTGTTCATGGGAGCCAAAGGTGTCCTTCCCAAATTTCCCAAAAATAGATGAAAGTGAAGATCTGGTGCTGCCAATTGCTGTATAAGAATGACCGTCCTCGAAAAGGTCACAAAGGAACTCGATACCGTGATGCAACGATTTGGTCTCATAGGGGATTCCTTGGAGGCAACAGTAGTCTCTCCATTTCTTGTGATAGGTGTCATATGACTTACGGGTATTAGTCGACCACCCGAGCCTGTAGTGTTCCTTGGCTCTATCGGACAGGTCCAGAGAGGCGATGGTGTTATCTAAAAGAGACCTGCCAAGAGGGGAGTTTTCTCCATTCTTGGGTCCTGTTTGAAGGATTTGTCGGCAATCAGGTTCTTTGGTCTGCCTGGAATGATGAGGATTTTCCTCTTGTAACTGTGGAACTGCGACATCCACGGTTGGCTGGGCCAATTGGGGACTATGAGAATCGCTCTGATCTTGTGCACGATGATTCTCTGCAAACACTTCCCCACTAGCCTGAAAGGAGGAAAGAGATAGGGACATTTGAAAACCTTCCAAGAGATTGAAAAGGCATCAATATATGATGTCATGGGGTCTGGGAACCAGCTAGCGAAAGTCTGAACCTTGAAATTCTTATAGGTTGCAAACAAATCAATATCTGGTTGACCAAACTCTGACACAATATGATCGAAGATCGACTGATGTAATTGCCATTCTGTATCGGCTGAATGATGCCTGCTGGCGAGATCTGCCTTGACATTCTCTACTCCGGGGATGTGGGATGATGTGAGCCAATTATTTCTCTCCTCGGCCCACGACCAGATCTCTCTGGCCACTGCATCACACCCCTCAGATTTGGTTCCTCCAAATTTATTGATATAGGCTACCGTAGTAGTGTTGTCGCTCCTGATTAGGATAGAAGTATCAGTGACTTCGCGGAGAAGGGAAAAAAGGCCTAATTTCACTGCCAGAATTTCCTTTACATTTATGTGATAACCCTCCTCATAATCATCCCAAGTGCCCTGAGCTGTCATGTCCTGACCAGACAAGGTACCCTCTATCACTGCACCCCACCCTGCGTTAGCAGCATCCGTGAACATGGTGATGGTGGGGGCGAAGGTACGGATCTTCTTTACCCTCCAGGGTAAATTGTGTTTCCACCACAGAAGATCGTCAAAGGCCTTGGGGGATAAGTACATATTTGAGGAGAAATCACCATCACTGAAAAACAAAGCCATAATCTTGTCTTTCTCAATGCACTTGTAATGGGCTAGGCCATAATCAATGCCTCTGCATAGATCCACTAGGGTACCCACCAGTGAAGCGATGCGCTGAATAGTAAACACATTATTATCACTCCTCAGAATGCTCTCAATCTTTTCCAAGGTTGATTGGTGCTTTTCCATAGGAGGGTAGACTTCCATAGTCTCAGAATCTAAGATGAACCCCAAAAATTTCATAGATTTTCTTGGGATCAGAGATGATTTTTCCGGATGCACATAGAAACCTAGGCGTTCGAATAACTGAAGCGTCTTATTCACAGAGTGAGCACACTCTTCCTGGGTGGATCCCAGGTCATCAATGTAAGAGAAGCCATGACCTCCTTGGTCGTGTAGCTCCGCAAACACTGGCTTCATAATTTTGGTAAAGATGAAGGGTGCTGAGGTTAATCCGAATGGCACACACTTGAAACTGTAAAATTCACCATTCCATGGAAAACACACATACTTTCTGAAATCGCTATGCAGAGACATGGAGAAGTATGCCTCTTGCAAATCCAGAGATGACATGAAGGAATGGGGTAAGAGCATATCGATGGCCGACTGTAGGTTATTCATCTTGAAGTGACATTTTTGGTGAAACTTGTTTAGCTCTGTTAGGTCGATAATTAACCTCCACCTATCATTAGGTTTGGGTACAACAAAAACATTTGAAAGAAAGGCAATTTCATCATGGTCGATCTTCTCTACCACTTGTTTGGAGATTAATTTCTCAACTTCATAAGCGACCGCCTGTTGGCGGACGGGAGCAAATGAATATTGGGAGGACTGAAAAAGCTGAACTGGTTCCCTTATAAAATCTAGTTGAACCCCTTGGATGTAAGAGAGAATAGTGGAATCTGAGGTGGTACATTCCCACTCAAAAAGATGATTAGACAGATTTCCTGGGGAGAAACACAGGGGCACAGGGCCCGTTGTAGAGAGGGTAAGGCCTTCCAAGCTTGGAAAAGAACTCACCCGTTTGCACATATTTAGTAGCGATTGGAACGAGACCGCTGGTCCCTGCGGTCGTCCCGGGGGTAGTAATCCCTCCGGTCGTCGTCCCTGTAGCGAGGATTCCGGTCCTGCTGTTGTTGGTGACCCCCCAGCGGTTTGTAGGAGGGTCGTCCCCCGTTTTTTGGCTGGCCCTTCTGGTAACCACCATTGTTGTTACCCTTGTTGGTGTTGTTCCCTTTATTGAAACCACCACCACCACCACCATTTCCCTTTTGGTCATTTCCCTGTCCTTTCTTGGGTTGATAACCAGTTTCCATGATCCGAGATAGTTTCTTTGTGGTTTCCAGAGATTTTATGTTCTCTTCCAAATTTGCTCCCAGAAGATTGGAAGCCGTCGAAGGGAATCTCTTATGGTTGGTGGCCATATCCTTGTACCCCTCCTTTAGATGGGGTTTTAGGGCCTCACGCCTCTGCTTGACCAGAACAAACTTGTTTAGGAAAGCCATCATGCTGACTCCCTCCTGAAGGTTTAGCATGATCCGTTTCAGTTCGGCCTGAGTCTGAGGATCCTTGATCGACTTTCTTAAGATCCCTAACTCGTCCACAGATTTGACTTGTGCCGTGATCGAACCCATAAGTACACCCTGTACACGTTGGTTGTAAGAGTCATTCCACTGACCTTGTTTGGAAAGAGCCCCCCACACCTCCTTCTCAATGGATGGTATCTGAAGATGTGGCACATTCTCGGGGCGGAGATATTTTTCACGCATCTCCTCAAGTAGCTTCCCGGTCGGGGGGGTTTTCAAAGATTTTAGCAACTGAAGCAACGAGGAACTCACTTTTGATTTTTGGTCCCGTAGCCTCCTTAGCAGCAATTCTGTCGGTGAGATTGGAGAAAATATCTTCTTCCTCCTCATCATCTCCCAAAAGATCATCCAAGATCTCGCCTTCCTCCCGGATGTTTTCCTCCTGACCGGGATCTTGCGCATGCGCGTAGTAGCTTTGCCGCGCATGCGTTAATGGCACGGGAGAACCATGGCGGGAAGTCGAAGGACTTATATCATGGATCCCCCTATGATGAACTCGGCCTCTGCTTCTACTCCTAGAGCGAGAGCGCCTGTAAGATGAAGAATAGGCACCTCTCATGCGTTTACTGTCTTGATTAAAATAATCATCCTCATCCTCATCATATCTACTTGAGTAAAGCCTGGAGAGGTCTGGTTCCCGACGGGGTTGATTCACCATGGAAGGTCCAGCCTCCAGCTTGTTTAGCCTGGTACTAATTCCATCTAATGATGCAGTTACCTGGAGAGCTAAATTCTGTATCTCCTTAGAAATGCTTTCTCGCTCCTGTGGGGGAGGTGTCTTGGGGCGATGGTCGACTGGAGGCCTGCCATCTTCAGGGCCCGTGGCCCCGTTTTCGCCGTGGTTAGTCGCCATCTTGCTCAGGTCAGTGGGGCAAAGCCACGAGGACCAACTCAAAACCTAATAATAACCCTGAGGGAGGTAGAGAGCAGCTAAAGACAAGTCCGAAAGGTGCTTGAGAAGAAATGCTATAGATGGATGGTAGTCTGGGTGAGAAGGGATGAATGTAGACGTGCGGGAGTTTCAAAAGAACTGCCGTAACGAAAAGTTGCGTGACTGAAAGTTGCGCGAACCTTTTAAAGTGACTGGAGTACTTTCCTTCCTCTCATGGGGTCGCCACCCTAGCGGCTGGCGACACCTAGGAATTAAATATCTCATTCAAATGAATTAATAAACTAAAATCCTTTCATCTTTATCAAGGTATACCCTTTATCAAAGTAAAATTTTATTTTTTGAGAATCTAAAGCTGTGTAAGTGTTTAAAATTGATTTGGAAATGTGAGCTATATATTTCTCAATTGGGTTTGCCAAGGCGGTGAGCTCTACCCGAAAGAACAGCTTGATGCAGAGTGATAGGCCTACACACAAAAATACATGATGAAGCATCATATAAGGCTGTAATTTGATAATATTTCTACAAAATATACATTGTTTAACCTTATATAAAGCATATATAATAAATCAGATAACTAACTCGTTGGTTGAAGGATTGTGAATATTGCACTTGTTGCTGCACAACTTGTGCAATATTCACAATCCTTCAACCAACTCATTAGTCATCCTGTATATATTTACTTATCCTGTTTTTCCACTAATGCATATTGCACCATTCTCATTTTACTAACTTAAACATACCATCTTCAGATTGATTTAATAATAAATGTGTCAAATTTACTCTTCGTTTCCTATTGAATTGTGTGTAAAATGGGAGCCAGGTGAACAAGTACAGTTACATCCACAATGAGCAGGGCATCATGACCTATCTGCACCGGTGGCTCATCAGTGTGGCAGACGCTACACAGATGGCATTAATTGAGAGGCATGTAGTCAACATTACACATCTTATGGCAATTCCTAGCCATAGCAAACATGTAAGTTCCATTAACAATAGGGAGGCCGAGTAGTCCATGGCAGCAGGGTTTTAGGATGTGCCACTGCTCCAATAGGGGATTTGCATAGCTGTCATTTTGAATCTTGTTTCCCATGGAATTATGGGACTAATGGTGCAGTATAAAATGTATAGACAACATGCAATGTTTAGCATGGAATTTATCAATGCTCTCATTAATGTGTTATCATGTTCCCATAACACAAGTCCCTGTCTTTCCCATCATGCATTTGGCTTTCATTGATTATTCATATGAACTGATATGGGGAAAACATTGGTGAAAATATTCTTGCAATTTTCAATAAAAATTTTGCTAAATATATTTATGTCAGATTTCATCAGAATCCATCCCAGCATGCACTGTAACAGACATGCTTAGTGGCACATGCAAATTCCCCATTTACTGATGCTTTGTTGGCATATAGGCCCAGCATTGCAGAAATAATTATTTAATTCTTTAATCATTCCAAGACATTCTAATATTTCTAAACTACACATTTCCATCTGTAGAGACAAAACAATGACCACCAACATCTTTAACATTCTAGCAGGGCGATCTATACATAATGAATATATTGTTGTTGCTTAATTCCACCATGACATGTGTACATATTGTTATATGTCCCAGAGAAATGAATCTAAAGTCACACCAAAGATATGTTTTCCAATGTCTTTTTCAAAAGAGCTCTTTTAAGGTACACTTTTACTTTTTGGGTGGTTGGCCCTCCTAAATTCTAAATTTAAACATCATTAAAGTAGGTCATACTCTTATAACAAAATGTTATAAAATTAATTGAAATTAATATATCGATTGATTCCTTTGTTGATCCCACTTTCAACATTTACATTACATAGAACCACTTTTACATAAAACAAAACATATGATGTTATAGGTATTTATTATACATGCATTGCTCTGAAAATATCTAGAGTGATTTACAGATAGTGTGTATTTCACTAGTGATTTACATGGGGTTGTCATGTCTACCAGTCTTTTTTTTTACTAAGATTACCAGTAAAATTCAAATTCATGACTCGATTTATTTCTATTTTCATGACTGAAAGCATGTATTATAAATCTGTTAACTAACTCCTTGGTTTCAGTCGCATAGAATATTGCACTTGTTGCTTCACAACTTGTGCAATATTCATGCTCCTTCAGCCAACTGGTTTTTTAACCTGTATATAAATATCTTAGTTTAGTTTATAGAATGCGTGAACAATTGAGAAATTCTCCCTTCACAGAATGCCACAGTGTTTTCAGCTAACTGGACGCCAAGAGGCAGGAGACTAGAGCCTTGTGCCTGGATAGTTGGGGAAGTACTGGTGGGAGATCTCTACCCCACCCTCAAGTATGGCCTCAATGGACGGAAACTCAGAATAGCCACATTATTGGTAACTTACCATGAATTATTTCCTTGAATGACCGCCCCCGGCGCTAACTAAGTCAAATTTCTACCAGAATGTTTTTCAAGGCCCAGTGTTAAATGAAGGTCAGGTGCTTTATCATACGAATACAGTTAAGTATAATGACATGTCCCGATGGTACTGGATCATATAATATTGGGATTAATATAATCTTTAGACAGGCAGGTGTTCTAAGCCCTGTGCTTTTTACTAAATCATTTTATTACCTCTGCCCTCATTCAAGGAAATACAGTAGACATTCAATTGTGTGTTTGGTGATCTGCCTGAAACCTTGAAGAAAATTAATGTATCGAAAGTCAATGCCAAGTGTTGTGATCCCTGAATAAACTAATGCCACAAGAAATACCCACACTCCCTCCCAAACAACATCAAAGTATAAAGCCAGTACTGTACACATAACATTAGTACATGTCATTATTTATTTCAAATACCATTTACATTTTTCGTTACATATCAGGAGGAAACTTGTATGCTAATGATTTGAGATCTGTGAGAATAATACTAGTTCCTGTAGGCCCTAATGCATCACACTATGTTTAAGCAGATGTGCATCATCGTCAATTTATACCAATGATAAATGATGAAAGAATTCATGAAAGAGACATGAAATCATGACAAAATCAAGGTTTTCAATGAAATATATTTCATGTTCTTCAATAGAACATCAATAAAAGTAAATATAACAAATAGTTTATACCTATAACAACATTTAAATATTTTACATTTCAGTGGTCACCATTTCTGATTAGGGGACCTAATGGCCAGTATTCTGGTATATGCAAGGAGATGATGGACGTGCTTGCTTACATCATGAACTTTACGTGAGTCTGATAAACCTCTCTGTTAGGGTGAAATCGCAAACAAATGTATAATTTATCTTCAGCAATCCTCTCAAATCCCTCAAATTTAAGATAAATTGAGGTTCCAAATTCAGTTCAACATAACCAAACAGACTGTTTGAATCAAAGCAAAACCAAATATACTCAGGTATAAATCTAGTATTGACCATTTTACAGTCTCATTTAGCATAATTTAACAAATGTCTGCAGATTGTACATTTTCCAATGACCTCCAAAAACCTCACCTCTGTACTCTTCACTATTGTTCTACTGTAATTTGAATACATTCCATTTGGGAAATATTCTACAGTAGAATTTTTCAAATAAAGAGTACTCTGGTTCAGGTTCTAACATTATTTGTTTCAATCATTAAAACGCCTGGTAAGGTCTTAATAGAATGTCTATCAATGCCTCTAAAAGTACAACTATTGGTTTCATATTAAGTAGCATGACTCCAAAAGAACCCAATTTAGTATTTGGAAACTCTTTTTATTGTCTTTTGTAGATACTGTGTTGTCTCATTTTGGTTTGGGTCTAAATGGGTTAAAGTTTCATTGAAATAATATACTGGAATGAATGCGAGACGAAACTAAAGAAGTCAACTAAAGTAATCAACAAAGTACACATTACATGACAGATTTGATACAATGGAACCAGCTGACCAACTGTGGGGATCATCTGTTGACAACGGTTCCTGGAATGGACTTATGAGTCTTATTGTGAATAAGGTAAATGCCTTTTTCTGATACATACTTATTTGATTTCCCTGTTCACTCCTAATGCACTCTTGCATCAGATCAGAGCAAACCATTAGAATGAAGAGCGGCCCAGTGGAATAGGGGATTACATAGCCGCCATTTTGAATCTTGATTCGCATGGAACTATGGTACTAATGGTACAGTATAAAATCTATAAAAAAACATGCCATGTTCAGCATGGGATGTTTATCAATGCTCT
The DNA here is from genome assembly GCA_942159475.1 of Sthenelais limicola. Classification (NCBI taxonomy): domain Eukaryota; kingdom Metazoa; phylum Annelida; class Polychaeta; order Phyllodocida; family Sigalionidae; genus Sthenelais; species Sthenelais limicola. Next base: position 23,485,227 of record OW804101.1, read on the forward strand.
AATATCACCCCTATGTGTACAGATGGCGACCAAGATGGTCCAGGGGTGGTCCATGGGTGTGGATAACTAGACTCCAGCTACAGGTAGCCGCCCATCTACACCTGTGGACACCCCAACGTAACCTCATGAGAATGGAGAAGCAAGCTTGTCCATTAGAGGCATTATGTAGCCACCTTAATATACACTGTATTGACATCATAAGTATATGAATGATTGGAAACAAATTCTTAGATAACAGTGGTTACATGAAGAGTTCCTTTACAGGCTTCACAAAGCCTGCTAATTCAAGCTAACTGTACACATGCTTGGCACTGAAAATAATTAATCAAGTGACCATAACGTATATTCTTAAACATCAACGTTAAAAAGGAGCCTATTTAAGATGCACAAGTCTACATAATTATGATGTGGGAATCTTCTACTGATATGGTAAGTAACTTCCTTATTTTTAAGTAATTAGTTGATAAAGAATGAAAAAACGATCTAAAAATGTACATGTGTAGTGAACCTGCTGAAAAATGCCATTGCCTTGACGGGGAACTGAACCCCGGACCTTTGGATAGACGCTCAAATGCTCTACCAACTGAGCTATTGCGGCAAGCACAACTTCGGCAGGTCATAATCCCAAGTTCAACCACCAGGACCACTTCACTGCACCCCTCCAACAATGGACGAAACTCATCTCATATGGTTTCGTCCAACTTGGGGTATACAGTGTTGCCCTCAGGTGGCTGGTCACGGCACCAATTGTAGTGAGCATGTCACCATACCAATTGCAGTGAATCAGGTCTCACCCAAACTCAGGTTCAATCTCGACATGGCAAAGTAAAACCAGACACAGTTCTGTTAGTATCACCAGTTTATTCACCTCTTGGACAACCCTGTGACACCAGCAGTGTGCAGTAGTCAGTCATCAATGTCAGATTCATTGTGAGACTCACCATTGAAGGCAAGCAGTATAAAAGGGTAGTACAAGAGAAACATTGCAATATGATCTAATGTATAAGACAGGTTACAATAGCAATGTAGTACATACAGAGAAAAGGTATAACATACAATCTGTAGTAGTTGTAATAGATATAACAGCAACCTGTAAAGCAGGAATAAGATGATACATAGACTTGGATAAAACATAGGATATGTTCTACATCAGTGTCTCTAGTAGAGTGAGTTGGTATACACTACAAGCACTGGACAGGTAGGCGACCTGGTGTAGAATAGAGACACTAATGACAACTCTGTGTCCAATCTAAATCTACTACACATGTTCTATTTTTCTAAGCTATAGAAACATAAGAGGTAAAGAATTTGGGAAAATGGGACAGGTTGGGAGTTTGTTCATGTTGTGACCGCAATGGGAATCATGGAAAGCTGAGAAACAGACCTTTAAAATCAAGTTACTGTACAATGAATTTACCTATTAATTTGAGTCTATCAAACGGGAGTAATACATCGGCCATTTCAATTATTTACTTGTTAATTCCAAAGGAAACATCAGTTTAAAAATAAATGCAACTGTACATAATATTATGTCATTTTATTATATGCGCATGCTATATGAGAGGTGCTATTAGTGGGGTGCTATAAAAATATTCATATATGATGGGTCCTATAAAAATTTAGTTGTCTAAAAATAGCTCTGTTGATATGCTTCGCGGAGCTTTGGCTCTCCGCGAAGCATGTAAACAAATCCCCGCGATCGGTAATCCACCTGTGATTCTGGTACTATGATTATAAAAATACATAATAAAAACCACATCATTAAATAGAGCATTAAATTCTCTATCGAATGATTTAAGTTTTATTAATTTAGCTCAAGAAATAAGTAGGTCTAAATACTGCATGAATACTCAAGTGTGGGCATCGTCAGCGGGGCTGTCAGTGGGGCAGCGCGGCTCTCTGTGCTTCTTTAATATTTTTTCAGTGATATCTGACGGCATCGTGCTTATGTGGACAAATCTCGTCCAATAAATTTTTGATTATTGCCGGCTCGTCCCATTCTCTCTATGTATGTAATGGTATGCTTATTTATCTGGATGTTGTACTATATCTGGGAGGGGTGAATAAGTAGCGGGGAAAAACTGCTAGAAAAACACCAGCCACATAGACTGCAGACAACGCTGCTTTGGCTTAACCGAACAGCCACTTTGAGTGGGCGATCAGCCGCTATGACCCGGCCACTTTGACTGTCTTCCAGGTGCATTCACACATTGATTAAATTGTTAAATTTCTAACCTCAAAATAGGGTGAATATCCTGACACCCCTGGTCCTGCAGTAACGTCTAGTATAGACCTGTGTAGAACCTATCAATTCATCTTTAAATCCAGTGGTAAATTAATATGTCACTTTGAATCGAGTGCAATCGTTATTTCTCCAATGTAATATAGTACACAAATTGTTATTGGCCTATCATCCCATGTGTAAACATCTCATAGCTCCAAATATAAAATCGTCTGTCCACTATTCCCTTTTCGGATAGCCTGCTACATAGACCATTTCTTATTAAGGTAGGACTGTGCACCCAACTTCATTGGTGCACCTATATGGGCAGAATGAATAATAAAAGTAACTATAGCTTTTTAAGGTGTCAAAAAGATGCCACCCCACCCCCTCCTCACCCCGTCCATTGGCATGCCTAGCTCAATGGCTGAGCGAAAGTGTCAGTAGGTGTGAAATACAAAACATAGCTGTTAATAGTGGGCTGACACAGATATTTGTGCACACAGGCTGGTATGTGTGGCTGCAGTATATATACAATATGTACAAATGTGTACAAACTGTGTTCCAACAAATGATCTATTGTATATCATTTTGTTGCAGAGCCCTTTAGTTGATATCATCAGACAGATAATGCCAGTATGCCACACAATATAGAAGAACAATCAAGAATGCTAAAAATAGTCATTGAATTATTTTAGACTTACTTTTATTTTCATTTTATTCCTGATAGACTAAGATAAGTTGAATGACTAACGATTGTTAAAGCCTATATTATAAACATAATTTTCGTTATTCTGGTTTCTATTAGGACAGGACTAAGTATTTCATGTACTTTTGTCATTTCTTTGTTTTCAGAGGTTTATTTGTATAATATTTTATATTGATATCAAATGCAATAAAGAAGAATACAAAACATTATTTCTGTGTCATCTGTTATCTTCATCATTTTGTTCCATGGCAGTACAATTCATTACATATTTTAAACGGCCATAAGAGGCAAAGGAAGACATAATACCTTGTCCCCAACCAAGAACCCTAAATATTGCTAATTATAAATGCATTGAGCATTCAAAAAATGGCCTACATAAAGCATCCATGGACGCCTATACAGACGGCTACATAACAGCGTCCATAGACAGCTATGGTAACACACCTGTAGCTGTGTTACGTTTGACCTGGGTGAAACACAACCGTGGTAGGCTTCAGTAAGCCTCCTTTGGAAAGCTAATGAGTGGCTTGCGCACATTGGGACTGTCCATGTGTTATATGTGTTGCCATAATACAAGCCTCCATCTTCCTCATCATGCATTTCATTTTCATAGAGTGAGTGAGTGACATTGGTGGCTTTACGCCCTTATCAACACTTTGAAGTGTTATATCAAGGGCGGGAGAGCTGAGAGGGAGGCAGTTTATGATCATACCCAGGAAATAGAGATAGAGAAGGAGGGAGAGAGAGACAGAGAAAAGAGACAGAAAGGCCCTTTAAGGTCTTACCCAGGACCAGGCACTTTAAGGTCTTACCCAGGATCTCATTTTCATAGAGCATTTATAAAAGCTAAGATATTAGCGACAGCATTCTTGTAATTTTTGTAAAAATGTTCCCAAATATTCATATATCAGGTTTCAACCAAATCCATCCCAGAATGCACTATAACAGGCATGTGCAGTAGCACATGCAAATCCGCTATTGCCGTTTAACTGCATAATCCTAACCTGCATAATCCTACTAAATGATTTTGACATAAACCCTGTTACTATGGTTACAGACTATAACAAGCCAATAAAAGGGTTGTTTTCGGTTCGGCTGACAAATATATAAGGGGATTTGGTAGGGGGGGGGGGGTAAATATATATTTTAAATGAAATGACATACAAAGATGTTTCTTTTATAACATTAAATGTTTTGAACAAGAAAAGGGTTTTCTGGTAAGGCGATTTGTTTAAAAAGCCTGTTGGTAGGATTGGTATTTCTAAGTATTTTGGGAGAATTAATAATTTATTTTTTAAACTGATTTAACAAGGGGGCATTTAGACTCTCCTTTTAACATAATAAGCATAATCAATTCTCACCTCATCTGTCACTTATAAGAGAAGGTGAAAATACAAGATCTATAGTTTGAAGTCAGGATGTCTTATATTTATAATTACAAATACTTGCTCAGTCAAGAAACATTACTATTATGAAAAAGGACAAAGATCAGAACTATAATTCTAAGGCTGGTAAGGGAATAACTGTTTAATTGTATAAAAAGCTTTAAAAAGATTAATGTTCCTTCATTACCTTTTCCCCCATACTCATTATTATCTAGTTTATGATTAACTGTGTTTGTTTATTTGTGTTTATTCCTTTTGTGCAGGAGGCAGACATGGTGGTGGCTCCACTTGCAATGCAGCCATTACGCGAGCAGTACATTGACTTCTGCACTGCGCCCTTTTACTTTGAGGAGACAGCAATTGTCTATAAAGTTCAGACAGGCAACAGTGGTTTCTCCCAGTACTTCCTTTTCCTGTTGGCCTACAAGACAGCTGTATGGATAGTCATTGCTGCTGCAGTGCCTTTAATGGGGATTATTGCCCATCTCATGTCTCTTGCTGATCACAAAAGTGGTCACATAGCTAAACCAGAGTCACCTGATATTCAGGCACGTGTTTGGCATATCTTTGGTATACTTTTTGCTCAAGGTAAGATAGAAGAAGGGATCTCTCTTTAATCTGTAGTAATGGGGGACTGTAGTATTGTTGGCATTTGCCTAACCCTCACACATGAGGGCACCCAAAAACCAAGCCTAGTAGTAAAAGGAGGATGAAGTAAAAACCCAAAGAAACTTGTAATATAATGCATAGGATTTGTCAATCCATTCTGACCCTGCATTGTCTTCAAAACCCTGTTTAGGTTCCATAATATTCTAGGAATACTCTCAGATTCTCCACCAGACATTTCATTTTTTAATGATTCTATTTTACCTGGGGTTTATAGGTCCCTCTGAGAGTGTTTTCCATCTGATCCCAGTCCTATATTCCATGACAAATTGTATGATACAGCAATGTGATATGTATGTTGGTTTGTTGGAAAGAAATGATGCCCATGCCAATAATTAAACCATAGCCTGCAGAATACCAGAACAGAAAGGATGTAAATCTGCATAGTATACATGTATATTTCATATGTTAAATGTTTGTATAATGTTTAATTCTCCAGGTATGTTTGATACCGGTACCAATGTAAGGTATAGCTATTACCTGCTGTATACTCTGTGGGCCTTTACCTGCATGGTCCTGACTGCCACATACATAGGTAAGCATTAATAATTATAGGATTAGTGACAAGGAGAGCTAGGGGTCTGTTAATTAATAATGCTTGAGGCAATGCCAAGGGTATTTTCAACCACAGGGCCCAATCGGAATGAAATTAACCCAATGCACACAGATTTTCAGCCGACTGTGATGTACAGGCATCTGAATGTGATATAACACTGATGGGACCATTGCACATTCATTGCTGTTCCAGAATTAAATTCAACCCAGAGTTGATGTTTTAGCCAAAAGCAGTGGAAATGAATCTGGTTTGTAAAGGATGTCAAATGACACATACACTGAAAGCGTCAATTCTGTAATTTTATGCTTAAACTCTGGAAATAGTCCTTCAATACATCCTAATCTTTCCTTTTCCGTTATTTCTAACATCGTAACATCATAAATCAAATACTGAGAAAGCTAAAGGATTGGGAAAAATTTCCTAATATCCTGGCTGTGCTACTTATGGGCGATGGTGTGTCATGCCTTGGTGTCACTGGCTGTGTGCTGCACTGCATGAAGGTGTGTGTACTCACTTGTGATGGCCCCCCATCCTGGTGTCTGGACGTAGCACCTCAGGTTGTTGTGGCTACTCATTTAGCTAAAATTTGCGCTACTATGTATAGGATTGTGCAGCCTATACTGGCCTAATTTACATTAATTTACATGCATATATATATTAGCATTGTCTGGCAAATGGAGCAGTGGTAAGAAATACAAGGACACAACAAGGACACAAGTTGCTTTCAGTAAGGTTCTGTATTTATTCAGTTTGGAATCATTCAGAGCACATAGATTACAGACAACATTCATACATACATATACATGCAAATATATACATTGTACAGGAATAGGACAGTGTCTTTATTCTGTACAATTGGTCACAGTGTTTTTATTCAGTACAATTTCCTTTGATTAATGGTAAATCAAAATTTGATCGTAGTTTATAAATACACACCTGTAAATACATACATTAATGAACAAATAACTGAACAAATCAATGAAATAGTAGACCTCAATTAAATATTAGACCTGATACGTATTGTTTGCCAAATCATCATTATCCATAGGAACCAATAGTTTCAATTGTTTCATATTTAAAAAAATACTCAGTAAATTGCAAAAATACTTAAATTGACTTTAATGTTATACATGGTCTAGGTATGATAATATGGACAAATGATTCAGGTTTAGGAAAAAATCTGATATTTTTGACACTTTTTAGGCTCAAGAACTCTTAACATGTGTTTCTGATTCATATATGAATCAGAAACGCAAGTAAACAGTCTTGGTTCAGAGCCTATCAGATCAGATAAGATGGGTATGTCGGATTGGTATGCTTTCTGCATTAATGGCTTAATGGGATATATATGGGACTTTGCAGTCAAGAAATAGACATATCCAATGACTTTTCCTGAGTTTGAAGGGATTTCTGTTGCCTCTGACCCTAGACTGCAAAAATGACAGTCATGTTGCCTTTGACATATATATATATTTGATTCATTCTCATCAGACCCATCCTTGCAAGCCAAGGCAAGATTTTCTGAATCTGCCGTGTGAGAATCAAAGATAATTGTTTGATTTCCTGGCTCAATTTGCTATAGCTAAAGTGACTTATGAAAGTTGCATTAAGTTGTTAATGGTTCCAGTTCATATAGATGTGAGTAAACTGCATGACTTCTATCATTTTGATTTGAAAATACGTTATTTGCCAAATTATTATGAATACGGAGGATTGACAAAATAGGTAGACATGCTTCTGAAATGATTTCCAGGTGTTCCAGCTGTTACCAAGGAAAGTTTATAGTTGATCTAATCTAACAGGTGCCTAGCAAGGAGAGGTAGCTTAGGATGGAAAATATCAAGTAAGGATTTGTTATGCAGCCGGCCCCTGGAGGTTAGATGCCTTCATATCATGGGTGCTTGCCGACCCTATTTTTTTTTTATTCATTTTATTCATTCAGAGGCAGACGTATTAATATGAATTATTATCACAGGTCCTAGGGGGACAAAAAGGCAGATAAAGAAGCAGGACCTCTCTTTTCAGTCTTAATTCTGTATTTAATTGGAGGGCAGACATAAGCCAATCCACATAACAATTACCAATCCTCGGCCAGTTTAATGGTCACCAAAGGAACCCCCATTAAATGGAGATATGTGGCGAATGCATCCCAACATTGTTGGAAATGCATGCAGCCTAAGCCCACAGGCCACCTCTTCAAAATAGACAAGGCAGTGGAATAAGGTACAGGTGCACCATCCTTTGGTATAATAGGCACAGCAGATGATCCATAAAACTGATGCCACAGGATGTTGAACCAATTCACTAAACATAGGTCATCACCACTTATCGCCACTGGAACCTGCAGGCATCTCTCACCATACTGTATCGTCTTGGTAGAATCCACTGTAACTACCATACCCCAATTATGAAATACCACGTTCTTCTTAGTGTTGCTTTGACCTTGTGATTCTGAGTTAATAAACTCAGTACAAATGAATATCGCTTTGTCATTGTTATCCTTTCACGATCCTTTCACATTAATAATTTGTTTCATAATTTAGGTAATCTGGTGGCCATGCTTACTGTGGACTTAGAAAGGAATCCCTTCACAAATCTTGAAGAACTCAGTGCACAGACAACATATAAATATGGCACCATTGGAGGCACAGCATACATAGACAATATTAGGGTGAGTTCAACATTTGAAAATATTGTTGGAACTTCTTCTCCTTTATCTAAAAAGAACTCGGACAATGGATGTCATTGACTTAACTCCTGTTATATTTTCTATCCCTAGCATCCTAGCTGTATGGAAGCCCAGAATAATGTTCACATACATTTTAAAAAAAGAAAAGAAATAAGGGTAACCATATATCAATCTCAAGAAATGCATGATTTGACTTCACTGATCCACTTAAAATATAACTTAGATACATATATCTTTCAAAATATGTACAGGGTAAAAAAACAAGTTGGTTGACAGAACATATTATATTGCACCAGAACAATAATTACAGCACAACTTTTTTTTTAATTAGATGTCTCTAATCCCCTATAAAGGAACATTTTAAAGCCATTTTATGGAACTTTCTTCAAAGTATGTTCAGTGATTAGGGTGACCTCCTACAAAATGACTTTAAGTTGTTCATTTTTAGATGGAACATATACCATTGTACACCTTCTAAACCCTTATACTTTGTGTCACAGAATTTCCCATTACAGATGCCAATATTCAATATTATCCTTATTTGGGTCTATTTTGCTGACTCTATTCTATAGGATTCTAAAGGGTTCTTCACAACTATGTGGGCTAGCATGGAGAGCTGGAGGAAGGAGGGGCTGCCTGTGCTGAGTCCAGTAGAGAAGGACCACACACAGCTGGTCAATGAAGGCTTGTATGCCTTCTTCCTGGATGCCACCAGTGTACAGCAGATTTTCTACAGCAACCCACAGGAGCTTAGGATGGTCACCATCTACAACTTCCCTCTGCGCTACAGCATAGGCTTCCAGCAGAACTCTGTTTACACTGAAGAAGCTAGTATAATGTAGGTATTGCTGTAAGGGCCATGTCAAAGGTATTTTGCAAACTTGACAAATATTGTGAGACTGTCGAGAGAAGTGTAAACCAACTGTTTAATGATCATAGCAACATACAGGATGTGTGAGGGTAGAAGGGGGGCATTGCCCTGTTATGTCATATTCTGAACACAGCCAGATTAATTGCAGCAATGGGTGCTACTTAATAATTAATATAAATATAACAAGTTTAGACAATGTCTCATAACACATAATGTCTCATAACAGTTACTGCCCAATATCATACAATGTTAGCTGCCATGTCATGCTTGATAATGTCTTGGGGGCCTTGGCCATATAAAGTGGAATAAGAAAGTGGCTCCCCCTACTGTCATTTAGCGGTATGACTTCTCACCTCTATCTCTAATGTACATTATCCTTCATTCTCAAGCTGACATGACTGAATATTTTCTTTAAATTGACAACCTTCATTCTCAATAAGGGATGAATTAGAAAAAAGAAACAGCTAAATTTAAAGCATTTGTACTGGTTTGATTGGATATGCATGGATGCATTTTATACCACTAAGCAATTATTGATTATTACTGCCTTCTGGGCCAATTAAAGGAATGTCCTGCGGGGACATTGACACGGTCAATTATCATCATAACATATAATTGCACCACCTCCCCCCAAGTACTAGTGAAAGACCACTCTGAGCTTCTCGTAAATGTGTAAAACAAAGTAATGATTTTCTAAATTAGCGATATTTCTTTCAGAACGCTAAAGCTGAGACAGAATGGATTGATCTCCAGATGGGAGAAGTCCTACCTGCCTTACGTCACACGTTCACTGTCACAGAGGAAGACACCACCACTGCCTGCCTCCATCAAGGTGAAGCACCTGGTGGGACTGTTCTCTGCCTCTGCTGCCCTTCTACTCATTGCTGGCTTTGTCCTCTGTTTGGAAACACTGAGACACAATGGACAGAAAGATAGTACCAGTACGAAATACTGGTATTTAGAGGTGTTCAATTGGTTTGGAAAAATCTTTACTGGACAACAAACACCGCAACGCAATTGGGGATGATATAATTTTGTATTGATAAAAGTGATTGTCACTGATTTGATTTATTTGCTAAAATGTTGTAAAGTTGGTAAAATAATTTGGTGAGAAATCAATAAAATAAATGAACAAAGTTTTATTGATGGTGAGAGGTGAGAGATGGGTAATGCGTTTCTAGTTCGAAAAGGACTGAGGAAGGTGGAATTGCGACATGCGCTTATATAGTGGGTGGTAGGTTGTGTAGGTGGGTACAGAGTCCCACCTGTAATGATCCCGCCTTAGCACAAGGCCACTGCTGATCACACTTGTGGACGTTTCTTGTGGACATTTTTTTAAAAGCTATCATTCTGAAGGTATATATATGGGTATCCAATGAAAAAGGAGTGTCCACTGATGTTTTCACAAAACTTTCAGGGATTATCCTTTACTAGAAGAAGAAACTAAGAAAGAAATCATAAAAAAGATCTTTTTTTTACAGTCGCCTGAAAATAACAGTGCTCTAGGATGGGAGTCTATGGGGAAATGGGGTATTTTTCATGTTTTAATACATAGAAAAGAATTGCCCACTGACTTTTAACCCCAAATTTGTTGGAGGTCATATGCTACAGATTTATTGTATTAAAAAAAATACCTGGCCATCTGAAGTTGCATATTTATAGTTTGGCCAGCCACCAAGTTCCTTTCCTATGGTGGCTTCACTTATTACTGCTCACAGGCGGCTATTTTCTCTTGGCTGATTCAACATTTTTGTATATAACTTCAGCAGAAGGTTGATCATTTCAGTGCTAAAAGTCATGAGTAAACTTACCTGTAAATAAATGTATATGGCTGAAGTCAACAGAAAATTCAGGCTCACCAATCATTCAAATAACTGAAATTGAAGACAAAAATAATGTTCAAAATACAGCTCAATAGATAGGAATAAATATTTCAAATCCTTAAGTTATGGGGTTTAGCCCAAGAACGGAGGGTACACAAGGGGTTTCATAAGTTTTCGGTTTGAGTTTATTGGCGTCCAAAGTTTGGGGGATTTAGGGCTAGATATTTTAAATCAACGCAATACCAAATATGCTCAGGCATACATACATGTATAATATTTAGCATTTTTCGGCCCAATTTAGCAGAAATTACTGAATGTGTATAGCTGCTGATTCTTTTATGACCTTTTTTTTGCACACAAAATCTTTATTCAGGAAAACTTGGTCAACAAAACACGCTCACAAGAATAGTGGTTTTTATGATGTCCTGAAGTAAAATTTCTTGGTGGTGTTAGCAAATGGTACATAAGAAGCAAACAATACAAACATTATATAAAACAGAGTAAATTATTATATATATATATAATATATATATTTACTAGAACATTTAAGAAAAGAAAATATTAATAAAGGATGAATGAAAGTGATGAAGACTCCGGACTCGTTAATCCTGATTACTAATTAATAAATATATTTTTTATTCATCTATTTCAAATCAGAATTTTTTAAGCTGTAAATTATCGTGTACGCCCCAAAAACCGCAAAACGGTAAGCATTGAATTCTCCAGATCCATGGAGATCTTGCAAGACTGCGGCCATTTTGCTAACCCTATGTCAATTTCTTTAGAATTAAATAAACGTCCCTGTCATTTCAAATGTTAGTGCATTTCAATCCTATTATCATTAAATGGCATGAACAATAAACAAGATTGGAAAAGGCAGTACGTTTTAGTAACTTATCATCTCTCCTTTTGTCATTTTAATTAATCTAAAATATTCACGTTTTTTTGGTTGTTTTATTAAATTAAGTGGTTAAGGTACAGATATTTGTCTGATCGGTTTGCTATTGGTCTCAAATGAAAGCTCTTGAGAAGCTCTTTGACTCTTTAATTGTCATTTACATCTAAACTGTACAGTTTCCAGTCTGTAGCTAAAGGAATATTAGGTTTGAGAAAATTTCAAATAATGTGAAAATTTCAGAAATTCATAACGTCGCGGATATTTATGGTAGACTATTGTAGTTTACATCAAATAAAAGCTCATAATCTCCTCCATTTAAGATTTAATATAATCAAATACCTCAGATTAATATTTCAGCTGTTACAACAAGAAAAGCGCGGAAGGTCATACAAAAACACCCCTATAGTGGCAGGATCCGGCTCGAATTTCACTGTTCCATATCAGATTTAATCACTAGGGGTCAATGACCAACCATGAGAAGTTTAATGCTTTTAACCAAAAGTGCACAGTTATTCCTTTATTCCCCTATACCATTATTACCCTCGGTTTGGTGGTTTGTTGTGGTCTGTGTGGTCTTAGTCTCAAATTGTTCAGATCTGGGCCGTGTTGGGTGTTTGTAGACAACAAGTGTAGCGGGCAGGATGTGCTCGCTAGAGCGGAACGGTCAATGACTTTTTTTTTTTTTTTTTTTTATTCACTTACGGCCATCGACTTCCGGGTCAGAGGTTGTAAGTTTCAGTGCTACAGCACCATGTGCATTGTTGTTATGTTTCTCCCGACTGTCTGGGCCGATAATTAAAGAAGTGAACTTTTTATTTGAATAAGTTATTTGTTCTGTAAGCGGTATATCGCCAATGTACAAGGTCTTGATGGACTGCGTGCATCTGCACTCTAGTCTCCACAATTGGTTGTGTTTGGAATTGCATGTGAGTTCCACAGATGGTCAGTTCTTAGTTTTGAATATGGTTATTTACTGGCAAAATCAATTTGTTTGAAGTTGATTTCAATGTCAGACATGTGCCCATCTACTTTCTAATTTATATATTAATAAAATAAGTGTTTCGAGCCTTAAACCCCTATCTTCTCTGAAACCGCTGGCCAGATCTTCATTATATTTCACATACACATTGCCAAAAATGATGCCGAGCCATTGCACTATGTTTCATTAACAAATTAGGGTTGGAAAGGGGTTAGAAATGGGTTTACATTGAGCACCCCCATCCAGGGCCCCCAGCGCTGCCTGAAAACAAACCTATCAGTGCCCCATCACCAGGTTTCTGGGTCACCCAAAGCATGGGGTCATGGACGGGCACATTCTTGCTTCACTATGGGATGGGAGTTGATATATTTCCACCGAAAGGAGCATCGCATCGTCAGAGTTGAATCAGTTCATAAACTATTGTTTGTGATGGTTTTTGAAGTCAAGCTGGGGGAACCTCTTCCTCTCTCTCCTCCTCCTTCAGAATTTGTGTTAATAACCTAGCAATTTATTCAGGTTTGTCCTGTCTTTGTTTCTAAGAAGGTTCAAAACCCCCCAGCAACTCATTGGCCCCTCCCACCTCCCTCTGTTTAATGCACAGTCCTGTTCCCAATGTTGCGTTGCTAACCTGAAGACAACGCACTTTTTTGCATGATCACTCATGTACATTTCCTAAGCTGCAGCATGGATTACCATAACTATTTTCAAATCACTTTCAGTCCTTTTCGCAGGTTTAAATCCTTTTAAAACAAACTCCTTCTGTTCCTGCATCGACACCCCACCAGACTGAGAGTGACTGGGAGTGTCAGATTGAGACTGGGATGGGGGAAGAGCGTCAAAAAGTAGGCTAATGAAGACATAGAAAGAGAAAGATATTTCCGCAGACCTATAGGCCTATTAGAAAAACAACTTTTATTTAATTAATCTCCATTTCAGAACACTCCAAATTCCAGCAAAATAAACTGCAACCTGAATCTTTCAGTACAGAGACATTCCGCTATGTTTCATAAACAAATAAGGGTTAGAAATGGGTTTACATCGAGCACCCCTATCATGGGGCGCCAGCACTGCCTGAAAACAAATCCCTATTGGTGCCCCATATAGGTCAGTGCACCCTAGATACAGGGAAGGGGCAGAGGCAGGGGAGGTGGTATGCAAGGACCACTGTTGTGCCAAAGTTTGTTGCCCCTAGATACAGGAGAGTGGCAGCTAAAGTTTGTCAAGGGTTTAACAGTTCAGACCTCTTCTTTCTTTCTGTCTGTGTCTGTGTCTGGCTGTCTGTCTGTCTCTCCCTCTTTCTCTTTCTTTGCCTCAGTCTTCAGCACTCTGTGTACAGTGTGTGAAATTAACTTTTTTTCTTTGCCCGCTATGTTGGCGGGTGAAATCAGAGATTTACCCACCCACACAGAAATTTATCTGCCCACTAATTTAAATTACCTGAAAATGAAAGAGGGAGCGGGAGAGGGAGATGGAAGGAGAGTGGAAGAACGAGTGAGAGAGGGAACAGGACAGAGACAAGGACAAGGCCCACCCACACAGAAATTTACCCACCCACTAATTACCTCACAATGAAAGAGGGAACGGGAGAGGGAGTGGGAGAGAGATTGGGACAGGGACAGGGACAGGGACAGGGACAGGAACAGGCAACACAACAACAGCACAACACTGAACAGTGACAAAAAAAGCATCTAAACAGGGTTCCATTTGTGGTATGAAGATACTTAGTTATAGAGACAACTTGAAAGAGAAAGATAGTGGGAGAGGGAACAAGGATCGAGAGATGAGGATGTGGGCCCCACTGTCCCACTAGCAAATCCTGTGCATAGCACGGGTATTTGCTAGTGATAAAATGTTAAAATAAGGATGGAAACAAATTATGTACTTGAGGAAGCTAGTATACGAACACAACCAGAGACCAAGCAAGTCAAGTGTCAGGTAGTGAGAAGGGCAGGGGAGGGAGGAATGGAACATCGCATTGATATGCACACAGACTAAGCATGTTTATGTAACAGTTCCCCAATGTTCTGTTGTGAGGTTTATCAAAGTTTGTGTTGCTTGCAAAGTGTCCAAAGGATCCCAACAATTCGAGACTAAAACAATTAGACCCTTCGGTTGTGTTGGTTCTCGTTGTCTGCGCGGAGACAACGAGAACCAGCACAGCCTTAGGGTCTAATCATTCATTAGACAACCTTTATCCTATGATATGTGGGTATCAGGACCAAAACAACCCAAACTAGGAAAAAGGGGTGGTGTGGGGATGGATTTAAAGGAAACCATCGTTCAGCAATTAAGAAAATGGTTTCAAATTGTTTTAAAACTGAGACTATATTTTGAACCTCATTTTCATCTTAAGATTGGGTTATTTGAGAGGATTTGTGAAGGTTAATTGTACATTTTCTTCTGGCGATTTCACCCATGTATGTATGCATGTGAGTAATGAACAGCAACACCTGTTAGAGGTACATTATTCATAACATTAACGTTTGAATTCAACAGGAATTTGTAACCAATAACTAAATCCTCTGGCAAAGTTGTTCTCCAGTAGTAGGCCTGACCCACACACATGTATAAATGACGTTGTCTCAAGCCGCGTAACTTAGGCCTTCAAATTGCATTGAATCGAGCCTCCTCAAGCTAAACTTCAGGCTAAACAAGTTAAATCTACTTTTTAACATTCAAATACAGTGTGTAATAAATAGCCAATGGCATTTAGTAATTAGTACCAACTGTACTCTAGTTTAAGTAACAAGGAGTGGTGAGAAGTGTAGTAAGAAGGCATGGGCTGGAAGAGATCCCCGGATAAGTTCATAACCTATTTTCCTTTGTACACATTTTGGAAATAAAGAATCTATTATTATTATTATTATTTAGGTTCAAAGGGATCTCCAACTAAATTAACAGTTTCATGATGTATAGAAATATTTCATGATGTACCAGTTCATTTGTAATATCTGAGTTTATGGGGGTTTTCACCTGCCCCGAGTTCCTTTTACGGTATACAGCTGTTCATATTTGATGATTATGATATTTTAACATTGAGAGGTTATGGGCGAGATATATCCAAATGAGGCTGTAGTAATATAAAGCCATTTTGCCACTCAGATCATGTGATGGAGTGTTAATGGTTTATGATAATATAATAAAGATGACATGATATTCATCGAATAAACGCACACATTTATAATATCTGTGTTTGGAGTAGTTCAACCAATACAATTCTTGTTAGGCCAGATTGAGTTTTCTATAGCATATTCTTTTTTAACTATTTGTGGTCAATGATTTGATGGGCCTACATTTGAAGCTTGTTCCATCAATAAAAGTTTGATTCAATATGAATTTCCTATTCTGCTCATTTTTGGGGTTATTTGTTTGGTTCATTTTTTCCTAATGCAAAGTTCTGGATAGTGGTATGGTTTGTAAATCCAGTCCAGAGTACAAAGCAGGTTTTGGCCCATCTCACCGCATACAGCAATAAGCTTTAAATCACAAGACTAAGAGTGAGGCTAAAACTGTTAATGGGGAAAATCTGACCCCTGAACGTTAAGGAGTGATTTTGTATTTATCTCTGGGACTGAATCAATATACCTGGGATCACAGGTCAATTGGTGAATGTCTTTTATGCTGGCTCATGGGGGTAGTCCATTTATGACTCTCAATATTTTGTTTTCTATAATTTACAATCGGTCGATATTATCAGTATCCTTAAGTTCAGCATATATCTTATGATAGGATGTAACGAGGTTGGTTTCTGACTTACTGTACACAACAATCACGAGTTTTTTTCGACCAGGGATCTCACTCGAAGCCTGCAGCTTCTCGTGAGATCCCTGGTCGAAAAAAAACGAGTTGGAAATCATGACAAAAGATACTGGTATATACAGACAATCTTACCTTATATTGAGCTCAACATAAGTATTTTCATACCACGATCTAATATTATGAAATAAATTGAAGAAACAAAGTATTTATTTACCTCACTTCTCTCCAATGATCCGCCATATTGGTTTTTTTATGCCAAAGCGCTAGACAAGCGTATAGCTGATTGGCTAATGAACAACGGCATGGACTGTGTATGACGTCACAAATGGGCGTGACGTCATGAGCGAGAGTAACATCAACCAATAGGGAGCCTTCTTATAATTAGGCTTAAAAAACGTCATATTTTCACGCGTGGATCGATTCAACAATATACGATAGCAGGTATTCACTCATTTGCAGGGTGTACAACCCTGATCGTGGTATGAAATATTATATGTGCAGGTGACCATCACCGAAGTATATTGGCAACGGTAGCTATGTTACGTTCCCTGGGAACCACGCCCCCCACGACACCTGTCCCATTATCCAATCACAGAGCGCCACGTCACAATGCCCTCCCACCTTCCACAAGGTAAACACGCCATTCTACTCCTCCCATTCAATTCAGCCACACGTGTATTGGTGTATACAATTACACATATATATACAAGGGGTGGGACCATTACTACTGGTACTATAAATTAGGAGTAGTGTGCATCTTTTTGCTTGGTTCGGAGGTTTCATAAATGAATTATTTATATTTGTGATATTTTGAACCATCGTTTTACATATTTAGAGATTAACCAACCTCATGAACTCTTAAGTATTTGTATACAGTACCTCCTTCAAGTTTTTTATTTTTAGCATCAAGATCCAGTGTATTTGTGGTTTTGATTGTGCCATCTTGACCTAAGGATATGTTTGAACATCACTCAAAAACGAAAGATTGACTGGGAATGTTGTAATTTTTTATTTATCCACCTTTGTTAAGAGATGTCCTATTCAATTTGCACCAGTATTTTGTTGCTTTAATATTTGAATTTTAGAGTGCTTAATAACCAGTGGCTGATCATTGATAATTATAGATAATGAAAATTTGGATGTATTTGGATGCCTACTCCCGGGTCAGGAAAACCATTAGGGCAGTAGGTACCAAATCACCGATACCATTCTTATCTCATTTGAGAGGCTGTGAACCTGGACTGATTCACAGAAATAGAAACTTCCACATGTGATGTGTTACAGGATGATGAGTCACTAGATGCAAACGATTTGAAAAATTTTGAGATATCATCATTTTTGAAAAGATGAGATCAAGCCACTTCTAATGATGGTAAACTTTAGGGACGTCTAATAAATATGATATGTATTATTGTATGCATGAAAAATAATTTAAATAATACTTGTCGATGATTAATCCCCAGTAATAGAGTTATGATATACTCCTTAGTATCCATGTATATGACACTGCGTTTTGATGTAATCTTTATGAAGTTTATATTATTAGCCTGAAATGAAAGCAAAAAAAAGAAAAAGAAAGGCTAACCTCAGATATGGATAAATACCTTCAATATACAAACTTTGTATTCATGTATTCATGTAACTACCGGCGCTAAACACCTTCAAACTTAAAACATTCTGAGAAATTAATAGAAGACAATTGTCAGAAGGACAGTTAGCATCATACTGTAGTGGTCTATAAGTGTCACAGCATCAATACAAATAATGGGCTACCTGCCTGACACTACCAATTATACCTTCCTCCAGGGCAGACCAGGTAGTAGTTTACCTGTCTACCAGTCAGCATGGATTACCTGCCTGTTCTCCTGGAGAGCCTGGTCCTCCAATCCAGTCTTGTCTTTATCTATGATGGTAGGTACCTACCTTTTATATTTGTTTTTAAAAAGTATTTTATTTCAAAGCTACTAACATCAACCAAAATCTAAAAATTTGACTGCATAGGGATTTAACAAGGGACACAGGCAAAACAACTGATTGGTAAAACCCAAGTTAAACAAGAAATCATGACAAAAGATACTAGTATTTATTACACCCCTGTGCTGCAGTTGCCTATACCTTCAGCATTGTATGTCACACTTGGTCAAGGTGGTGCATAACATGTAAATTATGTCACCCTTGGGGCATACAACAAGTAGGTCCGCCAAAAACTTTTTTATTTTCATTTATTTCTATTTTTTATTCACTAATGGGGTGTAATAAATATGGAACAAAGCTCGGGGGAAGTCTGTACACTTGTTGGTGACCTCTGGAGTGCGGAAGATCTCGGGCTAACGCCCTCTAACTTCCCGCACTCCCTCGGTCAATAACAAGTGTACAGACTTCCCCCTTGATATGTTCCATCTATATACAGACAATCTTACCTCATATTGAGTTCAACATTTCTTCCCAATATTTTCCCTCTTTATATTTTAATAAAGAAAAATGAATATTATAAATCAAAACAAGATTTTGTTGCTCAATAGGAGGGGTTTAGTAGTCTCTTAGAAATATATTCTAGTACACAATGCCATAGATAATACAGGAATAAAAATTTCCCATCCAATCAGCAGTTTTCACGTAAAGTGGATTAAAATACTCAAAAACTGCAGGATAGCGGATGGAGAACTTTTAATCCTGAGTGATTAAGGTTATTGTCTGTCAAGTTATGTAAAAATTTCATAGCACCCCAAAAATATAGCACTCATACCTCGTGCTATATTTCAGGCGGCAACACAATGTCATTAGACTGACCGTGGTTTAAGTACTAAATGTATGTATGAACTGATGAAAGTTAAATGAGATTATAATTGATATTGTTTAAAGAAATGTTAAAGTGATAAAATTTATCCTAGCTATATGCTTTAAATAATGTTTTTCTTGGCAATGAAAAATATCACGGTAGTAAAAAGTTATAAAAAAGTTATAAAAAAAAAAGTAAAAAGTAAATCCTTTTAATATTCTTATCCATACCAACGGTCATCCATCTTAGTTGTATAAATAACACGGTCTTATCAATGCAATGGAGCACAGGTGTATGTGTATATCTGATTTCTGTGTCCACAGACCTTTGTATACCCATTATCAAGACCATACAGGAGCGAGTGGTTGCTTAATGTTATTTGGTGTGACCGATATCCTGCTAATAGTTTGCTTAATGCTTCCCATTACACATGGTATGGATCCCTTTCTTGAGCTTAGGCAGCTACTATTGTACTGTGAATTTTAAAGGGCGAAATGCCTTTAGCGTCTCTAAATGCTTTATTATTTATCTAGATTAATGGCAACATTAATCAATAATGTTATTCCTATTTTGTTGTTCTCGCATGGCATGATGGGTGGGAGGATGATGTATAGTCAGCGACCTTCATTTGACATGCATTTCTCTCTCTCTACCTCTCTCTCCCTTTTTCTCTCTCCCTTTCTCTTTCTACCTCTCTCTCTACCTCTCTCTTTACCTCTTTCTCCCTTTTTCTCTCTCCCTTTCTCTCTCTCCCTTTTTCTCTCTACCTCTATCTCTACCTCTCTCTACATCTCTCTCTACCTCTCTCTCCCTTTCCCTCTCTCTCTACCTGTCCCTCTCCATCTCTCTCTACCCCTATCTCCCTTTTTCTGTCTCTCCCTTCTCTCTCTGTACCTCTCTCTCCCTTTCTTTCTACCTCTCTTTCCCTTTCTCTCTTTACCTCTCTCTCCTTTTCTCTCTTTCCTCTCTCTACCCCTATCTCCCTTTTTCTCTCCTCTGTCTCTACCCTTATCTCCCTTTTTCTCTTTGACTTGAAGTAAATTTTGAGGAAGCCCCTTGGATTCATCAAAAACACTAGAAATGCAAATTTCAGGATTCAAATTTTAAATTGTGACATGCTGAGGATCAGAAAAGGAAGGAATTGTAAAAATAAGAGTTTAGGTTGATTGATATGGATTGATTTCTCTTATTGACATTGCATACTTGATTTTTATCTCTCGAACATATAAGTAATTGACATGGAATAATTCAATGAAAATATTATGTATGTACTTCTTTGTAATATTTGTTGTTAGCAAAGCTAACATTGTTTTATTGAACTGCCTTATGATCAGTTCCCATATAGTATATGTCATGTATCCTCATCAAATGTTCTAATTATCCATAGAGCAACATCTTACACTTGATAAAATCAAGATGAACACTGAGAACTATATACCACTCATGCAATAGGAAGACTTGGAAGACCTAGATTTCTTGAAAGTTTTGTTTATACACATATATTGTATAACTTTATTCCTTTTTCCAAGAATTGTAACTGTATATACGGAAATAAAAATAGCACATACTTACATACATACAAATAGTTTGACTGTCAGGTAAAAGTCTCCGATGAGTCATGTCTCATGGGTGTTTACTTTACCAATCCATATCCATTAGAAACATGCATCTGTGGGCGGATCATAGGCCTGACTTAGCAACTTCGGGAACCTCTATGACTCCCAGGAAAGTATGTATCATATGTGCAAAAATGTCATCGAAGACCCTTGAAGTAATTTAAATTTCCACTCAATTACTTTAGGATACAATCATAATAGGTTTAAACTTGTAGTAATGATCCAACCTTTTGAATTCTTTTAAGGCAATCATTGGATGTGCTACTCTCCCAGACTGAAATGTCAGTAGTTGTTCAGATGTAAAGAAGTTTCTCAGTAAAAACAAACTACTCCTGTTGATTCCTTCATGATGTTATTTATTTGCTGTAGAGAAGGGCTTATCCCTATGCGTTTTGACCACAGCACATTTGATCTTCTTCAGGGGAATACTCATGATAATAATAACATTGCTTATAATTATATGGGTTTGACTTAAGGCACAGCTTGATACATTTGACACTTTTGACACATTAATGACACATTTGACTCATTTGACATTTATTTCACTTAGAATATGCGCAGGGGGGCGTGGTCGTGTCGGATGATGTATAAAGGTAGTACGATGACATATATATCTAATATGAATATATAACCAGAGGCGGGAGTGCCGTTTGGGCAGCAAAGCACATTTATTCAGTACCCAATACAATACATAGAATAAAAGAAAAAATTTTCAAGACAGGCGAAACGATGTGAACGTTTCCGCGGCTGAGTTCAAAGTGGCTAGATCGAATGGGCGTGGCAAGGTGGGCGGGGCTCGGCGATGCTGATTGGCCGAACCCGCGGTGACGTCATAGATGAGAAGTAAACACAGCCACGCGCTGCGATATGGGCGTTGTCAACCCAACTGTAGATATGCGCAGGGGGGCGTGGTCGTGTCGGATGATGTATAAAGGTAGTACGATGACATATATATCTAATATGAATATATAACCAGAGGCGGGAGTGCCGTTTGGGCAGCAAAGCACATTTATTCAGTACCAAAAGCCCAAACACACTACAACGATGAGGAGATGAGAGCATCAATCTTTAACTCATGGTCCAATGAAGGAGATATATACTTTTCTACACAATCCGACCTCCAACGGCCTCTGTTCTTTATATCTGACAAGCAGATGCCTCTTGACGACATGTGAGTTGCAGACCCTCTCCTGAGAGAATGCATAGTAAAATGACCCACAAATCCAGCTCTAGCACACAAATCCGCAAGCAATGTATTCAAATAATTATAAGACATAGACTCTCCATTGGGGAGGCTGAATGCACATGAATCAGAAGGAAGAGACTTCCAGGCGAATATCTTCTTTATGTAGTATACAGGGCATAGCTCGTTTACTGGAGAACTAGCCACTGGGATGACGAATGGCTCAGAAGTAGTTTTAGAAGATTTCACAGCACAGGATAATCCCCATTTATGGAAGGAAATGTCACTCCGACGTATAGTGTGTGATGATTCAATCACATGGCCAACTCTAAGCATAGAGCGAAATAGAAATATATAAATAGTCCAGGCCAATACATGTTCATATAGTTCAAAATTCAACAGATGAAATAATCTCTTGAGATGACGAGGTAATAGTGGAGATGCTGGGATCACTGCTGAACCTGGGAGTTTAGCGATGCCCTTGAGCAAAGATTTCAACACAGGATGGGACATCGATGAGCATGGAATGTTCCTGATTTTTGCTCCAAAAATCACACCAGATAAATAGGTTATAACAGACGAGTGTTTCATCAAAGTTGATAAAAAAGCTGCATACATACACAATATATCAATGGAGATATAATCCAAGTGAGATTTATTTTCTGATATAAAATCAGAAAAAACACTCCATTGTCTTGTACGTTGCTTCAATGTCGAATCAGACACCGACAGGGTTTGTAGAAATGTTACTCTCCTCCTCCATTTGTCCCAGCCTAAGGAGTGAAGATAAGAATTCATCAGCACAACACAATCCAGCTTGCTTCAGACATACAAGCGAGTCAGGAGATTTAAGCAGATATGGTACCCTAGAGAGAGTATCAGCTAATAAATTGTTTTTCGTATTAATATATCTAGGAATTAATTCAATGTCGAATATAAAGGTTAACCAGTAAAGCTCATATAGCCACTGCATTGCGCGATAACTAGAACTGGAACCATTCGTAAGCATGGCAATAACTTGTGTGTTATCAATGAAACACATTATGGCTTTTCCTTTGAATATTTTTGCCCACCTTCTCACGCCTACCAAGATAGGAAATAGCTCCTGTATATTGATGTTGGATGCTATCCCTTCTTCACTCGGGCGTGAGACAATATGGCCACACTCAGAGAAATCTGGTTGCAAAATACTGTTCTCCCATGTACCAGCAACCCAATCAGTGTTCAAGTAAACGCCAAAACCCTTTGACGAAGCGTCAGATACCATTGGGTGGGCGTATATATCTTTTTCCAGTAGACGACGACCGTTAAATGAAGCAGAGAAAGATTTCCACCACATTAAATCCTGACGAAACATGGGAGAAATATCAACATGTCTCAAATGCTTCGAAATCACAAGTTTATACAGGTCGAATAAACGCCTGCAAAAAGTTTTTCCTCCTTTAAAAACAGTTGCACAGTGGCTTATGTAACCACATACACTTTCTAGCTGTTTCTTGGAAATTGACGAGGAGTTCTCTAGAGATGAAAGTATATTGTGAAGCTTGACGATTTTATCTTCTGGCATAGACACAGACATTTCCTTTGAATCTATGTCGAAGCCTAGATATCTGCAGGTAGAATTGGGAGATGTCACCTTTTGCCACGCCACATAGAAGCCTAAGAAACGTAACACACCTGTTATACTGTCCCTTGCTGCAGTACAGCCATCGTAAGACAAATCACATGTAAAAAAATCGTCCAAATAGTTCACAACTGGAATATGGAAAACATTTCGTATAGAGTCAGTCACAAAATTGGAGATATCATCAAAATAGCAAGGCCCTGTACGGAGGCCAAAACACAACCTGTTGTCATAGAATAATGTGTCTACCCCATCGAGGGACCATCTAAAACCACAATATTTTCTGTGTTCAGGGTTAATAGGAACCGCTCTGTAGGCAGATTTAATATCAATGACTGCCATGAAACAATCTTTCTCGATTAAATTAACAGCATCATCTATTGAGTTGTAAGAGAAAGTACGAACCAAACTACTACATTGGTCGTTTACACATATACCTTCAGGTCTGGAACAGTCGGTGATCGGACGGATACCCCCGTCAGGCTTATTCACAGCACCCAGGGCGTGGATACATATAGGAGAAACATCAGCGATAGAAATAAAACCTTCTTTTAGTTCGTTAGCAACTATTTTATCCATTTTTTGTTTAGCTGTGGGCTCCAAAATCGAAGCATAATTCGCACAGTCGTAACCCTGTACTGGGCCATCTACGATATCAAAACCGTCACAAATGCCATAAAATACATGAAGATATTTTTCTACCATATAAGAACCTTGGGTGAAAAGGCAAAAGGCAAAACGGCAAGGTTTAAGTTGAGTATTGACGTTAGCTAAGGAATGACTGCACGTACAAGTTCCATGCCCACAACTACCGTAAACGGGGACAGTACAGCCACCCGGCGAAATCGGAGCGGTGAATATTAAATTATCTCCACTATCGGGAGAACCACCGTCAATATATTTGGAAATTTTACCGAAAATGTCGGAATACATACATTCATGAACAAATTCCGGGTAATGATGAGTAATCGAAGTCGTAGGAATTAAATCTTTAAGTGTCGAAGTGTCCGAACTGACAGATTCCAATCCGTTGTCGGCCATCTTGGACGCACCACTTCCGGTGTCGCCAAGACAACCATTCGAAGTAACAAACTTTTCTTTATCACAGATTTCCAAACTATGGTTATTACTACGAATAAAACCCCGATTACATGTTAATTCCTATTTGTTTGATTTCCCTGACGGGCAGGTTCTAGCTGAATGTTCACCTTTCAGGCAATTGGAGCACTTGTGTGGGTAGGCACACGGTGACTTTACACAGCCGGAAGAAGAGTTGAACTTGAAACAAACTTTTTGTTCGGTGTTTACCTTTTTCTTGATCGCCGACTCAGCTACAGCCTTTCTTGAATTCTCGAACGAATAAAATCGGAGAATTTCATCCTGTTTGACATTGGAAAAAGCTCCAAGACCCTCCTTATTTGCTCTGGTACGAACGCACTTGTTGTACAGGACACTAGCACGGAGATTGTACACTTGAGATTTTGACTTTTCACACATAGTTACCGTGTGATTCACCACGCCAGCCAACTCACTATACGGTCTCTCATCCACAACTAGCTTCGATATTAGGCGTAAATTCAGCAACAATAATGCTTCAAATGAGTCAATGTCCTCACCCTTATCAAGATGTGTTTCGTGGTCAAACGGCTTGGATGATCCAGCAGACCTCGAACGACGACGAGAACGACGAGCAGAACCTTGGACATTATATATTGAACTTTCTACACTTGAAGCCCTACTACGTGAACGATGCTGCTCGTTGAAGTGGATATCAGAATCACTGTTGACGATCTTCGGGGGAATGACGCCCTCCGACGATTTAACGACGACTTTCTCTTCCACGGTATGTACCAACTTGTTAACCAATCCTTCCAGCGCAGCCATACGGCTATTCATAGCCCTTGTACAAGACAATCCGACCACGCCCCCATGGGATTCATTGCACGCCTCACAATGCTTTAAAGTCCTCGGAGCCATCATGAACAAACTCAATATAGGCTCCACACTTGAAAAATTTTCAAGACAGGCGAAACGATGTGAACGTTTCCGCGGCTGAGTTCAAAGTGGCTAGATCGAATGGGCGTGGCAAGGTGGGCGGGGCTCGGCGATGCTGATTGGCCGAACCCGCGGTGACGTCATAGATGAGAAGTAAACACAGCCACGCGCTGCGATATGGGCGTTGTCAACCCAACTGTAGGAGGTTTAAGTGAAACACTATCGAAAGGGATTGAGAAGAGGGGACAGGTTGTACAGTGGGTTATAAATACTAGAATATTTGTATAATGTTCATAAATATGAGATAATGAAAGTTCTATAGTTTTAACACTTCAAGTTCAAGCATTATTATTTTACTCAGATGGTCAGCAATTACCTGTGATAATTTATTTTTTATCATATAGCATAATCATGAGATATAAAGGAATAGTTGTTCAGATGGTTGCTTTGCTATAAACATGGCCACTTCATGGCTCTTTCTGTATTTTATCATTTTTCCTGATGGCAAACGCTGTGAAGCTGAAATAGTTTGAACAGCAGTATGATAGAATGAGTTCTACTGCACATTGGCATGATCCTATTGTACAGTTCAATTATAACAAAAAAGATAAAAAGATAATAAATCAATGATTGAAAGAGCATCCATTGTAAAGGGTTAGTTTCAGTGAGATGTACTCTTTGTGATGAGATAATGGTTGCACTAAAACTCCTCTGATTGCTGCATTAGTAATCCTAGCGCATTTGGCTGATCCATTTCACTCCAAATATAGTATGTGAAGACCAGTGATGGCTTTGAAGTTCTGTGCTTAGATGCACTTGCAGCTTTTACAACAGTTAATGTCAAATTTAGCAGTAAAACACATTGCTAGTTTGTATTTCTAGATCAGATATAGTCGGGCAATATGGAACAACATTAATATTGCTGTTTGAATTGTATGACTGTTTACTGTTTACTTGTATCTCATTGTTCATGTAATTGCTATTATAATCAGAAACAGAACTACTTATTGTTAACGGTGGAAAAGGTAGACACTATTGGGTTGTCAGCCTCATAATTTTCTAATACTTTTACAAAGATGTAGTAACTAGAGTGAATAGGAATATGTTTTATATTACTAGATTATTACTTATTATTCAAGCTGCGGTAGTAAGGGTAAAATGAGAGATTTAAAACCTTTGCATGTGCACAGACAGATGGACTATATTCCACGTAAAGACTTTAAAAGTGACAATAGCATGAAAAACATCTCCACCACTCTTAACTTAAAGAATGAAGCACTCTCACGATTGATATTGTTATTTCACCCCTTAATTATGTATACCTATGTATTTTATTATAAAGGAAGCCTGGAAGTTTTTTTAGCGTTCTTTTCCTTTTCTGATGTACCTTATTTAATGTCTGAATGAAAATACGATATATATATGGTCCATTCCTACGAAATGGGCCCAGTGGCCTGAAATCATTGTACAAAAAAAAATAGCTTTAATGTTTTCCATAGTTAGGGAACCTAAAGTAGAGTAATGGAACCTTTTAAATCTAAATTTGCTACTAAATTGATCAAATACTTTTTATTCTACATACAATTAAAGACCTGGTTAGGATTTCCTATGTTTTTACGTCGCACATCAAATTGCCACACAATTTGGGCACTTTAACAATGAGGAAATAATTTTGGGTTTAATTTGACATTTTATTGGGGAAATATGCGATTTTCACATATTATTGCCAATTTACAATGGAATAATTCTTTTATTTTGATATAGGAATCTCAAAATTAAAATAGCTTCAATTTTTAGTTACAGGCTTTGCCAGACCTGACCTTCTTTTATTTATCACTGTTCTGCTTATGAGCATGAAAGAAAAGAAAAATCTACTCAGATAACACTATTACCACCTCATGTCCATGAACCAAGTATCACTTCTGCCAGAAAGGGAATTGCTAATTCATAAGCAAGGTTGAACATATTTGCGACGTAAAAACGCTGGAGGGAGCTGAAACCATCCCATGTGTTTTTACGTCGCACTGTGACTATCTCCACTAGTTCCCATTTTTAGTTGTCCAATTTTTGTTGTGATATCCAGACTTAAACTTATCTGAGACAGCTGTTTCCTGGCTTCCCATCCAATGTAGAATCAGTTGTCTCTCATTCATTTTAAAGAATTATTGGACAAGGAAACGACCGGGCATTACAGTACTGGAATCTGAATTAGAAAGCTACAATTTCGTCATCATCAAAAACAATCAAATTATATTTGTTCATAAATCTTTCTACTCACTATGACTTGTGAATGAGTTCATTTGTTAATTTATTGTGTATTTACATTTTGACATTCACTTTGGATCTATTGAATTAAGCAAATGTTGTGTGCGACGTAATAATGCAGAAACTACTCATATATACCCCTGTATGTTTTTACGTCGCCCTATTGATATGTCTAAATAGTTGTTTTCTTATATAGTAAATTATGCATTTCTTTGGTCTTCTTGCGTTTATTGGGGATTACTGCTTCCTTGCTTTCCATCCAATGCTGAATCAGTTGTTTCTCATTCATTTTGAAGAACAATTGGACAAAGAAACGGCTGGACCTTACTGTATTGAAACCACAATCAGAAAGCTACAATTTCTTTTTCATCAAAAGCAATCAAATGTTATTTGTTCATAAACTTTTCTAATTCTAATGATTTATGAATGAGTACATTAGTCGATTTATAGGGGATTTATGTTTTCAAATCAAATTTGAATCTATTGAATTAAGCAAATGTTATGTGCGACGTAATAATGCAGAAACTACTCATATCTACCCCTGTATGTTTTTACGTCGCCCTATCGATATGTCTAACTATTTCTTTTCTAATATAGTAAATTACATATTCAATGCTCAATCAGTTGTTTCTCATTCAATTGGACGAGGACACAATAGTGTATGGCTATATTTAATTAGGAATTAAGAAGATACAATTTCTTTATCAACAGAATTACTGTGTTCCTTTATTATTCCTCTCCTGAGTAATAACGATCACAATGAAAGTATTATCAAAGTTTTTCACAGCAATTCATGCTATTCAACATTTAACCACTTAAACGTGCTCATTAGTTCCAACATTTAACTATGCATTAGTTTCTCTTCATTTCTTATTATTCAATACCACATGCCAAACAGATTAAACTGGATTATTGATAGAATTTCGTGACTATCTTCAGCGTTAGACCATATATAATGGACTAATATTAATAACCTCCTTGATATATCAATAGTTTACATTTTGGCAAATTTTTCACTTATATTTTGCATGACTGATGCATCGAGAGTAAACAAACCTTTCTTGGCTGAAGTAGGTCTTGGGGCTTCAATTACAGAAATGATGTCGCGTAAGCTGACCCAAAGTTCATCCCTATACCCCCATTTTACCTTGCCCCTGCTCCACTTCATAAAGGATAAATACAGTGGTTCCATCTGAGCAAGCTCCACTTTGATAACCTTCCCAATGAACCATTTGGTTCCATAGCAACATGCCACAAAATTCCCCTTCTTAGGAATCGCACAGGAAGTCGTAGCAGGAGTTGTAGCTGGAGTTGTATCAGAAGTTGTAGCTGCAGTAAAAGTGGAAGTTGTAGTGGGAGTTGTAGCCGCAGAGGTAGCATCAGCTGTAGTGAGAGTTGTAATCAGAGAAGTAGCAGGAGCTGTAGCCGCAGAGGTAGCATCAGCTGTAGTGAGAGTTGTAATCAGAGAAGTAGCAGGAGATGTAGCCGCAGAGGTAGCATCAGCTGTAGTGAGAGTTGTAATCAGAGAAGTAGCAGGAGATGTAGCCGCAGAGGTAGCATCAGCTGTAGTGAGAGTTGTAGCCAGAGAAGTAGCAGGAGCTGTAGCCGCAGAGGTAGCGTGAGCTGTAGTGAGAGTTGTAATCAGAGAAGTAGCAGGAGCTGTAGCCGCAGAGGTAGTGTGAGCTGTAGTGAGAGTTGTAATCAGAGAAGTAGCAGGAGCTGTAGCCGCAGAGGTAGCATCAGCTGTAGTGAGAGTTGTAATCAGAGAAGTAGCAGGAGATGTAGCCGCAGAGGTAGCGTGAGCTGTAGTGAGAGTTGTAATCAGAGAAGTAGTGGGAGTTGTAGCCGCAGAGGTAGCGTGAGCTGTAGTGAGAGTTGTAATCAGAGAAGTAGCAGGAGCTGTAGCCGCAGAGGTAGCGTGAGTTGTAGCCAGAGAAGTAGCGGGAGTTGTTGCTGCAGAGGTAGCGGGAGTATCTGTAAGGTCTTCCTCTTCACTCATTACTATTTCATATTCCGACTCTGTGCCACCTGTGGATGTATTGCTGTCTGAATCACTGTCAGATTGACAGTTTTCCCCTTCTAGTACAAGATAGAAATCATCTGGTCTGTCAGTGACATCAACCTCATCATCAGAATCCAAGTAGATTTCAGTTGGCTGCCATCCCTTGCACCTTGGTTCTTCCAAACAACACAGTTGGTTACAAGACCTTTCCCTAAGGAAGATCTGATTTTATTTTTTTTTTTTTTTTTTTTTTTTTTTTCGGCAGTAAGTACAATCCGGCGTCGCCTTGGCGATATTCTTACCACCTGCCTTAAACATCAAGGCTACTTATTGTTATGTTAGTACAATTGTTATTTTCTTACGTTAGTAATTGTCTCTGTAGTCGAGGGGGGTGTGGAGATACAAGGGTGATCGTGGGATACACTATATTACATCAATAGTGTGTGACGCTCTCCTAGTATATTTAACTGTTTCAATCAAATTCTTCCCCGTGTTGTCTCAGCAAGATTTGGGTTTTTAGTTCTCGCTTTAGTGTGATATCGTCCAAGTTTCTCAATCTGACTTGTAAGCCGTTCCAGATTGTTGCCAACTGATAGCTCAGCGATTTCCTATCTGTTTCGGTTTTCGGTCTAAATTGTCTTATGATTCTACCTTCATTCTGCCTTGTTGCCCTCCCGTTCTCATATGGCAATCTTCCCACCCATTTTTGCGAGCAGGAAATGTTGTCTGTTCGATACCGACATAATCTTGCATCTATTATGCAGGTCCTTCCTGGGTGTCAGCGGGTCCGCTTTGAGGGCAATACGGATCGCTTTATTTTGCAATCGTTGTGTCTTATTTAGGTTACTTTTTCCTACTGGTGTCAAAAAGGGTAGGCTATAATCAATTATCGATAAAATGAATGATTTTACGATTGTCACTGCTGCGTTCTGGGTAAGCATTGGACGCATCAAAGATAACTGGTGGATTCTGAAATTAAGGTTTTGGTGTAGTCTGTCAAGCTGCCTCAGCATATTCAACTTGGTATCTAATCTAATTCCGAGATAGTCATAATACTCCGTATGTGATAGTTCAAAGGATCTAAACTTTATCTCAGGGGGTCTTCCTCTTTTCTTCTGCTAAAAAGCATAAATTTCGTTTTCTTCATGTTCATTTTAATTTTGTTACATACTGACCAGTCGTAAAAGGTTTCTAAATCTTTCTGCATTTTCGCCACAAGCTCAGGCAGTTGCGTACCTCTGATGAATAATACCGTGTCATCGGCGTATAGCACAAATTTGCAAGATAAGTCTAAGTTCTTTAAATCGTTAGTATATAGCAGATACATGAGCGGCCCTAAAACTGAGCCCTGCGGTACGCCGCAGTCAATCGTCGCTTCCTCCGATATGTTACCTTCTATTATAACTCGCTGTTTTCTATTTTCTAGATACGATGCTAGCCAATTCTTGTAATTGTCTCTGACGCCTATATTCTCGAATTTCTCTAGTAAAATGTCATGATTCACGCTATTGAATGCCTTGCTAAAATCGATAAAAACTGCCAATACCTGTTCATTGTTATTCAGCGCCTCATTTATCGGCGTAATAAGGGTCGCAAGCGCATCCGCAGTACCCCTTTCCGGGAGGTAACCGAACTGTGTATTACAAATAATGTCGTTTGCCAGAAAATGTGTCTGTAACCGAGCTGCTATAATTTTTTCAAGAAGTTTCCCTACTAAATGTATTAGTGTAATAGGCCTAATATCATCAACTGTCCTCGGTATGGCTATCTTAGGGATTGGTTTGCATAGACTATCTTTCCAGTCTTTTGGAAACACGCCTGCTCCTATGGATTCGTTAAATAAGTAAGTAATTTGGGTAGAGACACCACATAGTGCATCCTTATAAATCCTACTATTAATGTCTACACATCCGGAGGGTTTTTTTGTGTCAATTTCCTGTGTCAGTCGTAGGACTTCATCTTCACTGACTGGGCCTATCTCAAAAGCAGATCTTATTGGCTCTGGTCTAACCTCATAGGTTTTATCTGGAATTGATTTTTGTATGTTGTCTCCGATCAAACTGAAAAATTCATTAATGTAATCTGCTAGGTTCGAACCAGTTAAACGTACTTTCTCGCTGTTACTCAGGAATTTTATTTCGCTGTTCTTTTTTCCCTGTATTTCTGTTATGATCCTCCAAAATTTGCTACTATCTTTCTTGTTATTGTCTAGCAGGGTTGTGTAGTACCTCTCCTTAGCTCTTTTTAGACTGAGGTTAAATTCGTTGCGTGATCGCCTGGCGATGCTCGCATTTACCACAGATTTCTGTTTATGTGCTTTTTTACAGTCCCTATCTCTTATTTTGCCTAGCTCCACTAACTCCTCGTCATACCATTTAGGTCTTTCTGATCTGATTCTAAAGGTTTTTTTCGGTGCCAGGAGGTCAGCAGTCTTTTT
Source organism: Sthenelais limicola (assembly GCA_942159475.1). Lineage (NCBI taxonomy): Eukaryota > Metazoa > Annelida > Polychaeta > Phyllodocida > Sigalionidae > Sthenelais > Sthenelais limicola. The sequence goes on from OW804101.1 coordinate 23,517,684, forward strand.
TATTCTGTCAAATATAAATTTCCAAATACAATTAACATCATTCTCTGCATACAAGTCGGTCCAGTCTAACTCTTTTAATTTCTTCACTAGTTCTTCTTTGCTATAGTTGCTGTATTTCCTACCTTCAAATGAGGTAACATACTTATATCTTTTGCCTGCCTTGATATTCAAATATATTCCCTGATGGTCCGATATGTTATAGTTAACCGCCCCATATGTGAATTCAATCTTTATTTGTACCAGATAAAAATCTAGAATCGTATCCTTGGTTAATCCATATCTAGTGATCTCATTCATTCTAATTTCAAGGTCATGTTTATCACTGAATTCCGATAGCAGCTTATATTTCCTATCCTTCCTATCCATTAGGTCGATGTTTAAGTCTCCGCATATCACTATGTCATAATTGCCCTCCCCATAAATACTCTTGGTTTCATCTAATATTCGTCCTAGCTCAGCTAGACCCTCAGCAACATTCAGTGACGGTGGCCGATAAACGCAAATTACCAACTTTTTCCTGACCTTTTCTTTACTGACCCAGAGAGTCAGGGTCTCAATGAAGCTGTTATTATTTTCGTCCAACAGGCCATCATTAACCTCTTCAACGTTCAGGTCTTTTCTTATGTATGTGCATATACCTCCCCCATGTTTCTTCGCCATCCTATCCTTTCTAACACAGTTATAGTCGTTATGGTTAATTAAATCTGTAGGGATACTTTCCTTCAGCCATGTTTCCGAGAGACATAGAATTTCAGGGCCTCCCATCAAAATGTCAGTTCTAATTTGATCTATTTTCTGTATCAGTGATCTTACATTTAGATGTAGGATTTTGAAACCCTTCTTCTTCAGAATGTCAGACCATTTGTTCAGAGTCATCTTTGTTAGTGGCTTATTTCTATGTTAATTAGAGTCTAGAAGTCGCTAGTGTGATCACTTGGTGGTGCACACTTGTTAGATTGAGATAGGGGAGGAAGAACAGCCTGACTTTTAAGAAATAGTAGAGTTACAAGTGATCTCATCATGTTATTACGCAATATTTTTGGTAGCATCCTCAGGAGTATCAGGAGTTCGGAGTACTCAGGAGTATCTGGAAGGTGGTGGTGAAGGGCTTATTGTAAGCGCCATCACAGTTCCGATAACCAGTTCATTAATCAAAGATTATTCAAAATAATGCTAGGCTATATTTCTATCAGAAAATCAAGTAGCCACCGACTGCCCACTATCACCCCTAACTAAAGGCTTATTGTAAGCGCAGCAGTGATTCAGGGCAAGAGCAGTATCGCATATAGTCGGGGTAATAGTAATGATAATAGTAGACATGCTCTTAAGTTCTAAATTCTTAATTTATCATAGTTAGACATTCCATTCAGGGGGAGGGGGTTAGTAACATGTAAGCAAGGCAAGTCCACTACAAATAATAGATAATAATAATAATGATAATATGTACAGGTGGCTTATTGTAAGCGCTCTTTATAAACTCCTGTGAACAATACATACATCTCAGACAGACAGTATCAGCAAAGAAATGAAGTAATAATAATGTAGATAACGCTCAATAGACATATATTAACCAGACAAAACATTACGACTGCTAAAGTGATACGCAAAACCGGCTTATTGTAAGCGCTGTCATGCAGTAATTTCCCCATATGGTTACAACATGCGAAATAGAACATTCAAACGAGTAATAGCCCAATAGCGGTATACAGTAGAGTTCTAATAATACCAGTCCCAGGGTTCTCATAAGGCACAGTTACACGTGTCGATTCCGCACAGGTGAGAGGACATAAACAAATAGACTGGCCTATGATGGCGCAATCCCCGCCATCCGGACACACACTAATCAACACCCGTCCCCACATGGGTTTCCCCTAGCACCACTATATATAGATACCGGGTCTTCATGGAATCTTGAGATCTGTTTGGCCCATTCTCTAATCACCGGTGCAGTAAGATGCACTCCGTCGTATAGCTTATTTAAATAATGCCTCGGCTTGCCCCGTTGATAACAGTGTACTTTGCTTTGTAGGTATATATGGCGGATTCCCCTCTTTTCGTTCAGCATGCGTATGTCTTCATTTACGGTCATGACCGCATTATTTATCATGATCTGCTTTTCTGATTCGCCTTCCAGCTTGTTAGCTCTGTTAAATTCTAATCCAATAAATCCACCAATCGTTATGTATGACTTTTCCTGTTCAGCAGCTAGGATGGTCAATGCATCTACATATCTGTCAAACATTAACCTCACAAGTTCTCCTTCGTTTGGGGCAGCCAGGGATATTTCTTTAGTGATTGGGTCTTTATCGCTGAAGTCACAGATACCTCCTATGAGAACAATACCAGAAGGGATTAACTCCCTGAATATCTCCTTTGCCTTGTACGCTAAGTCGACGATCCCCCAACCTGGGTATGAGTATGTTACAATCTCCATGCTATTTTCAATATGATCAATTAAATGTCTCCCCCTTGAGTCCGATAGGACAAGTGTTAGGCGTTCCATATCTACTTTCTAATCTTCGTTGCCTGTGGAAATCAATAAGCATTTTGTAGAAAATCGTTCAGACATCAAACATTGAATATTAATATGCAATAACGACCAGATCATAAACATTGCTTATTTTAGAGTATTTCCAATTCATCTTTGCATATGCCTAGTGACTCCTCCTCAAAGCCTTTGAATCTATCTGAGTGGCGTAGTCCCATAACACTACAAGGCATATTGCCCATGATATTGGGTGCCGGTAGCGAAAGTCTATTGCTGCCATCTGTATTACTACTTTTGCTTAGTGGCACCATGCTTGTACGCCAATTATGATCAGATTTGCTTGCTCTTTCAGAATATAATGGAGTAGGGTTTCTAATATTGTCATTACTCACTTGACTTGATATGTCTGGAGATCCAGCTCTTTTCAAAGACGGGGAGCGGTGAGAAGCGTCCTGAGCGAAGCGTTGTCCAGGTCTGGGACCTCTAACCGGAGCGCGACCTACACGTTCAGCACCCGCGTCACCTAGCTGGGCGCCGGGAGCTTGTATTTGTTCCGCCTCATTGCCCTGAGTACCATTCTCAGTTATGTCACCGTTGTTGTTGTCAGTTCCCACCTGATTAGTCTCCATCTGTTCATGTGCCACTGGTCTATTCTTTTCTGTCCTCTGTCGAGTAGCAGTTCTCCTCCTAGGCGAGCCACTAGTTGTAACATCAGGGGTTTTATCCTCTTGGTCTCTGAATTCAATTTGTAAGCGATCGACCAAGTCCGTGCCATATACGTGGTGTCTCCTAATTTCCTCCAGGAGTTGACCTACTAAGTTGGCTCCCTTGTGCTTGTTGCTCTCCATGAGGTCCGATCCAAGTCTACACCCTGCAGCCCAGAATTTGTCGTTGGTGGCTTCATAGAGTCTTTTTTCTCCAGTTCTAATTAGACAATCCAGGACTTCTTCATTTTGTTTGAACTTTTCGTCCAATATTCCTCTCATAATATCTACTTTAATTGCGTCCCATTTTGGTGTCGACTCAATTTCACTTCCTATCTTTTTGGCTTCTCTGGCCTCGGTACAATTGAAAATTCTTGCCGCTCTGTTTCTATCCCCTAGCATATTAGCCCTACAATATTGGTATGCCTGTTCGACACTGTAGTAGACTTGCCCCTTTATTCTGATATCGCAACGAAAGAAATTACTTAGGGGACTGTGATGGGATTGGAAGAAGACTCCATGTTTGTTAGTCTGTGTCTTTGCGTCCTCCAGCGTGTAGCCTTCACCTAAGTTGCACAATTGGTCATGTGAGTAGGTAATATTATCTACGACTATCGTGTCTTTAATAATCTTCCCCACCTGTCTGCCACCAATACGGTTGATGTGTGATTGGATTGTTCTCAGATCAGTCTTTTTTTCTACGATTTTTTCCGGCAAGTCAGCATTAATGTAAATATTGTAGCAATCTCTGGTCTTCTTCAATTCACTCCTTCTATTGTAGATGTAATCGCGCTTTTGAACGTCCTTAAACTTTACCAGTACCTGTTTGATACCCATGGATTTGCTCTGTATACGCCTAGCTGATATAATACTGTCTTCAGTTAACGAGGGGTCTAGATTTCTCAGGACATCCAGGCACACTTCATCAGTATTTTCCGCACGGTATTGTGTGACACCACTCATAATAAAATTACATCGTCTCCTATCCAGATCGAGCTCAGTGCATTTGTTTTCAAGTGCATTGTTATGTAATAGCACTCTGTTCAAGTCCTCTCTAAGCCTCAGAATTTCCCTACGATTGTCAGTGTCATTCATGATCAAATGTTCCATCTTATTTCTATGCGCCTCAATGTTGCTATGAGCCATTCTCAAAGAAGATTTTAGAGTTTCTACCGAAGGCGAATCCTCCGCAATATCATAATCAGTTTTTTCAAGCAGATCACCGACTTCATATTGGGGTACACACTCGAGTAGGTAATAGGGTTTGTTGTCAGCCGTGCGAGGATTAGCTGTCGCCGCGAAAGCCACGTCCCCGTCGGCTACACGGACCAATTGATTGAGTAAACAATTTCCAGTTTCCATTATCGCTCAATGTTGTGCATAAAACATAGGAAATCGTCATCAAGTTCATAGAATACACTTACAATTTTTGCATCCCACGAATCACCATTCCACGCGCTCTCAAATGATATATGTTATAGGTTCGTAGGGTATAAGAAACCCATTGAAGTCGTATTCGGAATATCCTACTCTGCAGAGCTGGTTATAAGTGCGTGTGTCCCCCTCGACACTCACTCAATCACGATTACCGTATTGGCGGATAACATGGCACTTAGCCAATCCTTTGACAGGCTCTGGATTTCTCAATTGGGATTTTGCTGTAGCTATATCCGAAGGTGTTGCTTCAAGGAATGAACAAGAACTGATGACTTGTTCTGCCCACTCCATGAAGTCTTTTACCCCCTGCATATAATGGCCTTTCTTGATGGCGATTGTTGCCGATTGCTTCACGGAACCGCCAATCCCGTCACAAGGGCCCTTCCCGTGTCCTGCCTCAAAGAACTCCCATGACAGGAGAGATGTCTCCAGGAGTTCTTCACTCCTGCACACCAAATGTACAATGCTCTTATTTCTGTACTGTGAGCATGGGGAGTCCGTGAATATTCGAAGTGCTGTTAATGCCATCTCATACTCCACATCCATCCATGTCTTAATTCTTGGGATGAGATTTTTCAAAAAAGCCAAAGTCGTTGGAGCTGTGTGTCCTGTCTCGCTCGAAACTCCCACGAAACTGCGATGGACCAATTGCCCCTCTGTTCTGACATAAGCAATCATGGGATGGATGGTCAGCTGTGTTGCCCCATAAAATGAAACAGAAGGCTCATCCTGATGTACACAAGTAAAATTTTCGCTGTAATCCATCTGTACTAGACAATGCCCAATGGGCAGGATGTCCTTCAGTTGGCGTAGCTGGCTGTACTGGTTTTTCAACAGCGAGATGTGTTCCCTCATCAGCTGGAACTCCCATTGGCACACAAGGGTAAAGTCCTCTTTGTCTGTGTAGAGGAGCAATTTGTTGGGTTGCTTGAAAGTAGAACCCTTTTGGGTTTTCTTCTCAACTAATTGCCATTCATGGAATATCACATTTTCTTCTTCGATGTCATCTATCAGTGATTTGATCTCCAGGGCGCCAAAATTGAGGAATTCCTCAGATGACCTCGTTTCTAACAGGATTGTGCCTGCAGGCTGGTGTTTCTTGATGGCATCGATCTTCAGAGTACAGTTGCAGCACTTGAGGCACAAGCACTGCCTCCTCTCTGCATCCTTGATTGATTTATAACATGGTGGGATCTTGGATGCAAAAGAAGAAAACGATATAGCAACGTTTTGATGCTCCACTTTAAACTGCTGCCATAATCGCTTCTTGGTGTCATTTAGTGCTCTCCGACCTCTGTCCTTCTTCGAAGGTAGGATGACCGTGTTTTCTGGCTTATCAATAAAAGAGCGCACCAATTGACATAGCCGGACATATGATGTCTTTCTACGAAGGTGAGGCACTTTGACCTTAAAGATTGATTTTCGGCTTACCCCAAGCTTCTGGGCGAGAAGAGTCGAGCATTTGACATCCCTTGGGGTGGCTGTTGCCTGTGATAGCACTTGCTGCTTTATTTTTTTCCCACTTGCTTTTACCTGGGCAGAAAGGATGTTAAAGGCAGCCAGGTTCTTGGTCAGGGAAGGGTGTTTTGATGGTGATGCCCCAGCCTCCCGCATAGTTACATGTGCCTCCTTTACTGGAGTGGGAAATTCAGCTTCGTTTCCCACTAAAGTTGCAGTCTTGGGTGCCTTACATTCTTTTTTATTCTTTTCTACAGATCGCTTCAATTTTGCAATTTCTTTCTTTTTTTCGGAGAGCTCCTCCTCTGTAGCAGATAGTTTTCTGTTAAGGTTACGCACCTGATTATAAAATGGACGTGTAACCTGGTCACTGCAAAGGAATGATAGATTTCTACCTTTAAGCTAAAGATCACAGAAGTTTATATCTCATTATTTTATATCATCATGCCTTATTATGTCAATATTAGAATATGTGCGGTAATGCTAAACAATAGCCTGAAAATCTCAGAGGTTCCTTCATTATTTTGTTTCACCGCACCTTATTACGGTCAATATCAAATAGACAGATAAATTTTACTACCATTATGTATGGGTCAACCAGGCAAGTAATCAGTGAAATTATAGAAATAACAAGAAATCATGATTATAATCTCCCAGCTATATCTTGTATATTTATTGTAACGGTCATAAAAATTGCTGCATAAGATGCATAGGCACACCTGTCTTCCATACAAAAATAGATAATATATCGTACAAAAATAAAATCATCTTAATAAACGATCATCTTGGCCTTCAACACTTCAAATATGTACAAACTGTAAACCAAAGGTTAAAGAAATCGTCAACAGTACAGTGAATAGATAAATAGTTAACTAGTGCTAGAATATTTATAAGCTTCAGCTATCAGTAAAGATGTAAATAGTTGTTTCTTTATAAAAGGTGCCTAAACTAGTCAGAAAGTTAGATTAAACATATCAAGTGGATGAAAGTATTTTGAAAAAGAAACTTGCAATTTCAATGTTACACAACGAATACCTGTTCCTATCATATGAAGAACACCCAAAAATATTAAACTGAGAATAAGTTAAATAGGATTTGTCCGGAATATTAAATCAAACGTCAATACTTGTATATAATACATAGCTCCATAATATTACAAGCTGCAGTGGCAAACAAGCAAACTGAACTGAGAAAACTAATCTTATATTGCAATTTAATGTTACACAATGAATACCAGTCGTTCTCATATAAAGTACAGACACAAATATACCACAGATTAGGTACAATGTAAGTCAGAATATTAAAATGTAAGTCATCCTGAAGTCAAAATGTAAAGGAATCGTCAATTCTTATATATTATACATATCACCGCAATATAAACTAACATAAAACAGCTAATACTGCTTTCCCCAAAAGAGGGAAATTGTCCGGGGGTCAACCTTTGGACTGGGTCGGGGCCTGAGAACACTGGAAAAAATGAATAACAATGCACATAACAACCATATGAAAATGTAATTGTATGTAGTATAATGTACCATTAGTAGTCCGCTAGGTTTGAGTACAAGTTAACATGTTGAAATAAACTTGAAATTAAGTTACTTAATTACTAACTAACAGAATTAACTTATGGTTTCATTAAAGATTTGTAGCTTCATAAAGTGAAAGGTGAACAAGGAATATGTAATGAATTTTCACCAGAAATAAGTTACTTACCGTGTTGGCTCTACAGCTGGCTCTGGCACAGGGGCTGGTGCGGGGCCTGGCACATGGGCTGGCACTTGGACTTTGACTGTAGCTGCAGCCTGACGCTGTGGCGATGGGCTGCCCCTCAGCCTGGCTGAACGCCGACTTCCTGTGAAAAGAATAAATATAGTTAATAAATGCATAGTACTGTTGTACCACTATTATTATGGAATTACTGACATATACATGGTAATTTAATGTCTCAACGTTATTGCTCATTACTCAAGAACTATTAAAGATATTTGCAAAATCAAATGGCATAAAGATACCTACAGATTTCAAATGATTCAAAATAACATCAACATTGTGTTTTTATGTTTGAGTGTTGATGCTAAGAAATACTTAATTACATGTAAAATTAATTATTAATTAGACTATTCAAGTTTTCTAATTAAAGATGCACCTGAGATGTCCCTAGTCCGACCCCTTGATCCGGATTTCCGCTGTGCAGCTTGTTGTTCAGCTTTTTTTCTCTCCTCTCTCCTGTACCTCACGTATTGATTTCTCTGTTCCCTCTCCTTCTGAGGGAGCTCGTTGGAGGGCAAGTAGTACGTCTACATATAGGAAATATATCTTAATATATGAGCAAATCCACCTATTGGTCGTCATTTGACCCTAAAATCGTATTTTGCTTATTTGAATGGGATAAAATGATTGGAGACATTTATCAATAGTTTTATCGTGTCCGCCAGCCCAAGATACATCAGAAATACCCCCTATTTACATAGTTTTTCCTAAGAATTTAGGCATTGGAGTGAAAAAACTGGATTTTAGGGCCTCAAAAATGAAGAAAAATCAGGGGAGACACAATAAAATGTTGGAAATAAATAAAAATATTTAGTCAAGCATTTTTTCGAACTCATTTAACCATTGAGCCTTGACTCTGGCTAATGCATGATCTGTTTTTTATTCATTCTCTATGGATCCTTGATATAGAAAAAATGAAAAAATATGTTGGGAACCCTAAATGTCAGCGTCACGTGTGGAAAATAAAATCCACACCTAGAAAAAATAAAAAAAACCTGGGTGAACAATATATACTAATTTTGTTAGCTCTACATGGACTTGAAATATTAAAACTAAATCTGTCCGGATTTATGTTCATAATTTGGAATAATAGGAACAAAGGTAAGAGTTGGGCAGCTCTAATGTCAGCATCACGTGAGTATTTTTACTCTACCTCATATAATAAATATTAATAAATAATAATTAATAATTTCCATATGCATGAGACGTCGGACATACTCATGCGTCGGACAAATACCATAAATCCACTCAGGATCTTCATGATGGGAAGGTAGGGAGGCAAATGTGTCAGCGTCACGTGTGTTTTCCACACGTGACGCTGACATATGCTGGAACTGACGCTGACATGTATAATATGGAAAAACCTTTTGTTGGGACATAGAGAAATTTCAAAACCTTTACCCCTAAAAATGTTACCTGTATTGACTTAAACAAAACCTACATTTACCTTCTTAAACAACCAATACAAGTATTCAAGTCATCTTAAAAGAAAATGTTAAATATTTATATATATATATTCCAAAATTAATGCGTTATGTATGTATGTGGGCAGAGAGTCATGACAATGACATGTCATCCTTGCCGCTGCCATTATCATTACCATTACTGAATGGTTATTTGGCTATAACTTTTCTTCTAGTTGGAATATTTTCACAAACTAAAAAGCGTTATGACCCTTATGTCGAGACCTATGATGTACACAATAATTCAAAACATTATGTGCATATTTCTTTTATTTATTTCTAATTTAAATCCTTATTTATGAAGAAATATGTACCATTCTACAGTGCCCTTATCAGCAGAGTTCCTGTCACATACTGTACCAAGCTGCCCTGGCGACAACATTCATTATTAACTTTCCCAATTGCGTCTATAGTAGCAGCAATATGTCTAGTTTATGTTCGAAAAAAACTAAATCAATAGGAGCAATTTAAAAAAATTTTCAGCTCTGGATGGCCAAATGACGACCAAATGGTGGAATTGCTCATATAAGAAATAACTAGATGCATAGCTATGACTACTATAAAAACCAATCAATTAATTTTCAATTATCCATCCATCAAATAACATGAGAAGGTTTCGAAAAGAAAAGTAAAAAAAAAAGCTACATGAAAACATCTTGATTTAATTGATTAACAGAACTCTTAATAAACTATGATATAAAAATATATCATATAATCAATTGATTTCTTAACATAATTAAAGAATGCCCACCTTCACCCTCTCGCTTTCCTTTTCTCTCCACTCGGGATCAGTCCGCTTGCGGGCCCTCCGTAGTCTTGCCATTTCCCTGTCTCGCTCCTTCTGTTTCACAGTCTTGACCCTTTTGGGAGGCATTGTCTTTTTCTGATATCTGAGCTGGGAAAAATGGAGTACTGATATAGCACTTTTGATGATATATAAGTATAACATCTAAACACTTATAATAGGAATTTACATACAATATTTGCATATAGCAACGTCTGAAAGAAATAGCCTAGCTATGCGTCATAAGGTGGTTAATAAACTGTACACGTTTCTGACACTACTTACATAACTATAAGCTAGCTGGATTAGGTTATATTACCTAGTATGTTCTTACGTCGCACACCATTTAGTACTACTATACAAATACAAATTTGGATTTTTGTTTTTTACATATAGCCTAACTATGCGTCATAAGGTTGTCAAATGTTTCGGACACTATTTGTACATAACTATTACAGAGCAGGAACAATGAAGCTGTCAACGACCCAACCCCCAATGTTTTTACGACGACCACCGTTAATTCAAGGGCAAACCGTAAGTAGGGGACACAGGCAAGTTGGAACATCAGAAGGAAACCTAGATGTCGCCGAAGTAAATTGTGTGTATGGTTTTGGAGCTTACTCATGGAAATGGGCGATGTCAATATGATCCCAGATGGCTGAGTAACCCAAAATACATCAATATCACCGCCATAACACTCCAAATTATAGGAAAATTATGAAAAAAGAAGAGAGAGAACTTACGGTGAACGTTTCGGCGGAGGTCCCATCTAGTTGTAGTTTATAAGAGAGCCGCTGGGTGGTTGCAAAAGGAGTTACTGGTGGCGCCGCCTGTCGACGTAAAAACGCACGACGTAAGAACAGGGGTTTTCCCGCTCTATTCACAAGGCATATCGGTCCAGACCATTTGTGTTGCATGGACAGTAAGAGTATCAGTAGCGCCATGTATTCATATCACATTTAAATGATTTTCTACAATAGCATGGAAAAGCACAACTAATGAATGTGGCGACGTAAGAACCAACCAAATTAGCCATTTTCCCATTGAATTTATTTGAACAGGCATAACATCATTATTTATGGTCCAATTGTGACGCTTGAGGTATCAAATGTTAGAGATTGGTTTGAATATGTATCAAATGATTTTTATTTTTGTGTCATACAACAAGTTCATTGTATGAAAGTGAGCAACATGTACATTTTTCTATGAAAATATCGATTTTAAAGGGTTTTAACACATAAAATATCCACCTGTCCTATAATAATGTATATATCAGAGGAATCCTCATGCCAAGGGAAATCTGTCAGTATCATTTGTTTTAATATCAATGAATATTACACTGAGATATAAGGCATAGAGGGGCTAAAGGTAGGGAAAAGGGCACTGGGCCCATTTCGTAGGAATGGACCATATATATATATTATATAGAATTATATATTCTAGTTCTGTGGATATATATATAAGGCGTAGTTCATATGTTCTGAAATACTGGACCAAAAATAAAACGTCACAAGAGGACCTTATTACATATCCATTTACATGTCCAGTCGAAATTATACAGATCTAAAAACGTATCTATATTTCAACACACATTCTATTTTATATACTAGCAGTGTCTGGGTGTATCCAATACCAGAACTGGCCTCAGCACCAGTTTATTATCATTATAATTACATGAGCAGGACAATAAACTTCTGTAATCAGGTCTTCCAATTTAATTAGTTTTAAAATTCCTTGTCCTTTGATGTATATGTTAATACAAGCATTAGGGGATTTGTATACCCATTTTGAATATTGATTCTCATTGAATCATGGGCGTTACGGTCCAGTGTAATATCTATAAAAAACATGACATGTTCAGCATGAAATATTTATCGCTACTCCAATGTCAATATGTCTTACATGTTTCCATAACACAAGTCCCCATCTTTCCCATCATGCCTTTGCTTTTCATAGATCATTTAGACAAGCTGTAATATTGGTGAAAAAATTCTTGCTATCTTTGATAAAAATGTTGCCAAATAATTGTATGTCAGAACCCATCCCAGGATGCACTGCAATAGACATGCACAGTGGCACATGCAAGTCCCCTATTGATGTAATTATTTCTCATACCCATTGCAGACACTGCATCCAGGGCATTTGAGTACCATGCACAGCGCTTCGGGCCGGCATTCAGGGTGGGTGCAGGGTCAGAGATCAAGGTGAAGGATGTACTAGAGCTGTTTGACACCAACATTAAGAAGTCCTACAACTTTGTCATCTCCTGCAGTACCCCCTGCCTGCTGCACACCCTCAGCCTGGTAGCTATTCATCTACTCCAAATGTGCAGAAAGATAGGACGAGATTCATTGTAGTCCTCTTTGTAGAGATCTTACAAAGTATAGCAAGCTTAGATAGCAATGTAACAGTCTTAACAGTAATCAGAAATCATAGTGGCTTTGTGGCAGATATTATTAGCATATGGCCTTGTCAGGTTTCCTGCTTTGCTTGATATGATCCTGTAGGAAAAGTTCAGATACTATTTGTTAACAAATTGGCACTTTGTTAGTGCACTTTGGCGTTACAGGGAAAGGGAAGGGTTTTGATTCTTCTACTTTTTTATTTTATTTTTCAAGGTTTCCCCTGCCGAATCCTTGTATTTACTGATCCTGTTTTCTACCATTTTTCCTGCTAATGCAGATTGCACCATTCTTATTTTTACTAACTTAAACATACCATCTTCAGATTGATTTAGTAATAAATGTGTCAAATTTAATCTTCTTTTCCTATTGAATTGTGTGTAAAATGGGAGGCAGGTGAACAAGTACAGTTACATCCACAATGAGCAGGGCATCATGACCTATCTGCACCGGTGGCTCATCAGCGTGGCGGACGCTACACAGATGGCATTAATTGAGAGGCATGTAGTCAACATTACACATCTTATGGCAATTCCTAGCCATAGCAAACATGTAAGTTACATTAACAATAGGGAGGCCGAGTAGTCCATGGATGGCAGCAGGGTTTTGGGATGCACCACTGCTCCAACAGGGGATTTGCATAGCCGCCATTTTGAATCTTGTTTTGCATGGAATTATGGGACTAACGGTGCAGCATAAAATCTAGAAAACATGTTCAGCATGAAATATTTATCAATGCTCAGATGTCAATATCCATGTGTTATACATGTTTCCATAACATAAGACCTTGTCTTTCCCATCATGCATTTGGTTTTCATGGATAATTTATGAAAAGTATCATATTGGTTAAAACATTTATGCAATTTTTCGATAAAAATGTTGTTAAATATTTGTATGTCAGATTTCATCAGAATCCATCCCAGCATGCACTGTAACAGACATGCGCAGTGGCACTTGCAACTCCCCTATTATATTATTCTTTCATCATTTAGAAGAGTTTCTATGAGATTTTAAAGCACAGATATCCATCTATAGAGCCAAAACAATGACCACAAGCATCTTTATCATTCTAATAGGGCGATTTTTACATAATGAATATATATATAGTTGTCGCTCAATTCCACCATGACACTCATACACCCTATTGTTATGTTGTTATGTGAATAATTGAGAAATTCTCCCTTCACAGAATGCCACAGTGTTCTCAGCTAACTGGACGCCAAGAGGCAGGAGACTAGAGCCTTGTGCCTGGATAGATGGGGAGGTACTGATGGGGGAGCTCTACCCCACCCTCAAGTATGGCCTCAATGGACGGAAGATGAGAATAGCCACATTACCGGTAACATACCATAAATTATTTCCTTGAATGACCACCCCCAGCGCTAACTAAGTCAAATTTCTACCAGTCTTTTTTTAAGGCCCAGTGTTAAATCAAGGTCAGGTGCTTTATTATACGAATACAGTTAAGTATAATAACATGTCCCAATGGTACTGGATCATATAATATTGGGATTAATATAATCTTTAGACAGGCAGGTGTTCTAAGCCCTGTGCTTTTTACTGAATCATGTTACAACCTCTGCCCTCATTTAAGGCAATACAGTAGACATGAAACCTTGAAGAAAGTTAATGTATCGTAAGTTAACGCCAAGGGGTATGATCCCTGAATAAACAAATGCCACAAGAAATACCCACACTCCCTCCCAAAACTACATCAAATTATAAAAGCAGTACTGTACACAAAACATTAGGTCATTATTAATGAAAGCTTGTATGGTAATGCGTTGAGAGAATTTGTGAGAATGTTTGTTTGTTTAAATAGTTTATTTGATCTCAACGTTGTGCCCTGAAGAGCACTTTTCTCAGTAGGATAGTAGGCCTACGTCTAGATAAATTTTAGAAATAGCAAAAATCAAATATAGTAATAAAAATATATAATAGCTGGGGGAGGAACCTGCAAGAATCATGCAAATTTTGATACCTTTTTAAAATTTGGCATTCTGTTAGGTGAGGCCATAGGCTTTTCAAAAATCAACAGCAGCAGGCCCACACCCTTGGTAGCCGGTAGCTGCAAAATACAAAATGGCCGACATCAGAATCAAATGCACCAAATCTTTGCTTCAACTGATCCTATTTTCAAGTACAATACCAATTTATTAATGTTTTAAGGTACAAGGAATCCATTTCTGAGGTTATCATTTAGTGCCAAAGTCTTTTTCACTGTCAAAATCCAATATGGCCGCCGTCTGGAAATAAAAATTTCATGTCTAACAAGTGGTTACTACTGTGTCCAAGTAGGGCACCATTCTTTCTATGTTTTAAGGTGTGAGGATTCAATTTCTGAAGTAATTTCTCTTTCAAGGACATTATCAAGTCATAATGGTCAGAACAGTGTAAAGTCTGTGAAATAAACTGTACTATATCATCTTTACTTTTCCTTATAAACATGTCAATACAATTAAGCAAAACAACACAGATAACTGTACAAAATCTACATAAGAACATTCATACAGAATGGATGTAGGACTGATAACTCTCCAAAAATCTTTCACAAAATGGACCACAGCTAATTCACCAGCTATTTTGATCAAATCAAAGCGAGTCTATCAAATAGGATGAGATATTGAAAGTATAAAAAAATAGACAATTTTTATATCCATTTTATATCCATTATAAAGTAAAAGAACATTGGAATCTTCACATACAGAACACAACTAATAAGTCACGGAATACGGGTAAAAGTATTGAAAACAGGATAATGATGGCAATATATTTACTCCCTTCATACAACATATAGCACTAATGTACCCTATCAAGAGGCCGTTTTCTGTCTCGGGGAAATCTATATGATTCATATATAATCATATTATATCAAGGGGGTTTTAACCTGCGAACAGACATATATTAATCTGTCACCATAAGCTGCGACTAGACCGGTATTTACAACTCTTAGTCCATCACTCAGAGCAAGAAAAATTACAACATCCAAGAACCAAATATCAAAAGTTTAAATTAAACAAAAACAAACATGACAGTACAATATGCCTTATATTCCTACAAAACAAAGACAAGCGACAGACAACAAAATAGGTCAGGAAAATGAAAAATACAGGATCAAGGTTGATCCATTAGTAAACGTGACCATCAATAATCTTATCTCCCTTCTCATATTATTTCGAACTATCATCTAAAAATAACAGTGACACATGTCTGTCTCTGTTATTCAAAATAACCCTTAACCCCCTGTTTTGTATTTTATAATACTAGTTTCCACAGACCCTAATTCATGAATATATTTTGTTGTCATGTTCTTCATTAGAACATTGATAAAAATGAATAAACACATAGTTTATGCCTATAATATAAAATATTCTACCTTTCAGTGGGCACCATTTCTGATTAGGGGACCTAATGGCCAGTATTCTGGTATATGCAAGGAGATGATGGATGTGCTTGCTTACATCATGAACTTTACGTGAGTCGGCTAAACCTCTCTATTAGGGTGAAATCACCAGAAAATGTCTAATTTGTCTTCAGCAATCCTCTCAAATCACTCAAATTTAAGATACATTGAGGTTCTAAATTCAGTTCAACATAACCAATAGAGTATTTCAAGGCAAAACCAAATATACTCAGATATACCTAGTATTGACCATTTTCCAGTCTCATTTACCATCTAATGTATTAAGCTCAAGAAGGGTATTTTTTGTCAGGCATGTTCTGGGAATCTGTGATCTCCCCAGCTGTTTTTCTGCCCTGTCCAGTTCCGTCAGCTCTGTCCGGGGGACACATATGTGGTTTGTGAAGGTATCTGTGGTGAAAATGTGATTTTGGTATGTCCTTTTTAATCAGGATATCCACTCTATTTGGAAAACCCGGGAAAACCCCTGTTGGGAACTAGAAGATATTTAGGTCATGCCTTTATCAACAAGAGGGAGAGGGTGGGGAAATTGGGGAGGGAAAAAGATATGACAAACAGAGAAAAGAGGGAGGGAAAAGAGGGGGAGGGAGGGAAAGCAGGGAGAGGGAGGGAAAGCAGGGAGAGAGGGGGACAGGTACTTTGCTAGTAATTTAATAAATGTGTAGATGTGCCAATTGTATGTTTTCTGAAGATTTGAGCCATTAACGTCTCCAAAAAGCTCACCTCTGTACTGTTCACTATTCTTTTACTGTAATTTGAATACATTTCATTTGGGGAATATTCTACAATAGGACTTTTCAAACAGGTTCAGGTTCTATTATTTTTTGTTTTAATCATTAAAACGCCTGGTATAGTCTTAATAGAATGTCTATCAATGCCTCTAAAAGTACCATTATTAGTTTCATATTAAGTAGCAAGACTCCAAAAGAACCCAATTCAATATTAAAACTAGGAAACTCTTTTTTCGCTCGAAAGAGGTCTCACTGTCTTTCTGTTACATACTGTATGTTATATCTCTATTACAGATGGTTCTAGAAAAGTTTATGATGAAGGGAAAAGTCTCTTTTGTAGATACTGTCTTGACTCATTTTGATTTTGGCTCTAAATGGGTTAAAGTTACATTAAAATAATATGCTGGAATGAATGTGATTTACTAAACTATCTGTCATCTAAAGAAATTAATAAAGTACACATTAAAGAAGTCAACAAAGTTCACATTACATGACAGATTTGATACAATGGAACCAGCTGACCAAATGTGGGGATCATCTGTTAACAATGGTTCCTGGACTGGACTTATGAGTCTTATTGTGAATAAGGTAAATGCCTTTTTCTGATACATACTTATTTGATTTCCCTGTTCACTCCTAATGCACTCTTGCATCAGATCAGAGCAAACCATTAGAATGAAGGGTGGCCCAGTGGAATAGGGGATTACATAGCCGCCATTTTGAAACTTGATTCACAATGGTACAGTATAAAATCTATAGAAAACATGCCATGTTCAACATGGGATATTAATCAATACTCTAATATCAATATCCAAGTGTTATACCTCATCCCATAACACAAGCCCCCATCTTCCTCACCATGCATTTGGTTTCCATAGATCATTTATAAAAGCTAAGATATTAGCAACAACTTTTTTGTAATTTTTGATAAAAATATTCTCAAATATTTATAAGCCAAGTTTCAACAGAATCTATCCCAGAATGCATTATAACAGGCATGCGCTGTAGCACATCTATACAAGTTGGTTATTGCCGCTTAACTGCGTAATCCTAACTTTTTGTGATTACATGTGTGTCGGAAATGTGTAAATGTGTAGATAATTGATGTGAATTATATTGTTTGTCAAATTCATGACAATTTCACACAATTTTGGTTATATGTAAAGCAGTTATAAGAGAAGGTGAAAGTTCCAGATCTATAATTTGAAGTTTGGATGTCTTATATTTATAATTAGAAGTACTTGCTCAGTCGAAAAACTATTATGAAAAGTGACAAAGACCAGAACTTTGATATTAAGTCTGGCATGGGAATAACTGTTTAACCTTATGAAAAACTTTAACAATTAATTACCTTTTTCTCCATACTCATTATTAACTAGTTTATGATTAACTGTGTTTGTTTATTGGTGTTTATTCCTTTTGTGCAGGAGGCAGACATGGTGGTGGCTCCACTTGCAGTCCAGCCATTACGAGAGCAGTACATTGACTTCTGCACTGCGCCCTTTTACTTTGAGGAAACAGCAATTGTCTATAAAGTTCCGACAGGCAACAGTGGTTTCTCCCAGTACTTCCTTTTCCTGTTGCCCTACAAGACAGCTGTATGGATAGTCATTGCTGCTGCAGTGCCTTTAGTGGGGATTA
This sequence comes from Sthenelais limicola, assembly GCA_942159475.1. NCBI lineage: Eukaryota > Metazoa > Annelida > Polychaeta > Phyllodocida > Sigalionidae > Sthenelais > Sthenelais limicola. The sequence goes on from OW804101.1 coordinate 23,535,983, forward strand.
TTGCCCATCTCATGTCTCTTGCTGATCACAAAAGTGGTCACATAGCTAAACCACAGTCACCTGATATTCAGGCACGTACTTGGCAGATCTTCGGTATACTTTTTGCTCAAGGTAAGATAGAACAAGGGATCTCTTTTCAATCTGTATAGTAATCGGGGACTATAGTATTGCAGGGGACTATTGTATTGCCTAACTCTCACATATGAGGGCACCAAAACCAATACTATATGAGTTGTAGCCCCGTGCGATAACCATTTTCACAAAAATAAACACAAGCTAACTGCCACCCATGCCTCTATTCCGGAGAACCTATATATGCCAGAACCCCATTTAATTCACTTTTCTAGCTTAGTTTGATCTTAGCCTGTATATTACTGAAGTAAGACAAAAGTAAAAAGGCTGTCTGCTCTGGGAATCAACCTCACAATGTCCAGTTTGGAAGTCTCACATGCTAACCACTTCCCTATGGCTATAGGGAGCATGCATAAAACACAAGGCATACCCATTGATTCATTGCATTGTAGCTTTACTTTAATCTCCCATTCTCCTCATGGTAATTGAGGGGAATCAGAAACAAAAATTATCCATGAACACCTCTTGTGTTAGCCGCAGGCAATTTAATGATTCAAATTAATCATAACAGTATATCTTGCATCTGCAATCTTTTTCTATAATATGCCCACATGCAGGGCTTAATTCTGCACGCTTTCTGCACTTGAAGGAGGATTAAGTCAAAGTCTAAACAACTTTTAATATAAGGCATAGGACATGTCAATCCATTCCCACCCTGCATTGTCCTCAAGAACTCCGTTCATAATCCATGATATTCTAAGATTCCTCTCTGATTCTTCACTACACATTTCGTTTTGTAATGATTTTATTTTAACTGGGGTTTATATGGAAATTTGAAAGCAATGATGCCCATGCCAATAATTAAACCATAGCCTGCAGAACATCAGAACAGAAAGGATGTAAATCTCTATATGAGTAATTCTCCCAAACGGGCTGCATTTGAATTCAGGAGGCCATTTTTTTAAAAAATAAAATTCGTTGAATCTCTACAATCGTTGGCGTACATATAGCAGGGAATATCAGCATTATGCAGACGAAGTTTGGGAAGGCTGTGACAAATTTCTATTTCTCCACATATGCTTCAAATACCTCCATTTTTGCCTATTTTTTTTACTTATTTCGGCCATATTCATGCAGATTTATGAAATAATAATGTGTAAGACTGAGGTGAATTACCCAGTACTTATGCCACCAAACATAAATGACAAAGTCAAAGCTAGGGAATCGATGTTGGCTGCCAAAATAAGGCCTGGTTGTAACCAGAAGTTTGACTACCTTTTTGTCAATATACCATTTTTATTTCTATAAGATAACTGTGTGTAATATATCAGGATTCCTTTATTTCTATTAATTATGGCGTAACGGCAACGCTCTGGCGTAACGGCGACATCCCAACATATGCTCACTGCAATTCAACAACATCTGCATTTATTCATATCTATACTTTTGACCAAATTCAGGCAGGCCTAAACAATTATTAAAGGCGAAATTACATAAAAAAAAGTTTATTTTAAATATGGGAGTAAATGTACATGTCGTAACGCGGCATACAATAACCCAACATCAATTCAATGAATTTTATTTCAAGAAATAAAGGGTTCATAAAGGTCATGGGCTAATAACTTTAATCTTTATTTAAAGATATGTATGCACCTTCAATCCCCACAAAACCAATGCAATATAATATAGCTGGCTACTTTTGGTGTATTTCATTCTTCTGAAGCAAATATATGTCATAACGCGGCACAAATATACCAAAATGATATTTCCCATGTCTAGATCAGTTTCAATTTGTGACTAAATAAATATTGGGTTTTTTCATAATTATGAACATGTGTGCATGTGTAGAAACCATTATTTTTAGTAGAAGTAATATATTTTCTAAATGCGCCTGTGTATTATATTGAAAATCCATAAATATCATTTAATTTTTAGCCTGAAAAAGCACTTTTATTGAAATAACAGCAAGGATTCTGGCATAAGAACTTTGAAAGTGGGGTTCCCACACCATTATTTTTGTCAACGAATCCAAATAGAATGGTCATAATTATGTCTGGTCATCCTAAATCCAGGTTGTAGACACCCCGGCTGGAAAATCAAATGATGCCCTAATGGGAAAATTACCCATAATTATACAGTATGTATCTGTCATATGTTAAATGTATGTATAATGTTTAATTATCCAGGTATGTTTGATACCGGTACCAATGTAAGGTATGGCTATTACCTGCTGTATACTCTGTGGGCCTTCACATGCATGGTCCTGACTGCCACATACATAGGTAAGCATTAATATAGGATGAGTGACAAGAAGAGCTAGGGGTATGTTAATTAATAATGCCTGAGGCGATACCAAGGGTACTATCAACCACAGGGCCCAATTGGAATGAAATTAACCCAATGCACACAGATTTTCAGCCGACTGTGATATGCAAGCCTCTGAATGTGATATAACACCGATATGAGGACTATGGTGCGTTTGCTGCTGTTCCACCATTAAATATTAAATGTCAGGGTTGATGTTTTAGCCAAAAGCAGTTTGTGCCAAAAGCACCTGAGCAACGGAAATGAATCTGGTTTGTAAAGGATGATAAATGACACATGTGTAGTGAACTCGGTTCGGGACTCTTAGCTTAGGAATAAAACGGAACAAGAATTACTCTCATACTCTGGTTTTATTACCTCACAACCTTAGACCAACCTTTCTGGACCAGCCAGAAAGGGAACATATACAATAGGAAATAGTATAAACAAGGTGTGGAGAATATCGATATCACAGATATTCTTATAAAAGCAAAGTTAAGAATAAGTAAAACCAGAGATTGGGTACGAACACATAAAGGAACATTTGCATAGCATAAAATGACAATATACAAGGAAAAGACACAATATAAAGTGATGAATACAAATAATAGTAAATAAGCTACAGACCACTCTTCCAGGGTCTGTGCTTCGGATAGATCCGAGAGCCCTTGACTGCCCTCTGGCGTCAGTCCGAAAGGACTGGAATCAACCAGCGGACAGTCTCGGACTCCCGGACTGCACTATTCCGGAACCCATAAAACACACGACCACTACAATACCCCCTCTTTCTTTTAAAGAGTTTAAAACATTGTTTAAAAATCGGGTAATAGAACAATAAAGCATATGAAAAGAGGAAAAATAATACAAATCACCACGAGTAAACACAAAAGTCACTCAACACAATAATAAAAGATCATAGACAAGTACAAGCAGGAGCATTTAGTGTCCTCACTACTGATACAAGTGGAAAGATAAAAATGATCCGTGTAAATGGCGAAAAAGTAAAAAAATTCCTCCGGCTCTCTGTGAGAAAAATAAATCTCACTACTACATTCTGTAGTATAACAAATAAGAGAGAAAAGTTCATTACTTCATTACTTTAGTTCCAGTGGTTAATATCCGTGGGTAGTCCGATTCATCTTTGTGTCAATCCGAGTGTGTCCATATCCATTTCCAAGTCCATAAATCAGTCCAGTCATCATCATCCACACAGGTCGTTCCATTCCGAGTCCGAGCATCATTCGTGGGCGATCCGTGTTGTCGTCTGGTCCGTCCTATGGTCATCCTCCTTCACTGGCGATGAGGGTCCTTCTCGTCGTCCTGCTCCATGTCCATGTCGGCATCATCCTCCACGTCACTGTGGCCAGTTTTGGTTCCAGGAGTGGGGGGTGCCTGCATACCAGAGCCGGGCGACGACTTAAGAGGGGAGATCACTTTCTCGGGTCCAAACAATTGGTGGATTCCGAGATCTGATGCTCCCACTCCTCCCTGTCCCAGACCGCTTCCCTCTAGCCAAGTCCGGGCCCTGCTCTGTGAGCGTTGTCGGGGCGCGGACCTCTGCGTTTGCTGCTGCCTTGCAGCTTGAGCTGCGGATCCAGCAGCAGCAGTGGGAACCGTCCGAGAAGTCTCGGGGGACACAATCATCCGAAAGGGGGATGCTGAAGGATGGCTAGGTGTTTTAACACCCATCTGGGCCATCTGGGGAAGTTTCCCGATCTGTCCCAACAACTGTGATAGTACATCCAGTTGGAGGGCATTGACCTGGATCGCCCCAGCCTGACCACCATCCACATGTAGAGTGGGGGCAGATGGATCTGTGACTCCCACACTCTCTGTTGGGTCCTGCTCCGGCGGAGAACTGGACTCCGCGGACTCCAACCTTGACCTCAGCCGCGCGTTAGCCTCCATCAAATCGCGGATTTGATTGTCCTTCTGGGCTAGGGACGCGCGCTGGGTCTTGATGATGACCGCCTGTTGGTTGTTCTCCTCTCGGAGGTTGGCGACCTCATCAATCCTACTCTCCACAGTCTCCAAACGTTGAAGGGGCGTGGTCAACGAAGCAATTGACCGACGTACCCCCTCGCTTAGAGCTATGGCTGCCTTCTCTAGATCCGTCAGGGCAGCTTCAACGTTAACGTCAACTGCCCGGACCAGTTCTTGGGTGTCATGGCGAGAAGGCAGATCTTCCTTGGCTTGCTCCACCCATTGCTGGGTTTTGCGGCCCTTCTTGGTGATGGGTGCCTCCGGATGGCTCGAAGACTGTCGTTTGTGCGTCTTCTTGGAGGTCTTTTTGTCCGAAGCGGGCCTACTTCCGGACTCAGGGGCAACGCTGCTGGAAGCAGAGCTCACCGATACCGAGTCTTGCTGTCCAGTTGCGGGTTTGCTAAGCCCAGAACTGGAGGAAGAAGAGGCTTTCCTAGCTTCGGCCTTCTCTGCAGCCTTTAGCCGGGTCTGGACTGCAGCCTGTGCCTTTCTTAAGACCTTCAGGTGATTGAAGGACAAGTACACCATCTTGTAAAAGAGAGGATTCTCTTTCTTTCCGGCGGTTACTGTGTCCTTCACCATGCGGGCCTGGGCCTTCTCCCGACTGAGGTTGTGCTGTCTCACCTCACCATTCATCAAGTGCTGGATAAGCTCACCCTTCCGATCCAGGACCTGTGCACAGCTAGTGTACGGGCAAGTCCAGGCTTGACGGAGGGGGGCGTGGCACTCGCACAAATGGCGAAAGAACCTCTCTCGGGTGGTGTAAATTTTTACACCCACATCTCGGAAACCAGTGTACCGACACACCAAGAAGGGGCAACGGTGTCCTGGCTTCCAGAGCATAGGGGACATCTTGAGCTTTCCCAAGGTGCCCTCATCCAAGCTGTCCTCCTGCAACAGCTCGGGCCAGATCTCGGACTCATAGCGTTTCATTGTCCCGGGGAAATCAACGTCGTCTGAGTCTGATTCCGGACCATCAGAAGGAAACCGGAATCCTGGCTTGTCCGAACCAGGGTTGATGGGTGCTGTATTGTCGGGCTTATCCATTACAGCCTTGAAGTGCTCTAGACTTCCCCCAATCTCACCAACCCTAGCTCTCCACACAGACATCCGAGCGCTGTGGACCCTTCTCACTTTCTTAAAGGACAGCTTCGGATTCTGCTTCTGTTTCTTGGAAGAGGTGGTCCCAGCAGAAACAGAACTGGTGCTTGGTTGTGGCACCGCGCTCTTGCTTCTCTTCTCCTCTTCCGACCTACTTGACCCGCCTCGGGTCATGGATGCGGATCCCGATTTGCCACCGACAGGGTATCTGCGACTTCGGGATCTGCCCCGGGATTCCATGTCCTCACTGTCAGCCTTTTTAGGGCTCGATGGAGACTGGGATCCATCCTCACTTTTCCGGGGTGCTGACTGCTTCCTCGGAGAGCGGCGTAGGACGTCAGGGTCGACAACAGTCTCCCCTTTGTCCCTCGGACTTGCCTCAGCTACGGGTTTGGCCTTCACCCGAAGCTTCGGCTCCTCCTTCACCACTTCCTCGGAAGCTTCAGTTTCCATGGCTTCGGACTCAGAACGGTCGTGTCCTTCGTCCTCCACCACTTCACTGACTTCGGCTGCTAACCCCATGAGATTAGCAGCCCCCTCCTCGAGCAACAACTGTTGCTCCTCCGCCTCTGTCATGGCAGGGAGCTCAGTTTCGATGCCCTCGGCCATCAATCTTTCCGCCTCGGCCAACTCCTTCTCGACTTGCTCAGCCATAGCCTTCTCCATCTTCGATTACTTTGCTAGAAAAGGAATACAAACAAAGCATTTTAATGACAAGACTCCATGGAATAACAAAGCCCGATTTCTGAGCCTTGTCCATTCTCGGACTGAGCTTCGGATGGCCCTTCGGATCCGAACTGTGCTGTCAGTCCCCCACTCCTTTAGCGTGGGTCGATCCGAACTAGGTTTCTAGCGAGCCAACACACCGTTGCCACATCTCCCACCAATCCGGAAGGGTTAATTACGTCCAAACATCATAATGGAATAAGTTAACAGGGCATGATGGTTCACTTCTATGCTAGAGAACAACATACAACACGCATACCCGTAGCTAGTATTTCTAACAGTGTGTATATCAAAAATGGACGTAGCGGTACCAGGCACCAGCCCGCCAAAGTATAGAAATGCCAATCGGCAACAAAATACAGGGTACCATACGTTCAAATCTCTAGACATCTTACACTCATACAAGATCAACAACATGACAAGTCCTTTATGTACATCATCGCTTGATAAACTTACTGTACGGTTGGTGAAAGTCTGTCGGTTGCTTACTCATACGAGTTCCGGAAGCAGAATGGCAAAGGGTAGAACACTCTCGCCGCACCTGGTGCAACGCTAGTACTCCAACCCGACACCGCGACGGTAGCGCCAACGCTTCCCGCGCTCCTTCTCCGAGCACGCTCACATAGCATGATTGGGTGCTAATCCAATAGCTATTCTGATCTGCCTGTTGAGACATGACAGGCCCTTTGTTAATCTCCACTTTCTTTGCCATCAGGATAGGTTTAATTGCTACATTCTATCTGCTATAAATAGATTCCGATCTTACAGCAAGTTCCAGGTCTCATTGACCCGCAGTGCAAGCCTAGATCATGTCAATACCTATCGTTCAAACAAATACTTATTAAGACAAAGATTCGTCTCCCAGTCACAATAGAAATGAATCCATTACGCCGGTAGGGGACACAGCAGCAATTCTCCGGTCTACTGCCAGTCGGACTTCTCGTTGTGTACTTTTTTATTGAGCCAAAATCAGTTCGGTAATTTTAACTCATTTGATACCATATTCTATTTGATTTGCAACCGAACTGGGGCATTGCGCGTGCGCTTAGCCCTTGTCAGAGCTGGGGAAGGATTACTAGTATCCGGACCCGGATTATTTCTTGTCCGTCTACCACTCGGTAAGATTGGTGGAACAGCAGCGCCTGGTAACTTCCTAGGCCTCCCAACTCTTTTCTTCGGAGTTGTTGGAGCTTCGGGTTTATCCGGCACTACTGTTTTCCTAGGTCTTCCCGGTTTCCTTCTAGCCCTCGTCTTTTTCTTCCCCTGAATAACAGGTTGAGGCACTACTGCATTCTTTTTCAATTTGCCTCGGCCTTTCTCTGTCACAGGAGGAGGAATAGTTGACACAGGAGCTGTAGTTTTTACAGTATCCGCTCTCTTTGTCTTCCTACCCCTCTTTCGGACGGGCTTCTCTTGTCCTGCTGGTTTAACTTTTCGGGGCCTGCCTCTCGGCTTGGCCCCTATAGTTATTTTAGCTTTTGCCGCAGGAACTATACAATCTTTCCCAGCTACTACTTTCCCATCGATAAGTCGGAGAATATCTCTACCTGTTTTAGCCTGCTTCTGGAATTCGGACGCCCGATGCAGGTTCGCTGCCTGTATGGGTCCATTTTCGTCAAAGGCTGGCTTCAAGTAGTCTATATGATATCTCATCAGACCTTCCGAGGTTTCTAATTCACAGGTGGTACCTCCTATGAATCTTTTGATGACATAAGGCCCATCCCACTTGGGTCCGATCTTTTTAGAGGCCTTTGGGGGACAGAATCGGTATACTACCTCCCCCACTTGGAATCTCGGAGGACGAGAACGTTTGTCATAATCCCTTTTCTGATGGACTGCAGAAATTCCGAGATTATTTCTCACGTACTGGTGCCCCTTTCTCATACACTGTCTCAAGTGCTCCACATATCCCACTTTGCATGGGAAATCCAGTTCTCCTGGTGTCACACCATAGACTAAATCCATTGGTGCCACCAGCTCTGTCCCGAAGACTACAGAATTCGGAGTACAGAGTGTACTGGCATGTACCGTGGCCCGATAAGCATGAGCAATACAGGGCGCTAATATATCCCAGTTATCTTCAGTTCCATCTGTTAGACATGACAATTGTTCCACGAGGACACGATTGAGTCTCTCGCTTTGACCATTGCTCATGGGTCTGTAGGGAAGAGTAATTAATTTCTCAACCCCCAACATTTCTAACAAGGATCTTAAGAGCAGAGACCTAAACTCGGGAGCTCCATCGGTTTGCAAAGCAACAGGGCACCCGAATCGTAGGATCCATTCTCTGAAGAGTACATCTGCACAACTCTCTGCAGTGTGATCTGCCATGGGGTAGGCTTCGGCCCATTTCGAAAAATGATCCGTTACCACCATGATATAATTGTTTCCCCTGGGAGTTGTCCGAAGAGGTCCCAAGATGTCCAATCCTATCCGATTCCACCTATCCCCATGTTTTTCTTTCTTAAGGAGGGAAGTCCCTCCCCCTTGCCTGGATTTCCTCATACTACATTCCGGACAGGCCCGGATCCATCGTTTCAAATCGTACCTCATCCCTGGCCAGTAATATTTCATTTTAGCTGACCAAGAATTTTTAAATGTACCGAAATGACCCGAGATCTTCGGACCATGCATCCCTTGGAATATTTCCTTTCTCAAAGAGGCAGGAATGAGTTTCCTCCAATACTTCCTTCCTGTGGCTAGTCTTGTCCAACCCAGACATAGCACACCCTCTCTCATTTCCATATTACCCAGATGCTGGACAAATGTACGGAATTCATTGGATTCTCCAGCTAGATCTTTTCTGCTAGGGACATCCTCTGTACCCGCAACAATAGCCAGTAATCTTTTGATGAGTGGATCTTCCTGCTGAGCCTCCCGCAACACTTGCTCCTGTGTGCCTAAAGCCACAGTAGTGGGGGCAGCCACAGCATCATGAATACCACAATCCGAGCAATCTAGTCTTCCACATTTCCGAGTGGGAAGTCGTGATAACGCGTCAGCATTTTCATGCTTCTTTCCAGCACGATGGACAATCATATTCTGATCCAGACCATACTCTTGCAGCGTCAATAACCACCGCGCGAGCATATCAGTTGGATCCTTAAAGTTTAACGTAAGGATGCATGATCTGTCCGAACCACAAAGTTCCGATTTCCCAATAGGTAATGTCGAAACTTTTTCAGATAGGTCAGAACGGCTAAGAGCTCGCGTTTGGTAGCACAATAATTCTTCTGTGATTTAGAAAAACTATTGCTAGCATAGCTCAATACCACTTCTCTCCCATCCTGGATCTGAGACAAGATCCCAGCCATCCCGAAACCGCTAGCATCCGTGTCCAGAATGAAGTCTCCCACCTTTCGGGGAAATCCCAACACTGGAGAAGTTACTAGGGCTTCTTTCAGCTTGCTAAAGGCATCGTCACACCGTGGCGTCCACACTATAGGCTTGCTATAGCGCTTCTCTTTCCCTGCCGCGGTCACTACATCTTGCAGAGGGGCTGCTATTATTCCGAAATCCTTTTGAAATTCTCGGTAATAAGAAGCAAAACCAAGGAATTGCCTCACCTCTCTGGCGTTCTTGGGAATAGGCCAGTCCTTGACCTTTTGTACCTTCTTCGGATCAGCTTGAATGCCATCCGGAGATACAATTCTTCCCAAATATTCCACTCTTTGCCGAAAGAAATCACATTTCTTCGGTTTTAGTTTTAGACCATAGTCTCGGATTCGGTCTAGGACGAGTCTGAGGTTACTTTGACACTGCTCATAAGTCTCTCCGAAAACCACAATATCGTCCAAATAGACCAGACAGGACTTCCATCTGAGTCCGTCTAACATCTGATCCATCATGCGTTGGAAAGTAGCCGGGGCATTACACAATCCGAAAGCCATAACTTTGAATTGGAATAAGCCCACAGTGGACAGAAAAGCAGTTTTGTGTTTACTTTCCTCATCCATGGCTACCTGCCAATATCCACTCTCTAGATCTAGGGTGCAGAACCACTTGTTTCCTCCAAGGGCTTCTACACACTCATCTATCCGAGGTAATGGAAAACTATCTTTTATGGTCACTGCATTTAGCTGACGATAGTCGACACAAAACCTCTGGGTCCCATCTTTCTTGGCCACCATAACTATAGGAGCACCCCAAGGACTGCTGCTATGTTCGATCCGGCCTTCTTTGTACATTTTCCAGATCTCTGCTTCGGCCTTGTCTCTCTTTGCTACTGGTATCCGACGATACGCTTGCTTAATAGGGGCCGCATCACCCGTATTAATAGCGTGTCGGACTTTATGTGTGCATCCCAGTAGTTTCCCGGACCCTGGGATGGAGAAACAGTCCTGATATTCTTTCAGTAGATCTGTTGCACTTTTAATTTCTTTTTGATCCCGCAGGTCTGAGTCCGATATTAACTTAGCAAGCGGACACACAGTGGGGGGCATTTTCTCGGGCATTTCAGGTGAGATCAAATCATCATCCGCCACAGGTGATTCCATAACCTGTATTGAATTGATGATTACCTCTTCGATCACACCGTCATCCTCTTCCCCAGACATGACTGAATCTTGTGAAAGTAAAGTCACACTATACAATCTGCCTACCATTCTTCTCTTTCCGAGCTTAATAGCTCGCCCGGACGGATTACTAAATGCCACCACAGCCGGTTTCCCGTCACCTGATACGTATGTATTCAAGCTTCCCAAGGCATAGTCACTTAGTAATTTTTGGTCTGGCTCGAACATCAATCCATCCGATGTGTCTGAGCCACCGTGAATGTTTAATTCGGCCAGAGTCACTTTGCCGGGTACAAGGGTTACACCTCTTTTGAGTGTCACCTCTATACCTGCAAGTGAATTTCCGACCTGCACCGCCTTCACGGAGGACTTTTCTTTACTACTACCTTGTCTCTTCCAGAGTTTACAACTCACGGAATGACCGTAGTTATCCAAGTAAAGTAATCCTGACCAATCAAGACTACATCGATGCACATAATAAAAATCTGCACCGAGTATCCCATCCTCAGGGCCTTGTAAACCACTGACAACGAGACATGTAATCATATAGGTCCGTCCACCTATATTCCACGGACATAGCACGCTACCATAAGTGTTAATAGGTGTTCCATCTCCCATCGCACACACCGTTCGGACCGGCATCATTGGCGGTGGATGTGGAAGGGAATCATAGAACTTCTTAGTGATCAAACTGGTAGTAGCACCAGGATCAACCAAAAAGAATCCACTCATCCCACCTACCATCACTGGGGCATACCATCTCTCCCGAACTAATAACTTAGACGGGATCTCCAGAGTTTCCTTCCGTAGCACAGAAACCTTCTGAATCTTGGCAGGTTTATTACGGTTCTTCTTGACCATTAAAATCTGCCCTTCCTCAGCTTGGAATCCGGATTCCCCCCATCGTATATCAGGGTCATCCTCCGGACTTACAGGAGTACAGACCTTTGAAAGAGCTTTACCGTCCGGCAACGATCTAGATTCTCCACCTTTCGACTCGGATTCGTCCACACTTGGGATTCCTCCGAGCGTACTAAGCGGTGCCTGGGTTTTACTCCCGATCTCTACACTACTTTCATACTCCTCTCGGATTGCGGTATTATGAAGCGCCTTGCCGTCGACCCTCACTACGCTTCTCATGAGGGCCCCTTCTAGTTTTCCGAATTTCCTGCTGCGGCTGTCCTTGCTTCGGATTCTGCAAGGAGTTTGAACAGCCCCTTCTTCTTTGAACATTCAGAGATTCTATGTCCAAATTCACCACAGAAGTAGCAGGGTTTAGTTTTCGGAAACTCTTTCTTCCCCCTATACCCAGACCTCTCATAATAAGATGTTTTCGGGGCATCCGGGGTTGGTTTCTTGTGAGCCTGCCATGACTGAATGGCCTGTACAATTGCGCCAATGCCAGAGTCTTCTTCTTCTGACTCCACTTTATCACTGGCGTGCAATGCCTCAGTAATCTGGGCAATGACAGACTTCTTCGGGGTCTTGCTCTTATGCCCTCCACCAGCTTCAGGCGGTCCGAAAAAGTCCGGCGCTGAACTAGCGGTAGTGTTCTGTATGGATACAGTATTCACAGCATCCAAATCAGCTCCCTCGAACACCTCGGACCAATGGACGGCCTGTTCCAAGTCATAAGGTTCCTGGAGTCGTATCCACCAAGCTTCCTTGGCGTTGGATAGGCCATCTAGATATACCTTCAAACACAATGTGCGTCCGGTATAGTCTATTACATTGCCGAAGGCAATTCGGGCTTTCTTCACAACTTCATTTGCGAAGTTGCGACTAGTCTGATTCATTGTTTGTCGCGCAGCATAGAAGATGGCCTCCTTCTTCCGGGAGTTGTGTTCCCCGAAATTTGCCTCCATATGCTGGACAAACTCTGGGAGTTTCAGTCCAGGGGGTAACTCCCCCAGCTCCTGAACTTGGCGGCGGCAGGTACACTTCAGAAACATCAAGAAAATATCGTCTGACCAATTCTGAGCTTCTGCCATCACCCTCATCTCTCCCAGATGAATGCTCCAACTGTCTTTGGAAGAATCCCATTGCTTCAAGAAAGACATCTTCGGGACATGACTTGCCGCTTCATGCATGTACTCATAATGAAATGAGCTTGCAGCTGGCTCGGGCCCGTCATATCTTAATCCTTGTGTCAAGGATTTATCTTTGAATGAGTATGTTTCTCTCCTCATTGTTGTACTATGAGCCACAGGAACATAACTCCGCGAGGAATCAGCACCTGCACTACCAACAACATTATGACGGACATAGGTTCCATCCGTGACATGTCCACCCGGATAACCAATAGTGTTATCCGCCAGTTTCTTAATGGTGGAGATGCCAGCTCCTATGCCCGGTCTACCCGCTGTACCAGTGGGTGGGGTGACTACTCCCTGGTTTGGTGAGGAAGTTTGGGGAATTTCCGGGGTCATAATCTGGACCTTCTTTTCGGCTCCCCTAACGAAGGAAGCAGGAGTCCTAAGTACATAAGACTCCCCCTGTCCTTCATTCCTCACATTGCCAGTTTCTTCGGGTGCTGGATTCTCTATCGGGGACTCGGGTCCAGTGCCCGTCCCCAATCCGAAAATAGCAGCCACTTGCTCTAACGTTGGCTGTGCCTTTGGAGATTCTGTTGTCTGATCTGCCTGATTTATTAATCTGGACAAATCATCGACTCTAGAAGCTTCGGCCCGGAGTTTTTCGTTTTCAGCCATTAACCTGGCTGTTGAACGATCACTCCTCTCAGCATAATCTTGTAGAGTTCTCTGGAGCTCTGCATTCTGATCTTCCAACATCACCACTTGGTTTCTCTGGCCCAAGCTGAACTTGTGCGCCCGCTCATAGGCTTTGCGCCAAGCCTCTACCTGAGACTGCAGAGGTGGAGTAGACTCTTTCCTCTGTGGGGAGCCCTCATCCGTATCGTCCGAAAAAAATCTTTCGCGAGGATCGCGGAATGCCCAAACATCTTGTGTAATTTTCTTTGTGCTTGGACTCAGTCTAGGCACTGCGGTTCGGACCTTCGGTACAGCACCTGTACCTCTACCTCTGCCTCTGCCCGCACCTCCAGTAGCCCCGGCCGACTGTTCCGTCTGACTCGCTCTATTTAGGTCTGACATTTCTACCGACCTCTTTCTCTTTTTTTATTTCATAGAATTCTACCTGGATGGATCCGAACACTTTTCAGGCTTTTTGAAAAGCTAACTTCTGGTTGTGGCTAAGAACTGGTCACGGCACCAATTGTAGTGAACTCGGTTCGGGACTCTTAGCTTAGGAATAAAACGGAACAAGAATTACTCTCATACTCTGGTTTTATTACCTCACAACCTTAGACCAACCTTTCTGGACCAGCCAGAAAGGGAACATATACAATAGGAAATAGTATAAACAAGGTGTGGAGAATATCGATATCACAGATATTCTTATAAAAGCAAAGTTAAGAATAAGTAAAACCAGAGATTGGGTACGAACACATAAAGGAACATTTGCATAGCATAAAATGACAATATACAAGGAAAAGACACAATATAAAGTGATGAATACAAATAATAGTAAATAAGCTACAGACCACTCTTCCAGGGTCTGTGCTTCGGATAGATCCGAGAGCCCTTGACTGCCCTCTGGCGTCAGTCCGAAAGGACTGGAATCAACCAGCGGACAGTCTCGGACTCCCGGACTGCACTATTCCGGAACCCATAAAACACACGACCACTACACATGTATACACTGAAAGCGTGATTTTGTAATTGTACACTTAAACTCTGGAAATATTCCTTCAATAAATCCTAATCTTTCCTTTTCCATTATTTCTAACATCGTAAATCATATACTGAGAAAGCTAAAGGATTAGGAGAAATTTCCAGGTTGCTTTCAGTATGATTCTGTATTTATTCAGTTTGGAATCATTTAGAGCACATAGATTACAGACAACATTGGTATGCTTTCTGTGTTATTGGCTTTCCCAACCCTGGAGTAGGCCTAATAATGGGATATATATGAGACTTTGCAGTCAGGAATTAGACATATCCAATAAGTTTCCCTGAGCTTGAAGGGTTTTCTGTCGCCTCTGACCCTAGACTGCAAAACTGACGTAGACATGTTGCCTTTAACATATATTTGATTCATTCTCATCAGACCCATCCTTGCAAGCCAAGGCGAGATTTTCTGAATCTACACCCTGCTGTGTGAGAATCGAAGCGAATTGTTTGATTACCTTACTCAATTTGCTATAGCTAAAGTGACTTATAAATGGTGCATTGAATGATTAATGGTTCTAGTTTATACAGATGTGAGTAGACTACATTAACAACCCACCAGCTAGAGTGACTGCATAATGCAGGTAGTGGTTGATACGCATATGTACCATGAGTGGCTTCTATCATTTCAATGTCAAGATCTATTTTTGGCATCTATTTTCCACATACTGTGTCAATGCATTGTGTATTTCATAAATAGATGAATATAATGTTGCGGTTGATATCTCCAATGATCAGGATGTGTTTTCATAATTATCAATAATATTCTTTTATTAGATCTTAATAACTGTTAACTAATAACTAGAAACCTACTTCTTAAAATCGGTCATAAATTTAAGATATCTTGTAAATGTTTACAATATCTTAAACCCATATACAACGCTCTTATATTTACGATTAGAAATTTTGGGTTCTTTTTGTCCAATTTCGTGTTAGTGATATTCTCATGGAACCCAATGGAAAATAATGTACAAGTAGTCAATTTTTAAGTAGTTTACGTTTTAATTTATTGATCCAAATAACATAGTTACGAATAGATTTGCCATTTAAATTATACATCAAAGTCATATAATATTACCATTTCATCACGAGTCGAAGTGTCGCAAAAAGATAACCAGACGAAAGGTATTCATTTGCACCAAGTTTTATTTAAGAGTATCATATGTTTATATGCAACAACAAGGGGTAGTGCTTGATTTGAACAACAGTAGAATCTTGGTCTACAGGCGGACCGAGTCTGTAGTGTCCCACAAAGCGAAGACCGGATCACATTGCAGGGCAGTTGTATGCCCCACCTACCATCTGCAGGAGGGTGTCTTCAGCGACAATGTTTGTGTTGTCGGATGTTGCCCCCTGTTGGTACAACAGATACATTTTTAAAAATTTGTTTACCTCCAGGAAATAAAGTTTGCTACATGAACAATGAAAATAACAGGGGATCATACGAACTTGCATTTGTTATATCATTTACAGACATTTCTATATCTATAAGGTTCATCTCAATTCGATATAAATTTGGCCAGTTAAGTGTAGGTGGTAGTTTGTTGTTGTTTTTATTTTTTAGTCGTACCACTCTTGATTATTTTTTAGGATTCTTTTTAAAGTGTAACACAATGGGTTATGTACTGTGGAGGCTAAAATCGTTCCTTACTATATTACATTTGAAAAACCATACTTTTTTCTAAATTCTCCTATGTATAAAACAACTTTTAAAACACTACAAGGCCAGTGCGCTAGAAAATGGGTGGATTGTCCGTCAGACAGCCACAATCTGCTATGACACAAGTGGATCACTGTGGGTGGACCACTACCGAGGCTCTCACCCTCGTAGTAGGCTGCAGGGTTAGTTTAAAACGTCCTAAGATTTGTCAATGCCTAACTTATTTCCATTCGATCAGACCTTAGAAGTAATATATTACTTGACTAGACCCACTGGTACAATGACCAGAGCAACCCGGCACCATGACCCAGGCGTCCCATGACCAAACATCCCTTCATCAAGCTGGCCTAAGTGCTGATGATTCTTTTGCTCAAAGTCCGCCAGAAAAAACGCAGAAAACGGCCGCATTCAGTAAGCAATGAGTGCTCCTGTTCTGCAACAATTTCCACATGGATAAATGCATCAGTATGCACTGTTTTCCAACTGATATAGTTAGGAGAAAACAGTGCATGAAGTTTGTAAACAAGACCCGGGAACCATGCCACTAGACTGAGGGTAAAGGGGATTTGATCTGCCTCAGATCTTCTCCAACCATGCATTTTCGAAACCCTGATGATTTCCAAAACTGGATGCAGTTTGATTTGTGTCTGCCCAGTAAGGCACTGCTGACTAAATGTGCCAATACTGTACATATCGTCAAAATCACGCAAAGAAACGTTGTTTTGCACATGCCACCCTTCTTGCATCCACCAGTGACGTCAGGGCGCTCACTCACAGAGCGCCCCTACTATGGGGTGTTTCGCGTTGGAACTAGTTTTGCTAGTCTTTAAGCGCCTATAACTTTGCAAACATTAAGTTTTAATTCAACTTATAAAGCCTAAGGATATATTATTTGGAATCGAGCAATCAAATGTTTCGTCAAAGATGGTAAACTGGTTAATATTACAGATTAAAGCGTTCATATAGACAAAAATTGTTCGCTGAGGGTGTAATCGATTTATTGTCAACTTTATACGAGCTAAGAATGAGGTGTAAAGTCATTTTATTCACCTTTAAAATCAAAATCGTGGATGATAAGGAAAAAAAGCTATGGAGAAGACTCTACGGTGGTATTGAGGAATTAATTATAATCCATAAATAATCCATGTCTTCTCATTCACCCCTTCATTGTGTGAGTTTTCTCCTTCAATTCCTTATTATATTGTTCTGTTGATTCTTCTTGCATGTATTGTTATGTTCTTAGAATCGTACAAGCCAAGATGGCAGGCAAGTAAATAAAGTCCTTTGCAAAAACAAAAAAAAGTTTTAATTCAATGCACCAAATGAAATCGACCCTGTGATGTACAAACATTGGTTTGATTTGAAAATATAAGAGGGTTTTGTTACACTTTGATGGTAATCCAAGGCTCTTTCCTGATGTAACCATTGGCTTTTTGGGGTTCCCAAAACATCCTAAATCCAAAGTTTAAACAAAATTCCATGATTCCTTTTTTTTTGTTAGCTGGCATTAACCTTTAATATTTAGTGGGCCTGCCCATCACATCCCATCACTGCCAACCAACACCACCATACATCATGTGATTTCTACTATAGCCAGACATATGTCCCACTTCCGGCCAGTTCCAGCAAGGATCATACTACACATCTCTTGTCACTGAAGACACCCTCCTGTGGACGGTAGGCAGAGCTCTGCAGGGGTATCTGGCCTTTGCTTGATACTACAGACGTGTACCACTTGCAAATAGAAATACCTCTGTTGTTCAAATCAAGTAGTACCCACTGTTGCTTTGACTTATAATTCTGAGTTAATAAACTTGGTGCAAATGAGTATCACTTTGTCATTTTTATCCTTTCAGTGAAATCACAACTCTAACCCATACAAATCTGTGGTTCACTACAAATATATTATTCATTGTTACTATCATTAATAATTTGTTTAATAATTCAGGTAATCTGGCGGCCATGCTTACTGTGGACTTAGAAAGGAATCCCTTCACAAATCTTGAAGAACTCAGTGCACAGACAACATATAAATATGGCACCCTTGGAGGCACAGTATACATAGACAATATTAGGGTGAGTATAATATTTGTGAATATTGTTCGAACTTTTTCTCCTTTGTCTAAAAAGAACTCAGAAATCTGCATGTCATTGACTTTTTACAAAAATAGTTAAAAATAGTGGGTTTTTTAAAGTTTTTGATTTAAAATTCGCATCACGGATTTGTAGTTTTCAGAATAAAAAATAACCATGCATACTATAAAAAAGAGGCAAAGAATTATTGGCCAAATTATACTTTTCCCAAAACTGTTAACTTTACTTAAATTGAGTGAATATAAATAGCAAATAATTATGAACTATGAAGTTGAGGTACTGCAAAATGAGCCCCCCCTTTTTGGTCCTCATTGGTTCCTTCAAGATACCAAATTTTGAAGTACTGTAGTTCAAAAATGAGCATGGCAACCCATTGGGTTTTTTTCATCTTAATGACCAGAAACACTTCAAGAATCAGATATCTAAGTTTCAGAAAAATGACATTTATTTTGAATTTCGACTAGATAGTAACGTTTGCCTTTAAAGCCATTCTATGGACCTTTCTTGAAAGTTTCTTCAGTGATTAGGGTGACCTCCTACAGAATGACTTTAAATTGTTTATTTCTAGATGCACCATATCCCATTGTACATTTTCTGAAACCTTTACCCTTATACATTGTGTCACAAAATTTCCCATTACCGATATTCAATATCATCCTTATTTGGATCTATTTTGCTGACTCTATTCAATAGGATTCTAAAGGGTTCTCCACTACTATGTGGACCAGGATGGAGAGCTGGAGGAAGGAGGGGCTGCCTGTGCTGAGCCCAGTAGAGAAGGACCACACACGGCTGGTCAATGAAGGCTTCTATGCCTACTTCATGGATGCCACCAGTGTACAGCAGATTTTCTACAGCAACCCACAGGAGCTTAGAATGGTCACCATCTATAACTTCCCTCTGCGCTACAACATAGGCTTCCAGCAGAACTCTGTTTACACTGAAGAAGCTAGTATAATGTAGGTATTGCTGTAAGGGCCATGTCAAAGGTATTTTGCTTGACAATTATTGTGAACCTGTCGCTAAACTGCTTCGAAGTTTCTGAACTTTTCTCACTGGTGGCACCTGGCATCCCCTTTGAAACTGTTTTCCTAGTTTCCTGCTATTTTGAGTGTTTTAGATTTTACTTACTGCCTATTGTCAATGTTGTTGGAAAAAATTGAGAAACACATCTGGTCTTCAAGAGAAGTGTAAACCAACTGTTTGATGATCATAGCAACATACAGGGTGTGTGAGGGTAGAAGGGGGCACTGCCCTGTTATGTCATATACTGAACACAGCCAGACTAAATAGACTTGCACAGTACCGGGTAGTTAAGCATAATTAGCAGCTTTAGTAAGATGATAAGAATACAAAATGGGTGCTGATTTATAATCAATATAAATATAACAAGGTTACACAATGTTACATAATGTCTCATAACACTTACTGCCCAATATCATACAATGTTAGCTGCCATGTCATGCTTGATAATGTCTTGGGGGCCTTGGCCATATAAAGTGGAATAAGAAAGTGGCTCCCCCTACTGTCATTTAGTGGTATGACTTCTCACCTCTATCTCTAATGTACATTATCCTTCATTCTTAAGCTGACATGACTGAATCCTTTCTTTAAATCGACAACCTTCATTGTGAATAAGGGATGAATTAGAAAAAGAAACAGCTCAATTTAAAGTATTTGTACTGACTGGTTTGATTGGATATGCATGGATGCATTTAATACCACTAAGCAATTTTTTATTATAACTGTCCTCAGGGGACATTGACACTGTCAAAATTATCATCATAACATGTATTTGTACCCCCACCCCCAAGTACTAGTGGAAGACCACCGTAAGTTCCTTGTACATGTGTAAAAGAAAGCAATAATCTTCTAAATTTGTAATATTTCTTTCAGAACGCTAAAGCTGAGACAGAATGGATTGATCTCTAGATGGGAGAAGTCCTACCTGCCTTATGTCACACGTTCACTGTCACAGAGGAAGACACCACCACTGCCTGCCTCCATCAAGGTGAAGGACCTGGTGGGACTGTTCTCTGCCTCGGCTGCCCTTCTACTCATTGCTGGCTTTGTCCTCTGTGTGGAAATACTGAGACACAATGGACAGAAAGATAGTACCAGTACGAAATACTGGTATTTAGAGGTGTTCAATTGGTGTGGAAGAATTATTAGCGGACAACGAACACGAATTTGGTGAGAAGTTGATAAATGAATTAACAAGGTTTTATTGATGATGAGATGATGAGAGGTGAGAGATAGGTTGTGGGTGATGTATGGGTGAAATGCGGAGTTGTAACAGACGCTTATAAATATATTGGGTAGTAGGTGGTGCAGGTGGATACCACCAATGATCCCGCCTTAGCACAAGGCCAACGCAGATAACACTTGTGGACATTTATTTTAAAACTATTATTTTAAAGATGAAAGTGGTTGTCCACTGATATTTTCACAAAACTTTCAGGGATTATCCTTTACTACAGAAAGAAACTAAGAAAGTTATGACTCGGATGCCATTTGCCAGTGTAGATTCCTCATGGTCGTGGGCATGTGAAATCGTGGCATGATTTTACATGCCTGTCGTCCAGCGTTTGGTGTACGTCAGCCATGATTACCACTTATCCGGCCAGCAATCGGCCAAGGAAATGTGAATGGGCCTTAAAACACATCAGATTTTGTTGTTGAGAAATAAACCCAAAACACCCATGGATGGTGGTAGATGGTGTCTTTATTTTTAGATACGATTCAAATGTTAAGTCTTCTCTTCTACTTTATCATGGTAAGTGTTTACCTTATAGAAGGTTAATGAAAGGCTTGTTGTAAGCTACATATGGGTGGCATAAACATGACACATATGTTGGACAAGGTGACAAAACATTATGGGCAAGAAATCGCCCTAACAGGAGCGAAGAAAAATCCTTCAATGCTGTCTGTAGGCAAAGCAGCACCCTGACATGTAATTTGACCACTTTATGTCATTTCACAAATTCGGGTCACTCACGATATGCAGGTGGAAAAGCACATGTGTTGGCATTAGAAATGTCTAACAATGTAGTTAAAGAAGATTATCAATGGTGTCCAGCCCCAAATAATAAACTTTACCACTTACTACAAACTTCTATTATTCAAAAGATCTACTCTCTTTAATAACAGTCCATACAAAATAATTCTTTTTTTCCTGACCTTCCCATTTGGTAGAAATAGTCTATACACACAATGTATTTGTATTCCTACTCACCAAAGTAAGGGGGAGCAGTGTATAGTACCCCCCCCCCTCCCCCCCCCCCCCCCCCCCCCCCACACACACACAGTTTTTGGTTCCTCAGCGATTGCAATTTTAGAAAATTGTTGTGTCTGTATGAAAGCAGGCGGAGTCATTGGCAGACACCACCTGTGACTGAATAAGTCTAAATCATACACATAAGTCTAAATCATTCACTTCCTGTTGTCTTCTGCCCAATTCTTCTCCGACTCTTGTCCGACACTCACAATATAATATATATGCTGAAGAATCCAATTTACAGACAAATAAACATGACTTCTTGTGGGGCTTTATATATCCAATAAACAGGCGACATCTGTTTTTTCATAAAATAACTTTCAATAGAGCTTTCACTCAGATTCTATCACACCTATTTATTACACCTCTGAAATAGTGGATTGTTAAAGTGGGAATGTAGTATTATGCGAATACACCTTCCCAATGTGTCCGTTGCAGCTCGGAACCATTTCGAGAAAATTGTGCATTGGGCCGCCAGCAGGAAGCGAGCATCTCATATGGAAGCTCCCTTTAGCACTAAATCCATGTATCATACATTATTGATGTGTTTTTAAGTGAGGAGAGTATTTCTGATCTTATTTTGCTATTTTAAGGTTATTTCCAAGATCAAAATTCAAAATGGCCGCCACAGTGGATCATTCTTGTATGGTGGGAATGCCCACGCTATCATTTGCCTATTTTTTAGGGTTTTTTCTTTATAGGAGAATAAGATGTTATGGTACATGTGTATGGACTGAGGGTGGTACCATCATGTAAAATCGATTTTAGTGTTAACATCAACACCATGAAGCCACTTTGTGTTAACATGGGGTGAGTATAATCATGAATTAATGGTGACTGGTAAAAATTGGTGACAACGGTGTTCCCCATAATAACCAACTCCATGGGGTGATTTGTCATGAATCTTTGTCTGATCTTTGTGATACTGTTTTGTATTGCTTCTACGCCACTGTTTGTGTCTGGTGGGTGGTAGGTATTTAAGATAGTTATTTGCTTTGACTTAGATTTCCCGCATGTAATCACTTGTAATTCTAGGTCTTTGTTCTGTATGTTTAGGTGTGAATGTGATTGGTCATCGACCATGCATCCATCTTTTACATATATTAGTAGACCACCATCTTTCCTTTTAATGAGTCTGTCCGTCCTGTATTGCTGATACCTGGTTTATCTGGCCATCCAGGATGTTGCTGTTTAGCCACGATTCCATTATGGCCAAAATATCAGCTTTTGTTGATTGTAGGAGGCAATTGATCTGATAAATTTGAGGAAGGGCACTCCTTACATTCAATGATATAAGGGCAGTACCTTTCCAATAGTCCAATAGTCCAATAGTCCAATATTCTCTTTTTTGGATGCAGTGATATATACAGGTAGTAGAGGTAATATTTGACCTTTAGATATTCATTAACAAATATCTAATTAATATAAAATGTCTATATTTAGGTAATCAGTTCTTCTTACTAAACTCACAATGAATGACATACTATAAATGGCATTTTGTTATAATAGGACTTTTGATTCTAGAACAATCTATGTCAATTTACGACACAGTTGATATAATAGAATAGAATATTGAAGAGTCATGGACCTAACTTTGGCTTGTGCTAACTATTTCTCTAGCTGGCAAGGAACAATGAGCGGAACACAGACAATAGATGTAGTTTGGTTCAGAACGGACTCAGAAAGAAGAGAGCGTTATCTGTTATTCTTGATAATCTATATACCCGCTGGCACAATCAATGCACCAATTATCTCACACTGATTGGACTGCTTAATTGACCACTGGTCACGCAGGACTCAGTATCAGGCCCAATTAGCGACAACAATAGAATAGAAAGATAACAATACCATGACTAGCTTGGCTGAGTGGGATCATCGCTGAAGTCTCATTATTATATTGGACAAGTGTCGAATATGGTTATAAATTTGAAACGACAGATGGCAGCACCTATGCTCATAGGCTAAGCAAGGCTCGAAGAAAACCTTTGGCAGAGGACAGAAATCTTTTCTCTTGTTTTTCATGATTAATAAACAATAAAAATAAAATCCCACTGGTCACAGAGCCGCTTCTCAACTTTGCTTCAGCCTTTCTTCATTCATGTTCGAGTTTAGTAATTCATATAATGTTCTACAATATGATGGACAGTATAGATGCATAAGTAAAGCAAAGTCGATAAATGTTCAATTGTTCAAATGTTCACAAAATTGATGTTATATAGTTGCTTTACCTGTTCTGTTTAATTCAAGTTGATAGCACCGAAAAATGTAGCCCAGTGTGTATATAACATACATATATAGTGTGAGCACTCTTTAGGTAGACATAGCCATTAATATTAAATTCACGCTCTACATGATGAGCGTTGTTAGCCACAGCCCACGGTACACTGCTCCGCACTGTCCAGAGTATAACCGCGAGATATTACGATCTGTAGCCTAGGGTTTGCTATGGTTAGTGATAGGTGAATAACGAACCCTCCACCCAGCCGTCCCGTTCTCCAATCTTTTGTACATGTTCTGATTTATCATTCTACTGGGATATGTCATGTTTGTATTCTATAGGTATCCTTTATGGGTCAGATATTAAAAAATGTACAAATGGCAGCTGTACATATTTAGTAAATTCTGCCAAATTAGGCTGCCATTTGGGCAATACTGGGTATATTTGAGTATATTCGGCATTGCATTGATTCTGTTTGGTTAGGTTGAATTGTATTTTGAACTTTATTTTCGTCTAAAATTTGGGTTCTTTGAGGGAATTGGTGGTTATTTCAGGGTATTGGTGAATGTGAATTGTACATTTTCTGGCAAGTTCACCTTTATACATCTTGTTTTGAATTGGAGATGCCTAGATGATAGGCTTTATTGAATAAAGGATTTGTAAAAACAAAACAAAAAACGTCCTGATTTGTATTTGGAGGACCCACCCAAACCTTTTCCTGTGATGATTTCACTTATTATCGCTCACCGGCGGCTGATTTCGCTCGAACGATGCTATAGGTGTTTACTTTAAATTCTTGTATATAAAAATATATAATACAATTTGATTTGATAAGAGTGTCTCTGTCCGGTTCAGGGCTCAGGAGAAGACCACCGCAATGGTGACCTGAGGAGCTGCTATATCAAATTTGAATTATCACCATTGATGTATGTAAGCTCATACCTGAATGAAAATGAAGTAAAAAACTCATAATAGCGGAGAAACAGGTGATGTAAATGCCAACCAAACCTGAATAAAGAATTTGAAAAAATGTGCATAAATAAAATAACACTATAGTAACACCCCCCCCCCCCCCCCCGTCCACCCAACCCCCCAACCCCACCGCACCCCACCGCACCTCACCGCACCCCACCGCACCCCACCGCGCCCCACCGCACCCCACCGCACCCCCATCCCCCACCAGTCCTGAACCTATACATGTATATATGTGCGTGTATGCACACTCAACCCTATACGGTTGAGTGTGCATACACGCACATATATATCCATAGTTTACAATGGCAGAGGAAACCATGAGGAGTCCTAAACGAACATCGATATTCAAAGTCGTCGTCTTCTTTCTCTTGGTATGTATGGTACATTTAACTATTTAATTGTCGTTAGTCATTTCTTTGGTCGCAAATAACAAGCTTCTTGGTGGTGATATGTTATATATCCTCATTTCCCCTCAACACCATGGTCCTAGGTAAGACCTTAAAGTGCCTGGTCCTGGGTAAGACCTTAAAGTGCCTTTCTGTCTCTTTTCTCTGTCTCTCTCTCCCTTCTTCTCTATCTCTATTTCCTGGGTATGATCATAATTTCACCCAATAGTAACTTAATACTTAACACTTCTGGCCTGTCACTCTACCACTAACACGGTGAGTTTTTAACATTTTGATTATACATGTATGTATAATTCTGATACAATTATTGTATGTTGTATTATACATCTATACTATCCTGTGTTACTGCTAACTAGCCATACTGGGGGAGGTAAAACAATTCCCAAAGAGGACCTGGATAACCAGTATAAATAAAATCTGTAAACAAATTTTTAAAAATGTACTTAAAGATTTATTGTTTAGCCACAAACATTATGTTGTATTGTATATTGTTTATTTCCAAAGACAGTACATGATAAACGTATAGATAATTTACATCGGAAATGGGTCGGTCCTCTTCTGTGGCAGCCACAGCTCTTCCAGAGGGTCCCTTAGACTAGACTTTTAAGTTACAATTAACGGTATACAGGGGTATAAAATGACTAATTACCTACACTACTGCAATGGGATGCACTAGCTATATCTTCATCAAGGTGTGACTCATGGTATTGAGTTTCCTTGTGTATAATTTTTTGTGGACATCGTCCATTTGTTAAATTTGGGTTAATTAAGGTTTGATGGATAACAATGAGCGAAAATGGGTTGTGTGCTTATACAGGTAGTGTATCCCATTTTCAAATCAGCTAGGTCCTGGCATTCTTGTGAACACTGCGTTGACTGCTGTTTATATATATTTTACATTCTTTAGATGTTATGATGACTAGAGGGTCTAGATGTATGTGGGGTAACATTCTGGCGAACACTGGCCCCAATTTCCATTCACATCCTTCACAGTTGTATAAATAATTTTGACTAATTTTATAATAATCTTACGGCCCGATAGAGATCGATGCTGGGGTCTCCCCGTTATCCCATGTGGGAGAAGAAGTTTTCTTCAAGGTATATTTTGAATTCGACCAGTGTTGGGCAGTTTCTCCCAGCTGGTGGGATTTTATTGAAAAGGGTTGGGGCTTGTACAATAAATCATTTTTTGATCCTCTCTGTTTTTGTCATTGGTATTTTTATGACTTTACTCTTTGCCAGACTTCGCAGATTGATGTTTCTGTTGTCAAGGTATCTTTTATCATGACTCATTTCATATGCTAGGTGGAGAAGGTGTGAGTCTCTCCTTTCATTCAGATATTCCATATTTATCTCTGAGTGAATTTCCTTGACAATTATTCTCAGTATGAATAGTACCGATCTGCTATACATTTGTATATATGGGAAGTATTCCAACGTGTGGGAATAATTGTATTTATATAAAGTGGGCGTGGCCGCTCTGCTAAGAATAGTACGTTCATCGGAAGATCACATGACATTGCTGGTCACATGACCGAGAACTCGCGCCAAGTTTGAAATAGTCACTGGCATTGACACTCAAAGGTTGTAGAACAATTTTATCTCTGGGTGAGCTAGTACAAAAAAATGTATAGCAGATACATGGACCCCGATCTCATGACTCACTTTAATAATGAGATAATGAGATTTTCCGAAATTGTACAATCGGCTGTAGTACACGTTTTGTAAATTCTACTAAACCCCCTCCCCTGGATAACAAAGATAACAACTCAGGTGGCGACTGGTATTGTGTATAGGTAGCATCATCAAGAGATGGCGTAACAAGTGTACCGCTCCCAGCCTGCGTGATTGTCAATGTCCCCCCAAAAATGTCTCCAAAATGATTAAATTGTTACTTAAACTTCTACAATATCTTTGAAGGAACTGCAAAAAAGGGCTATGTGGTACTGAATGGATGTTCCAGACATGCCCTTTTTACATTCACTACCATTTTTTAAATGTATCAATAATATATTTTTTTCATAAACAATCCCAGAAGATGGACAATTGTTTGGCTTTTTTTATGTGCTTACATGATTTATAAAAGGAACCAACATTTGTGGATCAAAATATACCTATTCCTCTTCATATAGGAATATTAGTTGTAAACTAACTGTAAATTACTTGTCTGTGTTCTTCTGTGTTGACTCCTTGATGATAGTTCCAAAGTAGATTATATCTATATATAGTCCAGTTGTTGACTACTAAATAATTAATCATAAACATATTATAGTATATGAGAGTAATATACCGATATGACCCAATTGTGCAATATGATTGTTTTCTTCTTCTTTTTGTCATTTTCAGATAGTATTTGTCTTCATTTTACACACCATCCCCGACTTGCATCAGAAGCTAAAAGAAAAAATTAACAATTATACACTGGCCCAGGACTCATATGGTGTACTAAATCAAGAAGCTTCTATAAAGGAAATAAAGAAACATCACTTCTGCTCAGTACTGGTGGAAAATGTGTTCTTCTTACGACTTCACAAAGTTGGAAGCACCACAATGTGGAGCATATTGTATCGACATGGAATTAAATACAACTTGACAATGCCTGTGTTACAAGGATCCGTTCATTTAAGAACTCATTCAGTGCAGCAAATATTTAAGCTCATCATACCTCCATATAACCCAGGGATATCCATGGAATATAATATATTTGGAGATCATGCCTTCTACAATCGCCAACTTTTGGAAAATTCTTTGATAAAAACACCAAGAACAAATGTACTATTGATCAGAAATCCTCTTGATACATTCATTTCAGGTCTAAGATTTTATCCAGACCAAAATGTCCTATTGCGAAACCCAAAATGTTTGATATCTTTTTTTCAATCAGTCAACTCATTAGAATCTTTAACGCCATCATGCCAAGAGTTCATAGATAAAAACATGAAAACTTTAAAAGGCACAAAGAATGTGATGTGCAAGGACCTTGGAATTAATGAAACTATAGACCTAAGCAGTGAAGCATTTGATGAGCAAGTGCAACATTTTGCTCAGGATTTTACAATACTTTTGACTGGCAATTATAGTTTATCACTCCTGGTCCTGAAGCACAAGTTGTGTTGGCCCATCAAGGATTTCCTTAATTTACATCTGCGAAAAGGCTGGGGTAAAAAACCTGGTGATGATTTAACAAAGTTAAAAAGCATATGCAACTGGAGTGCCTGTGATTGTGCTGTCTTCAGTCGTCTTAAAAAAGTGTTTGACGACACTGTCAAAAACTATGGAAATGACATCCAGGATGAACTTACAACTTTTCAGGGAATTATGGTCAAAGTAAAGAATTTCTGTCGACATGAAAACAGTCAAACTATACATATAAATGGGACTCGAAGGAGTAATAGGTTTACTGTAAAGCAAAACAGTCTATATATAAATAGTACTCAATGGTTTAATGGTTTTACTGTTAGTACATTTGACTGTGTAATGATGAAGATATATCCCCCTGTTATAAGGAGAATTTATGAATTATTCAATGTTGATAAATCCTGACATATCCAAAGCCCAACATACAAAGGAATGTTTGTATGAACACATTGTGCTAGATTATTGGTGCTATTATTACTTTTTTATTTAGAATGTTTCTACAGTAAGTCAATAAATCAAATCAGTTCACTAGTAGTCAAGTACAATGAATATATATTTCGCAAATCAGTTTTAACCTTGACATGGACTCATGGGTAGTTATTCACTGCTGAATTCCATGGATTTCTGTCCACTGCTGTGTTTAATTACTGACTCACGCTGGTTCTAGTTGATCTAATTCCAATCCTAGTGCAATGATAGAGGACTGATGCTAACACGATGTTGATCCAATGCTAATGGGCACTTCTCATGAAACGTCGACAAAGTTCCTAGATCTGTATTT
The DNA here is from genome assembly GCA_942159475.1 of Sthenelais limicola. Classification (NCBI taxonomy): domain Eukaryota; kingdom Metazoa; phylum Annelida; class Polychaeta; order Phyllodocida; family Sigalionidae; genus Sthenelais; species Sthenelais limicola. The sequence goes on from OW804101.1 coordinate 23,564,982, forward strand.
CATGATAATGAGTTATTTAGAAAAAAATAGCTTGGTATCCGACTGAATCCACTTTTACTCAATGCTAGATGCATATACATACGGGTCCTGAATGAAAGCAAAAATAGAGATAATTTATTTTTATTTGGCCTCAAATGCGGGGAAATCTGGATTTATAGGGGAATCTATCAACCAATATTGTTTGAAGTGGATAAACACCATAGTAACTTATTTATTTGGTGGGGCGAAGTGAGGATATCAGAGGATGAGAGTTGCAGTCCTTTCCTTTTGATTAACAATCGTTGACTTATGTTTTACGGTTTATAGCGGTTAAAATAATGAAATATGGTAGTTTTTGCGAATAAATGTTTTGTTAACCTTAGCTCACAAGAAAACAAGAAAACCTTAGCTTTACAAGAAAATAATTTGCTAGTATTTGTATTTCTTTTTAGTCCTTTTTAGTCAGAGTTCCTGAAAACAATCATGATGATTAATGCTTTTTTTGTAACTGTTTAAATATCTTATTGGCCTGAAATGAAATAAAAAGTCAAAAAATCATAATGGATACTGTTTTCTTTTAAAGAAAGAAATAAGGCTAATGTAGGCTATTTCTCTGTACCACCAGAAATTAGAGAATTAGAAAATAAATTGTATTTTTCCAAAGAAGTAAGATCACTTTGTATAAACTCATTTAATGACACTAGAGAAATTTGGCATTTAGGAGACGAGGTTTTCTGATTGGTTCTGTTCTGATTATTCTGATTGTCGGTTCATTACTTAATATGTACTTCTATAATGGTTGATTTTTTGTTTGACCGTGGCTGTGTAATAGATGACATTAACCCTTCTCGTAGAGAAAGAATCTATGGATGTTAAATATATACATAAATAGGGTCCACCCATTAGGATTATATGATTTAGACAGAACGCTGCAGCTGGGACTGGATTTTAATTTTTGCTTATTGTGTTATAAATTGCCTATGTGCCAGGCTCTTAAAAATTTGTAATATGTAAATCTTTCTGATATCTTACGATCCATATAAATTGCTGTTAACGTATTATTACTTTCTATAATTAAATCAGCACGTTCTGAGTAAATTGTAATTGTTACATAATGTTCAATTGCTGATTAAAAATCTTTAAATACAAATTTCTTAGTGGATATGTAAGGCCTATCATAGGTGGTCATCTTCATTAAATATCATTACAATGCAATCAGAGCCCAATACTTATGGAATTTCATCACTTTGTGTAGGGGCTGCCTCATTCCGCTTCACGTTTTATTCCAAATATTGGCTGAGAAATGTGGCCTGTAGTAGCAGAAACAACTAATAAAGAAATACATCTGAATGTATTCTGGTACTGGAAAAATAAGACTCATTTGTTTTTTTTATGGTTCTACAGAGTTGGATTACTGCATTTTGTGTAGTAGGAGCGTCATTCCGGAAACTCATTTCAACAGCCTACAAATAAGGAACAAATTGTATTTGAGCATCAATATTTTAGAAAACTATATCAGGGACAGATGTGATTCGAATATGCTATTAGCTATTATTCTGTTGTTGGAAAAAAGGTATAAAAAGGTATAAAAAGGTATAATGAATCGTTATTTAGTCTGAGGCCGTCATCCAACGTCACACATCATCCAGCGTCATGTTGCGTATATTCATGCACACTACTCATGCTGGTGCCAAAAGTAAAGATTTTTGCTCTCTTCCTTTCCCGACCGTTACCGTTTCAAGTCGGCTGTGAGTGATTGAAACCTGCTTGGTGGTAACCTAGCAACCGCCACCGGCGCTAACCAGGCGTCACTACACAAATTATAGATATATTACCGATTAGCAATACACACTATAAATGGGAAATGAATTAAAGATCACTTTGAGGGTCTAATAATGAAATTTATAATAACCCTTATTTCTTTCTATTTATTTAAACAGAAAATATCGTTCTAACTCAATGACTATGGGAGCTGATTGCAAATAAAAAAACAAAACAACTAAAATCTTTTCAGTTCTGTTTATCAGTACAGGCCTGATAAAAAATTTAAAAATGAATACAGTACAGGCCTGTATTCATTTTTTACTTCATTCATTATTACTTTTATTGTCATAATTAGAAGAATTAATGTTTCAATGGGGGTACATCAGTACTAGATTGGTAACACATACTGGGGCTATATTAGACCTAGATTTAGTTTCCCCTTTAGGGGTACTTTGAACCTGGTGGGGGTACATTTGACGATCTTTAATTTATTCCCATAAGCATCAGATATGACCTTCTCTCCCAATATGTTCTTTTAGAATTGTTGGTGTAAGATTATCAATGAAACAAAGGGGGGTCATTTGAACCTAGAATGGGTCATTTAAACCTAAGGTCTAAATAACCGGGGGGTATATTAGATGAGGGGGGTAATTTAGAACTGTTTCACTGGGGGTACATTGAAACTGCAGGGGGTAAATCCAACCTAGCTCTAAAGTACCCCCGGGGGTATATTGGACCTAGGTCAAAAGTACCCCCGGGGGTATATTGGACCTAGGTCAAAAGTACCCCCGGGGGTATATTAGACCTAGGTTAGTTATACCGGGGGATACACCGGATGGGGGGGTACATTAGACCTGCTACAACGGCATGCCCAGGCAGACCACATCACGATCTGATGTGCACCCCCGTTTTGTAACAACTAGTCAGTGACAAATAAAGAATATTATCATTATTATTATTATATAGCAGCAGAATATTGATGAATCCCATCCTATAAGAATTGTGATGTGTTCCATGAAAATAAGTCACAAGTCGCGTTTAATGATATTTTTCAAACATTTTTTCATATGAACCCTTCCTCAGATTGTTGTAATTTGTGGGGTGTTTAATGCTGTTTGTAGCAGCTAGGGGTATATGTATCAAATCACAAGCCCGATTCTACAGTAAGTTGTGACACTAGCTATCCAGCCCACAATAACCATTGTGCTATTTACTATACAAACCAGGTTCGTTCACAATCTTCTCAACAAAGGGAAAGAAAAACCAGACAACGTATTTTGTTACCAGAGCTTTATTTCACTCTCAGTACTTCGTAGTTAAAGTGCAAGGTCAGACAGATAGACAGCGCTATGCGCAGCATGGTCACTATTGAGTTCTGCTATACCAAGTGGTGTTGGTACATAATACACAATACATTCCGTAACTGGCACAAAGTACATGGCAGAAGTAATACAGGTGATAAGGCATACATTAACAGTTGTGAGTACAATACACAATCTGGTGTAGACAATAATGTTAAATAAAAACCTGTACATAGGGTAAAGCATAAGTATTTTTTTTTTATTTTTTTTTTATATTATTTTAAAAGCATAAGTATTTGATTACAGTAGGATCCGGACAGATCCGAAAGGCTTCAAAATGTGGTTGAGCGAACTTGCTCACACCTTGACCTTGAAGGCCGACCAGTGTTACATAACGGTAAAAGAGCAACAAGTCACCTGTAACGCATCACCTTTCATGTCTAGTGATGGCTAATGTTCATGTCCATTAGCTTTTAGAGACTTTACAGTAGTAATATTGTCAGTACCTGTAACAATAACTATACAAGTTAGAAGGCATAGCTGCATACTAACAAAACGTATTTCTTCAAGTTCATGAAAAACATTATCACTGAACTTATTTCTCATCTTTTCTTTTTCTTCTGGACTGCTGTCACCTTCACTTTCTCGGTCCGTTATTGATGCTTCCAGAAATAATTAAATATTTACCTTACAATTCTACAATATCAATAACCACATCATTATTAATATTCTAAATTAATCAGATAATAAGCTGAGTGGCATTTACTACAACCTCTGATAGTAGTTTACATATGTTTTTTGTTTTGTTGCTTTGATTGAAGAAATGCTTTCCTTTGTTTCGGGATAAGAACTTATCAACATCCTTGTAGTGTCTCTTTTGTTCTAGTAGACAGGTCGACACAGGTGCAGTCTTTGTCCATAAAACACCCGCGAAATTGAAGAGATTAACATGCAACTTTGACCTGTTAAAACCTTGGCATAATTCAGGACATATTGAATAGCCCCAACTATTGCAGGCACCTTCAATGAGGGTATAGTGTAAATACTGTCGATTTTGCTTCAACTTTCCCTTGGGTTGTTCTGGTATGTCTCCATACATGTCATATTTGGTATGATGTTTCCAATGTATACTCACTCTAACAAATGGACTCCTCTCTCTTGCAGAAAAATTGATTCGGTAAAACTCTAATGGAACTGTTGTATTTGTACTTTGTATATCAGGATACTTCTTTATCAGTCTTTTCAAACTCTTATTAGGTTTATTGCTGCGTCCCTGACCTTTTGCTGACATGAGTCTAAATTCGTAATCATGTCTATGGAAGAGGTAAAGATATTGGCATATGATGTTGAACTGACTGAACTGACGAACATATGCTATATGTTTTCCGAATATATTATCAAAGGTATCACTGTAAAAATTCTCTAAATACTTCCTTAATTCCATAATGTGTTGAACCTTGATTATGACTGGGAAAAAGGCCATGCAATGCATAACCTGAGGCATTTTAAAGAGGTGGTATGTGACACTTGCAAAACTCTTGGCATGCATATCTGTTGCTCCATATTTAGCATTGACAATCGGCTTATCACCAATAAACAAATCCTCCGGTGTAACAGTAGTTATAAATAGAGTGTCAGTGTCAATGACACCAATATATTCAGCTTTGGTGTAATTCTCTGGATAGAAGAATGACCACTGCTGTCGATTGTGGCCAAGTTTATTGTAAACCTTTCGTCTTGGGTCTTCATAAATAATCTTAGGATGAGGCCATTGTTTCAGTAGAAAATCTCCCCATGTGTGGTCTGCTTCATTCTCATTATCTAGTATATATGAATAGGTTTGATCATAAGGCAGGAAGAGTTTCATACTAGGTAGAAGTACTGACTCATACATTTTCCTCATTTTTGAGCACATTCTTAAGAAGATTTCAAATTTAGGAACTTTGTTCCAAGGGTTGTCAACCTCCTTCTCATTCTTATTATTATTATAATTCACATTTTCAAACTCATGATGTGCGACGTAGACTTGTGGATCTCTGATTGATTTTGTAAAATTCAATGTGAGAATAGATGTAGTTGGCCTTTGAATTGACTGAATTGACTGAATTGACTGAATTGACCGAATTGACTGAATTGACTGAATTGACTGAACTGACTGGCCCGAAGACTTGTCTCTACTTGATTGCAGTGAAATGAAGAAGATAATGTAGGTAATCACAATGATAATTAGTAATGTGAATCTGAGGCGTGCTTTATTTGAAGTGAACCGTCTGTAAATAAAGTAAGAGAGTGGGTTAGAACAAAATCACAACTTTTAAAGATATTTCTTTTTAATTTCCTAGTCAAAAAAGGGGAAAAAAGGCGTTTTCAGACTTTAATGTAAAAAATATTGACGCCAGATTCATTAAAGTATGGTTGGAATGAAAGCTGGGGTTGAGAGGAATCCAATGAGGTATACAGATAAAGGACTCTAGCTATATTTAACGAAATACAGTCCCAAAACCCCCATTTCTGCAATTTAGCACAAATGAAAAATCTACCCAGAAAGAACATGGTTTTTCCAAGATGTCAGACAGATGAATCACATGTTTTGGTTGAAAATCCTTCTTACATAGCTATATGGGACAGGGAAAGGAAAGGAGGGGGAAGGGGCTAGGAATATAGAGAGGGTTTTTTTGCATCACCTCTGGAAAATACTTGTTAAAGAAGAGGGGGAACATAGTTTGTCCACTGTTTTCCTGTGGGAGAGAGGGAAAGGGAAGTAAAAAAGAATTAATATAATTTAATTTGTGGAAAAGGCTTAAATAGTTTCTCCCTCTCTCTCTCCCTCCCTCTCTCTCTCTCCTCTCTCTCCCTCCCGCTCCTCTCTCTTTTCTCCCTCTTCTTATAAACCTTGCGAGTCCTGGTAATAACTCATTTGTGGGGTGTTTAATGCTGTTTGTAGCAGCTAGGGGTATATGCCCGGCCCCCGCACTCAGATACACTAAGTAGGACATAGGCTCGTTCCACCTATCAGAAAACATACCCTTTTCCGCGGATTTTGAGCTGAAAAAGTACCCTTTTTTCCATGAAAACGCTGACTTTTCAGCCCTAAAAAACACCCCTATTTTCTGAAAAACGCTGACATTTTTAAAATTAACCCCCTTTTCATTAGAACGCTGACAATCCAAAAGGCATAAACATGTAATAGATGCTCCGAGTTTCCTGTGTTAAGAGTGATTTATAAACCCCTATGGGGGGAAAGATCAAATGACCAAGATGGGGAAGGGGAAGGAAGGATTATCTCTATCATAACTTTCCCAAGCTTTAATGTCACAAACAAACTTTCCACTTCACCAACTGAATTAACAGGGTAGGGAAGACCCCCTCTTGAATCCTGGTTCCCATATTTTATAAGCCCCATTTCCCGAATCCCGCAGGTTTTCAATTTGCAATCCCGTTTTTTTCATTTACAATCCATACCTGGAAAAATTAAATCTGGTCCTGAATCCCTTTCCCGAATCCCATAGACCCTTTTAAATCCCAAATCCCGACCTATAGGCCTCAATCCCAGTTCTAGAAAAGGTTATCCCTACCCTAAATTAACACCCTTTTTTCCATTTCCGCGAACTTCTCCTGAAAAAAAACCCTTTTTTTAGGTTTTCGAGGACATGCGAACTTTCCCTAAAAGACCCCCTATCTCTGCGGAAATGGGAACGAGCGTGCGTGTCATTTTTGTATCTGAACGGGGGGCCGGGGGTATATGTATCAAATCACAAGCCCGATTCTACAGTAAGTTGTGACACTAGCTATCCAGCCCACAATAATCATTGTGCTATTTACTATACAAACCAGGTTCGTTCACAATCTTCTCAACAAAGGGAAAGAAAAACCAGACAACGTATTTTGTTACCAGAGCTTTATTTCCCTCTCAGTACTTCGTAGTTAAAGTGCAAGGTCAGACAGAGGTATATGTATTGTATGGATTTATCTCTTTATGAACATTAATGGGCATATTTCTACATATATTAGCCAAACATCTCCATACTCTACCAATCTCTCCACGAATATCTTCAATATTATATTATGATATTATTAATTAATTAATTTTAATAGCCAAATTGCAGAACATAGGTCTAGATAAAACCAAACTTGACTGGTTCAAAAACTATTTATCAAATAGAACCCAAAACGTCTTTGTCAATGATAAGCTATCTTCCCCCAAAACCGTGATTTGTGCTGTCCCCCAAGGCACTACCTTGGGACCCATTCTTTTCCTAGTTTATATAAATGATCTCCCCAACCATATCAAAAATGCAAAAGTTCAACTCTTTGCAGACGATACCATTATATCCCAGTCAAATAAAAACATGAAAGACCTAACTGACCATATACAAAACGACCTAAACAGCGTAATACTATGGTGCAGAAAAAACAAGATTTCTCTAAATGAGGACAAGTCAAAGGTCACTACATTTCTAGACAGGTCCACCCGGAGGTCCAAGTGGAAAACCGAATCCTCTGCTTATGAGTTAAGTTTAGGAGAAATAGTCTTACAGGGGGTAGAGGAATACAAATATTTGGGAACTATCGTTGACGGTTCCCTAAATTACAGTAAACACCTTGCCTCCATAAAGAAGAAAGTCTCGCACAAACTCTGGTTGCTGAAACACCTGAGGGTAGAAAATTTGAGTGCCCAGATATACAAAACATCAATATTACCATTACTAGATCAATCAGACATATTTTTTGATTCGGCAGCCAAATCAAAATTAACAGCCCTCCAAACACTCCAAAACAAAGCTCTCAGAATTATTACAAGAACAAATAAATACCAATGCGTAAGGCACTTTCACCAAACATTCAATCTACTCCCGTTGAAGCAGAGGAGGAGGTTACACCTGCTTCAACAAGGATATAGAATGAGGAAGCTTGGTAGGCATATAGATGATAGAGTACTGCCCACTAGACAGCATCAGCCAAACCGAATAATCTTCAGATGCCCTCTACCACATAGTGAGTTAATACGAAACTCCATATATTACAAAATTCCCTTATATTGGAATAAATTAGAAACTAGACACCAAAATATAGATACCCCTAAGCGATTTTCTAACCAGATAAAAATCCAACATATTTGGAGAGACATAGACTTCTTATACTAAATTAATACAATGTCTGAACATATCGATGTTTGGTTGATGATGGATAAATGACAACCTTCTTTACTTTACTTTCCTCCTCCCATCCCGACAGCAGCAGCAGTCAATTATTAGAAAAATACAACGACCCAGCTACAATAAGCTGGAAATGACTACTGAACCAGTAAACCATGTTAAAAGAAAAACCCAAGAGCCGGAACTCCACCGACTCATTGGGCATGTATAAACCACCCTATATAATTAGTACATTTAGTACAAGCGCGTTATTTTGAATATATTTGTACACACACACCTATTATACCATCTAGTAAAAATCAATATCTTGAATAATTATCTCAAAACCAGAATTAATAGGAGACACCTCTAAGGCGTTGACTTATTGGTGATTGTTCTCCTATTACCTTGTATTAAAAACTTTACGGAGGAGACCGGCTGAAGCATCTTTTGATGAATAAAAGTTAAACAAACAAACAAACAATTCGGAATATATATCTTACCACTAGGGTTGGCAAACAGAACCATGTTCACTACCTTGTGTTATGGGACTACTTATGGGACTGGTATAGTCCCGCTAATGTAGAGAGATTTATTTCCGTCCAAAAAAGTTACTAAATTCGCAGATAAATGGCTATTGGTAGCTGGTACTGAAATAAATTACTAAAGTTAAGTAATATTTCAGATGACACCCTAGCAACGATTATGTTAATAATAAGTAAATGAAAAATTCCGCGCTATAGTAACGCAACGATTTCTGCGTTGCGTTGATTAACCACAATAGTTTCTCCTTTACCAGCGCTGTGTACAAATTTATCGTTGCTTTGAAGCATTATGAAAGGGGATACTCGTGGTTATGTCGCGCGCTGGCCTGGATTATGAAACGCCCGCCAGGGTTATAGAGTTGTATTCAGAATGATGACCCGATGCCCTGATGACGTGACCCTACATGTGTATGTGTTCTGCCCTGATTGGTTATGGCAAAGGGATTATGTCTGGCAAGTTTCGAATGGCTTTCTGCTCAACAACATAAAATCCGTTCGTTCGATCTTATGGGACGGGGCTCACAGACTAAAGCACTTGTTAAATGTGTTGAAATGAATTGCAATAAAAGTATTCTTTATTTGTGAAGATTGTGTTACAAATGGGTTATACAAATCTAACTGGGGCAGTTTATGCCAGTCTTTTCTTTTTCCCGGAGGGTTACATGGTAGAAAACTCTAACTATAGGTTGGTACAATTTGACTGCATTTACATGTGGCAAGAAAAAAGGTAAACTGACACAAGAGCTCAAATGAAGACAACAGCAATTTCTTGGTTTTGGAAGGTGATTAGTAGATATATATGCGAGGTTAACATTGCATTCAATTTGTTTAATGGCTTATCATAATTTCTTAATTGTTATCATGCATTTCTAAGGTCATCTTATAGAGTATATTTGGCTACTTCACTAGTAAACGTCCACTCAGAAATATTGCAAACTTTTTTTTCAAAAATAAAAATATCAATCTTAAAATATAGAAGTAGCCTACTTATTAGATATCCTAATGTTTACTATACGACTCGTGACTGATTTTCGTTTAACACATCACAATTTACAATTTTAAATGCTAGACAAAATATCTAACTTTGAATACTTACGCAAATGGTCGAATGACACGGATCCAAATGCTTTTCTTCATTGTAGTAAGAATCTGCTTCTATATTATATCCCAAAGGCTTCCTACTACAGGTAAGTTTGGGTACAGAATGCTAGGGTATAATATAAGGTGTCTCTATCCCAACAAGGTGTAGGGTCTATCACTCAACCGTAGTAGGCTACGTATACATATAAATTATATTATTATGTTTCAGGTTGATTCTCATGAAAGTGCTTGAATTGTTGTTTTTGTAGGAAAAGTCCTATAGTTTCTTTCTTTTTAACCGCACGCAAATGAAACCAAGTCTATGGCATTACTGAAACTAAGAATTTTCGGGGGTTCCCTACATTTGTGCTTGTACGAAAAATATCAAGGGATCCTCAAATTTGAAACTGATGTTCGGGCATTCATGTCTCAAATTAATGAAGAAGCACCATCATATTAATCTTATGTTTGCTTTCAAATTCAAACACACAAAATAAAGATTATGTGGTGCTGACGGGAGCCGGGTAGGTCCTGACTCCTGAAGGTCAGTACTGTGTCTGTGTTATCTAGATGTGTGTGGCACCAGATTAGGTCTATCGTCACAATTTGATGGGAATGAAGGGAAGTCTTGGGCTATTTACGTTCATAAATATGGAATGTTTTTGTACTAGGTTGACATTGCCCACCATCCCGCCCATCATCCTCCAACCTCCAAAATCGTTTAATTTTAGTGTTAAGTCAACGCGCAAAACGATCATTGATGTTTTGCACATCATACGGTTGCGCCATTGGTGAGAGAGTGAGAAACCATCTCCGAAGTTACCCGACGTTTACACGAGTAGGCCTACGGCTGAGGGCAAGGAAGATGAGTTAAAGCTTAAGCATTGGGAGCTGGTAGACATGTGTTGGGAAATAAGGGTACACTCTAAGAAAAAAGGATTGTTTGGGTTCTAAATAGAACCCCATGGTTCTACCAAGAACCCTAGGGTTCTTTGACACCTAAAAGGGTTCTTCGGGACCACCGGGGGTTCCATCTAGAACCATAGGGGTTCTTCAGCGATTTAAGGGTTCTTCGTGCACTTGAAGGGTTCTTTAACTCAAAGCAGTTCTACATAGAACCCCCTTTTTCTCCTTAGGGCTCACAGGCACACATCTACATCTTAAAATCAAGGTTTATATAGGCAGGAGAGAGAGAATTAAAAGCATTTTCTAAATAATGTGAAACAAATGTTATCCCTTCAAACAGATTACTTTTATGTGATGTGTCACATGAAAACGAGTCATATGGAATTATTTCAATTATGTGGGTTTGTGACTTTTAATGAATTTCTGCACATGTCTCCTGGGTCGATTCATATACAAACTTTACATATTATTAAAGCTGCATGTCTCTAGATTACAGGGGGGTCTTTAGTTTGAATCAATTCGAGCAACTTGAAGGAAACCAGAGACCAAAATGTGATGCAACCTCCAGTGGGCTCAGATTTTCAAAAATGATTTTCAAAAACGGAACGGTTGATTTCACCAACTGTTAGGGCAGCTAGGACTTAGATCTTTGAGTATGAGATGCATAGGTCCCTGTTATACCCTCATGCCATTCTGAGCATTTTTTCATTTTCAAATCAAAGGATTCGTTTGACATTGCAAAGTAGGTAAGAAAAATAACACTTTTTAGGTACATCTCTATGGCACAAATTCTGAAATTCTGAATTCCTCCGGGTATTGGTGGCGCGTCCTGGTATCAAAGGGGAGAATTAGGCATTCCCTTGGTCTGACACTAGCGCCGAAACATCCAGGTTCTTTCCTCTATAGCGACCGAACTGGGCTTGGGATGGTGGTAACTAATTACCCGTAACCCCACAACAGAAGTTGTGGTCATTCACCTTCCAGAAAGTAACCGCCCTAGATTGATGCAGGATATTATTTTATTTTCTGTTTTTGTTCTTATAGTTGTTTTTTTTCTCATTTTTAATGATACTGCACCCCCCCCCCCCCCCACGCCCTGCTCTCACTCCCTCCAACCTTGATATCATTTGTTTCAGTCTCTAACTGCCTTGCACCACTGCCTCGCACAAGGGTGCTTGGCAGTCACTAACCATTTCGTATACATCCCTTTTGCTGGTTACGTTTTCAATCAATTACCACTTCCAACTATGTGAATAACGGTAACGTTTTAAGGGATTCACCGGGATTGGTCATGCGATAAGCATTGTATTGGAATTTACCAATAAGCCTTTGTAAGCCTTAGATGGATTATTTCTTTGAACAAAACATTGATGAAACTTAATATAGTTGCCATTTCTCGGTAACAAAGTAGAATATTGGTATGTTTACTATGAAAACAGGTTGATCTGTTTAAGTATGGGTCGTAACTGAAAAGCCCTGGGGTGACGGATAGGGGTCCAAATATGCTGGTGGCGATTTTGTCATTCTACGTCTAGAGGTATGTGGCACCAGAGTAGGTCTATTGTCACAATTTGATGGGAATGAGGGGAAGTCTTGGGCTATATTTATAATGTGTTACATTCATAAATATGGATTCTTTTGTTAGATTAACACTGTCAAAACCCTACCTACTTCCCTCTCCCTAATCGCATCTCCCGACGCATCAAAATCATTTCGGTTTTTAGCTTTAAATCCATGTGCACACCATCGCCGATAATACGGCAATGGCGTTGCACTCCAGAGTCAGAGAGCTATGTTAGACTGTTGTGATTGAATATATATACTATAAACCTCCTTGAAAAAGGGCTAATGTGCCCGAAACGTTGGACCCCTAATAAACAAACCTAAATAAATCCCAACAGTCCCTTTCCTCCTTTGTTCTGGGTTGACTTCCATCTCTCTGAGTATATATACTTTGTTTATACCTGTCTGGTTGGTGCTGCTGGTGGCGCTACTGGTGAGAGAGTGAGAAACCATTTCTTCGAGTTTACCCGAACTTTCACCAAGTCTTGCCGAGTGTGCGAGAGTGATCGAGCATGCTGTCATGGCTTCGGAACTAGAGCCCAAGAGGCATTACCGTGTGCGGTCTGGTATTCAGTAATTATACTAGTTACAGCTTAAATTCCTTGGTTAAATCTCTTCCTTATGGTATAATTTGGACAATGAGATAGTTGAAGAGTCTGGTCACTTAGGAAATAGGGCATTATTTTGCAATCTTAAGGGATCCTGTGTAATAGGTCTCCGGCCAGGGGCTGGGGGCGAATTTTTTAGCTTATGTTGTTATGCAGTGCATAATTATAATTATGCCATGTTGCCGTTTCGTCGAGATTGAACTTTTATTTTTCATTAATTGTGTAGGCTACACTCTAAGAATTTTTACTAGATTCAGTATGAAATCGCATTGAAATTTACGCACATTTCTACAACCAACAAGTCACAAGGAATTATGACTGATGTAACATAAAAGGTAACGTAAAGTATAAAGTTATTATTGTTTATGGGTGCAGATATGCCAGGTGTAATACCTAAATCATAGAATCATGTATCATCATTGTCATTGCTCACCATACATGCCAATATTGTATGTTAAATTGCCGTTTCAAATGTCCAGTCCAACTGCTGGGCTTATGTATGTGGGTCAGATTTTCAGCAAATGTAGTCGGCAGATGTACACGTTTTGTAAATTCTACTTAATTTGACAGAAAAATGTTCAATACTAGGTATATTTGAGTATATTTGACATTGCCTTAATTCAAACAATATGTTTGGTTATGTTGAACTGTATTTTGATCCTCACTTTTGTCTTAATTTTGGGTTATTTGAGAAGATTTGTGAAGGTGAATTGTATATCTTCTGGCGACTTCACCCATGTAGCCAGCGTGAATTTGGGCCCAAGAACATAATAAATTAGGTCCTTGGTAGACGTCGAATAATAAGAGGAGGGGTGTTGAAGGTATTGAAGCTGGAGCAGAAGTGGGAGAGAGGGGAGGTGTTTTAGAGGTAGGTGGCAGCAGTGGACGGTGCATGTATTCTGCTTGTATGTCTCCCCCTACGGTGAAAGGAAATGCTCCGTCATCGCTAAAAGCAAGTGACACATGGAGATATTTGATACAGTATGGGAAATGAGAATTGTGTACATTTTTATAAGATATATCAATAAATGACACAAGGTGGTATATTGTTTTATCCCCCTTTTATTACAAAATCGCTCCGACGACAAGATATTAAAATTAATAAGCTTCTTGTGTCATGAAGCATAAGAATTTATACAACAATAGATAAAGGCTGGAGCATTACATTATATACTATCCCATAATTAAATAAATATTGAGGTGAAATAATGAAGTATTTCTCACCTGTCGGAAGGTGAAATAATGAAGCGGTTACCATACCAGGTGAAAATGTGATATTAAAGTGTTCACAGTACCAGGTAACCTAGTGCAATAACTACTTGGAATCAAGAATTATTAATAATTGAATTGAAATATAACAGTAGGTACAGTGCCACATAACAGTTAGGCCTTTAGGGCCTAATTTCTGAAAACTGCCACTTAATATTACATAAGAGTTACGTAATTAAATCTAATATTAAAATTGAAAGTAATGTAAAAGTACGAGTTATGATAACCATTGAAGTTATACAGTAATTGAAAATTAAAAATACGGGTAAAAATACCGATTAGATAGGTTAGGTGAGGGAAAAGTGGCGGATTTTTTACTTCTATTTATGACAAGGCTTTATAATGACCAGGTCAGTAATCAACCATGGAGAAACAGCCAGTATGACCAGCTCTTCCTTCCTTCTAGGCAAAGCAACAGCTGCTGCACATGGACTAGAGGCGGCACAATACAATACAACTGTATATTTGGCCATGGTCAGTAGCCAACGGCGATTCAGGAAGCAAAGGTTTGAAGTCAAAACTCACCCACTTTTCCCTCCTTTAAATGGACAAAGGAATCACATGTCAACTACTTTTTGGACGGACTATAGGAACGCTGCACAGTTAGTGCGTAGTAAATTTCGAACACGTCGCTCTGGCCTTCTGTTCATAAGATTTATAATAACAATAAAGATGTCTAATGTTCGTTATGATACTTGGGTCATATAAAGTACATAAATTGACATGATAAGGTATTATGCAATACAGTGTACTCGTTGCGCAAGTAAAACTACAGCGCAGGACGGGGAGCACATGTTTCAAATGTGTAATTCACCCTACCGTAAATCTACACTTGTCCCGTAAAGCCTGCCACTGTAACCAGGGGAGGTGTAATTAGCGGAACCGTAGCCAGGGGAGGTGTACTTCGCGGAACCATACGCATAACTCAGGTCACACTACAGTTTGTGAAGTAGGATGTAATAAAATGAATGTATTGCAATGCAAAATTCGATAGAATGTATAGAAATGTATAGATATACATGAGATAATGTATGCAACATCGCAATAAATCATTAAAGCCACAATTGATCCTCCACATTATGTGTGTTGGTATCAATCTATGTAGGCCCTAGACGGTCGGCACCCTCCGCTTCTTCCTTGGAAGAAGCTCAGAATGACTCTATTTACAATTTCGCACGGTGCACAGACTACTAGTGTCCAACGATATATACTCTTATTCCATGTGGTTACTTCTCTGCCTGCATTCAATAATTTCCCCGCTGAGAATGTCTATTAATGCATGGAATACTTAGTTTAGGCCTATACCTACAACCTAGCGTACTTACATTGTCGATTCAGGCACTCACACTTCCACAATCCATTTTCGTTTCAACCTCCACACTCAACCCACACAGCTACATCCACGCCATTGACCATTCCGATCCCTTGTTCCATTCCGTACAAGCCGGAAGTCACTTCAACGTAATCAACGTAATCAACGTAACCGGCAAATGGGATTCGAAATGGATAGCGGACAGCTCAAAGCAAAACGTTTGCAGACGAAAACGGCCGAAGCCTTGCCTTCAAGGCTTCGGCAAGTCTCCCGGGACGGGCACTGATGGGGGGGACGGGGGCATATTCACGGGACGGTTGGGTGGACGGGGGTTCGTCGGCAACTGTTTTTCTTTATTTATACAAGCAATAAGCCTAAAAGTCAGACCCCCACACAACCCAATCCAGCGGTATGCTTCTGGACATTCCCTGGCCGGCCTTGTTTACCTTGTTGTAGGGTATCTTGCCTGGGACTGGTGGGCGTGATATATGAATAATTTAAAACCTAAGGTGACATTGTGTTTGCAACTCAATCAGGAATAACCAAATAAATATGATATTGATATGAACACAAAGTTGAACATAAATAGTGAAATGTACAAGAAGTTACTTGATAAACTCATGGAGGTGTAATATTACGCATTAATTAATAATTGATACTCAAGCTGTATAAACTCCAATTATCATCAAGGCTTTCAATGTATACTCCAAGTGTGACCCAAACCAAAGGCCAGTTACACTTATTTTGAAGGTGCGGCGCCATAGTTCTACGCTTTTTCAGGACAGTGTATTATACGTAAGAAGAGATTGAACATTAGTGCAGGTTGAGGGGACTAAAAAATGAACGGCGTAAAAGCAGGACAACATTGGCCGATTGATTGCTCTTCTATTTCCTTTATAACATAGAAATGGGATGGACATCAGCACATGCAAGACTGACGGTCTCCCTTGACATTCACACAAACTGGAAGGTTTACAAACAAGTGTAGGGTACAGTTGGGTCAGATTTTCAAAAAGTGTACAATTGGCAGCTGTACACATTTAGTAAATTAGGCTAAATTAGGCTACAATTTGGCCAATACTAGGTACATTCGAGTATATTCGGCATTGCATTGACTGTAGTAATCTGTCTGGTTAGGTTGAATTGTATTCTGAACCTCGGTTATCGGAGCAGATTGGTGAAGGCGAATTGTACATTTTCTGGCGACTTCACCCACTTAACATACCGGTACTAGAAATAATACAGTCATAATTAATACAATCCGCACGAGGAACGTTCTGGTATGATAACAGCTGCGGGTATGATTTATTCCCATTCAGGCTTAACATTAACTATTTGTGATGTGTTACAGGAAAATGAGTCACAAGTCGCTAAAAATGGATTTTGAGATACTGTCATATTTGAAAAGATGAGATCAAGCCGATTCTAATGATATATATATATATATATAGCAGATAGTACCAATGGAGATATTGCCTTGTGAAATAAACCTTCCTGAACATCTACCTCGTTGATTGCTTCCTAATTATTTGTCAAAACTCCTTGATAAAGAACAAAATCTGTTTCAGATAAATGAGCCACAAGTCGCAAAAACGCTTTTTTCAAAGTAATTTATTGAAGTAAATTAATAGTCAAGTCGCTTTGCCATTGTGATACCATTGCTGTAAGGTGTTAGCAGTTTTATTTACTTTACTATAGTGGGATGCTCAAAGCATCATTTGACCAACATTTTGGAGTATTTTATTCAGTTGTTTTTGCTTCAGGGCTTCTAAGGCGTCCTCATTTGTATTTGGAGGACCTGCCCGACTCCTTTCACGGAATGATTTCACTTATCATCGCTCACTGGCGGCAGTTTTCTCTCGGTGATTAGATCGACTTCAGATTCTTGTATAAACATATACCAGCAGCAGAATAATAATAAGTCATAATATGAGTGAATTTGGTAAGATTTGTTTTGTCGTAATAGCTGAAAATGCAGTGTAAAGACAGTGACAATAAATTGAGACGAATTATATAAAGGTCAAGTCGAGTTGCATTTGGATATTTCACCATCAATAGGGCAGTTGCATACCCGCCATTTTGAATCTTGATTCGCATGGAATTATGGGACTAATGGTACAGTCTAAAATCTTTGGAAAGCATGCCATCTTCAGCATGGACTATCTAATGTCAATATCAATGTATAATACATGTGTCCATTACACAAGTCTACATCTTTCCCATCATGCATCTGTTTATCATAGATCATTTATACAGGCTAATGATATTGGTGAAAACATTCTTGCAAATTTCGATAAAAATGTTCCCAAATAATCGTATGTTTGATTTCATCAGAATCCATCCCATGGTGTATTGTACAGACATGCACAGTGGCACATGCAACTCCGCTATTCTCTCAAATAAACCAGATGTAAGACAAAAATAAGGTTCAAATACAGTTCCGCCTTTTATTCAATAGTTCACAATTGTTATTCAATTGGACCAGGTATATGAATTTTTATTCTTCATCAAAAAATGATACAGAAAAGGAGATTCAATGTTCCATGGTCAATTTTCATCATGTACCCTTATTACAGAAGAATATCGTAATACAAACCTTTTCTGGGGTAAATATAGGGATATCCAATAGGTGATTCTATATCGTTTGTGCATGAAATTAATATAATATTTATATTCAATACTTAGTCTGAAATTGAGATTCAGTACATATATATATATATGTCTATGCTACTAACAGCGCGAAACACCCTATAAAAACAATAGACAAGGGTTTTTGTAGGAAAGCGCTTGAAAAATATAATTAGTTTGCGACTTGTAACGTCCCAAGTTGAATGGGCAAGTAAATAAAACATGTTCTTCTTGGTTCATCACTTCCCTGCCTGATTGACATTAATTAATTCAACCATCTAATTACATTTTCCACAATTTCTCTAAGTCTACGAAAATAAAACCAAGGAAAATGGAATCGCATTGCTAACACTAATTTATTTTTTACTAAAATAATCAATCACGCCAACTTTGCATACACATGACCTTATTGCTCTTTTATTGTTACACCCAGCCCGATCACATTAATCATAATCAAACTCTGATAAAGGCCAAACGTAAGGTCGCTAAATAAAATTGCTGTGAGTAGATCTCAGTTGAGTTGCCTTCAATTCTTTTTTTAAACACACTTTCTTTGACAGTACTTTACAATGCGATACGTTTCAAATTCTTATTATTTTTTTTTTATTTTTTTTTTTTTTTTCAAATTCTTATTATTAATAATAATAAATATGCAACCAGAAGTAGAGACTGTTTCCCTGCACTTGACCAGCATACCATGAAGTACTGATGTACACATCTAACCTCTCACTGAAATGCTTTATTTCGATGAAGAGGACATCCAGGTTTCATGAGCTCCTATTCACTCTATGCTCATTGTTATTATTCGCTTTAAGTTTATAGATAAGCCCTATGTCCATATAGCATATATCACCAGTTGGTTATCATATTTTCAAATTGAGATATAACACCAAGAAACACAATCCTGGAAACTTGGCAGATGTCAAGTTGAACAAAATAAAAGCCTTTGGATAATGGGAATCTAAAATAGATTAAGATTGTTTTGATCAAAAGTGAGAATGGTATATTCCAGCCCGTACAATCTTGATTAACTGTTCTCAGGAAGATGAGGAAGGAAGATTGTAGGGTAAAATTTAGAACTAGAACAAGCTCAACATAAATAACTGAATCTAAACTGAGGAAATAAAACTCAAATTTAATCCAGGACCTCTATTTTATTATGAAATGGTCTTCTAAAGTCTGATAATTATTACATTCATAAACATACACTGAAAATATACAAAACAATAATATGAACATAATATTTTTACCTAATTATTAAAACCATAGCTTCAGGGCAATATATGATAATAATGTGATTAAATTCCATAATTCGATAAATCACAGATTCATCCCTGTTTTTAGATAATTTTACAAAGGTTTACATCCATATTTCATTATATCAATTGTTTGTCAAATACCAACGATTTTGAATTCAGGATTTGGCCAATTTAAAGAAACCCAGCATATATCCTTGCATGGTGACCTTTTAGATTTAACCAGGTCATTCCAGGCCAAGATACCAAAATCATATTGAGAGATTAGAGGAGATAAGCCTCCTACATTCACTATATAGTAAGCCCCAGCCGTGGTACACCACAACCATTACACCATGAAGCAGTTTCTACATATTATCGCCCTCCTAGCTGGATTTTGGGCGCCCTCTTGTGGCGCCAGAATGCCTGTCCTAGCGATGAAGACGAGAATTACACCTGACGACTATATAGTGGGGGGCAACAAGGTGGATCCACCTGGAAAATGGCCGTGGCAGGTAAATTCTGACGATGCTTAACATCAGGGTTTTTGG
Organism: Sthenelais limicola; assembly: GCA_942159475.1. Classification (NCBI taxonomy): domain Eukaryota; kingdom Metazoa; phylum Annelida; class Polychaeta; order Phyllodocida; family Sigalionidae; genus Sthenelais; species Sthenelais limicola. Next base: position 23,584,858 of record OW804101.1, read on the forward strand.
TTTTGGTTTTGGGAAAGCTTTTGTCTTGCTGGTTAATGCTGGTTGAACTACTTATACTGAATATTTTGTTCTAGAAAGCTTGTCCCTATATCCTTTTATTTTTATTTTTCTAAGGCATACAGAATATCACATGGAAAAACGGTATATTTGAGTGAACATTACATTTCTATTCTACTAAAAGCATTCTCACATACACAAATTTAGTGCCATGTAATACTTTACACTGAATTTATCAGTTTCTTCAATAGAACATCATTTTATCTTCAAAACATATTATTGAGATTTCTTAGTATTCAGAAGATAATGCTTCAGTTAAGATTTGTTTATTGCACGAAAAAATGTGTATTTCATTTTTCCGTATGGGTTTTGTAATGGCTCTCGGGCTATGGAATTGCATGATTCTTTTGGATTCCTTACTTTCTAGTTGGATTATTTTCACATGCATCATCCTGCTTGAACATTCTCATATGTATTGGATTAAACGTAGCTCAAACTGATACCAAGTGGTGAAACGTTTGTGGATATCTTCAAGGACATCAATTATGTTGACATGTATAGCACTTCTGTGGGGATCTAAACTTGTTTTAACTGTTTTGTAAACAAGTATATGGGTCAGATCTTCAGAAAATGTACAATTCAACTTCGCCAATCCTCTCAAACAGCCCAAATTTCAGACGAAAATAAAGTTCAAAATACAGTTCAACCTAACCAAACAGTTTGCGAGAATCAATGTAATGCCGAATATACTCGAATTCACCTAATATTGACCAAATTGCAGTCTAACTTACTCAATGTATACAGCTGCCAATTGTACATTTTCCGAAAATCTGACCCATATTATTATTAGGTTTGCACTATACTCAGCCATACATACTTTTGACCTTTAGGGTTCCCTCAGCTTGGGTGGGCATGTGCACCAATGTGGCTGTGTACTTGTGTCAGAGTACTGGGTGGTGACTGCAGCTCACTGTACACAAACCCCCGCGTAAGTATATTATTATATTGGGCAAAATGTTAATCTATAAATTACATAAAATGAATCATTATTAGATTATAAAAGATCAGTCTATATGTAATACACTGTTTGGTGTGTGATACCTCAACTTCACGATGCTACACCAAACCGTGCACATGGAGGCCCTCAATGTTAATTATGTCTTTAATATTTTTTTAAAATAGGAATTCGCTTTAAGATGATTGAATCCTCAAATAAGAAAATGACAATATGTTCATTTAATCACCACCTAAAGCAGACACTAAAAACTAACAACCACCATTTAGGGCCTGCTGGTGCACTGTTTGGAGTGTAATCACGAGACAATGCCGAGGGATGATTTTAAACAAACAGTGCAAAATGCTTATATGGGTGTATAAGGGTTTGTTGGTGTGTGAGGTTTGGTTAAAGATGACCATGAGATGAGTCTGACCCTGCAAATTAATGATATTTGGACCAGAAATTAGTTAATTGAAGCAGAACCCTAGAACACATGAACAAGCCATTTCTGTGACGTGTTTTATGTTCCTAAAATGTATTTCTTAATTGAAATGTTACAATTTACATCATGGCTTAATGAAAACTGCCCCTATAGACTTACACCTCGAATAATGACCAAATTATAAATGAATGAATTTTATTGAAAGAAAGTTATACAATTTGTTATTTTGACATATATATATATATATGTGAAGTAAGGCGTTTTTACAAATCTACTCAAATAACTCCAAAATGATCTTGGAATTACCTCTCCGACCTATGTACCTAGTATTTATAATTTGTTCAGCCTAACTTACCAGAATTTACTAAGTGTGTAGAAGCTGCCGAATGACAATTTTCTGAATGTGCTGAAAGCTGAATTTTTCTGTCAATCCATCGCTCTGCATCTATAAAATAGTCAACAAAGGCAACTTATAAGGACATCAGATAACTCATATAGGAAGTAACTTCCCCAATATATCCCCTTTGCTACCTAGACTTACATCAGAAATCAGATATTGACCAAAATTTATAATCAGATATTTAAAGAACATGTCCAGTAGAGGAAGCTTACAAACCAACTGTCCAACTTTAGGACCTCCTGGAAGACATGCTCTGTGTGCAGAAGGTCGATCCTTTTTCCAACATGAAATTATTATCATTATTATTGCAGATTGCTGATGGTGGCCATATTTGGAATGCATGATAAGAACTTCCGAATACAGGGAGAGCCCACGTGGTACCGCATCCAAAAAACAATAAGGGTAGCTACTTAGTACAACCTTTTATTTTGTGATCATCTATTTGACATCATGCTATTGGTATATTAAGGCTAATTGTTCCTTTATGGCATGTTATGATAACCAGGGGGCGTCATTGATCCACTTACACCTACATTCTACAAATCACAACTATACCTACTCCCACTCTCCTGCCCATTCCTCTTCAAGACCACATTCACTGCTTGCTCCTCACAGAGCACACACATTAGTGATATGGGTCCTCCACTAGATATGGAAAGGGAGTCAATGACATTGCAAGTGCCCTTGCGAACGAAACTAGGCTTGATCCCTTACACAATCGCTAATACATTTGCAATAGTGGAGCAGGTGCTAGCAAACTGAAGCAAACCTGTTCTCCACTTCCATTCACAGCATATCTTTGGTTGCATGTCTTTGCAACAAAAATCCAAAAGCTTTGAATATACGTTTTAAACAATGATGACATTCAAAGGGGTTCACTACCATTCACTCCTAGTTGTAGGGGGAACCATAAGTGAACAAACTGTTCACTGGCAAGGCAGTTCTCAAGATTTCTCATGTGTCACATTTGCAAGGGCTTTCACCATGATGTTTGCTTCTGTTCTACCTTGTGGATTACTCCTATAATTTATGCCCACCCTCCACAACCTTCCTTTTTGTCATGATTCATGAAGAATTCTCTCAATAATAAAATCTATATTATCTTATCATCATCATGAAATCAAATCAAATCTTTTATATAACATTGCAGCATGCAGACTGGGATGGGGACGGTAACAAGGGCTTCCCCAATGACATTGCCCTACTGAAGCTGCGCACCCCGGCCAAGCTGGACAGTCAGTACATCAGCACTGTACCCCTGGCTCCTGCAGGCACTGACTTTGTGGGTGCACAGTGCTACATCACAGGATGGGGCATGACCAAGGCTGGTATGTTACCATATTTCCTCTTTTAACAGCTGGGGGTCTCAAGGTACATACAATGTCTGGTCTGAATACAAGCCAGGGGCCTGTTGTATAAGGTAGAACATTGTGTGTGGGAATCATTACACTTGTCCCCCTTACTTGGGATAAAAATGAATTGCGTGTATAGGCAGCTGGGAATACACATAAGAAGGATTTTTCCCTTCCGACAGGTGAGAAATACTCACAAAATATGCCTTGCAACAGGCCGCTGTTGGTAATGACAGTTTTAGTTAAATGGAAGGCGGGACTTGCATACACCTTTACATTAGGTCAGAGAGTACATGCATTAGTTTTTCCTCATACATGTTGTTTATTCAATCAATTGTTAGTACAGCCTTCTAAAAAACTATAGGTTGAATGTTAGATCGAATGTAGCTACAGCAGTGTTCACCCTGTGATCAGAACATAGCTGTTCTTGCCCCTTGTAATTCTTTCCCATTGTTTTGGGGTTTTTTTGTTGGAAACATATATTTTATTCAAGGTGCCTGCCCTCGTGGCTCATATAATTCTAATGCTCTTGCACACGCAATAACTGTACAAGTATATAGATTGATTCCTATTTACCAGGTTAAGTTAAACCACACTTTTCTTTTTAAATTATTTTGGGAGATTTTCTGATTTTCTATTAACCGGTTACTCACCTAAGGTGGATGTGAAAGCTAGAAAAGATTAATCGATTTACATATTTTCAAGAATAGCTACAATAGCCTTCACGTATTTGTCATATTTGTCATTCCATCTGCGACTAGAGATACTAAAAACACCAATATAGCTTATGGCTCCATATCTTACACCAACTTCAGTAAAGAAGGCTTTGATACTTAGGGCATTGTGATAAAATAACCTCTGGCAATGGCTATAGTTCTTAGCCATCTTTCCCATTGTTTATAGTATGTGTTACTGTTGTTGCAGGCAACCTGTTGTTACCTGATGTGCTGAGAGAGGCAGAGACTACAGCAATGAACAATACATACTGCGAGGAGAGGTTTACAGAGCTCCTTGGTCCTGGCCTCATCAATGATGGCCATATTTGTGTTGGAGGCAGAGGGACAGAAAGTGGATGCATGGTGAGTAGACGGAAACAGGGAGGTCTATTATCGAACTAGTGATGCCACAACCAAATATGGGTCAGATTATCAGAAAATGTACAATTGGCAGCTGTACACATTTAGTCAATTCTGCAAAGATTAGGCTGCAATTTGGTCAATACAAGGTAAATTTGAGTATATTTATATTATGTTGCATTGCATTGATTCTAGCAATCTGTTTGGTTGTTTTCAACTGTATTTTGAACTTTATTTCCGTCTGAAATTTTGGTTATTTGAGAAGATTAGCGAAGTTGAATTGTACATTTTCGGAAAGTCTGACCATATATTGCAGAGGTTTTGGTAATCAGCTCGCTTTCTTGTAGAATACAATTTCACTATAGTAATTCTATAGTAAGATTCTGAAATTCTGGGAAGAAGAGCCGCCAAAATCAGCTAATATTTTAAGAATCCATAATTTGGATGGGAATCGGCCAAAGTGATTGTTGTTTATTTTTGTGTCACTATAGTAAACCTATGGGTTTTACAAATATCTTGGTGATAAATTCAGTTAGGGAGTTCAAAGAAAGCTAAAATAATGCACACACTGACTCTATCTCAATTGTTGGCAGGGTGACAGTGGAGGCCCTCTGGTGTGTAAACTTGACGATGTGTGGACGCTGGCTGGTGTGACGTCATGGGGAATGGGTAACTGCGACCCCAGCGCCCCTAGTGTCTACACGAGAATCTCCTACTTCCGGCAGTGGATCACAACCAATACAGATGGCGACCTTTAAAACCAGAGAAAGTATTTCAAATAATTGTGGATTCTGGAATATATTTGTATAAATGAAAATAGAAATGACATAAAATTGTCATTTGTGATATTGCCTTGCATTTTTCTCTAAAAATGTTGCTAAGTATTTTTAGTTCAGACAGACATACAGATGCAATCATTCATGTCAAACAGCAATGTGTATCTGCTTGGAATCTTCTTGGTTAATTAAAATGGAGAACACATGTAAATGCCTATTGATAATTTGTTGCACAAGGTCGATGGGATCATGTCAATAGATATAGGGATCCCTAGCCTGAAACACACAGACTATAGGCGTAACTCGACTCCTAACAAACAAGATAACCCATGAAAGGATGTGGTCATGTTTGCAGTACCCCAGGCCTAATGGTCTCTCTGCACATGACACATGCAATTGGCAATTGATTATTAAAATGAACCATTTTGTATACTGCCTATGAACATGAACCATTTTGCATGGTTCTGGGAATAGTGTGGACCTTATCACCAGCCCAGTATAGGACTCACTATTAGGATGTATGCTATGTTCTAGGACATCTTTTCACTTCAATATCATATTTTACATTTTGTGAAATTTAACTTTTTGTAAAATATTACTTTTTGTAGTTACAGTTTCTGTAGTAAACAGTAGGACATCTAATCAATATTTCTCGATTTTACAGTCTTGAAAGTTAACACATATATTCATATGACCAAAGCGCTAGATAACTAAAAGAACATTCCTACAAAGAGATCTTGTGAATTAAACACTTTGAAAAATATTCATTTTGCGACTTATGACTCATTTTCCTGAAACACATCACATTTAACACAACAGTACGAGCATCATGGTTAATGGAGTAAATCATTATATCTGGGCGAATTCAGTATTCAGAAAAAGATAAACAGAGGTTGGAAAACGTTTAGATAAAAGTTATTCAAAAAAATAACAAGACAGGTCATAATAATGGTGGTGAAATATAGGATGAAGGACATTCTATTTCTATATTTTAATATAGAAATACTTATTTAATGTCCTTAATGTTTACCACCATTGCAATCAGCTTGATGTCCTTTTTTCAAATATAATGGTATCTCAAAATTTATTTTTTGCGACTTATGACTCTTGTTCCTGAAACGCATCACAGATGGATTTTGAGATACCATCATATTTGAAAAGATGAGATCAATCCAATTCTAATGATGATAAACAAATATATTCTTTTTCTGACTTCTGAGTGATTTTCCCGTCACGCATTGCAAATGGGAAATGTGCCACCAGGTTATTAGAAGGAGAAGAATTGCAGCAGACACACCTATAGTCCAGTGCTCACATGAAATGAAAAGGAGGGAGAACGCCCGGGAATCGAACTCGATTCTCAAACTTGGGAAGTGAACGCTCTACCACAGAGCTAGTGCCACACATCTATGACAGCACGCCAGCAGGGCTTACTTGAACAAATGATCCGAATTTTGCCTCGCAAAACAAATGCTCAGAATGTTGGGCCACATGGACTTCAATATGTTCAGCTTCATCCCAGCACTTGGGTTCTTCGATTATATTCGAGGAATTAATTGCGCTACATACCAGTTACATAGATGGATTTAATGGCTTGAGTAAAACGGAAAGTTCTGGGCCTTATATTCGCTTGACAAAATATTGCAGCATTTCCCCTGTGAGGTAAAGTAAGGACTCTCGCCACTGGTTGCATCCGATAACACTAGATGGCATGACGTTTTTGTATTAACCCCATCTAGCGTCTATTACAGACACTGTCTATATATTATATTGAATAGACCTATTTATATTTGAGTTTTCTTGGGCTTTTAAAAATTAATTTTACTAATAATTTACTTGTCATATGTGTCGATATTGTATGCTTAACCTGTGCCTAAATTTGGTTCAGTTAGGATCTCTAAGATGGGAATTAAGTGTTTTAAAACATTTTAACCCCCCTAAAATTGAAGTAAAATATATTATATTGTAAATTTCTGTCCGGTCATACATTACCATAATCCCTGTGGATACCTGGACGCGATTTAATTAAAATCAGAGGAAATTTTAGAAATGTCTATGAAGACCCACTGTCCATTTTCTCATATTTTGAGGGAAAATATGATTTTGGGGCCATTTCTGTTTTTTTCTGAAGGTTTTCCAATGTCATTATTTTTTGCTGCAACCTCTTCTTGGGACCATTTGGAACCCTGTGCAATGACTCAAAAACCAAAAAATACCCCTGACCCCCAAATAGGGGGTCATTCACTCTGTACAAAGCACGTGTGGTCTAGGGGGCAAGGCGTTCGCCTCCCAATTTCAAAGTACGAGTTCATAGCCCGGCCCAGCTCCACTTTTTACTTCATGTTTTCACATGGCCCAATTCGCGAAAAGTTGGGTCAGTGGGATCTTTGGTTTTAGGTGACCTGTGCATATACTCCAGCTATGGTGAGCTTATAATAGGGATGAATTGTATGAGTGTTATGTAACATTACGTAACATTGTGTAACCTAATTATATTTATATTATTATTAATTATCACCTTTTATCACATTACTTAAAATGTGAGCATAATATTAAGTTAAGGGCGAAAATTGATATGATTAACGCAGGGATTTAAGCACCACACTGTCCTCGGTAACTTAGACGGCACTGAACTGGTGAGTAGTATATAGCAAGTGGGCATAGTGGATGGTATATCACAAGTGGATGGTATATCACACAATGCACTTGTCAATTGCATCCCCCACTGCCCACCCCGGGGGTAAGGGGGAATGCTAGCCGGACGTACAAGAAAATATGCCTCCACCCAGGTGGGAATTTCCCTTAGTTTACTGCTGTATCAAGGACATTCTTCAGGGTGGCTAATGTCCATCAGGGTTTATATTATTTTATAATGTGAAAAATGTGCCCTTTGGAGTCGGGGAATTTACACAAATTTCTTGTCCTGGGAGGTCGGGTATTTCAGCATATTTCCCGAAATGCCTAGGACATTCCAGCATACCCCAGGGGGTGGGGGTGGAGGTGCAATTGACAAGTGCATAACAATCGTTGGTTTCAGCCGCGTTAGTTCATCAGTATGTAATAAATGTTGTTCATTATGGACATACTAATCCCTTTAAGTATAGGAAAACCTGGAACAAAGGTTTATCTTTCAATCGTTTTAGTATGTATGGAACCCACTGTTTAAAACGTTTGAACAGATGATAGATCTAAGTTATTCAGCGTCTGCAGTGCTAGCTTTTCTGGTCGGAATTAAGTTATATCTTCTCAGCGGTAGTTTTTCAAGAACACATTAAGTTACGTGAACGTTAACAGTCTAGGGTCAAAGTTGAGAGAGTCCCTTCAAACCGCAAAGTGCCATTATAATTAACCAATAATCATATTGACACGAAGAGATGTTTCATTGCCAGAATCTAAGAGGTGAACTATGCACTCAGAGAGAACAGTGAATTATGTTTGAACTTACAAAACCCTGTAACACTGTATTTCGGAAATCCCTGGCATACAGTGGTGTTCAGATGTGGAATATATAATATATTGTATTTTTATTCCGATATTTAATCAAGTACATCAGAAAAGGAAATAAAACTCTCTTCTATATGCAGGTCTTCCGGGTTATTCTGGAAAAATCAAAGTATAAAATTGTACATCAATGTAAGAATTAAATTCAGTTACAATACAGTAATGAGTCATCTTCCACTTATGGTTTCAGTGGGTGTTGTTTGTGTCCATTGCAGTATAGCGGAGGTTTATTTCTTCAGTCGTTATGGCCTTACAGCGTAAAATGTTTGCAATATTTCTGGGTGCACCATTACTAGTAATGTGGTTAAATATACCCACTAGGATCCCCTTATAAATGCAAAAGTATATTTGATAGACTGTCTTGAAATTTGGTAAATGCATTCATACGACGTTAAACCCAAAGATGACAACGTTCCAATAAAGACATCTTGTGAATAAAAGACATTGAAAAATATCAATTTTTGACTCATTTTCCTGTAACACATCATATTTGACCATGACAAACCATGCACATGGGTCCATTATCCGTCATGAAACACCTCATTAATTAAAGGTATGACTTTTGATTAAAAAAAATCCTCTAATTCCATCTTGGTAGCATATGCCCTAGCAGGGTTTAATGAAAACAAAATGTACAGGGAAAAACTCCGAAGTGAAAAACACAGAGTAAAGTAAAGGGATCAACATATTACATCACATTGAGGGATTAATGTTTAATCCTCGCCTGTGACTGTGGCTATGGCCGGTGTGTGACATTAGAGTAAATACCCTATGGGTCAAGTCGCCAGAAAATCTACAATTGACCTTCACTAATACTATCAAATAACACAATTCTCAGACGAAAATAAAGTTCCAAATACAGTTCAACCTAACCAAACAGATTGCTAGAGTCAATGCAATGCCGAATATACTCAAATTTACCGAGTATTGACTCAATTGTAGCCTAATTGAGCAGAATTTACTAAATGTGTACAGCTGCCAATTGTACATTTTATCAAAACCTGACCCTTATAACTTGAGCAGAAGCCAGGGTCTGAATATGGGTCCGGCCGTCCAGTAATGTACAATAGACATTTCTACACATTTATAGATCCAGCTAAATTAGACTGAATAATAATAAACACTAAATATATCTAAGTAGGTTTGGTGTTCCATTCATTTAAAATATCTATTTGGTTATGATATTTTGAACCTCATTTTTGTTTGAAATTTGGGTTATTTGAACAAGATTGGTGTAAGTAAATATAACATGTATTGGCCACTTAACCCATATTTATAAGGGTGAAATCGCCAGAAAATGTACAATTTGGCTTCACCAATCCTATCAAATAACGCAAATTTATGACAAAAAGAGTTTCAAAATGGAGGTTAACCTAACCAAACAGATTGCTAGAATCAATACAATGCTGAATATACTCGAATTTACCTAGCATTGACTAAATTTCAGTCTAATTTAGCAGAATTCACTAAATGTGTAGAGCTGCCAATTGTACGTTTTCTGAAGATCTGACCCATTATAAGCCTAGTCTGAATACAGAATGCTAATTTAGTTACATATATAGGAGAATGGCCTTGAATAGAAGCCAGTGGGAAGAGGTAGGGGAAAATCATACATGTACAGAAGGTCAAAGTACATGAATTGATCCCTCCTGAACTGTAGATATTGGGCTGTAAATCCGTCCTCATTCAACTGATTAAATCCTAAATTTGGATTGGTGAAGGTGAATTGTACATTTTCTAGTGACTTCACCCACCATATTGATCTGTAAAGATTTGTAGAGCAGTGAGCACGTACACCGTGGCGGGAGGTGGGGGGAGGGGGCTTGTGTGTTCTAGTTAACATGTTAGTATAATGCTTTTATTCGCTTGATTGACCTTACATGCAAGTATAGGCGTCCAGTACCACAGAGGGACCGGGAGAACGAGGAGACAGAGAGAATGAGAAGAGGGATTTTGGTTTGATTTGAAAAGTATTTTATTCAGGATACAAATTACACAAAATTACAAAAGATTTCAAATATTGTTTTTAAATGTTTTAATTGAGTTCTATTTATAGTCATTACATGAAGCTAAAATCGTGCAAAAACATTAATTTCAAATTTGCAATAGACCAATTCGTGGAATATATAATGTAATAGATATCTTAGGTACAATTTTGTGTTACATGCTACACCTAGTATAGATTATATCGAGGATAGAAGAGAGACACACACCTCATGCCCACCTTACAGACAGTTACAGGTGAAATCGACAGAAAATGTAGAATTCGCCTTTACCGATCCTCTCAAATAACCCAAAATTAAGACAAAAATGAGGTTCAAAATACACTTCAAAATAACGAAACAGATTGTTTGGGTCAAGGCAATATCAAATATATTCAGATATACCTAGTGTTGACCATTTTCCAGTCTAATTTAGCACAAATTACTAAATGTAGAGACCTGCCGATTGTACATTGTTTTTAAATCTGGCCCATACATACACACACATACCAAACATATACACTACAGGTTGGCAGCAGTACAACTGTGCATATAATATTTACGACAGTTACTCAGTCTAAAGCTGTAGTAAGGTGAGTGTGTGTGGTTTTATGTACACTAGTTCCCAACTAATTCAATAGTTTATTCTATCTTCTATACTCTCCTACTAATAATAGTAATTATATCTCTGTCCCCTGTCTTTCCTCTCGCTCTTTGTCTCTCTCTCTTTCTATCGTTCCTCTGTCTCTCTGTCTCTCCTCTCTCTCCTCTTTCTTTCTCCTGTCCCCTCTCTCTCCTCTCTCCTCTCCCTGTCTCCTTGTTCTCCTCTCTCCTCCCTTTCTCTCTCCTCCCCCCTCTCTCGCCCACCTTTCTCCTTTATACCCTCTGTCTCTTCCCCTCAGCATTAAAAGAATCCGAGAAAATATTAGGCGAACATAAGTGTCGGGAATTCGGTGTTCTTAAATGCTCTGATATATCGAATGACCTTCATCTCCGTCTTGAGTACAATGTATTTTCTTCTATAATAAGATACTATAAGATAAGATAACTCTTTAATCGTCATAATATGTTGCGGACAGAAAGGTTGTAGTCATCTCAAAAGAGGCCTTTCAGACCATGCCTTTTTTGTTTTTCTTCTCTCAATAATAAACCTAACATCATAACATTTTCAGAATAGTGTCCCCTTGGACATACAATCAGACATAAATATTGAAATATCAAAAACAGTCGTCAGTGTGGCAAGAGTGTGGCAATGTGGCATGATAACATATCATGTGGCATGATAACAATGTCACAATGTGGTTGAACAATGTGGTTGAACATTCCATGCAATAACTACCCATATATGTACATACTCTAATGTTATTACAAAGATTTATTCAATGTTGTATCGCACTTTCTGCATTATCAAACATATAGTTTTATCATACACACAATATCAATATCTAACGATGAAAGATGTTAACATCTTGTTCGGCAATTTAATCTCAGGTTCAGAGGCTATTTATAACCACCTTAGTTTGCTTCGTCACACAATTATGCACCATCAGTTATGTCGGTCATTAATCCATGTATAAAGGGCAATCTTCTATTCATACACATGACATTGAGATATAACCAGTTCAACCATGTCCATTGAGGATATTCCATTATACCCACATCGAGGTGTTTGGAATTCTATCATCATTAAACATATATACAGTGGTTATATCAAAACTATAGACCATGATTTTTTCAGTTTTTTCAAGAGCCCCAACAACGCCTTTTATTAAACATTCGTAATAATTACTGTATCAATTGCAGTTTAATCTTCAAATCCATTTTCAAAAAGGCTAAATTTCATCTATGCAAGCAATATATGGATGAAGATGTCGAGCTGCAAACAAGAACAATGTATTTGGGTCTCTTACAAAGGATAAAACATTTCTCTCTTTTTCGGTTCCTACATAGGCATGCATCATTAACTGACAAACTCTTTTAACTATACCTATTAAATGTATGCACCATTAACTAGATAGATGTGAGGTCTGTTTGGAAGGCTACATAGACCATGTTTTTTTTAAAATATGGAATATGCATTATCTAAAAAGAATTCTTCTAAGGTAACTAGTGAGTAAGTGAAATATCAGTTGTTAAGAGTTTAGATAGAGTATAAGAATCATTGAATATCTATTCCTCCGGCATCGTGTCCAATAGGTATCAAACATACATAAGCCGAATAAAAATATTTATAAAATAAAATTAAATTACTAATATTTAACTCCTCGTTCCATTCTCTCAATATTTATTGTGTCATATATATTGTCACATATATCATAATTATATCAGACCAAAAGAAATAAAATTGTCTTTCAAAGAACACAAAATATCATTCATATTCACAACGATGCGACCAACGTATTGGAAATGATAACAAAAACAGCCATCCTACATATCGATCACTCAATCAATAACCAATCAATACGAATAAATAATACATACAACTCTCTCTCTCTTGTCAACTACATTTTGACATACGGCCACAATGAAGTGGATGTGATAATGTGCCTTATTAAGGTGTATCCTCACGTTAGCGATTCAGATATGGGGTTGTGACAAAGTCTGGCGATTTTGTGGTATGTTAGCGACAAAAGGTTTCTATTGTGTAAACAGTCTAGAAAGATTTGTAAGTGAAATTGCTAATGTCATTAGTATCAGTGTCTTCTCTTGTTTAATAATCATATGTTAATAGGGGATTTGCATAGCCGCCATTTTGAATCTTTACTCCCAAGGAATTATGGGACTAATGGTACAGTCTAATATCAATAGAAAACATGTCATGTTCATCATGGACTATTTATCAGAAGAACCGTAGCTTAGTCATATGTAACCAAGAAAAAAGGTAACCAAGAAAGGCATGTTCGGGAAGACCTCCTCTCGAGAAGAACGTAACCTCTTTGTCAAACATCTTATGGCAAATAAAGAATTATCTTATCTTATCTTATCTTATCAATGCTCTAATGTTAATATCCATGGGTTATACATGTTTCCATCATACAAGTCCCCATCTTTCCCATCATGCTTTTGGTTTTCAGAGATCATTTATAAAGGTGATATGATCCCAGCATGCACTGTAGCAGACATGCGCAGGGAGACATACAAATGCCCTATTAGAGCACAATGACAAAAGTTAGAGGGCGCCGAGGCTTTATTTGAGTATTATAGTTAACCAGGTATTTGCAGGGATTTGGCTGGTGGCAAAGGTGTAGCCCAATGGAAAATGTAATGGTTGAAACTCAAGGATTACCGAATTCTCTTTCTCCCACTCTGCTCTCTCTCTCTGTTCTCTCTCTCCCTAGTTCTCTCTCTATCCCCCTCTCTCCTCCCCTTTCTCTGCTCTTTCCCTCTTCACTTTCCCACTCTCTCTCTCCCCTGTGTCCCTCTGACTAGTCCTACGCTGCTCTCTTTGCTCTCTCTGAGCTCTCTTTTTTCCTCTCTGAGCCCCACTCTCTGTTCTCGCTCCCATATAGATCTCTCCTCCCCTCTCTAGCTCTCTCTCTCCTCTTTCCCTGCTCACTTTCTCACTCTCTCTCCCCTCTCTGTTCCTCTCTCTTTGAAATCTTTCTTTACTCTCTCTTTATCCTTCTTTCAGCTTCCCATCTCTCACTTTCAGGTCTCAGCTCTCTCTTTCCTCCCCTCCCCCTGTCCCTCTCACTGCTCTCTCAACGCTTTCTCTCCCCCTCGCCATCTCTCTTCGCTCCATCTCTCAGCTCTCGCTTTCTGTCGCTCGCTCTCTCGGCTGTCTGTTTTTTGATAGATTCCAAATGTCCAGATGCTTCTGATTCCGAAGCTCCCAATTTTCACTTTGTAACCATTCAGGAATTTTAACGTTTGAAAGAACGTTAACTTATTTACTCGATTTACAACCAAATTACTGATATCAATCGATAGGAAATAATGTGCCCTAAAATTGTTTTCGTTTGACCTATGATATCAATGCATTATTCCCAGAGTTATTGGCAAAAGACCTCATAAGGTTCAAGATCAAAGGTCATTTTGTTGTCTTTTGCAAATAACTCTGAAAATAATACACTGACTTCTTTCAATCTTTCAAACATCAATAATTAAAATTCCTTAAAGATTACAAAGTGGTTCTTGGCAGATTCGGAATCAGAAGAGTCTGGAGATCTGGAATCCATCAAAAGACACTGACATAACCCAAAATTCAAGGTTCACCAAGTAAATGATATTATTCAATTTACTATTGAAAATGAAGCCAGGCCATTGGCTCCATATGCTTTGCACTGTCAGAACCAATGCCAGAGTTTTTAAGAACTGCAAGGGATTGCATGGAGAACTTTTGTGATATTATTATGTAGAGAACTAGAAATTGGAAACTGCTGTCAAAAAGGAGTGCCCCCGATGCCGGAACCAAAATCATTTTCTAGCCATATTTTGAGGCTCAGCAGATGGCCTATAATTCCAGTCTTATTGCCCTGTCAGCGAAGACTGGAAATTGCAGAGACTTACGCAGTGACAGTCTAAGGCCCTTGTCCACCAAGCCGATTCTCATGCGATTCTCAGGGAATTTAGTGGAAAGGGGTCCTATGCGGCGCAAAATCGCATGAGAATCGGCTTAGTGGACTAGGGCCTTCATGGTTAAACATGCCCGGACCAATGTTACATACCTGCCCCACTAGCCCACCTCAGTCAGTCTGAACATGGTGAACCTTCCCTGCATTTCCCATAATGTGCATGAATTCAACATTACACATTAACCATTTAAAAATACACTGATAGACTGATAGACAATAGACTGATACGCTGACTTTGTTATTCTACAGATATTTTATGATACGAGGGCAGCTCTGGCAACATGGCAGAAGCACAGTGAGTAGAAATTGGGGATTTGCATAGCCGTCATTTTGAGTCTTGATTTGCATGGAATTATGGGACTAATGGTACAGTCTAAAATCTATAGAAAACATGCCATATACAGTATGGGATATGTATCAATGCTCTAATGCTAATGCCAATGTGCTTTACATGTTCCCATAACGCATAAGTCCCCATGCTTCGCATCATGCATTTGGTTATAAAAATCTTGCCAAATATTTGTATGTCAGATTTCCAGAGAATCAATCCCAGGATACACTGTAACATCAATGCGCAGTGGCACATGTAAATCCCCTATTGGATTATTACATTAACCTTCTAAGGCGGTGGTGTTTGCCAACCAAAAGGACTACATGTGTGCAGTCATAAAACCCTTGTTGTCAAATTTCCATCTAAGGACAAAGATTTTCTCGACTTAATATATAAATTACAAACGACAAGGAACCTTGCTCAGAATATCTGTGGGGTGTTTACTGCTAATACACGTATTCAATTTTGTGACTATGTACACAATTATGGATTTACTTATTAGACGTTCTAATTCTTACCATCATTGGAATCTCTTTTAAACCCACAATCCATGTTTTCTCGACTATATGATCCATAACATAGCTCACATACTTCTAACATCATGTCTTTACTCTCATGGTCCCAACCACAGGGCAGCCAGACCGTCTGTGAGACCATGGCACCCGCAGCATCAGGAGGCACAGAGAGACATCAGTGATGATGAGGCCCTGATGGAGTTTCTAATGACCAAACTGCCCTCTATGCCTGATCTACTCGACCTGTCAGATGAGTTATTGACACTTCTGAGGCAGAAGGAAGTGCTAACAGACAAACAAGTTACCAGCTTTCAGGTATATTATTATATGGGCATTCCTAAATGTGCAATAAAGGAGGTGAGATTAAAATATTCTGATAACAGCAGTCCGGAAATATATATTATTCAGTTCCTAAAATGTAGTCAGTAATGCTTGGATATAGAAATGATAAGTCTTTAAACAAGAAATTTGGGGAAAACATTTAAAGATCATAGATTCTAAGATATTTAAATTGGTAGCAAGGAAAACTTTAATTTGGTCAGATCAGTATTTCATTGACTAAGCCTCACGATACATCCATTTATTACAAATGCAAATGTTATTAATAGAGAAAGCTACTTATGTTGTACTGAGAATTTTTCTTTTTCACTCCCATTCCCCCTTTTCTCTCTCTCCCCTCTCTATCTTCCTCACTCTCCCCTTCACTCTCTCCTTCCCTTTCCCTCACCACTTTACCCCCTCTCTCCTACACTCTCTCCCTCCCCTCTTCTCCCTCTCCCTCTTCTCTGTGTCTCATACCCCGCCCCTCTTTTTCTCCTCCCTCCCCATCTTCTGTCTCTCCCTCTCCCAACTCTCTTCTTCTCCCTACCTTCCCCCTTTCTTCTCCCATGAGCTATCAAATGCATGACGTCATTACGTTTACTATAAGAATGTATTAGAAAACTGAATTAAGTATAGCAGTGCACCACCTTCGTCAATGACGACTGTAGAGTTGTTCACTGCAGGACTTTAATGTAATAACACCAGAAAGCTTGCAAACCTCCTTTAGCTGGAGACATGCTTTCTGACAGCGACAAGATCGAAACATAAAAGTTTCTAAATCTAAAAATCTAAAAGACAATTTGAAATGCTGCAAGGTTGTTATTCATTTTACTCATTTTTGTAAAGCACCCAAAACCAATACGTCAGCACCCATGGCGATCTATAATAAAAACCTTTGGCGCATTTTAGAAGACATATTACCAACAATTAGGCATCGTCAATTGTTCTTTCTCAACAGGTTTTTGGTATTGAGAACCGTGCCTATATCATAATGTGGTAATTGATATGAGACGGAATTGACTGAAGTGAAACTGATGTCCTGATTTGGGGTTAATTTGTGTTAAATAATGTAATATCCTCAAGGTTGAATCATCCGTGTGTATCTTTACAACATGACTTTATTTTGTAGTTTAATTCTAATCTAATTTTAGTTTAATTTAGACGTATGGAAACAACCAGATATGTAAAGTAATGCATCTTTTGTAAGAATGTTTTAAACTCATGGCCATTAATAAAATGTTTTCTGAATAATTATATATAATTCTTTTATTTTAGGGTTCAACTTCTATAAAGCTCAAACTGATGAAGTTTGCCAGTTACCTGAGTGAGTGCAAGATTCATCAATTTCATGGTTTTGTTTGGGCAACAGTGAATGTCGGGCAGCCCCGTGTAGCGGCCATGTTGGGACTTAACATCAGTGAGTATCTTGATAGTGATGCCCCACCTAGTGACGTTGCTACCGTGATTCCTCCTCCCCCACCTCCCACTAAAGGTAAGTGCCATTCAAGTTTGGTTTTTTCCGTTTTTTTTAAAGGTTTTATTCAAGATATCCTGCCCTCGGGGCTTCTACACATCTAAGGTTCAATATCAGTCTCCCTTATATTTTATATTTGTTGGTATTTCGTGTATATTTATTTTTCTCTTCCACTTCGGGCTATTCAAGATCTTTATTTTACTTTTACGCTGTAGAGAGAATATACCTTAAAAGGACACCATGGGTCAGATTTTTAGAAAATGTACAATTGGCAGCTGTACACATTTAGTCAATTCTGCTCAATTAGGCTGCAATTTGGGCAATACTGGGTAAATTCGAGTATATTCGGCATTGCATTAATTTTAGCAATCTGTTTGGTAAGGTTAAACTGTGTTTTGAACTTTATTTTCGTCTGAAATTTGGGTTATATGAGAAAATTGGTGAAGGTGAATTGTACATTTTCTGGCAACTTGTTCTTCTGGCCTACCTCTTGCGTGTGCTTTTATTCTACTTTGCTCTCTTTGACTTGTCTATCTGTTTCTGCGCAGTATACTCATAATCTCACTCCATCTCTTACTCTCTCCTTTTCTCCCTCTTCCCACCACCTCAGAATTTCGCCTCTATTTGTTTTCCTTCCCTTTTCCCCCTTTTCTTTTCCTTTCTTCTATTTGTCTGTATCCCTCGGTCAGTCTCTCTCTAGACCATCTCCCTTTCCTCTCCTTTTCCCTACTCCCCCTCGCTTTCTCTGTCTCGTCTACCTTTCAACTCCTCTTCTTTCTCTCTCCACTCTGCCCCTCTGCTTCCTCTGTTGGCTTCCTCTCCTCTTCACGCTCTCCTGGTCCATGTAGATATTCCCCACCCCATTTAGCTTAAGAGGTTTGGCCTAATGTTTAACTAAATTCTTAGGGAACGATAACCTTAATACTCAGATATCAAATTATGAAAAATCCAACTATTATTGTCTATGAATACAAAGAGTTTTCAAAGTATAAAATGAAATCCTAAAATTCCATTCATGAAATCCATGAGATCAGAATTTATTCTCCAAGATTTTATCTAACGAACATCTTCCCTCTTTCAGCCAAACTGCTGACAGAGTGGACGGTGCCAGAGAGTTGGCCATATGCACCCAGAGTAGCCTGGCACCCAGCTGGACATCTGCTTGTGACTGGTGGACCTGGCCTGTACCAGCTCCAGTACAACCCCAAGACATCTCAGTGCACACACACACTACTACATGGAGCAGACTACCCCATTGATATCAGTGTGTGCAAGGATGGCTCCTGGGTTCTCACTCTAAGTGACAGTGTGGTTATTCACACCGGGGGCCAGGGCACACACAGAGTGCCAAATATTTCTGGTGAGAAGTGTGAAACTGCCGCGATGCATGACTTCGGTATTTATCTCGGCGACAGGGACAACCGAACAATTGTCTCCTGCAACAGAAACCTCATCAAACAAAAAGAGTATACCATGAGTAAAAAATTAAACCACCGGACCAAACACATTAGTGTCACACCGACAGGAGATTTACTGGTTGCTATACCCTTCAGTAACACTGTGTGTATCATAGACCCCCATACAGGCCAGCAGAGGTTCATCAAGGACAAGGGACAGTGTAAGACACTGAGACATCCTTGGGATGCCTGTACACATGGTGGTGGTCAGTATATACTTGTAGCTGAGTATAATGGTCACTGTGTGAGGCTGTACACCTATGGTGGTCAGTTCCTCCATAAGCTGCAGGTAGAGGGAGGAGTGGAGTCACCAGGTTTTATAAGTGTGCTGGACAGACAAGGACAGGCCTCCCTGATGGCTATTAGTACAGGCAATTACCCTAAGTATGTAATCAAGATATTCTCCTTGAGGTAAAGTGTGTACACGGTTGATAAAGGATTAATGACCAGCATTGATGGGCTGTTGGTGATGAAAAAACATATCTGAACAAGATGAAAGAGTAAGAATGAGACTTAAACAAGACAAGATGAAGGTCTTTTTCTTTACCAAAAATATATTTTTTCGTATTTTTTTATATGTATTAATTGAACATTCAAAAAGTGAACATTCAAAAAGTGAACATTCAAAAAGTGAACATTCAAAAAGTGAACATTCAAAAAGTGAACATTCAAAAAGCGAACATTCAAAAAGTGAACATTCAAAAAGTGAACATTCAAAAAGTGAACATTCAAAAAGTGAATATTCTGGGCTTCCGTAATACGGACATAATTCCAAACATATTCTATGTTGACAACAAACTGGAGTATTTCGGTACTGATTGTTATGACGTTGCATGGAACAAGACTAAATCTCTTGGAGCAAGTGACACTATCATCACCATTTGTGATGACCGATTTCTTGTTTTATTTATGTTCTTTCAGACCACATTCTAATGCCAGAACTTCCAAAAAATATCCCATTCCATCTCATTTAACAGCCTGTAGGCCTATCACCTGTGCCTAGGCCTTATATATATTAGGTGTGATGTCAAAATAAGTTTGCAGCGGTCGCGCCAATTTTGGCACTTTTCCATGACAAGCTTTCCAACTGAGTGGCCATATTTGACCAATTTGGCTCTGCCTGGGCTCTGACCAGGGCCCTGTTACATAATAAAGGCCTAAGAAATAGGTGTGTTTCCAATTCACCCCCCACCCCTGACCCGTACCTAGAAAACCTACCCCACCTAACAGTTTACCATTCCCCCTACCTAGTTTTCAGCTAGATAAATATTTTTATTGTGGCCTTAATTAAATTATTTCTTGCTAAGCTATTTCTCAAAGGGGGGTTCAGAATGTTAGAGGGTGACATCCACCATGGATTGTTAGCCTGAAAAAGACTGGTTAAAGTCAGGGTGGATGCCACTTAGGCACCCTAATGGAATTATAACAGTAGTGTGCGATCCGGCATTTTTCAGTTTCTAGCATGAGTCTTTCCCTCAGTTTGAAGGGACTCTCCCACCTGTGTATTTGACGGGGAAATCCAAGATGAACCCCATTTTTTTATTAAAATAAAATTGAACCTTTTGATGTATTTTGCAAATAACTCTGACAAGAATATATTAAGGGCCGCATTGTAGGGCCACATTATTTGCTATCGATTGATACCATCCACTTGATTCTATATTATGCGGTACTTCTTTTGTAACGAGAAAATGAGAATATTGTGTGCTTCGGCAAACAAATGAAAAAGAGGCCTTTTTCGTGAAGCACAGTTGATAGTGTTGTGGTCAAATATGTATAAACGATTTATTAGAGTATCAAATGATCTTCCAATTAATATATTGTACATGTCCCTCTGAATAAAATTATTTTGTTATTCAATTTAAATAGAAAATAAAAAGAGATTCCAATTGTTATTGGTTGAATTCAAAAACTGCCTCTTACAACCTTACTTAAGTAAGTACATGGAACAATTGTACAAGTTATAACAAGCTTTATTTCATATTGTTGGTGTAGACAGTGAGTAAGGTTAAAATCCAAAATTGCCAAAGTTTTTTAATGTGAAGCATTTATAATTGTTATATCATTGATGATTGGGAGTAAGAAAATTAAAAAATACGAAAAATATACGAAACTATGATACGCAATTCTGAATGAAAATTAATGTGTATAGACTATGCCCAGTTGGCAGGTATCCATCCATCCATCCATCCATCCATCCATATAATATAAAGCTAGAGCGATTTCTACAAAACGAGGTAGAAAAGAAAAGGTAGAAAGAAGGGTTTCTTTGTCCGGAATGTTCTCGGAATTTGTTGTATTACAAACCACTTTACTGATCTGTAGATGTCTGTCCCCCCTCTCTGGATGTCGTCGTATGTGGTTAGTGAAGGTATTTGGGGTGAAAATATGATTTTGAAGCCTTTTTTAAATCGGGATATCCACACTCTATGTATAGCCTGGGAAAGCCCCTGTCAGATACTACGTCATTTCCCACAAACTACGTCCAGGGAAACCTAACTATATGAATAATTCCCCCAATATTTAGGATGACCAGGGTGACCGTCCTACATGCAGAGGAGTGGGAGAGTGAAAAAGAGGGTATAGGAATAGGAGAGGGGGAGGGGGAGGGAAAGAAGAGGGGGGGAGAGGAGGGAGAGGATGTAGGGGAAGGGAGAGAGGGGAGGGAGAGAAAGCGGGGAGGGGAGGGACACAGGGGGAAATCAGAGATGGGGTTGGGAGAGAAAAATAGGTATGAAATTCAGAGAAGAGGGGGGGGGGGGAAAGAGGGAGAGGGGGAAGTGTGGGGAGAGAACGGGACCATCCAGAGGACGGGTACTTTGCTAGTGTTGAATAAAACTCTTTAAAAAATCGTGCTGATTCTAATGATGGTAAATATTGGTACAGCAAATATGTATTTTTATATTTTTAGTTTGATATTCTTATTTTGAAAAAAAAGTTTGCAATATCTTTGGGTAGGCAATTACTGTTAATATAGCTAAATATACTCTATAAGATGACCTTAGAAATATATTAAATATACTGATTTGAAACCTGGTACATGTTATATTCATACAACAGACACGGACAGAAAGCGGTAGGTATAAAAAAAATCAAATGAGAACATTCGTACAAAGAGATCTTGCGAATACAAGTTAAATAATATATTTTCTTTTGTACAAACCTGTATTCAGGACAGAATTATTCTATATATCATTTTACAATACATAGTTCGGCTATGCCTCGGCATTATACACCAAACAGTGCCCCAGCCGCCCCACAATGTCGGTCATTATTCCAAAAGAATTGGACCTGATCTTGAAACC
Organism: Sthenelais limicola; assembly: GCA_942159475.1. Lineage (NCBI taxonomy): Eukaryota > Metazoa > Annelida > Polychaeta > Phyllodocida > Sigalionidae > Sthenelais > Sthenelais limicola. The sequence goes on from OW804101.1 coordinate 23,607,358, forward strand.
GCATATATATATATACATGTACATGTATTTGTTGCTAAGCCCCAAGAACACCGTGACCTAGTGTCCTATTTGAACACTGGGACGGTGCCTTTTTTAGTTATTCATGTATATATAGGGCGTAAGGAAGGACGAGAGTAACAGAATTTAGACATCTTATGTATCGAGATTATTCTTTATCAGTTACTACTGATCTATAATAAGGAATAACCTCTAATTAGATAACCATGTACAAGTGGATAAGTGGATTCCTAGTTGTTGGAGTCGCCTACAGGTGGCGGCAGCTGATAGGCAATAATATATCAACGAATGATAAACTGGATGCATATGATTATATCATTGGTAAGTAGCACGGTGGCATTAAAATGAGCCACAAGTAGCAAAATTTATATTTTTCATTATTCACAAGATTTCTTTGTACGAATGTTCTCAAACATCTTAGTTTCCACCAATGTATTCAACTTATGATCCATGGATCATGGAATTTTTAACTTTAATTTAACCGAATTCTATCTTAACTGAATGCGAACACAATCTTCAATGTTAATTTTCACCATTAAAAAGAGTGACTAACGACCTAGTCTATATACCATGAAAGAATTATTGAAGACAGTAAGCATTTTCAAACATAACTGAAAGTTGAAAAATTATCCTCATCTCATGAGATTTTGGAGGCACCATTATAGCAACATATTGATACGGACATTGATAATATCTTGATGAAGTTTAAATATACGACAGTAAGAGAATATGTGGTGTGTCACAGACAAACGATTCACAAGTAAAAAATCGATATTTTTCAAAGTGTTTTTCACAAGATCTCTTTGTAGAACTTAAAGGCAAACGCTACTATTCACTGCCCCGCCCCTCTTTACCATATACCAAATCTACGGGCATTTTACGCACTATTCCTTTAGCATTGCAGTCTATGAGGAAACAGCCCATTTTGTCAAATTTTATAGAATAAAACAAACAATTAATGGCTACTCCTACTGTCCCAAAATTTTCTACACATACAGTTCAGGTTCTATACTACAGAAAAAAAGGAAAAAAATATATGTCATCACGTTAGATTTTTTTTTATAGCTGTCTGAAATAGACATGTTTGGGAAACAGAGCTAGCTATGGGTACTCTCTCAGTTGTACTCAATTAGCATGCAAGTCTATTGGGAAATGCTGCATTTTCCTTTCACGGTTTTGGGAATAAAACAAAAACGGAAACTCCTATTGTCCCAAAATTTTCTACCCATATAGTGCAGGTAATATTCTAAATATATAAAGGAAAAGAAATGTATGTCATCACGTTAAAAAAATAATTGTAGCTGTCTGAAATAGACATGTCTAGGAAATATAGAACACTTTGAAAGCAGCAGATTTTTGGGTTGTCAGCCATGTTTCAAAGCTCCGTAATTAAGAAACTAGCACGGCGACCCATTATTTTTTTTCAAGTTTTATGAACACACATACTTCAAGAATCATATACTAAAGTATCCAAAAAATGACATTTAATTTAGATGGGGAGAAAAAAAAATTGTTTTTATGAAAATAGTGAAAAATAGTGCGTTTTTCCGAGTTTTTTATTTAAAATTCGCATCAGGTATTTGTTGTTTTCAGAATAGAAAAAACAATTCACTCTATGAAAAAGAGGCATAGAATTATTGGCCAAATAATACTCTCTCCAAAACTGTTAACTATACTTAAATTGAGTGAATATAAATAGCAAATATGAACTATCAAGTCGAGGTACTGCAAAATGAGCCCCCCTTTTGGTCCTCATTGGTTCTTTTGAGATACCAAATTTTGAAGCACTGTAATTCAAAAATGAGCACGGCGACCCATTGATTTTTTTCCATCTTTATGACCAGAAACACTTCAAGAATCAAATACCAAAGTTTCAGAAAAATGACATTTATTTTCATTTTCCACTAGATAGTAGCGTTTGCCTTTAAATACATGTACTTAATTTCAATTTCAGGACTGTATTAAATAATTATTCCGTTGCGTTTCTGAGGTCATCCTATGTAATATATTAAACTACTTTACTCACAATTATCTACCCAGAAACTTTTGTAAACTTTTGTCAAACATAAACAAATCAAACATAAAGATTTTGATTTCCAAGATCTTGAAATCGTTGGAATTCACTTAATCTCATCTTTTCATATGATGGTTTCTCAAAATCCATTTTCATCGACACATGACTCATCTTTCTCGTGGTAGCTGGTCATAATGTTTCATGGCTTCACGCTCTGAAGGTATAACAATAATGATATACTACTTATGGTTATATTAATGAGATATGATTAATATATGATACTAGCATGATATTAGTTTTTAATTTAGAATCCACTGCTACAATCAATACGTTTTAATTAACTGGTTGAAGGACCTTTAGCTGGAAAAGCCTGGAACTTATGGCATTTTTATCTGGATTGTCATGATGGTGAACCATGCATCGGTGATGGTCTTAATGTGTCATATTTCTATTTCTTATCTCATATTTCTTCATGTGGATTATATCTTTTCATGCTTTATGAACTAGAATTATAAGAATCATCAATCACTGAGAATAGTGTACTCGTTACATAATGTCTTTGTCTGAATAAAAAATATCAATAAAAAATACAAACAAACAGAACAAAATGTAGATATTTACTTAAATCACACACGCATACACCTGTCTCCATACAGTGGGTGCAGGGTCGGCAGGAGGGGTGTTAGCAGCCAGACTTAGTGAGAACCCCAACCACACGGTGGCTCTGATAGAGGCAGGACCAGACAATGAAGCCTTCCCAGATACCAACATACCTGCGCTGATAGGCAGTCTCAGACAGACTGATGTGGACTGGAACTACCGCACTGTGCCGCAGAACAACTCATGCTGGGCTTTAGTAGACAAGGTGTGTATGCAGCTTTCTTTATTGGTTGAATTGATGTGCTGCTTTATGTTTGGCATGATCTTGGGTTATAGCAGCCCACTGAAGCCAGGCATTATTTAAGCATTATCATAGTTTTGTATGAGTTGGTATGACACTCACATAGGCTTAAGCACTGAGCCTCATATCCAAATTAGCAGGCAATACAAAGTCGTTATTGCCTGCTTAATTCCTGTATTGCCCACTAATAGAAAAAAGTCCCATTGTTTATTTTTGATATTTGTATTTGTACTAATATTTCTGCCAAAAAATAAACATAATCTGACATGGATAAAAGCATGGAGAAAGCCGCAGACAGATCAATGTTTATCCTAATTTTCATCAATTTTCCACTATTTCTTCAGATCTCTCATACATTTCCATCATCGATCTTTCCACATTAAATTGACTCTGAGTTCTGTACCAGAAACCTTCATTAAATTGGTCGTGTTATTAATGGGTGTAGTAGCAAAATCAACACACAGTCAGCACTTTTTCCCAGACATCCAGTTGGGGAGGTTTAAAATAATGATACAAAATGCGAATACAAAAATAGACTAAACAGTTAATTTACCTCCTTTCTGGACAGGAGTTAGGCTCTGTGTGTTACCCTCTGCTCTCTCTCCTCAATGCCGGTAACTAATCCTAAATATGGCAGGGTCAGGTCTCATTAATCTTTCTCTGTTTCCAAAACAGGACCAATAACAGACTATGCTCCCTTCATTTCCCTTTCCCGATTCCATGGCTGGTATGGTACTACACATACCACTGATATCTCTCAGCCATGTTTACTCATGCTTTGGATTTGTTTGAAACTATTTTCTCATTCATATAATGACACTGGACACTTCGCGACAACCGCTTTTGAAAAAAAGCTGCCTTTGGCAGAATAATTTCTCACAGAACTGTCTTACCCATTATCATGGGTCCAAACATATTATAAGACAGAAAAGAATAATCATCCCCCTCTCTGCCAACACGATCATGCTCATCAGCATATTCTAACTACAACAATGACAATCTTAAGACGTTTTCCTCTCAATTTTGGCTGGAATCGATACATCATTACTGTACATAAATGGTGCTAGAGTCAGGTATAGCTTGATCAATACATCATCCTGTGAAGATTCAACAGCCTTTGCCGCTAAATATATAAACATAGCGCTGAAAGAACAGCCAAGACAGGACAGCCAAGAGCTGTCACGTGATCAGGCCACAACAATGACTTCATAGTGGCAGACCGGGAATCTCCGATGAGAAAAGCAACTAAGGAATGTTGCTGTCATATTGAAGGTAGAAACTCCGGGATTATCCCAGTAAAAAGCAAATGAAATATAGAATCTAATCCTAAATCTAAATGTCTGTAGGCATCTTATGGAGTATCCATAAGACTGACTGCAGACCTCGCACGGCAAAACGCCTGACAACTCTTGTTCTGAATGGCCAGAAAAAGTTTGGTAGCCAGGAACATCCCGGTTTGTTTGTGACGATCTTTTATTCTAGATGTCAACTTAAATATAAAAACAATATTAGGCGTACACATCTGGTGAAATATAACCTATTTACTGCCCCCAAAAAAATTGCTCTTGCAGTGGTAACTTTCTGGATGAGCACTTTTCCTACAGCATATTTTCCTGGAGTAAATCAGATACTTCAACACCAACACTGGTCTAATAGAAATGAAATTTTACTAATATCATCATTCAAAGTTCCATAGTGGTACCATAGGGATTTCATTGCACTGAACCTCAACCTGTATGATAACTTTTTGTAAGTTCTTTTGTAAGTTCTTCCCTATTTGTAAGTTCTTCCCTATGTACATTTGTCCATCTAGAGGAGTTTGGTTCCACGTGGGAAGGCGCTGGGAGGCTCTAGTCTCATTAATAGCCTGATGGTGCAGCGAGGCAGCCCGCACAACTACAACCTGTGGCAGGAACTGGGGAACACAGGCTGGGGTTACCAGCACGTCCTGCCCTACTTCAAGAAACTAGAATCTGTCACTACTGATAACCTCAAGGCTTCAGGTAATAGTCTATAGGCTATGCCCTAGCTTAGTGTCACTACTCATACCCTCAAGTCTTCAGGTAATATACAGAAGGCATCCTAAGCATGTGGGCCACCTTCTTGGGCAACATTGGAAAACTACTTTTTATGATAGGAGGGATTGTTGACAATAAGAGAAAACAATGTTTTCACCCCATCCCAAAGAACATTGGGGTCCACTATTTATTCCATGTCAATATAGATAATCCTATGCACCATTATATATGTTCATCAATATGTCTGATTACGACTAACGAGTTGGTTGAAGGGGCATGAATAAGTGACTGACAGCATCAAGTTAGTTAACTATTACATGCTTTCAATAATAAAATTCAAAACATTTTCAAGTCATAAATCTTGGAAGTAAACTTGGGAAAAAACACTAGATACATTGCTCTCTGAGTGACGAATATTTATAATGAACGTATTCTTTTTCTCTTTAGATACAAGAGGAAGAGAAGGTCCAATCACAGTGGAGGAGCCTAATCCTCTGCCAGTGTTCACCAAGGGTGTCTTGGAGGCAGCAAAGCAGGCAGGAATGGACCTGGTGGATACCAATGATGGAGACAAACTGGGTAGCAACTTAATAGAACTCAAGCATCAAATCTGTATAATATACACGCAGAGGCTTTGCCTGACATGTTCTCAGAATCTATTATTTTACCAACCATGTTTCTGCCCAGTACAGTTCCGTTGACCCTCTCTGGAGGACAACATATTATATATGTAGTTTGTGAAGGTATCTGGGGTGAAAATGTGATTTTGAAGCCCTTTTTATTTTTTTAGTTGTGTTCCATAACTATTTTGAGCCCAAGAAAGCCCCTGAACTAAAGGAGATTGACGTCATGCCTCTCCCACCGTCTGTGGTAAATTGGGATTCCCTAGCAATACGTCCTGCAAAAGTCCCTAGCAATGCATCCTTGGGAGTGTGTGTGCGGGGGGATGGGGGGGGGCGAGGAATAGGAGAGAGAGGGGGAGGGATGAGAGAGAAGAGGAGTAGAGAGTGGGAGAGGTAGAGGGAGAAAGGTTAGAGGGCCGGGTGGAGAGCGAGGAAAAAGAGAGAGGGGGAGATGAGGGGAGAGAGATCAGAGGGGGAGGGGGAGAGTAAAGTACTGGAGGGAGAGGGGGGTGGGAATCAGATAGGGAAAGGGAGGATAGAGAGAAGAGGGCAAGGGTGAGAAAGAAAGATGGGAGGGTGAGGATGGGGGAGAAGAAAGGGAGGGGAGCGAGAGAATGAAAGAAGCAGAGGGAGAGGATGGGAGAAATCGAATAGGGAGCGAGAGAAGAGGATAGAGAGAGAAGAGGGGAGAGAGAATAGGGCAGGGGAGAGGAGAAGGGAGCGAGAGGGGGAGAGGCAGGGAGAGAAAGGGGGAGAGGCAGGGAGAGGGGAGGTGGGTGACCGTCCAGAGGAGGGGTACTTTGCTAGTATGTGATAAATGTGTATTATGTGTTACAGAAAATGAGCCATAAGTCCCAAATAATTAAAAATATGAGATCAAACCGATTCCTGAGATAGTAAACATTAGAATATCTACTAAGTACTTATAATATAATATTCTTTTGTAAATGAAAGAATGTTCACAATATTAATCGTCAATCACTAGTAAAGTAGTACTCATTACGATAACATCATCTTGTTGTCTATTAAACAATTAATGATTGCCATTGGGGATGTAAACTCCTTTTGGCAGGCTCTGGTAAAATACTATTGGTGTGTATACAAACTGATTCAGAATGGGGGACAATGTGCCAGCAGGCCTCGTGACCCAATGGCCCATAGTCCCCCAAGGCCCAAACATGGCGTGAATCAATGCTTAAACAGCAGGAGAACTGCCCCTCAATGTTGGTCATTAATCTTATAATGATGTATTTATGTCCGGATCGTTTTGTATAATGTAATCTGAACATAATTTATTAACTGAAGGCTATTTGTGCACTTTTGGGAACATAATCTCGAGGTGGACTGCCTCAGTAGGTATACCAAGGTATATCAATACCAGGTATACCAATACCACACCTTTTACCCTAAATGACCACAGCAGAACAGCAAAATACAAAAATAACAAAAGTTTCAAGTATATAATAACTTTGATCCATATTATGTTGGTAGTCTAACTTGTTGATCCTATTTTACTATAGGTTGGATGCAAACTCAATTTAACACAAAGAAAGGCCAGAGAATGAGTACTGCCCATGCTTACATCAAACCTGCCATGAGCAGACCCAACCTGTATGTGTACACTAAAGCCCACGTCACCAAGGTATGTGTCACTCACATGTCATTGAGGTCATTTGTACATTAAAGCTGCAATCTCAACTAACATCGGTCAAGAAATGAACATTTTCTAAGTTTTGTCCATTCTTTTAAACCCATCAAATAGTTATTTAACCAAATTTGAGAATGCAGCTGAGAATGCAGCTGAGAATTCAGCTGAGGATGCAGCTTCAAAGCTGTAAATATTGAGGGGCTGGTGCTCCACTGTTTGGTGCTCCCTTGCATTAACAGTCCACCAGCAGGTCCAAAATGAAGGGTATTAATCTTTTTAGTCTCTACCTAAGGTAGATATGGCCCAACGACCGTTCACAGCAGTGATTATATTCTGCTGCTGTTATATGTTTACATAGAAGAGTGAGGAAACATGACTTTCAAGAACTCCTGTAGCTAAAACGACCAGACAAAATCCTCCAAAATGTTGGTCAAATAAATTTTAGATTGGCTGGAAAAGAATGGAACAAAAAGTAGAAAATATGATAGAAAATATAATAAATTGTTCAACTTGGAAACTTTGAAAGAGGGCCACCATACTGATCTTACCTATATTGAAATAATAGCTTATTCATTTCTTTCTTATTCATATTATTATACTACTATACAGTATTATGTAACTTTTGTGATGGAGAAATCTGCTAACTGAAGCCTGATCCTAAGTGTGTCTATTGTTGTGTTAATGCTGTATGTATCACACATGTTTTCCTGACTACTATGCAGGTACTATTTGATGGGGATAGAGCCGTGGGGGTGGAGTACATGGAGGGTGGACGGATGAAGAGTATTAGAGCCAATAAGGAGGTCATCTTATCAGCTGGGGCTATTGGCTCTCCTCAAATACTTATGCTCTCAGGCATAGGACCAAGGCAGCACCTGGAGGACCTAGGGGTGAGTCTTTGCCTTTTATTTACTGGAGATGGAAGATCACAGATGGACAATTCCAACCTGTATCTAGGGCCATTAGATTAGATTAGAAAATTCTAAATTTGTCTTCCTGATGGTACATGAACAAAAATGTTGTGACCTTCTCAAATAGAGGTGACAATTAGCACACCTTATTCCAATTCACTAAACTCATACCTGGATGAAGAGTTCCCTGAGGTTGAAGATATGTGTATGATTTTTGATTAATTAATTAATTCAATTAATACTATTTTGCAACATTTTTCAAAGTAATACCTTTTTGGAGCATGATATTTTCATCTAATTTTGCAGATACCAGTGAAGGTAGATCTACCTGTAGGGGAGAACCTAAAAGACCATATTAGCACTGATGCTTTGGCATGCACATTGGAGAAACCAGTTACCATGGTATCAGATCGTATTGGGCTCCTCGACGTCTTAGAGTATTATATCTTTGGAACTGGTAGGACACCTCTTTCTGTAATTCCAATGTATACTGAAATAAATGTGGAATGAGCTTGTGTGTGTGTGGGGGGGGGGGGTGTCAAACATAAGGAACAATTTATCTATTTGAAACAGTTTAGGAAGGCAGTTTTATATCCCCCAGTAACAATTAAATCTCATATATCAATGACAAATTGAAAATATGAAACAATAGTTCAAATAATTCATGAGTAGTGTAATTTGTGTACATACAAATATGTTTATGAATATGTGTATGGTGTTCAGGTAAACTAGATATTATACAATTTAATCACTGCCTTAAGGCAAAGCTTAAAATGATAAATAACCTCAACTTCAGGTGTGTTGGTGCACTGTTTATGCATAATCCCTCAGTAAACTTGGCCTTTTCACCACTAATGAGAGAGAGAGTTATAAATATCAGGGTCCAATTCCTCTCTGGAATGGAGGCCATTGATACACCCCAAATATAACCTAGGTATATGATCTTATTTCACAGGGCTGATGAGTTGGACAGCCACAGGTATATCAGCTTTCATGAAGTCCAAATACCAGCCTGAAGATGAACACTTCCCACACCTGCAGATTGTTGTTGTCCCTGCCCTGGCTGGACAAAGCCCTGCAGATATGGAGTTGATAAGGAGGTTCTATGATACAGAGCCAGAGGCGAGTTTGTGTCTGATGTTTTACCAAGCCGTTCAGCTCCTATAGCTGGTCTTCCACTTAAGGAATAATTTCCGAGGTTTTTTCTGCTCGAGGTGTCTATAGCGTCAGGGAAGTTCGAGGGCGAAGCCCGAGAACTTCCCTGACGCTATAGACACCTCGAGCAGAAAAATCCGAGGAAATTATTGCTTTTAGAAGAGAATTGATGAGATTCCCTTGATTTGATGATATTCCCTTAATGTTAGAGCAAAAAAGATAGACAAACCTTCTTTATTCCGTCCAAAAACATCCAAAAACATCCGAAATATCATGCAAAGCCATGAGAGTCGTCAGCCTTTCTATGAGACCGGAAGTGATTGCACTGCTTTAATCGGAACCTATATAATACCGCGACGGCTGACCGAATGAAGCTTCAGCCACAACAGCCAATCAGAGGAGCATATTCACTAATGTTTATGTTCAGCCAGCCAGCCTGTTTTTGCAAGGTTCCGCTGCTTGCTATCCAAAGCATCGCACACCGCGTTAGTCGAAATCTAAATAATACCGCGACGGCTGGCCAAGTGAAGTGGGCGGGGCTTAGCGGAGAAACAGCCAATCAGAGGTGCGTATTCGCTAATGTTTATGTTCAGCCAGCCGGCCTGTTTTCGCAAGGTTCCGCTGCTTGCTATCCAAAGCATCGGACACTTCCGGTTCTCGAATGCTGTGTTGCGTGTGTCTAGGGACTTAAAAAAGAAATAAATAAAACATTTGAATCGGTAGAAATGATTTAAATAGTGTTTGAGCCCGATAGCGAAGATTTAGTCGACGGGAATCAAGCAATAAATGAATGGCGAGTTCAGAAGCTATACGTGCGACCGGAAGAGATGTGGAGACCCTTCGGCATAGCCACTCATGTGCACATTCAGTTGGCGTTGCATTGTGTACGGTGGCCTATATAGCGCACGGAGGATTTCATTCGAAAGTGACCCGCACGTCAACAAACTGCCGTGTCCGTGTGTCTAGGGACTTAAAAAAGAAATAAATAAAAGATTTGAATCGGTAGATATGTTTTAAATATGGTTTGAGCCCGATAGCGAAGATTTAGTTGACGGGAATCGAGTAATAAATGAATGGCGGCTTCAGAAGCTATACGTGCTTACGTTATAGACCGGAAGAGATGTGGAGACCCTTTGGCATACCCACTCATGTGCATGTTCACTTGGCGTTGCATTGTGTACGGTAGTCTATATAGCGCACAGAGGATTTCATTCGAAAGTCCCCGGTCCGGGTGCGCGCAAGCGGCTGTGTATGGTATCACTAGCATAATTTAGCCGCGTCTTACCCACCAGTTCTGTAGTACAGTGGTTATAGCACAGTGGTTATAGCGCGTGACTTCTGCGAGAACGTTGAGAGTTCGAGCCTCGTCAGGTCCCTTAGCTTTTTTTCTCATTCTATACTTGACTGGGTTGGGTTGATCTATGAGACGGAAGTCTTGATCTATGGAGACGGAAGTATTGATCTATGGAGACGGAAGTCTTGATCTATGGAGAAGTCTTGATCTATGGAGACGGAAGTCTTGATCTATGGAGACGGAAGTCTTGATCTATGGAGACGGAAGTCTTGATACTGATCTATAGGCTTGATACTGATCTATAGGGAGTCTTGAGACTGAACTATAGGCTTGATACTGATCTATAGGGACGGATCTATGGGGACGGAAGTGGTTTAGAGGGAATCTATAGAGAAAAAAAACCTCCCAGAATCTCATCAGATCGATTCTAATATAGCATTATTACCCCGAGGTTTGGTGGTTCTTTGTGGTGTGTGTGGTCACACACCACAAAAAACCACCAAACCAAGGGTAATAGTGCTTTTAGACGCGATTTGATCAGATCAACTTATTAATACCAAAATAGAGGGTTTACCAACCTGTACAATTATTTATTTCAATCCAATATGCCTTGCGAAATAGGTATTGAGTGTTCATACTTGGAACCGGAAGCTTACCCAGTGGGGCAGCTTAACGCCGCCACATGCCGCCAAATACTATAGGTGGCGCCACACTCTATGGAGCTTTAACACTGCCGTTCAGACCATCCCCAATACACCATACCTCAGGTTACTTCCGTTGATAAAACGTGGTCTATAGGTAAGAATAAAATCCGAGAATCTGATCAAATCGTGTCTAATAACTCATATTAGACTACCGTCATTCTATTCCTTCATGATACTTTACCAGACTGGTTAGACTGGCTCCTATAGCCTGTCTTCCCCTAACTTCTGGCATAGTATACTACAATGTATTGTTGCATGTTTATCAGGCTGTTTTGCTAAGCAACTGCTGCGGGTCTTTTACTAGCTCCTGGGTTAGTATACTACCATCTATTGTTGTATTGTACTTTGTAGAAATTTTAGGAAAAAATGTATTTTTATTAGAAACTTCAGTAACACACCTGACGGCCAAGGGCAAGGTTGGCACTGATTTACTTCGCCACCGCTCATTGGTCAGGGTTCTACATTGCATTGACATCAAGCAATTCTTTTAACACTTTTGTTTTCTTCACTGCTAGATCTTCCAGAGCCTGCATGGCGGTGTGGCAGGGAGGGATGGGTTGACTTTATTCCCTGTTTTACTACAATCTGAGAGTACAGGTAACATTAGACTCAAGTCCACCAACCCATTTGACTACCCACTTATCAACCCCAATTATCTCAGTGAAGAAATGGATGTCAAGAAAATGATTGACGGTATCTATTTTTCAAATTAATTTATTCATTCAATTTTAGTTCTTTTTCAACTGGTTCACTAAAACTTACTCCATTTGCTCATTACTTGTCTTTTTTCATTCTTCAACCAGAAAAGCATGTATTGGTTATATGATCCAAGAATGAGTTTAATCATATATAAACAGTGTTTTAGTCAACAGACAATAATTATGTCCTTCTCTAAAATTTAGTAGTGGCTTAGAAATGTTACTAGTATCAGGGTCTATTTAATCAGATGTCAGCTATACTTCAGCTACATGAACCGCCCTCCCCAAAGAGATATCGAGTCATCGATGCATGCAAATGGCACCCTGTTCGGGTTTGAATTGATCGAGACACGTCAGAAAACCAGACCTACCCTGATGAAAACCAAAGAGCTGAGCCTGGTTTTCATTTTGAATCATCTAAAAGCTAACAGAAAAAAAAAAAATTTGAATTTTTGTTGTACACATGCGATAACAAATATTTGTATTACACCCCATTTATCTCAAGTGGAATGTGCATATCATAAAGATAAATATGTTGTTACATTTTCAGGGATCAGAATAGCGCAGCATGTGGCAGAGCAGCCTGCACTGAAGGCCCTGGGGGCACAGAGACTGGGCAGGGTGCATCCCCTGTGTACTGATACAGAGTATGACAGTGATGAATACTGGGCATGCTATGTGAGGAGTAACACCCACACTGTCTACCACCCTGTGGGCACCTGTAAAATGGCTCCTGACGGTGATCCTACATCTGTGGTGGATCCAGAACTAAGGCAAATATGTTTTGTCGATGAAAATGTTGATTTTTTTTCATTTTTTTTTTAACAAACATGTTTAGGCTATATAAACCTTAGTAAACTAGTCACGAAATAAAAGAATTTTATTATTATTATTATTAAACCTTGTTCAAAACTGCATATATGTATGGTGCTCCTACATATATGCGATGGAATCAATATTGGTTTCATGTTTATGGTGATCCTGCATCATTTTTGGCTTTACACTTTAAAATAGTTTCCCTGGACTAACTAAAGGTCCACATCCCCTCCCACAGCCAGCCGACCTACAATAATACTTCTTTCACATGGGACTTGACATCTTAAAGGTGGAGATTCCCATATATTTTGCAAATAATGTTATTATCTAAGAATGCGATTAACTTGAATATTCATGACCCCTCAAAGTGATGACGTCAGCACAAGAAAAGATAGGTTAGCGTTAGCATTCGGGCCCTGCATGGACGTACTTAATCTGACTAATATGGTTCTTATCAAGAGAAATAGATGCAATGTGTACATTTTTTATAATTTAGGTCACCCAGGAAGAACTGTCAGTTACAGTTGGGTCTGCCCTTTTTCCATATTATGGATTGTAAAGTGAAAAATGTAAATAAAACTACTTATATATATGATATAGTAAAGAAGTTAATTACTATATAAACTTGTTTATATTACAGAGTGAGAGGAGTGTCAGGCCTGCGTGTGGTGGATGCATCCATCATGCCCACTATACCGTCAGCCAACACCAACGTACCCACCATCATGGTGGCCGAGAAAGCAGCAGACATCATTAAGTCACAGGTCTAGCCACAGGAGTACAGGGTCATTTCCACCCTAGATGTGGTGTATAACAACAAAATGAGTCATGAGTCGAAGAAAAAGGATTTTGAGACAAGACACTCTCCTATTTTAAAAGATGCAGTGCATTCGAGTGATATGTAACATTTAGGAAATCTAAAAATATTTCAATATAAATTTAATATAGAGGTACATATCCAAAATTCAGGATTACACATTTCTTGTCTGTTCTAAGACCAACATTGGGGTACAGTTTCTGAATTACTATGCTACTAGTCAAATTTAGCTGAAACACGGTTTCCAAGGTACCTGTAGATATTTCCCCAAAACTCCCCACGCTGGGAAGACCTTATATTAAAGATCCTTATAGCTGAGGTTTTGAGCTTTGATTTAATATATGACCCATGGTGGTATTTCTATGCATGGCTCATCATATTTTTACACCCATTGCTGCTCCACTAATATGTATAATAACCAACTCTTAGTATTCGTTCTCCATGTGGACACGTTTAGCTTAGATAATAAGCTTAGAATTATCTAAATTAGCGATGAAGATTAAATAGATCTGCTAATTTTGGCTATCGTTTTTTGTCCTGCATAGGCAAATATGTAGGTCTACATGTGGCTGCTAAGACTATGGTAGGCCTTGACTAGAACAAGTGCTAGAACTAGACAGCGCCACATTTGAATGTTTTGTCCGAGGCCTAAAACAGCATAAAATCGCAATCATTGCCACTGATTTCGGTGGTAATAATTAATATTGACTCAAAAAGAAAAGCGATAACGTTACCAGAAGAGAAATACCTGGCGAAACACTCATGAGTCACTCAATACCTTTAATAGCTAAACTGCATTAGCCTATCAACGACCATCAACACTGGACTGTCATCAATCGACAGAAGTTTGATCAACAAAACAATGATCAACCATGTGGCCGGTTTAAACAAAGTTTAAGTTGTGCGTTCAAAAAGAATTCAAAATAGATGAGAACTGATATACTAGACCTGATGTATTTAAGGATATTTCAATTATTTGAAGGTCTAATGTATAGGAAGTCCTTGATAGGAAACATTGATGGTCCTCATCGTAGGTGAAAAACAGGGACTATTTTCTGTCATATTTCCAATAAAAATGAAATTGGGGGAGGAAAACAACATGATTTATCGGAATTATGATTCTTTTTTCTGTTTGTTTCTGATTTATCTCTCTATTTTATTTATTTCAAGGGAGAAATATATCTTGGATCTGCCTGCAATATGACTGGGATGGAGACCTTGGGGTTATGCTGTGCAATGCCCCTTGGTCTCCCGCCGCAACCTCAATGCATAACCCTTGGAGAGAATACACCCAGGGTACAGTCTATCTATATATAATATGGGTCAGGTCGCCGAAAAGTGTACAATTGCTGTCAGAATGACAGAAAGATGTATCACAAACTATCTCTCTGTAATTCTCCAAAATCCACCTAATCTCTGCTTTTGTTCCTCTGTCTCTCTTCTGAATCCACCTTTCCTTTCTCATCTTTCTCCTCCCTCTATCTCTATGTCTCCCCATAACCCACCCTCCTTCTCCACCTCTGAAACCGTGGTGAGGCACTTGAGTTGCGGTGGAATCTGGTAGAAAATGGAGATATTAACAGTGCTAGCTCTAGTTCTTTCATGAATCATCAGGTGTCAGGTGTGCTCACAGAATAAAACTGGTTTCGCCGTGGCTATTCCAAGGTATTGTATGCCTATTTCATAAACCTCTAGGGAATGGGTTGACCCTAAATAAAAAGAACTGGGTCTGAGATACGTAAGTTGTAGGTTTGGTTTATTGGGGATCCGACGTTTTGAGCGTCATTTTCTCTTTATCAAGGAGTGATTGTTCCTTAATCGATGCCTAGCTCTCAGGTGCGAAAATGTGCACTCTTGTTACTATAGATACTGTTATGGAAATGGGTGACCAGTTGGTCATTGTTTTTTGTACCAATATTACCGGGGGGTATGGATGATCATAGCAGTGGATCCTTAGTATAGTATTGTATATTGTTCATTTCCGTACATAATCGCCATAAATAATTTACGTCGGAAAAGGGAGCGGCCCTCTTCTATTTGCAGCCATAGCTATTCCAGAGGGTCCACGATAATTAAATTTGAATAAGAAGTAAGAAAAAATAAAGTTACTAATGTAAACTACGCTATCGTAATGAGATGTACTAGTTATAGGGTCGGCCAGGTACAGCATATATTATATATATATATATAAAGGGCCCATGGCCCTTCCCAGCACCCCCCCCCCCCCCATATATTCAAACTGTAGAATCATAACCAACTTAGGTATTATTTTTTCAGATAAAATTAATCATATAATGAACCACTTTCCTACAAAATCTCTTAACACATGTGGGATACACGAATGTATACTGGTTATATCGTCATAAATATTTGATGTAGTCATATGCATAGAAAAGTGCAAATTCAGTTTCTTCATGAAATATTGGTAAATATGTTCCTTAAGAAAATATGAGAACCGTTACTCAGGTTACAATTTATTTGTATGTGTTGTTGTTGCGACTTGTCTCACTTTATTTGATATCTTTAGACATTGTTTTTCAATGTCAAATGCCAATAATATATTTAATACAGTTCAATTGAAATACACTATATCCTTCAAGGATCTTTTTGAGCGTTGTCTATATGAGAATACTAATAACTCACTTTTATCTAATACACACTCCCAGTCGTCTTACTGCCTTACTAAAAACAAACAAAATGTGTGTCTTATGGACAACTTCTATCAAATATAGATTGCAAAAACCTCGTTTTGAGCTCAACTAAATACACATCGTCACTGTCTTGGGGACATATTTACACTCATTACGAATACATTTTTTAGAATAATATTACCACCCCCCGACCCCGTTCTATCCATATCTTTACATATCTTTGTTGACTTTCAGTAAAACTATGTACCTTGTCAATCCTGTTGACTGGAGAGGCAATAATTATTGGGTCTTCTGTGTTGATATCTCCCGAAGCAGATGTGTCAATTTAAGCCTTTTATATCATAGAATTTCTGGCAAGATTAGCGAGGCCCGGTGCCAATAGTATTATGATTATGCACTTTGACATAAAATACGACTGCCGGGTAATATATAATAATGATAGATTAATGCATCTGGATAACAAGGTAATAATTATAAAGTTCGTTTGCTTGCATAATGGCATCGCCATAAGGATGTAAATAGTACCTCATACGTAAACTTCTATAACACCTCTGCAT
Organism: Sthenelais limicola; assembly: GCA_942159475.1. Taxonomy (NCBI): domain Eukaryota; kingdom Metazoa; phylum Annelida; class Polychaeta; order Phyllodocida; family Sigalionidae; genus Sthenelais; species Sthenelais limicola. The sequence continues at coordinate 23,624,183 of OW804101.1, forward strand.
GTGCACTCCTGTTTGGGGTTCTGAAGCCCCATTCAGTATCTTAAAGTGCGAAGAAAAACAAATGAACTCGAAATTTATAGCAAAAGAATCAAATAACCCTGGAAATAACCAAAACTATGTAAGCATAAAAGGACATACATATAATAATTTGAGTATAATTACCAGCTATTATTATACCTAGTGTACAAAAATCATGTGCCCGGTCAATTCTAACTGCCTCCGCTAAAATAACATGGACCACAACTTTAAATCTAAATGATGTTCCTAGTTAAACAACAGGTATTTAAGATTTAAGATTTAAGATTTAAGAAACTTTTATTTTCAATCATGTCATAATCAGGCAACTTATCTCCGGCAAATTGGGAGGTTTACAAGCTACCTGTTGGTTTACATATTCATTTTCACAACGCACAATTCCCCAGTCGTCATTGACGAAAGTGGGACATTGTCATAAGTAATTATTCTTTAATATACATTCAATATATAATAAGTATCTAGCGCAGTAGATCTTTATTATATCTGTGATTCTCTGAGAAGTAGCTTGGTTCTGAAATAATAACAGTCTGAAATTATTACTTTGTACATGTCTTTACTCTTTTAATCAATAAAACATTGGTCGTTCCATATTAGAGTACTTTTTGCTACCATTTTAAAAGCCTTCATATCCCTTATCCCATGGGCTTCCGTCCGCAACGAGTTCCACGAAAATGGAATTCTATGAAGTATGGATCGTCTTAATTGTTCATTTCTCGGTACTATTTGCTTTAGGGGCTTTCTCCCAAAATTTCTGGTGTTTAAATTTCGAATATCTATCCTTTTTGGGTCTCTTGCAAGACGGAATTTAGCCCACCTGCAACAGATGTAATCTTCTTCTATGTTTCAGCGTTAATATTTTCTTCTCTATATGGATATTATCCACATTGGTTCTGAATGGGAGTTCATAGATTTTCCTTAATATTTTGTTTTGAATTACTTGTAATTTACTTGTACTGTTGGTGGTATGTGAGTCGTGAAAAAGGTCAGTTTGATCTATAAGTGGTAGAACCATCACTTTATAAATTAATAATATTGTTTGTTTAGGTATCTTTCCATGTAATTCCTATCAATGTCAACTCCTAGATATTTATAGGATTCAACATCTTCTAATTCCGTCCCATCCAGTCGCAATATGTTTTCCTCTACTCTATCCTGATGTTCATTTGCCCACCTCGACCTCAGTGTTTGTTTTGGTAAAAATGTCTGTATTTTAGATTTATCCAGATTCAAAGAAATTTTATTAATTTTACACCAGTATGTCATGGCATGTAGGTCCTGTTGAAGCAGTTTTGTAGCTTCTAGGACGTTCATGCCTGAGACAAATATGATGGTATCATCTGCAAATAATTTTATTGTGGATTTTTTTATGAATTTGGGTATATCATTTATATATATGGTGGGTGCATTGCTTACTAGTAATGCGCTGTCATTGCTGCGGCCCTGGTGAGAGACACTCACACTAACCCGCTCACCCCTGCTCCTCCGGCAGACCTCCATCTTGCTCCCCCTCACTCCTCCTCACACCTACATCTTCTTCTCTTCTCCACGAGGTTCAAACCTCACCCCCTTTGGCCGCTACATACACTGAAGTACCACAGCATCTAGACCAGTAAGGCCTAGCTTAGCATCCTTGTGTTACTGCCAGACATTAGCGAGATGGAGAACCAGGTATTAATGGAAGATATCGGCTCTGAACAGGGCAACACTCCCGCTGGAGAAAAGGGTCAGCGCCACGAGGTGAAGCGCACCACGAGAAAGTCTGCTGCTAAGGCACCAGCCCCGACCGAGCCACCAGCACCGGTCAAGCCCCCCACGTGCAAATCATTGCAGACGGAGCTGTCATCATTACAACTTCAGATGACACAAGTAGCTTCAACCCTAAATAGGCTGGTTGAATTGAAAGAGGGAGACAACCAGTCGGTAAGATCTTCGTCATCCAAAAGGTCCAGGGCAAGCAGCAAATCAAGCCGCAGCACACAGCACTCCGAGGGGGGAGAGTCACCGGCCCGATCTACCCACTCTCGGACATCACGCTCAACCACCCGCTCACAGGACGTCCAGAACTGGGTGAGAAGCTCAAGGGCCAGAGCCAGTTCCACACCACGAGTACTACGAGGACAAATGGCCACAGATGACTTCGTGGAGCGTCAACTGGACAGAGAAAGATTCGCAGATGGTCTCCACGGTAGGGTCAACATTATTTCAGATGTACACAGATCAGGTATTCTCTCCAAACCGTATATGTATGTGTATAGAGAGGGGAACCAAACTGTGAAACAAAGATTGGATGCACGCCCCACTCTTACAGCGGTGGAATACTTGGATGGCTACCTGGAGTTATTAAATGACCCGTTGGCTTATAAGGATCATCAGTATGAGGATATGATGCACCACTTGCATCAGGTGACCAGGGATACCATTGAGAGGCCATGGCCGGCCGTCAGACGGTGGACCCAATATGTCTGGGACGCCATCGATAATGGAAAATTCCATTGGGCCGACAGGGCGGCGATACAGGATGAACGAGTGCGCATTTGCCTCACTGGAGGCGGTGTGCCACTGACCACTCCCGTGTCACATGATGCTAAGAAACCACGTGACACCAACGGTCAACAGAAAGACAACAAATCCATCCAGGCAGTGTGCAGGCCATTCAACACACGCCAGGGATGTACACATCACTCAGACCACTCACAAGACGGAGTACTCCATCTTCACATATGCACATACTGCGACTCTGTGGGGAGAAAGGCCCACCACAGTCTCAAGGTCTGTGAACGTCTAGTCTGCCATACCAGGCAGAACATGGAGGCTGGTAATGGTAATAATGGGAATAAGGCTCCTAGTGTTCAAGGAAGCCAAGCTAACTACATGGCCAGATTCAGGGCGGGAACAGCCCCGGATAACTCAGCAACCACCTTTGCAAAAAACTCATAGGTGGCGCATCGATAGAAAAACCCGATGCGCCCGGCCAGGCACCCATGAAGGATATAGGGCGGCCTGACCTACTTCAACCGACCCAGCTTGCATACATTAGTCATCGTGATCTCGCCACGCCCGAGACTTCGCGCGGCATCTGTCATGGCCGACAGTCAACAACATCGAACGATGACGCAGTAAGTAAAACATCATCCCAGCTCAACCCCAATGCAACTCCGTACTTTCCTCACATCAATAACATCAAGCAGGGATACATAAATGACAATGTAACTCAAGAAATCCCTGCATCCTATTTTAACCACGTAGAGAGCATCTGTAGCGGGAAAGAGCCCCCAGGCACTGTACCCACTCATCCCATCTACCTAGCCGCTCACAGACGCGATCAGTGGCCGGACCCGTGTGTACACAAGTGCTGGGGCGAGTTAGCAAACATATACTCATCAGTGAAAGCATATGGAGTACCTAATGCTATCGGGGCACAAACCCCACTTCCGACACACTTGAACTTACAAGCATGGCGCGATCATTTAACTAATTCGCAGCCAGACCAAGAACTAATGGACTTCCTCACTTATGGCTTTCTAATGGGGTACATGGGCCCCACCTCTAACAATGACAACGGGGCCAATCATTCGAGTGCCACCAAATATGCGGATAAAATTAATGACTTCATCAACAAGGAGCTCGACCTGAAGGGAATACTAGGCCCGTTCGAGCATCCCCCATTTCTGCAGTGGTGCCACACCTCGCCTGTTATGTCACGGGCGAAGAAGGACAGCGAGGCCCGAAGGGTAATTATTGATCTCACGTTCCCGGAAGAAAATTCAATTAATAAGTTCATCGTCAAGAATTCTGTGTGGGGACAGGAGAGGCCTCACTCCCTTCCCACAGTCGATGACATAGTGACCGAGATTAAATCCTTGTCAGGGGAGATACACCTAGCCACCCTTGACATCTCACGAGCATACAAGAACTTTACAAGTGATCCGCTTGACTGGTGCCTGCTCTGCCTATACTGGGAAAAACAATGGTACTGTGATACCACTATGCCATTTGGGAGCCGCGCCTCGAGTGCACATATGCAGAGGGTGGCCAACGCCATAGTGTCCATCATAAGAAAGGCAGGTCACCGGGCACTCATGTATTTGGACGACATAATTCTGCTCGGCGAGTCACATCACACAGTCACACAGGCCTATAACTTCACCACAAAGCTATTGTCAGACCTAGGGCTCCCAGAGGCTAAGGACAAAGCCCAGGCCCCCAGTAGGTCAGTGAAATGGCTGGGTATTGTCATAGATACTCAGACCATGACACTGAGCATCCCGCAGGAGAAAGTGTCAGAGTGCAGAGATCTAGCCGACCAATACATCAGACGGCGATCGATCACTAAGAGACAATTACAATCTATAATAGGAAGCTTCATCCACATTGGAAAGTGCATCTCACCGGCCCGCCTATTCATCTCAAGGCTCCTTGATGGGCTGAGGGAATTTAAGGGTGTTCATATGAACATAAACACCGACATGAAAAACGACCTCAGGTGGTTCCGGTCTTTCTGCCACTCATGGAATGGCAGGGCCATTATACCATCCACGACAGTGTCAAAAGTCGTGCTTGTGGATGCATGCCTCTCAGGTATAGGAGCCACCGATGGCAAGCTGGCTTATGCCAAACAGATATGCTCCATACAACAAGAGGCAGACAACATCTCAGAGATCGAGGCAATTAACATATCAATAGCACTCTTATCCTTCTTGAATGAGGAGGACAGGGGGTCACACATCAACATCCTGTGCGACAACGAGGTGAGTGTATGCGTGTTCAGCACAGGCAAAGGCAGGAACAGAGCCATACTCGCTGCAGCACGCCATGAATGGATGGTACAGGCATCTCTCGATCTCCATCTCTCTTATAGCCACATCCCAGGTCAGCAAAACCAGGTAGCCGATGCACTCAGCCGAGCGCATCTCACATCCAAGGATTTCACCGATGCAAAGGGTTGGATCGATCACTATAGCCTCACTATAATCGAGCCAGATCTCTTCCCCCTCCTTGACAGCTCTGAACTTATTCATTTCAGGGACAGGGATGGAGGAACTCGGAAGGAGAGCAGAACACACACAGGAACAAGCGTGGAGTAAGGCCACCAAGGCCAACCGCAAGGCAGCAGTCACCAGATACCTACAGTTTGCCAAAGAGGCACAATTCGACCCACATAAAGCCACTGTGGGGCAGGCATGCGCCTTCCTACAGCACATATCAGAGGTAGTGTGTGCTCCCAGGTCAGTGTCTAATAACCTGGCACACGTGAGAACCTACCTCAAGAAGTGTGACTCTCCAACTGTCAGCTGGACACACCACCGAGTTAAGTGGCTTATTGAGGGACTCATGAGGAACAAGACATACGTCCCACGAGTGAAGTCCCCAATAGATGTGAAAATACTGAGAAAAATGTTACTCACCCTCCAACAGGATTACGATAGCATAATGGTGGGGGTGGCCGTGTCAATATTATTCCAAGGGGCATTAAGACAATCTGAAGTCTTAGCACCATCGATTAAAGCCTTTGACCCCGACAGGCACCTCACTAGAGCTGATGTGGTCGTCGAACCTTCCCAGCTCACTATTTCTATTAAATCAGCCAAGAATATGCAGTCTACCTACCAGCGCAGAGTAATTCAGTTGTGTAAATCTACAGATAAAGCTATGTGTATTGTATCAAAGGTAATGGACATGCTCAAGTTAAGTCCCACTGTGGACCCCAAACAGCCATTCATTTGCTTCAAGGACTCAGTGCGACCAATGTCAACTGCCTACGTTGCACGAAAATGGAAGGAACACCTTAAAAACAATCAGGTGGATACCACCAACCTATCTCTTCACAGCCTCCGAAAAGCGGCTGCCACTGCCGCATTCCATGGCGGTGCCACTGAACTCAAGGTAATGAACTATGGTGGGTGGGCATCCCAGGCCTACAAAGTGTACATGGACACAACATACAAAAACACGAACTCGAAGATAATAGCCTCGCTAAATTCGAACAATACCACGCTTAAATAAGGTTCAGTATATACATCGAGGTACCATGCTCCATGACATGAACCGCAAAAGATGTATTCACTATAACCTCTACATTCACATTATATATACCTCTCTGCTGCGCCTCCTCACCTCTTACCTGTTTCTTATTAAATCCCACCCTCACCCTCTCCTTTCTCTTACTCTTTCTACTTCTGGTTCTTGGCCAGTTATTTTATACCTCATAACCTGTAACAGCTACTATGTACTCAACAACAATTAAGAGTTAATCATCAATAAACTTTTAATTGCTCCAAACCACTTTCTCTCTTGTCTCTCGATCAGGGCTGTATCCAGTAATGGTGGGTGCATTGCTTACTAGTAATGCGCTGTCATTGCTGCGGCCCTGGTGAGAGACACTCACACTAACCCGCTCACCCCTGCTCCTCCGGCAGACCTCCATCTTGCTCCCCCTCACTCCTCCGCTGCTCCTACAAGCACTAACACCTACATCTTCTTCCCCTCCCACCCTCTCCTATTCTCATAACTTCTACGAAGGCCAGCAGTTTATTTTATACCTCATAACCTGTAACAGCTACTATGTACTCAACAACAATTAAGAGTTAATCATCAATAAACTTATCAATCATCAATAAATTGCTCCAAACCGCTTTCTCTCTTGTCTCTCGATCAGGGCCGTATCCAGTAATGCTAAACAGTAGTGGGCCTAATGTTGTCCCCTGAGGGACTCCACATGTTACTTGTTTTAAATTTGATGTCAATTTATTTGTTTCTACTTTTTGATATCTTTCAGACAGGTAGTTTTCAATCCAAAGTAATTCCTTACTTTTTATTCCAATTTGTTCTATTTTTTCCAATAATTTAATATGATTTACTGTATCGAAAGCTTTTCTGAAGTTGAGGTAGGCTGCCCTTGTAGTCAAATCCTCATTCATATAAGTATATATTTCTAATTGGTAATTGACCAGGGCATCTTTTGTTGAATGATCTTTCCTAAATCCATATTGGTATTTATAAAGTAGATTATTACTTTCTAAATACGCCATTAATTGCTTATGCATTGATTTCTCAAGTAGTTTTGCAGGTAGGAATATGGATGACACTGGTCTATAATTGCTTGGGTCGGTGTTGGGACCTGACTTGTATAGCGGGGTTACCTTTGACTCCTTCCATAGCAGGTATAGCAACGTGCCATTGTATAATCCTTATAATAGGGGATTTGCATAGCTGCAATTTTGAATCTTGATTCGCATGAATTTATGGGACTAATGGGACAGTGTAAAATCTATAGTAAACATGCCATGTTCATGTTTGATTTATCGGTGCTCTAATGCCAATATCCATGTGTTATACATAGAGAGAATAGAACGAGGTGCTAGTAGTAGTTGAATATTTATTGGACGAGATTGCGTAGTAATTGAGTCCAATAAATATTCAATTACTAGTACCAAGTTCCATTCACTATTTATTATATTCCCCTAGCATAGACAAATATTGATATATTAACCTTTGTTTTTGGTTTTGAATAGTCATAAAGTGTCTAAAAGCTACAAGAAAACCCAATTCGATTTTTTATGGTACACATACCATAAAAATATTGTTATTGCACCTCACTTATTGCGCACTAGCAAAGTACCCGTCCTCCGGACGGTCACCCTCTCTCCCCACACTTCCCCCTCTCCCTCTTTTCCCTCCCCCTCTTCTCTGTCTTTCATACCTGTTTTTCTCTCCCAACCCCATCTTCGATTTCCCTCCCCCTCTCCTCTCCCTCGTTTTTCTCTCCCAACCCCATCTCCGATTTTCCCCCTCTCCCTCCCCTCCCCGCTTTCTCTCCCTCCCCTCTCTCCCTTCCCCTACATCCTCTCCCTCATCTCTCCCCCCTACTTTCCCTCCCCTCCCCCTCTCCTATTCCTACACCCTCTTCTTCACTCTCCCACTCCTTTGCATGTAGGACGGTCACTCTCTCTCCCCACACTTCCCCCTCTCCCTCTTTTCCCTCCCCCTCTTCTCTGTCTTTCATACCTGTTTTTCTCTCCCAACCCCATCTCCGATTCCCCCCTCTCCTTCCCCTCTTCCTCATGCTCCCCCTCCCTGCTTTCTCTCCCTTCCCCTACATCCTCTCCCTCCTCTCTTCCCCCCCCCCCCGTCTTCTTTCCTTCCCCCTCCCCCTCTACTATTCCTAACCCTCTTCTTCACTCTCCCACTCCTCTGCATGTAGTTAGGTCCCCCTGGACGTAGGTTGTGGGAAATGACATAGTATCTCACAGGGGCTATCCCAGGCTATGAATAGAGTGTAGAGATCGCAATTTAAAAAAGGCTTCGAAATCACATTTTCACCCCAGATACCTTCACATACCACATATAGTGTCCTCCAGAGAGGGTGGACAGAACTCTACAGATAAGTAAAACGGTTTGTAAAACAACAAATTCCGAGAAATTGTGAGACAAAGAAACCCCAGCCTTTTCTTCCTACAAAACCCCTCTTTTCTACCTCTGTTCGTAGAAATCGCTCTTCCCCTATATTATATGGATATAATAAATGTTTCCATAACATTGTCTGAATCTTTCCCATCAGGCATTTGGTTAACACAGATCATTTACACAATCTATGCTTTTGGTGAAAATATTCTTGCAATCTGGAACCAATTTTGCGATTTAATTACAATTTTGACTACTTAACTGAAATAAATCCGTATTTTTGCTATTTCATATATTTCAGGACGCCCTCACAAAAAACTAGACAGTAAAAACTATATTTTTTTCTTTTATAACAAAGAAGACACTCCCAGGCAGTATATTGAATTGAATTGAAAAATCTTTTATTTGTCGGTAATATAGCAGCATTTACATTAAAAATGATAAATTGGTCGACAGGCTTCTGGGATAGTCCCAGTTCTTCCAGCCGTTCCCATAAAAGTTTGAAAAAAATCTGATCGGGTTCTTGGGGCGAAATACGAATATGTTTTTCCATGGGAACCAATAGTAAAAAGGTCAAAATATTTGCCATCTCATTTTTCAAAAACTAGTGATTTGATTATAAAAATTATGTGTGGCCTTGGTATGATCATAAGTACAAATGATTAAAGTTTAGGGAAAATCTGATTTTTTAAAATAGGCTGGAGCACCCTTAAGAGACATTTAAATACCTCCCTACCCACGTCACGTTTTGCGCGGGATAATTAGATTGAATGTACCTGTTGTTAATGAGAAAGCAGACGACATCATGTCCAGGGCGTTTCCATTCCCCACATATCTGACCTTCCTTCCTGCTGACGCTATTGGAATTCATATAATATACCGGTATGCAAAATATAACAAAGATTTGTTAGTGTAAATTTGATATTTATTGCTGTACATTTACAGGATTCATAGTTAAACATATAACATAACGATATTGAATTATTTCAATATCGTTATCTCTGACATAAACGGCGATAAAACCAGGGACTTTTTACACGTGTGCATAATTATTCAATGATATCAGGCATTCTAAAACAGTTGGGAAAGCACTGACAGTGTGGGTTTGGGGACCACTGCTCTGTGACTCCTATCTCATACACTGGCGTCGAAATTGACAGCAGTTTCTCTTACACATATATAAAGATCAGACAATATATAATATAAATGTCTAGATTTCATTAGAAATGGTTTAGTTATCAATATTCCAAAAGCATTCAGGATTTTGACCACCCAGATACATGACTAGGTGCATGGTCTACACCATTATAAATTAATGACACTATAATCACGACAGATTGATGGTCCCCAAACACCTTAGGCCACACCCCAAACACCTTAGGCCACACCCCAAACACCTTAGACCACACCCCTATATTGGACCGTCTGGTGCTCTACTTGCGCACCCTGTAGGGGACTTGCATGTTCGCCATTTTGAATCTTGATTCGCATGGAATTGTGTTACTTATCGTACATTATAAAATCCATAAAAAAACTGAAAATGTCATTTTCAGCATAGAATATTTAACGGTGCTCTAATGTCAATATTCATGTGTTATACATGTTTCCATAACAAAAGCCTCCATCTTTCCCATGATGCATTTAGTTTTCATAGATCATTTATACAATTAAGCTATGATCTTTGCGATAACATTTTTGCAATTTTCGATAAAAATGTTGTAAATATTTGTATGGTTTTTTTTTATTTCATTTACAGGCCAATACATTAATTACAAACCCAAAATTATTAATGTCAAACCCGAACTAAATCTATCCCAACACTGTAACAGAGATACGTAGTGGCACATGCAAATCTCCCATTGCGAACAATTTCAAAGGAAATACCACTTACAGATGGGAATCCTATTTAGCGTATGCAGACAAACATTCCTAAAATATAATAGTAAATACCATACACACTTTACAATTAAGATTAATAGCGTGATATTAACCTGACACACCTGGTCGAATACCACTTTCACGCCGTTCTTACCTTTATCATGAACACCATGTACACAATCATTAACTACCTGAGATCAAAGAATGTTATCAAGTTATATGAGATGTAAATAATTCGCGCTCAATAATAATTAATTAATACACATAAAATTAAAATTAAAAACAAAACAAAATACACATAAAATCGAATTGAAGGAAGTTATTTTCCGTTGAGTTGCCTCTAATTACTAACCTCACTACATTAGGTGACAAAGACTAACAAAACAAAGTGACTTCGCCCACATTGTCGTCACAGAATAAAGCTGCATTCTCGGCTATTGTGCCAAAGACAATCTTACAAAATTATAGGACTGAATTCATCAATATTCTACTGCTGTATATGTTTATACACAAATTTGAAGTAGAAACAGGCCAGCGAAAACGGCCACCGGTGAGCGATGATAAGTGAAGTCATCCTAGGAGAGGAATCATGACGTTTTAGAAGCCCTGTAGCAAACACAACTCGACAGAATCCACCAACATTTCGGTCAAATAACTTTTAGATGGGTTGGAAAAAATTGGAAGAAAATGTAGAATTTTTGTTAGCTTTTTACGGATATTAACTTTAACTGAGGATGTAGCTTTAATATCAATGTTGGGGGAATTTCATTCAAAACTGATAATAACACAGATCTATTATGTTGATCTAAAAGTCATTTGACCGAAATTGTGGAGGATTTTGTTCAGTTTTTTTTTGCTAAAAGGCTTCTAAAAGGTGATGTGTTAAAGGAAAATGAGTCACAAATCGCACAAAATGGATTTTGAGTTACGTAACAATATATTTGAAAAGATGACATGAAGCGGATTCCAATGATGACAGACATTAGGAAATCTAAAAGGTACTTCTATATTTTTATACATGAACAAAAAAAGTTGGAGATATTTCTGGATGATAAATCACTGCAGTAAAGTAGTTAAATATACTCCTTAAGATAACCTCAGACAAGCATGAATATATTCAATACAGTCTGACTAACAGCACGTACACTCTATTTGAGATCTACTTGGAGCGGTTCGCCGTAGGGTTACCATTGGGTCGCTTTGATGTTTACTCTAAGTAGGTCTCAAACAGAGTGTAAACACTCTAAAAATGAAAAGATTCGGAGGAAAGGTTCTTGCGGAAAAAATACATTGTTTTGCGACTTACGACTCATCTTTCTGTAACACATCACAAATGTCAAGCCCTGATAAATAAAAAAATTGTCAAAGAGACAATTGTACTCAACAAGTTGCTGCATCTGATATCACGCGGCATTGAAATTATTACGTAATTTCTAACCAATGACGTTAACCTAGCCTTAATGCAACAATTATAAATAAAAGAATATGTGTACAAAACATATTATGTATTCATTATCTACCCACGTCACAAAACCAAGAAAAGCCAGGATGTTCCTTTAAGCTCTTTTCCCTGCCCCACCCAATACAAGATGAACTTAATTAAAGGACCTCTCCTCAAACCAGTCACGTTATATAACACTTGAAGAAGTAACACTAGGGAGGTTCCGCAAGCAAACCTATCTCAATTGCGTAACCGTATACGTACCTTTATTTTTAATTAGGTCGCATTTTTATTGGTACAAATGAATTGTGAGATCAAACATTTTGCTAAATATGTTACGTTACATTTTTCTCGGCATGTTTTGCAGAACTTATTTCTTCCTTTTAACGTATGTTTGCATATCAGAGATAAGGATACGTTTACGTATAGGTTAGACTTGCTGAACCTCCCTATTAATAAAAAAAAAAACTCGTGTCTATTGGCCTCATCCCTGACCAAAAAGTCCTCTGGATTCTTTGGACTCTTGTTGCCGGATGAGGTTCCAGTACTGGCCGCCTTTTTTCTTGAGTTCTGTGTGTGTGCCGATCTGAAATATACATATAACTGTTTTTAATTCCACCCTTAAACATTTACACTAATAACTAGCAAAGTACCCCTCTCTCCCTGCACCTCTCCTGTCCCTCCCTCCTTTTCCTCCTTCACTCTCCCCCTATGGCCTCCATTCCGCCCCTCTCTACTCACGTTGATTAATTTCAACCTTTTATCAAACTTAATAAAGTTAGCAGCCCTAGCTTAATGGGTTCCGAATGCACTGGGACTGTTACAAAGTCTATTCAATTAGGAAATTTAATGTGACCCTGATAAGTATCTCTATAGGTAATAATGGAATACCCAAGCGATGGCGTCATAATGTACGTCAATTGTGAACTAATTAACAGTCATCTTAATTTGTTTGCGGTGAAAACAAGAATATGTGTATTTTAATTAAAACTAATTTCTAATTCTTAATTAGGGGTCACATGATCACATCTGATTAGCTGAGAGTTGCAATGGCATCCAATGTTTCATTCAAGTTTTTGTTTTGGCGGCCTTTTTAAACTCCCCTTGCGAAGTAAACCTGGCTAGCAAGCTTCTGGGATTGGTTAGAAACTTTCGACACCGGAAAAATTCTTCAAACAGGTTGATCATAGATGGGTCCTACAACAATACCGTTTGACACTTGGGCAAGTGCACTGGTCCCGAGTTTGAAGAGCATAGCATAGCTGTTCGTCTAGTAGCATAACCGCTAGGTGTGTGGGAAGGCTTAGGCTATGTACTTGTATAAAAATTTAATATTGATTCATTTTCAATGACACCTACCTCCACCCCCTCCTCTCCCCCCTCCCTTCCACCTACTGTCCTGCACACACCACCGACACTGGCGTCGTGTGTACGGGACGCTCTATGCCTGTGTGCAGCTGCACCAGTGTTGTTATGGAGTGGTGTTGCCTACGTGTTGCCTACTACAGTGTGGCAATGGCTCAACATTCAAAAGTTCTATGGACCTTTCTAGTGGCTAAACCTGAGTCTAACGTTGTTTTTGTACAGTAATGACGCATCGATTTCTGATGAAATTAGGAAGAAAATGTCTTAAGATGCTATTATGTGGATATCATTGACGATTTCTATGCAGTGATATTGCAAAAAAATGGACAATAAAATGGCGTTTCTCTCTCTATTGCGTTCTCCGATGTATCGGGTATGACATTCTAGGTGCTGAGTAAGTAGCCGGTCGGCTTTTTCACAAAAAGTGGTAGTCATATCTCGTCCAGTTTCAAAATTACTAAACATGATGTTTTCAAAGTTACTGATTTCAGTAGAAATACTGTAGACTGCCTAAATGTTGTACCATTGTTGGAAGACTAGTACATGTATTATATATAGGGGAAACCTCACCTCAGTAATACGTCCATTGGCCACCACAGCAATGAGATCAGCGTCTCTGATGGTACTCAGCCGGTGCGCTATGATTAACACTGTCCTACCCTTCACTGCACTGTCTAAAGCACTCTGTACTACCCTCTCAGACTCGGCATCCAGGGCACTACAATAACAATATTTGACATATCATCATATAGCTGGAAGCCATAAATACTCAAAAGATGGGAACATTCTGAAAAAGAGATCTTGTGAATAAAACACTTTGAATATTTTCAATTTGGTGATTTACGACTCATTTTTCTGTGACACATCACATATTTGAATGGCTAAAGTTAAGCGATGAGAATTGCATATACACCATAGAAAAATGTGTTAACATAAGTTCATGGTGCCCCTGGAAGACCTGTGTATAACTGCCTTCATATTTCCCTAAAAATTGTACCATACATATGAGTCAGATCGTCAGAAAATGTTCAATTCACCTTCACCAATCCTATTTTTAATGAATAAATCTTACCTGGTAGCTTCGTCGAGTATAAGTATAGAGGGGTTCTTGATGAGAGCCCTGGCTATGGCTATTCTCTGCTTCTGCCCTCCCGACACTGTGACTCCCCGCTCCCCCAGGATGGTGTTATAACCTAGTGGGAAGGATGTGATGAAGCCGTGAGCGTTGGCCAGCTTAGCCGCTTCTTCAACCTGCATTGAATTTTACAATGTTTCATTCAGCCAGAAATTATGCTATTACACCCTATTCTCAGTTGCAGCTGTACATCTAAATCAATCCAAAAGTTACAAATATTTAGAAAAGAAGGGTAACCAAGATATAAATCAAAATAACTAGACCAAGCGCAACCGCCCCGCCCCCTATAGGGCGGATTTAGACCACCTTTAAACCTCCTTTCGTTGCTCCATTACCCCTGGTATTCTCAGTTAGACAGAACTCACACCCATCGACCTGTTTTTTATGTTTTCCCATCTAAATGGGTACCATTACATTGTCTGTACGGCAAGTTGTGTTCCTCTTCATGCCTTTTTAGGGGACGACTTATGTATAATCTGGTACAGGAAAGTTGCAATTTTAAATATAAAGATTGGTTTAGAATCCCACCCCTGTCGGAGCTCTCACACACACTGCACCTTCACTCACACACTACACTCACTCACCAGCCACTGCCCCTCCCGCTGCCTGCCACTGCCTACCACTGCCTGTCACTAGTGTGTGTGTAGCCTTGCCTCAAGGCTACACACACACTAGGCAGGTAGGCAGTCAGGTATCAAACACTAACACATGGGAGGAGTGAAGGATGGGTGGTTGGTGGGCATGCAGTGTCATTCAAGGTGAGAAAAATGACAACTATAAGAACAAAAACAGACAATAAAATAAGTAGAGCAAGCAAAAGTACTAGCGGGTAGAATTTCTGGATTTCTAGCAGGTCTACCGTCGACATGAGGTAAGAACACGCAGAATGCTAAATTCTGATTGCACTCATTGCAGTTACTGGCGTTTAAACTCATAATCATGATAATAAAAAAAATAAGCAAAAAATGTTCAAACAAAATATCTATATTCACGCATTGAATTAAATAAGGGTAAAATCGTCAGAAAATGTACAATTCACCTTCACCAAACCTCTCAAATATATCAAATTCAAGACAGAAATGAGGTTCAAAATACAGTTTAACATAACCAAACAGATTCGTTAAATGTAACCCATACCATATTTATTCAGATATACCTTGTATTTATCAATTTTTAGCATAATTTAGAAGTATTAACTAAATATGTAGAGGTGGCGATTGTAGCATGTATTGCTGCATAGTAGAGAGAATCTAAACTAAATCATTTATCAACACTATAGGGTATTATTGAAAAGAATATATATTTTATCGTCATGTATAATGGACTGATTTGTATATTTATTTGGGTTTAACGTGGGCAAAAAAATGCGAGAAATGAAATAAACAAATGTTCAAACAATCTATCCGCTATCCGCTTTACGTCTGTTTAAACTCGATTTTGAAGTATTTTTTTAAAAGGTTTTTATTCAGTTTCTATCCTGCCGTCTTGGTATATATACACTTCTAACAACATGATTAAACCGTGTCCCTTATCATTTTATAGGTTTTTTGATATTTTCTTCATTTTTCTTATTTTTTATATAATGACAAAACAGATATACACACAAAACATTTCCCTCGTCACAGGAAGGGACAATGTAACAAAAAATAATTCACTTGAGTTATTAGAGGCTAGTTGTTAACGGCAGGGACAGAGGTCTTTAATGTTACTTTTAACCTGGTTAATCCATTTCTGATCCCGGCTAACAAATTTTAGATTTTGAAGTATTAATGTTGGGGTAGAGATGAGGAGTATCCTCACTAGGTATTGAAAGTGTTCTTGATTATTTCCATTTATGTATAATGTTCGACGAATTTAATTAATAATATCAGAGTTTAAAAGTTTAAAACTACCTGAGTGTAATAAAGTTTTTTTCCTGGCGAATGAGATATATCACATTGTGAATAATTTGTCAATAAAAATTGTTAAAAAAAAGAGAGAGTATATTTTCTGATATCTGATTTTGATATTTTCATTTTTGAGATCTTTGTTAGAAATGTGGGTTATAAATCGTGGATTGATAAACTTTGTGATACAATTAAGTTGTGTAAGGAATTCAAGTTGTATGGAGAATAAAGTTAATCTTGATCTTTCTTGTCATGTTATCATTATAGGCGAGATCATTATATAACGAGTTCTGTCGGTTATAATTACAACTTTAAACCAGATATACGTCTGTGACAGTTGAGTTGCTCAAAGGTGCTATGGGAATACTATTACTGATAATAAGTATTAATAGTAGTTATGTTGAATTGAAAAATACTTTAATTGTCAGAAGTTATACAAGTATGAGGTAGACAAATGGATAACCGGGCTTCTGGATAAAACCCAAGTCTTCCAGCCGTTTACCTGTGCTATTCTATTGTTGACAGCTAGGTATGTTAACATTGCTAACAGGGTGGGTCCCTCTTTATATTAACGCCAATCGTGGTAATAATGTTTGTTAATACCAAGCTGATTATTTTTTTTAGGAAATCATTATGCAATACACTGAATGTTTTTCTGGATAAATCCTTCTCGTTGAGTGAGAAATGATTTAGGATTGTATATTCGGAACCGAAGCTAAAGGATCCACGATGAAGAAACCTTGGGATATACCATGGAAGAGATAATCTCGTAGACTCTGGTCAGATTCATATGACAATTCGTGTAGCCATCCTGCCATATTCATTTGAGAATGAGCCCCGCCTATCATATGGCGGCATTGAAGTCGAACAGAGATGGGCAGACTGTCAACACGAACATCTGAAGCAAAACCATCGCTAGCACCATTAATAAGCTTCTGAGGTGGTTCAAATTTGTTATGAGGAACGTGATTGACGAAAGCATCAGGAAAATAGTCCAAATTACAGTTGTCAAGCGAGGGTTTAGTTGTATCAGAGAATAATTCGTTGTCGGAGGGAGGGAAAAAGTTGTCATCGCCGCCATTTTGCCGGAAGTTTAGATCCGGAAGCGGAAGTCACTTTCTTTCTGCAGGAGTGGTTGAAACGCGACAAGATCCAATCTTGTGGCCCTTAATTTGACATTTCCCACATGAATGATCACGAGTGCAGTAACCAGAACAGGTAGAAACATTATATTTGTAACAAATTCCTTCTGGCCAGTCCTCGGGAACAACCAACTTGCCATCCGATCGTTTTTGTACCTTGTTGCTCTTAACGATCTTGTTTTTCGCCTCAGCTGCAGACGTAAAGTGTGATGAAAGTGACAAGGCGCTGCGCGGGTTGAAACCATGTGCTGGGTTGCGAAGGTAGCAATCCACGACCTCACGATCATAATTCACATAAGCCGAAGTAATATAATTCTTGCCTATGGCGAAATGAAGAACGTGCTGAAAATGTGTGAGATAGCTGCGCCAATTGCCGGCCGAATTAATCAAGTGATCCAGTACAAGTGACATGCCGTACAGGTACTCTCCCAAAGACATCTTGGCCGGATCTACCGACTTCATCGGAACACCTTTAATTAAACACAAATAATGATACTCTGGCCGTAAAGGAATACCTTGAGTTCGTGTAACGGAAGGGTCCAGAGATAATGACAGTTGACTCATTGCTGAAGCAATAAACTGCATCGCCGCAGCAGGAGTAGGTTCCGACCCGACAGGAGGAACGACGGGCGGGAGGAGGCCATGCAAGGCCCCGACGACAGTAGTGTTGACAGGCGGAATGCTGGTCGTCACAGTTGTCGATGGAAGTGTCGTAGCAGGCGTAGGCAACGAAGTTGACAGCCCCCCAGCCGTAGGGTTGACAGCCGGAATGACGACAGGATTGACCGGAGGAGGAGGAGGAAACCCCGGTAGAGGAACGTTGACAGTCGTAGTCGGTGCAAGAGCATTGACTCGAGAAATAACACCGGCCAGTGTAGACGAAGTATCCGTCTGAGTTGACATTATGGTTTGAAGTTGAGTTTGCTGAGCGGTTACAAGCGACACAAGCTGAGATAAAGCCATTTCAGTCGACAGTAGAGGAGCAGGAGAAGAAGCACCTTTAGACGGGGTATGATGGCCTCTGTCGTCGACATTTTCAGCCGGCAGATCGTCCAGGTAAAGTTTCCAATCTGATTCACTGCCAGTTGATTTCAAAGCTGTATCATTTGCTCTTGTTCGGTATTTACACGAAACCTCCCCTGGGTGTGAGTGTTCCCTTTCGCAGGCTTTGCAAAAGCCCATAGCTACTTGATAATAGTTTGAACAATCGGGAAAAAAACAATGTCTGTCCGCCGACTGCTGTGCAGCTTTGTAAAGTGTTTGAACTTGCCGCCTAGGTTGCTAGGCAAGTCATTGGCCGTGAGGTAATTCCGGTTCCGGTTAGGCCCGCGGATATAAATGTATATGAAACATATACACACCATATACATAAAAAGGGTCCACCCATTTAAAGAATACGACACAATGCTGGGGATGGATTTTACTATTTCTTTCAATTTCTTTCAACTGCCTAAGTGCGAGGTCCTCGGTTTCTTTATAATCATTATTATTAGATATACAATTATATTGGATGAATGTATTTTCGTCAGACTAGAATTTCTGAATTGATATTTAGAAACATATCAGCAAGATCTGAAAATATTGTACCTGAATAAAAATCTTAAATATAAATACAATGTTGCTGAGAGTGCAGCTTTGATAAGGGATAAGATTTAGCTCATGTAGATAGTTTCTTTCTTATTACATATTACTTTAATGTAGGACCATTCTATAACTTCGATGTCATCTTGACGAATCATGGCCCCGTGCGAAAACCATTTTCGCCGAAAATAAACACAAGCTTACAACCGCCACCCATGCTTCTATAACAGAGAACCCCATCCAACTCACTCTTCTCGCTTAATTCAATGCGAATTAAGATTCAAGATGGTGGATATGCAAACCCCTCTATCGGTAAATAAGACACCAACCTCTTGGTCTGTTGCTTCCGGTTTGCCATATCTGATGTTCTCCCGCACACTGGTGGCGAATAGAATGGGTTCCTGGAAGAGAGAAATACAATAGGATAAACACAGCACATAATGATCTAATGATACCAGCATTTTCACTTTCTTCTTATTTGTCAGAGAAAATTCGAATATAGTTCTCACATGACTACAATTTCCTATTTTGTATAAAGGAAGAAACGGAGGTTCCTTTGGCAATTATTGGCATCATATCATCATATCATCTAGACAGCAACATGAGATTCCTAGAACGATTATGACAATATATGGGTCAGATCTTAAGAAAATGTACAATTGGCAGCTCTACACATTTCATAAATTCTGCTAAATTAGAGTGAAATTTGGTTAATGCTTGGTGAATTCGAGTATATTCGGCATTGCATTGATTCTAGCAATCTGTCTGGTTAGGTTGAACTGCATTTTGAAAGTCATTTTTGTCTTGAATTTGCGTCTTTTGATAGGATTGGTGAAGACGAATTGTACATTTTCTGGCAATTTCACCCATATAGCTTTATCATTTGGATAATGTGTTATTAGACTGGTAGAAACCATATCCATGCATATCTAGCGTCTATTTTTAGATGGTCTATTTTTAGATGGTCATGCACCTAAAGGCACGACATATTTCACCAATACTGCAAAAAAGAAATGAGTCACATGTCGCAAAAATATTTTCCAAAGTGATTTATTCACAAGATCTCTTTGTTGGAATGTTCTAACTTTTGGAGGGTTTAGCACTTTAAGTATATATATGTACCAACTTTCAAGAGAGTGCATTAATTGAATTACTTTACTGGTAATTGCCCACCCAGAAACCTTTTTTCAAACATAAACAGCTAGCTAGATCAAACATGAAATATAGAAACACATCTTAGATGTCCTTAATGTTTACCATCATTGGAACCGGCTTGACCTCATCTTTTCAAATATAAGGATCGATATCTCAAAATCCATTTTTTGCGACTTGTGACTCATTTCCCTGTCACACTTGTATATGGGTCAGATTTTCAGGAAATGTACACATTCAGTAAATTCTGCTAAATTAGGCTCCAACTTGGCTAATACTAGGTAAATTCGAGTATATTCGGCATTGCATTGATTCTAGCAATCTGTTTGGTTAGGTTGAAGTGTTTTTTGAACTTTATTTTCGTCTGAAATTGAGGTAATTATAGAGGATTGGTGAAGGCGAATTGTACATTTTCTGGCGGTTTCACCCATATGTCATCATCATTACCTGGTTGATATAGCCGATGGCCCGCCCACGGAGCCAGCTAGCATCCAGTGATTGGAGATCACGTCCATCAACCTTAATACTGCCCGAGTCAACATCATAGAACCTCTCCAGCAGACCCGCTATCGTCGACTTACCTAAACAACAATAGGTGAATTTATTACCTTAAGTATACAATAATACACCAATTACTTGTAGTGATTATTCACATAATGGATATATAATTTTTAATCTGTACCAAAGAATGAGTAATAGCTGCATTAAAATTTAATTCATAGTTGTCAAAAGGCTACATACAGAATTCAACACATTACTTTTGTGATTTAGTTTTAGGACACAACACTTTGACCTATGTTTATGTAATTTGTGGACTTGATTTCTAAATATGATGTTAAATTATAAATATGTTTTCAGTATTATTTATGCTTTTGATTGCATCTCATGAAAATATCGTCACTACATTGAGTACAAATAAATAAGCTTTGATTGCCCTTTTCCAGTAACAGCGTACTACTGACACACTAATAAACAGTTGGCGCTAGTAGTAGTAGACAAACATCATCCCTGAGACCACTCCCTCTGTATAGGGGTCAGATTGTCAGAAAATGGCAACTCTACACATTTAGTAAATTCTGCTAAATTAAGCTGCAAGTACGTTGGTCAATACTATGTAAATTCGAGTATATTCGGTATTGCATTGATTTTAGCAATCTGTTTGTGTAGGTTGAACTGTATTTGGAACTTTATTTTCGTCTGAAATTTGGATTATTTGAGAGGATTGGTGAAAGTAAATTGTACATTTTCTGGCGATTTCACCATATACCTCCCTGGGGTGGGGTGAAACTGCAGCCTCCCAAGGTTCAAACTCATAACATGTCACACATGCCAGTGAGCCAACCCAGCATATCATGCTGCTCCGCCACTCTCTTTCTATTTGGCAATTTTTTGGATTTTTTTTTTCATTTTTAGGTCAGCTGGTACATGAAAATATTTGCCATTGTCAAATATCCGCTTTTTATTAACTTTCTTATGCATGTAAGGATGCATTATCTTTAACCAATGTTGTATCCTTCTGGCATCAGTCCTTAACATCCTAGGTACGATGTTATATAGTTGAGCAGAATATTCTATTGTTACAGAAAGAGATGACAGTGGCATCTGTGAAATGTAGTGCATGACCTTTAGAGACATACTCTGACATGTTATTAATGTATATGTATATATATCTACATCAGGGATAACCGTGGGTCATGTCAACATACTGAATTGTTTCTGGCCAAGGGGAAAGAACCCATAGCGCGTTTCCAGGGGAATTAGCCCGCAGTTTTTTGGAGAAAAATAAACATTCTTAAATATTCAGGTATACATTAGATGAATCTATTTATTTGTTAAGGTTTCCCGGTAAAGGGCGGTAGGAGCGCCGAAGTTGCTTGTACTGGGAAAGCTTATATAATTATTACTTTTTTCATGGGCACCGCCATCTTGGAAAGTGCTTTCTCCGAGTTCTGCGATGAATGCACCTCAAAACACTGGGATGGGCGGTATACAATGAAAACACAACTCTGCGTCATACCACCTAAGGGACTGTTTATAATCAACCACTAGGAGGGGGGGGGCGAAGAATTTGCGAAAAATTCGTGTGCAAAATTGTATGACTCCCCCTTAAAGTCTTGTGCAAAATTTCCTGCCCTCCCCCCCCCCCCCTTGAAACTTTGTGCAAAATTGCATGACCCCCTATACATCATTGTAGTTCTGAGTCTGTGCAAAAAAAAGATTCCCCCTCCCCCCCCCCCCTACACACACACCACACACTTTTAGAGTCTGCACCAAAAAGGGCCCCCCTTCAGAGTCTGTTCAAATAAGGTGCCCCCCTAAAAATTCTTCTTTAATGGACCAAGTTGAGGAGAATGGCTGAGAGCGCCTCCTCCCACCACCACCACCACCACCACCACTAACCCATCGCTCCTACAGCTGGCAGACAGGGACATAAGACTGTGGTGGATGGTACCTTACAGCAGCAGCCAAGCAACTCTCTCTAGGATAAAAGTTTAACACAACCAACCTGTAGTTGGTGGTTAGCCTCTGTATTCACATCATTATATATAACATGCTTCATGCAGGACTTGACACCACATGTGAACAGTGGGCATGACAGCAGCAGCAGCAGCAGCAGCAGCAGCATCACTATCCACCTATACATGGGAACTAGTGGAAAGGTCCGAGAGAAGGTAAGAATGCAGATTGAAACTGGTAACTGTGGACACAGCATCAATTAATACAGCACTTTACTTTAACAGACTGCCAAAGCACTGTTCATATCTGCATCAACTAATACAACACTTCGCTGTAAAAGACTGCCAAAGCACTGTTCATATCTGTTATACTGGCCTCTCAGCTAGCCGGACAACTGACCAATAGTGGACACTAGGGAGGATAATTTGTTTTATAATACAGACAACTCACAATACAGACTGAATGTTGTGGAACTTATCCACACTATATTAATCGTGTATTTACGACATTCAAGGCTCTGCACAAAGTTGTAAAAGGCTTTTTACTGGCTGCATGTACAAGGCTCTAACTTTCAGGGTGGCTTACATAGACCTCAGGTGAGGTTACCTGGGTATTGTTTTCCGAAAAATAATTTTTTCAAGGAAGTGATTTTGAAGCTATTTCAATGCTATTCCATTCGGAAAATTGCGCATAGAAGGGATGGAGGAATTGAATAGAAACTACATGCTGTGAAGTACTACCCGTTTTATACGGGAGACGTCTAGTGTATATTAATCCTGTTACCTGTAAAACCGAAATTATCATTACTCCCAGCGTTAGGTGAGCCTTTTCTTATGGACAACTTACAAAAAGAAGACGATTCAAATTGTGTTTCTAAAAATACAACCAGTCTAATAAGAATTGCAGAGAGGCATAGGATATAAACAAGCAACAGGACAGTTTAAGTCAAATATTACTTCAGACATGTATTAGATTTTCAGAAAATGTGCAATTGGCAGCTCTACACATTTATTAAATTAGGCTGCAATTTGGTCAATATTAGGTAAATTCGAGTATATTCGGCATTACATTGATTCTAGCAATCTGTTTGCTTAAGTTGAACTGTATTTTGAACTTTATTTTCGTCTGAAATTTGGGATATTTGAGAAAATTGGCGAAGTTGAATTGTACATTTTCTGAAAATCTGACCCACATAGGTGGACACATTACCGGTGAGAAGTGCTTGCTTGCATATATTGCACAGGTACCGGGACAAGTGAAAGCACGGAAGGGCAGCATTGCAGAAAGATTCCGACCTGAGCACATCGTGCTATAGCGATCTTACACCTGAGAGAGGGAGAGAGTGAGAGCAAGAGTAAGAGAGAGAGGAAGAGGGACAGAGAGGGAGGGGACAAAGCGAGGGAGAGAGAGAAGGGGGAGGGAGAGAGTGAGTGAGAGAGAGACAGAGAGTGAGTGAGTGAGAGAAAGTGAGTGAGTGAGTGAGTGAGTGAGAGAGAGACAGACAGAGAGAGAGTGAGTGAGTTAGAGAAAGTGAGTGAGAGAAAGAGTGAGTGAAGTAGAGACACACAGAGAGTGAGAGAAAGTGGGTGAGAGAGAGAGACAGAGAAAGACAGAGAGAGAGAGAGAGACAGACAGAGACAGACAGACAGAGAGAGAGACAGACAGAGAGACTGACAAGGATCTATTTCATATTTCCATTGAATGTATTCCGAGGACTTACATTATAAAGTCAGGATAATGACCTCCTCCAGTAACATGACTACCAATTCCTACCTTTATGATGACAACTTTACCACCTCAACACACATATACCAAGGACATAATGGATCCTCATCACTGGATCACGCTGATGAGTATTCAGGACCCTCCATCATAGCCCTCGTCCAGATTCTCATGGCAATCATCCTCATCGTGGGGAACGCTTTAGTGGTCAACACTTTGAGGTACTGGAAATCTATCGACCAATCCTCGAAATACTTCTTCGCTTATGTAGCCTTAGGACATATCCTCCTTGGAGTTTTCTTTATTTTAAGGGTCACCATTGTGCTCTTCCGTTTGAAATGGACACCATATCCATGTGAGATTGCCTTAGCTGTGGGAACATTATCTGGAGTGACTTCTCTCAATGCCATATTGTATCTCTCCTTCAACAACTGCCTTCGCCTGCGAGCTCCAGCCATTGCCAAGAGATTCTCCAATCGCAGAACCGTTTCTAGAATCATAATGATCTCTCTGAGCTTCTGGGCGTTGTTCACTATAGTAGCCTTATCAACGGCAGATCACTCTAAACCAAACAATGTAACGATTTGTAGGTTCGCAGAAGGTCGATTTCACGTTTATATAGTTCGCACTGGAAACTCTCTATGTCTATTCATGCTTCTAATCACATGTATCTTTCAGTTTGTAACAGCCAAGACTATCAAAGGTAGGGTGAATGTGCTCAAGACAAGCTCCACAGTGTACCATATAGAAGTGCCACTGCCGAATCTGGTTGTGCCTAACCAAGGTGTGACCCAAGCAGCCAGTGTGAGAGCCAGACTCAAACGGTTACAAACGTTCAAATCTCTGTCAACCTTGATTAATGCTATGGCCATCAGTTACATCCTCTCGTGGGGGTTGTTGAATGCTAATGCGTTGGCTGCCTCTATGTTTTGCCAACCTTTCAGTTCTTTTGGGCCCACAACTGGGATTCTTGTCTTGTTGAATTCATTCAATGCTTTTCTGTATGCAGGGGTGAGTAAATCGTTCAGACATGCACTTCTTAAGTCGATCCGGTGTAAAATGTGTTACCGTCGAGTGGCAGTTGCAGTTGCAGTTGCTGTTGACAATGCAAACAACTAGCTCTATTGTCATACCTTATTGTGTCATGGTTTTATTAATATAACCAAAAATGTGCCTACAATTTTAATTATTCATAGTTATGCCTTAAAGGGCCTAGCCCACTAGATCCACTGGAAATTCATATACCAGGAGTATTAGGGTTTCTTCAAGGGTTACTTGACAAAGGACTGTCGCATTCAGCTATAAGCCCAGCACGGAGTGCACTTTCTCAAACTATAACTTTGGGGTTTAAACCATTGGGGAAAAATAACCATTAGTTGTAAGGTTCATGAAAGGTATGTCGTCCTCATGGAGAAAAGGAACCATTCGACAATACAACACATCACTAAAGAAATGGTTAGGCCCTATTGCTTTTTTAAAGATTCTCATGCGATGTTGCGCCACAGAGGACTCTTTTCCACTAAGAATTCAATCTACAATCAGTAGGGCTTGCGCCAGCATGCAGGTAGCATGTAAACTGTAATGTAATGACAATTTTAGGTAGGTGCCCTTATGTAACCATAATGGTGTAGGGCTTGTCATAATCAGGAAAAGCAAGGGTAGTAGAAACTATGGGTATGTTATATTCAGCATGGAATATTTAACAGTGATCTTATGTAATCATTTTATTTATACTGGTTTTCTCGGTCAATAAGCGACAGCCTAAAGGCTCCATGGAACGAAAATAGGCTAATAACCCTTATTTAAGACAAGAATGGGGATCAACCATAGTTCAATATAATTAAACACATCGTCTGAACGAAGGCAACACGAAATATACTCAGATATACCTATTATTGACCTTTTTTCAGCCTAATTTAGTAGCATTTACAAAATGTGTAGAGCTGCCGATTGTACATTTTCTGAAGATCTGACTCATATATATAACTTTATTTTTTTTTATTTTTTTTTTGACCACAGGACCTTCTAAGTCCTCAGTAGCATAGTAGCACTGGTCGGGACAGGTCGCACGTAGCATCGTTTAAATAATCATATATAACTTGAGACTGTAATATGTATTGAAGAAATTTGAGCATAGGAAACGTACCGTATATGTATTAAACTATGTTATTGAATATTGTAACTGCACCCGAATGTATAAAATTGCACATGTCAATGACACAACGAAAAACACTCGTTCGAATAAAGAAATTTTACACACAAAAATATTGCTCAAATGTTTGACATGTATCGGAGGTGATAGGGTAAGAATTGTTATTAAGATGTTTCCCGTGTTCTGTAAAAAAAAAAAAAAAAAAAAAGAAAAAAAAGCTTGTTCTATTTCAGACGTAGGGGCCTATGGTTTTGTGTGAGATCTTTGTATTTTCTTCTGATGACTTGAAAGTTGGAATCAATATATGGAGACGAATGATCTCCATATAAATACAGGATAACTATACGAGTTGGTTGAAGCCATTGTGAATATTCACAATCCTTCAACCAATTCGTTTGTTATCTGATTCATTATATATGCTCTATATAAGACAGCAAAGTATATTTTGTAGAAATATTACCAAATTGCGACCTTATAAGATGCTTGATTAAGTTTTTTTCTTCTGTGAAGAGACCTAGGTGCTATTACTATGTACCGCGCAGTTCTACCGGGCATCGCTACGAGGAAAACGTTGAGAAAAGAATACAGCTCACTGTTCCGAATCAATTTCAGACACTTTTACAACTTTAAATCTTTTTAAACAACTATAAATCTTTTTAAAATAAGATGTTGGGATGGGTTCTGCCAACCGTCTGAATTTCAATTCTTGCTTTGCTTATGACTTGGGTTGATTAAGAGAAGTGGGGGGTTGAGTTTTTGCACTTTTTATTGGACTTACTACTGGTCGACGTTTCAGACTTTGCAGTCCTTCTTCAGGGCCAGTCCAGTTATTTTTAAAATAAGGTTATGGTTTGACAAAGGGTAGGCATCGATAATGATGAAAGGGTTTTAGTTTATTAATTCATTTGATGGATATATTACACCTCTACCTTCGTTGAAAGTTATGATGATCTGATGATCAGATCATTTTGTTGTCAGTTGGCCATGGCCTGCACTGCGGGAAAATCGCTCACGTTTTCAAATCAATTTACAATCTTTTCACAGCTTCAAATTGTTTTAAACCCACAGAAATGCTTTAACAAAGGATATACTTAAATAAAGATGAAAGTATTTTAGTTTATTTCCTTCATTTGATCTATATTTCACCGTTCTGCCTCCCGTTCTGCCAATGGCATGATTCCCCTCAGTTGGGCCTACTTTTGGCGGGCACACTGTCATAGGCGCCTTCGGTGTGTGGTTAATCTAACCTAAATTATCAACTTGATATTTAATTTAAATATATTTAAAATATGGTGGAAAGAGTAAAGATATCACTTCAAGTTCCGACAGACAACTTCAAAATTTCGGTGGTGTATACTTGACTTTTATTATTCCAACGGGCTAGGGTGCCCTTCATCAGGCAAAAGTGAAGAATGTTACAACAGTTACTCCACACAAGAATTAGGAATAAAAGCAAGAATAACAGAGTATCGCATATTCGGTGGCCTGTATTCACCTTGTATTGTTGAGCCATTGAATTATGAATTAAATAGATCGACAAATGGCATGAAGAAGTTTCTTGGGGTACACGATCTAGTAATCGTTCTAGGATAACCCTTGAGTACAGGCAGGCAACTGTTCAATTCACAGGTACTTGAGAAACTTCAGGATATGGCGTAAAACTGGGTAACACCCGAGCCATACAAAAGTCCATCTGGCATTAGCCAGTATATTCTCTGAATAAACAGAAGTTAAAAAAAAGAAAAAAAGATTTGAATTACCCAGTTGGGATTGAGATAGGTGCAGCTGACACTGATTCCATACAGGAACTGAGGCCAGTCTGAGGGTGGGTGAGGCTCTGACCACAGCTGTAGGTTTGTGCCTCCACACACCCGCTCACACACAGCACAGGCGCATGCATCATGCACTCAACCTGCACCTACACACAGCACACCTAATGGCCGCTATGACTAAAAGGCGGAGGCTTCCGGTGGCTGCCATAGGCTGGATAAAGAATAGTATTTCTGGCATGAAAATATCATTTTATTCATTGTGTGCCTCAAGCAGCAGCTTTTAAAGCTAAATATTTGTAAAAAAAAAATCAGTTTATTTGTGCGATGACAGTTAAAATGATCGCCAAAGGTACTCAAACAGTTGAATGATGAATGTAAACAACAGCCTAACTAGACCTAATACACATCCATGATCCGATGATCAAGGCCTGTTGAGGAGTTGTTTGGTATTTGTTTTCTATAATCATTAAAGGGAAATAAAGTAGGATGACGAGCAAGGTGTTGTCTCATATAATCCTTCAGTTTGGTGGTGATATTAGATGGTTTTCTGTCTCTATAATGACTATTAATTAAGGGCCCTCTCTGTGTCCATTAATTGGAAACTGTACCAACATAATGTAAACATAGGTGGTCGAGGCCCTTGTTTCGGTCCAAATTAGCCACGAATCTTTACTCTGGCCTCCATTCCAGTCCACCAGTCATCATATCCTAGTAATCTCCCTTTATCTTGTTAAACAATAGTCCATCCGAATAAATAAATAATAAATATATAAATAAATATATAAATATATCGAATAAATCCGAAATAATATTTGTTGCAGGTTAAGTTACTGTCTGGATGAAACGGTTGGAACGGTTGCATCATCGCTCGTGGCTTTGCCACTTGCGATGATACAACCTTTTCAACTACGAGTGCTTACGATCCCAACTCATTGAATACTTATCGTTGCATTCCATCTAAGTATAGCATGTAGCCTCTCCAAGCCTTCAAATCATACACTGTCAATGCCTACAATAAATGCAGATCTATCTATGCACATTATGTCTGTTAATATACCTTTTATACACTAATTCTTTAGGATGACAATCAACCTTATTATTTAGTATATGTTTTGATCAGGACCTCTGGGTTTTTTTACTTATAGGAAATGTTTCAAAACAATGTTGGAATAGCCTGTTGTCTAGTAAGATCCTCTGGATATATAGGAGGGGCCACAACACTTTCCGGTGTAAAATTACTGTATTATTATTATCTACATATGTACGCATTTCCGAAAATCAACATTATACATACATGATGTCCCCAGTGGCACTGTATATATTATATGAATCTGTATTTCCACCTTTCCTACAGGAATAGAATGGCTACTAACTACCTGGAAACAGTATTGCAGTATCTCTGTAATATTGTCCCGGAGGGCGTCCACACAGGCTGTGTATAGCTCTGTACGGGCCTCAACTACTGACAGCCAAAGACATTCAAAGGAGGTCGGACCACTCTGATGTTGGACCGGGCGGGTTAGTGGATTCGGACCAGGGGTTAGTGGACTCGGACCACTGGGTTAGTGGACTCGGACCACTGGGTTGGTGGACTCAGACCAAACCATAACAAACAAAAACTAACCCTAAACCTAAACCTAACCCTAAAATTGGTTGTCCTAAGTCAGTAAAGCTAGTAGTGGAGTGTCAGAAGTAAAACTCACTAATAAAAGAATTACTTTAACTATATCTATCGTAATAATGCTCCGCCTAAAGCTATGCCTGGTCCTAGTCCACTAACCCCCTGGTCCGAGTCCACTAACTCACTGGTCCGACCACACCCAGTCCGAGCTTACAACGGTCCAGAACGGCCCGAGTTCTCCAGACCCCGTACCACTCAGGCCCAGGGTAGTGATACTAATTATAGTAATCAATAGATATCTGGCTTTTATTAAGTAATCAAGTGAAATGGTGGGTGCGGTGACCAAGGTTTCAAGTTATTCAGTCAGCATATTATAATCAAGAAGGGAGACAGAAACAACCCACACAAATGCACCACACCTCTCACTGGACCTCACCCACATCCCTCCCCAGCCCCCGCCACAGCCTCTATTGAAACTATCATATCAACACTCGCATTCCTATGTCTAAAATGTCCTAGCGTTAAGAAATCCTAGCTCAGCATCCTTTAGAGTCATTTGCCTTAGTTAGACACAGCAGTGGGCAGAAACCAGGGCTATTCCTAGTTGAATTAATCCTGTGAGCCCGTCATAATAATGTTTCATTGTA
Source organism: Sthenelais limicola (assembly GCA_942159475.1). NCBI lineage: Eukaryota > Metazoa > Annelida > Polychaeta > Phyllodocida > Sigalionidae > Sthenelais > Sthenelais limicola. The sequence goes on from OW804101.1 coordinate 23,654,570, forward strand.
CGATCTCCGGCATTTCATACTTGATCACTCTTATTTTCTAATTTGCTGTATAAACGTCCTGGGCAGCAAGAACATTACTAACTAACTTATTGTAAGGAAATGCACCTACCTCCACCAGAAGCACCACATAACGCCACCATGCGGCCGGCAGGTAAATCAAGACTGAAGTTCTCCAGAACCTTCTGAAATTAGAATGAAGACGATATCTTTATTATCATAGCATAAGATGACTGTATGCTAGCCTGTATTACCAGCCCAATACAGGTTTATTTTATCGGAGAACCGATTTTGAGTTTTTTCCCAAAAAAATTGCACAATCAGCTGGCAGTTCGGCATTGTTTCGTGCAGTAGGAGACAAATAGACTATAAAGAGAGTTTAGATGAAAATAACATATTATTGATATTTGGGTTTCTTCTGTATCCAAAGACTAGTTCATCTCTAAAATGTCTATGATATAAGTTGTGTAGGTTTTTGTGTGTGTAAGAGTGAGTGAGTGAATGAGTGAATGAGTAAATGAGTGAGTGAGTCTTAAAGTTGGTATAAGTAAAATATGATCATATCATACATGAACCTTCTGAGCGTTCTATAATACTGATTATGGTCCATGTCAAGAAAATGTCTATACCATCATTATGGAATCAATAATATTAAGGCATGTCATAGATCAGAGTTACTCGTCATTAGGATCTACTTGTCAGATATAACCTAAATGTCTGGTAGTAAAACATGGTAGAATAATAACATGATAATGATACAATTTTATGAAATTCAGATACAACAGAGTCATTGAAGATCTGAGCTATATTCCTGATAACTGCTATATTGGCCTAGGAGGGCTAATAGGTGTACAACTAAATAAAGCCAACCATCTCAGCGGGAATGACGCATCCCAAGCTATTATCAATACCGCAATACCCATTATTAACAAAGTGATCTTGGAACTAAATATTCAACGTGGGGTGAGACACCCAAACTTCTTTTCAAAGGTACATGCGCGCACCAAGAAAAAAATGAGACATTTCTATCAGAGACTCCCGGATGGAATCCATTGCGACGATATTGTTCTGAGGCATTGGGGCCTCGGAAATTGTTAATTTCCACCATGACCCCATATACAAGAAAATATAACATTGACATTGAATCAACTCTGAAATTGATACACCCTCCTGTTCACTATACAATCTATAGGTATTTGACATATGATTTATTATGTGCAACCCATCTGCTCTTGATTAGACGTACTTCTAACCTACCATACAAGGACCTGTTGTCGCAGTGTGACCAGGCTCCGAGTCTGGTGGGTTGGACAATCGTTCTACCTAATGACTATGTATTTGAAATGTTGTTTCCTTGGTATATTTGGATTGAACTCATGATCGTAACCCGGTATAGTTCTAACTCACCTTACAGAGACCCGTTGTCGCAGTGCGATCGGGCTCCGAATTTAGTGAATTGGATAATCGCTCCACTTAATGACTATCTGCATAGATTATTGTTTCATTTGTATGTTGTGTATAAGCCCAGCTGTGCCACCCTAGTACCGCTTGCTACGTTTGGTATGAATATGTCAGTGTTTTTACATATCCTTGCTCGCAATTTGGAAGAGATATTGGTAAAGAACTTAAATGATCCTTATTATGGCTGACAAGGTCGCAAAATGGTCGGATTTAAAGAATATTAGAGGGTTTAAAGTTGTGCAATATAACATCAGATCTCTGTTACCAAAAATTGAAGCAATAAGAAATGAAATCCTAACGAATAATATACATATTGTAGCCTTCAGCGAAACATGGCTGAAGACAGATGTACCGGATTATTTAATTGCGTCTAAAGGGTATGATATAATTAGACTGGACCGTAGCGTCGGGACCAGAGGCGGTGGTGTATGCTGCTATATTAGGTCTGACTACAATTACAGTATAGCGCCAGAAGGCATGGTATCCAACAATAATAGTGAAATATTAGCTATCTCAGTTAAGAAAGGTAATGCACCGACATTTAAAGTCATTGTCACCTATAGACCTCCGGCGGGAAATATCAACTCTTTTATTAAGGATTTGCAAGAATGCAAAAGAATTATAAGTGCCAATTGTAGTAAGAAAAGTAATATTATTATATGTGGCGATTTAAACATAGACATTGCAATTAATGATAATAAGACAAAGGCCTTAATGCAATTCTGTGATAACAATAGTATGATAGTCGCATTGAAAAAAATTACCCGATTTGGCTTGCAAAAAAACTCAATCCTAGACCTATTCCTGGTACAAAGCAATATAGACTATTCCGCAAACACTGTCCCCTATTCATTATCTGATCATGAACCTACACTGATTATCTTTAAACGTATTAATACACCAAGACCGAAAATAAAGATAGTGGGAAGAGATCTCAGGAACTATTCTAAGATTAACTTGGAAAACGAATTGAGGCGTTACAACTGGGAAAATTATTATAACAAGGTCAACCCAGACGATTGCTGGACGGAAATGTTCAATTTAATATCCGAAGCAGTGGACAAAATTGCCCCGATCAAAACGTTTAAAGAAAAGGCAATCCCACCGACCTGGTATACAAATGAGATTAGAGATTTACAGAGAAAGAGAAAGGCTTTATAAAATAGCTAACAGGACAAAGAAAGATACTGACCTAAGACAAGCTAAAAATATTCGGAACTCATGCAATTTGCTTATCAAAAGATTAAAATCTGGATACTATAGGAATCTCCTTTTTACCCACCAAAAAGACTCCAAGAAGTTTTGGAGAGTCGTTGGTGATATTTCTGGTAAAGATGAAAAATTAATTAAACAACTACTGATCAACGATAAAATAGAAGAAGGAAAGGAGTTGGCAAATTCAGTTAACGATTATTACTGTAAGATTGGTCACGAAATTAACCAACGTATCAATGATACCAACAGGATTACAACTGCGGAAACAGTTATAATACCTTGGGTTGACCGGTTAATCGACTCAAATAGCCTAAATGAGATAATTAGTAACATGGATGGAAACAAAAACTCAGGTTGCAGTCATATTAGCTCAAAGATTTACAAGGACGCATTCTCGATTCTACATGAGCAGTTCAGATTCTTACTTAACCTATCCCTTAGTAGTGGCATCTTTCCCACCGTCTGGAAAACTTCAATGGTCAAATTAATTCCAAAAGTCTCCCTTCCTAAATCCCCATCTGACACCCGACCTATTTCATTATGCCACATAGGTGGCAAAATTTTGGAAAAAATAGTTGTCTCACAACTCTACAAATATCTAAGCGACAACAAGCTTATGAATGAAAGACAGTTTGGATTCCAACAAGGTCGCTCGACCACAGAATGTTTAGCTAGTTTCATATCGGACATAAATATTGCCAATTATAATAATAAGTATACTATCGCATGTTTTATAGATTTTTCCAAAGCTTTTAATTCGGTAGTCCCTGCAATACTCTTAGAAAAACTTAAAGAATGCAAATTTTCAGACCTCATAATAAAATGGATGAAATCTTACTTGGATAATAGAAAACAGTACATTAAAAATGGAGAATTCATTTCAAGTACTTCTGACATCAATTTTGGTGTCCCGCAAGGATCAGTATTAGGTCCTGTCCTATATTTATTATACGTAAATGACACTAAACATCTACCAATTAACAGCACATGCCTGCAATATGCCGATGACACCGCCCTCTATTTTTCTGGTAATAGCATTAACGAGTGTGAAGAGAAAATGAACAGCGATTTGACTAAATTTAGCACCTCGTGTAAATCTAATAAACTACTAGTAAACACCAAGAAGACAAAATGTATGTTTTTTGGAAAGAAAAAGTGCAAAATGAAAACCAATAATATCAGAATTATACTGGATGGGGAAATTATTGAACAAGTACCGAAATACACTTATTTAGGCTTAATCATAGACCATCACCTAACAATGCTACCTCATTTAAATAATGTAATTAGTGGGATAAACCAAAAGCTGTTCATTTTCAGAAAGATCAGATCTAATTTGACGAACAAGGCTGCACTAGATATAGTAAAAGCCAAAGTATTGTCCTTATTCGACTATGGGTTAATCGCGTTATATGGTATAAATAAATGTAATAAAAAAAAACTCCAGACATTACAAAACAAGGCATTAAGATCTGCCATGCCCCAGTACAATGAGATAAGTAATGAGAGACTATGGAGAGAGTGCAATGTTATGAACATAGAAAATAGAATCATATTCAATATCAGTAAATTAGCGCATAGAGAAGTATATGTCATGAACAATTATGAAGATCCAGTAAGACCCACGAGGAGGATGAATGCACCGACTATGAGACCCCTGCAGGCACGGACAGAAGGAGAAGCAAAATGTTTGTATAATAGTGTTAGAGTAACCTGGAACAATCTACCTTCACATATCCGCCTACAGGGGGATCCACTAGTATTCAAAACAATTCTTAAGAAACATCTATTATCGAATCAATAACTGTAAATTGTATCTGGCCATAGCAGAAAGAGAATAAAAACGCCGATTCTGCCCCTAGTCATATACATGTCTATATATTGATTGTAAAATAAATTCTTTTTGTTGTAGCCTTCTATCTATATGTTGGTTGGATAAAACATATATCTGCTATCTGGTAACAAATCTTTGTGTATATATATCTACTTTGATTGTGTTGGTTGTATCACCATGAAGTCATTTTTCCATTACTAAATTGAATGTTAAATTGTATGCTGCATGCTTATCTTAACGGCAGAACGATATCATATCCAGCTCGATCAAAATCAACTATGAATGTAACGACTGTCTTCCATTTACTCACTTCGACTAAATAGTCAAGATCTAATTAGTCTGTATACCCCTCATCTCATCTTCATTAATGCCTCATCCTCATCTCACTCACAACCTCATTATTTGTGTTCGGAATGAAGAACAATACCAAAATTAGTAAATTAGTTACTACTATGTGTTTTCATGTATAAATATTGAATTATAATAAGAAGGTATATCCTTGGATGCCCTACTATATATTGTACAACGTAGATACAGGGCTCTTATGAAAAACAGTGTAAGTTGAGATGTCCCCTGTATCTAAATAAAAATATTTGAACAAAAAAAAATACAGGTTACTAGCATTTTCAGACATTGAGAGAACTAATAATTAGGAGAAGCTATTAACCTGGTGGCAAGGTAATTATTGGGGACCCAAAATAATGGGAAATCTCATAGGCCACCTGCATTCATGCTAAACATCTCTCGGTATGATAAACACTATTAGGTGACATATGTGAACAATGCAATACCACATGCCTTGAGTGAGACTGTATTGTTTCCATAGGTTAGGATTAGGCCTGATTGATTGCTAATAAGGGATTTGCATGTGTCACTGCGCATGTCTATTACAGTGCATGCTGGGATGGATTCAGTTAAAATCAGACATACAAATATTGTTTGTGTAAATGATCTATAAAACCAATGCATGATGGGAAAGATGAAGTCTTGTTTTATGGAAACATTTAAAACACACGTCTATTTACAGCAGAGCATTATTAAATATTCCATGCTGAACATGACATGTTTTCTATAGCTTTTACACAGACATACAACTCCCATAATTCCATGCGAATCGGGATTCAAGATGGCGGGCATGAAAATCTCCTATTGGGTGTCTTCACCAAGCGATGGCAAGCAATACTAATGTATTACAATCCCAGACGTGTTTAAAAAAGAAATGCAAAAGACATCTTATGTAAAAGAAATCTTACCTGTCCAGGTCGTGTAGGGTAGGAAAACGTGACGTTCTTGAATTCCACACCGCCATGGAAGCTATGATAGGGAATCTTGTCTCCGCCAGTCAGTGGGATATAGGGCTTCAGTTCCAGGTACTGAAAATTATATATAGGCTACCCATTATATGAGATCCAGTTGGCATTACAAAAATATTTTCTGTTAGTTCAAGAGTACAACATTCATTATCAATTATTGAGTGAAACCTCCAGAAAATGTACAATTCGCCTTCAGCAATCCTCTCAAATAATCCAAATTTAGGACAAAAAAAAGCTTCAAAATTCAGTTCAACATAACCAAACGGATTGTTTGAATCAAGGCAATATCAAATATATTAATATATTGCTAGGATTGACCAATTCTCAAGTCTATTTAGCAGAATTTACTAAATATGTAGATCTGCTGATTGTACATTTGTTAAAGATCTGACCCTATTATGTGTAGTGTAGTGCCATGCTCAAAGTCAACTTTGCCTATACTACTTAGGGACTGTTCATATTTAACCACTGGGGGGAGGGGGAGAATCTGCACAAAAAAGGTGCCCCCCTGAAAATTCTCCTACCCCCAGTGGTTAAAAATAAACAGTCCCTTATATGAAATCCAGTTAAATGTCAAAGTCATCTTTGCCTATACTACTACATATGCTCCATGTCAAAGTCATCTTTGCCTATACTACTTATAATGCTGTCAAAGTCAACTTTACCTATACTACTTATAATGCTGTCTAAGTCATCTTTGCCTATACTACTTATAATGCTGTCTAAGTCAACTTTGCCTATACTACTTATAATGCTGTCAAAGTCAACTTTACCTGTACTACTTATAATGCTGTCAAAGTCAACTTTACCTATACTACTTATAATGCTGTCAAAGTCAACTTTGCCTATACTACTTATAATGCTGTCAAAGTCAACTTTACCTATACTACTTATAATGCTGTCAAAGTCAACTTTACCTATACTACTTATAATGCTGTCAAAGTCAACTTTGCCTATACTACTACATTATGTTCTATGTCAAAGTCAACTTTGCCTATACTACTACATACATGCTAAGTCAACTACTATATATATGCTCTATGATCTTTACCTACAGTACTCCCGGTGCGAACACGGTAATGCTTTTACGCAGATTGTATTCTATATTATCGGATATTGTGTTAACACCAGAGGGAGTGATTATTCAACGATATGCGTTTTACATACTTGCTTCACTACTGTTTTCCCGTATCTGTATTTATTTTGTGAATTAGGTCGCATTTGTATGTATACAAAATAAATTGTGAGATCAAACATTTTGCTTGATATGTTACGTTACGTTATTTCTGCTATGTTTTGCTGAACTTATTTCTTCCTTTTAACATATGTTTGTATATCAGAGATACAGATACGTTTACGTATACGTTAGACCTGCTGAACCTCCCTACTATTAAAAAGCTATAAAACCCACCTCAAAGACTCGGGCACCAGCGCTGAAGCCACGAACTGCTTGACCAAATAGTAAAGACATTTGGGCCATGGATCTAAAAGAGGAAAAGGAGCGTGGATAAATATATTGATAAGGATTTATTTCAGAGAACAAACTACAGCTTAAAGGCGGTGACACGCAAGCTGTAACAACCCTTGCGATAGACCTTCACAATAGCCAATATTAAACATCTGTCGGCACAGACAGCACAAAGGTTATCGCAAAGGGGCGCACTGCCCTGCCCTCCAAGCTAGAATTTTGTCATTTCAATTGTTACGTACCTCGAAAATCAATTCGTAATTGAAATACAATTTTTGAATACTTGGGTAAATGGTCAGATCGTTAGAAAATGTACAATTCGCCTTCATCAATCCTCTCAAATAACCAAAATTAAAGACAGAAATTGAGCTTCTAAATACAGTTCATTACAACCGAACAGATATTTTTATTCAATACAATACCAAATCTACTAACCACTTATGGAACAGAGTTCGGAGTAGGCGGGAAATGTAGAATGAGTTTGGAGGCAGAGTGATACAACACTCAGCTTTTGGCTTCGTGTTGTATCCACTCCGCCGGAAAAGGAGTTCTACATTTTCCTTGCCCACGTAGAACAAGTACTATAAGTTTATTAGTTTATGTGCCCTCTTCTTCGCTTTAGACGTGACATCATAAATTAAGTCCCGTCAATAAAGCACTAGTTCTACATCAGTTCACAGATATGGAACTCCCGGTTATAGAATGCGCATATACTAATTAGATATACCTAATATTCATAATTTTTCAGCCAAATTTAGCAGAATATACTAAAAGTGTAGAGCTGCCAATTGAACATTTTCTGAAGAGTTCACCCAAATCGTGGAGACTCACTATCGGAACACACAACTAAATTAAGTGATTTTCACAATAAGGAAGCCCACCACTGTTTGCTGCATAAGGACTAATGACTTAGTGATTTGCAACAAACCAATAGATATGATATAAGATACCTTTGAACAGTCTGTGTAGCGACCATGAATGACATGAGGTCACCAGCTCGCAGTGTTCCCTCCGCCATCAGAGATCCTCCCAGATACAGCGTCCCTAGAACTATACCTACAAACATCCAATTCAATAATTTCATGAGCGATAATAAGGGAAACCTTTTTGGTTTAAAGAAAAATCTTTATTTAAACAGGGACTACCTGGCATGAGCCTTAGTGGTTTTTATTTATTTTATTTTTTTTTAGTGGTTTTTAGACAATGGTATTGTAGTGGTTCTACCATGGTGGGGAGCAATGTGCAACACTGCAAGGGCTGTTGAACCGACGAATAAACTAATAAGCAGGGAATTGGTTCTTGTTAACTTGTTTATCCGTCAGGAGAGCAAATCACTAAAATATTATATTACTATTGTTGGTTTGTATACATTTGGCCGAATCGCCCAGGTAAGAATTTCCGGATTCCTCATAAAGTTACAACTTATACAACTCAAGATTTTGACAATTCTAATTTTTGAAAATTTTGACGAATTTTGGCCAATCAGACTCTTTGTTGTTGCTAATTTTGACGAAATTTCGGTATAAATTAATTATAAAGTAATTTGGGACAGATTTGACAGTTTTCAAAAGTACTGATTTCAGTCAATATATTGAAGACACCTACCATTTAGTGCTAAGTTGGATAACGCTTGGAAGGCCCCTATTCCAAGACCAAGTCGCACGTTCATTACAGCAGACTTATCTACTTCTGAATTATACAACCTACAATAGAATAATAAAACCTGCTGACATATGAGAAATTATCTTTTTTTTCATTACGAAAACAGAAACAAAGAAACAGTAGGATGTGTAAATGGATACGTGCGATGCCATGGTTTAATAGATTAATGTTACAAACATTGCAACTGTTTTCCGACTAGTGTCACACAAAACGTATTGGGAGGGGGTGGTGGTGGTGGCGGGGTCTTTACGCGCTATTAACCATTTCTTTTATATTTCTCATAAGCTAGTTGGGATGAAAAAGAAGACATGTGCGTGGAATTTAAGTTTAGGTTAAATGAGATTGGATGTCGATTTTGTTGTATATACAAGTTGAATATAAAGTATGATAAATGCAGAGGATAAGAAAGAGATGATAACAAAATGTGTGGGTGGCTTTTATAGAGGAGGTGAAGGTGTGAAGGTTTGAAGAGAAGTGAGGAGGTTAGAGGTACATGTATGGGTGAAATAGCCAGAAAATGTACAATTCGTCGTCACCAATCTTATCAAATAAACCAAATTTAAGACAAAAATTCCTTTCAAAATGCAGTTTAACCTAACCAAACAGATTGCTAGAACCAATTCAAGGCCGAATATACTCGAATTCACCTAGCATTGACCAAATTTCAGTCGAATTTAGCAGAATATATTAAATGTGTAGAGCTGCCAATTGTACTTTTTTTATGAAGATTTGACACGTATGAGTCTGTGTGTGTGCGGAGGTGAAGGTGATTGTTTATTGATGTTTGGGTTTTTTTTATTTTAGTATTTTTATAATATTATAGCCAAACTTGCGTAAAATGAAAGCTGAATCATAGACAGGTATGCACAGGGTACAGCGAATGTTACAATCAATGGAGTTCATTCATATATCAAGATAATGGGCTCACGGATAATAATTCAATACTGAATAACCATGGTCTTCCACCCACGGCTGTGTCTTAGTTCTAGGGATCAAAGCTAGTAAAAAAATAGTCAGAAAATGTACAATTCAACTTTGCAAATCATCCCTAATAACTCGTTATTGTTGCAAAGTTGTGTGTATAGAATGTGTGTATTATTGTGTACTGCCATCATGAATACAAATTGAATTAAACAAATTTATATTAAGAAAGTAGCCCAAATGCTTTAGCTTCCTTTACTTACTCCATTTCTTTGCCCTCCATAGCAAAGGCCCGCACAGTTCTAACATTGCCGATAGCTTCATCCGCGACTGCTGTTGCCTTTGCCACCTGGAAATTAAAAATACCCTTCATTATAACTGGACGGTATAAATACAGAAAATGCAGAAATAAGAAAGACCAACGCCTTCTTGCTGCCCTTCACCCCGTTTCGTGACTAGCATCAGGTGTATGGTGAATTTGTACGGAGCAAAGTCAGTAACCTGATCCAAGCTGATACCATGTCATGAAGGCTCGAAAGTCTCCCGTTCTACCTAGGATGTCATAGCCCAGGTTACCGTTGTGAAGTCTCAGAAGTTTTTAGATATTTTTAATCCCAGATTGATGGAAATAATAAAATATTGGCCCTTATGTCCGATCTGATTGTTTTCATGCGAAAATTTTAAAAGTTATAATAATCTTCATAAGCTCAGTGTAAAAAGATCGGGGGCCCCTGCCGCTAGGGGCAAAAAGTGGCACTACATGGTTTCGCTTCTAGAGGAAGTATTGTGTGTATGGAGCGCTGTAGCTTTTTTTAAAAACTGAATTCTTATTCAGTTAACTTATACAGCAACACTCTCACTTTTCAGTGGTTTTCTTAGTACTAATCAAGGGTGATATCATTGAAACATATCACATGTCTATGAAATTTGTCAAATACAATTTGTTTAAAAAAATGAAAAATATTGTTATATGAAGCTTTGTCTATCTTTGGTTTCGGATATTCGTGAGTTATTGTGGAAAATAAGAGCAGTAAAGAAGAAGTATAAAGGCTGTGATCCTAAGATCTAGAATGAATATTTAGTGTTGATATGGTGTACAGGTAAATGGTTGTTCCATGTGGCTATTGGTCATTGGAGGAATACTAATCATAGGTGAGGGTATTACCTGAGCCTTCACATGCTACCGTAATTACCGCAATAAATTCCTGGTTAATGTTACCGTATTAAATATGAACATGTTACTAATTCATAATAATAATTACCGTCACGTCATCATTACGTAACATGATGGAACACCATTCCAGACTTTGTAAATACTTGATTAGATTAGATGGGTTTACTACAAACTGGTGGAAATTTAATTTGATTCAAAATGACGACTCACCATTTTATAAACAAAATAGATATATGGATGAATGAATGAATGAATGAATGAATGAATGAATGAATGAATGAATGATCAATCAATCAATTAACTCAAAATGATGACTCACCATTTTATTTAAATAAGTAAATATATGAATCAATCAATCGACAATGCAATCAAGCAATCAATCATTTATTTGGTTGAATGAATGAATGAATGAATGAATGAATGAATGAATGAATGAATGAATGAATGGAAGTTGACCAACCTGAGCCTGGGCCTTCCTACTAAGACTCCTGAGTAGGGATCCAATGCCTGTACCAAACAACACGATGGAGGGCACCACTATGAAGAGGAGAGAGGTCAGTTTGGGCGAGATGATCAGCAGTGATCCGGCACATCCTACCAGCTGCAATGTATATTGTGGAGGAATTGTAGTTCACATGTATACAACATTTACATGTTCCATCAATAACCATGAAAAAAGGCAGAAACTATTCCCCTAGGTACACAATGGACGCAGAATAATGCCAATACATCGGATTTGAAGAAAAAAACATGATGTGGACAGCGCATATGTATGTTGAAATCAAATTGTATTTGGAGACAATTTTACAATTGTGATACCTGTCATGAATCAAAGTCTTACAAGTGTGATAAAGCAAAATCCTTAATCCAGACTATAACTTGAGGAAGGGAATCCTTGTGGTTGTAAGGTTTACCTATGACTAACCAACGTGTGGGTATTTATTTAATAAACACCCATTTGCTAATAATATTAGCAAGTCTCTATTTGGCATCTATAAGTAAGCATTTTACCTGCGTAAAACTCCGTAGACCTTGGGATATGCAAAGCTTAAAAGAACTTTTGAAGTCCTGAATGTCAGTGGTTAGCCTGGAAAAGGACATAGAATGAAATACCAGGTCAAAGTGATAATTTCATCACATATATAAGTATTTTTATTTCTCTTTCCTTAATACAATTACAAAATAGAGAAACCGGATGGTCCTGTCAACATCGAATGTTGGTCTTCCCAGGTACCCTTAGATTACAATTTTCATCTTAGAATTAAGAATGTTGATACAACAAAGAGAATCTTTAGTGATAGCCTAATGTTATAACATTATTTTAACAACTAGTAATAATAATTTCCCATTTTGGGGATTACCTGACGTATACTGGTCTCCGCTGAATGATTAATTATTGAATGTACTTTTAAGGGTGGTCTCCACTGGCTGCGGTAAGCTATGCGGTAAAGCCTTGCAATGGTTTGTGCTGGTTCTGTAGGTGGAGAGGTATGATGAGGTCCTGCCTACATGGTTCACTGGCCATGTAGGCAGGACCTCGCCACTTCTCACCATCACAGCACCATCGCAAGGCTTACCGCAGAGCTTATCGCAGAGCTTACCGCAACCAGTGGAGACCACCCTTTATACATTATTTAGACAAGTCCTGGTATGACTTTCATAGCTTCTATCATCGTATAACAAACTTTTGCTTATCCTTTGAATCATTGAATTATATAATTCAAATTAAGTTATATCAAGCCCTTATTTCTACGGGAATTTATCCAAGTTGATAATGGAGCTTTAAATACACCTTAAAGTCCTTAATATCTATTAAAGATTAAGCTTAGCAAAAAAGGAAAGAAAAAGATGAATTATACCTGTTAACAATTTCTCCAGTTTTGTGCTCATCAAAGAAGCTGATGTCTTGTGAAATTATGCTTTGAAAGAGTTTTTTCCTCAGGCGAGCGGCCATCCTTTCCCCTGCCTTAGATAAACATATGATGTACTGGAACGTCAGCACACTCTGCAAAAGTTGAGGAAAATTCTGTTCAGTCTAGGCCCAAAGTTGAGAGAGTCACTTCAAACGGAGGGAAAGCCTCCCGCCTCAAACCGCAAAGTGCCATTATAACTCCATTAAAATCGCAAAATGTCATTATATTCCCATTAGAATGGCGAGTCCTTGGCCACGAAACCGATTAGCGAAGAAGGCGTCTAATCACTGACATTCCATTCTTATCTGATCTGAGGGTGTGGACCTGGATTGTTTATAAAATATTCTAATAGCTTCCTATTGGGATAGGAAACATTATAGAGATATACTAATGTAACACAGCCTACTAATATAGACATGTATCTTTTTTTTCTTCTTTTTTTTTTACATTTTTACTCGGCCACCCCACATCTGAGTTCGTTCAGTTAAATTCTAAGCTTCATATAAAATGTTCTAATACAAGACTAGATACTAGATCTCTCCAAGATCTCTACATCATATTGTAGGCCTGGATCGACAGTAGAACATGACAGACACAGAGTAGAATGATATGAACCTCACCTGAACAGCGTAGAGACCTATTAATCTCTTGGCAGGCTCCTTCATCTCAGCCATGAAGTTATCAGCGGTTTCCACCGTGTACCGTGAAACTACATTCACCACATCTCCTAATAACAATGGGATCTTGATGTTAACAACTGCGACGGCCAGGGCAGTCTGGAAAACAATTTTGATAAAGTTTCAGTGAAGAAAGTATCTATTTCTCGCGCACCCGTTTAGGCCGCCAAGTATGCTTTTCTACACAGTCAGTGTGTAACATAACCCAGAGACCGACGCCCAGTTCTCCACGGAATTCTCGTCGGTCTCTGAGATGGATATTTGTCAGGGCCCGATGGTCTCCAATGAAATATCCAAGTGATAAAATGTTCAAAGCGCTGGACCACAGGGACCCTGTATATGACCCAGACTTTTTTTGTCTCCTGTTACAATTTGGCATCCTCTGTTACACTATGTTGTACACTGCGTCTTGCAAGTTATTAACCGTTTTGGAAAATTCAAACGCCTGCGTGATGCTGCCACCGTTGCAATGTGTTTCATATACAATATTAGTTTATAGATTGATTACGTTTTCTTCGACAAGTATTGGCGTGTGCGGCACCGTGGCATGGCCCTTAATTGTCACTATCACTTTGCCATTACATTGTACATAAGTGGATGAGGAAGGACGAGCGATTAGGCGGCGATTAGTTCAGATAGCATCAACTGAGATAAATTGGTAAATGTATCTTTTGGCAAAATGTGTTTACTTCAGAATCATTGCATGCACATGATGCGATCTTCGGACTTCAACTTGTCACATGGATATAAGTCAGCCAGGCTGCAAGCACAGACATCATGACAACTGTCTCTTAACTGTGTACAGTGGAACCTCGCATAAAGACCACCCCTCTATTGAGACCAGTTTCTTTCAGTCCAGAATTGCCTTTCTCTTATCAGATTAGCCCTTCTAATGAGACCACCTCGCTATTAAGACCAGTTTCTCTCAGTCCCAAGGGTGGTCTAAATAGAGTTTCCACTTTAATTCAATTAAACATACATGTGTTATTTATAATTTACACTTGATAAATGAGGAAGCATACATCTGATAATAATGATTCATAATGGTGCTGGAACTAAACAAAAAGTTTGACAAGACTGTGTATATGTGTGCGTATGTATACACTGTTCAGGGAAAGATGAACTTACCGCAACCGCAGCAAGAAGGTACAATATATCTGGTAGCAGCAGCTGGAAAAACTCTTTCCATTGAAATTTGGGTTCTGGATTCTTGCTGCCATCTTTAATACCGGTCAAACGCCCAACTTTGTTGGGATTTCTTTCACATAGAACGTTGCTCTTTATCCTAGAAAATCCTACAAGCCCGATCCCAAAACTAGAACCGAGTGATATAGTCAATATATTGGGTGCGTATTTGGACGGCGAGGTACTGCAGTGAGTCTTCAGGGACCTACACTGCACTTTTCCCGTTATTGACTTGCCAAATCTGGAGGTGCTTTCCACAGCTCTCAATATTGGTCTGCTCCTGAAACATAATTACAATAAAATTACTAATAAATTATAAACACTTTGGGACAGGCAAGGAAAGAAAGGGTTGGAAATCAACGTTATATATACCTACTGCTTTTGGGTCAACACATATGGCATTAGCTCTAAAATATATTAAATGATTGTCGATGTATGTTAAGTGAACAATTTTGAAAAATTCATCTAGTAATAATACATCATCAAAAGTTTGATTTGATTTGAAAATACTTTATTTGCCAATTTTTTTACATATACGGATGATTGACAATTGCATGGGTAGACATGATAATTGATCAGTTATGAATCTTTTATGGTTTTACGAGTATTTTAATTACACATTTAGAAATAATTCCCAGCTTAAAGCCTAGTTAAAATCGATAGACCCAGACATGCATTGTTTAAAGATGGGTCTTTATAAGAGTGGCCCTATTCATGAGCCGAACGGCTACTCTATTCGTGTCGTTTTTAAAGGAGAAAAGGGTCTGTGTACTGAAGAATGAGGAGGGGGAGTTTGATTGTAACGTACTCAGCTTATCAGGAAACAATCCTCCCAAAATTTCGGATGTCAAACGAGAGGCTTATTAGATCTAGATATATTTTATTAATTAAACTTGTACAGTACCGTACATAGATTCAATTCAATTCAAGTATTCTTTATTAGCTGATCTTGTTGCACATAGGGTTTCCATGTCAGGTTCATACAAAATTTTTTTACAACTTTGAATGGGCCTGTTCTTCCAGAGAGTGCCTGTACTTGATTGCGAACTTGGTTACAACAGAGAACTTAGTTTGAGAAATTATAAATAACAGTAACAGGTAAAGCCTACTTATATTTAAAGAAGCTGTGAAAAATTGTATTTTATATTATTTTTGTATTTTGAACAAATACCGCACGCCGGTAACTGTCAAGTGGGCTACCGGGACACTTCCACTATTCCGGCCCCCTTCTCTCCCAGGTTTTTGCTTCCCAGCCTGGGAGTCGAACCCATGAGTTCCTTGGAAGCTGTGCCTATGACTCAGTTGGTAGAAGTAGTAACTATAGAGCCGACGCTCTACCAACTGAGCCACAGCCCCAGCTCTTACTTGAGTGTACTTTTATGATCAGTAGATGAGTGAGTCACTATAGGACTGGTTTGGAGGCGGGAGATGTAAGGGAGATTTGATGATGGGGAATCCCCTCAACTGGAGGAATCTTGACTGGGTGGGGTGGTAGGGTCATAAAAGTAACAATTTGGAGGGAAATTTAAGTCAGTTTGAACCACCAAGCCATTGTGAACCAGAACTCAATTACTCCATTTTTGACACCTCTGGCGATCTTTTTGAATAGAGGTTAGTACAATACTGTCTCTTATTTTCTCTGTTGTTTCATGTGGGGGGAAACCCCCCACACCCCCCTTTTTTCGCTCTTGTTTAAGGTGGGGGGAAACCCCCCACACCCCCCTTTTTTCTCTCTTTGTTAATGTGGGGGGAAACTCCCCACACACCCCTTTTTTCTCTCTTTGTTAATGTGGGGGGAAACCCCCCACACCCCCCTTTTTTCTCTTTTTTAATGTGGGGGGAAACCCCACACACCCCCCTTTATTCTCTCTTTTCTAAGGTGGGGGGAAACACCCCACCCCCCCTTTATTCTCTATTTTCTAAGGTGGGGGGAAACACCCCACACACCCCTTTTATCTTATTTTCATGTAGTAAAAGACACAAAAATAGCTTTAATTCCTTTACTCCACTTAATGAAATATCAAGTATTAAGCTACAATTTTAGTCATCCCTCTAACATTAACCCCATTAATAACAAGTAAGTTGTACCCAAGGTGTATTTGCACTAACCCTAGTACGATCCCATAAAGCTAGCTTCAGGGAGAGCCAAATGTGGTCATGTGACAAGGTCATACTGACCTAAGTGGTATTTAGGTCATAGAGTGGTATCTAGGACATAGAGTGATGGAGCATAATTTAAGCTAAGTCGGTGGAGATGTGGATAGGAGAGCTTTTTAAAATCTCAACTATAAGAGCCTTTACAGCAGTCAAAAAATTCCAAAATTCAAGTCACTGATAGATTAGACTTTCCTTCATAGCCCTGCGGGGCTAGAATGACCAGGGAATGAGTGAAAGTAGCCCTGCGGGGCTAGAATCATAGGGGGCCGGAAAGGTGGAAACTATATGTACCCCAAATAGAACACGTCAATTAGATTATGATTTATAAATCACGAAATTCCCTGATCCAGACATCTCCTGTCTGCGTCTACTGAGTCTGAGACCGAGTCTGAGGCAGTGAGTTCCTACAACTTGTTACTTGAGCATAATAACAGAGCGCAGAGGGTATTGAGTCATTGACACTATTGAATATTGTTGCCATAGCCTATTATTACCATACGACAGCACGAGTCGAGACGAATTAATCTCCCTCTACTGCCACAGTGCATGTCAGTGAGGAATAGGAAGTCTAGGGACAGGTAACAGGTTATCTGACCCTACGAGTCTACGCCTACCGAGGACACAGGCAGAAAGGCGGGTCTGAATGAAGTAGGTGAGCGATAATGGGGAAAACATTAGTAAAACTTACCATACTGACAAATTTGGCATCAATTTCATAGAAACATTAAAACTTCGTTTGTATATTCCCTGAGATGATAGCAATTTTGAAATCATGACTGCATTAGATTGGATTTTCCTGTTTTGCCCTTCACACCGAACAGGCAAGACCAAAAGTCGTCCACTAAAGTGTAGCGTGAAATATTCGCAAATTTCTAGAAACCTCGTTACCAAATCATTTCTGTAAATGATAAGTATTCTTAATCAAAAGAGAATTGAATGATGCTGACAGATTTTGAATGCATGTTTTGTTTAACTGTAATCTCTGTTTTTATCACATTTCTTTATACACCAGTCGCTCCGGGAAAATGGTAAAATAAACTGTTAGTTGCAACATGCGTTTTCAGGACTTAAAAGTTATGACATATTCTACATATTCAGGACATATTCTAACTTAAAAGTTATAAAACAAGCTACTAAACTTGGGAGAAAGGATTGTGTAAAGTATTTTCTGGGTTGACGAATCTCTCGCATAATACAGCCGGTTGGCAAAAAAAGTCCCAGTCTCCCAGTCCAAAACCGTTGCAATAGCTTGTGTTTTACCATTTTCTCACCCGGTTACCTGGGCCTTTCCAAGCACGGCGAGCCGACAATCTAATCCGGAAGAAAATCTAAATACATTCGAAAAAAAGAAGAGATCTAGTGAGTGTCACCTGTTTTATACTGTATAGTATCACTCAATGTGTTGTTCCGGGACCTTATTAGTTAATGTATGACTATTTGCTATGTTTTTGTTTTAATATACGAGTTGTATTTCAAGCTGTTGTGAAAATGAAACTGCTCAGACTTGTCACTTGAGCAGTTATATGTATGTAGTTAGAATACCCAACGCCTGTACATATAGGCTACGCCTGTCGTTGTACACTACGGCTATACGCATGCACTTAGTGGGGTTCGAAATGTAGGCTAATCCCGTGGGACATCAATGCTAAAATTGATTTTATTGCATAGAGAATTCTGTCAGGGTCCAAGGCCAAGTGTTTAGGAAATCATGGGTGCCATATTCCCCCAGCCTTTTTAGGTGCCACCAGGGGGCTGTTTGTGGGCCTACCCTTTTTCACATTTTGCACCCTGACATTTATTATTTCAAATAGGCCTACATCTTTGTCTATATAACTAGATTGATTAAAGTATTTAAAAAGACCTTTTTGAATCTGCATCATATGATGCAATAGCATAATTAAGTGATTTTTTATTTAATGACTTTTCACATATTTACCATTTTGCTCAAATTCTTGTTTAATCTGCATACCCCTCCAAACAGCCACTCCTTACTCCAAAACACTGCATCTTAAAACTAAGTCAATATTAAAAGTTGTGTAGGGTGTAAAAAGAGCTTGCATTAGCCTATATTTACACAGTCATATATATATCGGATAAAAAAAACTCTTTATCTTTATCAATTAAGAATAAATAGATTGTGGTTACACACCATATAATATGAGGGCCGGGGGCAAGGAGGGCTTGAAAGAAATAATCGCCTAGGCTCTTTTATCGGTGAAATACGGTAGCCTACGGTAGTCATTGTGTTTCTGTACATTTCTAATTTATAGATCTGGTAAGTTTTTGAAACTATTGAAAAAATCATATTTCACCCCAGAGGGTGGTGGAGAAATATTAAGAGAAAGTATGGGGTAACACACATATCCGATGTAATAAAAAAATGATATCCTTTCCTAGATGGAGAAGGGCTGCTATTACATGTATTGGAGATGTGTTGGATGAAAACCTTCGATTTATGTCGATGGAACAACTCCAAAACACATATAACCTGAGAACCAATTTTGTAGAAAGATTACAATTAAAACACGCCATCCCAAGGGAATGGTTGAGAACTGTCGCTCAGGAAGGTCATGATGTTGAAATTAGAAATGAAATCTTTATTAAGATAGGTAATGAAAGGATGAATATTGATGGAGCCTCTGCCAAAAACATACATATAGCTCTGCTAAAAAGCAAAAAACTAGATATGAAAAAACTTAGAAAATGGTCGAGAATTCCGGGGTCCCAAAATCCGCTTAGATCGGAAGAAGAGTGGAGTATATATTTCTCTTCCCCTTATCTTGCCACACATGACGTTCGACTGCAAGCCTTCCAGTACAAGGTATTGCACAGAAATATATGTTGCAACAAGTTCTTGAAAAGAATTAGAATTAAGGAGAGCCCAACCTGCTCATATTGTGACGAAGAAGACGGCATCGTCCACTTCTTTGTAGAATGTGAAACGGTTAGCTTGTTCTGGGGAGACTTATGAAATGTTTTTGAGGGAGATCTAACCGCAGAGAGAATTGTTTTGGGCCTCACAGGTAACAACTCGAGGGTACACAGAGCTAATTTTGTTCTAATAACAGCCAAATCCTGTTGTTCTAATACATGCTGTGCATGCTTCTCGTTGCCTTGTCTGCTTCATCAGCAGTCTTCCTCTTGCCAGGTTTCGGGGCTTAGACTGTACCTGGTGTTCTTCAAGAGGTGCCCCAGCAGAGCTGATCAGGCTCCACTTAGCGACTGCAGGTTTCCAGGGGCCGCGCCGTAAGTGAACCCCCTTCCACCTACAGTCATGGCCATTCCAGATGTTATCCTCCAAGGCAATGCCATTCTTTTGAAGTTGTGGTATAGGCTATAAGCGCTATGGTGTGTGTCCAGGCTTGTCTCCTATGCTGTCTCACATCCATTTCTGGACTGCATTCCACAACTTAACCTCCTGTGCAGCCCCATGGGTGTTCCGGACCGTGTTTCATGCCCGCAGTGCCCACCGGCAAAAGCTGCACAATTTGAACCCAGTCTCTCCCGGTGTCACTAGTCTTTCCCAGTAGTCAGCTAGCCTATTCCTAGTCGTCAGTCAGCCTTTCCCAACAGTCAGCCGTAGCAGGTTCGGTTGTTCTAATACATGCTGTGCATGCTTCTCGTTGCCTTGTCTGCTTCATCAGCAGTCTTCCTCTTGCCAGGTTTCGGGGCTTAGACTGTACCTGGTGTTCTTCAAGAGGTGCCCCAGCAGAGCTGATCAGGCTCCACTTAGCGACTGCAGGTTTCCAGGGGCCGCGCCGTAAGTGAACCCCCTTCCACCTACAGTCATGGCCATTCCAGATGTTATCCTCCAAGGCAATGCCATTCTTTTGAAGTTGTGGTATAGGCTATAAGCGCTATGGTGTGTGTCCAGGCTTGTCTCCTATGCTGTCTCACATCCATTTCTGGACTGCATTCCACAACTTAACCTCCTGTGCAGCCCCATGGGTGTTCCGGACCGTGTTTCATGCCCGCAGAGCCCACCGGCAAAAGCTGCACAATTTGAACCCAGTCTCTCCCGGTGTCACTAGTCTTTCCCAGTAGTCAGCTAGCCTATTCCTAGTCGTCAGTCAGCCTTTCCCAACAGTCAGCCGTAGCAGGTTCGGTTGTTCTAATACATGCTGTGCATGCTTCTCGTTGCCTTGTCTGCTTCATCAGCAGTCTTCCTCTTGCCAGGTTTCGGGGCTTAGACTGTACCTGGTGTTCTTCAAGAGGTGCCCCAGCAGAGCTGATCAGGCTCCACTTAGCGACTGCAGCTAAGGCTGTTCGGCAATAATGATATCAGACTGGAACCCTTTTTAAATGAATTCTAAAACAGAGTCGATGCAATGAAGGTAGCAGCCAAATATAATCCATCAGTAAATAAGCTTTACGATGGGTGGAAGAACTTCTACTTTAACATTTAATAACCCTCTGTAATAACTCTTATCTAAGGATTATAGAACGACAAAACAAATAAACGTTGTACTTCTTTTATTTTTCAAATGGAACATCTCAGAAAAGCTATAATCAAAACGAGAAGGTAATTGTTTCCTCTCGCACTGTTTACATTTACAATCTTGTTATTATGTTTTCATGAATAAAAATCCGATGTTGGACAAAACAAAACAAAAAATCATATTTCATTTACGGCTGGAAGAGTGTCATGGTCGAAGTCGTGAATTCGAATGTATTATCATTGTATGAGCACAATGAATAATTTACTGTACTCGAGTTCTAACCATTTTCTACTTTTCTTGCAGCATCCCTCGGTGAGAACTTGTACCGACTATTTTCCATGTCCTCAGAGACACCGATGGAGCCGCCGAAACGGCCGCTCCCTAAAGAAAATGGTGCCACAAATGGGAGCGCAGCTTCAACCGCCACCCCTGCCAGTTCCGAAGAACCAAGTCCATCTAAAACTCCCACACGCGGTCAAGGGAAAAGACAAGCCAAAAGTCCAGCCAAAAGTCCATCACGTTCAGCCAACAAGAAACCCAATTCCAGTGGTATAAAGAACACAATACTAAACTACTTCAAAAAATCTCCCGAAAATACATTTCACTCTAGGGTAAGTACGGCATTTATTCAATTATCATTCCATTATTTTATGACGCTATTTTGCAATTGTGAATTTCTAAATGACGTAGAGATAACGTCGTCATGGCGAGGTTGTCTTGATAAAGTTGTGATAATTGAGTCGAATACTCCTTCGGAGCCAGTCACATGAGAAATGAACTAGAAGTGAGTTATTGCCCCACGCGGTGATCATCAGTATCTGTTACGGTACAGTATCTCAGCAGCATTTTATCCGATATTGCTTCAATTTTGCGTATGCTGTACAAAATAACTCATGGAATTGACCTGTAAACTGTTCGACCTTAAGGTTTCAATACTTTTGTTTTACTCCTCCTAAGTGTTTTTAATTAATATTTATGTTTTCATTCTGCCTGCCTGTAACTACCACCCTCTATAATTGCATCGTTCTCTCGCCCCCCCCCCCCCCCCTCCACCCCCAACCCCCCAACCTCCTTTTCCTTATAATACCCCACTTGTGTTTGTCTGTTGGGCAGAAAACTGATGGTACGAGTACATCTGGTAAAGTTATCAGAAAAAGGAAACATCGATATTCCAAAGCTGCCGGGGATCGAGACACTGCGGAGTATAGGAAAGGATATCCAGTAAGTATTAAACCAAAACTCTCCAACATTGTCTCGTGTCAAATTAACAGGGATGAAAGTCTTCAGTATTTCTACTGAAATCAGAATTTTTCAAACTTACAAAAATTGTCGTATTTCCCCAGATCCACTATTTTTTAAAAGATTATCAAATTGTCGAGAAAAAGAAACAACAAAATTTGATTCATCAAAATTTAAATTAAAATCATTAATTAAAGAATAGTTTATTTTTTTGGGGGGGGAATGAACCTGTAGGTGTTTTTTTCCCTTGCCAGAAATGTTCTAGTATATTTGCCATGACTGTTCTTTCATCCCTGAAATTAACCACATTATTACTACTCGTAATAAATAAGTATACTTTTGCATAGTTCTTATTTAGAAGAAAGAAGATGCCAATATTTAGTTCCACTATGATGATGTCTATATCAGGGACAAGGTGTCATAAGGCCGAACTCGTCAAAAGTTTTAAAACCGGCAGCTCGACATATTTAGTAAATTATGTTAAATAAGGTAGACAAATAATAAATGTTTGGTATATCTGGACAGTGGTATTGCGGCGATTCAAACAATCGGTTCGGTTATGTTGAACTGTATTTTGAAAAAAAAATTCAGTCTTAAATTCGGGATATTTGCGAGAATTTCTGACGGTGAATTGTACATTTGCCGGCGATTCCACCCATAAACACATTTGACATATTGTAGAAAATATGCTAGCTTCCTGGGTCGAGCGCAAGACCAGGAGCAACTCTACCGGCGAGAGCTGCAAAAAGTCATTAAAAACTGGACAACCCAGCACCTAGCTTGGGGAATCAAAGCAGGGATGCAAGTTCTCAGATTATTACCTGAATTCAGATACTTAACTTCGGAAAAACTGGCAAATTGACAAATGTCCTGCAAAATACTCTATTGTACACCTGTATGTCAAAAATTTTCAAATTCACATTTGTCAGAATTATCGTTGGTAGCTTATTTGTATGAAAGTAGATATAGCTTTGTATGGAAGTGGCTATCCATAAAGTAAATATGAAACACAATAAAAACGATTGTAATATTATCCCTTTACTTTGTCACTAAGAAGTCATTAAAAAATCATGTAAATTAGTCATTAAAAGTAGTATAATCAAATTAATTGGTTTGAGAGCATTTCGAGTTATGAATACCCAGGTATTGGTGCTTAAGAAGGTTGTTCAGATTTAATGTTTAGGTTTGTTATGTTTTAATTATCACTATACTATGTTAACTTTTGTACTTGAACAGACGTTGAAGGTATAAATAAATTTACATCCATCATCTGTTTGTATTCCACTAACGTTTGATTAGATTGGCACTTCAACACGCTAAATACGGGAAACCTTACTCACTACATTTGTGATGGGTCACAGGAAAATGAGTCACATGTCGCAAAATTGTTGTTTCTCTAAGGGATTTATTCACAAGATCTCTTTCTTGGAATGTTTTCATTTTTGGGGATGTCTAGTCCTTGAGGTCGTATGAAATGGAATTAATGTATCAAATTTCAAGGCAGTTTATTAAATAATTATATCCTTGCGTTTCTAAGATTATTCTATGGAGTATATTTAACTACTTTACCAGTAATAGCTCCACCCAGACATATTGCGAACTTTTCTTTTCAAAAATAAAAATATCAAACTGAAAATTTAGAAGTACTTTTTAGCTGTCCTAAAGTTTACCATTGGAATCGGCTAACGCTTGATCTCATCTTTTCAAATATGATGGTATCTCCAAATCCATTTTTTGCGACTTGTGACGTATTTTTCTGCAACAGATGACACTTACATTAACTATACTGCAGTTGTCGTTACATGGACTGATTTATTCATGACAACGTAATCGGTTCTATGCTACATTTACATTACATGTGTCGCCCTATATAGTCTCATATTCCCAGTCTTTTGTTCGAATAGGCAGTTAATATTTTGCCAGACTTACCACTCACGATGACGTGCACTCACCTTTCTGTATGTTGAGTTGTTTAATATATTCTTTTACCAATGGGGATTTGGTATCTGGATTTGGTTTTCATCCAGGTTTCAGGCTTTCCCAGTTCTTCTAATATTATCTCAATTTTTCATCATGGTTTATAAGAAGGGCGGATAGGCATTTAATAATTTGTATTTTTCATTAAAGAATATTATATGTAAAGGTAACTTTAAAGTAGAGAACCTTTATTTTTATAGCAATTTGTGTAATTTCTATTCAAGCGGGGAGGTAGACTAAGCTCCCTGATCCGAGATACGCAAAAATTTGAACTCGACAAAATTACTAAATATTGGAGTTTATAGGTGGAAATGCTCTTAAAGTATCAAGTTTCCTGGATTATGATAACAAAATCAAACTTTTTGCGAGTAATCCGATCCGGTAACACTGGGCACAACCTAATATTTAGAGAGTTATGGCCACCTGCTTGAGGAGATCCTGATTGTGTTACATCATTATTTCTAATTTCTAAACCGGCCCTTATTGAAACCCCTGAATCAACGGACCGACGGCCTTCCAGTTCATTATGTGACATTCTGTGGTAGTATAGTGTCATTACCTTCCGTAGATGACGCCTTGGAATGACTGAGTCACACATAAACAATGATAGGAAATTAACTGAACCAAAACTAAAATAATTTATTATAGGGTTTTTTAAAAAAAAATGTTTATTGGCCACATCATTTACAGTTACAGAAAAAACGCATAACCAAGTACCTGATTTTTTTTCCTACGTCGCCTTTTGAGATTTTACTAATACTCATATGCATCACACAATCTGCTATTCTCCCTGTCTCACTTGCTTATAATACACGAAAAAACCGCAAACGTATCTCCCATCAATATTCCTTCGCGATACTTCTCCTTCCTCGCTACATCTGTACATATGCAATCACGACGTTTGCTGTCCAAAGAGCACTGACCCACTAACTGATACTTTAAAGAGTCACCGGTTTTTCTGAAGAAAGATTTGTTATTGAAATGTTTAGCCATGAAACTAAATATCTACTCTTTGTCGTGAAATAAACTAACACGGCGTTTAATCAGAAGACCTACTATGTAGAGGGAAATGTCCCTTTCTGTGCCATTATGACGGAATAAAATTTAAATATATTAATTTATCTTCAACATTATACAGTTATTCAATCTCTAGTGTCGATGACATTTTCTCCTATTTGTAACCTAATTATGTATTGGAGTTAATTGATTAAATATAACACTTTACTTTCCATCTTTATTTCAGAATAGAGTTTCTCGGGAGCGATTAGATTTGAAGGACAATTTATTATTTTACTCCAACGAAATACCATGCAAACCGCGAGGTGAGTGCTAATTAAATGATATGTAAATGATTATCATAATTACTGTTGGACAGGAAACGAATTTTTCCGCCCATTTATTGAAACGAAAATACAGTTCAACCTAATCGAAGAATCAATGCAATGTCGAATATATTCGAATTTACCTAGTATTGACCACATTGCAGCCTATTTGGCATAATTTCCTAAATGTGTACAGCGGCCAATTGTGCATTTTCGGAAAATCTGACTCATATAGCTAACTCGTCTTTATGTATGATCTCAGAGAAATTCTTGCTTCATCAATCTCCCCCAATTAAGAAACCTCCGAGATACAAACTATCCGCTAGGTGCTGCTCCCTTCGGAGCAAAGTATAAAAGTGTTTCAAATGTGTTTCTGTCCAGTGCTGATGGTTCAGATAGTTTTCACTAGATGTCAGCTCTGTACCGCGTTCCCTTATTGTGAACTAATGCTCTCTAGGAGCTCATGAGGACGAGGATAATGTTAATAATTAAATTGAAGAAATGCGGGTCATTCTTCGTAATAATTCAGGGTCAGTAGTTGGGCGAGAAATTAATCAACGCAACACACAGAGATGTATGCTTCAAATCAGTACCAGCCTCGGAAGAGACCGATTTTCATCTTTTCTTTATTCTTATACTAGACAGATTAGGACGAAATACACTGGTCCTGCGCTGATTGGCTTTGGTCCCGTTGGTCCAATTAATTGACAGGTTAGATTAGAGATCCAATCAGCCACAGGATAACAATGACAGACACTTATTAAAACGAGGCTCAGAGTGACCACTGCCACTCTGACCAATCTCTTTGGGTGGTGACCAGGTCACGGGGTTATCTCCCCTCCCCTCTCCCTCCCACTCTTTAATCAGTATTCCCTCCCCTCCCCTGACCTGGCGGTCAGCCCCTCCCCTCCTTTCCCACGTGATTGACTTTGAGATAACGGTCAGACCTGGACCCCACCTGTACCTTTGGACTTTGGGATGATAAGAAATCCGCGAGCGTTGTGGCGGTAAGAAAGTGTGGGTAGCCTTCTGGCCGGTAGGGGCGCGACGAATGTCTGGCTGAATGAGACAACTTTAACTCAAAATTAGACAATTTAGGCTTGTCAATTTTACAAAATGTTTGGGAATTTTAGACTCAAACTCGAGTATAAATGATGAAATTTGAATTTCTGTTACCTCGTTAGTCATACGTCTACATATTGGCATCCAGTCCAGTCCCAAACCCTCACATCAGATAAGAATGTTATGTCACTTGTCAGTGATGGACGCCTATTTCGCTAATCGGTTTCACTGACCTAGGACTAGGCGTTTTAATGGGACTATAATGGCATTTTGCGGTCTTAATGGAATTATAATGGCACTTAGTGGTTTGTGGCGACAGGCTTTCCCTTCGTTCATCTCTCATCTTTGGGCCTAGACTGGTGATTTGATGGAGGAATAATAAAGTTGTGTTTAGATGTTTCTTTATTAGTTACTAGTTTTCGTGCGACTTGTCCTTCTTTCTTCGTGTGATATGTAAACTGATTATAAAGAATTACCTTATGGCAGAAATGATTCCAATAATATAATATAAAGTAATAAAATTAAGGTTAGAGAGACATATGTAACTATGTTAAGGTAAGCAAGCACGGCATGAACTGAAAGAATTCTGATATGAGAAATCCACAACCTTTTGATCAACTTAACACCCATTATGGCAGATAAAAAAAGAATCATCTAGTTCTTTTTTTCGCAGAAATAATTTTCTTCCGAGTTCGCTTTAAACAAATAGAACCAACCCCGAATGCCCGCAGGTAGAGTTTAAACAGGTCCATATATAGCACATAAACATGTTAGAAACTCGTGTCTAATCGTAAACACAGCAAGTCCGGATACATTTTGTGTATCTGATATTGTTTTAAGCTGAAGTGTTGACAAGTTGTACTCGCATTACAACACTTGGTATGATTTATGTATGCGGGGACAACCCGACTCTACACCCACCATATTCCTTGTTCAACGCCATGTCCTCATGAAAACCAATTTTTATGTTCAAACGACGCCATTTTTGTTCATGTGTGCGGTTAGCAACAACCCCTTTTCATGTTTGAATTCGGGGAACAGCTTTGAGGAATTTCTCTCATTTGATTCGAGTTGAAGTGATCAGACAGAAGCAAGTTGTAGCCCTCAGGCCCCTACTGCCATTTCACTATTTTCCATGAAGAGGAACATGTCTGCTCGGCAGCATGGCCTTTCAATATATGACTTTCGGGTGGCGGAAATAGGGGGAGGGGGAGGGTGGTCACAATAAAACATATCTAAGTTTTAACATCTGATAAAGTTATGTATGTGCTGTGAAGGAAGCACCTATTGGATGACAGCGGTTGATTCATTTCTTTGTACTGTTTGACACCAGCTAAAAGCACCTATTTCAGCAATATTTTATAATGTGGTAAACATGTTGTAACTATTATAAGGGTTACACTTATAGCAGCGCAAAGTCTTTCCGATTATCTTTTAAATCAGACATATCGCGGATTAGTCAATATTGGTTACTTTCTCTTTACATGCTCGCGTCAAACCTATAAACATAAGCTCAATCTAGGCCCAGAGTTGTGAGATTCCCTTCAAACGAAGGGAAAGCCTCTCGCCTCAAACCGCAAAGTGCCATTATAATTCCAGTAAGACCGCAAAATGTCATTATAATCCCATTAGAACGCCGAGTCCTAGGCCAGGACACCGATTAGCGAAGTAGGCGTCTAATCACTGACATACCATTCTTATCTGATCTGAGGGTTTGGACCTCGACTATTTTAACATCATGGATATGAACTTTGCGATAAAGACATGTAAATAGGAGTCATAGTAAAATGACGAACTCTGCTCCTAAATATTACTTATTCAAAGACAAAACCCACTAAATTGGGTATTCATGTGTTTGGTTGTCATGGCTACATCAAGCATGAAACTGTAGTCATGATATTTTAAGTCCGTGTAAAATAATGAAGTATAACTATATCACGCTTTTACCGACAACAAACATCTCTGATAATGTAAATCTGTGTGTTTTAGGCCTTTGTACAACGCCCTTGTACCTTTCTGAAATGCCCATCTATTAGAAATACTCTATTTTTATTTATTATTTTATTTTCATAATTCTAAGTGGCTTTCTGGCTACTGTTAATTAATCTAGCATACAATGTTATACATGTCTATAGGGGAAGGTATACTATTTCCAATCTAGGTTCAGAGCCTCTCAGATCAGGTAAGAATGGTATGTCAGTTATTGGACGCCTACTGCGTTAATGGCTTCCCTACCCTGGAGGAGGCATCCTAAGGGGAATTTTCGGTTTGGAGCGATTGGAGGGACTCTCTCCACTCTGACCCTAGATTGTGAAGAAGTTGATGCGTTAAATGAAACAATTGTCTTGTTTCTAGCACCACTTAACACCTGTGCATTTAGCCCCAGACCCACATACAGATACAATACATTGATGGGCCTATACTGAATTCTGTAGATTGAAAACCTCCCACTGGCCGGAGAATTCCTTGTTATCGCAATCCTTGATAGAATAAAAGTATCTAAATCTAAAAAAAATAAGCACTTGTGTATTTGAATATAGCATATGTAAAAAGGAAAGATGTATAAAGAAAGAAAGGGGATAGAGAAGGATAATAAAGTTAGGGAAGGGAGATAGGGAAAAGTTAATAGGAAAAAAGCTTGCTAAAACAGATCCCTTATTAACCTGTATTACAATCCTCTAGTATCATCTGTAAACCTAAACCCTTCCCTGACTACCTAATATTGGATCAACTATTTTAATTGCTTATCAAAATGGCCATACAATGAGGCTAAGTGTTCTGATTACAGACACTAAAGTCATGATTTTGTCAATTTTGATTTTAAAAGATATTGCCGGAGGGTCGGTCAGGATATGAAGTAAAGTGTTCTCTGTACCAGAATTAGAGTAATAGATCGTCCAAAGTCTGAATAAAAACAAATAAATCTTAGTGAATTTCACAATTGTCAGTGGCAATTGATTATTATGAAGCACGCTATCCTGTCATTTATTTTCTGACTTGTCGAGTGCACTCATATAAATAATCATAAACGGTCTGTCCAGGATCTAGGGTCGTTGAGAGGGCATCATATTTAGGTTAGAATGCAAGCCAATTGTGGTCAAACTGGCTTTTTTCGTCAGTTCTCCGAAAAGCATTGTGATATTGGAAAGTAACAAAAATGTAATTTTTAAGTGAGAATATCCATTGTGGAATTTGAGGTTTTGGGCGGGGGTGTGTATATTATATAGTATATGTGTCAGATCTTCGGAAAATGTACAGTCAGCAGGACTAGATACATTTAGTAAGTTCTAAAGAATAATGGCTAATACTGTGTATATCTGAGTATATTTGATATTACCTTGATTCAAACAATCAGTTCGATTAGGTGAAAGTGAATTTTGAATCTCATTATTGTCTTAAATTTAGGTTATTTGGGAGGGTTGCTGAAGACAAATTGTATATTTTCTGGTGATTTCAGGCATAAGTAAAATCACTAACAACCTGGCATTAATATTCTATTCCCTGTTCATTTCACCTCCCACCCAGTGCACGTCGACTGGGTTACCATAGGCCGGCCATGTGTATAGCTGTCTAAACCTCTACCCATGTAAAGGAATCATTGCTAACAATCGACATGCATGAGTAGGGTATCGTATCATGTTAGTATGTTTCCTCTTTCGCCCTGATATGACCACAGGTTAATTATTACAGGTTAATTATCATACGGCAACCAATCCTTCCCCCCCCCCCCCCCTCCAAATTCGTAACCTATTCTTCTACTTTTGCGTGGGTGTGGGGTTGAAATATTTATCGATACCTATGGATGATAGTATAAATTACTGCTGTTCTTTTGGTTGCAATGAAGCTGAACTGAAATTATTCGTTGTCTGTCCAGTCTAGGCCCAAACCCTCAGATCAGATAAGAATGGTATGTCAGTGATTAGACGCCTACTTCGCGAATCAGTTTCCTGGCCTAGGACTAGGCGTTCTAATGGAAATATAATGACATTTTGCGGTCTTAATGGAATTATAATGACATTTTGCGGTTTGAGGCGAGAGGCTTTCCCTCCGTTTGAAGGGAATCCCTAATCTTTGGGCCTAGACTGTGTCACACAGAACCGCACCCCTGTGTATGGTACAGCTAGATTGATTGAACCATAACGTACATGTATAGGCTCAGGGGGATGAAAGAACGAGAGAAAGAAAGAAAGAAAATTGAACAAACTATTTTTGGTCGATAAAGCTGGAAACTTTACCAACTCTTGTCATGATGTGATGAATCATGATTTATCATGTAAAGGATGAGTATTTCATGTTCATGCCTTTTTACATGAATGATTGTCTGCAATGGGTGATTCCAAGTCTAGTAGTAGTTGCAGTATACCTTATTTAGATTAATTTCATTGTCAAAATGACGATCCAAACAACACATCAATTTCTCTGTTCTGTGACTATAGGGCAGAAACTTGACAAGCCTGTTGTGAAAAACTTTTTGTTTGTTCATGTAAAATACCTGAACTACTACTAGAGGGATTTAGGTGTTTTATTCGCACTCTCCTTCAGATGGTCATCACTCTTTTACTAGTGAATATATTCCTATATACGGTAAAAGACCACCTGGTGTTATTTGAAACAAGTAATATGTCTTATATACAGTAAGCCAAGTCAATAACAATTTGCCCATTTGAAGACGAGAGGGCTGCTCAGAATTTATACCCCAGGAAATGGGGTTGATTTCGCCTTATGGGGGCGTTCCACTAATCGTTTTTTACCACAATACCGTACGACTAGATCGGTTTTAATCTTTCGGTGGAGGGTGGGGGTGGGGGGGGGGAGATGATAGAATTTGGACGATGACGACTGAAGCGATAGATCTCTGCACCCATTTGCCCCATTTTGTATCGTTTCTTCCATCAGTTATTTTTTTCAAAAAGAAAAAATCCGATCAAGTACGTCGTAAGGGTCAGTCCCATTGGTGGATCACACCCTTGCAAGGTCTTATAAATCTACGCCCTCCCGGTCTTATTCTCAGTCAAGTAATAGTAACTTTTTTTCCTGACGAATGAGATATATCACATTTAATTGTGAAAATTCCGTCAATAATTTTTTTTAGAATAACATTGTATCGAATCTGACCCGCCCGTTTAAAGATTAGTAGAAGAGGAAGAATCTTTTATAAGTAGAATGTGATTTACCTACGGTGCCTCGTGGACAAAGATATAATTTACCCGCGATTGGAGCTTTGTGACGGGCCGCATCTATCAGCTGTCTGGGCCCGGCACGTCTTATGAATTGAGTCTCTAATTCATCCCTGTGTTCCCCGGACGTATATTTATGTGCGCGTATATTTTATCTGTAAGCTACTTTTCTCAACTGTCTCTTGATCAGCTGGTTTTTGTGGGTTTTTTGTCCTGATCTTGGTGTTAGACTCAGATTTTTATATAAAAATGACGTGAGCTTCGATCTTCCTCCCTCAAAATTTCCTCGTGACACAAAATTCCAGTCTAGGTCCAAAGATGAGAGACTCCCTTCAAACGGAGGGAAATCCTCTCGCCTCAAAGCGCAAAGTGCCATTATAATTGCATTAAGACCTCAAAATGTCATTGTATATTAGAACGTCTAGTCCTAGGCCAGTAAAGCGATTAGCGAAGTAGGGGTCCAATCACTGACATACCATTCTTATCTGATCTGAGGGTTTGGGCCTAGATTCCATATAAGAGCTGTGCAAAATGTTAATATCTAATATCGGTCAAACAATTGTATGTGTATCTAACACCATTAACTATGAAGAAAGTGTAGTTTTGAATGAAAATGTACAAGGAAATGCCTTGTTTATCTGCAGGTGGGTATATAGATGACATACTGGAGGACTGGTGGGGCAACTACGCGTTGCTAGAGACACACCATGGATACATACAGTGGTAGGTTCTCCTCCAGGGGAAATATCTATTCTTGCCTGACAATTTTTAATATATGGTAATTGGTACTAAGACAACGTCCATATGATACCGTAATAAAAGGGTTAAAGAGCTGCATTTAATACTTTAAAGATTTTGATTGAAGTGAAAGTACAGTTAGCAGAAATTATGAAAGTTGATTTTGAATTGTTACCTGTGACTGATCCCTAAGCCTGTATTGCGCTTCCTCGCTCTCGTTCTCCCTCTCTTTCTCCCTCAACCTCCCCCCCCCCCCTCTCTCCCTCTCTCTCTCTCTCTCCCTCTCCCTCCCTCTCTCTCTCCCTCCTCTGTCTGTCTCTCTCCCTCTCTCTCTCTCTCTCTCACTCGCCAGGGAGTGTATTTAATAAATGACAAATTATTCTCTCAATTTTGCGTTCATTTAATTCATAAAACATTATTTCTGTTTTGCGCAGGTTATTTCCCATTAGAGAACCTGGCATGAATCATCTGTCCCAGGAACTACAACCACACGAGGCTGAGGTAAAACAACAGTTTGATATAATCATTATCTCTTCTTCATTTTACCACTAATCCCCTTGCTGCATGGTTCTTCATCTCTGGCCATGTATTACATTTATCTCGGGATCCTCCATTTTACTTCATCTTCTTCCTATTTATAGCGGTCCTCGTTTGTGTTGTACTATTTGTATCTTACCTTTATCATGTCTCCCTGTAAATAAAGAGGAAGTCTTTTAGTTTTTGTTGGTCCGAGGTTTTCATTCGTTTATTTGTTTTACTTAATGTTGTGGTACCGGTATGTTATCCTTGAAAAGCCACCGTTCTAAGCTCCTGGTAGCTTCCTGGCAAATTACTTGATTATGTCCGTATTAGTTATGTTGTGGAATACTCCTGGAATGTCCTTAATGGAACTACTACTAGTGAGGCCCATATTTAAACCCTGACTTGTGAGAAGTTTCCCTGCGGCTTCTATTAGATATTTTCCCCAAATCAATATATTAACAGACATTTTAAAAATGGTGTGTGGGAAAGGTTTTTTTTATGGTGGAGCGGGATGGGGGGGGGGGGGGGGGGGGGGGGCTCCGATGTTCTTATACAGTATGTGCCTCAGATGTAGCTAGATGTCTACCTGGTCAAAACTAAACATTTTCTACTTTTTCTGTTCCATTCTTTTCCAATCCATATAAAGGTCATTTGACCAAAATTTTAGAGGATTTTGTCCCGTTGTTTTTGCGACAGGGCTTCATGAACATCCATATTTATTCGTCAGGTCGGCCGGAAGCGATTTTTACAGGTGGCGCTGTGATCGGCCGTACTGGCCGCCATATTGTATGGTGACCACGAACGCCGCGCGTCTTGGTTACCTATAGTAAATTGCTCAATTTCACATGCTCAGAAAACAGTCAGAAACTGGGTAAAAAATTCTAGAATCTTCATAGAAATGTACACTATTGCCAAGAAAATACCCACAGAGGGTTGATAATGTTTAAAACTTTGTAGAATTTATGAAATCTAGGATGGAACTTTGCGATTTTAAGCTTGCTTTCTATGAGTTGCTATGGGATGTATTCACCATACTCATAGTCCAGGGGGTCGAGATGTAAACAATGGGCTGAATCTAATCATTATAGCCCTTTTATCCAGAGGAATATCTCCGGGAATGGTGACAATACTTATGATAAGTAGATTTCATGATAGAATATATTTTTCCTGTGCATATTAATTTCAAAATATAACAAAATGTGCTGGTTGCTAGACCCAAATCGCTACCAGTTACAACGTGACACGTGACCGGCCATCGCACACCCGACCTGACGAATATTTCGGGGACCCGCCGACATCCTGTCCTGCGGTGGCTAGAATGAGGCAGCCATTTTCTTGGGTCGATTCGACTTCAAATTCTTGTATTAAAAGAGGCTGTGCCTCTTGAGCCCACATAGGCCTAGATATGATATAGATGTGCATAAGGAAAACACTGAGAGAAACAGGTTTTTGCTTCCTGAATGCAACCACTGAGTTACGTAACAACGTAAACAGTGTGATGTCATAGGTTGTCGCGATGTAGCGCAGTCGCTTTTTGGCGGCCCGCTTTGGGGTAGATGCCAGTCTGTGCACTGCTTAAAAATAGCCCGTTTTCTATATGTGGGAAAACAGCTTCACAATATTGATTAATTCAGTCCTATAAATCATAATAGGTTAAATCTGGTAAGACTTTGATAGTCGGAATAGCTGAGAATTCAGCTTTAATATTCTGATGATTAATTTCAGCCCTCGAAATTACCATTTCTCACACCCTCCATTTCTAGATATTATTTGACAGCTAATTTATGACATCCCCTCCTTTGTTTACTCTTTAAAATCTGGAAGTGTGAAACTCAAATTAAGATCTAATTCAGCTTGTTTGGAGTGCGCCATATTTGTCATACAGCTATGGAATGTGCCATCACTTTAATGTAACCAATCTTCTAACTCGTCGTCACCTCGGGCTCTTAGGTAATCCATCATAATTGTGACTAAGACTGATGATGCACATTTTACTGGCGGCTAAGACGATATAGTGAATAGGGATGCAAGTATTCGGTATTTTTCAAACCTTCCTAAAAATGTCAAATCTCCCCCAAAATTCCACCTTTCATAATCAAGATTTGGTCGCAGTTTTTAACAAAAAAAACCCTCAAATTTGATGGATCAATTTTCGTCAAAACGTGCACGAATCTGATTGGGTTTTTTTCCCTCAAAATGTCCTTGAATCAGTTAGAAATAATCTGTACAGATAGTAGAAAGCTTAAGTAATAAGAGTTCACTCTTTGAAAATTAATTCCAACCACAATGTGGACAAAAATTGAGACGTCTTTCGCCAATAATACTTAAAATACGATCTGTGGACAAGCAGAGTTATTTGGCGGGCAACTAGTTGGACGTGTTCAGTCGCCCTCAAGCTAACCTAGTCAGTTTGATTTGACAGAACCTGTCTGATTTTTGGTAGGGCCCTTTTGCCCTCCCCCCCCCCCCCTATTTGTCCTCCCCCCCCCCCCCACACACACGCACAGTCCTCTCGCCTCTCCCCCTCACCTCCCCCTGTCTCCTCTTCCCTTCATCTTTCCTCACCTCCTCCTCCACCCCTCACCTCGTATCGCCCCTTTCCCCTCCCCTCTCCTCCTCACATCCCTCTCACCCCTTAGTTCCCATTCCATCCCTCCTCCCTTCCACCCCTCTCCCCTCCTCTCCCCCCTTCCCCTGTCATCCCCCTCACCCATTCTAATCCCGATCCTGCTCCCTTCCATTCCTCCACCCCTCCCCCTCCTCCCTTCCTCTCCCCCCTTCCTCTGTCATCCCCCTCACCCATTCTAATCCCGCCCTGCTCCCTTCCATTCCTCCACCCCTCCCCCTCCTCCCTTCCTCTCCCCCCTTCCTCTGTCATCCCCCTCACCCATTCTAAGCCCGACCCTCCTCCCTTCCATTCCTCCACCCCTCCCCCTCCCCCTCCTCACCTTCACCTCCCCCACTACCTGCTGCCTGGGGTTATGTCACCGCCAGCGGTACAAACAGTATTTCTCCTCTAAAACAAACATAATCAAGAATTTGGCGGCGAGCAACCATTCATCACTAGTGTAACTGGCACGTCTTCATTCTTCACCCGCTCATAACAACCTCCCTGTCAGGAGAAAAACTCACCGCGCCTCTTTGTCAGGCACAAAAAGTCTGTCCCGCTGGGTGACTTGACATTTAAATGCTCTCCTTGAGGTGCTAGATAAGGTGGAGTTGGCTTTGATCTATCTTTCATTCTCGGGTTTGGCTGTTTTACAGCGTGGTGTGCTGGGGTTATCTGACAGGTACTTTGACCACTAGTCAACCCGTAGAGACAGACCGTAGAGCTTTGGAGGATAAATCCCATTAATATTTTCTCTGTAAAATGATGGTGAAAACTTCTAGTAAGTTTCGGAAACTACACACCAACTTTTACCCATTCTTGGCAATAATTTGGCAAATGGGTTTTTAGAGTGATTATTGCCACCTAAATACAGGTTAACTAACGAGTTGGTTGAAGAAGCATGAATATTGCACGTGCAATATTCTAAGTGACTGAAACCAACGAGTTAGTTAACAGATTTATTGTAGATAGATAGATAGATAGATAGATAGATAGAT
The DNA here is from genome assembly GCA_942159475.1 of Sthenelais limicola. NCBI lineage: Eukaryota > Metazoa > Annelida > Polychaeta > Phyllodocida > Sigalionidae > Sthenelais > Sthenelais limicola. Next base: position 23,691,629 of record OW804101.1, read on the forward strand.
AGATAGATAAAGATAGCAAAAAATCTAGTCATAAATTTGAATTTCAGTAATTATTTTAATAACGAAACAGATTGGTTGCCATGACAACCCCACATAACTCACTAGTGAAATACGCACTATGCGTAACTCACTCTAGATACGTTGTTTTCAGAGCAATGTGTGTATAATAATACCAAGTATTTTGACTATTATGAATCAGAATTATGAAAGTATTTATGAACTCTCCTTACTTGGGTTACTGCAATTTGCTCCAAGACAGTTTTGACACAAATCTTGAAAAAACAATGTCCGCATAGAATTTGTATTTCTGTACTTAACACAGCGGGAATACAAGTCTTCATGAAGTATTTGTACTGAAATAAGTATTTCTCATTAGTTTGGTGGTAGTTTCCGTATCCCCACCCACCCAAATTATTATTTAAATCAGGTTCAGTTTAAAATAACGGAACCAACGCAGTAGCAAATATAGTAATAAGATATACCTGGTATCTATCATTTTTGGCCAACTTGAGGAGAATTTACTTAATGTGTAGGGTTGCCTATTGTACATTTCTGACGCACTGATTCTTATAAGTTTAATTTCATCTATACAAAAATTCCCGAATTAATAAAAAAAAAACCTTAGAAAAAAACTGCATTCAATCTTGAGTACTATTTACACCAATCCATAGTCATCAGAGTATTGTAGACCAACAGGAAAACCAATAATCTGCTTGTGAAAATGTCTCTTTTCAAAACTCTAAGTGCAAATTTTGACTCCAAGTGGGAGCCACCCTGCTTCCCTGGCTATTGGGTCAGATCTTCAAAAAATGAACAATTGGCAGCTGTACACATTACACATTTTACACATTACACATTTTAGTAAATTCTTCTCAATTAGGCTGCAATTTGGTCAATACTAGGTAAATTCGAGTATATTCGGAATTGCATTGATTCTAGCAATCTGTGGTTTGGTTGGACTGTATTTTGAACTTTATTTTCATCTGAAATTTGGGTTATTTGAGAGGATCGGTGAAGGTGAATTGTACATTTTCTGGCGACTTCACCCTGATATTACAGGGCACCTATGGGTACATACGGATGGCCTCAGGGTGATTCTTCATCATCAAGCAGAAGGAACCTGTCATAGCCCCTTCCCCCACCACCACTACAAGGGCTCGCCCACCTCTTAACTGATTTTGACACCCTTTGGTGCTAGCCCCAATTTGTCACATCAATCAGACTGGATAACCGGCCCATCTACACTTGAACATCTTGGGTTAAAGCTGTAGTTTCGGCCGTAAAATAGAATATTTTCTGCATTTTATTCCATTCTTTTCCTCAAAGTTGTTCTAAAAGTCATTTGTTTTTGTATACTGTTATGTTGATAGAAATGCTGTGCTAGCCTCCTGTTATCGGCCCGATACCATAGCAAATTGGCAGTTTCTACCTTTTTTTTCTTTTTCCCCCTACCCATCTAAAAGTCATTTGACCACAATTTTTGAAAATTTGTCCATGTTGTTTTTGATGCAGGGCTTCATAAAAGTCCACATTTAAATAAATTTAAATTTGTCGTGATAGCTTAGAATGCAGCTTTAAATATTTGAATATTTATTAGCTTCCATAGCTTTTGATGTAATTTTCTAAAGGCACGGAGCTATCCCCAGAAAACGGATCTGGGTCTCAACGTGTATCGAGTTTTCGTTTATATAAATGTCAATAAAAGCACACAATTACATACTCATAGTATGTCTGCCCATTTGGCCTATAACTAAGATAATAATATCTGTCGAGCTGTTTAACAAAGCCTATAGGACATTACAAGAATGTACACCATTATTCCTATTCCATATTTGGGTCAGTTTTTTCAATTGTGCTGTTTTGCTTTTTGGGGAGATCTGGGAAAGGGGGGAAATGTCGAATATTTTGAATTAAATAAAGTTCTTTGACCTTGGATCATAATATACTGGTCCTGACATTCCGAAACAAATTATTCCAACAAATTCAGCCCGGTGGTTGTCCAATTATTTCCGTTTTTAATTTCCTCTTTCATACACTCACACGTGAAATCCCAATTTTGTTGGAAAATATTGAAACCATTTAATTTAACTGAAGGGAATTTGCTCATTTCTAACGAGAACAAATTTATTTCAATAGGTTAGTTACGCTTACATTTGTTTGACTCCATCAACCATATCTAGTTTCAACTTATCTGGAGGCTTTTCCTATTGGTGCTCAACTTTCTGAGAGATTACAGTTTATCTCCGATCTTTGGTGTATAATTTCACATCTTTCAATCCCTAAATAGGCCTAAACAGCGCTCATTTGCTTATCGCTAAATCGCTCACTTCATATAAAGTTAATATATGACATATCATAAGTATGTAAAGGTGAAGTGCGGTGGCTTATATATTGGGTCGACAATGTTTGGAAAGCATTTTTTTTATATATGTATTGTCCATTTATTCTACCTAGAATCTATTACACATATTTGGCTTCAAAGAATTTGTTTTTGCACAATCTTCAATCTTATCTCATCTGCGATCCACAGTAGCGTCTCTCCCAAGTGTGAAATAATCCACTGAGTTTTATCAAAAAATAAAAATAAAAATATTACCGAATAAATAAGACCTTTTGTGGTGGCCATCAATCTAGCCGACAGTCTCATACACGTGGGTCAAGACTTCAGCAAGTGTACAATCGGCAGCTCCATACATTTAGTCAATTCTGCTAAATTAGGCTGAAAAACGATACGTACCAGGTATATCAGTCCAGGCTCACAACCTCTCAGATCAGATTAAAATGGCGTGTTAGTGATTGGACGCCTACTGCGCAAATGGCTTTCCAGGCCCTGGAGTAGGAGTCCTCATGGGCTTCTAATGGCGTTTTGCGGTTTGAGGTAAAGTTTGATATATTAATGAGGGATGGAGAGGGAGGTAGGGAAAGAGAAAGAGAGGGAGAACAAGAGTCATGGGAAGAGGGGGCAGGGAAGGGGAGGAGGAGTGGGAAGGTGACGAAGGGACTCTCAACTCTGAGCCTAGACTGTAAATATCTGAATATATTTGGTATTGTTTATTGTATATTAAAATCGGTTCGGTAATATTTAGCAGTATTTTGAACCTCATTTCTGTCTTAAATTTGGGTTATTTATGAGGATTCTTGAAGGCGGAATTGTCCACCTTCTGAGGCCCAGGCTCACCAATATAAGGGATTTGTATGTATACAGTAAGTGCATGTAATATGACGAAACTGTTGCTGGTTTGGTGAGGTTAGGGAACAGGTGGTGGAGGTCTAGCCCTTCACTGGAGACAGGTGAGACCTCGCCAGCCCAGGTGTGAAAACACTCCTGCTGGAACACCTGACAATCACTCCAGTCTCTCACCTCGGGTGGTCATGTCTAGGGGGTCATCAAGGCCCTTTTGTCCAGCCCTGATGAGGGCCTTAGCGCTGACCTATAGATCGGTACCTTCTATAGTTGTTAAACATGGCCACAAAAGTTTCATTTGACTTCATTTGGGATTTTTTTTCTGTTTTCTTTTTCATTTGGTATTTTAATATTGCTCAATCACTAATGATTCAATGTTACATTGTCCATTTAACTTCTTTATGATCATGAGATTTGCTAATTTTAGGATCTTTGGGTTGCAGATCGATTTCAATCTTGATACTCAGCCCTGTGTACTACTATTTTCCCTAATAGAAATTACTAATATAAGTCAGGAAGCTCTCAACCATGCCATGTGTAAATGTCATAAAACGGTATTTAATTCAGAATATTTCAATCGTCAAACACTCTTATACGACGATGATATGAGGGTTTAATCTATAGCCAGAAGTCGGAAGGTCTGCGCGTATTTGTTCCTCAGGACTATAGATCTGTGAGCCTCACGCTGGTGATTATACAGATTATTTGTATCGCGTTTCTCTAGTGCATGATGAAAGCACAATAATCTAGCTCCATGCTACGGCCCTGTTTGTTTGACTTGGGTTATATCTACCTCACTCCTCCTGCCCGGTAATGATACTCCTATTGCTCGTGAACGCCCTGGGTGGTAACATAAGGATGGATATTGATGTGTGGCCTTTATATTATATATATAAGGGTCAGATTTGCAGAAAATGTACAATTGGCAGCTGTACACATTGAGTAAATTCTGCTAATTTAGGCTGCAATTTGGTCAATACTAAGTAAATTCGAGTATATTCCGCATTGCACTGATTCTAGCAATCTTTCTGGTTAGGTTGAACTGTATTTTGATCTTTATTTTCGTCTGAAATCTGGGTTATTTGAGAGATTTGGTGAAGGCGAATTGTACATTTTCTGGCGACTTCACCCATATGTATATATATGGCCATATAAGCCATGCTTTTAATGAGGTATTTTCTTTCACTCCACCTCTCCTGCTGTGTGGGTATTTAGGGACTCAGTGTCTTGTATTATGTGGGGAATAAGGAGGCATACATGCGACTGTCTATTGCGAGGAAGGCTTGACAGGGATGTTAGTGCTTCTTGTCGGCATCTTTTCTCTGCTCCGGGTCGGTGTGTGATGGATTGCGTTTCTCCTATATGTACACAATCATCCACTTCTGAATTGAGCGCTGAGTGAAAAATTCTTCTTGTCATCCATTGATTATAGACCAGGTTATTTGAACTTGATAATAACACTTGCAGGAGATCCTGAACATTCTGTTTACATTCTGTGATGTGTTACAGGAATTGATTTAAAGTGCAGGTCAACATAACCGAACAGACATTTTAAGTCGACACAATACCAAATATACTCAGATGTACCTGGTTCTTAGCACAGGGTGTGTGTAGGGGGGGGGCTAAAAAGGCTGGAAAAGCCTTGAATTTGGACAAATGAATTCAAAGCTTGTAAATGGGCATTTTAGTCGGAGGGCTTGAAAAATCCTTTCATGAACTTTAGATTCTGTTGTAAAATTTGATGAACGGTTATTGATATAAAATCTGAATATAAATCTCTTAAAATATACCATTAGTCTTTGAACAACAATTACTAAAAAAAAACCTGGTCCCGTCATTTTGACTTTGAAAAATCACTAAAATGGGTCTGGGAAATCACTAAAATGGGCCTTGAAAAGCCTGGAATTTCTTCTGACCAAAAGTATGGAGACCCTGTTATCATTGTTCTGCCTAATTTAGCAAAATTTATTAAATATTTGCAGCTGCCGATTGTACATTTTCTGACGGCTGCAACTATATACAGTAGTGTAAGAGAGCTAACACCTTGGGTGGGATATACAGATGGATCAAGTACAATATTAATTAGAGGCTATGAAAAACAATAACTACAAACCCCAGGTCTCGTCATTAAGTTTCTGAAAAATCAATGATATCGGCCTTAACAATCACTATGGCCTTGAAAAGTCCAAAAGCGCGGAGACCCTGGCATATGATTCAGATGCAGTAACAATTCAATTGTCATACGTGAGAGTTCTACCAGCTAGCTGTAACATTACCAATATTATACAACTAGAGCACCCTAGTATTTGATACATTTTCAATGATGATAAGGGACAGTAGTATACTACTAGGGACAAAAAGGTGTATGTATCTAATATGAGAAGGAAAAGTTTATAAAAACATAAAGTATGAACTTAGTTTATATTATGTGTGATCTCAGAAGTAAAGAAATAAGAAGCATTCCTTGATGAAGTAATGATATAGGCCTACTTATGGGTGAAATTGCCGGAAAACGTATAATTCACGTTCCCCAATCCTCTCAAATAACCCAAATTTTAGACAAAAATAAAGTTCAAAGTGGAGTTATACCTTACCAAACAGATTGCTAAAATCAATGCAATGCCGAATACATTCGAATTTATCTTGTATTGGCCAAATTGCAGCCTAATTTAGCAGAATTTACTAAATGTGCACAGCTGCCATTTGTACATTGGTAATAAAACTGGGGCTCCCAATGGGAGAAAAACAGGGGGGGAGTGTATAAAGACTAATTCGGGGATAGAGAACCAATGCATTCCTAAGTCTATGCTCGCAGCCTCTCAGATCAGATAAGAATGGTACGTCAGTGATTGGACGCCTACTGCGCTAATGGTTTTCCTGACCCTGGGGAGTATGCGTCCTTATGGAATTTGCATGGCATTTTGCGGTTTGGAGCCAGAGGCTTTCCCTCAGTTTAAACGGACTCACTCAACTCTGAGCCTAGACGACGAGGCGCCAGTGGCTATCCAAGAGATTGCCTAATTCTCCCCTTTGACAACAGGACGCGCCACCGGTACTCGGAGCGGCGAAATTGGACTAGGAAAGTTGGCTACTTCACCCGATTTTTATGTTTTCGCAGTCGACGGGAAAAAAGAATTACGGATTTGTCATCCTTAACATGTTTGAGAAGGAAAAAGTCAGGGTTCATAGTGTCTATATTGTACTCGTAATGCACATACCCTGATTTCCCAATGCATGTCTACCAGCTTCCAATGCTTAGCCTAACCCTTCTTCCTCGCACTCGGCCGTAGCCTACTCGTGTAACTTCAGTAACACGCTTGTAAACAAAGCTCATATGTGCGGGGAATCATCGCGGATAATCGTGTAACTTCAGTAACACGCTTGTAAACAAAGCTCATATGTGCGGGGACCATCGCATATCCGCGATGGTTCCCGCACGAATTTAACACAAAAACAAAACGATTTTAATGCTACTAGCGACGGCAGGTGGGCGGGATGGTGGGCAATATCAACGTACAAAAACATTCCATAGCCCAAGACTTCCCTTCATTCCCATCAAATTGTGACGATATCCCTCTGGTGCCACACACATCTGGACTATTTTCATTCCATATCACCTGATTGGGGCGAGGGAGCAGAACCTTCCTAATGTAAGAACCAAAGACGGACACTATCCGACATACCTAATGTGACCATACTGAGGGAACACACTATGCGGCAGTATGAGGTTATATGGAAACTACTGTAATGACCCTTCTATACTAGCATCTCTCATGCAAACCTGTATGGCTCAGTTCGTCATAAAATGTACAATCAGCAGCTTTATACATAAATTTGACAAAATTAGGCAAAAAAATGTGAATATTAGGTATATTTGATTATATTTAGCAACAGGTCGATTCAAAATATCTGTTCGGCTATGTGGAAATGACCATATTTTTGTCTTAAATTTTGATTATTTGAGAAGATGGAAGACGAATTGTACATTTTCTTGTGATTTGACCCTATATGGTCCATGTTTATTGCGCATAATTGGCCATGTATAAGGGCTATCACCGGTATTACCTTGAACACACATGGATTGACCTCTGCCCTGGGGTCAATCAGGGTCAAGCCTACTGGAGAACCCATCGCGTGCTGTGGTGTTGATTTTAGGAGTTGACCACTGTGACCAGAGTGGTCATGAGCTGCTGGCAATGGTCAGCTAGAGGTGGACACAGCATGGTATAGTTGCTATGATTCCTCCTGCTCCTCCCCTATACAGCCTAGCGAAAATAGGTTTCTTTGGTTTAATTCCTTGAAATTAAATATATTGATTATGTCCATGCTGTGCTGGCCTGTGAAAGGGGTGGAAAATAGCTGAAGAAGACAACGTATGAAGGTAAAACGGATAACAATCTCTGAAACTTGAATACCTAAGCTAAAAGGTATATTACATTATATCAACAATAACAAACAGGCTAAAAAAAATACCCCATTTTGCTGCGTTCACATAGATATATTTCTTTGGAGTTTTATATGGTATGACTATGGTATGGCTTGTTTGCTCATAAAATTATAAAAATCTTCAAATAAACAAAATTTGACACCCACTTTATGTCCAAACTTCACATGACATGTTACACTTTTAAAAAGAAATTCATACGAGATCAAGAGAGATAAAAATTATTTTGTCGGCAGTGGCCGGACCGCTTAAAGCGGTTCGGCCAGGCCACTGTCAACAAAATTGTTGGCGATGACCTAGTTGATAAGAATTTTGTGAAATTTATTGCATTGTCTTTGCATTGCCATCCCTTCGTCAATAGCCACGGATGAGTGGGCGATTGATGTGAAAATTGCATCGGTAAGGGTAGCGATGAACATCAAACCTGATTGATATTTCCCAGCAATGTGATTTTGCAAACGCTGCATTGTCAATGAAGGTAACTGCCATGGCGATGCGTTGGCAATGTCTAGTCGATGAGGTTGCAAGAAAATTAATGCTATAGTTGCGGATCTTTGTTTCCTTGTTGATGCCAAGACGATGCCACCACAGATAACCCTCCTCATTAATGTGCATCACTAGCAATTGCATCGACACAATTTTGTCGACAGTGGCCTGACCGCTTTAATCAGTCCGGACACTGTCAAGGTCTATATCCAGGTACAAGACGATGCAAAGTCAATGTAATTGCCGGCGATGCATGTTGATAAACAGGCTTATCGGTAGCTGCATCGTCTTTGCATCCACAACCAGGATATGATCGGCAACTATAGAACTAATTCTCTTGCTTTCACATATGTAATCGCATCGACTAGACATCGCCAATGCATCGCTACGGACATTACCTCCATTGACAATGCACCGATGCAAAATCACATCGACGGGAAATATCAAACATGTTTGATATTCATCGCTACCCTTGTCAATGCAATTTTCACATCGCCCACTCATCGCTTGCTGTTGCTGAAGACTTAGCGATGACAAGTTGATGTAAAAACAATGCAATAAATTTTACAAAATTCTCATCGACTAGCTCATCGCCAACCTATCACCAACGATTTTGTCGACAGTGGCCGGACCGGCTTAATGTTGTATTGTTAACCTTATTTCAGGGGAGAGATCTATAGGGGCCGCTGGCTATAGTGTTAAATGAGAGATAGAAGATACATGGCACAAGCTTTATAATAGGCTAAATGGCTTTCATATGCATTATCTCGTACTTATAGGTCACCCACTTAACTCATTGTCACCTTATTCAGGTGATGTGGTGTTTTGGTTTTCTGGGTTTTTTTGTCCGTGGAATCTGTCTCGTTCTAAAGCCCCAGTGGTCTGTTGTATTAATATTCCATAGATGTCTAGGTTTTTTTTCTCCCACAGAATGAGAAACTCACATTAACTGTAGAAAATTATATCCTGTCTTACCATGTTGAAATATTGTTACCACTGGGGCAAGTGAAAAACCCTGAAAAGGGGACTTTTATTTTTTTGAAGATTTATTTCCACTGGGTTAGCATTATCCCAGTTGTTCTGTTCGCCATGCATATTCGTAGTCTTGGCCAGGATTAAGTTGATTAATAGCCTCTTATAAAACTTCAAATTTCGTCCTATTGGCTAGAGGAACTAATCCCTTTTTCCTATTTTTATTCATTTGGTGATAAATTTGATAGATTATGAATTCTACTTTATTTGATTTGTAAACATACACTTACCATTCCCAAACACTTGAGTGCTTCAATGTATTGTCCTTGATTCGAATCCCACAAGTGACTGGCCAAAGTGTCATTTCACCTCTCACCCAGTACACCCCAACTGGGTTACCAAAGGCCGGCCATGTGTATACTGTCTATGGTTATGCATGTAAAAGAACCATTGGTAATGATTGAAAAGAGTAGTATATCGCATCCCGTTAGCGTGATAGAACGTAAAGCAAACAATCCCCCACCCCACATTCTATTTTGACAGGTTATAATATTTCTGTTTCTCTGTTTCTTATTTCAAGATTAATATTTTTATTTTGAAATACAATTCACTCTACAAATTTTAATAGATTCTTTTCATTCTCATTTTAGAGTATAAAAAATGAGCCCAAGATACAGGAGAGGCTGACCAAGGCTTACCAGCTGATGCTGCATTTCTACGGTATGAAGCTGAAAGACAAGACCACAGGAGACATAGAAAGAACAGACAACTGGAAGTCACGCTTCAGAAACCTTAATGAGTAAGCAAAGATTGGCTTGTCTAACCTCTGCTCAGTATCATTATTGTATTCAGGTTCTAGAATCAGTGTAATATAATAGATATTGTAAAAAACAACAGCTCACCAGATCACCGGGTGGGGGGGTGGCGGTTTGTTTATATGTTTAACTTTATGTTTACAATGATTGGACTAAATTAAAATGGACTTGATGCTCAATATGGCCATTTGATAAAAGTGCCATTTTATTCTACATGTGTATAATTGATCTGTGATCAGATGAATGATCTTTCATTCAAGTATTAATATTAATATGGAACTCTTTATTATATCATCCTTTAAAAGAAACTGGTAGGAGGCACTTCTGACAGTGCATGAAACGATGGATTATGAATATGAGCTTGCCTTATATAAATAATTTTGATAAAATCTAATTTTGATTCAGACTAAAATCTTAACACCGTACTTTCAGGAACAGACACAATTTCCTGCGCATCACGCGGATACTGAAGAGTTTAGGAGAGTTGGGACTGGAGCACCTGAAGGCACCATTTGTACAGTTTGTGTTGAAGGAAGCACTAGAGGAGCGATCCCTCCTACCTACCCTAGACTCTGCCCTCGACTACTGGGTGTGTACCATCAAGGACGACACAGAGAGAGAAGCTCTTATAAACTATGCCTACCAATTCATTGAAGAAGTCTGATCAGCTGTGCATCTTATTAGGAGGCTAGCGGATATTCTTTTGTTTGTTGGTATGTTTGGAAGCCAAATTTTATATTCCATCTACATTCCATTCAGCTCGATAACGTCAAGTGAAACCCTGGAGTGTTGTGGGGTATCTCACACCAAAGTCCAAACAACAAAAGACAATTTAATTTAAATATTTACTCCATGATGAAAGTTGTATACATAGTATTCACATGATGTCACCCTAGCCAGTGGGTATCCCCACTGGCAGCCATATTGTGGAGCTAATTTGCAGAGAGCGGGAGGACCAGATCGACAGGCTTTCCCGATTTGAATGTTTGATAATGGCGATTATACTTATCATTCCATCATGACACACTAAAAAAATGACCATGTAACCTATCAGCATACTTTATATTACATTCGCTAAAACTTGTGGAAGTGAAACGGCCGGAAAACAGTTTGAGTGTTGAAGCACACTTGTCTAGCTTACGTTGACAAGGGTTGACACACAATATGGCGAGCTGCGGCCAGCACCGTGACATCAGTGAATACTATGTATTACATGCTGCCTGTATAGGAGGGTGTGTGATCCAACCATGTGCTAATGTTTATAAGACGCAATGCGTGGTGATCTGAGTATTTGATCTTATGTAAAGCGAACTCACGCTCTCCGCCTTTGCTATGCTGTTACCTTGTTCGGTACTGACAGCTTGGTGGGAGGTAGCCATCACTCGGAGGGAGGTAGCCACCGTTCAGAACAGATTTATAGAGTAATTGTCCACATTGTTGCCATACACTGTACAGCAGGGAGACAGTGACACACATTCAAGAGCAGCTCCTCCTCTACTGACCTACTTACATAACTTTACTTCATTGCCATTTACTTGCGATGAGTAGCATAAAATCCAAATTATTGAGGTTCAGCAAGTCTAACCTATACATAAACGTAAGCGTATTTGTATCTCTGATATACAAATATATGTGAAAAGAAAGAGGTTCAGCAAAACATGGTGGGAAAAACGTAACATAACACATCGAGCAAAATGTTTCATCTCACAATTTATTTTTTATACATAAAAATACGACCTATGTCACAAAAAGATACGGTTACGTATTTGAGATAGGTTTGTTTGCGGAACCTCTCTATTGTAATGATGTTTGTAACACTACTTGTGATGAAAACAGGGTTTGCCGTGTGGTCTTTACTACATGTGGTGCAAGGTATACATGTAGCAGTGCTGTAGCATTTTCATCATTTCATAAGCACTGTGGAAACTGCTACCAGGAATCATTTGATATTTGCTTGTTTTAAATGCGCATTTGATATGAAACGAGTGAGATACGTCACAAGTGTATATCATCATAATATGTACCCACCCCCAGAATACTTTGGGAAAAAGTCTACAAAATGACTTTAAAACCTTCCTTATTAGGTTTTTAATGCATAATATAATAAATCAGTTAAAGCTGCATTCTCAGCTAATGTCCCAGAAATTTTCTTTATTAAATTTGCTCATACTATGACTTATCAGACTGTATTTATCAATATTCTGCTGCTGTTATATGTTTTTACAAGAATTTGAAGTCAAACCTGTCAAGAGATAGAAAGCAGCCGCCAGTGAGTGATAATAAGGTCATTTGGTCAAATGACTTTTAGATGGGTGGGAAAGGACAGAGAGATGGACATCTTTACTGTTTGACCAATGTAAACTGAGACTGCAGCTTTAACTAACTTGTTGGTTTCACCTGTTTAACATGAATATTGTGATTTTCATGTCTTTCATTTTGTTTGCTTCTTTGCTATGATTAAAAATCAAAAATGGCTTCAGTTACACATGTACAAAACAATAGAATAGTCATGATGAAACTCCTAATGAATCTCAATCGTGCTCACATAATCTCTCAGTCAAAAAGTGTCTGATTTAACCACATAAGGTCCACACATCTTTTTTTCTTTTTCTGGTCAACACATTTAATATTTGCTTGCGATAACTTTATAGTTGGTACTTCGTAGAAACAAATAATTATCATCCCAATATTTCTTGGGGGACATAATAGTTATATTATTTTAAACCAGATTAAGCGATTGAGAGTCAGCGTTCACTGAACTATCCAGGTTTAACCTGTATTGTTTGTATACCCTTGGAGATTGATTATATATGTGATATGTTTCAGGAAAATGAGTCACAAAATTGATATCTTTCAAAGTGTGTTATTCACAAGATCTCTTTGTAGAAATGTTTTGATTTCTGGGGGGATTTAGCACTTTCATTTCATTTTGTGTTAATACACCTTGCGTTTTGAAGGTCATCATATGGAGTATATTTAATTACTTTACTGGTAGTTGCCCCCTCAGAAATATTGCAAACTTTTTTTCAAACATGAATATATCAAACATAACATATAGAAACACTTCTCAGATGTCCTTAATGTTTACCATCATTGGAATCCGCTTGATCTCATCTTTTCAAATATGATTTCTTAAAGTACATTTTTGGCGACTTGTGACTCATTTTCCTGGAATACATCACATATACGAGGAAAGTGAATTAGCCTAATATTGTGATGTTAATGTGATGAATAATGATGTGGTTAATGTGATGAATCTGGTCATACCCAATATTGATGCAAAAACACGATGAAAGCTTGGTAAAATAATCCATAGCTTCCTAACTGGTGATAACCACACCAAAACTTATTATTATAAATCTAACTAGTCTTTCGCGTTAGCGACAAGGTCTCATTTTTAGAATAAATTGTGGGAACCTACTATATTTAACATATTTATACATAAATTATGTATTATTGATATAAGGCTCTGATCGTCAGAAATGTACAATCAGCAGCCCTACACATTGTGTAAATGAGGCTGGCACATTTAGTAACATTTCGTATTGCTTTGATTTTGGTTGGGTTATGTTGAACTGTATTCTGAAGCTCATTCTTGTCTTGAATGTGCGTTATTAGAGACGATTAGTGAAGGCGAATTGTACATTTTCCGACGATCTGACTCATAATATGTTTGCCCGGTGGATATACTTGGATATTCCAAGCATTGCCGATTGCTATACTCTATCACTCCATTCAAACATGTCATTGTTTTCCTTGCAACTTTCTTTCTACTTTTTCAGATACTAATTTCATTAGTTAGCGTACTTCTACTGCGTTGGTTATTTTTCTTTGAAAGTTCCCTCAATGCTATAGAACTTCATCAAGATGTGTCAACACCGTGACTGTCGCGTGAACCGTCAACTATGGGTTCTCATGCATTCCAATCGATAGTCTTCTCAATTCTCTTGTTTACATTTAGCATAATGAATTAGTATCATCTCCATGTTTGTGCTGAGTGTATCTAGAGCTGGTGTTCCACCTAGATGTGTCGATCTGACATTTGTTTATTCATATCTAGTGAAAACAGGGGAAAGACATTCCCTATTAGGGTTTATTGGTAGCCTATCGGATTTGCCACCACGGTTTATAGGGTAATAATAATATATATATATAGTTGAGGGACCAATTTACAAAATCTCTTATCTCAGCCTCTTGAACGCCTACTGCGCTAATGGCTTTCCTGATCCTGGAGTAGCGTCCTAATGGCATTATAATGAGTCTTTTTTTGTAATCAGCATAGTATTTTGCGGTTTGGACTGATAGACTTTCCCTCAGTTTGGAGGGACTCTCTCAACTCTGAGCCTGGACTGTATTAGTTTTGTGGAGGACTTTATTGTGAGTGTGCCTCTCCTGTGCATTGTTTCTGATAACGGGCCTACCTGCTACTATACAGTCGTCCATATCAGCCCCAGAAACATTATAGACCCGTTCTAGTGTTGTATACCCATAGTATGGGTAGAATCCCATTAATATGTTGGAGTGAGTGTTGTAGACCCAACATTATAAATGGGTCTAATGTCAACATTATACCCATACTTAGTGTGACTAATAAGTTGTCCGTTAACGAGGGCTCCAGACTGTTGGTGGTAGTAGAAGGGGTGGACAGGGTGAAGTATTAATAAGACTCAGTTAATAAGAGTGCCGGGTAAGAGTGCCAAAGGGTCACTACACTAGGGTGTGTGACATGCAGGTGGTCGCGTGTTGGCTATTGTTATGGGCTTCCGTCCACATTGTAATGCATGGTTCAAATCGTTGGACGGTCATTAAATATCCTGGCTGAATATGTGTAAAATTATGTCCATCCGGGATTTTTTTTTTTAAAGGAGTTTCACATTTTATGGAGAAGGAACCGGAAGTGTATTCTAATTCCTTTTTAAATTAATACTATTTGCTAACCTATAGACCATTAAATGATATTTGCTTAATCGACTTGCTTTGTTTCTCAACGGTGTTGTCTTGCCATATAGAGATGTGTACACCCTTGTGAAATGTTTTTGTCTGGAGATGAATCAAGTTTTTTCTCTTGCTATCTCACAGCTGTGAACAGGTCAGTTACACGATCCTGTACAATGGGAATCAAAGCTCAACTATCCTCTAGTCGCATTATGTCCAGCATGCAGCGTATGGCAGATCTATGTTTAATAGGGGACTTGCATGTCCGCCATCTTGAATCTTGATTCGCATGGAATTGTGGGACTGTCAGTGTAAAATCTATCAAAAAAACATGTCTTGTTCAGCATGGGATATTTATCGGTGCTCTCATGCCAATATTCACGTATTTTACATTTTTCCATAACACAAGCCTCCATTTTTGCCATCATACATTTGGTTTTTATAGATCATTTATATACTGGTGAATATCTTTGTTTAACTTTGGAGAGAAGTTTGAAGAGTCCGAACCCTCGGATCAGATAAGAACGGTATGTCTGTGATTAGACGCCTACTTCGCTAATCGGTTTCCTGGCCTAGGAATCAACCTTTGTGCAGTTCTTATGGGGACACCTCTTTAATCCGGACAGTTCTCTAATATGGACACCCATAAACGAGAGGTTACTGTACATTCCTCTATGCCATTGAGTCCCCCAGTTACTATTCGCCATATCAAATGTGGAGATTCACTCTTTCACTATCAACTACTATTCAGACCTTGATGCAAGATTTCGATAATAATATTTACATCTGTGGATATCGGGTTTTAATCACTTTAGGGGGTTTCTCTTTTTTACCCTTAGTCGAGTCAGAGTCATATCAAGGGTGTCGGGGGTGGGGGGGGGGGAGGGGTGATTGTTCTGTCTGTCGCCATCTTCCAACATTGTGAAAACCTGTGATAATGACCGTGTGTATGTGTATAGAGTCAGGGCTGGTGGAACCCACTCGTACGTCTCTCTTCTCATTCAAGCAAGTCTGTATACCGGTATATACTGATTATTGTGGGAATAAATGGAAGAAGTGAACATGCATCTGTCTTAAGGCTTTGTCTTATTTATTTCCCCTGTATTTTATCACATTGCTGCGTTTATGTTGTGGAAATATTTATATTCAGGTTTCTCGTTTTAATTGTTAACGGTACAAAAAAAAGATACGCAATTTATTAATAAGGGCTGCTAGTCTTCAGTATTTTTTCCAGGCGAATGAGATTTTTTAACTTCCAAATATTGTTCACCCCCCGCACACACACACTAAAACCAAAATGGCTTCTTAATTTTTGTTAAAAAAAAATTATCAAAATGTTCGTCAGATAAAACTACGTACAGTGATTAGAAGCCCTTTATACGAATTATTGCCCCTTAAATTTTCAGTATAATTTAAGAGGATGGAGAATGAAACTAGTGTCACATTTATTATCAACGGAGGAGAACCCATACGTTATAGACAT